>CM038363.1:18708304-19982054 GCA_021464625.1 Proterorhinus semilunaris
GCAATTTTAGTCGACTAAATCTCGACTAAAATTTAAGATATTTTTTGGACTAAAACTCGACTAAAATTGAATTACATTTTCGTCAAAAGACTAAGACTAAAACTAAATTAAAATATGTTGTCAACATTAACACTGATGGCTAATACCAGTTTGGAAACGGAATCTCTCCTACTTCATGTTTGTACACTGTCCACGTTTGTGTTGTTGTTTTATGTGGACCCCAGGAAGAATAGGTATTGCTGCGGTTATAAATAATGGAGAATGGAGAGCCATAATATCGCTGAAGATATAGACTTCATACAAAGCCTACATAGAAAGTCTTCTCACTTTTTCTTTCATCTGTTGGTTTGGTTGTCTATCTGTGAGAGATCTGACCTCGCCCTGGAAGAGTCAGGTCACTAAAAAGGCTGGTCAGATCATAAACTTAGATCAGAGGCACATTCTATCGTCGTGTTTTACATTAAGGCCAGCGTTTTTACTTGCCTGTGAGTCGAACAAATCGTTATTAGAACTCATTTATCCCTTCTGTGATAAATTCAAACAAAGAGTTTGTGTCTATATTTGGTCTTACTGGACCCTTGCAAACCTTTGTGAACCTGTGAACTGTTGTGGCGCATACCGTCAATGTTTGGTCTGTGTGTATGTATGGCCGGGTTGCTGCTGCGAAGAATTGCCCTCACGGGATTAATAACGTTTTCTGATTCTGATAGACTAGCACCTGCCCCAGTCTGCCCCCGATCCAGTCCTACAGAAGGCTGCCTGTAGTTAAACCTCAATGACTAAATTTTGTAAGACCTTACTTTTAAAGTACTGGTTTTGTCCAAAGACTGAAGACTGGCAGCAAGTGATGCAACCAACACATGCAACTAGATAAGCCTGGAACCAGGAGATGACAACGCAATTCCAGGCAGTTCTTTCGCAGCAGTTTGCTAAACATCTGTCTGAATCTCATAACCATGTACGGCAGACTTTCACACTTGATACTTTTTCCAACAATAACAAGGGGACCGCTCAGAGCCAGGAGGAAATGTGATTAATTTGGCAGGGGCTGTAATTAAATCTACTCTTCGAATCCCTCAAACAAAACTAAAAGCACATTGTCGGGATCCAGCTCCTGACTGCATTCATCATACTTCACACGCCTGTTGTTGTGTTCAGCGGCACCGAATGAAGAGTAATGTCTTTTGCGGAGATGGTGCACTTGCCGCCATTTTTGTTCCCACTTTCAAACCAAAAAGTCTCTTCAAAACACTTCCACATGGTTGTACTACAAATCCGCCGCTTGGTGCCAGCGAGTGAGCGTTTGGGCGAGTGACCAAGTCTAAACCTCTGAGTTTGGGAGTAGCTGCTCCGCCCTGCGCTGAAGAGTGAGAAGACCACAGGTATGCTGCAGGGCGGCCACATCACCACTGGAAGCAATTTGATACATTTATTTGTGATATTATTCATAATAAGTAGAAGTAGTAATAACCATAGGCCACATGCAGTAGTTATAATGTGTCAGTATATTTAACCAAGTACTGCTTCATAAAATGTACCATGTGAGCTTGGTTCAAGATCAAATCAAGACTAAACCGGGGCTTAAAGAAGAACTTGTTTACCTTAATAAATCCTTTTCATAGTCCCTCTGGGGGTAATACAAGTGTTATTGCCATGATTGGGGGGGGTCTTTCATCTCCCCCTGGTGTCTCTGGCTAGAAAACCACCCTTGCTCCGGGTTTGAGGCGCAATAATACAATAATACAAACACGAAGAAGCTAACAGGCTAACGGGCAAAGCTAACTAGCGCCACTTTAGCAGTGTTTACAGCCAAGTTTGATAGAAATTGAGTTGTGGCACAATGTACAATATCCCTCTCTCCCTTTGTCTTTTTTATAGCGTCGTATTTTTCCTCACGGACAATTAATGAGTAAAAAAAAAAAGTTACTTAGTTCTGCTTTAAATAAATTGTGCTGAATTATGTCTAAACAGCGTGTACACCATGTCTAAATCAGAAAAACTTAAATGCATTACTAAAGCATATATTACATCATTTTTAATAACGATAAATAAGATCTAAAACTGCAAATAACCCTTAAAGTCTCAGTGACATTGTGAAAGATTGTGGCTTCTTGCAATATGAACTTTGTCACTCCTAATATTGTGATAATGATACATTGGCGATAGTTTTTACAGCCCTACCTTTCACTGAATATGCTCTTAGCACATTTTCCACCTTAGTCAAAAACACAAGCTTGCATCTGTGCAGAACATGACTAACAGAAGCCATTAAAATAAGCACTGGCTGTGTTCTCTAAAGTGGCTGTGATGACAAATTAATTGTAGGTTATTAAATGGCAATACCATTGATGATGTGGAGGAATGGCTGTGAAGTAGGTGGTAATGCACCACTCCCTTCCACCAAACGCGGTCAAATCACGGTGAAGTGTTGAAGTGGGATGATGTGGCGTGGGTTTTTTGAGAGATACTCAAAAAGAATAGGCAAATGCAAAAAAACATAAACATGATGTGGATTCTTGTGAGTGCCGCTGATTTCCCCAAATAATAGTTAGGTACTCCATCATACTATAAATTGGGATCTGTGCTTTACTTTACAGCATTTTGTACAGCCACTGCTTATGATGCGTTTTGACATTTCCAGCTTTACATGAGGCCAATGCAGGTCTGTTATAATACAATATTTTTTTTACAGCCCTTTTGACCTTGAGCATCAGATTGTCTGCTATGGCCGTCTGCTCCGCTAAAGCCACTTGGACTCTCGCTGCCACAAAATAAGGCATGAAAAACTGCACCCCCCCCCCACCCTCTTCCGCCCGCCGGCACATGAATCACAGCACTATGACATCGCTGAACGCCCAAAGCCAAAATCTCTGCACCCGCTCTTCAATCTTTTCATCCCCCCACCACCCCTCAGTCCCCGTCACTCTAACGGGTCCGTCCTGGACCAGGGACAAAACCATTATCTGTCACAGTGCAGAAGCTACAGCCGCAGATAGGATTCACAGCAAAACGAGGCACTGTCCGCCCTCAGACCGCTGTCAACAAACGCACTGCTTCAGACTTTTAGGTGTATAGAGAATTTAAAGTATGCGTGTATCTACCTCGACCAGACCGGAGATATGCAAATTCATCAATTACTTTATACAAATAATGAGCATTTTAGTGCAGTATCCAAGAATCTCATCTATTCATCTAATGTAATGAATGTGTTCTTTGATTATAATTGCAATAACTGCTCATTTATTCAGCGTTTCTCTAAACTTATCAAAACAGCAGTTCAGTATTGATTCACTGTCCACAGTCACTCCTGGAACCACAGTGATGGAAAGTAAACACTCATATAGCCACTGGGTCACTAAAAGATCAAATAGTAAAATGTTGGGATTTGGGGTTTTTTTCACCTAAAAAAGTTTAAAGGCATATGAAATCCTCGAGGGGGCACAATTACTAGACATACACTCTACTTTTTTTGGACCATGTTTTGAATAAACAGGAGAGCGCGTGGCTCGGTGAGTGCTGTGGGCGCATTCACTTTTCAGTCTTTTTCAAGCCTTCAGCAGTAAAACACACATTTCGAACAAATACGCGAGGTCTTTTCCGTGGACTTCAGCGCTTTGTAGTAAAATACAGATTGCTTGTTACCAGCCCGCACCTGTCACTGCCTTTGCCCAAAGATGCTCACGAGCCGCTGCAGAGGGACGGAGAAAGGGACGGTGGACTCTTAGAGCGGAGGATGAACGGGGAAAGTGTCTATGACAGGGGGACGCTGAGCTGAGCGTGAGACATACGCGATTGTTAATAAGCCTCTATCGCAGTGGTTCCCAAAGTGCCTCAGAGGCACTATAGAGGGGCCCCCAAAGCTTGTCTACAAAACAAGTACAATGAAAAAAATTCATTTTGAAAGGAAAAATACATTTATCTGGACAAATGCACCAGTTTAAACCAGTATTTAACCCACTGTCATAGCTAGATGTTACGTGTAATGTCATTTTAGCTGTAACATTATAACAAATTCTTTTGAATGGAGTAAATTATTATGATTTGGGTGCCCAGAAAGATTTTCTGATCAATAAAGGGGCCGCGATGTCCCAGACTTTGGGAATGGCTGCTCTATCGTTATCAGCTATTGTCCGGTCGGGTTTTATTTTATGAGCAGACAACACGGGCAATTACGCACGAGAGAGGGAACTGTTTCTGTAGATACTGAGAAAGAGACAGAGAAAGAGAGCGAGAGGGATGAAATGTCCCCTCTCGGTTTCAGGGGAGGAAAAAGCTACTTGTTGTGGAGTTTGGGCTGGTCTCTAATCGGGCAGCGAGCGCAAAAATAACACTGCGCAAATTAGTAATACGTATCTTTGCCCAATTTGTGGTGGTAAAACGGTAATTCTGCAGGCCTTCTAGTGGTTATTCGGCGTATACCTGCGTATCACGCTATGGCCCGCCCATAGTGACGGGTATGCTTCTGGGGGTAATACAAGTGTTAATGGAATCACGAAGAAGAAGCTAACAGGCTAACGGGCAAAGCTAACTGTGGGCTAGCGTCACTTAAATAGTATTTACAGGCAAGTTTGAGTGAAAAAATGTTTTTCTTCATTGTGTATTTGGATGTACAATATCCCTCTCTCCCTTTGTCTTTTCTGTCAGCGTAGCATTTACTCTCACGGACAATGAATGAGTAAACAACCGCAACATGCTCCGACACCTGCAGTGGCGCTTATGGGGCATGAGTTACTTTACTGCTTTCAGGTGAATTAAGTTGCCTGGCAGAATTGTGAGAGCCAGAACATACATTTAGTACTATCTGAATGCCGCGGCTGTCATATTTAAGCTCAGGAAGCCAAAAAGGATTTTCTTTATGAACACCTCACCTCACCAACTACCAGACTATACCGGCTGCACCACCATCCACGCATTTTATCTTCCCGTTCAGCTGCTACTCTCACTATGGTTTATCCTCTTTCTGTTCTCTGACAGATGGCACTGTTTTCTGCTATGGCGAGTTTGAGTCTTACACGTGCAGAACACTTTGTACTAAACAGTTCATTTGCATACCTCACTCTCTTGTGCTTTAGGTCTAAAATCAACATCGGGGAAGGGTTTGATTGTTGCATCAAACCGGATACTTTCTCTGTATCTCCTTGCTGTGGCATGTTTACAAGTGCAGAACCCTCATGTTGCTTCTCCACAGCCGACAGACTTGGAGTTTATGGTCCATTACCTTCCATTACACCGGCCTGTAGCCAGCGACACAGGGGAAGTCAGGCCACAGCGCTGGTGTGAGGAGGTTAATGCAAGGTGCAATCCGATGTTTATGTGGTCAATGGAAACTCAGCAGGAGATTTTGAGGTCGAAAAATGGATGTTAACTCAAAAACACATTGACTTAACCTCGTTGTTATTTGCTCTTATAGTTTTTTATTTTTCTGACACTGTTACTAAAGTATTTTGAGATTTACCAAATGTAATGTTTTGTTATGTGTTGTATTATTATTTTTGCTACGCGATTTCAATTGCTTCATGTTTTGTTTTATTGGTTACCTAGATTTTGGAGCTTTTACAGCAAAGATATGCCCAATTATTGGACAGATAAAATTTAAAAGGTTAGTACCATATTTTCCGGACTATAAGTCACACTTTTATTCAAAGTTTTGCTGGGGGTGCGACTTATACTCAAAATGTATAATTTCACATGTTATTTTTACACTGGCAGCCGCTAGAGGGCACTCTAGGCTTGTGAACCGGTATCTACTACCTCTGTAACACTGAACATGTAAAAAACGGTAATCGAGCTGCAGAAAGAACATTTGGAGTGAGCGAGAAACTTGTGAGGGACTGGGGAAAAGCTCAGGTTACTCCTACTGCAATTAAGGAAAACAAGAAAAGCTAATCACGGGCTAAACGCTAGAGAAAACGAGTTCGCAAATAATGCATCAGTTATATATAGCGCTTTCTTGGACACTCAAAGACGCTTTACATTGCACTGATCATTCACTCCATACTTGGTGGCGGTAAGCTACTACAGTTGCAGCCTAGGCCGGTGCGACTTATACTCCGGAGCGACTTGTTTTATGTTTTCTTCTTCATTTTGCGTTTTTTTGGCTGCTGCGACTTATACTCCGGAAAATACAGTAAGTCTTACTGATGGTTTGTGCCATTGCAGAATATACAGGTCTTGTTAACTTGAATATGAGTTTGGTCAATTCTTTATATAAGTCACAAGGCTGGTGGAAATTATAGGTATTGTTTCTAGCTGGTGTGATCTTTTTGATTGTGAAATGGATGGTGAAAGTCATAGCATTTCCCCAGCATGTTGGGAGGTAGTTCTTTGTTGTGGCAAACATTGCAGGGAAACTCCAGAAAGTGGTAAACCTTCAAACTATTCCAAACCCTTTAATTTAAGTAGAAATAAAAGCTTCCTAACCCTGAAAACATAATACACTACAGGAATTTCACACTAGCAACATGACTCCTTCAAGACGGACTCAAAATGCGACCGCAATCAGCATATATTTTGTTTATGGAAGCACAGGTGGCGGACGCATAGCCCATCTATCATCCTCTGGCACTAAAACGTATCGAGGAACGCAAAGAAACTCACATAAATCCTCCTAAGCTCCCAAGAATTGTAAAATTAGATGTCTGGATTGTAATTTTCTTTTTCCGCTGAGAATCAATAGATTTCGCGGCATTCATGACTGGAGCCGCTGAAGCGTGCTCCCAGGCCTAATGGACCCGCAAGTTCCCATCTGTTAGTGAAAGAGATCTCAGTGGGCTCTCCTCTCCCCGAATCCAGGATATACTTTCGACACACACAAGACCGAAAATGGCTTAGGTTTTTATTGGAATTCCTGGAGTCGGATGAAAAACAAGTGCAGCACCAGCTCGCGGGCCGTTAACCTCTCGCTGCGGGGAGCGGAGGAGCAGCTTTACAAGGGAAAAGTGGCAAGAATGTTTGTCACTAAATCTGTTGTTTCCATGTTGTGTGACGCCGAGCCCCAAAGCGCCTCCATCATGAAGTTTTGTGAATGAAACCGCAACATGTTTACGCCATTAACTACGCGTTAACAAAGGATCCACGGAGACTCTTGGAAGTAACAAGGCAAACCCATTTAAAAGCATTAATGTGTGTATCCAAAGGCAGAGATGCCGCATATCCTTTCAATCCAAAGATAATGTTTGTTTGAACCTCTTAACCCCCACCTGAACCGAGCACATTCTGTCCAGTTTGGCTTTACCCAAATCTAAGAGCTTCTTGAAAAAAGTGTCAAAATAGTGACAGAAATGAGACGGAAACAGGGATGAAAACGCAACAAATGGGCAACAAAAACATGACGAAAAAACAATGTGAAAAAGGATGAAAACCGAAAAAGCGATGGAATTATTTTTTTTAAGTGACGTCAACTTGGGGAAAAAGATACATTTAGATCAGTTTTGTATGTCTGTAGCTTTCAAATGAGGCGTGCCACTGGCCTATAGGCTGTGACCTTATGGATTTGGGTAAAGCTTAACTGGAGAAAATGCACTCGGTTAAGAGGTTAAAGCATTATGCAAAATGTGCTTTGTAGAGCTTTTTACTATAATCCAACGTTGTTCTCTTGGAGTTGTGTATTTGCATGTTTGAGTGATTCCTGAATCCTCCCCGGCAACTAATCAAAAGTGTCGCGCGACCTGCTCATCCATTGCTCCACACATTTCCCCTGAGCTCCTCCTGCGGCCCCAGCGTAACCAGGAACCACTCTCCGCATACCTCCAATTCGCCTCACGTTCATTTTTTATCTTTCCCTTTCAACTTGTGCACTTATTATTTCAAGCTTAAGGCTCTTCTTCCCCACTTTCCCTGCCACACTCAAACTCTCCTCCCAAATTCTCCCTCAATCAAACACCGTGCTTTTAGCGAGACAAGATGTCCAGAAGAGATGTCCCTAATGCAGCGTTGTCTGCCTCCCTTTTCCCCCGGTCTCCTCCCAAAACTCTCGGGTGAATCAATAATGCATGCCTTTCCGCCGCTGCTATTTAACCGAGCACATTAGCACAATACTTAAAATTGTATATTGTGGAGGAACGGGGACAGGGAGGAGAGAGCGGGACATTGTAAGATGTGGTCGGCTGTTCGTAAAAAAAAAAAAAAAAGGGGGTTTTGATGGGATGTTAAGTTTAGTGCGTGGGTGTGGGTTATAGGCACCAGAGAGATTGGGTCACGCTCAAAATGGTTTAATCCAATGTGTGATTTGGCAGAATGTCTGTCCATTTCCAGTATGGCATACGAAATGAGTAATATATCCCTAAGTCAATCAGTTCATTCAGACTCTTAGTCATTGTTTCTGCAATATTGAAGCCTCAGATCTGCCCTCGAGACGGGGGTCACACAGTTGGGGAGTAAATGCTATTCGCGTTGACGTACTGAGTCGAATGATGTGCTCACACGATATGCCAAAGGAACCGTGCCCACGCCTCACTCATGACACGGTTCACGTGAAGTCAAAGCGTCGGGTACAATTTTCAATAAAACATTGTTGCCACTTTTAAGTACATTAATAACAGCAGAATGTGATGCAAGAAAGTTTTAAAACAAAGATTTCTAATTAAGTGCCACTCCATCATAAGCGCTGCACTGTGGCCTTTACTAAAAACAAAAATGAGCTGTAGCAAAGCGGACAACTGAGTGGCTCTATTTAAGATGTTGACAGCTGATTTTTTGAACACTTCCAGGCACAACCTTATTTTCCACTGGTCTCATAATGACACATTTGTCTCTGAAGGGTTTCCTTGGATAATCATGTGACAATATGACTCAATATTTAACAGACAATTTCAGACTGTGGACATCCAAACACTGTTAAAGCTGTTTTCCGTGGCAATGGGAGCTAATAAGAAATCATATTTGCAGAGGTTTTGTGCAACTAATTAATTTGTAACACAAAAATCAAGCAGAAGTCAACTTTTTCGCAAAGCAGATCCCATGCACGGCTGGATTTGCTGTTCCTTCCACTTTGCCCCGAGCCACTCACCTTTAATCACCCGTATGTCTCTAAATTACCCACAATCCCGTTTATTTAGACAGAGCTTCTAATCCAGGAAGTTACCAATGAGATAACCTGTCACAGATGTGGCAGTGGCTCAGTTTGAGGCCAATTAATTAGGAGGTCTTAAAATCTGTGGATGTTGTAGCAAGGAACGAAACGGAACATCAACCTTTGGGTATAGGACTGGTCTTGGTCATTTAGTTCTGGTGCGTCTCCCCTTTGCTCAAGTCTCTAAAGCTGGCTAACTTTTCATTCTGCAACTATAACTAGCGTTGATGTGGAATCACAAAAGCCCATAATTGGGATTCAAGAGAAGTGAAGTGTAAAAAAGGACTGTTGCCATAGAAATAAACAATTCAAACCTTCACTATTTATTATTTGAATGGTCAAAAGTCCTCAAAATGGGATAAACAGGAAAAGGTCTGGCTCTCCATCTCTACGTTCCACACAAAATGAAAACTGTCGTAACGTTTAATGTCTTTTCTATCAGCTTAAATTGACTGTGTAGTCATAACAATATTCAAACACATAGCCACCCCCCGCCCGAAGAAAGTCGCCCGGAGTGAAATTGGCCCCTTCCCAGCACTAAAATTCTGATATCATTAAATTATAGAAGGTGAACCCAACCTATTTGACCTTCAACCTGAGAAGTACTCTTGAATGAAAAAATAATCAAGTTTTCAAGCCCTGAGCGCAGCATAATTGAAACTACCTCTGAGAAGAACCCAATTGTCTTAGCGTGATTTAGTTAGAGGCCTAATTAAAATACTTGAAGCGACCTCCAAAGTTTTGCACGGGTATTGGCCTAAGTCAACGCATCAGGAACTAGGGGAGGATTTGGCAGGGCTAAGACCAAAGCAGTATTAAATGGTGGTGTGCTAAGAGGCCTGTTTCCTGGCGTTTAACCCCCCGACAGGATCAGACACTGTGTGCCATTGACACCGCTAATCCTGCCTGCGTGTTCAGACCTCCGTCGCATGTGAGGATAGCGATACCACACACCCAAAAGCCATTTCCCCAAAAGAAAACCAGGCCCACCCTCAAAGGCTCTTAGATCAACATGACAGTTGTTACAAAGAAGCTGAAGGTACAAATGAAAGAAAACATGGCTACTTTAGTGAGAATATCAAGTAAAACATTCATTACAGCACATTATTTTATAAATTCTATACATCATGTTTTATTTTAGCTTAGACACCATAGTCTTATGTTGTTGTTGTTGTTGTTGCATGACTTATAATAATGTTTATGTCTGAAAAAAATCTCCTGGTTTCAAGATTGTATAAAATGCAGTTATACAACACTCCAGAAGAGGGCACATATCTCCCTCCTGGTAGAAAATACAAACCTGCTCATCAGTGCGGGGAAGAGATTTTCCATGAACATTTTGAATGTGCTGGTGGAGGTCAGTTTAAACCATAGACATAATAAATAATAGAGTCCATCTCCTCACTGCTCTGACGGAGCATGTTCCTAAAAAGGACAAAAGGGCGGGATCTTCACAGCAGATCTACACGCGGGCCGCGTAGTTCGGTCGTAGCCGCCCGCCTGTCAGTCAAAGTCCGGCCCTCATTAGTTAAATTGTAACTAACCCAGTGTTATCTCAGGAGCAATATCTAGCTGTAGAAAGTTAAAAAAAGAATGGAAACCTGGCTTTACAGTTGCTTAAAACGTGTGTAACGTGCAATGCTTTCTAATGGAAAACTAGCTTGTTTTGCCGCCCATATATGAAGGTACTACAGCAATGGCGGCCCCTAGCGTCACGGTCATAAAGCAGTGCAACCAGCGGCCATTGGTCTAAACCTCCTCTTAAAAGAGATGTTACAATGCTGTTCTCTCGTCAAAAACATACCTGGAGTTATGTTTCGAGCCACTAGCACACATTTGAGTAATCTTTAGATCTGGATCTTCACCTGTGGCAAATCTTAGCTCCCAAAAAAGCTCCTCCTGAAGAGTGACGTATTCAGGAAATGTTTTCTTCAGCTCTCAACCTCTCGTGAAGTAAAAACACTTGGCATGGCTTCACTGCAGCCACACAAGTCGCACGCACCTTTTTATCTCTTTACTGAAACAGCTGCTTAGCAAAGGTGCGTACAGTAACTCGCTTGAAGGATCAGGAAGTGAAACAATATTGCATTTGCTAACCAACAAAGTGTGACTTCATTAACAAAATCCAAAAAGCATAAAACCCCCTCTTTAAAGTGGCGCTAGCCCGCAGTTAGCTTTGCCCGTTAGCCTGTTAGCTTCTTCTTCGTGGTTCTATTAGTGTGTATTGGTGGCTCCGACCCGGTGGCAGTCAAGTTTCAAGCATGGTTTTCTGGCCAGGGAAACCAGGGGGAGATGAAAGACCCTCCAATCATCCCATTAACACTTACCCCCAGAGGGACTACGGAAAGGTTTTATTAAGGTAAACACGTTACTTAGTACTGCTTTAATTCAGACTCAAGAAATGCTAACGCTGCCCATATACTACAGGAACAAGCCTCGACTAAACCAGGACCAAATCTGTTTACATTTCAAGACACAGCAGCACCATCAAGTTGAAAACCAATGCATTAAAAGTTATTTAACATAAAACGTCCAAGCTTCATTTGCTCCGAGAAACATGCCCATCCTTAAGCTTTCAGATTCTCACATAACGAGTGACCAATGCTTTCTCCCCACCCGTGTCCCCACCCTTCCCAAACATTTGCGTACATTTGATGAAGGTAATGCATGCAAGTTTTGATTAAATCCCTCCCTTATGTTCTTTGGCCAACAGCTAACGGACCATTAACGCTCGTGCCACGGACAAATGGATTGCGGGACGGTGCCAGCGCCCTCCCCTCAGCCTGCTCTCTCTCTCTGCTGCGTGATCACAAAAACATCTTCAATGTGTTTTAATGATCTTGTTACCTTTTGCCTTATGCTTCTCTGGATGACTTCACAGGAGTACTTCATTACACACCGCATACTTCCTGCAGTTTAAGTTAGGAACTTGTAATGTTTAGGACACTTCTTACGGTGTAAATGCATGACATTACTGTCTTCTTAAGACCAATTTGACTTTTTTGAGCTCTGTTTGAGCTCTTTTTTCCAATTGGTCGATTTTGTTGTGTAATAGATTTTTAAGTCAGCGAACCATCACGGGACTTGTTCTGAGCAGTTTTGCGCTCTAAGTGTATTCCTTACGGCACTATTGGTTTGTTAGCATGCCTTTGGCTAAATATGGTGGCTAGTTTTTAGTGCTTTATCACGTTTTACTTCTGCTGATGCCTACAGAGGAACCTCCCGACCAAATTGAAATGCAGACCAACACCGTCTCCTCGCCTATAGTGTAATTTACACACATGAACATTATTAAAATTGCACACAAAAAAATAACATTTTCATGGCATTGACCATGTGAAGAAAAAAAAAGATTATATCACAATCATGCTTTATATGTCCACTTTAGTAATTGCCCTCTAGTTTTAATGTGCTGTTTTTATGTGTCATTGTATTACTGTATTTCTGTGAAGCGTCTTTGAGTGTCTTGAATAGCGTTATACAAATAAAATGTATTATTATTATGATTATTTATTTGTATTTTTTTTTTTGGTATATCAGGAGTGTTTCTTTAACTACTCCTTTGTCAAAAATGAAGTGCCACTTGATGTAATTCTTTAATGCAGTACGTTGTTCTGGAGAGGGGATCGGACACTACGCAAAGAAGAAAATAATAATATTGTCTTCTTTGTATAGTGTCCGATATCAAGTAATGATGCTTTACTATGTATTTGTATTGTACGGATTAACGGAAATGTGTTACGTCAACTATACACCACAGTTTCTCACACACCACATCCTAAAAGCCGGGGTTGGTAAAGTGTCTTGCCCAAGGACACGACATTTGCAAACTTTTGTGATTGCAGAATCAAATACTACTCACCTGTAAATGAGTATCTCGATGTAGCCATGTTGTGTCAAAGCTACAGTACATGATGGCACCTTTTCTCTCTCCACCCTTTTCCGGTAAAGGTCACATCTTTCACTAAGCTACACCCGCCTCTACATCACTGCCTTTTCCCTCATGCGAGACATAGTTTAAACCCAAACAACAGCTTAATTATGTCGCCCAGGTCCCCGGTTCACCCCCTGCTCTGCCACGCCTCATGCTCACAGCCCATCCGAAACACCGCGGCCGTACGGTACTTTGTCTTCCTACCTCCCAGCCCACTTGTTTCGGTCTTATCGCAGTTTCACACGGCGCGCTCTGTTGCTGTTGACGGTTTGTTAAAAGGCCGCTTTTGTTTATGGAGCTTGAAAAAGGGCAGAGGAACGGGACCGGAGAGGACCGTTGGCGTGCCATCAGCGTTAATGCAGGCGACCTCCATCTGCCGCGGAAGGCTTTGAGGAGATGCCAAACTGCAGACACCGGGCGCTGAGCTCTGCGGAGCGAAGTCACGCATCGGTCATGTTTTCTTTTGGCGATCGGGCGGGGGAAAGTTGGTTGGAAAATGTTAACTAATTACATATTCTGCAGCAACCTTTTTTTTTAAGGTTGACTCATTGTGTCAAAGAACCAAATATACAACAATGGCCGCTGGCTGCTCTGCTTTACGACCGCAACACTGGAGGCCGCCATTGCTGTAGTACCTTCATATAGCCGCTAGTCTCCCATTAAAAAGCATTGGACTTTAGACACGTTAAAAACAACTTTAACGCCTGGTTTCATTTTTTTTAAACACTTTCTACGGCTTCTAAGGCTGGTTTTCGAAAAAAATAACGAGGGTCGGACTGTTAGCATTGGAGCTGCACGAGCTACACGTCACGCAAGGGCCGAGTCTACAGTGAAGATCCCGCCCTTATGCCCTTTTTAGGAACATGCTTCGTCAGAGCTGGGGAGGAGGAGTCTGTAAATCCGCCATGATTTCCCCCTCGAACGTGGTCATTGTGGTAAACTGGGAGGAGTGAGGAGGAGTCGTCTATTCTTTTTTTAAAGTCTATGGTATATCACCACTCTGATGGGACTTATCAGCTTTGGCCCTTGAAGAAGATTCTTGAAGCCACATTTATGTCAGCCTATCTCACGGCAGCTGTGGCTCTAGAAGTACTTTATCAGCAGCCTACTATGGCACTTTGAGAGTGTTGCCTTTGAACACATGCGTAGTATGACTTAAAGGAATAGGCCACCGGTTTTGCATACTGAAATTACTGCGCGGACGTCGAAGTGCTCCTGAGGTGTTATTAAAATATAGTTTAGCTTAGAAATTCGACATTTTGTGCGACTATACTTGGATCGTGTAACTCACGTAATTGTATTTAAATGGAGGGGAAACGTGGAAGAGCTTGGTTGCTTCGAACGTCACCCCCGTTTGGCCCCATTGAGGCGAGGAGGAGAGGCTAAATGCTAACAACATCTTTTGTCATTTTGCGTGACACGCGTAAAGATCAAAAGGCGAGTTTGAGTGAAAAAAAATATTTCCATTGTATAACTGGATTTACAACATCCCTCTCTCCCTTCGGCTTTTCTGTCAGTGTAGTATTTACTCTCCAAGACATTTAAACTTAAAAAAAAAATCATACGACTCCTGTAGTTGCGCTTATGGCCTCTAGGGGGACGAATGTTGCCCCATCGTTCAGTTTTTCAGGGCATAGGATTCGGGAACTATTTTGGAGGGTCCGGCAAAGATTTGAGACGTTATAATGGCATTTAATGTTCCTGTAACTCTTTTGGCCTGTTCTCCGAATCCACAAGTGTTCTTGAAACTACCAATTTACAAATTAAGCCCTGCCCTTTTTGTTTTGGCCTGTCCATTGCGATAATTTGTGACTGGACTTCATAGCATTTTGAAAACCTTTGGATGACTGAGAGCTCACACAAACACGTCTACAATATCTAAGGGTTTGCAGGGTGGGAATAAAAGCCCTTGACTTACCGTGTCTTTCTGGACTTTTTTGTGTGTAGATTGTGTCCGTTTCTCCTCAATTTCCAAGGCATTACAATAATAAAAGAATGCTTTAAAAATGCGAGTTGAAAGAAAGTCAAGGAAAGTTTAGAAAAGTCGCAAGCTGGCGGAGGGCGAGTTGTCAAGCCAAACCTTAAAATGAATTACAACGCTTCGTATATAACCATACATAATCAAGCAAACCGTAATTACTCATTATGTTTTGCCGACGCGGACATTCTTGTAGCATTCGTCTGTTCACTTGCAAACTTAACCAAATGCCTTTGAGTGTGCGTGGTGCAGAGGACAGCACAAACCTAATCTGAAACAGCACATTAACTTTTGGACCCGAATGATAAGTGGGCCTCATTAATATTCATGGCACAGCACCAAACTCGGCCTCTTGTTTTTCGCGCCGCTATTGATTGCGAGCTAAAGGTTGTTGGACTCAGGACACTTGAGCCGAAGGAGTCCGAGTCGCTGACGCGCACAGGAAAGGTCGCCGTTGACAAATTAGTTCCTGGACGGGTCAGTGACAGGGGTCGCGGGCTGGCGGGGAGGGGGTCAAGGGTCAAGTTTGTGCAAACACTGGCGCACCGTGTTGCAGCTACTTCTAAGCTCAGAACTTTGGTGCAGTACTTTTGTTTATGGACTGTGTTTACACACACACACACGTAAAAATCCCTTGATCTGCATTTTTTGACTTTATTTATTTATAAGTTAATAGGCTTAATGAATGCACTTAAAGGAGCATTATGCAACTTTTTATGCAAAAAAAAAAAGTGATATTTGTGTGTATTCTACCTTATGGTGAGCCAGCGGCTGCATGGCACATTTACTTTTGATCACAGTGGTTTCTACAACGTTCCATTATCAATTGTTTTGTATATTGTCTGGTGAGAGGGTCCGTCAGCAGTAAAAAAAACCTTCCAAACAATTGATCCTGGAGCATCCCAGAGACCACTGTGATGGAAAGTAAATCCTGACCACTCATACAACCGCTGGGTCAAATACATGCAAATATTATTATTTATTTTTTTGAATAAAAAGTTGCATAATGCACCTTTAAGTTAGTGTTTTTTTCTGGTGTAGGCTAGACATGGTTTTCCGAGTTTAGGCACACTTTCACAATTTAGATCTTTACCGGATTTAGTTATTATTTGATCTTGATCAAGGCTTACTTGGAAGGTTCAATATTTTAAGAATTGGTCCCTAGTGTGTCTATTTAAACATTTTAATAGCTGTAAACATATTGAAATAATATTCTCAATGAAAGGTATATTATTACTTTTCTTCACCATGTTGTTTTTCTGGTTTATTTGCCTCATGCTGACGTGCCAGGCTTCATGAGATGTTCCCCAAAGTTACTCTGTATAATCTCCCGTCTCATCGTCGGATCCGTCAGGGATGGTCCATGTTGTGTTTTTCCACTTTGTATCAAAAACATCTGTTGCTTTAAGGCCTCGACCAGAGTCTCCAAAGTTGCCCACAACGATCTGGACATGCGAGCCTTAAGCCGCGGAGGAAGTAGAGCCACCCTGACCCCTTCCTGTCAAGTGGATTTGCATTTATGGCCCGGTCCACCTGTCGTCCAGATGCACTCAGGTATTTCCCCGTGAAAACCATTTTGGAGTCTTCTTCAGTTTCAAACAAAGACGGTACACACATTCCTCTAACTTGTAAAGTCTTGAGTATCTTGTGTCTCCTTGTATGTACCTAAACACTCCCTTTCTTGTCTTCTAAGTGAGATCTCGCCCGCGTTCCCTTCACGATGATATTGGGTTAATGTAGTGCATCTTCTAATTAAAAGTGTGACAAACATTTGCTTGAATTATATTATAATCTGACTGTGCAAATAGCTTGTAATGAGGTTTGCGTTCCCCCTTTCATTATCATTATCTGATCACGTTCTCTGTTTTGAGGTAAAAAGTTGGAAGACCCCCGCCGTTGTCTCATTTACTTCCGTTAAATTGGGTTGAGCGCTTGAGTAAAGCCTCTTAAAGTCACACTTTTGGACACGCCATTAAGTCTGTTTTGATTGAGAGTGTGGATTTTGATGGGCTAATCTGCTCCTCGACGAATGATTCCTGTTTTGGGCAAAATCAGAAAAACCTTCCCGCACCGATGGAAGTAAAAAAGAAAAAGACAAAAAGGGTAAGATATACAGTTTTGAGAGCGCCTTTGATCAGAAGTGCTTGGGTTTCGCACGAGCGTTTGGATTCCTTTCACTGAGCGCACTTAGCACACAGGGAGATTTAGGCAGACTTTAATGCCTGTTTGCAGAGCTCCGGAGGGGGATTTGGGCCGACACGTTATGGCTGAGGTGCGACGAAGAGCCACACAAGACGATATCAGGGAACCGTCTGTTCAGATTAATGAATTTTATTGCTGTGTAATAATGCCGGTGTTCTATCCAGGCCAAGAGTGTCTGTCTGTCTGTGCGGTCTAACTTTCAAATCTCATGAACACAGCATTAAAGACAAAAGAAAACCATCAGGTCTATGTCGGAACCTCCCTCTGAGAAGAAAATTGTAAAGATCCTTTTGAGAGATGCTTCCTTCTGGCCGAAAAGGCAAATATAACAAATGTAAAAATTTATTTATTCCATTGTCCATACAGTTGTATCTGAAGCAGGACCATGTGCCCAAGACACAATAGAGGGGCAATAAAGTTTACTATAAACCGATGTGCAGTCTTGGGTTTTGCGTAACCTCTTAACCCCCGCCCTTCCCAAGTGTGTTTTCTCCAGTTCAGCTTCACCCAAATCTAAGTGTGACGCCTCATTTGAAAGCTAAGACCTACACAACTCATCTAAATGGATCCCTTTTCCTTGCGTTGTTGTCACTTTTTTTTTTTGCATTGCAAATTACTGTTGCTGTTTTGTGGCTTTTTTGTTGCGTTTTAGTCAAAAAATTTTGTCCCTTTTTTGTCACATTTCTATCCACATTTTTATCGCTGTTTCGTCACTTTTCTGTCACTCTTTTGTGGATTTTTGGCAAATTTTTATCACGTTTTCATCCCTTTTTCATGACTTTTCTGTTGCGTTTCCGTCGCACATTTTTTGTTGCTCTATTGTTGCATTTCCATCCTTGATTTTGTCGCTATTTTTATGCGCTTTTTTTTCTTTTCTTCAAGAAGCATTTAGATTTGGGTAAAGCCAAACTGGAGACAATGTGCTCGGTTCAGGTGGGGGTTAAGAGGTTAAAGCCACGCCAGGTCTGTCTTTATCATGTGAGTAATTCGACGCCCCCAGTACTCAGTGACAAATGGTAGAGGTACAATATATTTCACCAAAGGAAACTTCCAAAATAAAGTTTAAAATGAGCTTTGTTTATTGTGTGTGGGAGTGTTAAATGAGCTTTATAATGGAAACTTTGCATTATTATTATTATAATATTTTTTTGCCATTTTATTCAAATACATGAATAAATAAGCCACCTACAACCCAATTACGAGGACTTTGCCCGATTGGGTCACAGCGCTAACAGACTCAATAGAGGTCAGGAACAAATCGAACCTAAGGTGTAAAATCCGCCCTGATCTCCGTTAGTTTATCGGGGCGTAAACCGGATTCAATGCAGCTCAATCCCGAGCCCTTTTGCACAAGAGGAGTGCACTGAATATGCAAGTGTTAAGCTGTTTTCAAGCAAAAACAAGTCTTACCATCTTTTTTCCAAGTTGAAAAGAAATGTTTTTGTTTCCACTTAACTAAAACATGCGTTCACAGTGAGAGGAGAATGAAGCGTGAATAATCTCATAAAATAAATATGTTCCGCGTCGGTCTTAATCTCTGCTGTTTGTCGTCGCTGCATAATATATCACAGGTGACATTTGGTAGATTTTTTTCCGGCCAGAAGATTGCACTTAAAACAAGGAAAAAAGTAGCAAAAGCAATTACACATTCGAGATATATAGTCTCGGGATGTCTGAAAATCAGGGTACCGCCTCGGATTAAATAAAAACAAGTAAAAAAAAGGATTGATATTTGACTTTCTCTCTGCCCGCGTCTGCTGAAAATTCTCTGGATTTTTCCCTATGTCAAGTGCGGTGTTGACAAAAACCCCACTGCTCGGCCGCCGTGAATCAAAGCAGCGAAAGGTTAAATACTCCTGGGGCTTGCCGACGCATTTTTTCAGCGAGAAAGGGGGGTGTAATAGGATCAGTACTTCCATAACATTGCGCTAGACCCAATCCTTCGTCGTCTTTGGCAGTTTAGCCTTCAAAGAGAGACTTGGTGTGTCTGTCACGCCCGGTCAGGAGGGGGGGGGACACAGGGAAGAAAGTGCATTTTTTTGGTCGCAAACTCAATTTCCTTGGTGAGCCGAAGAGGCCATGGTTGTAAAATCGTCAGTCGAAAAAGAGCCCGTTTAATTTGCTTCACCCGTAGTATCTCTCTGTTGGCTCGGCCAGAGTGGGTGCATGTCCCTCCAACCACAGTAATGACATACCGAAGAGAGCTAAGATGGAATTGTTTATGTTGTTCATGTTATCTTAGTAACAAGAACAACAAGTGGACACGAAGGCAATTATTTTAAACCGCATGAAAGAGAAGGCTATATTGTGTCAGGCCCTCGTCGGGGTTAAAGGAGGAATGTTTTTTTACAGCATGCAATGACAGTTAAAGGAAGAACGATATGCTGCTTATGCATTTAAATTGACAAGGTTTGTCCATGTCTATTTGTTACACTTAATAAACTTTCCCACTCTCTCGGTCACACAGGTTAATCCATGGCGCGCTTGTCAGTTCTAACTAAGGTTTCCAAAGTATAAAAGTCTAAATAATCTTGGGTCTTGAAAAGGAGCTTCAGAGCAAATTCAACCTGGAAGACGTACCTGCAGCTTTTGCTCATCGCCTCATCAACGGCAGCCTTTACCAATCATCGAATCACAACCCCAGCTCAAGCCACACTTTTGCATCAGCCGATCATCGCAGCCGCTTATTCCTGCTTCAGCCATGCATCGCCCAGGATCCCCTTCTTGAGCTCCCTGGTCAATCACTTGGCTGTTTCCCAGCTGTGCTGCGACCCTCCTCCGCCTGGCCTCTCCTCGGCTCTGCTCGTTGTCGTCAACCGGCCGCCCTGAGTCTCGTCCTACCACCACCAATGTCTGGGCTCCGGTGGAAGATTCTGGCCATCATCCATCAACGCCATCTATTCCATATCATTACTGCAGTCTTCTGCCGGGGTCTGAGCCCCAATCATGATTCACGCTCAATAAAACGCATTCTGTCTCTGTGAGTCAACATATTGTAGACTCAGTGTACAGGTTGGGAGTCCTACCACAGTACAGTTTCAATGGAACTGAGAATATTTTCAGTGTTTATGAAGTATTTGAACTGTTTTTAAGATCTTTTTTGTGCAATCATATTTCTCAAAATCATGTTTGAGGTTCGGTAGATATCTGCGGGTTCATGGGATGGATTTAGCCCATGGGTGTGATGTTGTGTACCTCCGCTCTATATACGCGAGCATTACAAAAAAAGTCAAAAGAGAAAACATTACCTTACATGTTATCTTCAGTCTCACTCCTACGGCGCAATATATAAAAATATCTACATGTGTTTGTTGATGGCCAAAAACGGGTCAACTTCAGTGTTGAAATCCTGCCAGTCAAGTGTTGTTTTCTATTGTATAAGAAGCGTGTTTTGCGTGTGTCTCGGGGGAGGACAGCGGGTCTGAGGAGATTATTATCTGCTGCAGGTGAAAACAGAGAACAGCTGTGCTTCAGATCAAACCACCGTCCGCACATGGCCAACAAGTGGACTCAGGGCGGGAGGCCAATCTGACCAGTTTTAAAGTAGACCATTTATTATTTTTATTGCAAGTAATCAGCTATATTTACGACAGACTCTGAATAAAGTGAATATAATAGAATGTGTTTTAATGACTAGTTTACTTTTATAGATTGTATTGTGTATTGTGTATTGTATTATAAATGCTTCTACTAATTCTGTTAAGCCACTTCCTGCTACCTTTGCCCTCAACATGACATACACACTGCAAATACCATTGAGTGTTGGAACAGTAACACACTCACCTTTATGTCTTGAACACAACATAGTGACTTATTTAAATCACTTTGACAAAGGATGCACGACTATTTAATACCCGCGATCCTCCTGCCAACACTTTCCAACCATCTCCGCTGATCTCCTTGTTATCAAAGCAGGTCTTTTGTCCCGGGGTACGAGGGGTATTGGATGACTTGAATGGGGTGAGTGTGCAGCCAGAGCGAAGGCACTGGGCAAGCGGGCGGGACGAGGGTAAGAGTCAGGGCTATGTTCACCTCGGTTTCGGGACGCTCACCAGCTGCTGTCGGTAACGGGACCTCCGATCCCCCCCCTCCCCTCCCCTACACCTGGATCACTTACCTGACATGGAGACCAAACGGAGGCACGTAGCCACGAATCAAGGAGGTCATTTATCAAGACAGGTGCTAAATAGCGAGTGCAAGCGGGACAATACAATATGGCCATTTGTTGTGCCTAATTTACCATTTGATATCATGGCCCTGAATCTGATATGAGACTATGCAGCGTTTGTAAAAAAAAATGTGGAAACAACTCTGCTGGCTATCTGTTTTCCATATAAGGAAACAATTGGTAAATAACCCTAAAGTGTGTGAAAATGATCCTTTTTTTATTTACGTTTTACAACAAAAGTTTACTGCATGCTCTGTAAGTACAAGTCAAAATAAAGTAACAGTAATTAACAGTAATAGTAATAGTTAACCTCTTAACCCCCACCTGGACCGAGCACATAAAAGCATAACAAAACCCAACCTCAAAGTAGCGACCAAAACGAGGATGAAAACGCAGCAAAAATGTGAAAAAAAAGAGACAAAAACATGACAAAAAACAATGGAAAAAAAAGCAGCAAAAAAGCCACAAAAATGGACAAAAATGTGATGAAAACACGACAAAAAGTGGCGAAAAAAGCGATTAAAAACGCGTGATAATTTCTCAACAAAGTTTCCATTATTTTTGTTTTATTTGGGTAAGAGGTTAATGGTTTTGTTTTACTAACATACATTTGGTTTTGGACCAACTACTAAACATTTTAGTAGTTTAACATTTAATGATTGCAAAAGAAAATACTAAATTCTGAAATGTGGCTGAAACAACGCAGTAATGTCATATAATATAATAGTATGTATTTTAATTACTCATTTGCTTTCACTTTATACAACAAAAAGAGCATAGTCACGTGTAAATACAAGGTGATATGGTGTTGTAGCAGGGTAAACATCACAATGTAAAACTGGCGTAGACGCTCCTATTTAAATACAGACGAAAAATGTGACCCATGTTTATTAAGTCCGCCCTTTACATCATGACCCGGCCCCGAACTGCGGCGGTTTTTGTGGACGCGCTCGAACCCACGGGGCAGCGGGTTTAACAAGCGCGCACTGCCACTACTGCGTCCACTGCGATACACACGCCCTCGCTGCATTTTAATTGTCTTTTTCTTTTTCGCCGTTCTCATACTTCACATTCACGGGGTTTTTTACGACACTGTGACCATGAGGCACTAAAATACGCCGGGAAAAAAAAGTCCCATCCTTGAAAAATGTCCACAAAGTTTACGAGTGTGTTTTTAAAGGGCCATTGAGTGCGTTCGGCGACACATTGTATAGAGTGTGCGGCGAAAAGGGTCGAAGTAGTAGCGAATCATGAATTGTTAATTTGCGGGAGTGTAACCCTATTAAAGACTATACCGTATTAGTAGATTGGTATTAAAGGGTGCGGTAGACAAAGTAGCAGTAGAGGTAATTTTATTCCCAGTTCAAACTGAAAAATGGGACCCTCGAAAGAGGCACCGAACGACCAAGAGAGCAGGTGGTCAATCTAAATACCCGGAGTCTCGCAGTACATGCAAAAGATCATCAGTCCAACGTCACGGCAACGAATCCATCTCCTGACTACACAGTGTATAGAAAACACGTGTCATCCGTGCGGAATAGAGGAGTAATATATAATATAATTGGCACCATGAATGACCCCCGACACGCTCATTTGTCAGCGCGACGCGAGCCGTAACCAAATCTGGAGTGGAGAGATTGCCTCGGGTCGGCCGTTATGATATTTTGATCAGTGACACTGTGCAAACGTACACCGTGCTGTATGTCACGGGGCGGGGGGCGGACCCCATGCCAGCGCACGTGGAAGCCGGTTCGGTCTGGGCCCATCGGAGATGAGATTACGCTGGGCGCAGCCTCCGGACGCTGCGATATTTTTCCCAATAAAGGATTAGCGAATAGTTCAAGAAAACTCCACGGGCAGCGAGATGCGGATGGGAAGTCACTGGCTACGCGTTAAAAACATTATACGATACTTGATGGGAGGAAAATGTGTTTTAGAGCTAACGGCTATAATAAAATAATAAAAAAACAACAGAAAAGTTCAGCAAATAAAAAGCATTTACACTTCAGACAGGCTATTTAATTTTTGGAGTGGTTCATTCAACATCTATTTAAATTTGTATTTAGTGTTAGTTTTAGAGACAAAAACACCGATACCGGGATGAGCATGGAGGTTTTCTCCAGTAAATTCTTTGACACGATGTTGTGTCCACCAGTAACTCGCGGCCTGACATGTCATCTTGAGCTATTTAGTTTTTTTTGGACAAGACACTGCTACTAACTCATAGGATTATCCCCTTCCGACAATCTTAAGGACGCTCCAATTATCATAAAATAATCTTATTAGATATTCCTGCTCCGATCTCAAATCGGGGATATTCAACATGACGTGGAGCCGGGAAGTACGGAGGGGAATCCAAAAAAATCAAAACGGCTGTCATGGCGGACGTTGGAAACTACAAACAATCTTCTCTGTCCGCCATGTTTTCTTTTCTCTGAAGTCACGTTTGATCTCGCGAGGTTTTGCGAGATTTCCCGTCCGATCTGGGACCGTCCGTGAATGAAATCGGTTCGTGTGTGCGACGTGTTGATTTTGCCGGGTGGGTCTTTTTGTTTGGAGTTTGCATCTGTTTCTGGTGGGCTTCCCCAGATGCTCCGAAGATCTGACCATGATCGAGGTGTGGACGTGACTCCCCGGGGTGCTGCTCTGCGGTCACGGGACTAACTCCTGACAGGTTGCCCTGAGACATTGCTTGAACCTTGGGTCAAAAGCGGAGGACAATTTTCTCTTCGGGCACAACGAAGTCTAACAAACAAACTACATTAGCTTTTAGAGCTAGCTTAACTTCCATAGACCCAACTCAACCACAACAACTAGCTCTTTGGCCCACAGCTCCAGTCCTAAGTTATGAATAATTGCTTTGGACTTTTTTTCCTCTCTCCGCTCTTGTGTTTGCATGCAGTTCCTTTCCTCCGCACCCCGGCACTCTGGCCAAGTTAATAATTAAAAACGCCTTCGCCACATTGAGTACCCTCTCTCCCTTATAGCTTTTATTGTGTTCAAGTCACGTGACGTATCGGTCGGCGATATACAACAATAGATTTCCGTTTGTGTTTAAGGCTCTCGTGTGAGCGTCTAAGCCCTGCCAGTAAAAGTGATGGTTTTTTCACGAGATGACCTCCGTGACCTCTAGGGGCGCTGTGGGTAATGACTTGGCGGTAAACAGGGCCAGACTGTCATTTATTCATAAGGCAAACAGAAACGCTGCGGTGAATGGGAATACGTGAGCCATGATTTATTTATGACGGGGTTTCATGTCGGGTCTCGCGGGCTAATATATTTTTTCTTCGCTAAAACAACAGTTTGTTCAGCCCTGTGGCCAATTGTAAAGTCGGGATGTTTTTTTTTTGAGGATGGACTCACAAAAGAAAGCTCCGCTGGGCCGCACCAGGCCATAAGCAACGGGTGTTATCCACGTTTTTTGTTGTTGTCACGTTAGAGCCTAATTTAGTGACGATAGTGAAGAGATATAATATTTTTATACGATGTTTTGTTCCTTTGGCTATTTAGCAAACTAACCAAAAGTTGTCATTCAGTGCAGAAAGGTGTGGGTTCCTCAGAATCTTTTGTTTCAAGACACAGCAACCCCCACCCGGTCCACTGGCCATTTGGACAGAAGGGGTCAAATTACGACGGAACTGAATGGACAGCTTTGGGGAGCCAATGGGAAATCTTGTGGACAATGGAATGTGGAGTGCTGTGCTTCCCCAGGAAGAGTCAGTCTGACCATGGGAACGGCTGAAGGCAGACTCACGATGGATAGGAAAAACAGAATTCTGTATTGAGATGACATGTTAGAGAAATAAACGTTTAACTTGTTTAACTCCTTGATGTGTCATCAATTCCTGGTATTTAATTATTAGTTTATGTAGAGTAGTTTTTGACGACTCTCAACTCCTCCTCCAGTTTGAATACGCGGTGTTGTCAATTAAAGGTAATGTTAAATAGGGAAAAAGTAACCGCCGTCGTAGCGGTACTATTTTATTGTGTACAGCGACAACACAGGAAAACGGCTGTTTTTCTTTATGTGGTGACCCCGGGAGAACTGCAGGGGGTGCTGAAGAGCCGTCAAACGGAGACGCGACGAGGTTCGGTCTTCGAGAAAAAAAACCCATTTTGCGTTAGAAATACCAGGTTCTTTCTTCCACATCATACAACAACAATTTCATGGACGTCATTCTAGCTTAAGGTAAGACTGCTTTTGACCTCTACTATTGTGTGAGTCTCAAAGTACGTCTAGTTGGCATATTTTTCCAAATTTTAGATTACTTTTTAACGGAGTTGTCTGTTGTGTGGTGTAATCTGTGAATTGATGGTGGAATTAAGGAAAGAAACGTTATAATTTGATATCTTAGATACCACAGAAGACAAAATAAGTGGGATAAACTGAAATTACGAGTAATTAACGGGCTGCGCGTTGGGTTTTACCCCTGTAAAAGCTGAAATGCACGTAGGCAGAATCGCCCAAGGCCGTGGACGCACGGTCTGAAATAAAACGTTGAAATAATCGTAGACAGATTTGGGGTCTGTCTAAAAGACGGGTTGAAGGCCCTTAGAACGGTGATTCTATAAATAGGTTGAAGGCCTGAGAAACGGGGTTTCTTAAATTCTATATTTTATATTAGCCTTTGTTAGCTTTCGTTAGCTTCGTTAGCTTAGTGCGCTAGCATACAGCATGGTTAGCTTAGTGCGTTAGCATACAGCATATTGTTGATAAACGTGTACTAAACCCACACATGTGTTAAACCCAGCTCGGTGTGTGGACACTGAAGGCTGTTCTGTGTAGTAGTGTAGGATTTTATTGAAGTGTGGTGCATGGTTTGTTTTCAATATGATCTGTTTGCTGTTGGTGTGCGAGGTTGCTAAGTTAGCTCTGAGAACAAAGGATTAGCTTTAGCATTTAGTTTTTTCCATGTCGTACTGTTATTTGGCTGTTATTTTGTAATACCGGAGTTTCTGGCCGCCATCGCTGTAGTGCAACCGTATGGCCTCTAGGTTTTCATTGAAAGGCATCGGACTTTAGGCACATTATACTATTTAACGCGTGTTTTTATTTTTATACACTTATCTGATTTTGTTGATCGGAGGGGGAGAATACTAAATTGTTTTGGTTGTTCTTGTTAGTCTGTTTGGTTTTTTGTTAACTGTTGTTTTGTTTGTGGAAATTATTGTGTCTTGTTGTCTCTTTGTGTAATGTTCTCTTTATTGTAGAGTGACTGAGTGTGTCCGGAGTGAAACTAAAAGTGCATTTGCTGTGTCTGCATTTGTGTAGACGCAGCAAAGGACTGATTAAACGGGAAGTGATGGGCGCATTGGGAAAGTGGCCATTTTCCTTTGTGCCCAGACATCCGTGTAGGAGGGTAAGTGGAGAGATTGCTCCGCCCCTCATTGCAAAACAAAAAAGTAGAAAAAAGAACATTTTTTGACCTAATTTCTTGTTTTAAAGGTTATTGTTTTAAAAGTTATTATTTTGTTTTGTTTTTAAAGAGGAACATTTCTGCTGGTGGTAGAGTTATGTCTCCACAGCATACATTTGAAGAACGAGTATCCAAAATCAGTGTGAGAAAAATGCTATTTTTTTAAGCCTGTGATTGACGGAGCATTTAGGGCTCTGAGAGATGTTGCTAAAAAAAATAGAACCTCTCTCCACACGGTGGCGCCGTGGTATGAAAACTGAAGCAGGGAAGACCTGTCGTGAGTTTTAATACATTGATTGAAAGTACAAACCACTATTGATTTAGAGTTTAAGTTGATCTTTATGCGCCATTTTGGACGCATTACCAAAAGTTATGAAGGGGCAATTATGCAAAATTCAAATTATTGTTAAAGACAACCAAATAAATTAATGAATACATTTTGAGAATGCCCTTGACCAGAAGCGAGAGCAAAATTGAACTGAAAGAAATGAGTGCAACTTTTAAAGGTGCAGCTTAAAGGAGCGAGTAATGAAAGTAATAATGAAAAAAGAGTAATAATGAGTTTACTTGAATGTGCAGTGACCTGTGGGTGTGGTGTTGGTAATTGTGGCCAAGGATTGTTTCAGACGAGATGACCAACAACGTTCGAGGAGATCGAGGCGTTTACAACAACGCTGATGGGAACCATGCTACTCTGATCATTGGCAGCTGCTGGGTTCAGTGGCATGGGACGGCAGAACTCTGTTACCTGTGAAGGTGAACGGACAGACTCTTGACGTGCTGGTGGATAAAGGTGAACGACACTCATCTGTGAACTATGAGACTGTGATCATTAACGGACACCATCTACTGGGTGGATACAGGAAGACCACCCAAAACCTTTCACCTAGCCACTGCCTAGTCAGCTCACAGGACTGAATCTGACACGCCAACTCAGACTCCTGTTTCTCTTCTCGGATGTGATATGCTGATGACAGTGAGAGCAACACTTTTGTGCTCTCTGAATGGACTAACAGTGACTTTTCCCTGATTGGACAAACACCTTGCTGTCTGACAGTGGTTGCTGCATGCAGATATATCTACTGGGAAGAGCTGAAGGACTGTACAACTGACGTTTGACCTTGGATCCAACATTCACTTTGCCAAGGCCACCCACCCATTGATCACTGTACTTTAATGATATAGAAAAGCTTTTAAGGCTAACCTTAGTGGACATGAATGGTCCTTTTTAAAAAACAAAATTAATTAGGCAAACGAGGTGTGACTGTGAATTGTTTACACCCTATTGAACAATAATATAATGTGTTTATAACTTATTTGCTCTCTCTCCTGGACAATAGGCTAAAGAATTTGTTCCATGACCAAAGCGTGAGTGAAACAAAAGATTGGTAAGAAATTGAAGTTTCTAAAATGTCCTGTACTCTCCATCCATGTATGCCTACTCTATAGACATTAATGCTAGACTTATGTCCGTTTTGGGACATCATTCCACGACACCATGATAGAGAATTATGTGTTTATGAACTGACTGAAAATATCTTAATGCACCAGATAAAGATGGTCTTTAGGACCTACTGATGCTGGTTTATTTACTAAATTGAATCGATAATCTTTAAGTTACAACTAAATGCATTTGTCTGAATGTTTTAATACAAAATTTGAATTTGAAGCCTTAGAGGGCATTGACATGTGATAGAACTGTGAGAAAAAAAAAAAGAAAAAAAAGCTGAAGTGAATTGGGTTTCGATCCTTTCTCTTGCTCTGCTCCTGGCGTCAATCCGTGAGCAGATCGAGAGGAAACTTTTATGAACTTGATAGGCCATTCTGTTGCCTGAGTTCAGCCTCCTCTTTGATTCCACGGGAATCCAGTGGACACTGATCTTAAGATTGTATGTTATGATCCCTATTGACACCATCTACACTCATTAGTTTGTGTACTCAGGTTGGAGGTGACTGTTATTCTCACTTTGGGAGCCGCTGAGAGCTCCTTCCCAAGCCTGTCTGACGGTCCTCTGCCGCGATTGGACTGCACCAGTGCTGGTGTGATCTCTTTTGGGGACACTCCCTGGACCTCACATGCTGTCCGGGTCGCGAACCTGACGAGTGGTGTCCACCTCTCACTCGCCCTGTCGACCCAATTCTTCCCACTTTCAACCTCCCTGGCCTGCACCTGACATTTGTTATTTTGCTATTGTTTTCTTTGTGTTATGTAGGTGCCGGAGGTATTTACCTCCAGTGCAATTTGAGTTGGTTTGTTGTGTTTCCTGTACAAGGATTGAGGTCTCACTTGTTTATGCATGTTACGTGACTCTTTTTTGGACTGAGTGTCCTCAGTCCAAGAGGGGGTGTTACTTATGTGGGGAAATTATTATAATTTGGTTTATTTTGGCATGAGAAGGAACTGATACACATATATCTAAATGACAAGACAAACGAAAACATAAAGTGACGAATTGACAAATGTTATGGCCAACTAAGATTTCAGTTTCAGATAGGTAAATCAATTTATAATACTCTGTTTTTTACGTTTGCTGTGATTCTGAAGTGCACACAGAATCTGTGGTAAATGTGGGAAACAGAAGCTAAAAGAGAGTTTTTCTCTGTAGATTAATGAAACCTGAATTTCTGAATTTTCCAGATAAAATTGACCCTAGCATTCCAACAGATAGATTAAGTTAAATAGGTTTTTGAGTCCAGCCATAATTTGCAAGATTAGCTGGCATGGTCGTTCTAACGGTGAGCGGCCCTGATGAGAATTTTTGTTTTTGTAATTTTCGTCTGTTCTTTTGTGTTTCTGTTACAGATCTCTGTTGGTTCCTTGTCTCGGTGGGTGCTTGTGAGTGGTCGTAATTGTGAGTTTTTGACCCAAATTAATCAATCAAGTTTTATTTCTAAAGCGCCTTACAATAATCAAAGTTGACCAAAGCATAGTGATGTAGAAAATATAGCGGACGCGGAGGGAGCATGAACCGAGACAACGACCTGACAGAATCAATACGGGGAGGAATTCGAGAGCCCCTCCCGAGCGGAGGAGCTCCCGCTTTGGCCCCATCGGCCCCTCCTCCATATGTACAGAGCGGGGCGTCCGGCTCCACTTTTTACACCCAGTTAATAACCCTTCATGGACTGGTGGACGTGGCGGCTGCGAACTTGTTATCAGCGGAAGAGCATAAAAATGGCCATGCCCGGGTGCCCGCCTAAGTCTAACTCAGCGACCTTGCCTGAGCGGACTTACCATCGAGGGTCTACATTAAAAACACCAGGACCTGTTGGACGCTCCCAGATACTTAGGACCTTTTGAAGTGACTCAAAGGACTGCCACCGCAGTTAAGGTAGAGGGGCGTGACAACTGGTACCACTGGTCACACTTGAAGCCCTGTTCTGAGAAAACCGGCTTACACTGGACTCATACGCATCCCGGACGGTTGACACATCCTGACGAATATGGTAGTGGGTCTAACAGCCCCACTGAAGGGGGTGGGGGACACCAACCCCGACCCACACGGTCACAAAGACATAAAAAAGACTAACAAATATGGACTTAAGGCCTGGGTTTTAAAACCAGGACCTTTTTTAAGGTGTCCATACGGGGTGTGGGGCCTGACACTTGCTCTTTGCTTGCTCATCATACCAACAGTAATAAAAATAGACGATCCACATAGTTGTGAGGGACGGGTCAGAGGACACCCTATCAAAGAATTGAAATTGGCCCTTTACAAGGTATGCAAAGAAGTAGGTAAAACACCTGGAGTAAATCTGGTCATCTACTGCAACAATGCAGGTACAATGTTGGTGAAAATGAGAGAAGCAGTGTCGGACCAACACACCCTAGACTGGATTACCCATTGTACAGAAAAAATGATAAAAACATGGGAAAACAAAGAAGGAACAAAATATGCTGTTTTGAAACCTGTGATTTATGATGTATCTAACATGTCTGTTTCCACAGAGGGAGATGGATCTAGGAAGCGACGGTCTTTCAATATGGGGGGTCATACACCAGGAGAGAATAAATGGGTAAAATTAGCTAAGCACACGGCCATGATTACCAACTCAACCCTGCAGGTGGGAAACCGTACCCTCGGTCAATCATACGTACCTTTCTCTGATGACGGCGGCCGTAAGCCCCTGTTCGGAGATGGGAAAGGATTTATCGCCACGCTGATCCCTATGATCGGTGTGGCGTCCTCCATGCAGCGTCTAAATGAGGTATGGTGGATCCTGGAGGACCTAACTGAGGTAATAGGCGACATCTTGGACCAAATGGAACGGAGTCCAGAACTTAAGGCAGTGGCTGTTGTGGTTATGCAAAGTAGAGTGGCGTTAGACGCCATGTACGCTGAACAGGGTGGTATGTGCGCAGCAGTTGGCCTTGACCACTGCTGTACATATATTCCCCGACGAAACTGGCAATTGGACAGCCATTAAAAATAAAGTAAAGGAACTCAAAGACTTCCTCGCGTCTCAAGAAGACCAGGGTCCTCAGTGGACCTGGCTAAATTGGTTGAATTCCGGTTCCTGGATCCATATCCTTCAAAAGGTGGGTATTCTTATAGGTGTAATACTCTTGTTTTGTTGTATTTTGTTTTGTTGTGTTGTGCCTCTCATTCGCAGCATGGTCTCCAGGGCTCTGGGTTCCACTGGGGGCATCTATACGATGGGTGATGCGTCCCAGGGGGACACGGAGCTCGGGACAAGGGAAACGCCAGAAGGGGGTGGTCCCAGCCTGTACTTGGAAAGAGTACGGCAGGCTTTGAGATATGAATGGAACGACCCCCGACAAGGCTGTGATGGAGAATATTGTGGTGGAGATAATATCTAAACAACACTGTTCGGTGTTGTTGCGCTTGCTGTGTTTTGTGTGCAGGAATGTTTATTTTTGTGTCAATCAGAGACGGTCCCAGGGGGACATAAAAGTTGACATGTACCATTGACACGGAATAAAAACCAGCTGAGTTCCGCCTGGAAAGATTAGTAAGCGGAAGTTACACATGGGAAGAGAGAGATGATTTTGAAACCACTCAGCGGCTGGTTGAGTATGCCCTACATACAGTGAACATGTTTTTTTGGTGTTATAATATGTGAAATTGTACTGTGATTTTTGATACAGGCTGTACTTTTGTGAACTTGAAAATATTATGGTTTTGTTGTCCTCCTTTGGGAGGTCAAAAAGGGGGTCTGAAGAGATATAATATTTTTATACGATGTTTTGTTCCTTTGGCTATTTAGCAAACTAACCAAAAGTTGTCATTCAGTGCAGAAAGGTGTGGGTTCCTCAGAATCTTTTGTTTCAAGACACAGCAACCCCCACCCGGTCCACTGGCCATTTGGACAGAAGGGGTCAAATTACGACGGAACTGAATGGACAGCTTTGGGGAGCCAATGGGAAATCTTGTGGACAATGGAATGTGGAGTGCTGTGCTTCCCCAGGAAGAGTCAGTCTGACCATGGGAACGGCTGAAGGCAGACTCACGATGGATAGGAAAAACAGAATTCTGTATTGAGATGACATGTTAGAGAAATAAACGTTTAACTTGTTTAACTCCTTGATGTGTCATCAATTCCTGGTATTTAATTATTAGTTTATGTAGAGTAGTTTTTGACGACTCTCAACTCCTCCTCCAGTTTGAATACGCGGTGTTGTCAATTAAAGGTAATGTTAAATAGGGAAAAAGTAACCGCCGTCGTAGCGGTACTATTTTATTGTGTACAGCGACAACACAGGAAAACGGCTGTTTTTCTTTAATAGTGTGTTCGAGAACTGCCTTGAATATCGCGATAAAACATTACAAACGCACGATCCAAATTGGAATTACGTTTGGCAAAATCCTGTACACGTGTTTACGCAATTTAAGTGATATGCTATACTTGCTATGCTTTTAATGTTACTTGAATAAATATGTGTTTTTTTTTTGTTCAATTCGCAGACAAAAGGACATGGTCTGATTTACAATTAAACTGTAGTGCGATCGTTGTTGTGAAATTTGCAATAGTTATTCATTTTCAGTCATGCACTGTCGGATTTGACACAAACCGGTACATACCTAAGTCGGGTCATTCTTGAATGGGATTTTGGCAGTAGCCATCTTGAACTCCTCAATAATAGTATATAGCAGGGGTCCCCAACTAAATCAGCTCGAGGTCCGGACATATGCAGTAATTGTTCTTGAAAACGTTAAACCACGAGCACAGGTCAATGAATCGAAAAATGTTGCCATTTTATTTCAACGTGATTCAAATTGTTTAGATTATTTTTAATTCAGCCTTAGAAATTAAGTATACAGAGAGGAAGAAAAGGCTTTGGGGTCCGGACTAAAGCCTCTGGAGGTCCGGATCTGGATCCAGGTCCGCCAGTTGGGGTCCCCCGGTGTATACCACAGCTGGGGGCGACGGTGGCGGTGTTTAAACCCCGGCTCCCGCAAACGCACACTGTCGTTGTGTCCTTGGGCAAGACACTTCACCCTCTTGCCTCCAGTGTCTGCGTACGTTGGTGTATGCATGAGAAAGTGAATGGGTGGGTGGTTCCTTACTGTACAGTGAGTCCATTTACCATGTAGTAATAAATAGTATTTGTGATAAAAACATTTGGTCATGCAGTATGTTAGATGTTCACCCCTGGCCCAGCTGCTAACAGTTGTTCTATGGCTCGTTTCTCTTCTTTACTGTTTTTAGCTAATCTTTCTGCTGCTGCCCCCAAACATGGCGGGTTTCCATGGTAACGTTCAACTTAGAACAATAGATCCCATCAATACACGTATACATGAATTTATGTCGTACTTATTATGATTATGTTGCACATATACGCTATATTTCCTTCTCGACATTCAGGCCTCTGAATCCGTCCAACTTGTGGCCGTCCTGTTTAGACTCCTGTCGCCTGCTTTTCATCCGGCGAGAGGAAAATTTGACTTAAACATGAACATCCCTAATCGTGTGTCAGAGTCCATTACGAGCCTTTGACGAGCTGCGGCGCGTTGCTGCAAAACAGTTCCCTCCGAAGGGGAAGATGCGTGAAGACTTCAAATCCAAACACACACGCGACTGGAAAAGAGTCCCGCTCCTCTCAGACCGTCCTCGTTTATTCATTTAGAGCTGTCTGCCCCGCACGCAGCAACATGGGGCCGTTCAAAGGGGTCTTCTTTTTTTTTTTAAAACACATTTTTGCACAGGCATTTGCGCACAAATCCATTCTGTCCTGTCACAACCGGGGAAATCAGTGCAGAAACAAAAGAAACGGAAGGTGTGTACATTAAAATAAACAAGCTGGGTTTGGCCTAAAAGAAAGTTTGTATTTTCAATTTCACTCAGCATCAAAAAGCAACTGTACTATGAACTGATTGAATTCATGTACCGCCTGAACCAGCAGCAGCTCAGGACGTTTTGGTGAATTGTGATTTTGTATTACCGGATTATTAATAATAATACACACTATAAGCGTGGTGTGATTTATTTGTATTTCTTTGGCAGAGATTCCTAAAAAAAAACAAAAAATACATTCGGCTCACTCTGAATGCTCCATCGCTGCCCCCCCCCCCCCAGTCTTCAAAGCACTTTCCCTGATCCTTTCATCATTTTACATGGGCCAGTGTGATACCTAAGACCTCCACTTCACACGCACCACTTATAGACGGTGTTTTTGGAGCGCTGCGGGTTGTTATGATTAAGCGGCCCACCCGTCTTCAGCCGAGCCGGCGAGTGTCCCGCGAGTGTGTGCGGGGCAGGGGTAGCGTGAGGAGAGACCTAACTCGATAAGAGCCGTTTTTTTTCTTCTTTTTTTTTTGGGTCAAAGCTGGCGAAGGTTTGAGGCTAATTGTGCACAGGTGAAGTTCAGGTGCTTTGAATATTTTTGGAAGATAAATGCTATGAAGTGTTATGACGTGTTACTGCAACTTTTTCTACTAATGTATTTATTTGTGCAAGTGCTTTTTTTTTTTAATTCAGAAACATTTCTTTCCAAAAAGAGGAAAATGATTCAAGTCAGCCGACAAAAACAGCCAATTTGCCAGTGTAGACAGCTCAATACTTTTGAGCAAAAAGGTCAACATAACAATACAATACCGTTAGCTATTTAGTAAATCCATGTTTGGCCTGTCCCTGTTTGTGATTTTCATCTTTAATTGTTGCTACACAAAAATCACGTCATTACATTGTCCACAAAGAGATCTCATTATTTTACTGTTTTTAAGTCTAAACAAAATCGTATTTCTATGAAACATTTCCAGTTTAATGTGTGTCGCTAAGTTTTTTTCATTTCAAAAACTCTCACATATTAATGGTACAGTCCATTGACAACACAATCAAGTGGTTGTTGCATTCAGACGAGACTTTCCAACGATCCGACTCTCTCTTCTGTATTTTATTAACTGTTTTTGGACATTTGGTGAGGGTGGTAAATGTCACCTCATTCCTGTTACCAAGTATGTTTCTGTTCACTCTAAGAAATGTAGTTTCTGTGGGTACAGCATGTGCTTCTATGCTAGTTAGCATTAGCCTGCAATTGGAAAAGAGGTCACATTTTCTCAAAAAAGCAAATGAAATGGCCCCTATACAGGTTTGTACACCTAAACATATGCCAATTTCCAAAATATAAAGAAAAAGCCTATTTAAAACAAGTATACATATATTTTTTTTAAAACAGAAAAGGCTGCGATTTGGCAGAATGACCCCTTGTATCAATTTCATGAACTTGCGGGCTCGTTTTCTCGCACTTCTGTGAAATTGACCCTGAAAGTTGTGAAATGTGCCTAGAAAACTCGTCCCTGTGAAGAATTGGGACACTACAAATATATTAGGAACGTTAGGAATGAGTTCGGACCACAACTAACATTTTAATTTTGTGGCTTCCTCTTTCAGTGTTTGTAATTTAAAACAAAGACAGGTATTGGGCTAATATAAAGTACTTTTGGAAACCACTGTGTAATGAAAGTTTGAATAATAGTGTGCTACACAAACGTACAATACTTTCTTGTGAATGATGAATTATAAAGACCCGTTACAATCTTTAAAGAAAAAAAAAGTTCTCAGCTGCATAGCCTAAATGGACCTATTTGAGCTAGTAGATTATTTTGAGGGCGTACAAAGAAAGAGATGTGTCTGTCCGCTTCAAGCTGGTTTGACAAAGATCATTGACTAAGTAAGTCATTCGTATAAAGTTCGAGGTCAGACCGTACACAAATGTTGACTTGCGTATACATGGACCTGTATCTTTAAGAGAGTACGTGGTGCTGACAGCTGATCAAAGGGGTGAGTGAGCTTCCATAAATGCCTGTCTCTCTGCAGCTCCGAAAATCCTCCGCATCTGCTCAGCTGGACACCCTTGGGCTTCATGCTTCGGTCCGGGGGGATATCTGTATATACTACGCTCTTAGGGTACTTTGTCCTGCAGATAATGAAAAATGTATGTCCAGAAGCCCCACCCCCTGCCCCATGATAAGAATGATCAGACGACTCCACAACTCAGGTTTGATTCCTGAACGTGTGGCTTAATCTCGCCCGGGTGTGTAGACCTTTTCATCCCTCCAGTTGTTTAAGACAGCGCTCACATCCTATAACATCATTTTCAATTTCAAGATCTGGGTCGGTCCTCAACTCATTTATGTCGGCAGAAGATTAGGAGTCAAAAGTATGAATGAACTTAAAAATTCCGCCCATCGTCCTCCTCCTTGGTCCGTCTGTCATTGTCCCCTTTCAGATCAATCCTCGGACGAAAGGAAAGACGGAAAACTCCCATCGGCAAGAAAAACAAGGGAGCGGAAACAAGGGACCGAGGACTACATTTGTCAAAACACACAGAAGTATTCAGAAGTCATAATGTCACTTATATCTCTGGCTCTAACCACATTTCAATATACTTACTGGCGTAATTGAACAGTATAAGTGTGAATCTATACTCCTTAAAATGTTTCCCTGAGTGAGTGGACTTTGTGAAGAGTCAAGAGCACAGGTTGGATGAATTATCTCGGAAAGAGTCACTGAAATGTTTATATAGCTTTATTTGTTCAAACAGTGCTTTAGACAGATCAATAATAATGAAATTAAGGCCGCTTTTGTGGTTTGGGGGAAACATTTTGTTGATGAAACTTGAACAATGAACACAATTGTATCCGCAGTCACAACATAAAACGGGAAATGGCATTGATTAGCGGTGATGAAGATTGGTCACATTGTCCTTTTTGTAAACTGTTATGGAAAGCAGAACCGAGAACTTACTGTAATGGTAGGACATGTGGGCTTGTCAGTCCTTTGTATGGCACCAATCATCGGCGAAAAACATTAAAGTTGAGAGTTTTTGAGGCACATCTGCTTTAAAGGGGCTCCCACAGTAACATGGAGGCATTACGGACAACTCCACTATTGTTTTGACTCAAACCACTTGCAGCGCCCCCGAGCAAAGAACCTGTGACTCCAGTGTGTTCAGGACAGAAGAGGCGACGTCACGAGGAAATTTGAGCCCAAGCTACATGTTATTTTACTCCCTCCACCGCTGTTGTTTGAATAATACCGAGTGCTTTCGCTGCCTGTAGCTTCATTAAGCCTATGTTGTGAAATGACAGTTGAAATAACAAAGCTATAGTTTTGACTATAACCAAGACACATAAACCGCGTACCACGGTTCTCAACTGGTGGATTAGGCCCAGAGAAACGTGACCATGTTCAGGTTATCTGGAGAAAAAATGGCGCATTGAGTTGCCTTGTGTACAAAATGCGCGGTATAAATAAAGTTGCCTTGCCTAAAATGTGAAAGAAAAGATCAATATTTCACACAAATCTTGCCTCTATCTCAAATAAATACTTTATCTTTACATATTATAGAAAAGCTTCAGATACAAAATAGAAATATAGCATCACATTACTATAATTTGGGAGACCGTTAGATGACTATAATAAAATTGCATATCCTTGTGGCCACTAGAGGCATGTGTGATTTCAGAATAAGACCAAGAGCAGGTTTAAACAATGATGTAACCATTTTTCTTTCTGCTATCACGTTTCTAGTGTCAATAAACAGTTTTGTTCCCCTTCCAGATGGGGCTAAATCTTGGATACTTGGACAGACAATATGACCATTGCCCAGTATAGTTATGCACACATACTGCACTGCACCAACACATTCACCTGTCCCAACCAAAGTCATGCCCCGTCATCTGATAGAACTTCAGATTGAAGGGCCTGTAGAAGTCCCGTAGCCTCTGCACCACCTCGGGGTCTATGTTGGGATGGGTGCGGCCTTTGGTCTTGCCCAGGCAGTGGGGCTTGCTGCTGCCCTCGGCCTTCTTCAGACACGGGAAGCCCTTGGTCTGGTTGAAGTAGAAGTGTTTGTCCGTGACGATGCGCTTGAGTCCCAGGAAGTCCTGCACGCGGCCCAGCTCTCCGGCCGGGTCGCTGATGAGCCGCTCCCCGCTCACGAACAGCAGCTGCTCCATGGGGAAGTACTGCAGCCAGTTGTCCAGGTGCTTGGCGTATATCCCGATCTGCACGGCGCTCCACGAGGTGTCGATCAGGCCCGTAGTCCTGTTTTTGAAGGTGAGGCTCTCGAAGGACGGGATGTCGGGCTTTTTGGACAGAGTCTGGGTGTAGTCCGAGATGGCCCTGGTCACCGGGTCCCGCACCACCACGATGAGTTTCGTGCCCCGGGACATGGCCGCGATGCGCGCCGGAGCCTCCCGCGTCACGAAGTAGCTGGGGGTCTTCTCCATGGTGATCTGGCCCTCCAGCGTCTTGGGCATCAGCTCCCTGGAAGGAAAAAAGGAAATGCAAATTTAGTTCACTGAAAATAGATCAGTTATACAACACTGATAGAAAAGACAAAGGGAGAGAGGGATATTGTATACTGTGCCACAACCCAATTACACAGTGTAGTCTGTTAGCTTCTTCTTCATGATGCCATTAGTGTGTATTGCACCTCCGACCCGGTGCAAGGAAAGTTGTAAGTGCGGTTTTCTGGCCAGAGACACCAGGGGGGAGATGAAAGACCCCCAGAGGGACTACGAAAACACCGATCTCCATCATCATGCACGAGCTTAACATAGAGACTGCAGTTGCGTTGTAAGACCTGAGGAGGCAGTGACGAGACTTCCATCTAGTCCCTTTGATGGAGGCGGATTTGAATTTTCCTCGTCTGTAGCTCGCCCAACTTTTCTTTCCCTACCCAGAACTAGCCACTGGTTAACCCAACTTTATAATTACGTAGAGCAAACTTGCAGGTTAAAGAGGGGGCTTTCTCCTGGTATTTGGTAATAACGTCAAAGACATAGTTATCACTATCTTACACTTTGTTGGTTAGAAAATGCAATATTGATCTAAAACACCTGAAGCAAAGTATCCAGTAGTTTCACTTCCTGTGAAACTACTGGATACTTTCATTCGTGTTGCTGTATGTTGACAGGATTATGCTCAGGAAGGGATTGAGAGGTGAGGAAAGCATTGATACATCGGACCTCAAGAGGAGCTTTTTGGGAGCTGTCACTGCAATGCTAATAATAGCCACTGGTGAAGATCCAAAGATTACTCAAAGAGCTGCCAGCGGCTCTAAACACAACAACTCCAGGTCTGTTTTTGACGAGAACATTGTAACACGGTAAAACGCTCTAAAAAGTCGATTTGTATAATACCCCTAATAATAACAAACACTAGTCTATAACATAAGACATGCTAATAATACCAATGGAATTAGAGTGAAATGTAAAAAGAAAAAAATCCCTTACACACAAAAAACCTTGAAGAAAACAATGTTTCTTCCAATTATATTTGTATCCAATCAAACTCAAAATAAATGTTTTTAATTTAAGTACATCTTAAAAGTCATTGGTGGTTCCAGGCTATCCAACCACAATAAACGACAAAATGGCGTTGCAATCAGCATCCAACAGGAATAGCACGGCTTCGAGGAGACTATTTTATTCCATCATTCCCCGGTGTCCCTTTCCGCGAGCACCATTAACACAGCGCTGTGACTTTGTGTCGGCTTGAAGACTCCATCAGTGGGAGCGCTTATGAATGAAGTGACATTTCTGTGGACATTATAAACAGCTGTTGCCCGCGGAGCCCCATAATGCCGCCCCGGGGTTTTGTGAAATCGGGAGTCCCCAGGGTCCAATTGAAAGATGGTATTCTTCTGTCAAAAACCGCGACACAAAGAAAGATGTCCCGCTCGACACGTGTACGAGGGGAGCACGGTAATGAAATATTCACACTCCACCCGAGCGGCGCTTTCAGTAAAAAAAAAAAAAAAAGATCCTGCTCACGCTGCTCGTGGATTCATGCGAGAAACGGCAAAAAGGCACAGGGACCTAGATTATTTCTGGTGTAAAAAGCATTGGTATGGCCTGTTACTGATTAGCCTTAACACGGCTTGAAAGGTTTGATTGGTATGAAATGGAATTTAAAAAACAAGTAATGGCCGGTTATTATTACACAGATGGGTACTCTTCTCTCATGACTTGGACCGTCCCACAAAATCCCCATCACCCCATAGTAACACGAAGATAAATGCGGCCACTTTTTTACGGGCTCGTGTCGCCCCGTCAGCACCCGCTCGTGTCGCCCCGGCCACCTCCAGGACAGCGACCTTACCCGCTCAAGTAAAAGCAGCCCCATGAATCATTAACACTCCCTTCCCCGCTGCCATTTAGAGGCCGTGCCGAAAAAACGCTTTCAAATTCACCAAAGTACAGAATGCGCGGCTCAATAATTCATCCGCTCGGCTTCTGCTGCTCACAGAGAGGAGTGGCACTGACGAAGTATCCGGGGACCCGCTCCAGCCGAGCGAAACGAAGGGAAATAGTCAAAACATTTTTTAAAAAGTCAGGCAGAATTACCAGCATCAGTAATGGGGGAAAGTTTTTTGTTGACTGCATCATTATTCTATCAATGATTTCAGCTGGGCGCTTTGCAAAGTTTGGTCTCTGTTTTGCAGTAATTACTGTAAAAATCTAATAAAACAAAAGGCGTGGCTCTTGGCTGAGGGCTTTACGCTCAAAGCCCTTTTTTCACAATAAGAAATGTTTGCTTTGCCGGTGGTTTAGCTCAGCGGCGCTTGTGAAACGGATCTAAAAGCCACCAGCCGATAGCTCCGGGGCAGTGTCAGGATGCATCGCGTCTGATCCCCTCTGAGCGCTACTGTCCTGGGACGCGCAGAGCAGGAGGTCAGGCCGGCAAAGGGGCACAGGAAATGGTCGATAAGTGTCCGCGATCCTTGTGTTTGGACAGGAGACATTGACCACCGCCTGACCCCGGTGCTCCCTCTGACAGCCTCCTCTCCAGTCGAGGGTTAAACGGGGATCAAGTCGTCTTCCCCACTGCATTAGCTCTGCCCCATCGCCCCAACTGCAGAGGCCGACAGCCAGGACAGACTGCGCTCTATTTTGCAATTTAGTCTGTGTGAGATTTAAATGTTATTGTTATTTGACAGCGACAGTACACTCTAATGAACATTTCTGTAAATATGTCAGTATTATTATATTGGGCGACGGTGGCGCAGATGGTAGAGCGGGTCGTCTCATGATCGGAAGGTTCGGGGTTTGAATCCCGCCTCCTGAAGGTGCATGCTGTCGTTGTGTCCTTGGGCAAGACACTTCACCCACCTTGCCTCCAGTGTCTGCGTACATTGGTGTATGAATGGGTGAGTGGATCCTTGCTGTAAAGCGCTTTGAGTGCCTAATGTAGGTGGAAAAGCGCTATATAAGTTGAGACCATTTACCATTTATTAGCTGTAGAGCACATAACATACCATTTGTTCATATATGAATCATGCATCGATAACATCTGAACATTCTTTCTGTGAATTGCACCAGAGAAAAGATTTTGGTGCAAGATGATGCACAAAATTATAAAAATGATGTAAAAAGTTGCAATGTATTTTATCAATCTTATTTTTGACACAATCCTTCTCCCATATCGCTTCCAGTGAAAGACTGAGGCATTGTCAGTGCAAAGATCCCCACCGCTGTCAGACTGCACAACTCTATAAAGTCATTCATGTGCAATAACGTCAGTATTTGCAAATACCTGCCATCACTTTATCAATCACAATCACATTTCAGATAGTTAAAAATAAAATGTATTTAGTTCTTCGAAAACCTATTTTATTCATGAAATCGTTGTCTTCTTTTTAGTTACATTTCTGAGCCTTGTTTTTTGCTCGACGGGCCACATATTGAATGGGTAAACATGTCTTTGCAAATCTAGCGGCGACATGCTGATTTGGAAAACCCTTTTTGAGATGCAAAAGCGAACATTACCTTGTGCTGAAAAAGACATGACGCTATAGATGCCATCCATATTTGATAGTGCGCGTGGGGCTTGTTTAGCTTGATTATGCTGCAGCAGAGAAGAGGCCGGACCACTCAGGGGGGGCTTCTCTGGGTCAGTGAGGTTTGAGCGAAATGAAGTCGGCCATGTTTAAAAGTCAAAGCACATGGCACAGCTCTTGTGCTCAGAGATTCAGCTCGATTCAAATTTTATAGGAGCGGAAACGTGTTATCGGGTTCACGAAGGTCGTTCGAGGAAAGCGATCCGCAGAAAACCCGGCATTTGAGTGTTACTGGGTAGAACGGGTTCATCACTGCACAGGTAAAACGTGCAAGTCAATGCAGAGACAATATTATTTAACTAGAAAACAGAGCTTTTATTTGATAGCATGCCAACCACCTTTTATATGTATGTTTAATTATTGTATAGCTACTTTAACGGAAACATGTCATGCAAAAAAGATTTCTCCCTCATCAATACCTTCATATTTCATTGGAGTTTAGAGTATTTTGTGTTGTAAGAGGAACAGAGAACTGTCTTCCTTACTTTTAAAGCACATGATCTATCACTGGACCTGTTCTGAGCAGTTATTCATCATGATCCCACTGATTTGCCAATTGTAATTCTTATTATCAAAATATTGTTTAATACATTAATTAAAGATGCACTATGTAACTTTTATGTGAAAAAAAAAGAAAAAACTTGATATTTGTGCGTGTTTGACCTTTTAGTGACTCAGTGGCAACATAGGTGCAGCATGGCACCTTTTCTTTCCCTCACAGTGGCCTCGATGATGCTCCAGAATCAATTGTTTTTGAGTTTCTGGCAAGTTTCTGGTATGAACCCCTAAAAACGATTGAAGTGTCCACTGTGAAGGAAAGCAAAGGTGCCAAGCTGCACCCATAATGCCACTGAGTAAAAGGTTAAATATGCACAAATATACATTTTTTATTTCCCTTAAAAAGTTGCATAGTGCACCTTTAAAGTGATAGTCTGTAAGTTTGCAAAGTGAGGTGAGATAGAGTGAAAGTAATCAATCAAATGTCTTCCCTCTTGGACTACAAAGCCACTTCTAGTTTACAAAATGAGGAGCGCAAGACAGAATTTTCAAAAGGAAACGATAAAGCTCCCTCCCCCTCTCTCCTGATGGGTCCTGACAGGCTGGTTCACAGGAAAGCTCATCTCATTGGTCAAGGTGGTATCCCGGGGTTTCTAATTAGTGTCTGACTTTAGAAAGGTTATTATTGTTGAATATTACAATATGTTACGTCAAATTTCAGACCCAGGCGCTCAATTGTACACAATCTATTACATTTGTAAAACATTTAAACTTACAGACTATCACTTTAAAGCCTAAATTATACATGACAGCAGTTTAGTTATCACTTCCAATTGTCTAGTATAATGTGGTTTACATCAAATCAATGTAAACTACAGTATTGTAAACAGGTGTTTCATTCAATTATTTAAAGAAATAAACATAGATTGTATTGTTTGGGCCAATGACGAACAGTAACGCTATAACAGAAGGGAGTCATTTATAAAGGGCGGTGCTAAAGAGTGAGTGCAATATCATGTTGCTATTTGTTTGCTTGTACCCAATTTACCATTTGAAATATCTTCTATTACGATAACAAGGCCCCACATCAGATACATAAATCTGCAAATGACTCTGCTGCTGATTATGCACATGAGCAAACGTTTGGTAAATAACCACATAAGTGTCTTACAGTATTTGTGTTATGTGTTTAGTAGATATTTTGAAAAAAGCCAGACGAGAGCGCCGGCACTTGAGCCGCAAACGGTCACACGTGTGCACGGAGGACACGACTTTTAAAACGCCAACGTCCCATTTCACCTGGCGCAGAGAACATTTTGGTTTAACTGTACGGGAAATACAAAGGGTTGTTTCTTTCCATTCCGCAGCCGGGGCCACGCTGAGCTTTCTAATGAAACTTTATTGGCAGAGAAGGTGATGTAACGGATGACAGCGCTCCAAAAGTCTGAAAATTTACGGCGGTTCCACTCCGCGCTTTGATGTCTTCATCTCTGCATGAAAATACGGGTCCCAAAGCACAGAGGAGCATGAAACACACGCCGAGATCAACTCCAAGCGAAAAAGAACTAAATACAGTAATGTCTTCAAGGCGCGCTGGAAAAGTTGCGAATAAATTATTGAAAAGGAGCAAACAAACTGCATGTGAACTCGACATAACAGTGTAATGCTACGCTATGCCTTTCGCTTGAAATTAACAGCGCACAGCTAGTTGCCAGGAATGATTCAAGCGGCCATTTCCCCCCCTTTTTAAACACCAATCCAACGTACACAGCTCTGTAGCGACGATGCGGCTCAATGCGGGTCTTTGTAGAAAAACGTCTATAAAGTCGCCACTTCGCAGCGAGGGGCCCGACGCATCACTGACAACATTTTACTGCCTCCCCAGAACGCAGTGACTCACGTCTGCGAACCCCCGTGGACCATGGGGATCTATCTCCAGCTGCCAAACAAGTGGAGGAGAAAGGAAATGTGGCTTAAGTTTTGCAAAAAATGTGACGATTTGTTTTCATGTGATCGGTATCCAGGGTTCCCCATTTGAGTCACCGTTTGGGGCAGTACTGTATGGAGTCGGTATTGGTCAAACTTGAAGCTATAGGTACTCCTGGATGGGCACTACTCCTGACAGGTTGCGAGCTACAGGAAAAAAAGCATTTATTTTAGGTAATTTTCACCGATAGAAAGTCCCCCTACCCCTCCTGGAACTGCAACCTTAACATGGGGGAGGGGTTTGAGCGCCCGTATGATCCTGGGAGCTAAGTTGTCGGGGGCTTCGTGCCCCTGGTAGGGTCTCCCTTGGCAAACAGGTCCTAGGTGACGGGTCAGACAAAGAGCGGTTCAGAAGCCCCTTATGAGAGACCAACAGGCCCGGTTAGAACCGTGAGGCCGTCCTTCCGTGGACCCACCACCTGCAGGAGGAGCCAAAGGGGCTGGTGCAATGTGATTTGGGCTCCAACAGCTGCCCCCAAAACCCGGCAACGGAAAAGTGGAAGAATATTGATGGATGGATGGAGAAAGTCCCCTAAGAAAATAAATGGAGCTTCAGCGCAAATTCAACCTGCAAGACATACCTGCAGCCTCCATTCATCGCCTCATCAACATCAACGGCAGCCTTTACCCATCATCCAATCACGGCCCCAGCTCAAGCCACACCTTTGCGTCAGCCAATCACCGCAGCTGCTTATTCCTGCTTCAGCCATGCATCGCCCAGGATCCCCTTCTTAAGCTCCCTGGTCAATCACTCGGCCGTTTCCCAGCTGTGCTGTGACCCTCCTCCGCCCCTCCTCCGAACGGCCTCTCCACGGTTCTGCTTGTCGTCAATGTGCTACCCCGGGTCTCATCCTACCACCACCAGTGCTCAGGGCTCCGGGGTAAGATTCTGGCCGTCATCCATCACTGCCATGTATTCCATATCATTACAGCAATCTTCCGCCGGGGTCTGAGCCCTGTGATAAATAAATTTGTTTGTTTGCTAATGGTATAACCTATAACCTATAAATTCTTTGCTAAGGTCTACTGCACAAAACTAGGCCTCTCTAGTAGGTTGAATAAGTTCATGGGCCGTGCATTACAATAAGATAAGACTGTCTGTCTGGGATGAACACGGCCCCAAATGTCAAGGTTATAAGACCATATTTGGTGTTGAACAAAACATCCTGGTCCACAAATGTATCTTATTGTTTATGGGATGAGAACTGCTTACGCACATTGGGATGGACTTAACTAAAATGTTATAAAGTTATCAGGAGGGAACTTATTCTGGGGACTTGCATTCTGAACCTGCTTTGACCTGTTGTTATGCCACCTGCTGACGCATGAATAAATGTCTCCTGTGAACTTCATCACTCTCTGCTCTTTTTTATAAGAAGATGGTCTTGGACATACGAATTCTTACATTTTAAATACTGACAATTTGGCGACCCCGACTGTGATTTCCCGTGGAAGACGAAGATCAAAAGATGGACTAAGGACGATCCAGTTTTTTTTCTTGTAAGAAACGTCGGAAAGAAAAGAGGAAAAGACTCTGCCCGTTCAAGGACCGAGAGGAGAGGACCGCTTCAGCGCGAACACCAAGGAAAAAGCACAGGAACACAAATACGCATGCGCCGGCAGCCACGGAGGGAGCAGAGGCAGAGGGAGTTCAAACCAGGACAACTCAGGACAAGTCCCCGTAGAGTCCAGACACAGTGTCAACACAAAAAAAGCGGTAAGAAAGACGCCTTTTCCAAAGTCTTATCAAATTGGCTATAGAAAAAAACAAATAAGTGTGACGGCTGGGACTTTACGTATGTATATATTACTCAAATAATGTAAATAATAAACAAAAAATGCTTTGTATATAAGACGGCTTTTTATAAGAAAATATATGAAAACTTTCGATACCGTGTTTTTTTCTTACAAAGCTACGAGCGGTTCTTTGATGACACGAGAGAAAATATGAATCAAAGGAAAGAAAGGCCAATACGTGCGGTTTTTATAACAATTAAACAGTTTTTGACGTACGCTTAAAGCTTCCGAAAAACGAGAAAAAAAGAGTGAAACAATTTGATTGACAACTGTGTTATTTAAAAAAAAAAAAAAAAACTATAAACGATACAAAATAAATGAACGTTCATATATGAATAAGGAAAGAAAGGCCAATACGTGCGGTTTTTATAACAATTAAACAGTTTTTGACGTACGCTTAAAGCTTCCGAAAAACGAGAAAAAAAAAGAGTGAAACAATTTGATTGACAACTGTGTTATTTAAAAAAATAAATAACTATAAACGATACAAAATAAATGAACGTTCATTGAAAAATATAATGTAATGTAAATAATAAACAAACAAAAAATGCTTTGTATATAAGACGGCTTTTTTATAAGAAAATATATGAAAACCTTCGATACCGTGTTTTTTTTCTTACAAAGCTACGGGCGGTTCTTTGATGACACGAGAGAAAATATGAATCAAAGGAAAGAAAGGCCAATACGTGCGGTTTTTATAACAATTAAACAGTTTTTGACGTACGCTTAAAGCTTCCGAAAAACGAGATAAAAAAGTGAAACAATTTGATTGACAACTGTTATTTAAAAAAAAATAATAACTATAAACGATACAAAATAAATGAACGTTCATATATGAATAAGGAAAGAAAGGCCAGTACGTGCGGTTTTTATAACAATTAAACAGTTTTTGACGTACGCTTAAAGCTTCCGAAAAACGAGAAAAAAAAAAGAGTGAAACAATATGATTGACAACTGTGTTATTAAAAAAAAAAAAATAACTATAAACGATACAAAATAAATGAACGTTCATTGAAAAATATAATGTACAAAATGTAATATAAACGTATAAGAACAGTGTAAAATAGTAACCAGTATAGTGTGCGTGAAGACATTAAATAAATACATAAAGAAATAAAGAAATAAAACGCCTTATTTTTTTTGATAAGGAGCATAGATAAGACAACAATGTTATAAATAATATTGTTATTCGTAACAACTAGTGAAAATTGATAATCCATTACAAAAATAAACGGTAAATCAAATAATAATTAAATAACAGGATCCAACGATAATTAACCAAAACTTTGGATTCATCCCCCTTTAACTAACCATGGCCAATCTAAACATTTACTGCGTGTTGGTAATTATAGCACTGGCAAGCTTACGATGTGACGAAGAGCACCAGAGGAGAGCAAACATTCTCTGTCTGCGCGTAACGTACCCGTATGGGAACGTGATGACGTCACCTACTTATGACGGTAGTACTGTGTTATAGCGCCCGTCTGAGGAGCAGCCCAAGACGAATAAACTGTATATCCAAAACAATAAGTCACGATTTGATAAAGAGACGGTAGAAGCGACCATAAGTCCGTTTATAACGCCACAATCAGTAGAATACTTAAACTCCAACATGTTGACACAAAAGCGGAACCCACAAGGCCAAAGAATGAATACTTGCATGCGCGCGCACACCACTCTGTGTCAAGCGTTTCTAAAAATAGCACAGGGAAACCGTGCATCTAAACTCACACACCTGTGCGCCGAGACAGGAAAATAAGAGCGACGCTTTCGAACTATCTTTTATCCCAGTTAAAGGAGCTAAAGCGGTTATTTAAATAGAACACGCGAAATGTAATGTGTAAATTAAACAAATTAAGAGTCTATTTGCGCAAATGTTAAAGCAACAAGAAGCACAAAGAACGCGCATGAGCAAGACACTTCCCCCGTCTTGTTTCAAGTGCCTGCGTGCATAGCTGCATGCATGACACGGAAAAAGGAGGAGTATTGCAAATCATTTGGAGTTAGATAAATATATAATGTTGATAATAGTGTCGTAAGATCCCATAACGTCACAATACTATATAGAAATTATTAATGTTGGTCTAAAGCTAAGGTTAAATTGTATGTAATTGTATAAAGCTGTTTACACATAAGTTGAAGACACATACTATCACACAGGGATAACCATGAACGCCCGCCTTTGATTTAAACAAATAGGAACAATTTGGACACAATCAGGGCTTCTTGTAAAAGCAGAAGCCATCACAAACTCTAGAAAAACCCTGTTTAAGTGCAGGTCAGGCCAAGACCTGGTTAAAGTTGTAAACGTCACAAAATAGATGACGCCTCTGTCTAAGCATAAAGACAGTTAGACGCTCATGAGCAAGGCACTTAGCTGACCCATATCTAAAATGAAAAAGGGCGCAGGGAAAGTTTTTTTATTTTCTTAAATGTGGGGTGGGTTTCCATGCTCTGAAGAGAACATTTTAGGCTCTAGCTCGCTCGAGCCCTTCAGACCAAGGCTTTATATTTGTGGGATGGGCAGTTGAGAATTAAAGGGGCATGTTTATTGTATGTTGTGGCATTGTTTTATAAGCTATGTATTTTTACACCAAGGGAGTAGATTAAATAGTACACTGTGTTTGAAAAATGTACATTTATAGCCGATTCAATGATCCATAATGATCAATGATAAAATGTAGCCATAAATAGAGCATCAAGCCCCTCCTCCAAGAATTTATCATAGAATAGGAATAGTATATTAATTGTGTATGCATGGTCCCATGTAAACAAAAAGAATAAATAAGCGAAATAAGGAAAAATAATAGTTAACGGATTAATTAATTAATACAAAGTAAAACAAAGAAAATAGGAATAATACTTATCAATGTACGCTCTTATATAATGAATAATGGCAATAATTAAGTCGTAAAATTTCTAAAAAAACAATCTATTGTAGCAATAGGTTCATCAAAGAGTAGAACTAATTAAAGCAATCTTTTCTTTCCCTTGTAGAAACAAAGACTGATCCAAAATCTCAGCGCGACCAAGAAAAATATAGTGGCCTTGAGGGGGCGAAACCAAAGCAACAAAAAGTATAATAAATAAATAAACGACCAATCCAAGAGTTCCTAAAACATAGGTAAAATTACCATACTTACAAAAACCATACTAAAGTGAACATATCTAAAACTATAAGCCAATTTACGCGATAGATTAGAAAACAAGCACGACTAAATTATAATTTGTAAGTGCGATAATAACATAAACATAATTGCCAGTAAAATGTCCCAGTTCGTCACCTTAAGCCAATTGAAACAATTTTGAGACTGCAAGGTTCTACATCATGAACCTGATCCAAAAAAGGCAAAAGTCTGTCAATCCATCATACGACCCCTGCTGAAGAAATACGCTAAAAAAGGATTGATACACAAGGGAAAGACAGCCATCGCTCCGACAGAAGACCAAGAGGAGAGCTTCATACGATATCATGAAGCAAAGATTCTACATTACAAGACACACCCCATTCGAACCATCCGTGGAAGAAGATTGAATAACCTAAAAATAAAAACATGAGAACAAGGGAGCCCTGGATAGAAGAATGCATAAATGGAAAAGAAGATAATGGAGAAAGCGGGAGCAGAAATGGAGACAAAATGAGTTGAAGAATCAAAGAAAGTGGACAATGAAGAGAATTTGAACATGGAATGAAGATAAGGAAGTGACGTTTGATGACAAGCCACTTCAAGGAAATATACCAAAGAAACTGTCAACAGGCATCTATCCAGTAAATGGATGCAACACAAGCTCGCAACCAATGATGACACAAAACGATCATCACGACACATCGGCAGCGGAAGGAGATGATAATCTCAGAATGATAAATGAAGAAGATCCAAGTGAATTGTCACCACGAAAGCGAAGACAAGCACTCAACACCTACGACAAGTCTATACCCATGGTCACTCATCGCAAGCGCAAAATCCAGCGATGCGCCGAAGCCATCAATGACGCCACCGACGCCTCGAATGACTCACAGAGTCACAGGGAAACATTAGCAAACCTGCAATGCACCCCAAATCTAACCAACCTTGAAGAACAAGTCAAATCAGTACAAAATCAAGTGACGGCATTGACCAACAGAGAGAATTCTAAAGGAACTGGATAACTTCGTACAAGAAGAAATACCAAGAAGCAAGACTCTTTGATGTTGGAGCTGCCAAAACTAACCAAAGGAGGCATTCCATGGATGAAAGCCCTCATGAAACATCCCGCCGGAGATAAAAGTTGGGGAGACATACACACCGCCTTAACCAAGACAACTGCAATTAACATCAAGAATGCAGTGGAACATAGGACGAGAATGGTCCTACATAAAAATTCTTCAATACATGTGTTTCGAGTTACACTGGAAGAAGAATTGAAGTCAAGATTTCCATGTATAATGACTGACGAACTCATGTCACTACGGATGAAGAGTGATGAAGACTACTATAGCTACAAACAACGTGCCAAAAGCCTGTACCACGATGCAACGGGAGAGCCGATTCAAGCAGGCACGATAATGACAGTCATGTTCTACTCAGCCCTTGTCAAGGGGATGCCAAAGCCAGTGCAAGACGTCTTAAGTGACGTGATGGGCTTATACACCAAAACTGAAGAAGAATTTGACGCACACTGTAACGCACAACGTCACCAAGTGGTTGAACAATATAAAAGAAACTGACTCCAAGAAGAAAGAGATGGAGATAACAACGATGAAGTTACAACTACAGAAACTGCAAGCGGAGTCCAAAGACAAGAAGAAAGAAGAGACATCGAATATCAAGACAGTCAAACGAGACAACACTGAAGAAGACGCGCCGATAACGACAAACCAATTGGCAACTGCAATCAAGAGGATAATGCAACCAAAACAGACACAAGAAGCACCCGCAACGGAGGCTGTACAAAAAAGATCAGCCCTCACCGATTCCCGCCGCACCTGTAGTGATCTACAACACCGCCCCCTTTGCTAACGGAAGAGGGCGAGGCAGTTTTGGACGAGGAAGAGGGAACAACGTGGGAAAACGATATGACCAATGTCGTGCATGCGGAAAAATGGGACATTGGGCAAGAGAGTGTCGTACGGTGCCCCAAGGACAAACGTATAGATATAATCAGCAAGGTAACCTACAACAACAGATGGTAATGCAATCATGCAGCTGATCAAGCCACAAAAGATGCAGCTGTCTATAACAACAGACACATGCTTATTCGAGACGCTGAACAAGCTGGAAGTGCATCCGAAATCTGCATCATCGACACCAAAGATGTAAAGGGAATTCAAGAAGCAGCGTGAAAGTTAAAAGGGGCAGTGAAAGACACTGAAGAAATTATTTGGAGGAATTATGAAGAAAATTGTGGTTCCAACCCTTTACCTCAAATGCTGTTCGACAAATACCACCTCCCGACACATCGAAGCTACAAAGACATTTTGACACATCGATTTGTGGTGGCACCCACAAATGCAATCCATTCTACAAGACTGAATTGATGATTGTCATGTCTGTCAAACTAAAAAAAAAAGACATTGCAAACGCTTCATCTGACAATACGGAAGACAAAGACGAAGGCTGTTCAACATCTAACGCCGATGATGAAAACCACCATTCGCCACTTTCTACCCTTGGAGCTCCAAGGGGAGAAAAAGGGGAGAAAGAGGGGAGAAAAGAAATACTCAAAGACTTAAAACAATTTTTTTTAACATAAACCTTAAACCTTCTGATATAGAGTGAGATTTTTTGACATAACCTTAACTTCTTGACATTTTAATGAAGTATTCTATAACGTTTTCGTGATATACGTTTTTTATGCTAGTTACTAATCTAGATGTTGCAATACAAAAAGCTGCGCATGCAATCATAGAACAAATATATGCCTAAATGCAAACTCACAAGATGCAGAAAAAATAAGAATTGAAAAAGTACAAAATGCCAAATAAAAAGACATTGTTGCCTATAGTCAAAAACCAGATGATCTGCCGGATGAACCTTTTCCTTTACAGGACGGAGAAACACCAAATACTGGAGAGACTGAATCTTAACAAGGACGATAGAAAAAGGACCAGTCATCATCCAGGTGGGAGAGTCCATGTCACGCGCTGTGGACGAGGCCCAAGGCTGTGAAGGGCTTCAAAAATCTCCCTGAATTCATCTCTCCCACCTGTTGAACTAAAGGTATTATAATCCACAGAAAACAACCATCCAAGTACAGGAAAAGAACACTGTTAGAACTAGATAAAGAGCGGGTGCTGGTAACCGTAGCTCTACTGTAGGTACATGGACGATCGTGGTCACATCATACACCCTGCACGTGACCAGAAGCAGATGACGCCATCATGAACACTTTAAAAACTAGCCTGCAGAAAAAGGGATACTTCCCTTGGATGGTAATATGTGGTTTGTCAATGTTATCAGTTATGATTGTGTTTCCCTTGTTACTGTTTAAAAAATGGTTGAAAATAAGTCCTGATATTATAAATAAACAATACGTTGATGGAAATAATGCATCATTATCAAGCTAACATGTTGTGATAATATATAAACTATACCGCCCAACTTAATAGCACTGACTGTTATGTATTCACCTTCCAGTGTCGACTACACACACCGGCATTTAAGCGACCACACCGAACGACACCCAAATTCTAAACAGCACTAACAATGTTAGACACATTAACAGAAATCATTGCCAAAACATAGTTATTTTTTACCCGCCCATAGATGAAGCAGCACATGATGGCATTTGTTGTTGAAAATAGGGAATGCCCATACTTGCAGTTTTATTGATAATTTCCGTAGTTTTATGCTGCGTAATTCCCTGTCTGCGATCCTTAGTAGTAAATCTAATCACAACTAATCTTGCGCGTCAAGCTCCGACATCACAATACATACTCCTTACTCCAGATCTCCAATTAGACCCCGAAATGTTTGAATAGAGTTAAATAACTAATTTGAAAACATACTTATGATTGTTTGTTTTGCTTAAGCCATGCTAAACTTCTAACTGATTTTTTGCAAATAATAGATATATATAAAGCTATCGCAGTTGTGAAATTTGTGTTAATGAAGGTGTATACATGTATGATGTGGGAAATAGCGACTTGCTTCTCTCAACTTTAGATGCATCAAGATTTTGTGAAATTTATTTCTTGTTTATTACATTTAATGTAATAATGAGGGGAAATTGTGATAAATAAATTTGTTTGTTTGCTAATGGTATAACCTATAACCTATAAATTCTTTGCTAAGGTCTACTGCACAAAACTAGGCCTCTCTAGTAGGTTGAATAAGTTCATGGGCCGTGCATTACAATAAGATAAGACTGTCTGTCTGGGATGAACACGGCCCCAAATGTCAAGGTTATAAGACCATATTTGGTGTTGAACAAAACATCCTGGTCCACAAATGTATCTTATTGTTTATGGGATGAGAACTGCTTACGCACATTGGGATGGACTTAACTAAAATGTTATAAAGTTATCAGGAGGGAACTTATTCTGGGGACTTGCATTCTGAACCTGCTTTGACCTGTTGTTATGCCACCTGCTGACGCATGAATAAATGTCTCCTGTGAACTTCATCACTCTCTGCTCTTTTTTATAAGAAGATGGTCTTGGACATACGAATTCTTACATTTTAAATACTGACAGCCCCAATCATGATTCACGCTCAATAAAACTTTCCTAACGCATTCTGTCTCTGTGGGTCTTTTCAGGCTGAAATGCGTGCATGGTACTGTATTTGTTCGGTGAAACTGAAATGTTACGCTGTATGACTTTAAATATGGTTTGCTTTATCATTTTATGAAAAGCACAAGCTCCTTTGAGAACTATATTTAATTACAAAGGGCCACAAAACTGTCAAAGTAATCCTTATACCGGCTTCAAGCGAAAATAAATCACAGTAGATTTGCAAACCAATACCATAGGATGAGTGTTTTTTTTTAACATTACGACATAAGTCATTATATTATGGGTCAAAAGCTATCAAGCGATCCACAGTGTATGTTCCGACGTGGATCCGAGCCAAAGTCTATTGAGGGCAGCACACAGAGAGGCGAGTGCGGAGCGCTTGTCCACGGCTCCCCCTGAAGCCTTTGATTCATTTCGCCTCTTGCGGCGGGGAGCCCTGGACAACATAAATACGCTCCCACAGCGCTCCCCTGCCACTACCTGCAGATAATAATCTTGTAATTGGCTCAATATTTCTGCTGTTTGCCGTCGGAGAGAGGGATATTTTCCAGGTCAGTGGCCGCCGGCGGAGGTCAGAGAGGAGAGAGAGGGGGGGGGTGATTTAGAGAAGTGACACCACACGGCAGAGAGAGAGAGAGAGAGTCCTGGGGTTTACTGCTCTGTTAGCCGAGGAGGAACACAGCTGTTTACCTGCCACAGACCACCGCGAGTGCGAGAGGAAATCGGGTAGAGACTAGAATGGAAGAGAAAGTGTCTTGGACTGTGCGGCCTTTCTTTGAGTTTTATACCATGTTATAAGGTTGTTCCCTCATCCCTCGAGTTTTCCTGATTTGCTGATTTGCATTGTAAAGTAGAGGGAACTTCCACATTTCTTAAATCCACAATACATCTTCGGATTCGTTCTGAAAAGGACCTCATCAAAGCGAGAGTATTTGACCTCAATTCGAGTCGTTTGAATTCATCGAGATAAACATGCTTTCGACTGACTCTTCTCGACAAAATGTCAAGCTGTAAAAGTCGGGAGAATATGACATTTGCTGTGTGTGTGGAGTGAGTTGAAAAAGACCTTGGACAGAAACCAGTTGAATCCTGAAGTCTCTGAACACTCCACACACATTTCCAAAAACCGCTAAGGCCTACATGAAAGATACCGAAACTTTGAATTGTCTTTGAATTTGGGCAAAAAAATAACTCGCGACTCACTTTGCCTAACGAGAGCGGAGGCAGTAAATCTGAGCGTCAAACAATTACCAGATAAGAGCGTCATCTATTCATAGAAAACAACATGGGAAGACGGGGAGGGGGGGGGGGGTTTGTCCTCGGGGGAAATGTCAATGTTTGATAACGGAAAAATAAGGAAGGGAAAGAACGTTTGGGCACGGAGGAGATAACGGAGTCGAAAAAAAACAGGAAGTTAATGGAGTGATGGATGATTACCGTTGTGCCTGATCTAAATTAAACAAGGAGAATGTGGTCAGGATGCACAAGTGAGAGCTGCGGCGGGAACTGAGCACAAATGTTTCAGACTTGGACAAACGCCTTGTTTTTTCCCTTGTAAAAAAGGTGTTTATTGGTATCTTCAAAGGAGCAGCGTCTACAAAACCGAGTTAATTGAGCTCACAAGTTATTTTGTTGTTTCCGCTTGAAAAGCACCAGGAGTTGTGTTTTATATCTTTATTTGAGTAGCTAGTCTGTCTCCTCAAAAGCTCAAAATATGTGTCCCGTAATTTAATAGAAATCGTAGTTTGAACTTCTGTCTCAGTTGGGGCAAACATCACCAGAGATGGCACTTTTTACAAGTTTCATAATTCTATCGTATTGATCCAAGATTCTCACGGGGCCCCCAATAAAATGTATTTACCAATTTCAAAGTCATGTTACAGCTAAAATTACATCTAAAGTTACATCTGCAACATCCAGCAATGATTGTAAGCTAAAAAAAATGGTTTAAAGTAGTACATTTTATTAAAAAGCAGTACTAAGTAACTCATGACCCTAGTGGCCATAAGCGCCAGTGCAGGTGTCGTAGAATTTTTTTTTTACTCATTAATTGTCCGTGAGAGTAAAGACTATGTTGACAGAAAAGACAAAGGGAGACAGGGATATTGTACATCCAATGACACAATGGAGATCATTTTTTTCCCCTCAAACATGGCTGTAAATACTGTTTAAGTGGCGATAGTTAGCTTTGTCCGTTAGCCTGTTCTTCTTCGTGATTCCATTAGTGTGTGTTGGTGGCTCTGCTGCAAAGCTGCAATTGTGGTTTTCTGGTCAGAGACACCGGGGGGAGATGAAAGACCCCCCAATCATCCCATTAACACTTGTATTACCCCAAGAGGGACTACAGAAAGGATTTATGAAGGTAACTGCTTAACATTTCAAAATCAATATTTTTCAATAAACATGTTTTGCAGACAAGCTTTGGGAGCCCCCCTATAGGATCCCACTTTTGGAACCTTCTACACAATTATAACCTTGTCCTTCATCCCCACTGCTGTCAGACTGTACAACACTATAAAGTAACATGTACAATATCCCCTCTAAAGTTGTTGGTAGTCATTGTATATAAGATACCTCTATTTACTATTTAATTGTTTGTACATTTCCTGTCTATCCTGCACACCCTGAGTGTTGCTGAGAGCTGAATGTAACAAGTGAATTTCTCCATTGTGAACTCAATAAAGACTTATCTTATTTTAACCACAAAATCTGACATTTTACTGTGGAAAAGGGCTGTCTTAAGGTTCCAAGCCTAAACAAAGGTGCGTCCACTGCATTTAACCACCGATCTGTGGCCCTCCACATCGCATACATAGGCCGGTCATGATAATGTTCTTAAGGATGATATATATCGTCTCAGAAAATATCGCGATAAACGATAATATTGAGTATAATGCAAATACTGTAGGTAATGAAAAGAAATCTGTAACACACTTCAAAATGTGGCCCTCGATAAATAGTTTTTAAGCAGCTTCCATTTCAGTTTTTGCTGAAAAGTGAATACCCCTTGAGGTGTTTATAAACCATACATGCAAGAATGTAAATGGCGGTAAAGGAAGAACTAAACAACAAGTAGTAGGGACCCTGTCAGTAGTAGTAGTATTAGTAGTAATTGTATAGTAATCGTAGCACAGGTAAGTAAAAGGATTAAACGCTTCAAAACCAAGTAGTTGTCAAGCACATCAAAGCAGTAGTTGTTGACAGTACTTTAGATCAGTTATACAGTAGTAGTAGTAATAGCAGCAGTTTCAGTATTAGTGTTGTACATAACAATAGATAGTAAAAAGTTGTGACAATGTCTAATAAAAGTAGACTTTCAAACCAACACTGTCGGCGCCGTAATGCAGAGCAGACCTGTTCACATGTTAGCGCTGGCTCTTAACCACAGAGTGGTTCTGGCGCGCGGCCACCATCATCCATCACTGTGCGCCGCCCGACCACGCTCGCAAAACCCTCCACGTGCCCTACGCGCGCTTAAGACATTACACACTCATAAATAAAAAAAGTGGCAAAGGCAAAATAATCAGCGCCGCGTCATGTGTTACGGGGAGAAAGCCATAACGAATGAAGTCGAAGGATAATATTATATCACAAAGCGTCAGCGGGGTATATTTTGATCCAATCTTGTAAAAATAAATCTTGCGGCGGGTCGACTCGCTAAAAGTACTTTCCATACGACAGCGAATACTATGTGTATGACTGAAATATTGATGGAGTTAGCTTAGCGGTATGTTCTTATAAATATGGCAGCATGTGTTTTTGGACTTGAGGACAGATCCCGGTTTGTTGCGTAAGGGAGAGAAAAGTCCGCTTTATCTTTACGGCGAGTGGCTAGTGAATTATTGAGCACTTTTAACTGTGGCGGACGAGTAACGCGGGAGACGCTTCAGAGCGAGACACGGGACATGTGTTAAAGGTTTGTACAATTGCGTTCAGGAAATCATTTTAATTTCGAAATCTTTTTGAGCATTTTGAAGTGTTTTCATTTGTTTTTTTCTTCATGAGAGCCTTGGATATCTTTCCATACAACAGGGTTTCTACAGGTTTTTAATACCATTTCAATGCACAGACAGAGCCGTGGGAAGACATTTTAGTTAGGGGGTGCTGAGGGATAAAGTTTACCCCAAAACCATTTTTTCTGTGCATATTTCCTATTTAATAATATTGCCTGCAGTTTTCAAACTATCCACCAAGGGGTGCTGCAGCGCCCTCAGCACCCTGGGTTCCCACGGCCTTGTGCACAGATACACTACGTTTAATGCCACAATGCAAAAGACACATTTATCATGTTTCAAGATTTGTAGTAAATGTTACACCAAACCAGTGTTTGTTTGGAAAGCATATTTAATTTAGTTTTAGTCTTCTGATGAAAATTTTATTTAATTTTAATAATTTTGTCCAATCTTAGTCTAGTTTTAGTCGACTAAAACGGCATGTCATTTTAGTCAACTAAATTCAAGACGAATTTAGTCAACTTTACATTTCTAATATTCGTTATAATGTTTTGGTTGATTTTAGTCTCTTCTGTTCATGTTTATTTAGTCAGATTTTAGTCAACACAAATATCTGGACATTCTGGGCATAGTTTTAGATTTTGTCATTTTAGAACTGCAAAAATATTACTTTAACTAAAATGATGACTAAATATTGTAGTCAACGAAATTAACACTGCAAACATGTAAGTACATCTCAAATATTTTTTTGTTATTGGTGTGTTTTGGGACATATTTTTCATTTTATTTGTTTTGTATAAACGTCAAGCATTGTACCTAAAAAAAAGTACTACAGTGTAATCTGCTATATAACAATCTGTAATAACTGGAACCTATGTAGTAAATACACAATGGACTAATGTGTACTAGTACATTGGAGGTGCATAATGTAATAAGACATAAGAGGGCTTAAGGTTAGGGTAGAGTCTTAATACATTATGTGCCTCCAAACTACAAATACATATTATTTCATCATGTAACCAATAGGAGGAGGTTATTACACATAGCACATGACATTGTGTATTAAGGGTATAGTGTAAAACAAAGTGTTACTACCACACTTCACGTAGCCCATTCCGGTCTCTGTCCCATATACCTCCCAGTCCCTTTGCTCTGCGTCCCCCTCCCTCCTTCAAAGCCCCATAACGACCATCGTCACAAACTTCGCCTTCAATCGTCCCCTTTGCTTCTTTGATAAAGTTTATTCCCCTCTATTTTGAGTTTGTGGTCCTCGCAAGTGAAATTACATTTAAGGCCTTTACTTTTGGCACCATGCATTTCATAACAACAGAAGTTCATTGTTGACACCATCGATTTGAGTCAGCAATGTGATTCCCGGACCGTCTGTTCCTTTTTGTGTGTGCTCCGGTTTCCCAGATTAACCCAAATCATGCACAATAGGTTAATCTTCCAGCTATTAAAGGGATATTTCAGGATTTTTGACATAGGGCCTCATTTCCTAGTTATCCAGAGTGTTGTTGATGTCTGGAAATATTGTTTTCTTAAATTCATGCAGTTCTTATATTTGAAAAGCTTAGTGGCGCTGGGCTAATGCTAGGCTAACGCATTTCTATGGTATCAGTTAGCCTGCATTAAAAATGCAAAGGTCTGACCCACTCCACAGTGGACCTGAGGTAAATCACGTATAACGCCAGACTACTCATATAAATGTCTTGTGTCGATAGAATAATTTTGAAATATAACTGACCTTGAATTACATGAATTACCGCATTTTGAGGGACTATTTTCTCGCAGATTACTCTGCCGCTGCATTAGCTTACAGCCACGAAGCTGATGCTGCTCAAATGTAAGTTGTTTTAAATGCAAAATGGTTAAAATTATTCCATCGACAGACATTTATATCGCTACTCTGGCGTTATAAGTGATTTACCTCAGGTGCACTGTGGAGTGGGCCAGACTGTATTTAATGCAGGCTAACTGATACCATAGAAACGCTTTAGCCTTGCCCTAGTCTAGTGCCACTAGACTCTTCAAATCTAAGAACTGCATGAATTTAAGAAAAAAATATCTCCAGACATCAACAACACTCTGGATAACTAGGAAATGAGGCCCAATGTCAAAAATCTTGAAATATCCCTTTAAGTGATAAAGAACACCTTAACCTTATCCTCACAAGGGACTGAAAGGGTTGTAGTTGCTTCAAAAGCATACAGGACTTGTCTTCAACACAGAGCTACGCAATAATTTACACCTCTCTTTACCTTGAGGCCTCTATTATAAGGCCGTCATGTTTTTCAAAAAGCCTCTATACATTGGTCACAGGATAATTCCTCAAAGCTTTCAAGTAGAGCACCTGACATCTCGAGACTTCAGCGCAATACATACAAGAAGTCTCCGTTTTAATTAACCGCCTCGGGGTCGGAAAAACAGACATGACCTGAACGTATACGAGAAATAATTTTCATCAAGCTGAATTTTGAATGAAGTGTAAAACCAGCAAAGGAGCTTCAGTGCGCGCAGATGTTTCCAATGCACTGCTTTTTCTAGGTTTTTCTGTGACCCAGTTGCTCGGAGTTTTGGGAAAATTGTACATGACAATTGTGTGAGATCGGCTTTGGCAACGGCTCCTCTGAAAGATCTTAAGACAAGGACAAGAGGCAAAGATTTAGCAGCAGCACCAGTTGTAGTCGCAGTATCCATGGTACTAGTACTAGCGGAGGGGCTGTAGTAGTAGTAGTAGTAGTAGTAGTAGTAGTAGTAGTAGTAGTAGTAGTAGTAGTAGGAGACGAGACATGGAAGAAGTATCAGTAGAGTATCAGCTGTGGTGGTCAAAATAAAAGTGAAGGTCCTGGTCAAATATTACTCCAGTACAAGTTGCTCAGTCCAATTTCTACTTAAGTGAAAGTACTGAAGTATTTGCTGGAGAAAAATACCGAAGTATCCAAAGTAAAAAAAAATATAGTTAATTATGACTTATTAAGAAAAAAGAAGATTGTGCCTAAATTCCACAGGGACTACCCATCTTCCTTGTCTTGAGACAGCGGGTCTGCACAGCACCACCTGCTGTTCTGGAGTGTGTATCGTGTTTGACCTCTCAACACCCGCCTTTACCAAGTGCGTTTTTTATCCAGTTCAGCTTTACCCAAATCTAAGAGGTTACAGCCTATAGGCCAGTGTAACGCCTCATTTGAAAGCTAAGACCTACGAAACTCATCTAAACTGATCTTCTCCCTGGTTCTGGTTGCGTTTTTTGTGTGTGCACATTTTCCATCCCTTTTCTGTCACTTCTCTGTTGCTATTTTGTGGCTTTTTCACCACATTTTCTTCACATTAATTTGTGTCAAATGTTTGTCACGTTCTTGTCGCTCTTGTGTTGCATTTTCATCCTTGTTTGGTCTAATTTTCGTTGCTATTTCGAGGCTTTTTTTCAAGAAGCTTTTAGATCTGGGTAAAGCCAAACTGGAGAAAATGCGCTCAGTTCAGGTGGGGGTTAAAAGGTTGAATTATTCGTTTTACTTTTTTGAAGCCTTTATGGAAATCAGGAGTATAAAAGCATTATCAAATGTAGTGGAGTAAAAGTAATAAGTTAAGTACGGATTCCCAAAACCTACAGTGGCAATAGTAATCTTTTCAGTATTATTTGCAATAATAATATTAGTAGTTTACATTGCCTTATTCATTCGCCTTCCCATGAGCTCTCTCGACGCCTGTGTCTAAAGCCCTTCTGTCACTGAGGAGTCCGAAAATGTGTCTGAACGAGCTTTAAATCCCACGCTAAACTGAATTTGAATACGGAGAGAAAGCCCGGTGTCAAACGCATGAGAGCGAAGTGAAATGTTGAGATTTACCGAGAGCCAAATGGAGGGCTTTGAGAGGGCAGCGCCGCCATAATTACCCAGAACAAAAGAGCGGCGCTTTTGTCTTTTGGCCCATTACCGCGTGGATTTTGAAAGATTCAATATAAACAGTCCTCAGAAATGTGCCGTATGGTCGGACAGACACGGAGGAGATATCCGCTATGAGAGACTTGGCACACTTTCGGGCTGCGGCTCGAGAATATTGGAGTTCAGAGAAGACGAGGAACGAGACATTATGATGCCTGGAGAGGAATATCAGCTAACAGTCAGCTTCACCGTCCAAGTTTGTCGGATTTTTTTTTTCATTGAGCGCATTTTTTACCAGTTCAGCTTTACCCAAATCTAAAAGTTTCTCAACTGGAGCTCACAGTCAATAGGCCAGTGCCTCATTTGAAAGCTAAGACCTACAAACCCGATCGTGACTCTTTTTTGTTGTGTTGTCGCTGCATTTTAGTCAAATGTTTTCATTTTTTTCATTAAATTTTTTGTGCTCTTTTCATCGCTTTGTTTGTTGCTTTTTGTCACTTTTTAGTCGTGTTTTTGTCAGTTGTTTTTTATCACTCTTTTGTGGCTCTTTTTTTTTGCTTTTTCATTACCTTTTAATCGTGTTTTTGTCGCCTGTTCATTGTGTTTTTGTCGCTCTTTTGTTGCTTTTAGGCGCATTGAGTTGCCCTGTGTACAAAGTATGCGCAGTATGAATAAAGTTGCGTTAGATTTTTGTTGCTTTTAGATTTGGGCAAAGCCATACTGGAGAAAATGTGCTCGGTTCAGGTGGGGGTTAAGAGGTTAAATAAGATATCATAAAACAACATTTCCATTTGCGCTGATATGTAAAAAAAATAAAAAAATACATTCGATAATAGCGATAATAAATTGAACAAGCATTTCAATGGGGTGTAAAAAACGTAGTTTGGGGGAAATTTACAAAATTTGACAGAAAATTCTGTTTGGTCATTCCAATCAAAATAGTTAATGAAAACCTTGACATATGTTTCATGGAGTTACCGTAGCGCCATTTACTCTAATGGAAAAATTGTATAATTGCACTATTTGACCAAATGACAAGGGAAAATGGAAAAATTGTACTATAAAGGTTTTCAAAAAGTTTTCATACTCTCCACGAAAATCCCACCACAGTGGAAATCCAAACATAGTGAACCGGACTATAATATTCAATGAGGTCAGAAAAATGGTGAACTAATAGTATTTTTTCATAACTAAATAAATGTGTGTATTATATTTTCCGGACTATAATTCCGCTCCGGAGTATAAGTCGCACAAGCCTGGCAACTACCTGGGCGTGGAGGCGTAACTGTCCCGTTGACAAGCCTCTCCCGGCAGCACGTTGTTCAAGCACCCATTTGCGAATTTGTTCCTCTAGCTGTGGCCCTCTAGCTTTTAGCTCGCAATTAGCTTTTTTTTTTATTGCAGTAAGAGTGACTTTAGCTTTTCGCCACTCTCGCCCATGCCACATGTTCTTTCTGCTGCTCGGTTATTACCGGTTATTACATTTTGGTGGCGCGGGAGTAGCAGATACTGGTACACAAGCCTGGAGCGCCATCTCACAGCCGTCAGTATGAAAATAACAAACGTGTGAAATTATACATTTTGATATATAGGTCGCACCTGAGTATAAGTCGCACCCCCAGCAACTTATAGTCCAGAAAATACGGTAGTTTAATCACGTAGTACTTCACTTGGCACAGTAAAAAAAAACTCGAAATAACATAATCTAAAAGCGGATTAACATGGGAATGACAGAAATCATAGGAAATTGGTAATGTCAAATTTCACAACCTCAACCCCAATATTAACCTTAACCCAGAACCAAGACTAAAAATGAAAAAGAAAGTGTAATCATGTGCACAATGGCCCTTGTTTTCATGCTATTTCTGTGCTGTAAAGTAAAATGCAAACACTTTTTCATTCAGCATTAGCTTTACAAGCAACATCTCTGGAAATCTGAGTAGTCGTAGTATAAGTAATAGTAGTAGTAGTAGTAGTAGTAGTAGTAGTGTGTCAGTATCAGAAATAGAGTAATTTGATAGAAGGACCACACCTCTGCACTCCATGACTCACTAAAAGGCCAAAAAATAAATGCAATAAACCACAGACACAGATGAATGCGGTACATTGTATGAAAATAAAAATGTAATGAGTTTTATGTTTGAAAGAAAACATTAAAAGAAAATTTAACCACAACTTGATGGAAGAAAGAAAGAAAGAAGAAAGTGTTCTAACTCTTGAATCAAATTAAAATGGTAATGTTCCTCATCTGTGCCTCATCTGTTAAAAGCAGCTCTTAATCCAAATATTGCTCAGAGAGAGGAGATTTAAAAGCTTGTTGGATTTCCAAATATGAAGTGTAAAGAGTGATAAGTAAATCTCACGGTACGACGCGCAGGCACAAAGTGAAGTGTTGGCACAAAGACAATCCGGAAGACTCTGGAGCTGCAGCTAAAGCCGCGTTCGTATTGATTTCACCGTAAACATTCATACCATCTGACGTTTCTCTTTTCATTGGGGTGAACCCTCATCGTCATCCCACTGCATAAAAGCGGACTTAAAAGCAGCGTGCTTTTTGGTCGATTAAGCGATTTTGGGTGGAGTGCTCCGGGCATAGTAATATGTGGTGGGGTTCAAACTTTGATTTCAGTCAACTGGCTTCCTTGTTTGCTCTGCCATGAACGGACCGCAAAAATGTGCAAAAACATATTTGAATTTAGCTTCGGTATTAGTCTTTTGACTTAAAAAAAAAAAAAGTTTTATATAGACACTGTACTTCATGTAAAAAGAAGACTCCTTGGGGATTTGAGTAATTTGGGGTTCTTTTAAACTGCATTGAAAGCCAAGCTCTTTAGTCCATTCTGTTGGAGGTGCACAAGACACTATACCAGATTTCTGCAGAAACATTAGTGTTGTTGTCCTTTAGGGTAACACTTTATAATAACTACACCCTATTTAGCCTTAATAAATGATGAATTAACACTTTTTTCTTTTAATTTAAAAATATCGATGTGACACTTTTGCTGTAGATTACTCATAAATATGAGTATATATAAAATATAAAGTTGTTGGTCATTTTATGTTATGATATAAAAATAATGCCTCTTATGCCTAAAAATGCCCCAAATTCCACATATTTTCAGCGACAAAAGCTGAATGATGGATGGAGCCTGGTTTCAATTTATGGTTTTATTTTGTTGACATATTTGTTAAAAATAATTTTCTTCTGAGGGGATTCTGGATATCTTTGTTTAGTTTTAAAATAAGATGTTTTGTAGTGGAAAAATCTGTAAAAATGTAAATTGCGCCTTGTTTTTTGAAATTCAAAACTCAATAAATCAGGATAGGAATTAGATATAAAAAAAAATTCCCCCGATTAAAACAAAATATTGTTATGTCCAAGACTGGAAAGTTTGAAGCCTGTGGGTGCTACTCGCCACAATGTGAGGAAAATGCATTTTGAGAAAATGGCTCTTGAAATGATAATTTTCCATTGTAGAAAAGGTTCAATCATCAACTGGACTGGGTTTAGGTGAAGATCAGGACGTTTTGCTTCTAGTCACAGTCTTTAGGTCATAAAAGACGTGACCCTGAAAAGTGAACCTGCAAGTTGTGAAATGTGCCTATAAACTTGACCCTGTGACGAATTTGGATGCTGCAAATATGTTAGAAAAGTAAAAAAAATGGCTTTGGATCACCACTAACTATTTTTATTTTGTCTGCAAGAAAATCAGGTATAAGGCTTTTAAGTTGATTAACATTTCTGTAGATTTTAGCCATTGAACATTTTATAAATATTATTTTTACAAGTCACTGGTTGCAATGTTTTAACTTGCCCCTTGGTTCTTGTGTATTGCCTTTCTTAGCAAACCAGTAAGACACAATAGTATTTTTATTTTATGACACATGCCATTCCTGTCACAGCCAACAACATTGTCGGGCAAAATAGACACAACACCAGTTAGCAGACTGAGCGACGCAGCTGAAAATTTAACACGCTGTTATTTCAGTCGGATACATTATTCCAAGTTGTGTCCCATCATATTATAAAACAATGCTATTTATCGTCAGATCTTCCAAGTCTCCCAGGTACAACTAGCAATTCAAATCCTCCCATTAACCTATCCTGTCATGCACGCCTCACAATGCGGACAAAATGATTCATCGCTTCTCATTTCACACACAGTCAATAATTCTAATCAGAGTACTGTATCTTTATTTTTTTATTTTTTTTATGCCAGCATTTGTTCTCCATTATAAAAGACACAGAGTTGATAAAGTGAGTGTCTCCTGAGCAAAGGCAATAGGAAGAGCCCGAGAGAGAATGAATGAATGTCATAGGCGTCCGCTGGGAGAATACAGCACGGTGTATCGTTACATCGTTGCGTTAACGGAGGGCGGAAAAAACTCGACAGCGAAAAGACTAAAAAATGCTGTTGAGATTAATCAATCAACTGTGAGTGATTTGGGAAACGGTGTCTTTAAGGAAGGTTTTTACATTGTAATTGTAAAAGTGGTCGCAATGATTTAGGTCTGCAGAGTTGTAACATACTGCAGCTGTATTGAAGAAGGGAAGACTCTCAGTTATCCTGGCTGATTGATAAACTGCTTTTAAAAATGAGCCATAAAAGAAGTCGACGTAACATGGACTGACATAAAATTAGAAGTAGTAATAAAAGTAAGAGGTACAATATATCCATAGTAGTTGATGTAGTGAAACCTTGCACTAGTTAATTGCCTGACCACAAAAGGTCGCCTCAGTGAGTACACCGTGTGGAATTTCTTAAATTTCTGCCCAAATTGGTTATAAAAATGTGGTCTGATCTTTATTAAATGAGAAAAGAGAAGCAACGCACACCAGAAGTCGTCTTCGAGGTGCAGATGTAGGGGAAAAATCTTCATAAATCAAAAAACAATATCGCACACTCATGAGCCGATGTCCACATTTTTAATGATAGTGATTACGTTTCGGCATTAGCCTTCATCAGATCTTTCTTTTTTCTCCTTTAAACCAAAATGTATGTGTCTGATCTTTATTAAAATCACAAGAATGATTAATCAGTGTCTGCCTGAACTAATACCGCCCAAACAATTACATTTTATCATATTTTTATTGGCCATAACATGTAAACATTCACAGGACAGCGTGGAATAAGTAAGTACACCCCCTGAGTTTTGTAAAGAGGAATGGTGCAAGATTCACCCTTATCGTTGTGAGCGAGAAAAATGTGACAAAAAAGCAAAATGATGAAAATGTGACGGAAATGTGAAAAAGTGAAAAAAAAATAATGCCACAAAAGAGCAACAGAAAAGAGACTGAAATGCAACAAAATAGCAATTAAAAGAAATGTCCAAAAAGTGACTATACAACGCAGCAACAAACATATCCGTTGAAAAGAGTTTTGTAAATGCGTTACACTGGCCTATAGACCTCTTAGATTTAGGTAAAGCTGAACAGGAGAAAATGCACTTAGTTAAGGCGGGTGTTGAGAGGTTAAACATGATGCACACTCCAGAACAGCAGGTGGCGCTGTGCGGACGTGCTGTCAATGCCGCTGGCTCAAGACAAGGAAGAAGGTTAGTCCCCGTGGAATTTAGGCACAATCTTTGTTTTTTTTAAGCAGTAAAGTCATAATTAACAATATTTTTTTTACTTTGAATACTTCAGTCAATTTTTTCACCAAGATCTTGTACTGATGATGGGAGAGTGTGACCACGGCGAAAGCCTTCTCCAGCACATCCCAAAGATTCTCAATGGGGTTAAGATCGGGACTCGGTGGCGGCCAATCCATGTGTGTAAAATGAGGTCTCCCTGAATCACTCTTTCACAATGTGAGCCCGATAAATCCCGGCACTGTCATCTTGGAAAATGCCCGTGCCATCAGGGAAGAACCAGGTCACAGAGGATGTTCAGGTAGTTCAGGGCATTGTCCCACCTAATCTTCTTGTGTCATTTTAGGTGAGTCAAAATAACCCAAAACATCACAAACAATACAAGAACTTATAACCGTCTGAAGATGCGGCCCTGGTTGCAACTGAGACAGCCTGTCCTAACGTTTTAGCCGCACAAAGAGAGGACACACGGCAAAAATAAATGAACAAAAAGCATTTAAAGTCTCGAGGTTCAAAAAAAGCGCTCCTGTCGTATCCACTGTGCAGGTAATTAAATCAGTCAAGGCAACAATACGGCCCTCTCCAAATCTCGCTGCGCCCACGTAGACGTAACGCAAAAGGATGACAAGTTGAAAGCGCCGTCGCCGGTCTCGTACAGTCTTTCTTCTTCCAGCTCCTGACTGTAAACCCGCCTGGGATTGACCAAAATAGCACCACGTCTAAAAAGGCTCATTGTTCCCCCGCTCGAATGTATATGCCCGAGCCAAAATTAGTCAGGTAATGTCTGGGCCAGGGGAAAGTTAAAGTTGGCAGATTGTTTCATTGTAATGTCGGGGCTTATTTTTTCCCCTTCTTCATCCTGTCCCGGGGAAAGTGGAGGGGGTTACGTCCCAGCAGAGAGGTGGTGTCCCGTACATAAGCGGTGCTCATATCAGTTACATACCATCACGCTTTGTTGCAGGGGATATGGGTCCGAGCAGTAAAACACCAGTGCCATATGAGACCTGAGCTTCACTTGAGGGCAGTATTTGACAGTCGACTTTACGTGGTTTTAGCGTGTGCTGTTTTATTCTTCCTCAGCGAGATCGTAGGTCGACATTTTGTTCCAGTTTAATCCGTAACAGTTGATCTCTGAACTGCGGTACGTGTGTCACTCGTAGTACTTGACCGTCTCCTTCTAAGGGAATTCGAGGTCGTCTGCAATTGTAGACACATAGGGCATAGCCGGCTAGAGTGCCATCTGCTGGTCATTTTTGAACCCCAAGATGTTCATGCTCCTGCTATTAAAAAAATGGGCAATTTTCTGAATTTTGGACAGTGATAGAGTCTTATGTGTCGGAAACTAGACGTTTCAAGGGCGCCATATTGACTGTTTAGACATAATTTTCTAACCTTCTTAGACCCAGTTTTGCCCTTTTGAGCTTCATTTTGGCCTGGTAGTATTTGGGAGGTCACATACGTATGTTATGAAGTGGTATGAAATGTTTCTATGGTATCACTATGCACAGGCTCCAGACTTCTTTGCAATATATCAAAATCATATCAATGAGTGCTGTGTGTGTGTCCATTGCACGTACAAGTGGCACATGTGTAGATGGTGGGTTAGTCCTGAATGGCGAGGGAAGAACAAACTGTACAAGCAGAGACAGGCTGGTGAGCTGCACGGCGTTTGGGTCCATTTGCTGTAAGACTGGGAACTGTTAACACAATGCCAAATTGCCATCGGACACTGGTTTCCTTTTTGATGGTGGATCGTGAGACAAAAAAAAAAAAAAGACATTAAAAGAAGGATTAAACAGTTTTTTGCTCGAAGAGAGAGTGTTTGATCATTATTCTTATGCATGTATTACTAATGATTTAAGCAGCAACGATAGAGGAAAACACTTCATCCAACTCTGCAATGGTACAGAGTTGGACTAATCACCATTGTGCCGGTTTACGATACTGCAAACTCTTAGAAACACTATTTGACGAGAAAATGGTATACATTTTTATACGCCTTGGTTGATGCATAACACGGCTTTCAATTCGTACAGTTATTTAAGGTAAAACATTTGCAATCCTAATGCAAAATGCAGATAACCCTAATAACAGAGACACAACCATAGGAGAATCCATATCTGCGAGTGTAGAAGTGATTACGCAGTCTCCACACAGTTCGTCACTGTCTGCGCGCCTCCTCTGTCTTCCCTCTACCCCCCCCTCTCTCCTTAGCTACATTTCTCAGCTTCTATCTCCCGGCCCCCAACCCCCCGCAACATTTCATCTGCCTCAACACTCCCAGGATCCCTTACAAAGCCACTGGCACCATCTCTTCGCTCCCCCCCCCCCTTCAAATCTGTGCCAAGCCGAGCCATAGCCAGTCAAAGATTAGCATGTGTGCTGTGTTAGCGCTTATCTCGCCTTCTGACATAAACTGTTATGAATATGCTTGTGGAATCTCAGCTGTGTTGAACTGGACTAGTATGGAAATGAGAGTAGGCTCATGGTAGAAGTTGGGGCATATTCAAACATGAAACAAAGGGTTAGAAGTTTGACAATGTGCTACCTTTGTGTCCTTAATGAGCAAAACTCTGGGTCTACCATGCATAAAGATTTGAAGCTGGTGTATTTTCTTTTAGCTGAGTGGAGTAGATTTCCAGCACAGGCCTACAATGCAAATGCCAAATCAAAAGTAGGAGTCTATATCAGCATATTTCTATGGCGGTCCACCCTGCATCGCTTTGCCATCTCATAAAGCTGTGGCCAAAACACACATATAATGTGCGCAAGTTATTGTGAGGGCTAGAAATGAGTTGGGGCATAATCCTTTCACGGTTTGAACATCAGCAGAATTGGGTGGTGAAGCCAGTTTGTGGACCAATGGCAGGAGCAGACGACGCCTGATGAAAGACATCTTCAATTCTCAACCACTAAATATGACTATTTTTGAAAACCTTTGCTACAATACAAAACTCCTGCAGGACACAACTTTGTTATTGTTACTGCTTCTTATGCAAATGGATTTATTATTTTCAATAACAAAGTTAGTAGTTCTAGCAGTAGCATCAGGGGCAGTATAGGAACAGGCATTAAATTTGTTTTGCATTGCAGAGTTAACCCATTAAAAACAGCAACACTTGATTATTTTTAATCCAATTTAGGCCAACGTGTAATGAGAATGGTAATAAGTTGACAAAAATGATTTAACTGCCAACAGGAAATGGGCGCTGTTTACGAAAGCAGTCGGAAGAAGTCGGGGGTTAAAGATATGGTTGAATGCCTGATTTCCATTTTGCGTTCCTTGCATTATCCATGAAATAAATAAACGTCCCGCCGCGAATGGCTTACGTGGAAGCAGCAGAGCACTGCATAATGAACAGGTGATGTCAAACTGCGTGAGGTTTTCATGCCATCAGCAACTGTTTCATAAACACTGCTAAATGGGGCCAGACAGATGTGTAGAGATGATGAACCAATATATCTGGTCCTGCGTTTGTCAGGGACGATCTTAATTGTGGGGGTTTTGGTCCCGAATATGCTTGTCCAATCATAATGCGCAATAAACAACTTACAGGTAAGTATAGGAAAATATCTATGTTGAGTTAGGCCATATCTTGTTTTTTGTAATGCTATTTATTTATGATCATTGATTTAAAAAAATACACTACTATCCTACAATAGACAAAAGATTGCTCGGTAGTCCAGAAACATTGTAACTTTTGATACACTATCCACATTGTCCAACGCGGCCCTAGTCTGTAATTACTTTTTATTCCTAAAGCCATCCGTCTTGACTCACGGGGAGCTGACAGGCCAAAACATTAGCACATTGTCAGCGGCTCTTCAGACTGCACACTTCTCCATTACACCTCTGATTATCTCGCACCCTCGATGGCGGTGCAGTTTCCCACATGGGGTTTTCCTCTCAACAGTGAAAGGACGAAGAGAGAGAGCGAGAGAGAGGGGGTTCCTGTTGTGTGGAGAATTGAAGGCGGCCATGTTGAGGCCCCCGGGTCTCCCGCTCTCTCTCTGGGGGTCCGCTGTGTTCTGGGTCACAGCTCTGCCCCGAGCAACCACTGGCTCAGCTCTAGTCATCCTCACCGCCGCACCTTTTATGTCTGTGTCAACCTGTTACTGCTCGCTGTGCGACAGGCAAGACCGCAGTGACAAAGCCCAATTCAGAATAAGTCAATATTATGGTGCACGAATGAGGCTTTAAAAAGGGATGGAGAGACTGGGCAGGTCAGGCATGTGCGTTGGCATGGAGCACACGCTTCAGGCAGCAGCGGGAATGACATGTGACGCAAAAGTTAATTCAAGCTTTCACTATGAACAGCATGCTGGCAATTCGTCAGCGTTGTGATAAACACATGGGCCTGATTATGATGCGTTTGCAAAATAGTGTGTGTTTAAAGAAGAACTAAGTAACTTGCTTATCTTAATAATAATGAAAACCTTTTCGTAGTTCCCCTGGGGGTAATACAAGGTGTCTCTGGCCAGAAAACCACAATTGCAACTTTCCTGCCTCTGGGTCGGAACCGCCAATACACACTAATAGAATCACGAAGAAGAAGGTAACAGGCTAACGGGAAAAGCTAACTGTGGGCTAACACTTAAACCGTATTTACAGCCAAGTTTGAGTGATAACAATTATCTCCATTGTGTAATTGGATGTACAATATCCCTCTCTCCCTTTGTCTTTTCTGTCAGCGTAGTATTTACTCTCACGGACGATCAATGAGTAAAAAAACGCAACATGCTACAACACCTGCAGTGGCGCTCATGGCCTCTAGGGGAATGAGTTACTCAGTGCTGCTTTAAGCAAGGTAAAAAGAAGGTGCAGTTGAGATTTTGCGTTTTAGTCCCTTTTCTATTACTCTTTGGTCACATTTTTATCTGTTTGTCCTCACGTTTTCGTCTCATTTCTGTTGCAATTTTGACACACGTTTTTCAAGGTGGGGGTTAAGAGGTTAACTATTCCAGTCCGTCACTGTCTGTAAGAGGTAAAGCTTGGGTCAGGTATGAGTAGCGCCCCCTGTCTCCGCAAAGGTCTAGTCTACAGTCGGGCCCTTTAAGTTTTTGCACAACTATAATACATAAACAGTTTCTAATGATGAGCAACATGCTATGGTTTGTGCTAATTTTTAATTCTATTCTTGGATAGCAAAGTACAGAATCCAACATTATGGATCAACACTTTTGCACATCATATTACTGCATAGATAAGAAGCAAATAGACAAGACTAAAGACTATATTAATCTGCAAAACGGGTATATAATTTCACTACCTTCCGGCCCGGGTCTTAAAACTGTAGAGCCATATATCTGAGCCGGCAGACTCACTGAGACTTCCTTATGCATCTGCGCCTTTAGATTAACACTTATCTTCACCGGGGACGGGATTCTTCTTTCTTTCTTTCTTTCTTTTTTTTTACGATCAGGTCCGCGCAGTATTTATGTATTGCATTACCCAGGCATGTCCCGCGCAGCTGTTTGCTCGAATCAGTACCGATAACAAATGCCCTAATTCTCTCCGAATCGTGCGTGATTGCCAAGACAGCGGGCCTGTGACGTGCGTCTATGCGGCGGTTGCGAGCAGGTGATTCCTCGGAGGAGTCTTGGGAAGGGGAACTAAAGGAGGTGTTGAAAGGGGGAGGGGATGCCGAGCCCGATGATTCATGCCATCAGTTAGTGGGTTATTTTTCAGTATTTTTCAAATTGATGTAATCGTCCCCGAAAACGCATTGACATTGAGGGAGTACTCCGCCAAGATATAATGGCTGGATATTAGAAGGGTCGTGGAATGCACAGAGTATAGAAATTATAGTTTTGTAGTAATAACTTCTTGTGATAACATTACATTACAATAGACCTAATGCAAGGGATCATGTTTAAAATGGTTGTGATCGTGAGATAGAGCCTGTATTTGGGGGGGGGAGGGAATACAATGCTTTCCACAATAATGAAATAAATAATTACAGAGTTGAGACAATGGCGATGAAGGGCTGGGTGTCTGCGATCAGTCACAGCAACACGTTTATGAGGAAAAGTAGCAAAGCAAAGCGAAATGCTTATTAACGCCATTCATATTCACGACAGCTGAATGGAGCCTATTATGAGCCACTCTCAATCACATTTGCATTTACATTAAAGGCTATAATGCAATGTTCGGGGGGGAATGGCGTCTGAGGAAATAAATAAAACGGCGAGCGCAAAGACCATATATGAGGATGTGGGTTGTGTGATGCTGGGGTGAAAATCATGTTTATTAACCCATACAACAAGTTTGGATTTTCTTTTTTTATATAGAAAAATACCAAGACCAGCTTTTATTACCATAGTCACTTCCCGATTGTCTGCTGCAGCCAAAATACAAAGGAGTTTTATATGTAATGGCAAATTAATATTGACGTGATTAGACCATGTGAAAGGAATGTGTTTGTTTATTGACTTTAGACGAGGCAAGCCACAATAACAAAATCTGAAGTTCGATATATTGAGGCGGGAAAATATTACGATAAACGATATTACTGAAGACCTAGTAAAGGCACTGAAACTATAAAACTTAAAAAATACTGTAAAGCTTTGTTCAAAAAGTACTGCATCTTAAAATATCCCACATTAAATATGAAATACAATTAAAAATAAAGTACATTTGAAAAATGGGGGAAAATGCAAATAAATGTACATGTTGTACATGGGGATAGGCAAAAGTGGCATGGTGGTACAGCGGTTAGCGCTTGTGCTTCACAGCTAGAAGGTCCTGGGTTCGATTCCCACCTGGATGAGGCCTTTCTGTGGAGTTTGCATGTTCTCCTTCTGTCTGTGTAGGTTTCCTCCAGGTACTCTGGTTTCCCCTACCACTAAAACATGTACAATATGCAAAAATGAATATAGTGTGAGTTGGGTGGTGGTTGGAGGGGCCGATGGTGCAGACTGGTTGCCTCACTTCCTTCAGTCTACCCCAAGGGGCCGCTGTAGCTACAACAGTAGCTTACTACCACCAAGTATGGAGTAAATGAATAATGACTACAGAGTAGTCTTGATAACTTGAGAAGCTTGTAATACAGCCTTGTAAAGCGCAATACAAGTGTAAGCCATTATTATTATTGTCTTGACTTCAGCCTAAACTGTTTCGGTCAGGCATCAATAAACACTTAAAATACATGTATTCTAATTGTGTGTGTGTGTGTGTGTGTGTGTGTGTGTGTGTGTGTGTGCGTGCGCGTGCGTGCATGCATGCATGCGTTTTGGGTTGATGGGAAAATCTGGAGCACTACAAAGATACCCATCCAGACACTTCTTCCCCATAAAGAACTTTTTACTCTTCTTCCGTGCTGCCAAATGGAGGAATTTAATTCACTATTTTCATTTTGTTCATGGCGCCAAAAATGTGACAATACGCTTGTTCTCACAATAGCTGTAACAGGGAACACTATTTCGAGCACGGGGACTGCTGTAGTATGTCATTTGTATTTTCCATTTCCACCACAGTAGTCTGGCTCACGTCTCACTGTACGCACTCAAAGAGCTCCTCCAAAAAAGTTGGGTTTATGTTCGAATGCATTTGAGAGTTCACTCGGGAGAAGTCAAACGCTCTCTGGCTCCACTTTTCTGGTTGAGGAGGGAAATCCCTGCCGTTGGATTTGTGCCGAACCAAAGCAGCCGCCGTTCAAAAGCCGAAGAACCAAGTAGTTCAACAGGAGTGAAAGAGCACATTCACCAGCACGACTGATGTCATGAATGGAAGGCTGAATACAGACGTGGTTAATAGGGACATTAGTAGTAATAGTTGTAATTGCATGGGGTGCACAGTAACGTAACACGAGGGCAATTAAGAATTCAAAACCTAATTATACTATACATGCGTTTCCAATGACATCACGCATAGTTCCGGCCACCATTTTGAATACCGAAGTAGAATTATGCAGTACTACAACATGTAACAATATCTCTACTCAGGATGAAAATGGAAAACAACTGGTTGACTGTGGCATATTTATGTACTCGTAATCATTGCTCAAGAAGAGAACAGTTAAAACACGGCCCCAGAGACGCACATTTATGTGATATAAGCAAATGGATTTACTAAAGATCTGCTTCACTCCTCAGACTAAATTAACCCATCAAAGAGGAACCAGAAACCTTTCTCTGGGATTTGTACAGTTTGTCATGTCGACAGTCTCTGTCTGTGTCACTGTTTAAGCTACTCAAGACGTTAGTATGCTACCTGACAGTTAGTTGATTCAATCAACTGCCAATGGCTACAACACGATAAACACATGTGTGGCTCACATCTATGAACACTGAGGAAATACTACAGTAAAAGCTCAGCTCTGTCACATGTTGTATTCAAGGCTAGCTGTTTGGAGTGTGGTTCAGGGCTTTTTCTTGGAGAAGTCAGCCCTGAGCTGTTGAAGCTAAATGCTAACCGGTAGCATGCTAACGTCTTGAGCAGCTTAAACACTGACTCACTGGTTTCTTCACATAAACGTGTGCTCTCTGGGGCCGTGTTTTTACTGTTATCTTCTTGAGAAATGATTACTAGTAAATACTAATTGCCACTGTCAATCAGTTGTCTTTCATTTATATCCTGAGTAGAGATTTTGTAGTGCTGCATAATTCTACTTTGGTATTCAAAATGGCCACCATAACAACAAAATTCACATGATTGAAAGGCATGTATATCTTGGGAATGGTTACAGTAAAATTAATAAAAACCTTCTAAACATTGCCGGGGCTTTGAAAGTTGTACTCAGGTTAACATACTCCAAAAGTGCCCATTTACAATTTAAAAACAAAACAAAACTATCTATATGCATGCACAGACTATATTTGACAGGCTCTTACTGTGGTTACATTTAACCTCTATACAGTGGTGTTTTTAAGCCCATATACATCAGCCCTCACATCGCTGTATTACCCAGACGTCGATGAGAGGGTCTCCGGCTGAAGTGATACCGCGGGGCCCGGGACAATATGAGCCTAATTACAGAGTGTTGTCTCTGAAGGGCCATAAATCAATGCTTTTTTCCTGAATCCTAAACAACCAGATCAATACGACTGCATCTCAATGGTTATAATGAGAGCGAGAGCAGAGGGTCTAAACCACGGGCCGCGCGTCGGCTCCACACAATAAGGTTAGTTCAGTAATGTGTGAAATGAATTTTAAATTACTCTTCCTACATTAATTATTGATGGGTTTGATTTCTTTTTGGGGGCGAAAGTGTATTCATCAGGGCTGCCTTCTCATTTGCTGCTTGTTGACATTTTGCAACTGGTATTAATTCATCTGATCAATAATAGAATATGACTGAAAAATCTCTCAACGGTTCCAGTCGTGTAATACATACACAGTTTTAACACAAGTTAGTAATCATTTAAAGCAATGAGTACTTTCGGAATATACACTCAAGTTGGGTTATGATCTTAGTGAAGAAATGGCAGCTGCAGTCCTGATATTGGAGAGGTAAAGCTATAAAAAGTCATAACACGTGCAGTAGCTATAGCAATAGTTGGATTAGTCCATGTGATTCTCAACCTGTTTTAGTTGCAACCCCCACTGGGTACATTCTCCGTTTAAACTATCTAGAAAATATATGTGCAAGTACAGTGGTGCAGAAACCACACTGCTTATGACATTTGTACATAATTTAAGCAACTTATCTTAAGAAATATTTTTTTTTTACCCTTAAAGCAGTAACTCTTGCCCCTAAGCGCTACTGCAGGTGTCTTATTAAATGTCTTGGAAAGTAAATACTACACTGACAGAAAAGGCGAAGGGAGAGAGGGATGTTGTACATGTAACCCAGGTGAGAAACCTGGCCATTTCTGTAGTTTCCCCTAAACCAATCACGGTTCGCTTATGCGTATGACGTCACACGGTCACGTGGGTCCGCGCAACCAGTCGCGTACGTTCTAATATGCCGGTGTAGTCAGTGCGAGTAGGAGCCGTGGGGAAGCCACACGAGAGAGAGCTGCAGGTCTGTTTCATTCACTTTTTCGCTACTATGTAAATCTAAAATCGCGTGTTGCTTACCTGATTATTTGTAAACTCTTAGGAGTCTTCCGTTGTGCCTTTGGTGACCGTGAGGGAAGCGTTTTGGGTAGATAAGCGCGGAACTGGTAAGGTTGTTGTGCTAGCTGTAGCATGAGCATCCCCATGTATTTACATGGGTCCGGTTAGCCTAATTGTGTTATCAAAACGATGCCTGTTTCTACCAAAAGTGTGACTCAAATGTAATCACTATGTAGTCGAATGCCCATGTTTAATGTTATGGGACCTTATTGTCAAATAGTAATTGTTTGGTGACACATGCTTTATACTAGGCTATAGTGTGTATTAACTGAGGTAAAGGTGCAATACCTTTTGAGCATTTTAATCATGGTTTGTAAAGGTAGTGGGGTGCTTGCTAAATATTACAGCATGTATTGTTTAGTACTTAGTGAATGTGATATTTAAACATGTTTGTCTATTGTTGATTGTAAGGTTAAATTAATATAGTACGGTTAGTGCCATTTATGAATTGTGCGCACTGAAGCTAATGATAATGTACATTATGACTTACTGGGACTTTGGTACTGCTCTACAGGCCAGGTTCCCAGGATCTTGATGGCGAGCTATGAAGGAGGCCTAGCCTAACGAACCTAAAGATTGCCACTTGTGCTGGATCGTCACTCTCTCCTGCCAGGCCGGTAGGGGGCTCTCTGCAGCTGCAAACCTCTCACCCCACGAACTCTCTCTTTCCCCTTGCCCACCACATACACTCGAATCTCTCCATCCCCAGACTCTCACACAATCCCCCTGGACAATATACCTCAAACCCAGACGTGGGTTCTCCTATTGAACTGTGGAAGGGGTGGGTTTTGGTTCGCGAGGGTTTTGTGTTGCAGACTAATTGTTCCATGTGTGTATTGTTTCGAATTGAGCTCATTGATCTTATTGAATGTCTCTTCATTCATTAGTTCTATTCACTGTAAATATTGTGCACTGCAGCCTTGTATGTCCTTTTACTATTGCACTTTCTTAAATATATGGTACCAGCAAAAACCAAACTAAACCGCAGTCTCTTGCCTCTCCCTTCCAGAGCCGAGTCTATACCTTCTGACACTAGCCTATATTATCCCTTTATTGGGTGTTGTCTTTATTTGGCGACGCACTTGCTACATACATCCAGTTATACAATGGAAATATTATTTTTTTTCACTCAAACTTGGCTGTAAATGCTGTTTAAAGTGGCGCTAGCCCGCAGTTAGCTTTGCCCGTTAGCCTGTTAGCTTCTTCTTCGTGGTTCTATTAGTGTGTATTGGTTGCTCCGACCCGATGGCAGTCAAGTTGCAAGCATGGTTTTCTGGCCAGAGACACCAGGGGGAGCTGAAAGACCCTCCAATCATCCCATTAATACTTGTATTACCCCCAGAGGGACTACGGAAAGGATTTATTAAGGTAAATACTTTACTTAGTACTTACTTTAAATAAAAAATATCTAATCACACTCAAAACTAGAAAAAATGCTAACACTTTATAACACCTTAACGCCTTAATAAATGATGAGTTAACACTTAATTCACCGTGAACAATTCATTAGTTAGGTGTCACTCATACTTAATAATTACTTAACAATGAATCAGTGAAGTATGTAGAACTATTCATTATGAGTTAGGCATTAACTGTAATAGTTAAGTAGTTATGAAGTGTTAGTCACACTTAACTAATGAAATGTTCATGATGAATTAAGTGTTAACTCATCATTTATTACAGCTAAATAAGGTGTAGTTATTATAAAGTGTTACAGAAAAATCTTATGTATACATTATTATTATTTTTTTTATGTTTTCCTTAATGTTGATCATTGGAATAACAAGTTAGTGACAGCCGCCAGAAAAAAACGCCACCATGATACAGTATATACCTGCCCTGGTTCTAACTATCCCTTGCTTTTTTTGTACAGAAGTGGCCACTTTTAGTACTTTAGGCCAAGTAATGCTGTGCCTGGTCAAGATCGAGCCGCGCTCCCCTCCATCTGGACTTCCTGCCAGGAATCCAACACAGGCACGTGAGGCGGGATTCTCTGGCCTCGTAGTAGTTGCAGTAGTTGCAGTCTGGATGGTGGTGGAGGACCAGAATAGCAGTAAGAGCAAAAAACCTATAAAAGTCCAGTTTTTGTATTAGCAACAGCACTGCCGATATTTCACTCCCGCAATTAACACGTTGACTTTATTTGACCTCACATAATTGCGTAAAACCAAGCCATTATTTCAACCCGCCGTTGTTTACCTAAGCATCGTTTATTCACTGCAGATGTAATTAACGGCGCTCTCCAACAAGGGCACACTTCATTGTTAACGAAGGCTAAATACAAACAACATGTACAGGCTCTTGATTTGTCATTTGTGTTCATCAAACGGCGCTAAATTGTTGGTTTAATGAAATCATAGTTGACAGGAGGCCCTCGGGGGGGACATCAATTAAGGCCGATAAGATGAGAAAATAAATCACACTTTATCAAATGGAAACGCCGCCTGCCTGCATGTATGTGTGTGTGTGTGTGTGTGTGTGTGTGTGTGTGTGTCCGGTAAGCACAAGGAAAACACAGGAAGTGATTGTGTTGGGAGATTTGAAGCTTCATAAATCCCAGTGACAAGCAATAAGCAGCACGGCTCTATTTGCGGCTGCGGGAGCGGGTGGGAGGACAGATACAGCATGGCTTCCTGTGCGGCGATAAAGTGCATGATCATTTTTAATCTTCACAAATGCACAACTAACACAGGTGCGGTCTGAAGCTGGGATTAAGGAGAATAGTTTCTTCGGTCGCCTTTGGTACAGTGCTCAAGTGATTAGGGCTACTTCACCTGCAAAGGGTTTTGTTCTGTGTTTTGTCTTCAGTGGCATTAGCTCATTATTTGCCCGTTAACACAAAGATTGGTGGTTCTATTCCGGCACACACGCCGCTAGGAGTGGGCAATATACATAATATTCTACAGGATAATATCGAAATTGCTGTTTGATAGACATTGAGTCTGTGTGTCTGCATGATCATGAGAAAAGAAGATGATCGAGGATGCATAATATAATCTTGATTGTTGAAGTTGAAATTTTGTGCTTACGTGTTCGTTGGTATAAGAGAAACTGTATAATGTGTCATCTCTAGTGTCTCAGTTGTAAAAAGGGTTAGGCAGAATAGGTCTTTACTTCAGCTTAAACCCCTTTCGGTCAGGCATTATTTAGCACTTAAATTCCTAATGTACATGTTTTTTCTTATTGTATAATGTATAAGATCTTTGAAAAACATGTGACCTAAGATCTAAATGTTCATAATGACCGAAGAAAATAAACTACTACTACTATTTTTGCATTAGTTCTTTGTCATTTCGTGTGTAATCCGCCATGTTTATTGTTTCTCTTGGCGATAATGACAGGTCCCAGACGACATACTTTAGCCAATAGGAAAAGTGTGTCTGGCAGTCCAAGCTAACGGTTACTCTGTCTCACACACACACAAATGAAATTGCTCTATATGGTAAAAGAGTACATCTAGCGGTATAACAGACTAGCATTTTCATTATAATCGTTTTCCTTGCTAGAAGGTTCAAAGGTAATTAGCCACCTGTCTAATGTGGCATAATTGCTAGCTTTCGCTTTACGATGGCGCGGAGTTCCAATATAACCTGCTCCGAGCGAACAAATAAGTGAATTAATAATTGATTTCGAACGTCTTCTCGGCGCTCAGCCCGCAAACAAGTCCGCGTTCACCAGGAAACTAGGGGAGTAGCCAGAAGATGGATGATTGAATTGATCATACCTGAAAGGGTGGCCAAATGGTCTCAAAAAATGATGAATGCATTTTGCGTGGGCATGTGATACAGAGGCTGATGGATGCGGAACTAAAGTAAGAACAAAAGACCGAGGCACCACCAGTGAATCAGTGCAAACCACAATAGTCTTGAGTTACATTTGGTGGTCAGGACCTGCATGTAGACTCCGACGCAGCGGACACTCAGACTGCCACATGGGACGGCCCCAATGAGGCTTTGTATCACAGTAATGGATGTGATCACAGCTTCCTGGTGAATAATGCAGCCGGTCTAATTGGCACGATTAATATTTAATGCGTTTGAGGAAGGGGCTGTGGACGGATAAGGATCTGGTTAAGGAAGACTGTCTATATGATGTCAGCTTGGAAACGACCCCATCGATAATATTGGGTTAGCACTTCTATCGCCTTGGGGTTGACTTTGACCATTATTTGACGCGCTGCAGCTTAAAGTTTATTCACGTTTAACCGGTATTGTAGGTGGGAAATGTAATTAACCGGTTTTACAATCGCCGCTGTTATAAAGGCTTGCGGTAGGTTAATCGTAAGAATGTTAGTGCCTACGGTAAAGGGAGAAGAAACTACTTCCAGAGTTAAATCCTCCCTAAAACACATGAAGTCAGCAGCAGGTTAAATAATCCAATATGTAAAGAGCAAATCTTACATTGCCGAAGGAAGAGTCCCAAAAGAACCAAGTCTAGCATGGCTGTAAAAATGAAAGTGAAACTGTGTGAGCGCATGGAAATGAGCTGATTGTTTAGGAGCTCTTTTGTAATTAGTGAATTCATAAGGATCAGAGGGAATATCTTATTATTGAATATCTGTTCAAAACATTCAAACCAATCGGCTTATTTTGTTCAATAGGTTTTAAGTTAACCTCTTACCCCCCGGCCTGAACCAAGTGCATTTTCTCCAGTTCGACTTTACCCAAATCTAAAAGCTTCTCAACTGAACAGTGTAAGGCCTCATTTCAAAGCTAAGACCTACAAAAGTAATCGCAACTTTGTGTCAAATGGTCGCTGCATTTTTCTTTAAGCGTTTTTTTGTTGATTTTCCATTCTTCATTTTTTTCTCCATGTTTTTGTTTCTTTTTTGTCACATTTCTGTTTCCTTTCCATCCTCGTTTATTTAGCTATTTTGAGTTTTTTGTGCTGGGTTCCGGTGGGGGTTAAAACAACCCTTAAAATGTTGAAAAGTTATTATTACTTTTCCTTCCTTAATTCACATACTTGTGACTAAAGTGTAGGTATGGAAAGTAAATATCCATGTTTGTAATAAGGATGTAAAATATATCTGCAAAGTCCATTTGATAATTTCATCACTTGTTCCATACTGTTCCTTCCCTTCCTTGCAAACAGGGAACTCTTTGGGTCGGCTGTGGCACAGAGACAGCTTTCATCAGTGACTAACCATCAGTGAGAGAGGAAAGAGGAAAGAGCTCCTGGAGTCCTGTGCTTCACACTTGCTGTGCTTGGTCTGCTAGACAAGAACTCATCACTTCCATGACGTTATGTGCAGCTCGTGAACATGCGTGCCACATGAAATTAGTTTGCCTGAGCAACAAATGTAAGAGGATACTATTAATTAAAGCAGTACTAAGTAACTCTTGCCCCTAGAGGCCATAAGCGCAACTGCAGGTGTCATAAAAAGTAACAATTTTCTAACTTATTAAGTAAATACTACGCTGACAGAAAAAGTGAAGGGAGAGAGGGATGTTGTACATCCAGTTATACAATGGAAATAATTGTTTTGTGGTGCTAGCCCGCAGTTAGCTTTGCCCGTTAGCCTGTTAGCTTCTTCTTCGTGGTTCTATTTGGTTGCTCCGACACCAGGGGGAGATTAAAGACCCTCCAATCATCCCATTAACACTTGTAGTACCCCCAGAGGGACTACGGAAAGGATTTATTAAGGTAAACACGTTACTTAGTACTGCTTTAACAAGTGCCAATGAAAACAGATTTCATTGGTGTATGGCATCAGGAACTGTAATTTCTTGTCTTAACTTTAAGAGTAATGTGTCATATTCTCACTGAGCTTTCAAACATTTGCACTGTCTAATCGAGAAGAACCTCTGTCGCTGGTCATATGAATTACAATTGCCGCAGCGGCCGAACGAGTCCTCGGAGGGCAAGAGAAATGGATTTTACTGTAAACGTGATGCATCCCCTGTTCTCGAAGGTGTCCACTTCCCGAAGGACGCATAAAACCGGGCTGTAAAAAGTCTAGTCTCGGCGCGGGTCAACGCCTCCGCTGCACTGTTGTTATCCTTCACCAGACAATGGGATCAATATGTCAGGGTGTGTTCAAAGCATTTCTGACAATACCGGCAGAGTTTGTTAAATGGCTCGGTGGGACAAAAGGAACGGGGCAACAATGGTTTTGACAATGCACACAAAACGGTGGAAAAAGGTGTTTAGATTTATGTTAAGGAGGTGCGGAAAACACCAAACATCGTATCCTATTGTGCTACACCTCGTCATACGTGTCATCGCTTGTATTACATATAATCCCATTAACATAGAAATCTATATTCATAAGAAATAAGTGCGCGCGGGTCCCTTCCTGCTGTACTTCCATTACCCAGATACGCTCCACTGTCGGAACACGCTGCCAGACCTTGTTACTGCGCCAATTACCAGTGTTCAGGTTAGGATTAATTGAATTGCTGGGTGGCTTCCCCGCTCTCCTCTGTGGGGCAGATCCATCATGGCAGACCTAGTTTCACCCTCTTCCAACTCAAGGTAAAAAAAAAAACTATCATCTGTCAACGGCTTATAGTCTCGCTTTGGCAAACTAATGTGCACACAATCCTCTGCGTTAAACAAAGCCTAGTGAATGGGAGAAGTTAGGTCAAATGTATAGAAAACTTCCAAAACATCATGTAATTATTACTATATTTTTTACGAACTATAAGTCGCACCAGCCAAAAAATGCATAATGAAGAAGAAAAAAACATATACAGTATAAGTCGCTCCGGAGTATAAGTCGCACGTAACGGCATCGTTTACAAGCCTCTCCCGGCAGCACGTTGTTCAAGCTCTCGTTTGTGAACTCGTTCCTCTAGCTGTGGCCATCTAGCTTTTAGCCCGCGATTAGCTTTTTTCATTTTCTTCATCGCAGTAAGCGTGACCTCCGCTTTTCGCCAGTCCCTCACAACTTTCTCTCTCACTCCAAACTTTCTTTCTGCTGCTCGATATCCGTTTAAAAAAAAAAAATCTTCAGTGGTACAGGAGGATACTAGTACACAAGCCTAGAGCGCCCTCTAGTGGCTGCCAGTTTGAAAATAACAAACTTGTGAAATTATATATTTTGATATACAAGTCGCACCCCCATCCAAACTATAAAAAAAAGTGCAACTATAGTCCGGAAAATACGGTATTCCACGTTAACACTTTAAATAGCACATTAATAGCAACAACAGCAATTTATCTTCCATGGGATTTTTACCATTCGATTTTGAACTAAGCTCTTACAAACGCAGGATGTTTAGCTTGAAGTTCTGGACAATTTTGATAAATGACAATTGAAGGATGAATTACCTTGAAATGGTATATTATAGTATGGTACCAAGATATGGATTTCCACCTGGAATAAACAATCATACTATACCTTCTATACCTTTAAGAGAAAACAATACAATAACTTTCAAATTCTGTGAGATTCTGTCAACAAAAGGTAGTTTTATTCTAATTTGTAGTTGTGAAAAAAGTAGGATGCACCGATCCGATACTGGTATCGGATATCGGCGCCGGTACTGAAAAAAATACGATATCAGGTATTGACCACAAAGATCTGATACTGAACCGATACCAGTTTTGGCTCTCCACGCCTTAAAAACACAACTTTTACCACCTAAATCTAAATGAAGTTTCAACCTCCGCAGACACATTTTTGATCGCCGCGCAAAATGCCGCGGTTAGCATCAGTATGGCATCAGTTCGCCCTGCATTTCTGTACAAAATGTGCAAATACAAAAATGATGTGAGCTAAAAACATGTACACTAGGCCAGGATGAATGTGAGTGTGTTTGAGAGTGCACATGGGGGGCGACGGATGGAAATTAGCCCAAGGCTACAATCCGGTGTGGCTTGTTTATGACGGAATATGATGGAGGGATCGTGAGAGCTATAAACGAGTGGCAGCAACCAGTTCAAACTCCACCTCCTCCTCGGGAAACATCCAGCACACCAAAGTTGCATCGTTATTAAGACATGGCAGATAAAGTCAACATGTCACAGAAAATAAAGTTATATTGAGAAACAGCCTTTTTACATTTGTCGAACTGGGTAATAGGACTGCAGAGAAGTCATTTCGTGTTGTATTCCTTGTTGTTAAAAGTATGAAAAAAATAATATCTCCGTTGGAAATGCCAAAAGCTGCTCGCCCCACATTTCCCTCCCAGAACCGCGCGCTCGCTCCAAAACCCCGTGTGCATTTGAATGTTGGGCTCAGCATCTGTGTAGTTGTGGGACAGCGGTCGCACGGACGTTTTTGCCCGAGGCGCTGTCTGCAGGACGGAAGCTGCCAAGGCCACTGGCACCGGGACATGCCCCGGCGGAGGCAGAGAAAAGGGATGTTTGGAGCCGCGCTATCGCCAGCCGGGCAGCTGCAGACGGCGCGGTGTGGCAAGAGGGGCAACGTCCATATAGGCAAACTGACACGCACCGGAGGCGTACTGTTGTGGAGGGGATAGACGCCATTTAGTCAGAAAGTGAAAGAAGCTGCTGGTAATTTACATACCCTATCAACTTATTGTATTATTGATACTGCAAGGTATGAGTACGAATTATACTGAGTGAATTTTCACCAAATGAAAATGGAAAACAAACACAACTCTGGGGTTTTGAAAGCTTTGTAATGAAGGATTACAATTTTTTATTTTTTTTGGCATAATAAAAGCAGCACTTTGGAGACAGACAAACGCGAGCAGCTCAATATTTATCGCCCACATTTTAGTTTGTGTGACTATAAGGAATAATGTTGTGTTCCTTAATTTATTAGTGAGTAAATTCTACAAGATTTTTGGGTGCCCAACAGAGATAATAATAATTAAAAAAAAAAGCTACATGTATTTTAATCTTAACTTTTGGTTGCATACACTTAACCTATTGCCCCGAACGCATTTCCATTGCTCAAATCCCAAAGTATTGACAATGACAACATTTGAAAGAAAATCGCCTTCATTGGGACGTAAAACTCCTCGATGCCTCCCGGAGCTTCCATCCACAGCCATCTTTGTTTGAGAAAATCCAGGAGCTCCCAGTTCGGTGATAAAGCAGTTGCCGGTGCGATGGGGAAGGGGAGATCCATCTTCGCGGAGGCGTCGGCTTATACTCTGCCAGACTTACGCCGCTGAGGGCAGTAACACATGAACTGTACTCGCGTCATTTACCAAGCCTCCCGATGCCTAAGTAACATGTAGGTTTGGCTGCAAATTACAGATGGGGTGATTCCTCAAAATCTCCATATGCGTTCACTGAGGCTTGGTCATGTTCATCGACAATATGCAGGAAAAAAAACACAAGACTCTAATGGAGACAGTTGTTTGCAAAGGATGCTTTTTCATTTCGCTATTGTTCGCTTTTTCGTTGCTTTTTTCCGTTGCGTTTTCAGCCTTGTTATTTTGACAGCCAATCTGGAGAAAACGTCCTCGATTCGGGCGGGGGTTAAGAGGTTAAACGGTCAAATTAGCGCGACTCATTTTGCAGAAGGAAAGGGAAACAGTGGTTTTCATCCACTGATCCAAAGGTCAGTTTTAACTCGCTCCAATGCTTACTGTTATTGTGCCCTTAGGCAAGTCTCTTTATCAGCTTTGCCCCCAGGGTCACTGGTGCATGTTTTTTTGTGTATGCTGTCAGTGTGAACGAGGGACAATGGATGAATTATATGACGGCTCGTTCCTGCGACTCTACATATGGCTTAAGAAAGTCTGTGCCACGGCATACAAAATCACTCAAACTTGAAGGAAAAATAAATAAACACTACTCTCGTTTTTTGACTATGAAACAACTTTATAACATAAGCCTGAGAGAGCGAGAGAAAGAAAGGTGAGTCGGCTTAATAGCTCCCCTTTAATGATAGGGTTACTGCGTTCCTTTGTTTGTGCAGGAATAACACTTATACTCCGTCAACCTTGAGCCGCCACAAAAAAGAAAAAAAAAGAAAAAAAAAACGTCAAAGGAACACAGCTCTCAAGAGGAAAATTGCAAACACGTATTTTCTGCACCCCATTCGGTCATAATGCCTGTAAAGTGCCTGGAGGTAACGCTCGTGTGACGTTGGAAAACACTGCATGGCACCGCTGCACTCTGCCCCAGCTAAATAAATATCCCTGACATTCGAACGGAGTGGCGTACAAAACCGCGAAACCGCTAAAATCTCAGTAAAGTTCAAATGGAAAGTAGATCTGCGAAAGGTCAGGCGTCTCAAACGGCGGGACAGTGGCCGAGAGTGTTTAGCGCTCACAGCGGGAAAAGGTCCCAGTTACGATCGTCAGAGCGCGTGGGTGTCTTTCTGTGTGGCACTCGCAAGGAAAATGGGTTTCCTCCCGGTGCTACCGTATCCCCCATAAGCCCAAAACATGCACAATAGGCGTATACTTCAGCTATAGGTGCGCCTGACCGAACCTCGCTGAAGATCAGGAGCTGGAGTGGCAGTCGTTCATGGTTATTGATTTTATTTAATGAGTAAAAGTACACATCCTCATGGTACTCAAATATAGAGGTCAACAGACATATTGGCCGGCCGATATATCGGACCGATATTTGGGGATCTAGCGCCGAAAAAGGCACCCGATATCTCCGGAACCAGACGTGATAGACACTTCCGTTTCTTTGGAAAGAGCGAAGTCATGGCTTTAAAACAAGACCTCCCACAACTTCCTAGGCCTCAGGGGGACAGAGAAATATCGCAATGAAAATCGGTTAGCTACAAGTTTGTTAAATATAAGTTTCACTAAACCTCAGTGAATATGGACATGCTGCATGTCAAGCACAGAACATGGAGAATCCAATCGCGGTTAGTTTTAACCTCCACAATTGTGTTTTTGATCGCAGCACAAAATGCCGCGGCTCTCAACAGTATGCTAATGATAACGGTAGCATGCTAATGCTAACAGCAACTCATCAAAGCTGGGACAGAAACTATATCATCGAAATGTCTGTGTAAGTTCTCAGTCATACAGGAGTTGTCCATCTTCAATGAAGGTACTTGATTCATCTTCTGTACTCAACTACTGAGTACAGAAGATGAATCAAGTACCTCAAGTACCTTCATTGAAGATATATCATCGAAAGTAATAAAGTAAAATCGGCCACTGTTGGACCAGACATTTGGAAAAATCCGCCAAAAATGTTGGCATCAGTCGATCTCTACTCAAATACATGTAAAGGCTGCTCTGTCAAACTAGTTAAAGTACGGAAGTATTTACTGTAGAAAATAGTGAAGTATTCAAGGTGGCTTCAAAAACATGAAGACTGCGCCAGAATTTCCCACCGGAACGGCAACACGACGAGGACAAGCTTCTTCCCTGTCGTAAGGGACTTTGACAGCACACTGCCACCTACTGTTCTGGAGTGCGCATCATAAGGCTTTTAAATAGGACATAATATGCTGCCAATACTTTCAACTTTGGAGTGAAAGGTTCTCAACAAAAATGCTCCTCAAGTGAAGCTCAGCTCCTTAAAAACTCCATTTACTTAGTTATATAAATGTACTTTGCTCAACAGCACCGAGAGATGAGTCAAATGAAGAGGACACATTTCCCCCACGAGACAATAAAGTATGGCTCATAAAACGCTGGAAGGGATTTTTGCACATGGTTGTCCTACAGCGCCGTGTGATAATTCCCAAATCGAGTGAATAAAAAGGCGACCTCTGTGCCCTGTTTGAAATCTGAATCCCAGAGTAAACGCTTCTAATGTAAAGGATAATACCTCGTAAAAAAAAACAAAAAAAAACACAACAGCTGCTCAGGATGAATAGGCCCGGGGTTAGTCCGAAGGAGGGATAGAGTACACACGGGCACAAAAGTGAACAAACAACTCAATCCCAGAAACAAGAGGGCGATAGCTCCAATGGGACGGTCCCGTGTAAGTGCTGTGGGTGGGTGATTCGGGTTAGCTGCTTGAATTTTTCGATGTAAATGTTTATTTGTATCTGGTGAGTTTATAAGAATAATGCAGTTTCTGGCTTGCGTAAGACAGATCCACCTATCTATAATTAAAAGATGAGATGTTATTTGGAAATATTAAAATGAATGAACCTCTTAACCCCCACCTGAACCGAGCACATGTTCTCTAGTTTGGCTTCACCCAAATCTAAAAGCTTCTTGAAAATAGCGACAACAGCGAGAAGAAAACAAGGATGAAAACGCAACAACAAAAAAAGCTTCAAAAAGCCATTAAAGAGCAAGTGACAAAAAAAACAACAAGATCTGACGAAAGTGCAGGAAAAAAAGTAACACAAATTCAACAACAAAAAGTGGCAAAATTGTGACAGGAACGCCATGAAAAGAGCAACCCAAGAAACAAACAGAAAATTAGATGAAAGATGTTTAGATCCGCTTTCTAGGTGAGGCACTGGCCTAGAGGCTGGAAACTCCAGTACAGGAAGCTTTTAGATTTGGGTAAACCTGAACTGGAGAAAATGCGCTGGGTTGAGAGGTTAAAAATGATGACAAATTTAAAATGGAACAAGCCTTTTTTTTTTTGTGGGATGTAACATACACGTGGTTTGACATCAGAACAAACTTTTTCCCAAGCACTACCCTCAGAAAGGCACCCGTGTGATTGTGAGAAGTTCAGATGTGGAGGAGAAAAAAGCAATCTGTGTATCTCCTTTCTAGCATGCCCAAGATCGCAGTATTCCAGTACAGGTGAACCCCTTTGACCTCTGGGGCGTGTCCTATGTCCTGAATAAATATGCTATTGCTGCGTATTTCATTTATCTCATTGTGTGTGTGAGTTATTTCAAATCATCATCTACATTTCCCGACTACTCACGCCTGACGAGTTTCATTCACACAGCCTTCCTCGTGTTGGCGTGAGGTGTATCAGGTGTTAGCGCTGCCCCGGGCCCCAGGTGCTGCGACCGGGGAGCACTCCGCACCTGCTGCCTGTCCTCACCCTCCCATCGCGAGGTCAAATTCCCAGGATGCCTTTGGGCGGCTGCTGACGGACGCGCGCCCCTTTTTCCCCCTCGTATCCCCCGCTCACTTCGGGCGGGAGGTCTGAGCCCATCGCGGCAATGTGTGTGCGCCCTCTGCACCTGACCCGTGGCCTTTGACCCCTGAACCACAGCCACTCCACCTGCTGTAAACGGACGCTGGTTTCCGTGGATCTGATGTTTTTAAACTTGTCCTTGGATACGCTCTTCTGTTTTCGGAAACACTTCAGAATGATAAACAGGCTGAAGCAAATCAAATGTAATGGTTTTTAATGCTCTTTTTCTTCTTCATCTTAATTAGGAAGAAGAAAAAAAATTAAAAAAATATTTAATTTCTTAAGATGTGCAAACATTTCATCAAGCAGAGGAATTGATCGAAACATTTTGAACCCTTTTTGAAGAATTTCAGCCAAAACTGCAGCTGAAGTCCATCATTTTGGTATTTTCTATTAACTTATACAGTAAAAATTGTAGAGCAATGTCTTGATTTTCAAATAAATATATATTTAAAGATTGAATGCTTTTCAATGACATGTTTTAATGCTTTTTAATGTCCCACGGAAACACTGGAAAAGAACTCAGATACATTAAATAAAACTAAACACTACTTCAATGTTCAAATTCGGGTTGTGCTGTTTGGTTTAAATGTGCCTCACTGTGTGTCGATGACAACAGCTTTAAAGGGATATTTCAGGATTTTTGACATAGGCCCTCCTTTCCTAGTTATACGGAGTGTTGTTGATGTCTGGAGATATTTTTTTCTTAAATTCATGCAGTTCTTATATTTGAAGAGTCTAGTGGCGCTAGGCTAGGGCAAAGCTAAAGCATTTCTATGGTAACAGTTACCCTGCATTAAAAACAGTCTGGCCCACTCCACCTGAGGTAAATCACGTATAACGCCAGACTACCGATATAAATGTCTGTGTTAATAGAATTTTTTTAATATATCTGTCCTTGTATCACATGAATTACCGCATTTTGAGGGACTATTTTCTCACACATCACTCCGCCGCTGAGTTAGCTTACAGCCACGGGGCTGATGCTGCTCAAATATAAGAATGCAAAATGGTTAAAATTATTCTATCGACACAGACATTTATATGGTTAGTCTGGCGTTATAAGTGATTTACCTCAGGTGCACTGGAATGTTTTTTTAATGCAGGCTAACTGATACCATAGAGATGCTTTAGCCTTTCCCTAGCCTAGTACCGCTAAGCTCTTCAAACATTATAAGAACTGCATGAAAAAAAAAAAATCTCCAGACATCAAACTGAAATATCCCTTTTATCTCTTAACCCCCACCTGAACTGAGTACATTTCCTCCAGTTTGGCATTACCCAAATATAAAGCTTCTTGAAAAAAAAAAAGTGTCAAAAACGTTACGAAAACACAACAAAGAAGCGGCAAAAAGCAAGCGGGGGAAAAGCGATGACGAAAGCAACAAAACTTGGCAAAAACACGACAAAAACAGTCACAATCAGTAGATAGTAGGTCTTAGCTTTTTTTTTTTTTTTACTTTTTTTCTGTTTGAAATGCCGCTTTTGTGTGTGTATGTTGTTGGTACATGTCCAAACTGATCTTTATTTTTGATGAACCTCTAATATAACCTTTGGTGAGTTATTCAAACCTCAAACAAACAATAGAACCGGCGGGCAATTGGCGATAATCTGTGGATAGCTGAAAATGTTTCACGCCGGATGTTAAAAATAATATTCGAAACACACGCTCTCCAAGGCTTTCCAACGCCCCCTCGTCCCGTTCCTGGGTGAAGTGCTTGTGTTTCCCGCGGATATGGGCATGTACGCTGTCGGAGCAGGTGGATGCGGGGCCCGCTCTATTTAAAACATCGTGTCATTCATGTTTTTGTGTCCATGTTGGGCCCGAGGTTAACAGCGAAGGCTCCGAGTGTCCCAGGGTTCACATACTGCCCCATAAACACTATCGGCCTAAATATATAGACGCGTGGGCCGCACTCTCAGTAAAGTATAATGTGTACATAATATATATCAATAGGGAAAAAAGGGTTTATGGATAATGCTTACGCCGTTTGAAATCCTGCCTACACACACAGATCTGGTATCATAAGCAAACAGATATTGAGTGAGTGTGAAAGTAAAATTCATGTGTTTCCATAAAAAGGTTTGTTTTCCACTCCAGATTATTGTAAGTACGTAAAACAAATCACACAATGACACTCGAAAATGCAAACGCAACCACCTTTTTGCCATGGGACTTAACTTGTTCAAATCCGCCAGTTCCAGCGAAATTGATCTTAAAAGGGACTGGACGCAAGTTGGTCATTTTTCATACTCACTGCTGCCACCTTAGGTATAACGCGTAACTGCAGCTTCTATATTGAGCTCGTGCATGACGGCACTTCGGACCCGAATTAGGATTTTTAGAGGCAGGTTGTGGCAAACAGGTCCGGGCTCATTCTACACATTGGGACGTTGCTGGAACATGTAGGGGGAGGAAAATACTTCATTTTAACATTTTTAAACTCCGTATAGTCCCTTTAAAGTATTATCTAGTATTGATGCTAATCTGTGCTTTATTGTCCGAATTGATTGAGCTGCCACAGTTTGAGAAATGCTTTGAGGATTGCTGAATATCTATTTAGCTTTTTTGGGTCAATAAAGTTCAAATCAAAATTGATCACCACTTTCTGTTGGGGCAACTACTAAACGCTTAAAAGGTGCACTATGTAACTTTTTATGTGAAAAAAATATATGATATTTTTGTGCGTATTTGACGGCACCTTTGGTTTCCCTCACAGTGACTCCAGATTCAATTGTTTTTGAGTTTCGGGCAAGTGAACGGTACGAACCCCCCGAAAACCCGTTGATCCTGGAGTGTCACAAGGCTGCACCCATAATGCCACTGAGTCACTAAAAGGTCAAATATGAACAAATATGAAGAGTTTTTTCTTTTCTTTTTTCACTTCAAAAGTCACATAGTGCACCTTTAAATAGAGCATCGCAAATTATCGCAATTATTATTGTAGTGTCTGCAATATTTTATGATTGAAGTCATCCTACAAAACAGCAATAATACGACGGACAACAAATCTATGATGTAATTTAAACAGCGTCGTTCCTTTCCCCTCTGATAAGGAAACACATCTGACTTAACCACATTGCCCCCGACCTTCTATTCTTCGTGGGTGGTGCACGCCTTGTCTTGTGTTAAAATGGTCATGCGTGTTTCTATGAGGCTTACGTTACCTGGAAAAGGATGTGATTCAGTCAAAACCAAAGCGACTGTAAAAAAAAAAAAAAAGAACAAAAAAAGAAAAGGAGCCCGGTCTAGACTGGTGAAAGCTCTGCCCGCTGTAACACTAGAGCAGTTTAAACATAATACCGGCCTGTACTTAACACAATGTAGACCTGACCCCCATGTTCACGCCGAGAGTTTGTTTCAGCAACAAAAGCCCCTCGGGTTCAGGGCAATTATACAATTACAGCAGAGGAATAAGGGGTGAAACGTGACTCTGTTGAGCGGGGCTGAGGACGGGCTCCTCTGCTTGTTGTAGAAAAGGTTCTGGAAGTGAGGACAAGGCTCTTCAAACCCGGATACACAGCACATGGGTCAGTGTATTGTGCAACTGGCTCGGGACGTTTAGCCACAAAATCGAAAATCATCACTCCAACACGCAGACCCGTAACATGCGCTCCCGCTCCCTCTGGGCGTGAGGCTGTGGCCCGTGATGGAAATTCCCCCAAAACAAACCAGACAAGTTTAATTGTGGGAAAAGCTGGAGCCGCTGCCACAAAATATTAGGAGCTTTAGACCTGTTAAAGAATGTTTCACAGTTTCCAGAGGGACAGAGGCCAGTTATTCAGACTACACTGAAATGTTGCAGCTAATTGGGGGGTAAATGACTGATGCGCGGGGGGAAACAAAACACCACTACGGGTTTTGGATGTGGATACAGCGTTGAAAAGAAATAAAAAAGTCGATCTCAGCAGGATCTAGGCCTGGGGTCTGCAACCTTCAGCTTCAAAAGAGCCACTTTTCAAACCAAATGAAAGTCACAAAGAGCCGCAATAGTATATGTTATCCTTCGAAGAACATATTCTGAAATAACTCAATAAAATAATAAATAAATGAAAAGTAAAAAAAAACAGATGTGGCTTAATCTCATAACCCCCACCACAACCGTGTACATTTTCTCCAGTTTTGCTTTACCCAAATCTAAAAGCGTTCTGGAAAAAAAACGTCCATATAGTGACAAAAACGTGACGAAAACAAAACAAAAGAACAACGAAGAAAAATAAGTCACAAAAATCCGCCAAAAAGTGACAAAAACGTTGCAAATAAGTGACAAAGAAGCAGTGAAAGAGCGACATAAAATGTCCCAGAAAAGCAACGATAATACAACACAAAAGTGACTAAAGAGCAACAAAAAAGTGACAAAAAAACACAACAAAAAGTGATGAAAACATGACAACAAAAACAAAAAAAGCAACAAAAACATGACAAAAAAACCCGACAAAAAGCGATGAAGACATGAACAAAAAACCCAACAAAAAGTGATGAAAACATGACAAAAAAACCAACAAAAAGCGATGAAAACATGACAAAAAAACAACAACAAAAAGCGACGTAGACATGAACAAAAAACCCAACAAAAAGCAATGAAAACATGACAAAAAAAACAACAAAAAGTGATGAAAACATGACAAAAAAACAACAACAAAAAGCAATGAAAACATGACAAAAAAAACAACAAAAAGTGATGAAAACATGACAAAAAAACAAAAAAAAGCAACAAAAACATGACAAAAAAACCCAACAAAAAGCGATGAAAACATGACAAAGAAAACCAACAAAAAGCGACGTAGACATGAACAAAAAAGCCAACAAAAAGCAATGAAAACATGACAAAAAAAACAACAAAAAGCAATGAAAACATGACAAAAAACCAACAAAAAGCAACAAAAACATGACAAAAAAAACAACAAAAAGCGATGAAAACATGACAAAAAAACAACAACAAAAAGCAATGAAAACATGACAAAAAAAACAACAAAAAGTGATGAAAACATGACAAAAAAACAAAAAAAAGCAACAAAAACATGACAAAAAAACCCAACAAAAAGCGATGAAAACATGACAACAAAAACAACAAAAAACAATGAAAACATGACGAAAACACTGCGGCGACAACGCGACCAAAAAGTTAGGATCAGTTTTGTAGGCCTTAGCTTTCAGATGAGGCATTGCACTGTTGCTCTCCAGTCCAGAAGCGTTTAGATTTGGGTAAAGCTGAACTGGAAAACAACCCCCTTTAAAGTAAGAGGTTAATACTTTTCCGCAACTCATCACTCGACACTTTATGAGTTTAGTCTTTTTCCATTAAAGCTCAAAAGAGCCACACCGGAGGCTTTAAAGAGCCCCACGTCGCTCTTCAGATACCCCTGATATGGGCCCGTTAAAAGGTTGTTGTTGATGTAGCATTGTCACATTAAACTTCCTGTTTTAACAAGCCTCCCCCTGAACTACACAAAAACACCTCTGTGACCCCCCCCCCCCCCCCCGCTTTGGCCAAAAAGTGCATTTAAAAATAAAAAAAACACCCCTCTCTGTATCCCGTCCGCGGCCCAACAACAGCAACAAGTGGATGTTGTCCCGCTCCGCAGAGATGCACTCCTGCGGCGAGGGGCCATGCTGTTTAACACTCATTTATTCCTCTGCCCAGTTCAACAGGCCCTTGTGTTTTTAAATGGAGAGGGGGAAACCGGCACTAAACTCGGCACTGTTTTTTTGGACGCGCTGTCCAAATTCCAGGCGATCTTGGCAGCTCCCCGCGATGGATGGGACCCTCGTGGATATAAAACCTCCACAATGAATGAATAGGTGAACAGAGGGAGAGAGAGAGAGAGAGAAACGGAGAAAGGAGGAAGTTCACACAAGTAAAGCAGAGGCGATATCGGAAGCTAAATAAACAGTAACTGTGTCAAATGTGGGAAAAATTAAAGGGCCTGGCTTCATTTCGGCTTTTGTTGACGGCAAAACCAATCCAATTTAAACCGGAGTCAGCTGTTTTTTGAAAGCGTTTACTACGTGTTATTTATGTATAGTCCCGGTTTAGCTCCTCGTCGCCCCGTAGGCTTCACACACTTTCCCGAATCCGTGTTTTAAATTACCCCTTCCACTGCGAAACTTTACCTCAATCAAAAGTTGAGTTATATCCGCGCTAACACTCAGGTAACCTTTCATTACGCCGCTAATCCCTCTTCATAACGGAGCAGCGCTGTCGGCAATGGCCCATTACACAGAGGAGCGGCGAGAGGCACAGTCATTATTCCCACGTGGGACGGGCCCGGCACTTACTCTGGCACACCAGATCCATCACGGGTTGGGCCCGAGCGGAGGAAATGCAGCTTCTTTTTTTTTTTTTTTTTTTGGGCAGATCAAGACATCCACAAACGGGACGTGTGTTTAGACGAGATCAGGGCTGAGCTTCGAGGCTTAGTTTTGAGGGGGCTAAAAGTGACCGTGATGGACTGGCAGCAGGTTTTAGAGCTGGTTGTTGCAGTATGTTACAGGTCAATCTACTGTAGGGCTGGGCACTGTTAAACGATTGAAAAAAAAAAAAAGTTTAGGTACTGCTGGTATGGAAAAAATAAAAGTATCGGAAGCAGGCAAAGAAAAAAAAAAGAAAAAATCTTTAGAGACAAAGTTTAGATGCCTGTTGGATCCAGGAAGTTACTTAGTTGTTTGTTTTAGCTCAAACAAATGATACAAATTTAAAAGAAATAGTATTTTGTGGAATAAACTAACATTGTTGTGCTGTCTTTTGGGTTCTAGATGACACATATTTTAGTATAGGTATCGAAATACGTATCGTCGAAGCATCGGTATCAGAAACGAAGTATCGCTAAGGTACCGGTATTGAAAAATATGCATGACACCCAGTTCTAATCTAATCTCCTTTAGTTTCCTGTTTTCAGGAGAAATGCTATAAGAAGATAAAGGAACACAGTTTAAAATTCATAACAGGGACCTTCTTGCCGTGAGGCCAGAACGACAAATGTATGTAGGAAATAGAATATAATGTGACATGCTCATCACCAATAATGGCTTTCTTTTTACAGTGCAGTGTTCCCGCCACTGCAATTGAGCTGTGAATTTCTTCCCCCATGCTGCGATTTCGCCCCGTACGCTGTGTTTCGACCAACGTATGGGGATTTTCTGATGTTTTTTGAATCGATACCGTTGTAATAATACCCGATTCAAATTTCTCCCTCAAAATGCAGGAAATAGCGTTTAAAGAGGGGTCTGAATTTCAAAATTTTACCGAGGGGGGTGCTCCCGGATCCCCCCTACAGCACTCGCGCCTGTAGTGGACACACTGTATTATGTCAATGTTTGGGTTTGTACTGGTTTAGTTCTCGTAATTACTGCAAACACGCTCATCAAAATTGGTTGATGGGAATGTGAAATCTCACCGAAGCCTCACCGCAAAAAACGCTCCCGGTCTAATCGCGCCCTCGTTTTTTATTTTTTATTTTTTTACCGCAACTAAAGCCACTTCGGAGTCAGCCAACCGCAAAAAACAAGCGTCTGATAAAGTATAATAAAAGCAGGTCCAAGATGCGGAACCATAAATCAACAGGCGAAACGCGGTCTCCTCCAAACGGCCGCCATTAGCCTTCTCCATCACAGCGTCGATGTTAAGACGAGATTGGAGACCAGACGTATCTCTGCGCGTGATTAAGGGTCTGGTGCTAAATAAAAGTTCTCCAAACATGATCAATCACTGGAGCAGTTTGAGGGGTAACACGACGACAAATCTGAAGTGGAAGATTGCAGTAAATAGTAAAAAGTTGCTGGATGTCTCAGTAAAGCCAAAACCAATATAGTAACAACAATCTTAATTTCTTGTATTGCTCAATTTACAAGGTCAACAAAAACGCTGTTATTTCGAAAACTTTTGGTACGGCGCACTGTCAAAGGGGTGATTAATGTTTGTCGACTGCAAATTACAAACGCCATTAAAAACAAAACCTCTTTTTTTTTTTCCTCCACCACAAAGTAAAATAAACAGCCAACGAGGGGGTAGGCCATTTTAAAACGTTACACCCAAGACAAAAGAATAAAACGCAGTCACTATGATTTGATTTCATTCGGCTAAGGGAAAATAGATTCATTAACATTAACCTCTTAACCCCCGCCTTAACTGAGCCCATCTTCTCCCGTTCAGCTTTACCCACATTCTAAGCTTTTGGACTTGAGCTTCCAGCCTATGGGCCAGTGTGACAACTCATTTGAAAGCCCAGACCTACAAAACTAATAGTAACTTTTTGTTGTTGTTGTTGTTGCCCGTGTTTACGTCACATTTTTGAAGCATCTTTGTTGTGTTTTGGTCTCTTTTTATGGAGCTTATTTTGGTTGTCTTTTTGGCATATTTTCGTCTCGTTTTTTTTTTTTTTTTTTATGCTTTATTCAAGAAGCCGAACTGGAGACAATGTGCTTGGTTCAGGTGGGGATTAAGCGGTTAATCTATTTTCATTTAATTGTCTAGTTTAACTCGGCAACCTTTCCCAATAAGCAATATTTCAGCATCACACTTTTGTGTTCAGTAGTATGGAATGGGACCGTGGCATGTTCCGCAGTGTGGCTTTAACCTTGAATATCTACGTATTTTTGTAATTGGCCTAATAATGAGACATACAAATAAGATTAATACGATTAAGTAACCCTGGTACAGGCTATTATTGTAATGATGTCTGCCGAGCTTACCTGTACCACTCCAGCCCGTTGCCATAGTTACGGTCAAAAAAGTGCGGTTCCACTCCCAAGGCTCGGATGTCCGGGTGCACGCGCAGAAACTCCAGCAGAGCCCTCGTGCCCCCTTTCTTCACGCCGACGATGAGCGCTTGGGGCAGCTTCTTACTCCCCTCCCCGAGCGGGCTGAGTTTACCTGCTGCGAATCTCGGCGACACTTTACGGGGCAAAACCCAATCCCTGTTCCCATGTGTAACTCCCCCCGTCCGGAAAGGACTTTCCCGTCCGAGTCGCTTAGTCCTGGGTGCGTCGGAGGATGCGGGAGCCGCTGCTCGCGCCGGTGTGGCGGTGGTGACGGCGCGGTCCGCCAGGCAGTGCAGGAGGAGAAGTGAGGTGAGGAGCGAGAACAGCATGATCGTAGCCCTCCTGGAGATGCCTCGGGACGGGGGGTCCAGAGCGGTGATGCGGCTGAACGCCATGGAGCCCGAGTGGTCAGAGCCATGCTAGCCGACGCGCAAGAGAAAGTGCCATAAAGAACAGCCAAAGTCCTCCATGGAAAAAATATGCAAAAATGTGCAATGGAAAAGTGATGAAATATTAATCAAGCTAGATCGTCCCCATCAAGCTCAAAGATGCGGATTTATTAGCAATGTCCACAAAGCTGCCATGTCCCGTCCTGTTTAGGATGCTGGTACAACCTGACGCACCAGCTCCACGTGTAAAAGGAGTTGTAAACTTGTCAGGCACGGGGCAGGTTAGATGAGGGACAGCTGCAACGACCAGTGGCGGAGCGGGAGGGGGTGGGACGCGAAGCCAATGGAATGACAGGTGGGTGTGACAAATAAACAAACAGAAATGTAAAAAAAAAAAAAAAGGATTTGGTTTTTGGGCTACATCTGCAACATCTACAACACAATTAAATATATATTGCCATAACAATCATAATAATTTTAATCATGCATTGGTTTTATATAGTGCTTTTCCAGATGCCATACTTGCAATGGTATAAACTACAGCTGCCCTTTTTTTTTTTTTTTTTTTTTTTTTTTATGTAATATGGACAATAACCAGATGCATTGTTTAACCTCTTACCCCAGTGCAATGCCTAATTTTGAAAACTAAGACCTACAAAAGTGATTGTAACTTTTTTTTTCAAATTGTCGCCGCGCTTTTGTCACATTTTTGAAGCGCTTTTGTCATGTTTTAGTTTCTCTTTTATCGTTATTTTTGGGTTTTTTTGCGTTTTCATCCTCATTTTTGTGTTTTTTTTTTGTTTTTATTTTGTTATTATGTGCTCTGTTTAGATGGGGGTTAAGAGGTTACATTGTTATAGCGCATATGCTATTAACTTGGGTTGCCTGATGGAAGCGAGGCTGCCAATCGGCCCCTCCGACCACCACCAACCACTCACACACCACATTCACGATACTGTATACTGACCTGATACTGAACCGAACTCCTGAAGATTCTCAGAAACTCATTGTTGTGACCGGCTTTAGTACTTTGACTGTTGGTAAATGGTCTCAACTTTATATAGCGCTTTTCCACCTGCATTAGGCACTCAAAGCGCTTTACAGCAAGGATCCACTCACCCATTCATACACCAATGTGCGCAGACGCTGGAGGCAAGGTGGGTGAAGTGTCTTGCCCAAGGACACAACGACAGCATACACCTTCAGGAGGCGGGATTTGAACCCCCGACCTTCCGATCATGAGACGACCCGCTTTGCCATCTATTTTCACAACATAACCTGTTAAAGAGCTGAACAAAGTCCTGTTGCTAATGTATTGTATCGTTTTGAGCTACAACAATGTTTTGTGTAAATGGCATTTTGTGACACAATAGGCATCACTTTATGTATATATATTTTTTTACACACAGTTATTTATTAATAATTGGCAATATTGCAAAACACCAAACTACAATTTTAAAACACAAACCTTCCGTCAAGCACTGCGCACTTTTTACACTGCGCAAACCTAGGCCACCAAAGACGATGCCCCTTGTCCTGAACCCATTTTTTATGACATGGACAAACAACAGAAGAGCAAAATAATAACCCCAGTCTTTATTATTTCTTTACAAGTGCACATGAACCGCTCCACATGTCCCACATCTGCTGCTGCCTTTGTGGGATTAGCATGAGAATATGTGGGCAGTGGTTCAATGGTGCACAGTCCACTGCTCCAGAAAGAGGACGGTCCCGGGTAACACGGGGCGGTATCAGCGGTGCCAGATGTCCCCCATGTTGTTGGGACAATGCGAGGAGTGTCCCACATTTAACCAATCACACCCCCTTGGTCTTTGTCTCAATCACAGACAGGAGACGGGGGCCGCCCCCAAAACTATACGGGGAGGACCCCGAGCGCATACCAGTACAGGGTCAGATAACTTCACATGCGCTCACAGAGGCTGAAGGGACCAACGCAGGACGTGGCACGAGGTTCTGTGTCATCATAGCGTTCATAAGACAATTTATAACAGAATGAAGACTTGAAAGCACATTTTAGAAACAAGAATGTCATATACATACAAACATGACTGATGTGAGCCATGTGAGTCTCCATTGCAAATCCAATCAAAGATGGTATAAAGGAATGCTTATACTTAAGGGCAGACACTCTCGTAAAACTCTTTTTTGTTTTGTTGCCAAGGTCTCGTAACATAAAACTTTCACCTGAAAAAAATAAAAAAAATACTAATATTGACAATTATGTGTCATTATTGCATTTTAAAAGGTAAACTGTAATTTCAAGAGCCATTTTCTCAAAATGCATTTTTCTCTCATTGGTGCGACGTCAGTAGCACTTATAGAGGTTAAAGGTTTTTTTTCAGAGGGATTTTTTAATATCTAATTCCAAGCCTGATTTATTGAGTTTTGAATTTCAATAAACAAGGCAAAATGTAAATTTTTACAGATTTTTCCACACACAAAAAAACAGCTTACAGGATATCCCAAAAAACAACAACACATTTCTGCCATTTTTAGGCATAAAACGCCTTATTTTTATATGAAAACATAAAATGACAAAAAATGTTCAATACTTTTTTCCCCTCATATTTATGTCAGTAATCTACAGCCAAAGTTTCAAATCGATATCTTTAAATTTGAATATTTTCCCTATTCACCTGCAGTGTCTCGCCTTAAAAAAGCATATTGTACAAAACCCGTATTGTACAATATTGGTCAAAACACTGTTAGCTAAAAATGGGTATATACATTTCTAATACATATTCTGATCATATTAAAACTACTTTTCCTCCACTCTGCTGGAGAATGGGCAGTCATTCAAAGCCCTGACAATCATTACACCTTAAAAGTGAATCATTTTCAATAAGAGCTGAATAATGTTGCGAGATGTAACACAAAGGGACTATTTCCAATCGGTCCGGAGTGAGCGGTGGATTTCAATTAAACGGGTTTTAAGAGACAAAACCTCTGGAGCCAACAATGGTGGTTTGTGGAAATGTGTGGGTCGCGCAGTTCAGACAAGGGACGGCTCGTAAATTATTAACGTGCAATTTCCACGTGTAAATCTCCTTTTACAAGCAGCATCTGTCTGAGACACTGTTCTACGGCACATTGTACTGAGAACCTGTGATTTTTGGGTACCGCCATAAATCAGGGCAATTATAAGGTAGCTCTCCTGGGCAGTTCTACAAATGTATGCCAAGTAAGGCCGGGAGAACGGCACTATTTGTCTGTCAGTTTGGGAGTAGCGTAATGTTGGCTGTAAAGATGTCTCCTTCAAACTGACAGCTCCCAAAGCCCAGTCCATAAACCTGTCTCGGGATTATGTGCAGGACTGAGGCCAGAGTCTTGGACTTGGCCCAGTCCGTGTAGGAAACCGTTTCAGCGTGGGCCTGTCCTCGCTCCCGATGAAGCCCTTTGCAAAGCACGGCCGGATAATCAGGGATTCCTCTGAATAATACGCAACGTGTCCAGGAGCCCATGACTGTGCACATAGAAGAAACCATCGAAACAAAAAAACTACAACTAACTCTGATAAGCGATCCTCCACAATTTGTCTGTGCACTCAAGTTAAAAAATTCGGTATCAAATTCTCCAAAACCGCCGCGTCGGCGAAGTGGTGCAATTTGGACGAACACTTAAGACGAGAGCGGAGAAAACAAGCCTGAAAGTATAATTACAACTCTAAAAGCTTTTTTCTTAAAAAGTTGCATCTCCCAAAACATGAAACAAACCACATCTGAATGAGAGTGCTCTGCCAAACCTCACAGAGAGGAACTGCTTTATTGGACCATTTATTTAAATCAGAGGAGCCCAGAGGTTTGGGCATAGTTTCAATTAGTAAGGGATATTGTTTATAGAGATTCTGATAATAAAGGGTGTTTTCATTTGCCAAAAGCAAATTGATGTTAATATGAGTAATAGTAGTAAATGTGCTTGCTTCTGTTTGTCGTCTCTAAAGGCCGATGTGACAAAAAAGTAAAGTTAAGTTATACTTTATTAATCTCCGTGGAGAAATTCGTCTCTGTATTTGTTATGGACAAAATTTCATATCTCAATATTCATGCCAGATATCTCGATATAACTATGTGTTCAATGAAAACAGTGTTTTTATCTTGCTTTTTCAATTTTAATATCTTTAATGTAGATATGATATCTTTCAGCCCTAGTATTTGACCCGTCCTCAATGCCGCTGGGGCGACCTTGAGAAGCAGTGAGCAGCCGGCGCTCTGGGACCCATCTCCAGATGTGGAGTCAGGCTAATGGTCAGAAACACCTGGCTGGAGGATTGACCTATTGTACTTTTTCTTTTTTTAGTTTTTGGGGGAAACCAGAGTACATGGAGGAAACAGGGAGAACATGCAAACTCCACACAGAAAGGCCTCGTCCGGGTGGGACTCGTACCCGGGACCTTCTTGCTGTGAGGCACAAGCGCTAACCGCTGCACCACCGTACCACCGAACACCGGCGTGTGACAATGCCTTAAACGGTAGAGGATAGGTTGTTCAAATCCTGGCTCCTGCATTGTCGCGACACTTCACCAGCCAGACAGCCTCACTTCTGTCAGTCTACACCAGGGCAGCTGTGGCTACACATGTAGCTCTCCACCATCATGTATCGAGTGAATGAATAATCGGATAGAGCGTTTTTGAGTGTCCAGAAAAGTGTTTATTTTTTTTTTTTATTTTACCGATACATTACTATTATCATTCAACGTCAGGAGAACATGAAAAAATGGGTTACAAAACACCAGCAATAAAAGTAATTCAACATTGTTTTGTTTCATATTTTTTACTTTACATTTATATAACTGTACGTTTTGTTGAGTATAGTGTAGCCTACTTATCTTCCAGCTCTGGTATTAAATATTATTTGGTCAAAGATTCATAGTCGCTGGGATACATTGTCCAGCTTCAGAAGTTCAATTAAATGTATATTTTAACATTTTACTTATGGCAAATCCCATTATCAAAAGCATGGTCCCGTTCTACAGAATCTGTCCTGTGCAGATTTAAAGTGTATTCAGAGGAGATGTCCTTCCTTTCTCTGCAGCTGTGGATCATTCCCCCGTCCCGGAAGGCTCTCTCTCGCTACGTCAGTCATGGAAACTCAAATAATCCTTCTAATCAGATTAATGCTCATTTCACGTGACTCTTCCTTTAAATAAACTACAAATGTCAACACCCATCCATTTGTATAGAACCTGATTTAATTTAATGAGTCATGTGCTTTGTGTGCTTGGATGTGGAGAGGTTGATTTCAGCCTCGGGCGTAAGAGGAAGTGGCCTTTTATGAAGAGGGTGCACAGTCGTAATGGGATGGTGTTGTGATTGGTGCAGTTCATACATTTATTTATTTATTGGTTTATTTGGTTTATTTGTCAAAATGGCACCAAAGTAAACTTGAACGTAAATGTAGCAACCGGAGACCTGCATATACTTTGAATGTAACACAAATAATCAAATTTATATAATTAGTTTGGGATAATTTGACATTTTCAAGATTTAATTATCACAGTATGCATTGCACTGGCCGAAGTTAGATGTGAAATGCTGATATTGCAAACTTAATAATAACATGACAGCAATGGCCAAAAGAGACAAGACATCCAAGGTCTTATTCACCTCATTCTGATCTTTGACCCGTCCAGCTCGGGACAGGTCTATCTTTTGTCCCTTCCTGTTTGCGATAAGGCTTTTATATTTATTGGTTTATATTCGCTTCCAACAGACCGTCTCAGGTAATGTGCCCCACATATTTCCCCCTCAGAGCCCCATTGGACTCCGGCAGTGCTGTGTTCATTAAAAGGCAATATGTGAAAGTGCGAAGTGCCATTTCCTGTAGATTTCTATCTGCTCCAGTCTTTTTGCGCCTCTAAGCCAATCACACAGCTATCATCTTTCAACATAGAGATAGTCAATATAGTCTCAGGGTCATGTGGAACTGGATAACCTGTCTGTTTCTGTAAAGCCTTTTGAGATTAGACTGTGAAATTGTAACTTCTTCCTCTAATGATTTACATTTTTAAAGCCATTTCCGTGCATAAAAAGGACACTTTATCACCAGGGACTGTGTTGAGTTGCATCTCAGCGGTTGACTGGAGCGCCCTCTGCAGGCAGGAGTGGAGATCATTGTAAAACAAACTGGCATCCGAGTTACTTATTGGATGTACAGTCATGCATTTGTGGGTGGAAGATCACGCCGCGTTGATGTGGCCTTTGTGTTTCTGCCGTACCACAGTAAAAGTAGTGAAGCTTTGTTTTGGCAAATGACCATGTTTCCTGTCAAATAGCACACACGATGCTCTATCACAGAACATATGGAAATAATAAAAGCTACAAGTCTCAATATGGGGATGCTGCGGTTTCACGGCCCAACCACAACCACTCTCTGTGATAATATCATTGTGATCCACCCAACCTGGTTTGCAAAAAACAAAAAAGTTCTCTCTGTTTTGTACCTTGGAGTTGCTCACTCTGTACTCGACCATCAAACCCCCCTGTCTGTCAGGATATCTTGGCTCGGTCTAGGATAGCCATGGATTTGACGTTGATGGACCTGCGTGAGGGCGGGAGAGTGGCGCTCGCCCAAAACAAACAGCGGCCTATATTGTGATTACTCCACGTACTGTACAGTCAAGATTCTGAGCGAAAGCAAATCCAGAAGTGGCACCGTAGCTTCTGTCCAAGTATTGATTCGACACTATGGGCCACTTGTTCCGTGGTTAAAGCTTTGACAGGTTCAAAGAACAGGCGAATTACAAAGATGTCTGGCAAAATTGAAGATGGAGACAGTTGCAGACTTCTGCGATAATAAAACATGATTCTTTTTGTCCTGGGTGAATGCTCTTTTCCATGGAAATACAAAGCAATGTATATCTCCCAATTCAGAACAAATTATCTCCTCCATGCCCCATTCCTTTAATGAACTGAAAACTGGTCCATGAGCCAAGATCCAGCGAGAGACAAGGCCCGATCTGAATGTGCCGGATATTGCTCTACAGCCGCAGAAGCCTAATGACAAATGGATTAGATCGAGTGAAGCGAAGGTGACTGTAGGGAGTGATTGATCACCCTTCATGTGACTGTCGAGACTTTATTTCTCTACCTGAAGCAGCTATCATTTCCACCGGCGATACTTGTGTGTTTTCTATATCTGCCAGAGTTGAGACATTTTGCGGCATTAGTGCAACTGAGCTGGAAACCACAGGCGCTGTGCAAACACCTGCATCTGGTCTTCCCTGTCAGACTGGGGGGGAGACAGGGATTTTAGGGCAGTGACCAAAAGGAGTGGGTTTCATCTGATGCCAAGCACAGATTATGTAAAAAGGTATTAAATTAGACTGGCGCTGATGCATATGAATAGTTGAAACCGCCGTCTAGAGGCTCATACACTTGTATATTTACTAGACCTTGTGTTATTATGTTTCATCTGAATGTGCATGACGGGATTTCATCAAACGAAATTGATCATTTTAATGCTTTGCTGAACACCTAACCCCCTCCTCCAGTCTTGAGTCTTGGCTGGTCAAACGGAAAATCTCTAATGAAGGTTATTTGTTAATGTCACTAAGATGATTTGAGCCATCTCCCATTTACCGCTCTTTCATCAACCTCAACAGTTTAATTACATTTCTACATACGCCATTAATAAGATGGGGCACGCATGATTTAACCCTCCGACGAAAAAGCGAAAAGCACGATTAGATTATGTTCCAGCGCAGTACCGTATTTTCCGGACGATAAGTCGCACTTTTTTTCCATAGTTTGGCTGGGGGTGCGACTTATACTCAGCTGCGACTTATATATACAAATATAATTTCACATGTTTGTTATTTTCAGCCGCTAGAGGGCGCTCTAGGCTTGTGCACCAGCATCTGCTACTCCTGTGAACACTGAAGATTTAAAAACAGTAATCGAGCAGCGGGAAAAAAATGAAACTTGTGAGGGATCGGCGAAAAGCGGAGGTCACTCTTACTGCAATGAAAAAAAAAACGAAAAAATCTAATCGCGAGCTAAAAGCTAGAGGAATGAGTTCGCTGCCGGGAGCGGCTTGTCAAACGGTGCAGTTACGCCTCCATGTAGTTGCCAAGGTCGGTGCGACTTGTATATGTTTTTTTTCTTCTTCGTTATGTATTTGTATGCAGGTGCAACTTATACTCCGGAGTGACTTATAGTCCAGGAAATACGGTAATATGCGTTTAATTTTCTAGCATGTTTCCGCTTGCCTGGGGGAATGATTCTGTCTAGTTCTGCTCTAACTCTATAGCCACTTTCCCCAAATGACTGTTTTAGTCTCAGTCCAATCACCGTCTAAGGCTGTGTTGTTGAGGCATTTCGTCTCAAAGTGGGTTCACACACCTTTGCTTAAACGGGATATAAACTCTGTAATTGTTCCCCTCCAGAGCGGCTTAATTTGAGAGAGAATCGCGATGACTCGGCGCTAAAAGCAGGTTTGAGGCGCAGTATTTAAAGTGCGCCGCATTAGGGACGGCAGCAGGCTCAGGAAGACCGCCAGGAGTGTCATTTACGTTCCCCGCAGACGACAGCTCACATGGCGGTGTATTCCACGGCTGCAATGTGAAATATGGTCATTGTGTATTAGTGCATTTGTGTGTCACTTCCTGAATTAATGAATAAAAGCACTTCTTCTTATGTTGATATAAAAGGGTCAATAAAATCCACTGGAGGGACCAACTTTTTCCACTCAGACTGTTTTATGTCAGGTTCCATCTGGGTGTTCATACTCGCCGGGAGCTCCCGGGCTCGAGACAGGGACTGTGCAAAATGCAAAGTTTTTTTATTTTTTTCTGCCACATTTTTGTCACGTATTTTTTTTTCCGCCACGTTATCGTCACGCTTTCATCACGTTTTTATCACGTTATTGTCATGTTCTCGTCGCGTTTTGAGCACATTTAGAGCACATTTCAATCGCTTTTTTTGCCCCAGTTTTTATCAAGTTTTTTTTTTTTTGCCAGGTTTTCGTCACACTTTCATCGCGCTTTTATCTCATTTTTAGCACATTTTCGTAGCTTTTTTTTTTTTGCCACATTTTTGTTACATTTTTAGTCAAGTTTTCGTCACGTTTTTACAGCTTTTGTCACATATTTTTTGCCACGTTTTTAATCAAGATTTTTATCACATTTTATTGTTGTTTTTTTTTGCCAGGTTTTCGTCACACTTTCATCGCGCTTTTATCTCATTTTTAGCACATTTTCTTTTCTTTTTTTTGCCACATTTTTGTTACATTTTTAGTCAAGTTTTTGTCACGTTTTTATTGCTTTTGTCAAATTTTTTTGCCACGTTTTTAATCAAGATTTTTATCCCTTTTTTTTTTTTTTCGCATTTTTTGCCACTTTGTCACGTTTTAATGCTTTTTTTTGCTGGCGTTTTGACCGGGGTACACTTTAATAATAGTTGTAGTAGTGGCGGTAGGCTATTTGAAGTAGGTTATATACGAATTGATGACTCTCATTATTTCTAATACAAATGACTATTCCTCAGACTACACCCAGCCTAAGGCCCACGGCGGCTCCCTTCAGCCCTGGAACAACCTGAGGAGTTTACAATGGACCTCCTTACAGTCTCTCAGAGTTAATCACCTCTGAGTATTTCCCCGCTCGGAGCCGTAAACGTTGCAAAAACGTGTTAGCATTGTGATCGCGGAGGGACTTGCGGACGTCAGGTGGACTGTTTAGCTCCCAAACTGCTAAAGCCATTAAGCTGCGAGAGTCCCGGCGCTACACAACATTAGCCAAACTGCACACACACACACGTATATATATATATGCGGGCGACATATGCCCGACGCTGAAGTAGGAAAACACATTTGGACCGACACGTACTCTCCCCACACACGGCGACGGAGAGACAGATGTTGCCGTTCTGACCGTCAAAATGGCACGGCATCTGGATTGATAGTTACGGGCATTTTTCTTCTCCCCCCGAGAGTGCACTCCTCAATACCCCAGCTGTCTCCAAACCATCATCCGCACACCCGACGCTTATCCTCGACCCGCAAAAAAAACGTGTTATATTGTCTCTGAAATATCTGGCCAAATATCAGAAAAGATCACTCCGCACTTTGAGGAGCTGTCAGAGGAGGGGGATGAAAGCGGCAGCAGTAACAGAATAAATACACTTTTGGTTAGAAAGTGATTTCAGACGAAAATGTGGACAGTGTTGAGAGTCGGCCTATTATTGTTGCTTTTGTATTAACCAGGAACCTTTCAGAGACGCGCCTTTGCAGCTTCTCTGCCTCGAAACGAGTCATTTTGTAATATTTTGAATTGGTGTTGCAAAAATGATGCTTTTAGACACAACATAGCACAAAGATAGAAGAAAGATATTCGTGCAGTCTTTATTGAACCGTGTAAGTGTTTTCATTCCCTTCATTTCCCTTATGTAGCTTTATAAGTTTTGGTGTGTGCATAAATTATTCATTGCATGTATTTTTATTTTTTTTGGTTGGAACCATTTCAAATCAAAAAAGGTAAGGCTGAATTGTATTTTGAAAATTATATTTATATAAAACTGTTTTTGCTGTAAAATGTTACTGTACATGTTACTGCAAAATATGGTTTGGGAGATTTTTAGGTCTATTTTGAACACGACACTGTGCCTAATGTGCTTTTAAGTGATTGATTTCCAAACAACCGGCAACACCCTTGAGGGAGGGAGTACACAAACAACCACTCAATGCTCCAAGGGGTCCGCGAGACAAAAAAGGAAGGAAGAAATATCACGATAACGATTACTTCAAAATTCCAGCCTTACGCCTATTGGAAAGATTAATTCAGTGATATTTTATTCTTTTTTTTTTTTTTTTATGGCATTCTAATTTCCTCGCAAATGTGATCTACTCAAGCAGTTTACATCCTTCATTTCATTTGACTTTTAAGCCCCTGCCCCTGTGTTCTACAGATAACATAAATGATATCGTGTCCACAGCGATATAAACAATAATATAAAAAAATGATATTGCGATAACGATATGGACCACCCCTATTACTTACACAAAATACGGGAATATATTAGTCATTACAAATTACAAAAGTACACAAGTAACTCGAGTTACAAGTGCATGAACATAGTTAACGTCCTCAAAACAAAACACAAGAGAATGGGTGAAGTGAAGGAAAAGGAAATCTCTGACTGCACTTTTGCCCCGTGGCATTATTACTATTTTCAGTTTATATTTCAAAGTAGTATAACTCAGCTACATTTTTGAATCAGTAATATGTAATGCAAACACATGACATTTTTAGAGCTGCAATCACTAATATAGAATATATTACATTGTTTAAATAACTTGCCCAACACTGTCTAGACCAGGTCTATGGCGCCACACCAGCACACAACTGTAATGATATATTGCTTAAAGTGGACATATTGCTGCAAAATTGACTTTCTTGCGGTTTTAACCCTGTTTTAACGTCGTTCCCTCATCAAATACATACCTGGAGTAGTATTTCACAACATTCACGCAGTTTTGAGTTAATCCTCGGACAAAGCTGTTAAATGTAGCTTTTTCTTCTTCTACGGTGTCAGCGCCTCATTCTGTACTTCCTGATTACAATTTGTTCAAACCCAAAAACTGCCCTCCACATTTTTAAAGCCCATAATCCAACTTTATCGATTTGGAGACGTTCTGTGCTCGAAGTGTGTTCATCACGCACTGCTGGAGCTGCTGGAAGTTTTTTTTTTTTTTTAACATAAATTGTTCCCATAGCTGCCAGCAGGAGGAGCCCCAGTCATGATCTTCACCAGCTCTTTCGCCTTCATTTAATTTCATTGTTACTATTTAATTTGTACAGAGACATATTTTCAAATGACAAAACGTAAAATATCAAAGCTGAATCTTAAGTCTATTTTTAAGCTCCATTTGCATGACATGTCCACTTTAATGTCCCATTCCTTTGATAAACCCCGATTCTCTTATTACGTCAAAGATAATGACTTTGCTTGCACCGCATTCACACCAGAAGCCCAAAAATAAAACCTTCGTAATTACTGAAATACTGGCTCCTCCCTCGTCGTCTCCCTCTCCCCAATGTCAGTCCAACCTCATTCGAATGTACAGATGGGGGGAGATAGGGCCCGACACCTCCGCCGCTACAATTTGACACAAGTAATTTAGAACTGGGCTTTTATGGACGTCCCGAATATATTACCGAGGCCGAACATGATAATAATAGGGGGGCATCAATCAAACCGGGCCGTGCATATATACGCCAGGTTAGAAGGCTTATCTTTGCCTGTCAGGGGGACCACCAGCCGACTCCAGCTCTGTTTAACACAACATAAATACAGGCTTCAGGGGCATATGGCGTTTTAATAAGGGAAAGGCCCATACCACCACGCATCGCCAAATAGGAAAGTAGACCGGCTTTTTAGATTGGATATTTGGTCATTTTTATTCATACGTTGCTGTCAAAACACATCAGTCAAAAAAAATTCGGCACGATAATTAAGTTCTTCCACGGCTTCAGGAGATGATTATTTTAAGTGATTACCTATTTTTTATGAATATTGTTCTGATTGACTTAAACTCTCCAGTGCACGGTGAGTCATGGCTCCATATCATGAGCAATTTGTGAAAAAACAGCTTATTGGGATTTTTTTCTTCACATTGTTATTAAATGTTAAAATTGTTTGATTTGATTTGTAATAAATGTCATGAATGAAAAAGATACTTCCGCCCGATGCTTCCTTGCCGATATAAGTGTGTGGTTGTTGATGGTTTGAGGGGCCGCTGGGGGAGAGTTTCAGCCTCGCTTCCATCACTGGCTACGTTTACATGGTCCAAGAAATCAGATAACTGGAGAAATCAGATAACCCAATAATCTGACGCGTGTACATTCTCTTCAGGAATCAGAGCGTCTGAAGGTTCTACCTGAGCCAGTGCAGATTCGGGTTTTTAGAGAAACTGAACTTGTCTCCACCCCTCACTTCAATCGGGCCCAGCTCCAGAACCAGGTGGGGGATGATGGTGCCGCCATATTTGGACTTGGAGTCAAATGTGTCCATGTGGCCGAGTGGATACAGAACAGGTTTAGTTGCTCAAAGGACTAGCATTCAAATCTGGTTCACTGTTTATTGTTGTCTGAAGTAATTAAATAAATTAAACCACAAATAGCACAAACTATTTGGACTGTGCAGCAGCCCACTTACTCTGCAATCTAATTTGAGATTTATTTAATGGATAACTGTCTGATTGTGATTATTGATTTTTATTTTATAATAAAAAATGCTTTTAGTATTTTTGTTAAAAAAAAAAAAGTCTTTTTGACATCATTTTGGCCTTTTTGCTGTATTTTCCTGGTTAGTTTATGCACACGTGTGAAAGATCAGGAAGAAATCAGATGCAATTAATATCAGATCATGCTGTTTACATCACCAGAAATCAAATCCTGATCATATTTTTGGTCTCCGTGTAAACGTACTCAGTCCACAGTCCGCTTGGACACCATGTCAGACTACACAACATAACGCTCAAACTCTGTAAAATCCTCATGCGTTACCATTTGCCTCATGTGGGATAAATACAGTGTTGTCTGAATCATTTTTTCCCATCAATCCCGACAACAAAATGCCCACTCGCCGCCAAATAACCCGCCAGGTGCCAAAGTAAAGAAATAATCGGCGTTAGTCACTTCACCTGTCAGTGGTTGTAATGTCACGGCTAAGACGTACTTCCCCCACCCACACCGACACCTACGAATACTTGTCTAATTTTTTCCAGGCTCCAACTTTCGGCTGCTTTGGCCCGTCTGACTACTTTCTATATTCTTATAAACGACTGCCACTTTGTTGACGTGGGAAGGTTCGGCTTCCCCTGCTCTTAATAAAGTCCTTGTGCTCGAAACATAGGACCCTGTGGTGTCATGGCTGCTTCACACCTGGGAGTTTGCGGCCCCCGGGGTGACACAGTCTGTTTGGATGAGGGCTTTCCCAGATGTCTCGCTGTGGGACGGATTAGCAATATGGTGCGAATGTCCGAGAGAAATTGACGTGGCATTACGTGTCGCTTGTATAATGTGGAGCAAATTGAAAGAGAAATCATGAAATTGCGCCATTTGTCACGACAGGTTTGAAAAAAAATACATTTTGTGGGCACGCTGCACCTAGTTTATTATTTGATATTGCCTGTATTAGGGCCACACATCTGATATGAAAATGAGAAAATGCTGTGTGGGTAAAAAAAAAAATGCACCAATTACTCTTCGTTTCACACATGACCAAACGCTTGGTAAATGACCCCCTTAGTGGTATCGCTATTCGAGGCGCTGAACAAGTTATTGGACTGACAAAGCATTTAGCTTTTGAAACAACTTAGCAAAACTGGAATTCCCATCCCAACAAATTGAGGGCTTCCAGAACCAGTTGCATAGCCATGAAACTTCATAATTTACGGCCATGGGCGTCGGACTGGGGGGGTAAAGGGTACTGAGAACCCAGAGCTGGGTAGGGGCCTCAAAAGTGCTGCAAAAAGCGTTCTGTACTGAACTGTCTACATTTCCTCATAATTGAAATAAGAATTGAACAAAACAGGACTGAAATACAATGGTTGCTAGACAGAATTTTGCACAAACAATAATGATGGATGAATCTCAGGGCCCTGAAACCCCTTTAAAAATGTGCCAAATGGTTCAGCCCACAAAACCGGCGTTCAGCACCGCGCGCTTCAACTCAACAGTGACTTTGATGAGGTGGGCTCTGTAATGCAATGACACTACGCTAGGAAAGAGAGATATTAGTCTTGCCACGATCTTATGTGCTTTTATTTAACACTAGTCTATTCTAGCGGACCTTAGATGCAACTTTCATGTCATAAATGACAGTTAAACATGAGGTGAGGCGAGTCCCTGGAAGATGCAGAGTCAGAGAAAGAGCCACAGACAGAGCTCCTTCTCTCCGTTTTAACCCCTAAAGTTTCTCTTTCGTTATATTTATTGTAATTTATTGTAATTGACTGCCATCAGGCCAATACAGTGACAAAGGCCACAGGTCGCTCGCGCTATTTTCGCCGAATTAATTATGCTAATTAGCCGCGCGCATTTGGAGACGAGTCAACGTGGCTCCAATGAAAAGGGCTCGTGCCATTTAGCCTATTCCAGGGTAACTTTTTAGAACAAGAATTTACTGACAATACACTTAAAGGTCGGCTTCAAATATGGTGAGAGACTAAATCAGGCTGAAGCCCATGAGTTTTTGGTTCATGCCTGTGGGCCACAGAGACAACATACAGTATCATTATGTTTTGTAAAATATCATTTTAATGTTTTTTAAAGTCACACATGTGTTATTCCCAGCATAAAATCCCGTGTCCCTGGTGCAGCCCTCCTGTTTAATGTGGTACGCTAATAATCATTATGTTCTATCTAAAAGTAGCCATTTCAATTGGCCCAATGAAAGTAGAATATTCCACCACCAATTTAAATATCTATATCACTACAGGATTAAAGGTTATTCAGTTTCTGGTTGGCTGTGGCAACTGTTACAAAGACGACAATCAAAATGATAAATGTATCAAGTGTTTCCGAACATGTAAAAGGATGACTGATCAAACAAGGGTGATAGACAGCAAACTAATGTTGGAGATCTCAAACATCGGTATGTGGTCTTCACACCGCGGAGTCTTGGACACATAGTCTCGTAACCGTCCACAAATACCTGTCCTTCCTCCGCCCGGCCTATGCACACTTTCAAAAGGAAAGACTGTAAATCTGCCCCAGAGACAACAGCTGGCGACGCGATGTGAGGTTCATCCTCGTTGGGACATCCCGGGCGTGAGGGGCCCGGGACCAGACTTGGGATTCACCCTGTCTGACAGTGAAGCTTATCACTGGGCCTGGCTGTCCTCTAATGAGATATCAGCATGTGTGTATTTAAAAAAACGTAAGGCCAGGCGTCACGGGACGGGGCGAGAGAAGGGGCCGACCAGTGATTTCACAGCGAGAACTATGTTTAGGCGTCTCGAAAACAATTGTGCGCTTTTTGCAGCAGTTCTTGAGCCAATCTTTGATCCCCTGTGGCCATGACGGACGATGGAAGGCGGGGCGGGATATTTCGAGATCTTTTTTTAATTTTTGAACTTTCGTGAAACAAAGAATCCTTTCCCCAGATGTCCGTGGGATGCGCCATCTAAATGCACCTTTTCTCAACACATACTTCCTGTAAGTGAAACTATTGTCGACAAGTGCGCCTGTGCCACACAACAGTTGACATTAGACTTTAAATCAGCGGTGCCGACGTGGTGTGAACAGATGGGACGTCTCCTGCTCAGGTCTGGGACGTCTCCTGCTCAGGTCTGGGGCGACTCCTGGACATGTCAGCTCTCCCTAAACAAACTTAAAACTACAGGGCTGCTTCATGTCCCACACACACACGACTACAACTCCACACCCGCCTCAGTCCAGTGGAGGAACAGATATTCTCACCGGAGACATGTTTGCTTTTTAGAGGTGGTAGGAGTTCTTTAACCTTTTAACCCACGCCTTAACCAAGCACATTTTCTTCATTTCGGCTTTACCCAAATCTACAAAACTCATCTAAAACGGATCACTTCTCTGTTGCTCTTTTGTATCATAAAGGCAATGTCATAGTGTATTTTACCATCAAAATTTGTTGTCACTTTGTCATCACCTTTTTGTGAAGTTTTTTTCCTATTGTTGCATTTTCATCCTCGTTTTTGTCTCATTTTCGTTGCTCTTTTTTTTTTTTTTTCTCACTTTGTCACTTTTCTGTTGCTTTTTTAGGCTCTTTTGTTGCATTTTCGTCACATTTCAGTCAATTTTTCATCACACCTTTATCACTTTTTTGGTCAATTTGTTGTCACTTCTTCATCACATTTTCCATCATGTTTTTTGTCGCTCTATCGTTGCTGTTTTGACACTTTGTTCAAGAAGCTTTTAGATTTGGGTAAAACCAAACTGGAGAAAATGTGTTCGTGTTACAGCTAGATTAAAGGAAGTAACAAAAAACCCAAGATGTAAAAATGGATGGATAAAGTTGTAATTTAATGAGTACAAAAGGTAATGTTTAACAAATAGTAACAAAACACTCAACCAAAAGGGGACATTTACAATAATAATAATACAAAAGTGCAACTAAAACAACAAAAGTATCCCTAAACAACTACCAAACAGAGTCATGACTCACTAAACATTTGTCTCCTGATCCCACGTCACATAATAGTGCCCGTTCCAAAAGGCGTACTGGCCACAAAGACCAGCAGCCCTGGACGCTCTTGGGCGTGGCCTTTTATGGGCGTGGCTGCAGCAGGTGGTTGACTGGGGCCCGGTGTTCCGATACCGCACCAATCAGGACCGGGGACGAGCAGCCAACCAGAACCGAGCATGAAACGAGTCCTCCAATCCCACCCCGGGGCTCACACAGCCAGGTTTTCCATGGAGGACAAAGGGAAATTAGCCACACAACCAAAACGAATACAAACCGGAGGGAGACTGGAGGCCTGGGGCCGTAACAGCTCGGTTCAGGTGGGGGTTAAGAAGCAGTATGAATAAAATGATGTGAAATAACTATTCGTATGGAAACAAAAGACTAAACTTCTCGTTTTCTTCTCTCACTAAAAGGATGTGGCGGTCTCGTCTCTGGGCCAGAGGTCTCAATGGGACTTTCCTGTGCTTCCTGGAGGTTCGAATTTGCCATCAATTGAAAACAAATCATCTTGAATAGCCATGTATTAAGTGCTTGATCTATTGAGGAACATTTTGATCGATTTCCTTCTCATGTATTTTTTTATTAAACAACTCAATTCTCAGAGTGGCCGTAGCAAGGACAGTAATTCAGGGGGAAAATTGACTTGGCAACTTCTTATTAATGTACAACCACTTTTTGGCTTCTTACGGGCTTTAATTCTAACCTCGGGCCCGTTAGGACTGAAGCCCGCACCACAGGAGCTGCTAAGGTTTCAGCCACAACACATGAGGTCAGTGACTTTTCGAAAACCCCTCTGTCCCAGCCGTGACGTTAAGTTGTTAGGATGGAGACTTCCTTTTCAAATTACACATTGTGCTGCAGAACCACTGAGATTAGCTTTTTTGGTCAAGATGAAAATTATTTTGGGGTTTGAGGTGGAGCATTTTTAGGAAATGTTAGCGGTGAGAAAATATCAAAATGTGTAATTAGAGAAAGGATAAAGAGTAAAACAGTGTCCTGCAAGTCATTTGCATTTGGAGCCATTTAAGGACAAGTCTCTCAAATACATTTTTGTTGGCATAAAGAAGCATTTGATTGACAGTTACGATTTGGCACCTGCTTGTATCAAACACTGATATAATAGAACTCCGTTACAGAAGGCTACATATTTTCTATCTTAGAAAAATAGAAATGGCTCGGATTTATTTAGCATTTTACGTTCTTGACAAGCTTCTAAGCAGACAATTTCACACCAGGTGTCACCTTATTACAACTACATCAGATCTAAAAAGTGATTTTTCTGTTTTGTCCGTAGATGAGTTGAGTTGTTGAGTACATCAACAAATCAAGTCCCGAGAGTGAAACGTCATACATATATCAATCAGCTTAAGCCCGACCCTGCCCTATAGCCACTAACCTTAAGGACAGTGGGCTGGTGCTGTTCCCACGCCTCTATTGACGGGGGAACATAAGTACCGAACTGCATCATCTTGGGTAATAATAACATGGAAACTATAGCTGAAACTACTGCACTTTTCCAAGTGTTCACTTCTCCAGGTCCCGAAAGACATTCAGACCGGTGGTTCTAAACTGGTAGGTCGGGACCTAAATGTGGGACCTTCAGTATCTATCTATAAATGAAGTACAGAGACACAATTAATGTTATTGGGTTATTTTGATCATACTTTCAGAATTAAGGCTCATATGATGCAAAAGTGTGTGGGACATCTATTGTATTTTACATGATATAGAAGAAATTAAATTCTCATGTGGGTCATGGCTTGGCATTCTAGGATTATGGTGTGCCCCGACAGCATCGCAGAATGAGAATCTCCGAGTTTATTTGGACTTTCAACAACATGGCCCACAATCTTTAGATACTGTATATGTTCATTTCCGTGCAGTTATAGCTCACACATGACAATGCAAATTGCGTTACGCTCAAACCCTTGGTGCAAAATATCTTCTTCTACTGATGGAAAAAGACAATTAATGCCGACGACCATTTCGCCGAAGCAGTTCCAGTGCGCAAAAGGCATTGTAGGAACTTCACTCATCTTTACCTTTTTAAACCACACTCGCACGTTTGTTATAGCTAATAGTAATTCCTTGGTCTTGTACTCAGAAGGACTTAACCTAATAAGACCTCTCCTTCGTCTGCTCACTTTTCAGAGCGGTGCTTAAGCGCTCACATTGGCAGCCTTTTCCAAGTAAGTCCTGAAGATCCAACGGAGCAATTTGGTCTCAATCCGTCATACGCGCCGGGATTTGCATAGCTAATTGGATGCCGCTTTAGCCCTTTCTTCCTCCCATATCTGAGCCTGCTTTGTACTGACAGCGCAGACCTCCGAACTGAGCTTATCTGGCAAATGAAGCAGCGCAATGTAAACTATTTTGCAGCTCGTCTCCCGAGTTTTAGTGTCAGTAGGCCACTCAAAGGACATTGAAGTGAACCCTCGCATGGCCTACTTTGAGCGGAGAGTAAATCGTCCTCACTGGCCTCACTCGCCGTTTTGCGTGAGTTATATGGTCAGAATGTGTTGAACATACAGGGATTACAGGTTAATGCGAGATTACACAGCTTTTTCATGTCAATACACAATTGTGGAGGCACACATCCGAGTGGGTTTAAAAGCAATTTAGGTCAAAGCTCTCAAATTAACTGAGCTGACTACAAAGGCAACAAAGAACGAGCTGCAGCATCAACATGAAAGTGATTAGTAGGATTTTTACTGTGTTTTGTGGATATTCTACAAACATACATAATGCTTAGTAAGTATCTTTTGATAACTTCAGTAATGCAGTCCAAACAAATCCTAATAAACTAGAAGAAGTGTGTTGGGTTGAACCCTTTAATGTTAATATTTAAAGCCCCTAGAAATAACAATACATTTTTATACAATATTTCTTTACCATTCGAGGAACAAACATGAATTAAAGCCGCAAGCGGCATCGAGAGGCCCTCGCGGGTCTCGTTGGCCGGTTGACGCCGGTTGCCGCACGCCGCCGCAATAACCGGGAGGCGCTGCCGCGCCCTACGTGGTTATAATGTCGCTGCCACCCTAGGTCGAGATTATAAAAGAGCAAAGGCGAGAAATGGCGCCTTCGGCGCTGATTACTCTATTTTTCCCAAAATGGCCGACCACCTGTTGGTCGCCTAGCAACCATGTAATGGAGGCCTCCCTCAGTGCCTCCATTGCCGCGCCATAACCCTACCGAGGGCGCCAACGTGGCCACACTACATTTTATTGCCCTGATGTGCCATTAATCTTTGAGTAAACATCAAAATGAGATTTTTCGTGTCTCCATGTGAATGATGGCTCCAACCTGCAGAGGGCGCTAGCGCGCCCCAAATCTTTTTTATTTCACAAGCAGCATCGGACGGCCCTGACGGGCCGTACTTCAATGACTACTGTCCACAAGCTCCTCACAGAGGGCGCTAACGAGCTGTAATTGTGTATAATGTGTGATATGCGGGTCAGTCCCATTGGATTAACATGGTGGGCCTCGGTCGTCTCCATGGCAACACCGTACAAAATACGGTATGGGTCTCATTGGCTTTTTGGATCGGGATGCCATCAGCTAATATTGTGCCGAATTTTATTCATTTCCGAGAAACTAATGTTTTTTCCATAATGCATTTTTTGTTCTCGGCCTAGAGGGGGCGCTATCGCGCCAAATCTCACTTTTTCACATTTGTTGTGTCCGGGGGTGAAAGGTCAATAAAATGTATATTTCCGATTTTTAATCGGAGTTCGTTTGTGCAAATGGGAGCATTTTGTTGTTTTCGGTAAGTCGCAAAATTCTTCGTAAAGATTGCGGCTTCGCCGCAAACAAACCGTAAAACTTAGCCAAAAAATTTGGATAACTTTTGATGCCCCACATCTCGGGATGAGCTGGAGCGATTTTGGGCTCATTTGGTGAAACGCCCTAGGAGGAGTTCGTTAAAATGCATTGTCAGCGAAAACGCTGACTCAGCATTTTCCGGACTTCCTGTCAAAATGGCGGACTTCCGGTTTGTCAGGGGGCGTGGCCACAATAATGTTTTTTGGTTGTCGTCACGTGACGAATGTCTGTACCGAATCTCGTCGCTCTACGACAAAGTTTATGTTGGCCCCCTCCCCATAGGCGCAATGTATTTTCACTTTTGTAGGTGGCGCTGTCGCGCCATTTTTTATTTCCCCAAAACGAAACACACATTTTAATTAATTTTTCGCCGGATCTGAATTTTGGGCAAAGTTTGGTGAGTTTTTGATTATGTTCAGGGGTGCAAATTCCTGCTCAAAGAGCAGAAGAAAGAAAGAAGAAGAAGAAGAAAAAAAATAATAATATTTCTTGCAAAAACAATATAGTCGCTTTCGCGACTACAACATATTATACATTTTTGGAAAGCTTTCGAAGTCCCCCACGCACCCGTGGGGCTCGGAGGTGGATGACGAGCGCTTCGCGCTCGTCATCCACCTCCGTATGACAGTTGGCCATATACCCCCATTCATTTTGCTGCAATTATAAGTATAAGGGCCCACACCAGAGGTGTGGGCAGTCACTGTTTTACACGGTGAGTTTACGTTTGACATGGGGACAGCGCTTCGCGCTGTTTTCGTGCGCTCCGCGCACCTCGGTTCAGTGCGCTGCGCGCACTGCGTTGCGATTACAATAGGCCCTTGCTACGGCAGGCCGCTCGGGCCTAATGATCATAAAATCTTTGGATAGACCTCTTAGTTTTAAAATTACAGACCTCTACCAAATGGTTGAGCAAGTCAAAGTAACAACCTGCTCTAAATCAGTCAAACCCAGTCCAAACCTGATCCAAACTTGGTCTAATCCAGTCCAACCGTGCCTTTCACCCGGTCTTAACCAATTAAAACCCGGTTTGAACCAGTTCAAATCCGATCTAAACCCATCGAAACCTGTCGAAACCAGTGTAAACCAGTCCAAACCTGTCTTAACCGGTTCAAACCCAATGTAACCTAGTCCAAACTCAGTCCAAACCCGGTCTAAACCAGTTCAATCGAATGGTAGAGATGGTCGACGAAACTATTAAAGAGTTGAGGCTAATTCAAGGATTTATTCTTTATTATTGCGAGATGTTGATGCACAAAGAAACCACAATACTAAAATTATGTTTGTGTAAGCTCTCAGCCATGGTCCATCCATCCATCTTCTTCCACTTGTCCGTTGCCGGGTCGTCCAAATCACATTGCACCAGCCCCTATGGCTCCTCCTGCAGGTGGTGGGTCCACAGAAGGACGGCCTCATGGTTCTAACCGGGCCTGTTGGTCTCTCATAAGGGGCTTCTGAACCGCTCTTTGTCAGACCCGTCACCTAGGACCTGTTTGCCCTGGGAGACCCTATACAGGGGCACCAAGCCCCCGACAACTTAACTCACCACGTTAAGGTGGTGGTTCCAGGAGGGGAACCATGGTTCAGTTTTTCAAATATTGTCATCTCTGGTCTAGGTTGTTGTCTGAGTTGAGAACGTTTCAGGTTTCCTCTCGCTCATTACTCGCACCAGAGTCTGGCATCAACTACATTTCTAGAGCGGAACATGCGCTCGGAAACGGGAAGCGGAGTAGACCGATCAGCGAAGGGCGGCCGTGTGTTGTTGCAGTGTTATGAGAGGTTCGGCGTTAATATTCTAATAGGGTTATGAATAACAAAACTCCAGGCCTGTCGATGTGTTTTTGCAGTAATTACACCCCATTGTGCGTGAAATATTATTGAGGGGGAACCTCCACGTCCCAAGACTGAATACAGAAACAAAAATACAGAAGGGTTATCATTCTGGACTTGCCAGGCATATTGAAAATAACCATCGGTCTGTGTTGGGGCCATTTTCCGAACACCCACCCAAATCTATGGGCACCCAGGAAAATCAAGCACGAGTTTGTGAGATCGATCCGGACCCTCGTCTTTTTTTTTCCTTTTTCTTTTAGACTGGGCACTGGGAAAAACATAAATCGGCGCCTATGGTTGAGTCGATACTCCTTGGTCACTTGGGTCTCGCTTGCATTAGCAAAGCCCTTCTGGTCCTGTTCCTTGTCCCTTTATGCATAAAGTATTTTTTCATCTCAACTTTGTATGAATATTCCAGGTTAAAGCTGAAGCCAGGCCAAACGCATTGTTCTTCCTCCTCGATGTGTCAACCTGGGGGAGCGCTGGCGTCAGACACACACAGCGGCGTGTGGGGAGAGGAACGAGCGAAAAAAAACGCGCAATAATCCCGCGATTGTGCGGGGACCTTTCGGGCGCTCAGAGCTTTACACCTAATTAACCCTAAGTGCTATGAGGGCCAGGGAGAAGAGGAGGGTAATGATAACAGAATAATAACATATGTAAATGATCAAAACGGGGCTTGCGCGTTGAAATTGGTTAACGCGGGTTGACAAGTTCAACCGACGCATTAGAGTCCTTAAGCATTGAGGCTGATATTGTTGATTGAATATCGATTTTCTATACCGTTCCCTGGCATAATGGCATTTTAATGGCGCAACATGAAGATAAATATTAGCTGGAGATTTTTTTTTCATGGAGAATACACTTGAATGCCAAAGAATCCGGGCCATTACTACTGCGCTTGAGCCCAATAAATCTTGGTAATGGGTGCTCAAGGTACTCCCGCGTCTCCCAGCCTATACACTTCCGCCCGCTATCCTCCCATCCGCTCTGTCCGGGCCCCTCCCGAGACGCTTCCCTCCCCCCGGTTGGAATAACTCCGGCGTTGGTAAGAGACTATGCGATGTGTGTTTTCTTAATCATGTGTAAATTAGCCCCTCGTCGCCGATAAAATCCACAAATCCCTTGTTGGCTCTCGAGTAGGACGGCCGGTTACAGAGCGCAGCGGAGGCAGGACGGCTGGATGGAAAAAAAGCAAAGAAGGAATTTATTTTGATTTTAGGAGGGGGGGGAATACGCTCCGTTTGTGTTTGCAGATGTGTTAAAGAGGCACTGAGAGTTTTGGCTGTGAACCCTTTTCTCCCGACTGCCAGGTCCAAGTTCAACATTGTATCTAGTCACTGTCTGGGGGGTTCGCTGTTCTGTTCATAAACACTTGCGAGGATAAATAGCCAGACAGTGACTTCAGCGCTTTCTTAGATCAGTGGTTCCCAACTTGGGAAGGGGGTCAGAGGGTCAGGTCATAAGTGATATTATTCAAGCAAATTCAATGGTTGAAAATAATCCAATATGACTAAAGGAGTCCATTAAACACTCAGTTTATGTGTTTAAAATAAATACTTATTGGCCATTATCTTTAGGTAAACTAACTATTGATACATTTGTGGGGGGCACGTTTTTTAACTGGTGGCGAGTGGCTTGACTACAACAAGAGGGGCCTCAAGGAAAAAAAGGTTGGGAACCACTGTCTTAGATAATGGCAAGTACATTTATAAAGAAATAACTCAATTTAGAAAAGAAAAATGTCCATCCATCCATCCATCCATCCATCCATCCATGGATGGATGGATGGATGGATACTCCAAAAACCCTAGCCAAAAGCAATACACAATAAAAATGTGTAAGTGAATGGAAGTACTGGCTTTGAAATCCACATTTTTGTGTTACAAATCAAACATTTAAGCCGTCTTTCCACTGAACACGGCTCTACCACTCATGCCACAATCTATGTACTTGCCTTGCAACGGATGTGCACGCTGTACAGATCGTCATTAAAGGTTTTGTAAGCTGGAATGAAAACAAATGTGCACACATGCTGTCTTCTAGTGGGGTTTATTGAATCACTCAAGAGGTGCCAAGGCTAATACTGGAGGAAAAAAGCAGCCAAAAGACAAACTAAGGTAAGAAACATGCAAATGTTATACTAACACCAGCTAACACCGGCTAAATGCTAACATCGGCAAAATCCCCTTTTAGAACAGCGGTATGATGTGAAATATTTAATCCGTATGATCTGCATTGAATAGTGGGGGCCGTCCTCTCTCTCGTTTGCCAATCAGAGGCCAGCAATCTGTTCACGTCACGTTAGTCACAGTTTAGCGTTTTGGCCACAGCCAGAGGTCGGTGCCACAACTTATACCTGGTCCGACTGTTTTGGCCCTGGACTTAACAGTCGAAAAGCCCAACCGGCTTAAACAGGCACTGGGCTTTACCGTCATAGGGGAGTCGATTTTATCAAGAAATTAGTTTGTATTTCCTAATCAATAATACAGTAGTCCTTCAAAGTCATGCTTCTATTTCGTTCTTTTTCCTGTCCCTGCACTTCCATGTCTGTGTCCCATCCACTTGAGTTCCCCCCGCGGTCCCGGCCTGCTGCTGCTCTCAGTGTGGGCCTCTCCGTCTCACTCAGGCTCCGGCCTCCTCCGAGACCGCTGCTTAACACAGCGCTGACGTAAATCACAAAGCGCTAATCAAAGTGACACAAACCAGGCCAAAACTTCCTGCCTCTCCTTCCTCCATCTGTCTCCATTCTTCTCCATCCCCTCCTTTCGCTAACAAGCTGCTTATCTTGCATGTTCCCACCATTTTCGCACATCCTCCTCTCGCGCTATCGGACTTTCTCCCGCTCGCTATCTCTGCGTCCTTGACTGCTGGGCTACTCCTGTAAACAAGCTCACGCAGACGTGCTCCGGCATTCCTGAAACAACTGTGCATGTGATTTTACAATCCAATTAAAGGCCCGTAGTAAATCTGTGGTTCCGGAGAAGGTGTTTTCTCCCTCAATGAAGCGCCCTGGTGATATTTAAGACCCCCCCGAGGTAAGTTTGTCAGTAAGTTCGAATGTGGATGACAAGTCGAATAACAGTGCATTTTGTAAGAAGTGTTTTATAAAGTTAGCACGCCGGGTTGTTTATTGTCAAGGATCTGGCAAGAATTGCAAATGCTGTGTCACAACAACGAGGTTAATGAGGATTTGCTTCTCAATTAGATTCAGTCACTCTGCGGTCACAGTGATAAGAGACTTTTTTCTTCCTTTAAACTCTAACTCGCCTAAGACTGACAAGACTTGGCTACTGCTCTGCACCATTCAAACCAAACACATGCATATCTGTTGGCAAGCATTTTCGTGGGGAAATATTTCTGATTCTGATCCTATGAAAAGCTCAGGTCTTACATTCTTTGAAGCCACACACATTTCACCCAATAAATAGAAGCATTTATTTTATTACGTATATGTTATATTTGTTATATGTGTGTTTGCTGTGGGCGGCCCACCTCAGACCTTGCCCGGCCTGCCAGACTACATGCTTTTTTCAAAGATATGCGGTCTGGGAACGAACGGGATCTCAGCGATTCCCCGGTGGCCGTGATTCCCAGACGGGATTGTTGGATATGAGGCAGGAACAAGCGGCAGGAAGCCTTTTTAAAAAACAGCCTTTTTCACAAGGCCGTTTGGACGAAAACAGACCAACGAGCAGAAGAAAAAAGTGTATCAGTCGCCGCCATCTGTAAAGCCACACCATGTAGAATTTTACCACGGAAAAAAAAAGAAAGAAATTCAAGCATTTATTTCATGACAGATATTTTCATCATTGAAAAATACCTCATCAATGCACAAACAAACATGTCCGTTTGCTGTGAGCGGCTCACCTCTCCTAAGGCATGACTGTACCTTAGTGGGTACGTCTCCATGGAGATGTCGACTAAAGTCAGAAGATTTTGAGATTTAAATAGATTACGTCCTCATCCAAGTCCATTCTCTGATTACCCACTGCAGTAATAGCATTTTCTGTGTTGAGCTGGTCATTAGGAGTGTTGTACTGATGGCAACGGTATAGTCCAAAATGTTACGCAGTGTGCCTTTAATGTTGTGGAAGAGTGCGATGAACTCCCGCCTCTTGGTCCGATAGTGGTCAAATCGACCCCGGACCAGTTCTTCTTTTGAACGGAGAGGAAGAGCGTCTGGCTGGCCAGGCAACCCCAGACCTGACTGTAACTTTACGGGGAGCGGGACGTGTCCAGCTCGTCTCCATGGAGATGTCGCCTAAAGTCCACCAAATATGAGATCGAAATAGGTTAAGTCTTGATCTTAAACCATTCTTTGTGTGCCCACTAGAACAAAACAGCAGTGGGTTATCATTCAGAGCATGTTTTGTATTGATGGCAACTAATCCAAAATGTTATGCTGTGTGCCTTTAAAGACTTCGGTAATGCTTTGGTGTCTTGTGCTGCCAACAAAACGTTGAGGTGGAAACAATAAAAGCCAAAATATGAAAAATCAGTTTTGAGACAAATATTCAATTCAATTCCATTTGAACAACAGATGCTTTTTCCCATGTTTTGATTCTTTAATTCTCATCGAACCAGCACAGTCATTGCTGTGTCTTTAACTACACTTTCTCATAAATCTATGTTCATAAAATAATTCCTCCTCACTGTATTGAAGCGTTCAGCAAACTCGACGAGATATATGACGGCTCTGTCAGTAAAACGCATGCATTTGATTCATCAGGAAAAAAAAAAAGAAAAAATCAATGGAGGGATATTCCTCACCTCCTCCGTGCCATTAATCCCGCGCTAGATTAAAACGTCAGCGGCAGCCCGAGGAAGCCACGGCCACGGCGGTTGTTTTTCTCACGGCGCCCGGTGCCAAAGAGAGTAATTGCGTGGACCGATCAATCACGGCGATGTGCACACTTGTCGTTTTGCATTACGGAGACAACGGGTTGCGGCTCACTGTCGACTCCACTGGAGAAATGTGTGGTAATGGCTTATCAATAACTGGCTGCTGCGGCGCGGATTGATATTCATTTAAATCAGACATGAAGGGAGGAAATGCCGTCTGTATTTTAGCCCGCGTTTGGAGACATATAGGCATTTACGAAGTTTTCATTTTGCTCTGTTCACTGAAGAACTCCCTCTGCTGGTGTTGTGTTTAACTACATGTAGGTTTGTTTTTTTTACAAGGGGCTTGTACCTTCAGGTGTTGCTGTACACGTTCAGCAAACGGGACCAGCCCACGGCAGCTGCCAAAGAACTGCCACGGCACTGCCCAAAAAAAAACTGAGCCCAGCCTCGAAAACCCCATTATTTTCACTGTACACATTGTGACAACTTGGGAAAAAATTAAACAACTGCAATTTGCTGTACATAATGTGGCTGTGCACGTACGGGCTGCAATCCATCATCTTTCTGTCTATGCTGAATATTACCCAAACACTAAATAATGTGTCTGGAGGAATGGGGAGGTGCTTCCTGTTTCCAGTGGCATTCACAGCCAAGGTCAGTGTGTGAGCTGTGGGTCATTTGTATAAAGTACTACCCGGCAATTATGTTCACAATGTCAGAAGGGCTGCAACTACAAAGTACAGTATAATATTATTTACAGATGCTTTTGTACATCGTTTCCATGCAGACTTTTCTTTCTTTTTTTGTTTTTTTTGTTTACTTAATGACTATGAATGAAACAGCTAAACAAACTGTGCGGCACACCTGCAGCACAGTGGAGGCGTCATAAGAGGTGCTACAGGAAGCAAAACAGGGGCAAACAAGGGGACGATGGGGAAAGACTGTTGTGGAGCGGAGGGAGCTGCGCAGGAGGAAGGAGGATGCGGAGGAGCTGACCCGTGCCGGACACCGCACTCCGGAACCGGGACAAACCCAGGAGGCGATGCACCGTTTCAGAGGAGCCAGCCAGGTTTTCCTACAGGTTTCTCCTACCTCCAAAGCATGCTGGTCAGGTTGGCCCACAATGGCGGATGAGATATCCGGGCAAGACTCACAGCTGAGTCAGACAGGCGAAGTGGTGTCTTATAAACTGGTAGCTTCATTGTGAGTCCTTTTTTTTTTTACCATGTAACATCATGAACAATGTCAAGCTGCGAAACCTGATTGTCTGTAATTTTGAGTTTTTATTTTCTCCCCGTGTCTGCATACGTTTCCTCCGGGTACTTTCCCCGTCCTCCAAAAACATGCGGGTCAGGTTGGCCTACAGCGGCGGTGCGCAGAGTCGCCACGGCTCAGGACTAACCCGACGTCTGATATATGCAATTTCGTTGTACAATTAATGACAATAAAGGCTTTCATTCATTTAACTTGAGTACAGTATATTATTCAAGTTTATATTTAAAAAAAATCATACTTCAAACAGCACTATTTACAGCACTAAATATTGCTACTGCATTTTTTTTAAACAAACATACAATTTGTAAATAATAATAATGAAGAAGAAAAAGAAAAAGAAAAGGAAAAGGAAAAGGAAAAAGAAAAAGGAGAAGAAGAAGAAGAAGAAGAAGAAGAAGAAGACTGATCTTGCTATACTTGCACATTTGGAAAACGTTCAATTGAATTTTGATAATATTATATCACCAAACAAATATGCAATTTTACAAGAACACGTTCAATATGTTTAAGTTGAAAAATCCTCAGAAAATGAATGACACAAGTCACAGTGCCAAGTTATTTGGCTGTGTCAGCATTTGCTCCAGCTGACTCTTCCTCAGTGCACACTTGGATACAAAGTAGGAATAGTGGACAATACAGTTTGGGTCAAAAGGCAAGAAGCAGCTCCACAGTCTTTGCCGATTATGTAGGTATCCCAACAATGTGGCGCTTTGTCTGTAGCCGGGACGTCCCGAGTCAAAACAAGGTCACGCTCTAACACCGTATGAATGATTGATGCCCTTTATGGGGGGATCAATTGCAACACTGTCCCGGGATAGGGCGCCGTACGATAAAGAATATTGTGTAGGCTTTGGAAATCCAGCGCTGTCAAAACCCCACAAGACACACAAGTGGTTCACGCTTCTGACTTGTTGTTTCAGCTGCTGCCCCTGGAAAACGTGCACAGAGTCAACTGGAGGTGGAGACTTGTCCCACCTGTGAGAGGCCAAGTGTGACTATTAACAATTATGTACAATGTTTTTTGCACTCAGGGAGCCCTTCGCAGCTGTGTAAAGACATAAGTAATGCAATATAATTGTCTATTCAGGAAGATGACAAGCACATGTATGCTCTTGGGGTTTGGGAAATATTAATATATTCATCACTTTTTTATGGGTTTTGTATTGATCATTACTTGGGACATTTTTTTTGCCCAGATGACAGGATAAACAGTAGTGAGCTTTATTTTGGACTGATACATTGTGCTCTATAGGCATACCATTTAACATTTGGCAAGGAAAAATAAGGCCATACCGCCTTTGCTCTGCCCAATCCTGTCAGACCTTGGAAGCTAAGCAGTGAAGGGCCTGGTCGGTACTTGGATGGGAGACCGTTTGGGAACACCAGGAAGCCTGGATGAATGTAGTGTGTGAGTGAGTGGTTGGTGGTGGTCGGAGGGGCCGATGGCACAGACTGGTTGCCTCGCTTCTGTCAGTCTACCCCCAGGGCAGCTGTGGCTACAACAGTAGCTTACCACCACCGAGTATGGAGTGAATAAATAATGACGACAGTGTAGCGCTTTGAGAAACTTGGTAATACAGGCTTGTAAAGTGCAATACAAGTGTAAGGCATTATAATCATTATTAAAATGAAACAACATGGATACCCGTTCAATTTAAGGGTATCCAGAATAACCTTTCTCCCCAGGTTTTACAATGATAATGAATATTGAAGGGTGCACCCTGAGGAGCAGGGGCACAGCAAGTCGGCAACATACAGGGGGAGCCTCACAATGCAAAGCAAAGAAAATAAGGACTAACGTTTAAAGTCAATGTGCAAACTAAATGGAAGTCAATGAAGAGTTTTTGGTTGTTACCTGTCAAAAGCCTAGAGGCAGACATTTGTACAATCTGAAGTCTGGTTATTGTGCTCGTCTTTAAAGAACTCAAATGTTATAATCAACAAGTGAAAGCTCAAAAAGTCATCCCAAGATCCAATTTTGACAACATTGTCTTCACTTTAGAGATATTTCTCAGATAATAAATACAACTGTTGGTCAACCTCCGAGGACACGAGAACAGAGCAGGATTCAGGATGAATTTATTTATTTATTATTGCCCACATTACAGAAAATAACACCAGACCTTAGTTTTCAGGGGTGTTTTCTGGATATTTTCGCAGTTTACAAAATGTAGCTTTTGAAGTCCTATATCCTCGGCTCTAATCCTGCCTCACGCCTGGAGATGTTTAGTTGAACAGGGATTATTAGTCCGACATGGGATTAATACAAGTGTAGCTGTTAAGGTTGTTAGGATTACAACATTTATTTATCCATATTTAATACTTACAAGTGTATAAGCATGTCTGTTATGAAAGGGCGAGAAGTCCGGCTAACCACGCAGTAAGTTGTGCCTGTCGAAGCAAGCGAGGCGACTGATTACTTACATTACCGTATTTTCCTAGCACTTTTTTACATAGTTTGGCTGGGGGTGCGATTTATACTCAGGTGCGACTTATATATCAAAATATATCATTTCACATGTTTGTTATTTTCACACTGACAGGGCGCTGACAGGGCGCTCTAGGCTTGAAAAACTTGTAAGGGACTGGCAAAAAGCTGAGGTTACTGCAATGAAGAAAACTAGAGGGATGAGTTCACAGAGCTTGAACAACGTGATGCCGGGAGAGGCTTGTCAACACTGCAGTTACGCCTCGTTATATATGTTTTGTTCTTCTTCATTATGCTTTTTTTTTTTTGGCTGGTGCGATTTATACTCCGGAGCGACTTATAATCCGAAAAACAGGGTACTTACTTACACTTAGGACTTCTTTTTAAGGCATGCTGATCATTATCAGCCAAGGGTATATGTTTGAGAGTTGAAGAGTAATGCACGTTATAAATGCTGATTATGAAAAAAAAAGATTTGCACTCTTTCAAAAAGATATCATTTTATTTTGAGATAACGTTTTGGCTCTGTAGAATCACGGCGCAAGAGGGTTATGAAGAATACTACTGTTGCTGAACACCATTTGACCACAACAAAACTAATTCATACCAAGAAAAAATCCACAAAGTATCAATATAAGCCTTTGCTCATCTCTTCTCCTGCCTCAAACAAACCAAAATATATATCAATGCCAACATCGCTGCACGTCCATCCCACAAACCTGATCCCTGTCTCTCTCTCTCTCTGTCTCTATTATCAGCCTCCTCGCTCATAAAAAAAAAGAAAAAAAGAAAAGTCCAAAACGATGATGGATGCTTGTGTCTAATTAATATACATCTGTAGCCTCTCCGATGGGATTTGGACCAGCCCGTCGTGAGTGTGCGCTGCAGACAGGTGGTGCCGATGAGCGCCTGTGATCCACTTTGCTCCTTATTTGCATACATATGACAACCATCTGCGCTAATAGGCCTCCGCGATGTCTCTATTAGGCGTGGTGCCACACCGCTTTGCCCGGAGGACCATTGTACCCGCTCCCCGTTTTTTACGCAACACACCAGCTGATGCCGCGCGGTAAATGGATAAAAGAAAAAAAAGAAAAAACGGTGGATTTTCGGCAATAGCGGAGGGCGCACCATATGGGCTCCAAACATGGGTCAAACTGCATATTTAGCGTTTGTTTACAACAGCTTGAAGGAGCAGATAAGTGGGTTTTCTCGGAGCTGTGGGGGAAAATGGAACGGCGAGGGGTTTCGAGAGTCCAATTACAAGCCGGATATTTTGATGACGCTGACGAAAGAGAGCATCCTGTTTATAAAGACATCTTGTGCATGAGCCGCTTTTAAAACATGTGCGTTTAAAGCCAAGGCCTGAGTCAGCTCTGGACAGGGATTTCAGCTTTTGCTTTGCATCAATTAGTGGCTGATAGAACAAGCGAGACATCGGCAAAGAAACGGTATAACATCATCAGTGGGTTGCAATGTTTTTTTTATTTTTTATTGTCATTATGGGAAAGTTGACCTAAGCATTTGACCCATTCATTTGATACATACAGAGGCACCTTTCGTGGACTTACAGGATCTTTTTGATTTATGTTCTGACGTTACTTGAATGAATTAGCCGGTTGCGTTTCGGACCAAGTTGGCTCAAAGACACGTTATCTGAATGTTTGAATTGTGAATAGGACAATAGCACGAATCATGAACTCATTATGACTCATTATGATTGAGCTCCCATCTCTCCAGGACCCGGAGGCGTGTGGGTCGGATCGCGGCTGACCCTTCTCACCCTGGACACGGACTATTCACACCTCTCTCCCCTCAGGCAGGAGGCTACGGTCTATCCAGACCCAGACCTCCCGCCACTTGAACAGTTTTTTCCCCTCCGCCATCGGACTCATGAACAATAACAAGTCTCTGTAGCTCAGTTACAGACTCATGGATGTTTCTGCTCTGTTGCTCTGTGTGGTGTGTCCACACTTAGACCCGCTGCTGTCACTCATCACTTTATAACACTTAATATCACTTTATACGCCTACACATCTGTAAATACAATCCCGCTGTTGTTGTCTTACCACACGTCACTTTATTTTATCTTATTTATTTAATACTCTTTATGCATGCCCCTATAGCCTTATAGTTTAACGTTCTTAGCTTATTTTTTATCTTAATTCTGTGTTATATGTTCTATGTCGCACGTTTGCACCGAGAACAATTCCTAGTTTGTGAACCCTGTTCTGAAACAATGGCAATAAAATCTATTCTGATTCTGATTCTAATTATTATAGCTAAAGTGTACATGCAGTAAAGTGGACTGCAGGTCCTACATGGCGGAGCCCACAACTAATTATTTAACCATTTTACTTCATATTACCAACCACACAGTTATGTAAAATTAGATATAACCTGCAATAAAAGGCAACACAGATTCGTAAAATTGGCAGGACGGCCCCACAAACAACCCGTACCGAGACCCCGAGCAGCGTGCTAAAAACACGATAACATCGTAGCGTAAGGGCTAGTGAGCCCAGTCACCTGCATGAATTTACAACTGGTCCACACACTTACCAGCGATACGGTTGTCATGCTTTTAAACAGGAATTAGTTTGAAATGGATTATGTCCATATTAGCCCGTTATTACGATGATTAAAAGAGATTATGTCATTACAGGGGCTCGCCTCAAACCTGACACGAAGGTTTGCTGGACTCGGGACACCACCGGCTCATCTCCACGGAGACGAAATCCTATAATGTATTATTCCTCATGTAACCAGGAAAGTCCCTCAGTTACAGGGGAGTGCTCGGAGGGGAACCTATTGTGCATGTTTTTAGTGTAGGGGAAATCGGAGAAACCTGGAGGAAACCTACGCAGACACGGGGAGAACATGTGAACCCCGTGGAGCTCCGTTGATATTGTGTTGTGTATATAACACTTTTCAGTCCAGTGTAATTGCTCCATGAGAGAAAACAAGTCCGGTCCATTGGTTTTTCTTTTTTGTTTTTGATGAGGAGATGAGTGAGTGCGTCAGTGGGTAACAAAACGGGTGCTCTTCAGGATCGAGTGGGGTGAATCCATAAGCTTGAGAAGGGAAAAGGAGATGATCCGAGGAACTTAGTTAAAAATCCTTTATTATCATCACGGGACTTGTCAACACGTTTCGGTCGCTTCAGGGCATTTTAAAAAATTGGATTAAAGACACTTGTGAAATTTGTCGCGGTTAATTTTTCTCTGATAATTATATTCATTATTAATTCTCGGCCAACATAAAACACTCACATTTAAAGCATTTGCTCACATTTCATTGACCAAATGTCCACCCAACAACTTATAACGGTCGCTCAGCCAAGGCTTTCAACATTTTTACACGAGCTTGATAATCACATTAGATACATTGGTGCTGAACAGAATCGGCAAACTTTTAGGTACATAAAGTAGAATATAAAGGAGAACATTAAAGTCATTTTAGTCCAAATAGCATAATTAGACAAGCCTCTCTGCTGCATTAGTATCTCTCCGTCGCTTTGTTACATAAAAGTACTTTATCGTGTAAAAAGGGCTGCTGGTGATTCCCTCATCTTATCCATGCTCTATTGCTGAAAAACATTGACTGTCTCTGACCCCATACGGAAACTAATCCCATTAAGACCAGTAACTGTATTCAACTGCAAATGAAAATGATCTAAAAAAAACTGCAATATCCATAGTTTTACCATCGTATGAAATATTAAGTAACACGGCTAAGACCCCAGATTTCCTGTGGTGGCTTTGAAACGGGGGGCAATGGGCTGTGAAACCTGATCTGTCGGACAGTGAAAGTAATACAAGCGTAAAGGGAGATGTTTGAAGAGGGGGGGGGAGAGAGAAGACAGAGCGGGACAGGAGCTTGAGCAGCCTGCATCAGCACTGCACCCTGTAATAGCGCAATACCTCTGCGTCTTACAGATGCAACAGTGCCCTTGAAAGTGTTGAGTTATTGTGGTTGGTTGAAAACTTTAGAAAAAGGTTCCTCTACGCGGGTTCCTGGGCATTTCAAAAGTCACCTGAGCTATTCCATAAAGTGTGGCCTTTGATATTCTAAACTCGATTGTTTGTAACATTATCCGAGTTACGGATTATTAACAGAACACTTAAAGGGACTATACATAAGTTTAACCACAAATAAATGTATACAAATTTAAAATGTCTCATACATGCTCCAGCAATGCCCTGGTGAGTAGAATGAGCCCCGGCCTTTTCACTGCGATTGCCTCTATATGTCTGTAAAGTCACTTAAATGGTCTATGCTCGGGTCGAACAAGCAAACAGCGTTCACGCTCAGCTGTAGCATTAGCTGTAGCGTTAGCTGAATCTCCTCTATACTGACGCTGCCGAGCGAGTGGTAACTATGGAAGGATGGATTCAGCGGAGAATAAAATGAGACCGGCTTCAAGCACCATCGAAACTCCAGCCCAGACCTCGACTAACGAAAAGAAACCAAGAGTTTATTCGAGTGTGAGAAAAAAAGGCGAAAGTCGAGTCTGATCGGCGTAGGCAAAGAACCAGAGTAAACATTGAAAAATGTTGAGAGAATCTCTCAAAAGACCCGCGGCTTATTTTTGCTTGAAAGGTAAGAAATTATTACTAAATACAAAAGTGTTGTTGATGCTTCAAAACAACGGTGTCCGACTGTCCGTGCATGTTGTACAAACTTCACTGAAACAAGCCATAAAATAATCATATTTGGAAGTTACCAAAATAGTTGATCTAATAGTTTCATACCTACAGAGAAGTTGTGTAGTATTAGTAGAGACTAGTAGTGTCAGTAATAACAGTAATTGTGCTGTACCTACAAAACATTTGAGTAGTAATGGTGGTAATGGTGCTGTATTTACAATGGCAAAAATAATGCTGACTGTTCACGGATTTATAAGTAGTGAAACGACTACAAAAAGTGGACATGTGCCGTTTACGATATAGTTTACGAGTTAGCTACGCTAACTTTCTGCCCAGGGAATTGAAGAGACGATTTAGGCTTTTCCTAGTAGCATTTCTACCAGTGGAATTATTTTATTATTACAATTAGGCCTGCGTTTATGCATACAAAGTATACAAGTTCCCCATAGCCCCTTTAAACGCATCATCTTCATCGACTCAGTTCACGTGATGTTGTGCTGTGTTTTCCCCTCTGTAGTCACATCGTTCGCTCTCTTTGAAAAGCTCGCGTGGGTGTCCGGATGTCATTTCCCTCCTAATGGTCCCTTGCACCTCCATCCTTTTACAAACGATCTTCTTGGTGTTGCTCTCGGTATTTGCAGGTGATCAATGGCAGCTCTCGGCGGTGGGAGGAGACCTTTTGGCTGCCCCGTTGGTCCCCTCCATCACCGGTGAGGGCAGTGCACCGGGACGGTAATGATGATGACAACAGCAAAAGGCCAAAAGCATCGGCGTAGATCACGAACTGCACTGAGTAACTTTGCCCCACCTTATTTTGGAGTTCGCCTGAGAAACACAGAACCGGTCCAAAAGTTTGGAAACTCTTTTTTTTTATTTTATTTCAAGACTATTTACATAATAGATTCTCACTAAAGGCATTTATTTAGGCACACTGAGTTGCCTTGTGTACGAAATGCGCAGTATAATTAAAGTTGCCTTGCCATTTATGAATGAACACATATGGAATTAAAACCATTTCAGGTACGAAAGGAGTTCCAAATTTTTAACCAGTACTATAGCACAACAGCAATGGTTCAACATTCGGGCTTCCACTATCTACACATTAACATTTAGATGGCCCTCGGCAAGCAGCAATCCAGGACAAGAAAGACATTTTGTATAGAACAAGTCCAAACAAAACACAGACTGAATTGTGACGCATGTTACATGGTTGTGCCTGCGACAGTGTTGACAGTGCGGGTCGTCTCATGATCGGAAGATGTCCTTGGGCAAGACACTTTACCCATGTTGCCTCCAGTGTCTGCGGACATTGGTGTATGAATGAGAGAGTGAATGGGTGACTGGTTCCTGGCTGTAAAGCTGATGAAGGTAGAAAAGTGCAATATAAGTTGAGACCATTTACCATTTAATGTTGTAAGAATGTGAACAATTGTACTTGGTAGAGATCAAAGGAGCCGTAGGAATGAGGGCAAAGTTATATCCATCGCTAGAAAGAGCCTTTCTGGGTGGAGTTGGCATGTTCTCCCTGTGTCTGTAGGTTCCTTCCAAGTCCTCACGCCTCACTAAAATAACATACAATAGTGTCCATCTGTCCTGGGAGAATGAGAGATGAGGGTTTGCGAGGACTACGCATGGAAATCAACCTACAATATACAGTGTGTGGTGGGCTTTCTTGTGTCCGTCACTCATCTGAATCTGGTTCTTTTTTAACGGAATTGCTTTAAATTTGATGCACGTTCAAATTAAAAACTTTACAGAGTCCTTAAGGTGTAAAACAACACAATCTTATATCCAGTCTTTTGTCCTACTCAGAAAGACTCACCTAAACCACAAACTGTCTCTCTCTCTCTCCCGCTTCTCTCTCCGTGCGTCATGTTTTCTTGAGTCGTGCCTGGCTGAAAATCAATTAGCGAGCGCAGTAATCGGCGTGAGCAGGAAGAGTCCTGGCTGTCGCCCAAACCACTTCCTTTGCCGCTCCTCGGCGGACTGAAATTACACCTCTTTGGCACGGTGACTTTCTGTGTTGGATAATATCACCTCCAGCAAAAACAGTTTTCATAACCCATTCACTTGATCTAATTAAACTCTTGATATGTAGCTCTTTTCTCTCAATACGTTAGCGCAAGGGAAGAAGAATTAGAGCAGATTTGGAGTTATCGGTTAATGAAAATGAATGGCGTGCTCAGAAGTGAATGGACTTTCTCTGACTTCAGATAGTGATAATTGCATTTGGACTTGGCTGTAGAGTTTGTCATGCCCATTTTTTTTTTTACAAATTAGGATGACATCAACTACCACTAATTAATTTTTTCTAGACCAGAACAAAGGATTAGCGTGCTCATTAATCAACCTACACGTGACAAGCCGTTATAGGCCGCAATGGAGTTGGCCTTTTGTTCCAAACCTGAAACATTCACAACAAACTAATCCTAAAACTAGGTACCGTATTTTCCGGACTATAAGTCGCTCTGAAATATAAGTCGCACCAGCCTTGGCAACTACCTGGGCGTAACTGCACCATTTACAAGCCTCTCCCGGCAGCACAATGTTCAAGCTCTCATTTGCAAACTCGTTCCTCCAGCTTTTAGCCCGTGATGAGCTTTCTTTGTTTTCTTCATTGCAGTAACCTCCGCTTTTCGCCGGTCCCCCACAAGCTTCTCTCTCACCCCAAACTTTCTTTCTGCTGCTCGATTACCGTTTTTAAATCTTCAGTGGTACAGGAGTAGCAGATACTGGTACACAAGCCTGGAGCGCCCCCTAGCGGCTGTCAGTGTGAAAATAACAAACATGTGAAATGATATATTTGATTGTATAAGTCGCACCTGAGTATAAGTCGCACCCCCAGCCAAACTATGAAAAAAGTACGACTTATAGTCCGGAAAATACGGTACTCCTGACCAAACCTTGCTGAAGACCAGAGTGATGTTGCCCTGTTTCCTGATAGATTTCATCAGCAGCATTGACGTATAGGTTGAAGATGAAAACATTTTTACAAAATATATTATAAAAGTCCTGTATTTTTATTACTCGATAGTTATGTTTTAACTTTTCTATTGACCTCTATTGCGGTTAGACGTAGCTTCAATTGCAAAGAAATGAAAATGTCTCCGAACTGTTTTTTGTTTTGAAGATAAAGATTTAAATTCATCTTGACCCAGGACGCAGAAGAGAAGGGCATTCGAGGAAAGACTATAAGCCTGAGCCCATGTGTCTTTCAGTCAGAGCGGAGTGAAGGACAGACAGAAAATAAATCATGTTTATATGTAATAAGTATACACCCAATGGATTCATACTCTGCAGCTGAAATGACAGGCAAGGACACATCCCTTTCCTTCTCTGTTAATTCCATCCTCTTCCTGGTGCTAAAAGTTTTAATTTTAAGAAAATATAAGTGTACTTTGAACATTTTGCGTGACACCAAGGACACACTGTAAAAGCTATTAAAACGCACAGACTGAAGTCGTGTGGCTGAAGTGGAAAAAAGGAAACTGAAAATAAATGAATAGATCTTCAACCACTTTGAAAGGATCTTACAACGCAGTCAGTATTTCCATATCTACCCACAAAATGTATAGTACAGTATATCAACTACACATTACTAAAGTGCTCTTTTTCTCCAATTGTCCCACAGCCAAGCAGCCACGCCAGATTTACAATGTCATTACGTTTTTTACACATATTTCATACCAAAAACGGGGAACCATATAGCCCTGGATGTCAAATATTTCATCACGAAGCCGTAATAGTCGTCACCGACCAACAATCCATTCATGGCTATCTCTTTTTAAATAGCAAAACCTATTATCCATAGTGAGAGCTCTTTCCCTGTAAGGTCGTGGGTCAAGCTGTAATAAATAACCTTTCTGACTGCACGAGTAGCAGGGTGGCGCCTGGCAAAGCTCTTTATTGTCCTGCATATGCTTTTAAATGCATGCACTCTTATCTTCATGTGGCTCTGTCTTGAGGCTTTTCACTTTTCAATTCCAATTACAGAGATAGGATAGCATTAAATATGACACATCCGCATGTTCTTGTTGAGACTCATGTAGGGGCAGGTGGCATCTGCGTGACATAGATTAGCTTGCGGTCTTCGGCCCACCCAAGCAGAACAATGTACATAGGGTAGAAGTTTTTCTTAGGGTGGATAAGGCTGAGAAAGCATATGACATAGGCTAACACAACACACATGATGTCAAGAGAAATGTTGACACTGATTTAATATCCAAACATGTGGTTAGTAGTGAGTACTCGTGGAGAAAGAAAACGTAGGGCCGTGGACATTCTTTGCAGATACGTCAAGAAGATGAGTACACTGTAAAATGTAAACTATTGGTTCAACTCAAAAAAACATATTCCAAGGGCTGTCAAGAAATTCTACATTGAACCAATTACAACTTTACATTGTAGCCAATTTGAAGTTGTTCATTGAATAAACTCACTGCTTTAAATTGTCACAACATAATAATTTTAATTCAGCTGACCTCTTAGATAATTCAGTTCATTTGGATTCATACACTGACCTAACTGCTTTCGATTGTCTGAAGGGAAAAAATATAATTTCTATCACATTATAGGCACTCAAAGCGCTCTACATCAAGGAACCACGTAGGGAGAAAAGCGTTACGTAAATGTGACCATTTACCATTATAGATCATTTGAGTTAATTAAAAATCGTTGAGATGAAAAAAGGTTTAAAAGAACTGCATTAAAGACGTCTGTGATTGTATAGTTATACATTTGGTCAATTGCTACAGATAGTCCATTAAGTTGTTTTCAACTATGAGTTTTTCGCTATGAGTTTATTGAATCAGAACTCCAAATTTACTCCAAATTATTGATTTAACGTAAGATTTCTCAGCAGTGATTTTTTTTTATTTTTTTTTTAGTTGACACAATGAATCACATTTTACAGTGTAGGTAAAGTGATCCTAGATGTTTCCAATTGAACTTGCATGTTCACAGACAAGTAAGTAATAATAAAAGGGGCGTGCTTAGATCTTGCTAAAACGCAGGAATGCTCATCAGTCTACCACTGTGAACCTCCTATATTGAAATCGTTCCTATGATTAAAAAAAAAGAAAGAGATAACCCGAAAATTCTTATTTTTTAGCTAGATTACCTTAGAACCAGTGTGAAATGTCACCAAACAAATAATATCTTGACTACACCTGGGCAAACATCCAACCAAACATATTTACTGGACTGAACACATTTAATGACTTAGTTAATGTTTTATTTTTATTTTTTGTGTGCTTCAATCTCAACCAGATGCAAATTCGCCATCTCACTCACCGGTTTTGTCAGCCGCATCAACATTTAATCTTCCAAATTGTGCGTTGATGTTTGTTTTTGCTTACACATACAGCTAAGCGTTACTTGCGGCGATTGGTTTGGGACACACATGAGCACTTTGACATAAAGCAATTACATGTTGCGGCGTGATATCGACGTAAGAAATTGCAGGTAGGAATTCCCCCGTGCTGACAGAGGTGGTTTTGTAATGCCCACACTTAAAAACATGCTTGGCCAGTTCATTCGCTCTCCAAGTGCCAATAAAAGTGTATTAAAAGCTACGGGCCGCTCTGCAGTCAACAGCTTCTGGAGTGAATAAAACATGAACAAAGTGTTTGCGTAATTCATGAGTTAGGCCGGGGAGCGCAGGGGTTAAGACTGGGCTGGCACCAAGTTGAACCAAGCGTTTAGCATGCAATGTGTGAACAGCATTTAGGGCAAAATGAAGTGCCTAAATTATAATGTGATATGAATAATAAACAAGCCAACAAATGCCAAAAATATAAGGAATCTGGCAGATAAGGTCAGAGGTTGAGTCCAAATGAAACAAGGATGATTGATGGCTTGCGAGAAGAATTTTGAAGCTCTTGAGCCAGATACATTTTGAATATTGTTCATGTCTTCAGGAGATGCTGCCAATGGTTTTATAGGTTATGAAATTGCAAAATATGCTCTCATTCCAGCCACAAGAGGTCAATTATTTTAAAATGTTTCGTTTTTTTAGATGGCGAAATGTAATGGGAATCATGGCCAAAACAACGCCATGGTCTTTCTAGGGTTGGGTACCATTAAACCAGTAAGTAAGTAAGTGCTTTATTGACATTGTACAAGCGTACAACGAAATAGTGTTCAGGTGTTAGTCCTGAGCTGCTGCGGCTGAGCCGCGCTGCCACAGTGTGGCAACCAGACCTGCATGACCTTGGAGGTCGGGGGAACTGTAGCACTCGGAGGAAACCTGGCTGGCTGCCCTCTCTCGCTGTCTCCTCTGATCCCTTGAAACGGTGCACCGCCTCCTGGGTTTGTCCCTGTTTCAGAGCATGGTGTCCTGCACTGGTCAGCTGTTTCCTGTAGCCCCTCTTGTGACGCCTCCACTGTGATGCAGCTGTGGGGGCTCTTGGTGTCTCTTCAGTGTCTCAGAAGAAGAAATTTGTAGGTCTCAAATGGGTTTAGCTGAAAAGCTAGCATTGTGTTTAAGCTGCTTTCTTCAGGACCATTTTGGACTTTCAAAGTAAACAAATCCACCAAACCTCCACAAAAACTCGGCAAAGACGTGAAAAAAATAAGAGTATCGAAAGCAGGGGCCAAAAAATTAAAACAAGGTACCGAATAACAAGACCACGTTTTGATGCCAGTTGGGTGAAGGGACAGCAATAAAGGACAGCACTGTGGTTAACGGTTGAGGCCAAACTACAGGCCAGTTCCTTTTAATATTAGAAACACTACAAGTAAACTATACATTTCTAGCTGAAAGTAAAAGTTAGCTCAGAGTAGAAAATAGTAATAATATTCTGATCTGTTCGATTTTGACTGTTTGTGGGAGACCAAATAAATGATGCACATTTAAAAGAAATAGTCTCTTATGGAATAAATGTTCTGGTTTTCTGGTTCTACATGACAGGTATTGAAAAAAGATATCAGTATAGTAAACCAAGTACCGTTAAAGTACTGGCATCGTTAAAAATCTTACCCAGTCCTAGGTGTTTTTCATTTTATTGTAATTTGTCTACAAAGTCCCACTTAAAGTTCAGAATCTTCTTTATATTTGTACGTGTTTTCAGTGGTAAAGGCGACCACAGCACAGAGAGAGAGCAAATCACTGTGCTGCCAGATAAGTTGACTTACATACAGTCACATTTCAATTCGAAATGGCTATATTAGAGTTTCCCCCCAAGCAAGAACATCACATAGTATTTCTCACATGGTAAAGCACAAAATATTCATCTTCAAAGCCAACGAGGAGTGTTACACCTCAAAGTACCAGTCCTCCTTACATCCTGCAGCATCACACAATTTAAGTGCAGTGTAGCAGGGAGGGAAAAAAAAAGCCATCTCCGTCTCCATAAAGTCTCCCGAACATCGTCTAACCCTCTCAAGCGATGCATTTAAACCATTCCCAAAACCGCAGCGCTGAGACTCCCGCAATCACCTAATGATGGGAGTGTGTCCGGACCGTGCATTCCTGCAGCAGGGCAAAGAGTGCACCGGACGCTGAAAGCCACTGCGAAGATATCCATAGTTGAACCAGGTCTCGCATTTGCAGCGTGTCCACATTATAAAAAAAGACTCTGAATATAGATGGAGAAGGATTTTCCCCCCTGAACTAGAAGATCCCCAGTTCGGTTCAGCTTTACATCGTTGCCTTTGTTTAACCGTAAGAACTTCATTTCCCTTCGCTCTAAATGTCCCGAAAGGGTCAAGAGCAGCGGAGACTGCGGCGGGGCTGTTTTGTGTCTCCGTCTCTCGGTCGTGCCACATGTAACCGCTCTGAAATTAGCCACTCGGGGCTAAAAGGTGTGACCTCATGTTGTGTTGTTTGGATCCACAGCAGCTGCGTGTGAACACGTTTTTTTGTTTATAGGAAACCGCGGCTAGCGTTGGGAAAAGCTCTCACCAAGGAATGCTGCGAAATCCCACATGACACAAAAACGCTGATACGGTCAAAGGGATTCACGGCAAGTATGTATGAGATTTCTTATGTCATACAATAATAATGAATTTAGCCACATATGACTATATATAACAGCTTGAATCAAGAAAGGGCCCCGTTGGATTTGAAAGCTATTAGTTGATTTGTTGGACAAGTTGGACAATTCTAGCAGGATCTGTCAAGTTATTTCCGACGGATTGATCTTTGGCCCCTTTTTACGGGGGGAAAAAAAAGCACCCGCTATGAAGGCGCCTGTAAAACTAGTTCGAGTAAACTAGATGGGCAAGTCGCAACAGGCCTACATAACACTCAAAATGTTAACACGTTTTATGGAGTCAAACTTCCGCCACGAACAGAAAGAGTTCCATGGGAAAAACCAGACGAACGCATTCTCATCCATCTCCTCAGACGCGCTGTACACAGTAGAGATGGTCTGAGCGTAACTGGAAACACTTCACGAGGAAAAACAATCTTTAAGTGTCTGCCCAGCATTCCCAACACTCAGCAGCAGAGGTCAAAACACAGCTTAGAAAACATGTGAGTGACGGCCTGCGGTCAGGAGAGACTGAGCATGAGCCAAGGAAGATGCTGAGGGCTGGCTTTCCCACATAGCACCGAGGAGAGGCCTAATGCACGTCATCCATGTCAGTAGTCACACACTAATGCGTTTATTTGGTGTTTGTGGGTTTAGAATGACATCAGATTCCGTTGTAGGGGTATCAAGATGGATGCCTTCAGAAAAAGAGTGCAGTAATCTGTCCACTGCCCATCCATCAAAGAAGGCTTTTTGAAAACGTGCTTAGGTCAAACAACCTAGTCTTGTTGTCAGTTTCAAAAATAATGGACTCCTGGACGGCGACAAGCTTGTTGATCAATTCGCCTGTCAACAATTACTCAACAATCTTTAGTCTTCATAGGCCTCCTGTGACAATGTTGGCTTCCTTCTATGTTCTCTAGCGCTCCTCTGTGCATGTCCAAAACATCTCCATTGGGTCTTCCTGACTTCAAACTTGACCTTTCCCACTGATGAAATCATTTTAACCCTATAAATCTTCATCATGACCAAAGGAGAACCTCATGCGCTTCAGCTCTACTACCTCCGGTTCCCACTTTGTGTTAAGAGATGATCAGGAAAAATATGCGGCACGCAATATTTCAAGCCATAATACCAAGTGGAACACTTTGTCCTCAGACCAATTACCAACATCCCTTTGCTGAATTCCTCCTAACAATATGAAGATAAATTGCCAACTGTCTCTTTAACAAGTGAGTGATCGGCCCTAACTGCTTTGGAAATAACAAGGAAATGAAAAAATCAATCACAGTCTAATATTTAGTTATTGAGATTGATGTCCTGAACGCAGTCAAAAGAGAAACAGGTGTTCTCGAATTGTGCGGAAATTGCTTCTTTGCAAACCAGTAGCACGAGAAACCGCCCTAACCATTTATAAATCATCAAAAACCGCAGAGACTTCTGAGATTCCCGGGCGCGTTCCAAATAAAGTTACCCAGTGGAGATGTTGCATGTAAAATACTGGAGTTAAGGTTTACGTAAATGCATTTGAAACCTACAGAGTGTTACCGTATTTTATGGACTATAAGTCAGTCCGGAGTATAAGTCGCACCAGCCTTGGCAACTGCCTGGGCATGGAGGCGTAACTGCACCGTTTACAAGCCTCTCCCGGCAGCACGATGTTCAAGCTCTCATTTACAAACTGGTTCCTCTAGCTGTGGCCATCTAGCCTTTAGCCCGCGATTAACTTTTTTTGTTTTCTTCATTGCACTAAGAGTGACCGGGCTTTTCGCCAGTCCCTCGCAAGTCTATCTCTCACCCCAAACTTTCTTTCTGCTGCTCGATTACCGTTTTTTAAATCTTCAGTGGCACATGAGTAGTGGCTACTGGTACACAAGCCTAGAGCGCCCTCTAGCGGCTGCCAGTGTGAAAATGACAAACATGTGAAATTATATATTTTGATATATAAGTCGCACCCCCAGCCAAACTATGAAAAAAAAGTGTGACTTACAGTAAATACGGTACTAATGACCCGACAGCTAACACAACTCTTTCCTCTACTTTTTAAGCTACTTTAAGCTAACTTAAAGGTACAACTTTTAATCCCAAACTCTATGAAGCATTTGTAAAGCAATGGTAAACACATAATTTGTTAAACATTTACAAAGTATTTAAAAGCACTAATCTTCATTTTAGTTACCATGAGCGGCTAACACATACACATTTACTCCATATGCATGAGAGAAAAAAACCTCCCAACATGGCCACCGCATCCTCCATACATCTGTTTTTTATCCAGTGGTTCTTCACATGTTTTTCATTGCAGCGTAAATCGAATTACTGTATTTATAGGGCCTTGAAAGCGCACCTGAATTTCCACAAACGCCATAACAATACGCAGCTGGCCTCCAAACGCACGCGCCTTGTTTATCATTCAAATCCTCCGACGGACTTGTCGACATGAAATACAACGCAATCCCTTTATTCCCAGGCATCGGCGCTCGCGTTGCGGCGCTCGACTTGAAGACACCGTTTCGAAACATGCTGCGGTTTTTGTGGGACGGTTAAAGTTATACGGATACCGCCACAGCAGCTCCCGAGTCCTATAAAGTGTCCCGGCATTCCACGGGCCAGGATTATCCGTGAATCCCGCTTCGTCTTCCCTCCGGTCCGAGCAACTGTCTCCTAAACGTCCCGTAATGGCTATCCCACCTGGAGCCTGGAGGGGAAGGGGGTCAGGTTTAAGGCGATGTGAGACCGTGTATAGCGTGGGTAAATCCCGCATTTGGGGATGACCTCTGGAGGCTTCTTGGGACTTTTGCTCTTTGTCCTGTAGGAGAGATGATGGAAAAGAAATAGACACTCAAGGGTGTTATGCACAGAAGGCGGGACATAGGGCTCAATTTTTCTACGCTTCTACTCTTTTAAAAGTATATATTTTTAACACGTAGGCTATGATTTTCAATTCTCAAATAGTATTACCAAGGTGGTTGTAAGACTCGCATTATTTAAGTCTTGATTTGAATTTCCCTGTGGTCACTTGAACTCATATACAGCTCTTTAAAGCTTTCACTGCGCTGAATTCCTGCCATTTTACTATGAGCCTGCCGTTTTGTGGAACACGCCTCTCGTGAGCTCACCCTTGTCGCCAACATTGTGGGTCTGGACCATTTTAAAATATACACAGTATTTTCCGAGGAGAATACGAGGCTGTGTTGGTGAAAACGGTGGGATAACATTTTCGTCAGAAGCTTTTTGTAACTTGACAAAAAGATTCCTAAAGGTGTTCTTTCATGTTCCTCTTGCATCTGGCGTTGGATTGGTGGTACCCCATTTGAATCAAGTGCTCCCTTATACTTATTCATGTATTTATTGGGTTTATTTGATAGGGACAGACATTGAACTGTACATACAAAAGAAGACAGAGACACAACAATAAATAAAATTCAGAGTACAATGCTGCTGTTGGCACATCCATAATTTTTCACATTTTTTGAAGATGCCAAATCCCGTCAAAGATTTTCATTCAACGGGGAACAAGTTCTCCATTTGAGGCTGCTCGGGTCGACCTTCCTCGGCTCTGCAGCCTGCTCACACATGCACTCAAAGGCTCCGGGGCCACTCCACTGAGACACTTAAAAATCAGTTTCACTATGTTGAAATTATTGACATTTGTAAATGATAGATAACTGTATTTTGCACTAAACATAAGAACGTTATTGACTATTGAAAAGGAAAGAAGATGAGCTGTGATGAATCTGTGGGCTTGGTACCCAAACAGTGAGTACATATTTCAGAGAGTATAGGACAAGTTTAAATGAGAAAAGTACAATGAATTACACAAGTCTCTCTCACGAGCACCTTTTGTTCATTGTGTCTGAACCATAATTAAATTCACGCACTGATAGGATTCCCTGGTTTTCTGCCACGGTGCCTCTACTGTGCACTTTGTCTTCTTGGCACTTTCTAAATGCTACACTCGGGATTATTGCAAACTTTGTAACTTGTTAATTATTATACTCTCTTCTTTTTAAAACATGGGCCAAATAGAAAGCTATTGTGTTGTAGAAGTATCAAAATAAAGATCTATGAAGAACTGTTCACATTAAGGAGTCGATCAATTCTGTACAGAATTGGCCAGTGCTCTCTTTTCTTAAACAATTTTTTATGAAAAAGCATTGGAATTCGGCGGCTGTGTCTGTGCCATATTGTTCACAGTCACCAAGAGGGTCCTAAACTGGACTTTGATTAATGAAGAATGTAAAAGGGGTGTACGGATAAAGTGAGAAAATAAATTAAGCTTGCTTAAGTTTGAAGGCGCTTTACTTTATATTGTTTCTAGAATGAAATGCATTGTCCTCCTTCATTATATTGTAAAAGCTGATATTGTGGAAATATACAGTGTGTCTAAAGAATTTTAATTGATCACATAACACAAGTTAGTTGTTGCTCCCTGAAAGTTGTGAGATATTCTTATAAGCTTATACCTGCGAACAATCAAGATGTTAGAAATGGGTTCCACTTCTAAGACTACTGTTTAAATTTGACTTGCGCTCTCTTTCAGAACGATATAAAAGACGTGAATTAAATCGTGCTGCCATTAAAAGTCTGTGAAAGTGACATGGGTCAACCTTGAAGTCACTGACTTTATTAATAGCATCCATCTGATGACAGATTCTGTCTATGTTTATTGTCTATATCCATGGATGTAGACTGACAATCCATTTTATTTGACCATGGGAGGCTCAGAGGGTGCATTTCTGTTTTCCATGTACCCATCTCAAACGAACGCGTTCGCTGAATTTACGATCGCTGCTGAAGATATTAACAAAAAGAGCAAAAGCCATATCTGTAGCTAGCACACTGTTATTTTGATTTGTAGAGGGACTTATGCTATAAGATGCAAAAGCCGCTGCGTGATGAGCGAATTGGCTGCTGAACCTACCATTATTGCAGCGGGAGGCGAGAGACAGTACGTTTGCTCAATTGAGTTCTTCGTATAGACTGCTGTGTTTCAGTATCTTCAGCTTCCCTGCGGACTGAAATGGCAGAAGAAAAAAAACAAAACAAAAATGCAGGGATCTTGACAGACTGCTTTGTAGATTTACGACATGGAACGAAGACAGAAAACGGGACGGTCCCAATTGAGTCGAGGGCCACTGTCCAAGACGGAGATTTATTACAACAATCGGACTCGGTCGGAACAGGGGATTGCGTGAGATTTTTGACAAGGCAAATGCTCGGGAGGAACAGTCATTTTCTGTAATACTCAACAATACATAACAAAAGCCACAGAAATACACATTACTGTTATAGTTTGCCCTTGTAATCCAGAAGTGATGTTTCCAGTCAAAAGTTGGTTTGAAATGTCCATTCCATGCTGTGGGATGATCCATTCTGTATTTGTCCTGATTTCAACTGTCTTTCGCCCTGAAGTTCGCCATTTTACTTTAAGATACTACAACTCAGTCCAACTTTCCTCCACTTGACAAATTAATGTGTCTACTCACATTGTTAGGTTCTGGCCTCAACCCTGGACTTTCTGACTTCAGCCAGACCAAATAACGGACGCACGGCCTTATTTAAGAAATCCGTGTGACCCAGATATGACCTTGTCTGGAGATCGTCTCGGTTACCACTCGCGTCACCTTGTCTGACGCAACGGCTAATTGCTCCCCCCCCCCCACGAGCCGAACCATCAATAAAAAGTCAAAACACCCGGACTCGTCCTTCCTCCGAGCTAATCACATTATTGTCAAGTTCATCCGAAAACACAAACACGAAACAAATGACTGTTGTATCGAAGGGAGTTTTTAAATCCGATCCAGCCTGAGGAGCTGCAGCCACTGGTCCAAAAGACTGTAAATCAGGAAACCGTTTTGTTTCACAATGGGGCGCGTCGGATAATGAGGTGACATTTTTGTCGTGTTTTTGTCCCTTTTTTGTTCCATCTCTGTCGCTTATTAAATGCGTTATTGTTGCTTTTCCGGGGCGTTTTTGTCTCTATTTTGACGCTTTTTTTCAAGAATCTTTTAGATTTGGGTAATGTCAAACTGTCAAACTGTAGAAAAGGTGCTCGGGAGTTAAGAGATTAAATAGGAGGTGTGATAGAAGCAAACAAAAAGCTGATTTTGATGTGAAATAGGTCGTCGTGTCCTCCGCAATTAACAAGACAGTATTCTGAGAAGTTATTATGGCGCCATTGATTTGTTAGCGTATGCCCGTTAGAAAAAAACTGGTGGGTCGTTGATTGTTTTGAGCGTTCGCCAACCAACCAAAGTTTGCTATACAATTTATTTGGTTATTCTTGCACTGTAACTTGGGTTTCACAGTTTTCGTTGCCCATCCTTTTTCTTTTATGAGGAGTAAGTCCGCGATATTTTTTCTGTGATTTAAAGGGTACATATCAGGTAAGGTCAACATTTTTGAGGTTTAAACGATTTAGAAATTCACTTGCACAAACACAAGTTTGAGGAATCCTTTTTACTGAGGCCGGTTCTCCTTCAGCATGAATTACGCTGTTTAAGACTTTCTACATTTTATTCCGTCATGGACAGTTCTGGGTACTGTCCATAAAATGCTTCTGTTTCACATTCCCACTGTTGCCTGCAGAGGGCGCTCCAGGACAATTCAAATCCCTTTAACACACATTTATGCATAATGTTAGCTTTAATAGTCTACTTCCATTGTTTTAGTGTTAGCGACTGGTTGTGGATTTGGTTTCGTACGGTATACCTCTCTTTGATGCTTCATTTTTGTATTTTGTCCATGAACTTGGAAGTGTGTCTTTCCCAAAACCACTTGCCCCTCCCATCGCCTCACATTCACCACTGGGAGACATAGAACAGCCCCATTCCTCTGGTCCCTCATGCTCTCCGCTCTTTGGATGATACACTGGGGGCGAAAGGGCTCGCTCCGTGATTGATGAGCCGTGACCAATTACAGGCTTAAGTCTGGGAGGCCCCGCGAAGACACCACTATCGCAGATGTAAACAGAGGCGGCCATTTTGGGGGCTGTGAGTCCTATACCTGTTGTCTGAGGCAGAGGGTAAGCCCAGAGCAGCAGCTGTGGGACATCACGATTGTTTAGGATGCTTTAGGAATTTCAAATATCTACGACAAGAGATAAGAGATTTAAATAGAGACAGGGCGCTTACATTAACTATTTTACTGGCCCACAAAAATTCAGTCTTTTCCCTTCATCTAAATCTGACTTTGGGACTATAGTGTCTTGAATGCATAGAAGACTTATACACCCCTAAATGCCTGACTTTAAAAAGCTACAGGAGGAGGTGGAATTTAAACCCAAAGTTTTTTTTTTCCAGCTTCTCTACATCATGATTCTTCATCAGTTTCAACACATCACCAAATGCTTCACTTCCAGGCTGTGATTGATAAGAATGGCTCATAATACGATGCAGATAGCGGAGCAGATTAAGCCTGGCTAAAATCGGCCAGGTTTCAGACACCGATAATGATATTATTTTACTATGAGTTCATCTCAGGCTATTATTAGACAGATCTCTTGTTTGAAATTGCCTCCATTTTGGTTCTTCAGATCCCCTTAATCAAGCACATTTTCCCCGGTTCGGCTCCACCCAAATCTAAAAGCTTCTTGAGTGGAGAGCTCGCAGCCTATAGGCCAGTGTAAAGCCTCATTAAATCCAAAGACCAACAAAAGATTTTTCCTCTCGTTGTTGCTGCGTCGTAACTTTTTTGGACGTATTTTTGTTGCTCTTCTTGTCACATTTTTTATGCTTTTTTACTGCATTTGTCTTTTTTTTACCCTTTTTTTTGTCTCTTCTTATTTTTTTTCCCCTATGTTTTTTATTTCTTTTAACGCTTTTTTTTGACACTTTTTGATACTATTTTGATTGTTTTTTTTTTTTCCCCGTCTTTTTTTAAACTTTTTAATGCGTCACTTTTTTCATGTTATCGTAGCACTTTTGCTACTTTTTCATCTGTATAAGTTCTCGGTCGTACAGGAGTTGTCCATCTTCAATGAAGGTACTTGATTCATCCTCTGTACTCAGAAGTTGAAGTTTTCATCGTTGTTTGGTCCGTTTTTTGTCGCTCTTGTGATCATTTATTTAGTTGCGTTTTCATCCTTGCATTCGTCTCGTTTTTGTTGCTATTTTCTAGAAGCTTTTAGATTCGGGTAATGCCAAACGGGAGAAAATGTGCTTTGTTCAGGTGGGTATAGCCAACTGCCACATTGATTGTGCATATAGCTAGAATTTACATGGACTTCCTTGGTGATGCCTAAACAAATCCAAAATTAGAAATCCAGTTGGGTGGCTCCTTCCAGTCATGAGCTCTGTCCTTAACCCTCTGCCTGTAAACCTACAGAGTGGACAATAACTGGTCCCATCTGCGTTAAGACTGGACTGGCTCTTCTTTTTTATTTTTTCTAAGACTGTCCGACTCCACGGCCGTTCGAATGCGGGTCCCGGCGGGATCAGTGATGGCGCTTGTAAATCACAGAAGAAGAACTGCTGCGATGACAGGGCTGTGAGGGCTTCGGTGAGTGACCGGGCCCGTTTGCTGAAGCGTCTGGGGAGAGGGGGGTCTCATTATGGGAGGGTTAGTGCGTTGCCCCGACAGTGAGAGATGTGTAAAGAGAAAGTAAAAGATGAATGGGTCAGTTTGTGGGGTTCCATATGTGAGGGCATGCAACAAGGTTTCTTTGTCAAACTGGTGAAGTATAAAAACTTTATTACTCTTGTTTAAAGGAAAAATGATATCAAATAAACTTTTTAAAGTTTTTACCCATGTTGTGACATTGTTTCTACATACTACGATAACGTTTTCCTAAATTTACACAGTCATCCTTTTTGTTTGTTTCTTCTTCTCCACATGTACATTTGTAAACTAAGTAAAATAGCTAATTATTTAACTTAATATTTTTGAGTTAGATCAACTTATTGTAGTGTAGTGGCCTATGTTCCCATTTCAGTCCATTACTGTCTCTTCAGCGCGGCGCTTGCACAAACCCGGGGCCATGTGCTACCTTTAAAATCGATCCAACATGTCACCTCCTCACCGCAACGTGTCAAGGAGCCGCGTGCCAAACACAAACCCGGCTTTGAGTTTTTCTGCAGCGTTTGAAATCGCTAATGAGACAAACCTCACAGCGCAGCCGACAGCCGCAGATCCAAACACCGCTCAGAGACATCAATCTTCATGACAGCTCCTTCCTTCTCCTGGATAAACTTCTGGGATGCAAGTGTGGCCATTTGTTTCGTTAGGTTTGGACAGTTTTAAAGTGAGGTTAAGGAATATTAGTATTAGCACAATTTATCTGACAATCAGTATTTCTTAAACAATCTGTCTAGTTTTCATTATGGCCACATACAGTTGGCTTTTTTAATACTGGTTAGAAAAGGCTCTCCATATATATATATATATATATATATATAAACATAGCTCTTAAAGGAACAGGCCACCCTTTTTACATACTGAGATATTTTCTTACCTGAGCTTAGACGAGTTGATACGTACCTGTCTGGTCTTTGTGAGTTGGCTCAGTCACGCAAAACAACCAAATATGTTGTTAGCATTTGGCCTCTCCCAGTGTATTCCTATAGCTCCAAACAGGGATGAAGTTGGAAGCTATACCACGCTCTTCCACGGGCACGCACAAAGACCAGACAGGTACGCATCAACTCGTCTAAACTCAGGTAAGAACATATCACAGTATTTGAAGAACTGTGTGCCCTCAGTCACGCAAAAAGACCAAAGATGTTGTTAGCATTTGGCCTCTCCCTGTATATGCCTGTAGCTCCAAACGGGGGGGAAGTTAGAAGCGACCAAGCTCTTCCACGGGCACGCACAAAGACCAGACAGGTACGCATCAACCCGTCTAAGCTCAGGTAAGAACATATCTCAGTATGGAAAAACGGTGTATTCCTTTAATCCAATTTAATCTGGACTGAGGAATGGCTAGCTAATTTCATTTTGTAAATTGTTATTTATTGTGCATTATTGAGTGGGATAAAAAGTAAATGTTGTTCTTGCTACAAAGTCGTATTACGCCACTGAATCTATATCCGTGTTGCAATAGTCTACCAGATCCTGAAGAGTCTATAATTCAATAGTGAGGTGGAGGATAGTTGTTATGGTTTACGCCACAAGAATAAACATTGCAGATTTTTGGGATGCTTATACATTTACATCAATCAATGATACCCTCTTGTAAGCCTTGTGACTGAACTCAAAGGCTGCTTACCCACTCATGTAAGTACACTTGAGACTGACCCCATCGTCTAATCCATCTATTGATCTGGGGGATTTGTGGATAAGTGGCTAAAAAGTGGAGTCAGGAAGCCCCTCTTGTTAAGCTAATTGCATCATTGAAGTGAATTGAAAAAACCCCGGACATCTTTTTAATGGCTCCTGCCCATACGGTTGACCTGAAGACACAAGCTGGAGAGCAGATGGAGAGAGTGTCTGTGCAACAATAGCAGGAGGAGTCCGCGGGGTCTTTCACTGGGCTCTTTACAGTTGTTCTTGCTCCGGTGGTGGTCTCAGTATGAGGTATGAGGCGGGCTTTTGACTTGACCGCACGCCTTTCACTGCGTCTTGAAAAAAGCGAAAATGGCCGTAAACACACTCCCCAGAGAGACTCAAAGACAGAGAAAGCTTACATTGTCTGAGGGCGATGACATATGGTTTATAAGGGCCTGCTGGGCTATACACTTTTACAGGAAGGACGGTCACGGAGGATTATATAGAAATTTTCTCTTTTTGTTGTTTAGGTTGGCTCCGAACAGTCCAGAATATTTTCCAAAATGAACCAAGAAGTAATACTAATACAAAATGGTGCCAAAGTCCTAGCAAAATAAAAATAGCTTGACTTAGCAGTTATGTTATAAAAGAAAATCTGTTTTATTTTTAATGCATGAACCAGGGTATAATCCAGCTAATGACTTGACTTCCACATTTGTTACTGATAAGGTTTGATAAATGAGAATAAGCACATGTTCCCTGCAAACAAATGTCTTCATGGAGTTGTATGATAAAGCTGCCGACTCTGTTGTAGACCTCTATACATTTTCTGCACTACATGTGATCCATCTGTTAGTTTAGCAGTCTTCTCTCTAAAGTTATATGCCTAGAAGTGCATAAAATATGTAACATGAACTGGACTGTGTTGTAAAATTGTATTATAAAAAAAATATTGTCTCCCCCCCTAAATGATTACACCTTAACAACCACCCAGTCAAAGGTGGTCACTTTGGTTTGAAACCTAAAGTGTTCTCGGACCTTGTGGGCGATGGTTGCACCACTGGAAATGTAGACTTACAACTTACCTGTGCCAGGCACATGTACTTGTATTAAAAATGTCATGTCTGCAATAAGAATAAGAATATCTGCCAGTCGGCCAGTCAGTGAACTCAAAACATTGGTTACAGGCTTGTCTCATGAAGTCATAAACCTTCTCAAAGGATGTGTAATGCCATTGGGGAATAGTGGAATGGTTAACTCACATCATAAAGCTTACTGTATGGCAGAGCTAACCGGCAGAGGGTGACCGGGTCAGAGTGGATTGAAACGGAGAAGAGCAAGCATATAACCGTTATCTCCAGCAATAAAAATACTGCGATGGGGGTTGCCTTGTCTGCATTGATAATCACTGCATCTAGATAATACCTGAAGACCGCAATGTCAGAGTCCTGCTGGGAAGTAATCGAATAAATTTACCTTTCACACTGTGTTCTACTGATATTGATTCCACTCATGTAACCGTGCATGTCTTATAATGGTATGTGCATTTATTACTAATCAGGATTGTTTACAAAACATACTCCATTTTAAAGGAGATGAGAGATCATTAGTAACATGTTTACATGATTGACTTATTTGTTAATCAGAGCAGCATATGCTGCATATGCCTATTCCAGTTCTCCTCCTCAATTTCTGAGTCAACTCAAAAGTGTAAATAATCACATTGTTTCATTGTTTGAATAAGGTGGGGCAGCAAAGTGCAGGGAAAAGGTAATATCCGACTGTTTTCATCAAGCAGGAACCGGCACGCACAGCCAGCACCATGGGCACACTAAAACCGGCTATCAGTGGATAAGATAGATACAAAATTATTGTAAGCCTCTTTGCTAAACAAATGGGCAAATAAATAATACAAGATATTGAGTTGTTACTATTTAAAATGTATACAAATGGTGTATATTCATCACATGTATGTTTGTGGTAGTTTATTGGAGCTTATTTTCTTTAACTTGTATTTATTTTGAGTTCTGTGCGAGCACGGAAATGAAGAAGTCTACATTTGTACCCGGAAGTAAATATATGTTGCACAAGGAGGTCAAAATGGCGGCTCGCTGCATGTGAAGGGTAGAGATTGTAGAGACCGGCATTGGTTATCTGCTTCAAAATTATGTATACATCACCATGTTGTCGCTTGTCAGGTAATCCGATTCAATACCCGACACCCGTTTTACACCATCGACAAATCAGAGTGCCATCTCAGTTTGCATTTGACTAAAACCCCGAAGATATGCTAACAACAATGCTAGTTAGCCTAGCTTTACTAGCTGCGTGTTATGTAGGGTGTCACCTAACAAGAACAAGTAAAATTTAAGCAGATATCAAAATACATCTTATGAATATGCTACCGATTTGCTCGTCCTTTCTAGGCAATAGATCTTATAGTTTGACTGATGTGTTGTGTTGCTGCAGGTTTGATTGGTGCTAGTTTGAAGCAGAAAATTCTTCAAAATGTTCCTCGTTGCCACCACAGCACTCGGACTATCATAAAACTTTACAGAAGAGACCCTACAAACTGGCTAACGTACCAACATCTCAACTTTCTCAAACGACAGGTAACCCAGCACATTGTGATTGTCCTGATGTGCCCTCTGCGCCTGCTGCATAGCATGTTGCTTTTTCTGTGTCACCTGATGTTTGCCCATCTAGCCTTTCATAGCCTTTGCTCTGCCCGATCCCGTCAGATCTGGGAAGCTAAGCAGGGAAGGTCCTGGTCGGTACTTGGATGGGAGACTGTTTGTTAACACCAGGAAGCCCGGGTGAATGTAGTGAGTGAGTGAGTGGTTGGTGGTGGTCGGAGGGGCCGATGGCGCAGACTGGAGGCCTCGCTTCCGTCAGTCTACCCTAGGGCAGCTGTGTCTACAATAGTAGCTTACCACCACCGAGCATGGCGTGAATTAATAATAGTGTAGCGCTTTGAGAAACTTGGTAATACAGGCTTGTAAAGCGCACTACAAGTGTAAGGCTTTATTATTATTATTATTAAAATTACACTTACGTAGTGATACATGCATGCTTGGATCAACATTTTCTTTTGTTATTGCTGTAATGCGTTAGTTTCGTGGTTTCACACCTCACATGTTTTACCTCAATTTTTTTCGTAATGAATATTATTTTACTATCAGTTAAGCGTGAGTCGTAATTGTTCAAGGTTAAACTACTGTTAAACGTGCTTCATATTTTATTAATCCAAGAAAAATAGTTTAACAACATATGATACCGACTGATATACCGCCGTTTCTCCCTTTTTATTTCATCAGTATGTCACAAAGAACAGAAGTGGGCTGCACCAGAGAGCTTCCCCCAAACAGGTGCCGGTGGTGACTGTCCTTGAAGAGGCTGAGGACACAGTGGAACGTAAGGTGCAGCAAATCCGCACAATAGGCCCAGAGGAGGAGGATGTCACCGCTCATGCCAAATTTGAAGTTGCCTCTTTGGACCCTTCACCCAGCGATGCGGTTGTACTAGATGAGGAATCACCCCACATCCAAGAGGAGACAGATCTGTCTAAAGAGGCGCGGCGGGATAGACAGTGGAAACAGATAAAAGTGGAACTGAGTGATCTGCCAGATGTGTATGCCAGACTGGCCAAAATAAAACTCACAGGTAGAGTGCAATCTATTTCTACTCCATGCATAAATGTGACCTGGCCCAGACACAAAATCTTCTTAAACTGATTCAATTTAATATTAGAAATGCTTGTTTTTATACTGTAGAATAATGCACTGAAACATCGTGTGAAAAGTAGCAAATAAAGTATACAACCAATAGGTGTATTATTCATGTATATGTTTTTGTGTTTTCATTTATTTTCATGTTTTTATTGTTTTTGACTTCATCTAGCCTTGGTGGTAATGACAACAGCCGCCGGATACGCTATGGCTCCAGTCCCCTTTGACCCACTCATCTTTTTTGTCTCGTCTCTGGGAACTGGCCTCGCCTCATGCGCTGCCAACTCCATAAATCAGGTCAGTTATTTTGTTGTTCTATTATTAAGTTGAATCATGTAAAGGTAAACCTATGATACTATCAAACAAAAGCCCCATTATTTTACCAAACAAACACATAATTACATATTCTTTGAACTCCTGTAGGAACTGTAATCTGGCATTATCCTCGTTGCATGCACCTTCGATTTCCACTCGAGTTCCACAAAGGTCCCAGCCCCTTTTAAACGTCTTCCACATACCTTTCTGGCTACGTATTTCAAATATGCATCGAAAGACTGTAATATGCTATTATTATGCCTTGTGGAAAGCTTTCTTTGCAACTGCTAACAAAGACGAGACAGAGTGGTTGCACGCTTGAAATGCCTGACATAAGTGGGTCTTCTCAATTAGTTTAGTGTTGACGTTGCACTAAGGAATTCTCTCCGAAAGCTATGAATATTAGTGTAATGGCTGCCCTAACTTTCAACCCCAAATTGAACTCTGTCGTTATGTTAGTGGCCTGTAATTATGCCGCCCTCCTGATTACACTGCTGGTTCTTTGCCCCGAGGGCCACCCACACTCCCTCTTTTTTAGTCCCAAGTTTAGCTCGATTGTTCCCCAAAAAGTGTGCTCTCTTTGGAGTTAATAGCCACTTCAAAGAAAACACAATGATGTTGATGATGTCAGTGGTGCATAAGCTCAAATAGTGTCTATAAATGTGTGGATGTATTTATGGTAAGGTTTCTCAGCATTTTTGGCCTCGTACAAAAACTTCACAGTAACCTTCAATCCCACTTGGGCTTTTGCTATATATATATTTTTTGTATTATTATTAATTGCTACCACCTATTGTGGCTACAATTGCAATGCTTCTTTTAATTGATCAAGAGCCTTTATAGATCTTTAAAGTACATGGTTTGTACATTTTATACACAATCAGACCCTGTGGACACTAAATATATATATATTTTTTTAGAACAGTGCATGATCAAACTAACTCAACTGCTTTTGTTATTTGCTAATTGAGATTTCAAGAGTGATTTTGATTCTGTTGCAAAAAATCTTGGACCACCAGTATCCAGCAAGGCATTTGTTATTTTGCACATTGAAATCACACATAGATCATCATTGTTATTGCAACATGTCAACTCTAAAAAACTAAAAGCACAATTCTCGGTCAACTTTTTGCATAAGCCTTGTTTGACTTCGACACCTCTGCTTTAAACAAACATGTCTAACTTTGTTGACGTTGTCGTGCTTGAACAGTCAATCAGTGCATCTCTTGTGCCGTAATTGGTCTGATTGTGGCTCATCCCGAGCCGATGCCCCCTCCTTTCACTGAGCAGGTGTGTAAATAGCCCTCAGGTATTTGAAAAATGTCTCCCGGACCAGGCCACTGTCAATTATGGTGTTGAATGATGTAAGAGGCCGTTGTCCCGTCTGCAGCGCGGGTGTCCCTCTATGTGTGGGCCAGCCATGGTGCTGGACCTGCCTGTCTTCATTTTGGACTATTACTCAGCCTCAGGACAAAGACGAGGCGGTGTTTTTGGTATTTGTTGAAAAATCTTCACTCCCTCTGGCACTTCCTCTTTGTTTTTGGTCTTTCGTGTCTTGGGTCATTTTCAAGGTGCTACCTGTGAAGTGAGACCTGCTGAAAGGCGAAGTTCACCTTAAAATGCCAAATGTTAGTATATTAAAGCCATATTGAGTAAAGTTTCACCTTTTAAATAGAATATAATAGAAGCATTTATTTTCATTACAGTTGTTTATTGATGAATAATACCTCAAGAAAAGTGTCTTTACTTTCTCATTTTAAAATCATTTGAACAGAAAGAACAGAGTTTAATATTGCACAATTTACTGGTTTAATTCTGAGAAGTATTATGTTGGTTTGCTCTGGTAAAGGTACATTCCTCGGCTTGCTGTGTTAGTAACTAAAACTATATGTAGTGCAAAAGTACTTGTGTTTTTGTCTGTGTATAATTATAGCTTCCGCAGCAGCAGAGACGTCATGTGTGTAATCATCTGTCACACAGTGTTTTGACATGCCGTAGATTCTCTCTGAGGCCCGCCCTGTTCACCTACACGGTAGAACTGATCTAATTGTTTTGTGTTTGTCTTTCAAAACCCACGACACTCGGTGCAGCGACGCATCTTGTCCCGCTCTCATGTGCCAATGCTTTGTTTTTCTTCTACAGATTAGAGTCATTACTACTGCGGTTAATTGTGATCAAAGTGACTTTTAAAGAAATCTTGAGTGGGAAAAAAAGCATGTCATGTCCCTGTTTGAACTGACTTTGTTTTGGTCCTCTTTCATATAATTCCTTTGCTCTTCAACTTTGACTGGGTCAATAAGTTGAGGTGGGTAGTATTCAGATACATTTACTAAAGTAATTTAAAGCGGTATTGTGGTAATACTAAAAGCAGCTTTACTTCTATTTTTCATTTTTACTTGAGCAGTATTTTATCACCACTCTAAGCTGAGTCAAACATTTATTCTTTTTTGCTACGAGTTATTATGTGAATGACCAAAGCCTCATTGTATCAGTTTGTATTGTTTATCCTCACACATTATTTTTTTGTTTGGTCTATTGGAGGACATTGTTGCTTAAACATAAACCACGCTCAGTTGTGCAGCAGTATTGAGTATTCTCAACTTTCACTTGTACATAGGTTTTCCATCGTGGACAAAACCCTTAAGATCGTCACCTATACTGTGCTTCTGCTTAAATGACTTAAATCACTCTTGTGTAAATATTTTGGCTATTCTACCCACCTCCAGAGTACTGAAGTCTGCGACACCACTGCTTTTGTATTGCCACGCACAGAATGCCTCAAAGGGGCGAAATACTCTTTAGCATTTGGAAGTGGCAGCCAGACCTTTGGCAGAGCTGTCACTGTAAGCCAAGGCTGCTCTTTGTCCCATCGGGAAGTACCTTCAGGCCAAACAGAAAAAGTTGTGGTTGTTTTCTTTTGAGCGTTAAGGAAACTGACGCAGAGGAGTAAAGCACCCAGAGTCACGTAACAAAGGCATGTCTCCAGTGTCTCACTGCAGTCACTCGCACAACTGATGCTGTCATGTCTGTGATGGTACAGTCATCTCCAACACTGAAGGATGTAATTATTGAAGCTTTGGCTTTTACGCTGTGGCAATTATAATTTTGTGGACACATCTTCTGTCATGTTTGCCAGACACCTTTGCAATTTAGTATTTATGTGACACTAAAATGCTAGATTAGCACAACTTGTTTTGAAATAGTGGCCTTTTAGAAATAAAGTAATTCAATCATAACACTCTTCAGAAATTGAGCTGTGAATATCAATGACGGTATAAAAACCTATCATTGCTTATCGAGCAATGTTCATATTACTTGGGGCGTCTTCCAAAAACCTAATTGTTCTAATTTTGAAAAGTACCAGTCTGCTGTGAGTCATTAAGACTTTTTGTTGACAGCTTTCTTTGTTAGTACCAGTAAGTAGTAGGATTTTGATTCACATGGATTATTGTAATTAGTCTTTTGCATTTAGTCCTGCCTAGTCTCTTTTTTTCTTTGCTTGGGAGTGGTATAAAGGTGGCATTGTGGCTGCTACTTTTAAAAAGAGACTTATCACACAACATAGACTTTCTGAGCTTATAATCATGTTGCAACATTATTCCTATGTCAAAAAACACACCTGTAGTATTTTACTCTTCACACAGATTTGAATAATCCTGTTCACTTTAGCCGTTTTGTCTTTTACTGCTGATGCGTGAAAATGATTATTTCCTGTATTTTTGCATCAGAGAGGAACAGAAACTGCCCTCTACATTTTTCAGAATCCATTATCCATCAACCTACCCATTCTGAGCAATTCTCCACTCATTGTAGGTTAATCAATCACCATCGATTGGCTTGCATTCCATTAGCTGAAAGTGAAAGCTTGTTTCACTGATTTATAATTTGTCATTCCTGTTGGTGCCTGCTGAGGGGGCTCCCGGCCTGTTGGAAATCCTAACCAGTCAAATCACACATACTGTCCTTACTATGTTTTAAAATGTAAAATATCAGTACTAGAGGTAGGCCCGATATTTGAAGATTTTACAATATTTTGCATTGGAAAGCGCAAAGTCATGGCTTTAAAACGAGTCCTCCTACAACTTCATAGGCCTCAGGGGTACAGAGAAACATGATGAAAATTGGTTAGCTGCAAGTTTGTTAGATAAAATATGGACATGTCATTTTAAAGCACAGAACCTGGACAATTTATCGGCTGAGTTAGTTTTAGCCTCCACAATAGTATTTTAGATCGACACGCAAACTGTGGTGGCTAGCAACAGTATGCTAATGCTAACGGCAGCATGCTAATGCTAATGCTAGTGCCAACTAATCAAAGCTAGGCTGGAAACTATGAATCACCTAAATCAAAAAATACAATCGGCCACTGCTGGTCTGGCCAAATATTTATGTTTTCACAGGATATTTGGAAAAACACTGGTCAAAAAGAAATCGGCATCGGCATTAGAAAAAACTATATAATTCGACCTGTAATTGGTACTTGCATTGTTTCCTATCATGCACGTTGGACAGCAAAAACCTTTCATATTTATTTTTTATGCTAAAATTGTGACATAAACCACTGGCATTTCTTTTAATTCAGGTGAACCTGGGGCTAGTGATCCTCCACAAATTGAACTTTAGACAATTCATGTAGCACAATTCCTGTTTTACATTTAAAAGGCGGTTTGTCTTTTGAATTCCCATGGCCCACGCAGGTGCCTCAGCCGGGCCTTCTCTTACTAATTGGATAATTGTTTCAGTCGGGAGTTGGAGCGGGACCCTGTGAGACCTTTTGAGAAGCCCGGGGGTCCCAGCCGTCATAATAAGCCAAAATCGTGTCTGGTTGAAGTCACATGTCAAAGCGAATGTTTGTTTTGGGGAATTCCTGGGTGCGTAACTGTGACGGTCAGTTTCCCTTTGCATCCTGCGGTGAGCTGTTGTGAAAGTAGCACACATCTAAGGACCCCTGCGAGCCCCTCACCTTTTCACCCGTCCCATTCGCTACTCCCGTCCTGCCTAGGGATGTATTATTTACAATTGTGTGCGGCCCCAAAGTTCACCGCCGGCTGTCAGTCATTAGCATTTGTCTCCTTTGCCAAGACGTGGTTAAAAATATATTCCCTATTTAGGCAGTGTATTCTTGTATACTGTATTCTTTGGGGCTGCGTAATTTGAATACGTCCAAGTGATGTTTTATTTTTGGTCCCATTTCCTTCATCTTTATGTCAAACAGGTAATTCGACGTGGCACTTGCTCTTCTTTAAATACCATTGGAATAAATATTTGTCAATCACCATATGCGCTATTTTGGAAATGTCCTTTTAAGAGGCTCTAAATATTTCAGATATATTCAGCATGGAAAATGCCTGACACAGAAGACATTGTTACTTTTTAAAATAAAAGTATCTCAGCAAGAATATTAGGAAAATGGATTCCTTGAAATTATAATAATGCTTTTGTGCCATCAGTAAGGGATCGCTTTTAGACCCAACGTTATTCACTGAGTGGTGTTCATATTTAATAGGTTCATCAATTATTAGTCATGATAGGCTTAATCGATTGAACTACAGTATAGACCGCCGTTCCCTCTAATTACGGTATGTGGCTGGTTATGAGGAAGGGCATCTGGCTAATGTTTTTATCGACACAGTTGATATTGGAGCTGGACCGAAAGCAGGAGTGCAGTGACCAAGTAAGTAAGTGCTGTATTTGTCATTGTGCAAGTGTACAACGAAATAGTGTTCAGGTGTTAGTCCTGAGCCGCTGCGACTGAGCCGCAACTGTGGATCAACCTGACCAGAAGGTTTTTGGAGGTAGATGAAACCGTAGCACCCCGGGGGAAACCTGGCTGGCAGCCTTCGGTGCGCCTCTGAAACGTTGCACCGCCTCATTAGTTTGTCCCCATTTCAGAGCGTGGTGTCCTGCACTGGTCAGCTCCACCTCCTCCTTCCTCTTCCTCCTGCGCAGCTCCCTCCGCCCCACAACAGTTATTCACCATTTTCTCAGAAGAGCTTAGCAGTTAATCTGTTTTATTCCATTAGCCAGAAAAATAAAAGGCATGTGTGGCTTCGCTGTAAGACTTGCCCGGATCAGAATCAGAATAAGTTTATTGCCAAGGTTTGTGAACAAGGTTTACAAACTAGGAATTTGTCTTGGTGCAAACGTGCGACATAGAACCTCCTTGTGTGTCCCTTTTTCCCCCCCCTGTAGCTCTTCTTATGGAGCCTTCAAAAAAACATGACAAAGACGTACAGTACAAGTATCCAGTAAAACACAGAAACCACAAATGCACTTAGCAGAAAATGGCAAAAAATTCAGCTATACCAAGAGAGAGGGATGTTGCTTCTCGTTTTCAACAATTTTACATAGTTTTATCACAAAGACAATGATATAACTGTCCATATACGTTTTGTGATTTTTATGAAAAATGAGGCAAAAACTATGAAGAAAAACCTAACAAACTTCAGTTATACATTAATTGCTTGTTATTTCATCAGATTGACAATGTTAATGGCGGACGGTCATCACCGCAGCCGCGCACCAGAGAACCCTCTTTACTTTGGTGCTGATTCGCCGGGCCTCATTTCTCAAGGTTGTCCCTACAGGGTTGCCCCATGTGAAGTTTTGAGGGGACCTCTTGGGAGGACCATTAGTTGTAACTAAAGCCCAGGCCGGTTCATTTTAAACCCCGATCAAAGATGATGAAATGCTTCCACACCGAGAGGCACAGACAGAAGATACGGTTTCAAACGCTTCCAAATACCTTCAACATGAGGACATGACTATCAATGCTATTGTGGACCTTTCGTCATGTTTCCATACAATAGTCATATGCACTTTGATGTATCAACCCTGAAAACATTATATACAAATATTTTTTTAGCAATCAAAAAGAAACAGAGGATATATTCCAATGGGCTCAGCACTCCTTTTTACATTCTACCAGTTTGTATTTGTTCCGTCACAATAATAGAGATTAATTTATACCATCAATTCCAAATGTGAATCTTGAAATGACAAGTTCAGTTTTGTTTGTGAAATTTATGAATCACTGTATTTTGTTTTACTTCCTATAAAACTTCTTTGTCCAAGTCCATTCCCCATGGCTACCTTCGAAACCACATAATAGATCCAGTCCTTGCGTTATTCCTTGCTATATTAGTTCCAGTGGCTGAATATTGACTTGTCTCTGGATCTTGTTTTGGGCCCGGGGGGGGGTCAATCACATCAGAAGATCAGCTTAGCGCCGTAGCTCCGAGCTGTCATTACTTATTCTAAAGAGCTTGTTTTCCAGGAGCTTAGTTAAAACAAAACGTCAAGGCGATCTTTGGCATTGACAGCTTAAATTTTAATTTTGATGGGCCTCATCAAGCTCCAAGCGGAGAGAACGATGCAAATCCCCTTTAATTGCCTTGAAAAGAAAAAGCTTGATGGGCATCTCTCATTTTGTGCTAGATTTAAATGAATATTTAACCAGACCGTGCTCTTAAATAGTTAATTTCTTCCTGGCCCTTTTGTCTTTGTATCTGTTTCACTCTGAGCAAATGGGCTCTTTTGCTGCATCACAACAGAGGCAGATGTTTGCTGTGATAAAGGCTACAGGGCAAAGCCATGTTTCAGATGCCCCGCAGATAAAAGCCAAAGGGGAACAGAGAGCAGATCCAATTGGCACCACACCAGTTGCTCACAAATGTATCATTTAGCAAGCAAAATATAGCTTTAAGAGTATAGTGTTATGTCTTCAAACTAAAAACTATGTCATTAGTGATATTTTGTCTTGTGTCTTTTTAACACTTAAATTCTAGAACTTTGAGTGATTGTATTTTCTTGTGTGTTCATTAGTCCAAATTGTGGTTACCTATGTCCTTTTGATGTGAGTCTGTATTATTAAGCCTGGCCCAAACGCTTCAAAAGAGGCAGAAAGCGTGACTTCTCATTGACGCGCCCCACAACATGTTGTCATCTTTGTGCAGCTAATACTTAAGGCACACACTTCTCCTCACACGCAAAGTGTGCCAGAGCCCCGTCGCTCGATGCTGCAACGTGTTTGGGCAAATCCCTTGACACAATAGAGCTGTCTTCCTCTAAAGGTGACCAGACTAATGGCAGGCCCTCCCAGCCTGCTCGGTCCGTCGTAATTTAGTTTGGGGGTAAAATATTGTTATTATAGGTGTCAGAGTCCAAATTACACAACATGCAAAGGGAGAGGACTTGGATCTCTGGCATTTCAAAACTTCAATATGAGTTTAGCAGAATAATACTGTTGGTGTGACTGTCAAAGTGTCACTATAAAGTTGAATAGTTGAATCTAAGCCTTTGAAAATCTTCTTCTTTTGAAACCTATACATTCATGTAAATCTGCCCATTCGGAGAGATTGTTGTCTTGCGCTTCGGCTTTCTTGTTCAATGCAGCTCTATGTGTAAGCTCATAAACACCAGCGTCCTCATCGCGAAAACATTTGCATATTGGTTTGGCTCCGTCATGCTCTGAGTGAGTGACAGGTAGATTTAACTAATCACTGTGAAATGTCAGCTCTTGTAACGACGAACATGTTGTTGCTCAATAAAGGCAAGAACAGTAACGGATGCAGTTTTTTTTTGTATCATGTTGCCCCCACCCCCTTGCTAACTTTACCATTCCGTCACTCTAGATAATAACAACCCTTGGCCTTGAAGTCTAAAATGTCCACCTGCTGGCTCTCACCTGCCTCTCAGGCAACCATTAGTTTGGGTGTTGGTCCTTTTGGCCCCCGCTCTTCAATTTTAGCCTGGGAACCAGACTCGCCACTGTACCAGCGGGTGGGTCTGGTCGCCGCTGCGTCGATTCCATTTCCCACAGCGGTACATACGCAGGCAAACAGGAAGCAGAGTAAACCAATCAGCGAAGGGCGGGCGTCTGCTGTTGATGTGGTGTAATTAGCGTTTTTAGGTTAATATTTGCGCAGGATTATGAATCACGAAACTCACCTCCTGTCGATGCGTTTTTGGTCATTTACCGTCGATTGGACACGCGCTCTTTCTCTCTTGTGCGCCGTTCGTAGATTGTTATTGAGGGAACTTCCGTGTCCTGTGAGTGATGCTGCTCGTGAACAACACGTGACGCAAATAAACAAATCTGATTACACGGGATCGGTTTGAGTTTGATAAAAAAAAAATATAGAGGGTCTAACCAGGCTTCTTCAATTTAGGCCCAAGATGCTCTTCAGAGGATTCTTCTCTCTAATATTATGAGACCTTTTACATTGTTGGCCCAATGATTTGTTTTCGTTTTATCCTTTGTCCTTTGTTTCACCCAATACATGTCTAGTTTACTTCCTGAGATTTTGAAATGTTGTTGAGGCTTATGACAAAGAATGACCAGATTGCAAAACAAAATTACAGTGTTCTTACTTAATAATTTAGTTGCAGTCATTGTTAGTCAATCATAATGACCGTCTCACAATTATCCTTAAAGAAGTGACTAAGACATTCAACATTGCCTGTCTGCGTGTTTTACTTTCTTAGCCTTGTCATAACTTTTTGTCAGATCCTTGGATTTTTTTTAAAGGACTGGCAGAGTAATGAACCAAGAACATTAAAAAGCTTCACAAGCCTGTCTACTTTTTGTTCCAAGGTTGCATTTGATTTTCCTCCCAGAGTTGGAAAGTTGTTGAAATTGTTAAACCCGTCTATAAAGCTGTCTTCACTACATCCGTCTTACACTAGTTTGATAGAATGAAACAACTTTGAGTGTGAATAACGTGGTCTTCAAACTGCTAGCTTTGCGACACAGCCATCGTCTGTACTGTGAGCGGAGGTTGTCAGTCTCCCACACTTTTGAGTCCCCCCAAGGTGCCTCTCTTACCATTTTCACATTCAGTATCCGGAGTGCTGCGCTGTCAGGCCGGATGTCTGTTTCTTTAGCGGGACACGTGGTAAAAGGTCCCGTTGGCTTTTTGAAGGAACCTGTCAAAAAGCCAACAGGATGACTTTCCACTTGAGATGATGTTGCGAGATGATGGGTTGCAGAGAGTGGTGGAAGCAGTGGCTCTCGTGGGTGCAGTCAAAGCAGTGAAAGAGCAAACTCGCTTCCATCTCTTCCAATTTGTTCCAGCAAAGAGAGCTTGTGTCTACTACTTATTGAATTATTTAGTCGTCTTGCTGCTTCTCAACTTTCTAGTCAGCAACATTAAGTGGATCTCAATTTCTTGATGAAAACTATGATGAATGCTTTTAGCGGCCACTTGAATTGATAAACAAAAAAGAAACTGGTCACTGCCCATGGATAACTTTGCTGGATTGGAACAAGCTGTAATAAAAATTACTAACAGTGAAACGTGCCTCTGTGATAGTGGTTCGGTAGTAAATGGTACTAATTGCCTTCAATTTGGTCTTTGTTGAAGTACACCCACCAAAAATGCACTTTAGGCAATAAGCTAATCCGCCAGCTAACCACTACCAACATCCTAAAAAGTGAAAATATGTTTACTGGCAGAGATGGTCTGCCAGGAAAAAGAGAAATTCCTGAGACCAATATCAGTAACATTACTTCTTTGGTGGATATCATACTGTATTTCTACACTGCATTTATGTAGAAATATACAATATGTCTCCCAACTTAAACGGGGGAACATCAAGCAAAAGGCTTTGCCCATAATGTTCACTCATCAAAACCCTACCTGGATTAATGTTTTGCTTCATCAACAAAGGTTTCAGTAATCCTGTTTTAATTTGGTTGTTTCTGCTGAAGTGCTTCAATCATGTATATTTCCTTTATTCACTTTTTACATTCGATCTGCATTTATCTCAGCACCGTCAATTCGTCAACGTGCTGCTAAAAGTGAAAGCTTGCGTATTCTATTCAAGACAGAACATTTCCCTTTGCTGCTTGTACAGGTTTCGCCAATCAAGTGCCCTGTCCTTACATAGAAAGTGATAAACACTTAATATATCAATGCTGAGGTATGCAGGGTATGTCACTTCGATGGATCTCATTGAAATGTGAACATAATTTTCAAATAATGTGCCTTGTACGAGTTGCATCTTAACATTACAATCTTTTGGATCCTGTGCTTCATTTTTTTTAATGACCTTGAACCTGAATGGTTTTCGGATACTCCCAGACAATGTTTCGTGTCTTCTCTCAAACTCCTAATTTTGTTTGGAAAGGCCTGATGAATGAGCCTGTCCCGATGAAGAAGTGCAGTTAGCTCTGGGTCAGTGCCATAAACACAGAAACGGACCAAAGTGCCGACATCTCCTGTCAAGTCGCAGAGCCCTTATACCTGTCCACTCATTATCACTGCTAATTATCACCCCATGCATTTCCAAGAACTTCAATGGCCTGTTTGTTGGACCACAGACTTGTCATACAAACCCAAACCCCAATCCTATTTCCTTGCAGTTGGACACAGCTGGGCAGAAAAATTCTAAACACTTGCGTTGTATTCTATAAACACAGTCACAGTCAAAGATCTTTCTCAACTCCGCCAGCACGTTGAAAAGCCGTCGAGCACATGTCACGTCGGTCACACCCTCGTAGATATTTGCAAATGCCTGCCAATGGAGGAAAAGTTTGTTTATTTCTCTGTAAGCAAATGACCACACACAGTCTATGGATTTGGGTTATGGTTCTCGCCGTATTTATGTCTTAAAAATATCAAAACTTTGTCTATATTTTTACTGGAAGTGGAACAAAAGAGGCAAGAATGCATGTTGTTCTATGCCATATTTCACATTTCCATTGCATCAGTGATACAGAGCAAGACTTACTAATACTGCAAACTCATTGTTTGTTTTGGCTTTTATCTCACTGCTTCACTCCCTTTTGTGATAGAAGTGGGCAGGGCAGGCATTATGGCTCAGAAATGAATGCTTTCCTTTGGCTACCTATTTTATTTTAAGTTATTACATATAGTGCAAATGTGTCTGACTTTTTTCCCTTTAAACCCTCTGCTCAAATGTTGATGTAGTGTATTTTTATATACTTCTAAGTCGCCCAAGTAGTTTAAAAATTGCTATTGTGACATACAAAATTGAAAGCTGTCATATTGATGAAATCCTACCCATGTCTCGTAACCCCATGAAGCCTTTGCAATACGAGGATAAAAGTGGAATATTACTGTTTTTTACTCTACAAAAATAACCTCTTCCAACCTCAAAGCTGTCATCAAGAGTTTGGTGTGTAACTCGAGTCCTCCCTCTCACTAGGAGGCAGTATGGCACCGTCACAAAGCAGCATAAATGATGACGCACGTAATGCGCTGTGACAATGCTGGGCACAGACTCGCTGGAACATGCGCGATCAAATATGGCGTCTCCTCAAAACGGCCACTTCTTCAAAAGCCCCCCGCTGCCAACACTACAGACGAACTCCCCTTGAGGAATAGACGGCGCCCATCCATCTTCAGCCGCGGAGCAAAAACAAGGGTCGCTGATGAAGGGGCCACAAAACTTCAATCGATTATTATTTTTTGTCATTTCAACTGTTTATATCTCTTGCTTCCAGACAGACATTCTCCACATGGCTCGTATTTGCTTCTGTTTTAATTCCAATCTTTACTTTTGCTGGTGCTACTAATACTTCTGCTATACAACGATCATCAGTCTATCTTCTGTTACATTTTCTCTTCTGATAAACCTGCCCTTGCTCGTATTCCAGAATTTCTTTGTCTAGTAACGTCGTCAGAATGTTAGCCATGTTTTCACGGTGCAGTAAGTCGTCCCAGGTCCTCACCGCCAACGGGACTGATTATCGGCGGGGCAGAGGTAATTGGCTGATTAACATGAGGACAGTTTAGCACTTCACTGTCCCACACTCGCAGCATTAATCAAGGGCCGGGGCGTGCCAGCTGAACCCCGTCCAAAAGCTCTGCATCCACCCCTGAGAAGAGAGAGGGAGCACAGCAGCTTAAACCCAACACACGCTTCACAAAAAACAAGCCTGACCCAAACTTTGAGCACACCGTCAAGAGCGGAGAGGACAACGGTTTCACACGATTTCCACACGTTTGGACAGTTTTTACGCTGATCTTTTGTATTACACATAAATATCTCTGCGTGTTTATATTATTTGCCTTTCCTTTTCCACATTAATCCCTTCTCAATGACTTTTTTCAATTAAAAGTCTGAAAGGAAATCTGACCCTTTTTGTCGAGATCAAGGCGTATTTTAGAGATTTCTGAGTTCGTATTATTGAACTACTTCAGAATGGAAGCGAAATAACCGTATACAATGACAATTTTAATCAAATTTGGACATTTGGCACAGTGCATCTTAATGAAGACATAATCATAGTCAATGTGCACGGGCTGCGACTGTGCCGCCAATCTTTCGATTTGTACACAAACGTTCTACTGTTGAGACACTCCCGCCTTTCTGGTGAATGCCAACAATACACAAACCATCGTACACACCGTCATTTACCCCGCAGCGCAAATAACGTGTTCTTGCAAATCTCCTCAACACTTGTTTGTCAAATACGTCCTGTTTCCCGTCCGTGTTGAGAGGCTATTTCAAACTGACACAGCTGAGCAGGAATACTGTCGGTCACTCAGTCATTACAGCTTTTAACTCGTCACACACAGCATATAATTTCCGTCCTCAGATCATCTTTAGCCTTTGTTGCAGACACGTGAATATGTCAGTGTTGATGCTCTAATGAAGACTTGGAGATGGTTAAACGGGTTCGTTGGGAAACCACCATAACAACAACATTTGCCACATAGCTACTAGGAGTGTGACAATATATCGATTTTCCGATATATCGCGATATTTTGCGGGACGATACCGATAATTCCGATATCGATACTCTTGATGAGGCAGCAGTGCTCCACTGTTTTCACAGTCAATAGAGGCCAATGGTGATCAAGAATGCAGTCAGGACAGCAGGGGGCAGCACTACAGTTTTAAGCACTTGGACCAAACACTGTCACACAAATAAATTACTTTTAATTATAGTTTTTATAATTATAAAGAAGATGCATTTGGGGTTTATTTATTACTTTTTAAATAGGACTGTGTTTTCTTGTTTATTTAAATGTAAATGAAGTCACTGACAGACCCATTTTCAGTGTGTAAGTCAGGGGTCATTTATAAAAGTGGTACAAAGCACATGAAGAGAAATGTAAATGATAAATAATATGTAGTATGTTAAAATAAAGATTAAAAGTAGCATGTTTTGTTTTTTTTACCGTGATGTATCGTAGCTTTTTTGTGTGCAATATATCGATTATCGCAGTATTGGAGATAATCTTTATCGTGAGACATCTATCGTGTATCGAGTCGTGACGTACCCAGAAGTTCCCACCACTATTAGCTACACGACAAGTGCCTTGAAAGATGAACATTTCCTTGTCTGTGCAGCAGTGTACATTTTTCAAACTTGGTAACATTTGAAAGAAAAATGGAGCGATGAATTCTTCCCAAAAGCTCATTGTAGCGTTTGTTTCATTCTGACTCCAAAGCCTCAAACATGCCTTGATTCGAAACTGGATTGACCTCGGAGGATACAGTTTGCGAACATCTTTTTATCAGATCACGCCACGCGCTAGTTCAAAGTTTCCCGTGTTTGCTTTCATTTCTCCTCCTGAATGCACCCAGACGCGTTTGCCGTTTTACGAGCGCTGTACAAACAGGTGACACTGACAGGTGATGCGTCGGGCCTTTTTGTTTTGGCTGAGCTCGCGCACCTGGGCCCCGCGTCGACAGAGGAGGGAGAGACATGTTGTTTAGCGCCGCCCGAGCTCCCTCTGAAGCCGGGCCATGCAGCTGCTGCGCTGTTTGTGCTCCGCGTCTGTGTTTGGGCCCGTGTCTCGACACTCCAGTAAACACGAGGAGTCGTCACTGCCGCGCCGCTTTGATGCTTTGATTTAGTGGAGAGCAAGAGTTCAGAAAGGTAACGTTGACAATCTTGAATATTGACATTGAGGTTACCTTTGGTTGTTCATTGAGCAACTAAATAGTCAATAAGGCAGGAGGGAGCGCAACATGAAAAAAGCACTAGTAGTGATTCCTAACTTTTTTTTATCGCATTCCCCTTGAGTACGTGTTTATTTAAAAAGTCATCAATTAAAACTACTAGTTATTTATGAAAAAAAACATTATGATAATACGGTGTGCAATAGCGATATCATTATGACATTTTACTTAACTGTTTCAACACTGTACGTTCCATTCAATTTAACAAGTCAAGTCATTTTGTGTTTTGTTTTCAGATAATTATGTCAAAACACTAAAGACCAAAACAAGCTAAAATTGAACTAAATTGGGCAAACGAAAACAGAACTTTTGATAAGTTCCATGCATTTTTTGTTTTGTTGCAAAAAGAAATGTGTCAATCTCAGTCAGATGGAGAGACTTGTGATCAGTTATTGCGTTTCGATATTTTTTGCAATCAGCCCAAATCTTCATTATAGAAAATAAAACTATTTCAAACTCATACATTTGAAGATTCTGTACTTAACATTTCTTTTGTCATTGTTTTTTGTTCCTTCTTGTAAACGTTGCTTTTCACTTGTGTCCAAAAGTCCTCCATGAAGCTTTTCTTCCAAGTGAAAACTCGTCAACATTGCAAATATTTAACCCCAACAGTAGAACCAATCCGCTCTGTCCAAACCTTCTATTTAAACTGCCAAACTTCATCTCATCTCTGAAGCTTTGACTTGTTCAACCGTTGACGCCTTCATTCTCTTGGTTCAGAGTCTCCATAAGCTGTAACCCCCCCCCCAGCCCCACAGTAGACCACAATAGGAAGTGGCTCCCTGCGGCCTGTTATCAATCGAGCCCATGGCGGTTGGCGTTGTGTCTTTGATTTTGCTGAAGCTTTGGCAGCCGCACTCCTCCGCTCCTCACTCTGGTCCCGCTTTCCGTTGCTCGTCATCTGGCGGATAATTGTTCCTACAGTTATGGGCTTTGTGTGAGCGAGTACATGTGTTTGTGGCCCTAATTGAAAGCAGCAGCCACTTCCGTTTTTCCTTTTTTAAATCCCACCGAACGCCTCTCTACAAATGTCTCAAGCTGGACCCCAACAGAAAATATGGGGATCTTCCAAGCGCTTGATTGAATTAGAGCGTGAATCCAACGCAGTGATTTCTGAACCCCGGTGCGCATCTATGAAGCAGATTTGAATCAGCGGTTGGCTTTGTTTTCCCACTGAAATATTCGCCCAATAAACAAGTCTGTTATCAATCAGTTACAATAATGGATATTGGATTGGATTCTTTTCCATGAGAACTTTCAGATACCGAGAGGCTATGACCTTCGTTCACTCACATCCAGAAGGCCACATGTTCGATTCCTGGTTCAGACGGTTCCTTTCTAGGTTGCATGTCCTCTCTGTGTCTGTATTTACGAAATGTTGTTATATATGTTTATGCTAGGAATCCAAAAGTAGTAGTCGTCTTTGTAGTGTTGACCTTGAATTAAAAATATTGAACATTTCCATTCTATTTTCACCGTCTCTTCTACATTATGGTAAATAACAACTATATGTTCCCACCTTTATGTTCTGTTTTTACTGCTCTGAAAGCCATTATCAGCAAATGCAGTCCAGTACCTCGTACAGACATCCTAATGTAGGTGTAAACGTGCATAATTCCCTGTCACGCCATCCATTTCCAACTCGCTGATTTGCAGTTTCGACACTTAGCCGTGACAACGCTCCGGAGCACCTATAAACAGGAACGGCCCAATTATTCTAATGCCACCGCCGCAACACGTGGTGAATGTGCAGGGAATAAATATAATAACTGAAAGGGCGGCTGATGAGATCCAGATGTACTGCCGTGGCTCAACGGGCTCCGAGGAGCAAACAAAAGCTCGAGTGGACAAACTGACATAACAGTTATATTCACGTCAGCTCCTACACACACACGGCCTTGTCCAAACAGAATGGTCTCAAAGTCCTCGCTCCCTGTTGAGTCACAATGCACAAGCAGCTTTTCACAACAAGTGCTTTACAATCGATGATGTTATTGGGAACTAAGTGGACTCTTTATTTGCGCGGTGCTGCTCGGAGCTTGGCGGAGAGCCTGCAGCTTGTTGCTCTGGCTCGGCTACAAAGTGGCTCTCTTAACTCCTGCGACCCCCGACCTTTGACGCATTTCCTGACCCAGGAAATAGAATTAACACCTCGCTCAACCTTGAGATCCCAGTGCTGCGCACAGCTGTGTGTCAGCCCAGGCCCTGCCATAAAAGCAGCGATATCAACCACTCTGAGAATATTTAAGCAACAAACGTTGATCATGAGCTTGAGTAAAGCGGTATTAGGGTCAGTTGTGTTCATTTAGTGTTATGTCAGGGTTAGCGTTCTTAGTTTGTGTTCGCTGAAAATAACATGACATTTTTACATAGTTTTAGAAATTATTACCTCAAAAATGTTTTAAATGTCTTGGAAAAATTGCCTAGTTTTTAGTGAACCCATGGGTAACTTGAACTTTGATCCTCCGGGGCCTCTGTAGTTTGTCAGTTTCAGTCTAGCAATGGGAAAAGTCGAGATAAAACCAGATGTGGGCTTTTAAAAAATGAACACGCGATTTACACCATATTTATGAAAGGCATCATTTAAAATATCCAGCACCATTATGAAAAGTCTAATATATTATAATGAATGAAGACAATAAATCATCATTACATTTTGTTTTCCTTTTGTCTGGACATGATCAGTCTTGCATATTTCGAGCACTGTAAAGTGGAGCTTTTGAATACGAAACTCAATACTTTCTGCCAAGGATTTCTAATAATATGCTGGCCTTTCAATGACACATCTGCAGTAAATTTAGACAATGGAAGTTTAGGGAGAGAAAAGTGGATTTTAGATCTGCTTATTAGATATTTTTATGAAGATGGACCTCAATGTAACACATTCTGGGCACTGTTTTTATCATTAGAGACTCTTACAGGAGGCAGCCACAAACACACACACACGTAGCTTAGCCAGTTCCTGCTTTTTAGCGCCGCATGTGTTTGTATTTTAGTCACACATTGCCAATCTCATGGGAGCACTTTGAAGCGTACTCCTCCACAGCGGACCATAAAACGGGAGGATAAGGAGTTTTTTACAGAGTCGTATGCAGAGCGGGCCTGGCCACCTCCACCACCTTCAACCTCCAGACCATTCACTACACAAGTGCGACCGCTGAGGTTTGGCCCGACCATGCCTCTCCAGATGTTTAGAGAAATGCGACCAGGGTGCTGCTTATTGTGTGAACCTTTTAAACCCAGGCAGAGGGTTTTGGACATTGAAAGGAGCAAGTCTGTCAAATATAGTTAGTTGTGAAATAACAGGTTTCCTGCAAGTTTGTACCAACCTTACTTTAGGATGTGTACAATATGGCAAAAAAAACCAACTAATAATTACAAAAGGAAAGGTTTCCCTCCTTTTCACTTTAAAACCATAGCTTTTATCTCCGCTCAAAAAAAAAAAGAAAAAGCTTTTCATTCCAGTATTTTTTAACACTGATAAATCTTCCATTGTCTCGTGGGCGCTGTTACTGCCACAACATTGGCTGTAGACTTGACTATTAACAAGCCCCATGACGATCATTTGAATTGACCGAAGATGAGCTTGCGTCTTCGATTGTTTACTTGGCCCTAATCGACAGGTAAATGGTCTTCATTTCAAAAATGATTAAACGGTTAAATGGTTCTGTGCGAGTGTGAACCAGGGTCAGTCATACTAAACTTAAATATCCAGCCAATACAGTGTTTCCTTCGAATAAGATATGCTGTTCATTGTGTTTTGGACAAGTCTTGTTCTCGTTCAAAGTATTTAACTAGTAAATGAAGAGGTTTTGACTTTAAATAACAACTGCTTTTTTCTTCTTTTCCACAGTACTTCGAAGTACCATTTGATTCCAACATGAACCGCACCAAGAACCGTCCCCTGGTCAGAGGACAGATCAGGTACATGCTTTTCTGCTATTCCTCAATAGATGTGCTTGCTGTTTTACTATGAATTTGCCTGTATATGAAGATGGCTCGCCGCTGAGCTAATGCGGGGATTCATTGCGCTTCAGAACCTGTTTGTAGAGGCCTAAACTCCTGGGTTATAGCAGGTTTTATGCGTAAAGAGACTCCATCGAGACGAGATAGTGTTGTTTGCAAAGAATACCGTTCTGCCTAAATAGTCCAAATTGCAACCATTCAAAAATTGTGTTTTTGATTCGCTTTCTTTTAGCTGAGCTGCCCCACCAAATAACCTCATTCAGGCTATAGAGTACATCTAAAATCTTCGTGGAACAAAAGCCTCCACTTCAGATAAAAATGTCAATATTTACGACTGCAAAGAGCTTATACCGAAAGCCCATTGAGACGAATACTTGTGTGGCCCAATAAAACAAAGGCGTTTTCGACCAATGTAGTGTGTTCCCATACTTGGAGTCTCGGACGCGAGCAGTCTCGTCCAGTTTGAGGAATTTATGTCTGACACGGTGTTTAAAATGTCCTGTGATGTTATTGAGCGGGTGAGTGGGGCTGTTCGCGTATTCTGTAAACACAACGTCCTCTCCAGCTTTTAGCCCGACTCTCACAAGACCCGTGTTTGGGTCCATTCGAGACACGGTTAAAAGTCCCTCGGGCTCCGGGCCTGTCCCGTGTTGCCCCTCACTCTTGCATCCGACGGCCGGCAGATGGGACGCTGCAGAGGGTTGTCAAACACCCATCACGAGGACACCTTTTACTCTCGCGCTGTGTTGTTTTTAGCGCGAGGCTTTGTATATGTCACGTGATGGTCCTCAGCTTTCAGGCATTGTCCCATACTTGATTTGTACAACAGTTGGAAATGCCATACCACCTTATAGAAGGCAGTGTTGTTTGCTATGGAGGTGGAAACGTATACTAAAGTGGTCCAGAACTCTTCCAGGACAGGAGAAGGTAGCACTGTAGGTCTACATCTCAGCACTTTACAAATCTCTTTAACCAAATGTCAGATTTATACATGGTTTATTACTTTTGAAAACTGACTTGTATACTCTTTTTCAATTGATTCAGGGTACACGTTTGTTATATTGTGAGAAAAGTGTAACGTCCAAGCCCTAAAAATGAAAAATGCTACACTTGATTGCACTATAGAATTAAGAATTGAATACAGAAGGACTTTTTTTTTTAAGGTCATCAATTATGCACTATTGTTTCAACCATACATAGAACTCTAAAATTCTTTCTTTGCTTGTATACCCAAAGCTCCATTGACTCGAAAAGATCAGAAAAGTGTTTTCTGATCGCTCGGGCATTCTATCCGCCTCTGTCCGTTATGAGATCGACTCCAAAGTGTCCCACCTCGCCATTCACCACGTGTCCCTCTGTACTGCCCTGTCTTTAAATCCATTGTAAATAAAAGCTCAGATATCATACCCCCCCCTTGATACTGGTCACTATTAAGCTTAAACTTGAAGGAGCTTTATTTACTCTGTGACTCGAGTGCCCGGCCTCGGATGCGGTCTCTTCAAAGCCTCTGTTTTCTCTGTGTGTTGACATCCGCCACCTGACGCCATAACTGCGGCCGCCCGCTCCATAAGCCGGGACACTTATCCCAGGCTCCACGGGCCACATGGCGTCCTCTACCCTGGCCCCCCCATCGCCAAAAGACCCCTCTCGGCAGGCAGCTAGCACACCCCCACCTCAGCCACATAAAACAGACACAACACCGCTAATCACATTAATGCTACCAGCAGAGGAAAAGCGCTGTTTGCTTTTTGAAGAAAATGCCAAGATTTTAATCAAACCCCTTTAATTTAGGGAGAGCGTTTAGTGGTGAATTTGAACCAGACCTAAGACGTCCCTGTTTGCAATAGAAGATGAGCTAAAGGGGGGGGGAGGAGGAGTAGGAGGAAGTTCTCATCCGACTAAAAGCATGCGCCTCGGCGGTTTTCCTCGGCTAGTTTTGATCCCGGGGCGTGCGCACATGCTCTTCATCTCACGAAGCTACTTTTATCCTCGACAAACTCTTATCAGATGAGCTGCCTCTAAGCCTCCCGTTTTGAGACCGTGCCACGCTCCGCTCCGTCAGTGTGTGACCCCTGTGTCTGTGTACACAATCCAACAACACTTTTATCATGCTCCCGTTTGGAAAGTGCTGCTGACTCACTTATGACACACTTTTACAATGCATTTCATCAGGCCCTGTTTGATATTTTTTTGTTCAAAGGCTTCAACTCTTTCAAAAGCTGTTTTTCTTCTTTTTTTTTGCAGATAGGGCTAGAATAGAGTAAACGCAACACTTTTGTTTTTGCTGCATCAAAACGTACGGCATCTGTGGCGTTGTGCATTTCAGAGTGGACTTTTATTGTGGCCAGCCTAAAGCACATCTTTGCAATATTCATGCCGTCTTCCATTTCCCACGCCTGTAAGGTTGGATGGAGGCTCCTAGCAAAGAGAATGTGCTCACTTTAGTGCTCTGATTTGAGAACAATATTTGAGAGAGATGGGTCTTGAAAAAATGTGTCGGGTTCTTAAGTTTAGCACATGAAAAATTGGAACAAAACTGTTTTTCATTTCATTTATTTGAGCCATGTGTGTAAAAAATAAACAAACAGGCATAATTTGCGCTGTATGCAATGATGAAGCAAGGCACACCGAAAAGCTCAAAAGGAGAAAGCTGAAGTATAAAACGTGTTAATGCTTACCCCTTTCTCACATTCTTTCTTTTCTTGACAACAATTGTGTGTTACTTTTATATTTTCTTTATAGGCTGCTTAATTATGAAAAAAAGTAAAAAATAACACAACAAACAATATTTTTAATTGACTGAAAGGGAAAATATAAACATTTTATGTACAATGTTATGCTTTTAAATATGTGTAATCAGAAAAAAAAATGAAAATCAACTTTATACTAAAACTTTCAAGTGAGTTTAGTTGCGTCACAATTCTATTACCCAAATGAATGTGGTTTAAACTTTTTTTTTTAAAGTTTATTCAAAATAAAGGAGGAGAAATATAACTTCTGCCTAACCACCTCCGGTCTGTTCCATCCGCAGCCCCCTCCACGCCGTCTCCTTTGCCGCGGCCTGTGGAGTTTCTGGCATCACTTTGCTCACTCTGGCTGTGAACCCGTTGACCGGTTTTCTTGGGGCGTTCAACATCTTCCTGTACACCTGCTGCTACACGCCGCTCAAACGCCTCAGCATCGCCAACACCTGGGCGGGGGCGGTCGTGGGCGCAATACCCCCCATCATGGGCTGGACCGCAGCCACCGGTGCGCTGGAGCCTGGTAGGTCTCTGCTTAATGATCAATTAGAGGGGGCAAATCTATACACGCTGCCCAACCCCAACCCCGAGGAGAAAAAAAAAAGGTTGCCACCTGGATTTAACTAAGCAAAAAGGTGCGAGGCTACTTTTGAATTATTTCAGCCTGCTCATAATGTGCTTAAGGAAAGGGGTCAGCTCGTTAAACTGAAGGGCAGACGCATCTACTTTTTTTCCTTCCCTGATGGCATGGGCTGAAATTGTGGAAGAGTGGTTCAGGGACATCAATTTCAAACATTGGGCAAACCCGATTGAGCTGGATGTGCTGGAGAATGGTTTGCACTGTGGTCTGTCGCAGCTTATCAAAACAATGCCACGCTGAATACATGCAAAATATAATGTTTTGGAAGACTCAAATTACTTTTTTTAAAGGCTTTAGAAAGTACGAAGAAAATAAGTAACCGGGTGTTTTTCTGTTTGGATTATTTATTTTTATAGTGTATTTTATGCATTTTAAGTGAAATGTGACTTCATGCTCTTCTTGTTCATTATTGCATAAAATATTTAAAAAACACTTCAAAGCCCGGCACACACTTGATCAAAAGTTAAAAGCCTGCCCCTGAAACTGTAATTACACAGAGTTGATTCTTTAATCATTGCTTTCTTTGAACTCTAGGTGCTTTGTTGCTGGGTGCCTTCTTGTTCAGCTGGCAGTTCCCCCACTTCAACGCCCTCAGCTGGAACCTGAGGGAGGACTACTCCCGAGGGGGTTACCGCATGATGTCTGTCACCCACCCGGCCATGTGCCAACGAGTGGCCTTGCGACACAGCGTGGGCCTCGTCGGGCTGTCCACGTTAGCGCCCGTGCTAGACGTCACCACGTGGACTTTTCCCCTCATCTCCCTCCCCATAAACCTGTACCTCAGCTTCCTGGCCTTCCGCTTCTACCGCAAAGGAGACCGCAGTAGTGCGCGCAAGCTGTTCTTCTGCAGCCTGTGGCACCTGCCCATGCTGCTGCTGCTCGCCCTCACATGTAAAAAGCCCCGCCGTGAACGGGACGCCCCCTCTCCAGACTCTGCGGCCCTCCCTGTGTGAAGCCGGTGAATCCATAAGAACCACGTTTAACCACCAGGGGAACACATGACGGACATTTGAGACGACAGTGATTTTAATTCAATCCAGCGGTCGCCGAGAGCTGCTCAGGAAATGAGCTGCGAATGTCGTGGACCCGAACAGCTGATTACAGAAAACATGCTGAATTATTACAGGCTGTAATCATTTCAATGTGTCCTGTTTGTTCTGTATTTATTTATAGAGGTCACTGGTTCCTTTCTGTGCTCAAAAGGATTAAATTACACTGTAAAGTGTTGGTCGGAAGTTGGTCCGTATTGCATATATCAAATGCAGAACAGGAGAGGACGGTGGAGATTATGTGTGATGTATAAACTCAGTAAAAATAGGAATAAATATCTATTTTCGGAGCAGCTACAACCCTTTACACTCTCTCTAGCACTTATTTCAATTCTCTCAATATTCGGGTCACTCTGAAGCCTCATTGTACTTTGCTTTACATCATTTGCACCGATGTGTCTTTTATGCATTTACATGTTAGTTTTAATCATAACGGTTTGCTTTTACCAAATCAATAACTCCTCAGAGAAGACAAAAGTGATTAATTAAATATAATTTATCCTTGCCTGTGTCATGTTTTGTTTATTTCTTACTAGTGTACTCCCTTATTGTGAGCCTTGTCATGTTTTCACCACATAAATCTTTATCCACCAAGGACCTCTTTTGCAGATTGAGCATAGTCTTATCATCAGTCAACAGTTCTCCTTTAGCGTTATTTCCTCAGTTTCGGTATTTGGTTACATTTCAGAGCAATGCGACCCATCCCGACACACCACTCCGTCCATAACAGGGCAGCCATGGGATTTGTCCCAAGGCCGAGGAACCCGGGCCCGACCGACCACCTCGTAAAGTGTCCCAACGACCGGATAGTTTTTCATATCAAGGCGGAACAGGACTGATTGAGCCAGCTGTTGCACTGTGGAAAGTTAAAGGGTAAACATACTCAACCTGGATTAAATGTCTGTGCCAACCTCAAGGTTTTCGGAGAGACGGTCTTGACACGGTTTACAATATCCGCTCTGCTAGAACCATCAAAGAGCGGTGACGGGAACTCCCGGCAGAAGAGAACAAGTGTAATGCCTTTGGTGGATAAAAGGAAAATTGGGAGATTAGTTGTGTAAAGATTACACAAAATTATCAAATATAGAACCGGACATGTAGACCCCATTTATACATTTAATCTACAAAAAATTATTACAGCCGTGTCGTGCGTAAAAGTGCGAGTGTAGGAATTTTCCCAATTTTATCTGGACTCGGAAGTAAAATTGTACCAAAACAAATGGTATTAATTCGAGTCTAGTAAAGCACAATGTAGGACGTGTAGTTTTTTAAGCAGTCCACTGTAAAACTAGGCCACTCATCTGCTTCCCCCTTCAACGCGCACGTCCAAAACCCTGAGAACCAAACGCTGTCACTGCGCCCGCTTCAGTCGAGACCCAAAATCCACGCGTTTTAAATTACACGATCTGTTTCGAGTCATCTCCAGTCTCGTATGAGGAAAAAAATATCCTCGTTGCTCCTCGTCCCCCTGTACACATACTGGAAGTGATGCAGCAGCTTTGTCCACACTTGGGAGTCTGTTTTGTTTTTTTCTTAGTTTAGCGTTTCTGAAGCGCTCCAAGACGAACCCGACCTGCGGATCTTTGGATGATCTCTCAAAAACCATTCGTACCACTCTGCAAACAGTAGCCAACTTTAACTTTGAATGTGGCTAATGTCGTCTTAAGGTGCTAAATCAGCTTACACTATACAGAAAGAGACTTGAAAATTGGGTCTAAGCTGCTTTTTCTATAGCGTGGCCAGTCGATTGTGCCTGATGAATGGTCACATTTGAATTTGAATGTAAATGCCGGACATCTCACTTGTTTAACTTTTTAGACGGAAAAACACAAGAGAGGCCAAATTATGAGCGAATCCATTTTGTTTTTATTATAGGCCAAATTTTTATATTATTTTGATTTTTTTTAATTTACTATTGTATACGTTAAAGATCATAATTTGACTCATGTAGAGCAATATTTATTATGCGTTTTACTCCAAAGAGCAATACAGCAGATGCAGCAAATTCCTCAATGCGTTCGATGTTTTTTTCTCATTGATTTTGAACTCTTGTTTTCGTGAATGAGTTCCCCCTTTCTTTCTGCAAACTTAACAGAACAGATAAAAAATTGCAAAAATAAAAAACATGTCACGATATTTAAACAACACGCTCGCGTCACGCTTTTGTCCAGTAAAGAAACTTTCCCGAACTCCCAACAACAGAGCCCCCCGGCCCCGCACGCGCTTCATCTCCATAGTGACGCTCCCACGGCTAGGCCCGCCCACACTCGCCGCCGATTGGACAACACACTGGCGGTTCACGAATTCCACGCGGTTTGATTGGTCGCCGCGGCTGTCCGTCTCCTGCCCCCTACTGTATATGGACTGGCGCTCGGCGGCTTCTTCAACAAACCTGAGATGAGAGCGGAGTGGGGTAGATGTACGTCAATGGCAGCCTGACACTTTCTGAACACTAACTATGCTTGAAAACACGCCTTTATCTTCTCGTCCTCGGATGTTTGTCGAGTTTATTTAACTTAGCTCAATGTTTTATTTTTTTTTGCTGGGTGATAGCTGGGTGGTGGGTAGCAGCATGTGTCAATTCTTGCCCGGATTGCCGCCGAGGTGCCACCAGGAGTGAGGAGGGCAACATGCACCGCTGGGAAATGCTTTCACACCGGGAGGCTTATGGAATATAGCCCGGTTTGCCACAGCGTGTATGCCGCCTGGTCGAGCCCCGTGAAGAAAAAGCTACTTTTGCTCAGCATCATGTTCCTCATCTGGGTATACATGTTGTACTCCTGCGTGGGCTACTGCTCCACCATGCCAAGTTTGGTGGTGGACAGTTACCGGGGCAAGGAGAGCGCGTCGCTGGGCAAGAGGACGGAGAGCGGCGGCGGCGGTGGTCTTGCATCCAGACTTTTGACCAAACCGCAGCCTTGGGAGGATATCGAGTCGGACTACGAGGAGCCAGCTGTACGGACATCATCCAGAGACCTCCTGGACACTGACCGGACCGAGGACTGGGACGAGCCGCCGCAGGGGGGGAGACTAGGGGGGAGTTTGGCGGGGATGAGAGCTGCCGCGGAGCCCGGCGCGATGTCCAGCTTCTCCTCCGGGGCCGGGAGCAAGAAGCTGCCCCAAGCCATCATCATCGGGGTGAAGAAGGGAGGCACGCGGGCTCTGCTGGAGTTTCTGCGGGTGCATCCCGATATCAGAGCCGTGGGAGCGGAGCCGCACTTCTTCGACCGCAACTACGAGAACGGGCTGGAGTGGTACAGGTACGGACCTTTTTTTTAATTTGTTTTGTGCGGTTGTTGACATTTTTTCAGTTTGGCTAATGCAGGTTTGACAGATCCTGTGAAATCGCGGATTAATTCATGATGGTTGTTGTTTTGGAGGAGAAATGATATTGCAAAAAAAAAATCACTAAAAAGGCTAGCCTACATTTTATGTTGTATGTGCAAACCATTGAACTCATTAATTTTAATAACCACGTCTTAAAAAAAGTAGCGCAAATTAAAACAAATGCAATTATCTCTCAATTAGACGCATTAGTCGATATTGGCCTAATTAAAACCACCGCTTAGCCGTGCATATCAACACATTCGACAAATTAAAAAAAACAATGGTTGTTCATTTATAGAGGACCTAGCTGTGCGGAGCTTACCTCAATCCACACCGCTAATGCATGCATGTATTTTGCGTACGCGTACGTGGCTGATAGCTGTTTGTATGAATGTTTTTTTTTATTTTATTTTTTTTTTACGTATTGCCCCGGGCGATAATATGAAGCTGGTGCAGAGAAGGGCACAGTTGCTCTCGCCCCGTTTTGCGACGTGCACTGATCTCTATTGGACACTGAGCATATTGCACCTCGAAGCAGCGCCTGACTGCCTAAAAGAAAGTGGCATATTAGCCATAAACACACGTGTAACTGGTGTTGTTGTTTTTTGTTTTTTTTCCAGCAAGTTCTTCACCAACATATCTATACTTGCATTTCCTCTAAATAAAAAGTCGCGTTGTGTCGGTCCTTTTGCCCATTCGTATGCTGCGTGGGATCGGTGTAGGCCTGGTGGCTCGTGCGCGTTGGAAGAAATAACATCTGCAAGACAAAGTGCTGGTTCTACCCGGGGACAAAAAAAAAAAAAAAAAAACTCTACAAAACCGCTTAACATTATCCCGTTCATTTACATTACAAGGTTGTAAAATGTTAAGCTCTTTCGCTAATGGTCAAAGTTGGCAAACCACTTTATATCTGCTTCTCTACCGTCTGTAATTACTATCTTTAAATGTATCATAGGACTTTATTTTTTTTTGCATCAACTATTCACGTTTATTTAATGGGCAACTACCAAAGTGTTCTTGTGCAAACATGAAGAAAAAAAAAAAAAAGCAAACATAACCAAGCTTATAAATCGATTAGCGTTCACATTTCCTCCTTAATTTGGCTAATTAGCATTGAGGTAAAATTCTGTGTGAGAGGGTTCTTCTTAACTGTAGTTTAAGTGCCCCCAGTTTACTTGTTTCCCATCCATTAGTCTTCTAAAGTTCTTGCATAATAAAATAAAGGCGCCTTTTTCTCTCTCTTTGAAATAATTACAAAGGCAGTAGAGACAGAGCGACTATTAATTTTAGCCTAAATGCATCCTTAATGACATCAACTTGCACTTAGATTATTAGCTCCCCTTTTATCCGGCAAACTGCAGCTCTAAAGTTTTAATTATCAGTGTTTTTTTTTAATACGAACATTTGGATGGATTTCTTTCGTGAATTAAGCGTGCTTTTAATGTTTGTCCCACGTTGCGGCTGAGCAAGTTTGGGAGTTTTTACTCTGCCCTTCACCCACGAGATCAAGCCTGGCATGTCACTTTGTGAAGCCGGTATCTCTCACTTATACTACATTACCAATATTATTTTAGCATCCAATTCTGAAACTGGCTTTTTATTGAGTCATTGCCTGAAATGAACGTGTCCTTGGTTTTGTTATGACATTGGTTTATGAGAAGCATAATAACAAAACTAGGCTATATCTTGTTGAAACAGCCGGTGTTTGAGGAAAACCTTTGTTTGCTGTTTTTGAGTTGTCTCTATAAAGTCTGGTCCATCAGAAGAAGATACTGTGAGATGACTTCAGAGGCTGTGGGGAATATAGCTTTTTTTTCCACCACAGTATGTGAAACTGGTAGAGTTTTAATATATTCGATCACAGATAATTGTCTATTTTAACACATTTGATCTGTACATTATCCCGCAGTCAATCTAGCCGAAGTTGTAGAAGTTTTGCAATTAATTACAGCACTTGTACAGTCTCGGTTCAAGGACTTTAACAATTTTTCTCTGTGCCACAGACAAACGCATGCTTTTGAGGTGCACATTTCCTCTGTGAGGTCATGCATGAAGTGGCATTCACACACAGAGTGTAAAAAAGCCGAGGTACCGTACCAAGGCCTCGGACAATCTAAATTTATGACTTTATTTTCTGTGGGCACCTGCTTGGAGTGCAGAGCTGCAGTGGGTGGGAGCTATCTGATAGTAGCGAGACAGGGGAAATTAATGATCTCGAACGCTCGCATTAATGAATAATGGGGTTAATCGAACGAGATTAGTTACAACCCACACACAGCTCAGCGTTTAGAAGGAGCGTTTTGTGTCGAGATTATCCTCCTCACGTCCTAATGCTTGAGCTGATCAAACAGTTCCCATTTACATTTTCTAAATTTACTCTTAATTGTCGTCGACTTAAGCCCTCTACTATTGCTATTAGTACTTCTGAGTAACATTGCAGCCCTTCGAACTCCATTTTGGCCCATTGGCTCTGATGGGGCTTTGATATATAATTACTGTAGTGCGGTTTTGCTGTCGTGTCGTGGGCTCTCCTCTCAGCTGCCAGTCGGGGCCTGCTATTGCTGGCTCCTCCCTGGGACTTGTTTTGGCATTAAATTTGTGACCGTCACCATACCGAAGCAGAAACCTAATTACAATACCTGTCAGAGAAATCACAGTAAAACTTTTAACCCCCCCCCCCCCCTCCCCCAAGTGTGCAGCCCTCCCTCTTTTATAGCAACTTTCAGAGTCTGTGTGCGATCGTAGGTTAGGTCAGACAGTGTCCCAGACTGGTAGCACTAAAACTGGCGTCATCCCAAAGCAGGATGTCTCTCCACTCAACCTTTGTATCTCGTCGCTGATAAAGCCCACAGTAGCGGTAAACAGAATCCCACTGCAATAAAAAAAAAAAAAAAGGCTTCTTGTATTGCCATTCAACAAAAGGACAAGCGGGGCATTGTTAGGGAATGGCTAAGCGGAGAAAATCACTATCAAACTGTGCGGCGGAAGTGCACTGTGCCATTTTTTGGGGAAAAAAAGGCTTTATCTTAATGCTCCTTCAGCTCCTTATACCAGAGTCAGGCGGCTGGGCTGTCGCTGGCTGGCCGTGTCCGGGACTGTTCTGGATGGGTGCACGTCTTTTTATCTACTCGCCACAGGGGCGCTCCCATTTCCATGTAGGTGAACGGGCCACTCTCCATGGCCCGCTTCCTTCCTCCTCTTGTCACCAAACAGAGGCCACCTGGTTCTTATACTGCACCAATGAAGAGGCCATAACCGAAAAGTATCCCGCGGTGAGTCGGGGTGACTCTGTAAACAACACAGGATGAGTAACATACAGTGGGGTTCAGACTTTCAGACCACTTTAGATTATGTTTATTATTTAACGGTCTCTGATAACACTTTCTTTTGGTGAAAACGATGCTAATTTCCCAACAATATTGCGTTTAACAATACATTTTTTAAAAGTTTGACAATACATAAAATATGGAGAAAGGAAAGCTGGAATTTCACCGTGACATAAGCGAGCAAAGGTTTTTTATTTCAGGAGCCGACTTCAGCTTAACATGGGAATACTGTAATTGGAGAAAACTTTGTTAGTAGGGAAATGCGGACACACGGCAGCTGGCCACAAACAATCTTTATCTGGCATCACAAAAGGACGGCGGCCCTCACAAATGCGTCCATGCTCTGGCTCCTCCGGGGATGGCCGCTATTGATTGGGTCAAGCCTGATAGGAGGTAATGTGTAGAAGCGGGTTAGGAGCACCTTTTTTTTTTTTCTTGACTGGGGTCAGTGGTACGTCTGCTGCTGACAGCTTCAGTGTGGAGACCATCTGCAGAGCTGGAGGAGGCTGCAGGCTACAGGCCACTGGGGATCAGCGGACTTAAGTATACATGACTGCGTAATTATACTGTAGTGTTGTAGGTTTGGTCACATTACAATAAAGAGGAAGACCCAAAGTACAAAAGTGGTATTGTGCACTTATTACATGATGCTAAAAAGGCAATGAAAGAGACAACAAGATAGTAGAAAATGTTGCTTTAACTGACCCTGGATTTGATGCTTAAATTAATATGGCAAAAGTTGTGTTGACCCCTTCTCACAATCGCCCATTTTTCTTGAAATTGTAATTTGCAATTTATGCTGTTAAAATCAAGGTTCAGTTCATTTGACATTATTTGACTGTAGTGTAGGTTTTCCCTGTTATGCTCCCGAGTTGTTTTGGTTCGTCAGTTGTTTCCTGGAAGCCCCCTGCTCCACGGGGACTATCAGTCTGACCAGCCAAGCGTCCAGCTGACAGCAGGTTCACTTCCCCTCCTCAATTTCTCCAAAATGCAGACAGTTTGCAAACAGTGTGTCCGTGCGTCTGCTGAGAGTTCAATGAGCGGATTGTGTCTCGCTGCGACTAGTCATAAAAAAAAAACACCCTGAATGCTTTCCTCGTGAGCTACTTTCTGCCGTTGTCCAGCTGCGCGCCTGTCGCAAGAAAAGTGTCACATGCCGGACCCGGTTTGTCCGATCCTTGGGGCGGCCTTGCTGACCACGGGTAGTAGCCCTCTCCCTGTGGCCAGTGAGCGGGGAGTGTTGGTGGGAGGAGGGACTTTGTAAAGGCTGCTTTCATCGGCAAATTACAACTGTTTAATTGTGAAAGCAGAGACCTGTGGAGCGGGGAGTGGTGCCCTCTGCGCCCTCAGCCCCTCCTCACTCTCACTAGTGTCCGCTACTCACTCTTTAGAAGACTATATAGCCGCCACCTTCAGGAACCTCCTGCTGGAATGACCGATAAAAGCCACTGAGCCCGACAGGATCTCACTGTCAAACTCTCACACTGCTCTTTTGTAGGCGCCAACAAAACCCGGACAGGGAAAGTGAAGAGACTCCAGTTCGTTCCTCCCGTTCTGAGCACTTCCAACAAGGAGGATGATGTCGGGATTGTGCAGCCCTTGCACAAACTCTCTTGTGAATTAGCTCCATTTAACAAGGTGATAATTTAAATGTAGAAGCACATGTCAGAACAAAAACAGCCCACTCCCTTCAGTGTTAATGGTCATTCACCGGCAGTTAAGAAAAACACCATGGTGCTAAAATGCTGCCCCAGAGGCCCTCATGTAGTTTAGTTAATAATTCCCTGTAAAGACCGAGTAGTTAAAAAGAAAAAGTGCCCATTGCTGGAGAACTGCAAAAGGTGGACGTTTTGACAGAAAACTGGCAGAGCTTCACTTGTCCAGGTTGGAGCTCCCAGAGGTGGCCATTATGTGCCGGTGAGGAGTGCGCAGCCTTTGGGACATGTGCTCTAGATGTGGCTGAGGTCTCCAGAGGTTTGCATTAGAACAGGCTGTAAAAGAGCAGCTCATTAAAGGCCCGAGTCGTCCCGGAGCACCTCTGTGGCACCACTCACTCACACTCGGATGTACTCCCACAAGAGCTCAACATTTCGGAGCCAAGACGACCAGGCAGCGCTCCACTCAGGTCCAATTATTCTCCATCACCTTCTGCTGCTTAAAATACTGCAAAGGAGGACAGCGCTCACCCTGCGACAGAACTACGGACAGCACACAACACCTTTTCTACTAAATACATGGACAGAGTCCGGAAATTGATTTTGAGTCCTTATCTGGTATATCGTCGTATAATTTCCTGCATTTTGGCACAAAGTGGGACCACTTTCCGCTTTGCCTTACTCCGAGACAGACACAGAGCGGGTTAAAAAGGGGGAAACATTTATCGTTTGCGCTCCCCGACTGCTGAGGACCCGAGGATTTAATGAGACCCTGAAACTAAACCTGCAGCTCTGGCTTGATCCTACAACTCAAACCTATTGCTTCAGTGATTATCTTGTCTTAGCCGCACTCTCCGAGACAACATCTAGGCTTCAGTCCAAAGAAAATACATGATTTTGCTCCCTCTCTTTTCCCCCCGCTCTATGCTTTTCCACAAGTTGATTGCAAAGCGCTTTTCAAACTTGCTTGTTCGATGGGGATCTTCAAGTACCTCCCAAAGGCTCTGTCCAGCCATCTACCAATGTTTGATGAGTCGTATTTGCTTTCTATGTTGGCGAAACAAGTTGCATTTACGCATTTATCTTCTCTATGCACACTGAATGATAGACTCATGAATCTGCAAACAACTAGACATGTGGTTAAGGGCAAACTTAGTTAATTTTCTCTCCTTGTGTTAAAATATGTTGCTGATTATCTGTTTGGGGTGTACTCTGCCTAAGCACTGTTGTATCCTCAAAGCATTTAGCAGCACTGGGATGTTTCTATTTTGTAACTGTAGCTTACAGGTAGGGCTGAAGTAATTTGGCGATTGACTGTTCAAACCGTAAAAGTAACTTGTTGGGGGAAAATATAAGAATGGAGACCTCTGGTATTTCTTTCTCTGCAGAAAGGTATGTAGCCAGTTATGGATGGCAGCCTTTCAAAACACATGCAAACTAGCTTCACCTCCTCTTTGTATGTGTGCGAGTGCGTCTAGGCGGGGGGTTGGTCCGTGGTTGGTGGTGGCATGTTCTTCCTCCAGTCTGTTTCATCTTTTATTCATCATCCCTGTTGCCAGATCAAGGAGTCGTGAGCCTCTCGGTGCATGTCAGGTGTCAGGGAATCAGTCAGAATGGCTGAGATGTGGCCGATACCGCACGCTCTCCCCTCACCTGCAGACCCTCATTGTAAAGTCCCTTGTTTTCTCTTATTTTTAGTTTTTTTTTTTTTATGCCTTCGCGCTTCACTTCGGCTCATTCAGGGTTTGAACCGCTTCCTCGGATCGCTGTGCACGGTTCTGCTGGAATGCTCTAGGCCTTTGAGGTCACTAACACCTTCCGCAAACAGCCAAGGCAAACACTGATTAGCGAGGATTAGCCGTATTAAACAAATGTAAACTAATCTGCTCGCAGTGGATTGACTCATGGTGGGAGAGAATCAGTACGTGCACGGCTTACGGCGGTAACTTGATTAAGCTGTCCAACTGGGTATGTTTTTGTTCAAGCTAAGCTAATTAAGCTAATTTACGGCATCTTTTCCAAGTACAATAAAGTTACGAAGGCTTTCTTACAAATAAAAGTTCTGCTTTATTGATTTTGTGCTCTTTAACTTTATGGAATCAGACCAAAACAATAAAATCTGCTATATATTATGTTCCGACTGCCATCATCTTTGCAATACTCGGCAGTAGCGAGAGATAGCTTTCACACACTGTCAGCCGCAATATCCAGGTGTCCAGGAAAGCTGCGGCTACACGTACACATTCTAAATATAGTGACATGCAATGCTAACTCCGCTCCTCGTACGTGTCAAGTAGATCTCCTTGTATCGCGTGTCAAACACATTGGTGCCCCGTTGTTTGCATTCGCGGTTTGAAAAAACCTTGCCCTGGTTCCTCCATTTTTATTTTTTTGCACATTCATGAGCAAGAGAGCGAGCGGGGAGAGGGTTTCGGACTCGGTGCCCTCCGCCATCATCTTTTCACCAAGTCTCCTCCTGCCCCGTGTTTTATTTATACCGCATGGCGCTCCCTCGCTTCGCTGCGGGGATATTAACACTCGGTAATTCCAGTCAGACGCCCCCCGGCCGCAGATCGGACGCAAGTTCCAGAGAGAGGTTTTTTTTTTTTTTTTACTTCTTCGGAGGGTTGTGTGCACATTCCCGTGCCAAAGACCAGCAAAAATGTAAAGAATTGCGGAAAGAAGAATGGATTTTTTTGACTTTTACGTGTGGTTAGGCATCCCATTGCGCCGGACCGGGTGGTACCGTCAGTTGTGGCTTGATGCTAAAAGTTGTGGAGCGCTTAATGCTGATAATGTGGTCTACGACTTTATAGTAGTGGTTTATTCTTTGTTTATTTATTCGACTCCGCTTCTGTGTAATCTTGCCCCAAAGTCAGACTTTTTTCTAACTCGAAACCATTGCAACCACAAGTGAATTGCCCCCCCACCCCCCACCCTCTCCGCTTTGTCTCTTTCCTCTCCGTTCTGGCATTCACCCTCGTCGACAGAAAATTGTATGTTAAATTTGACTTCTTTGCAGAGCGTATCTCCCATGAATCCAGTGTGAAGTGATGGATGAACGGGTTGCGTTGGTCAGGTTGTGAGTACAGAGAGGGTCACTATATTCCCAGGCTGCTTTTTTGACATAGAACAAGCAAACGCAATGTCCAGCAAGAAAAAAAAAAAGGGGAGCTGTATGTTGAACAAAGGCAGATATTCTTTATATGGATTAATGGCATGTTTTCATTCCCAGACAAAAGATTTGTGGGGACTGATGAAATAAAACAAAACATGTTATTGTCAACCTATTGTGACCCTCTCTGCGTATGTTGCAATTTGTCCAGCATAACTTGAAATCTTTGGAGCTGTTAGCTGCTATGCTAAGTTTGAGTGCTAATAGCTATGTCAAACAAAACGGCTAAAATCGGGTTCGCTCTGTAATGCTTATTCATATTCCGGGATGTTCAGGAGCTAATGCTGACTCCATTGAGTCGCATTAGAGCGAATGTTTGCTCCCCGACCAGCCTGTAAGTTGCAGACGATCTAAAATGGCAGAATGGTCTTTAGCTAATAGACCAAGATGACATAAATGCATTGTCCTTTTTCAACCATTAAAGTTTAATACCAACAGTGCTTGTCAATAATAATCAACAAGATCTGCAGTTTAAATTATGGATGTCAAAACAGAACGCCATCAGAAATACTATATAATATTCTTTACGCGCTGCGCTGCCATCCAGGCCCCCGTATGCATTATTGATGGAGGTGGGAGACAGATGAGTACTCAGCCGCCTCCCCGAGTTTCCAATGACACCATTATTCAGTGGAGCCCGTTAATGTGAAACCGCAGCTCGACAGGCCGACAGACGCCGCGCTGCAGGTTAACGAGCCTCCGTCGTCATTTAGCTCGACGTGAAGGAGTTTAGTTACGGGCAGGTGTGTACTACTAAAGATCTGCGGTCGCTCATTTAAGGTTACGGCTCTGTCGTGGGTTTTCAGCTGTAAATGGTTGTCAGACGATACAACCGAGTAAACATCATAGAAATAACAAAAACGAGCGGCGTTCAGTCCTCACCTGTGCGGTAGGCCCGAAAGAGATATCGTTATCGTATTTATATCGATATGAACGTTCAAAATATTTAAATTGAAAAAGTAAGATGTAAACGATATAGATTTTCATCAAAAAAAACTGCACTCTTTTGTATTATGATTTTATTTTTCTGAAAAATGCTTAGTTTTCACCTAACCCATAGTTATATGGTATCGTATCGATATCGAGATATCTGTCATGAATATCGAGATATAAAATTTTGTCCATATCGTTCAGCCCTACTATGCGGACAGTTAGCCTGCCAGCTAGTGCGAGAAGTTCGTTAGCATTTAGCCATCAAACACTGCAAATTATGAACGATCCAGATGTTTTCAACTGTTGTCAACCCATCAACTACATTTAGCCTAACTAGAAATCATTAATACATTTAAGATCTTTTTAGATTATACTTGTACTATACGGCCTCTGAGCTAAATGCTAAATCATATTAAGTTTCTGCTTTTTGTGGGGTCGGATACACTTCCAGTAGCCACTAAATCCTTATTTGTTGATGATTGAGAAATGATGAAATGCTATACTTTGATAAAAGGACTGGCTTCACAACTCATTTGTATGGGGACAGAATGCTTAATCGGTGACTAAGTACACATTAGCAACAGGCTCAGATAGCTAACGGCATGTCTGGGATTTCTTTGGTAAACATATTCTATCTTTTTTCAAAAGCTTACACAAAAGTGGTTAAGTGGAGCTTGATCTATCCCAAACAAGTAAAGTCGCTCCTTTGTACTTTGTGAAGTCGCTGGTCTGTGCCCGCCCAGCGTTGCATCTGAAGTGGCCCTCACAAATGAAAGGCAGTCTTTCAGTGTGGCTGCTCCTCTCATTTCCTCCCTCAAGTGTCACTTTGCTATCAGAGGAGCCCGGGGCCGGCATGCCAGGGGCCGCTCCGACTTGAGATCAATGGAGAGACGAGTGTTTTGCAGACCTCGAGTGCACTGAGGGCGAGGCGGGGTTGATAATAGCTCAGTGAGAGGACGATTTGTTTGATTTGCTCCCATTAATTTAAACAAGTTCATTCTGAGCTCTTCAGAGTGTGACACTGACTATCACTGGCAATAACACACTGCGCAGTCTACTACAAACCATATAACTAAGCCACACGGCAGAACATGCTGGGTTACAAGAGGAGGCTTTCAAACGACACAAACATGCAGCTCGTAGCGCACTACTCGACCCCCGACGATGCTATTTTAGAGGTGGGTTTTCAAAACAGCAATCAAAAGAGGAACAAATGCTTTAAACCTTGTAGCTGGCAACCTGTAGTCAAAACATATCAGCTTCTCCATGAAGACAAGCCGATGTCAGCTGGCGAGCCACTCACATGTTTTAAGTATTTTACCACCAATAAAAACACCCAAAATGGAATAAGTGCTTGTATTTTTATTGGAATTATTGGGTACGCAGCATGGCTTCACTTTAATACCCATGAGAGTAAAAGCACACTTCATTGTCAGCTGCATTTGTCTGTATTCAAATAAACAAGCCATAATTTGCGATTCCAATGCTTGCCAAATGCAGACACGTGAGACAATTGGAAGCCTTTTATATCCAGTAGGAAATCCAGCAAATAGCTTTCATTCCTTTGTCTGTTTTGTGAAGGAAGCTGTCAGGGAGACAGGGGCGGGCAGTTATCATCAAATCAAAAGTGACAGCAGCAACGGACAGAAATAAGCCTTTTCCTGACTGCCGTTATCTGCACTGCTGGGATGAGGGCTCTTTAAACAGGGGGCAAAGGGCCACCAGGCTGGCCCCGTTTGATGCCGTCCCGTGACAAGGCCGTCTGTTTTGCGTCTTATCGCCGCTTTCTGGCATGTCTTTCAACTCGGTTTGCGCTCAATGGACAAAGGTGCAAAGAAACGAGACACTTCAGATCAGTCGGGATGGAAGATATTTACAATATGGGTGGATATGAAGTTAAAATGTGTGTCTGTATTTGGTTGTTCTTTGACCGTGCACTTGGCCCCACATATAAAGACATTTTCGTAAGCTAAAGGTCTTAGACGGTAGTGCCTCTTGTCCCACATAACAAGGCTACAATTAATAGGTAATATATTGTCCTCTGAAGACAACAACGTGAGAATTCTTTGTTCTGCTAAACAAAATAAAATGTTAAAGCTACTGAACAATGTTTTTGTCAGTTTGTGTTGGCCTCAGTTTCTCCCGGGACATGTTGAGTAATTTGGACACTCGTTCGTTCCTCTCGAGAGCTCTCCAAACATGTCCCCTCCACAGGCCCAGAGCGAGGATGGAAGTGGCCCACTCCAGTCGTGATAAGCACCGCTCTTCTTCTCCTCCTCCCACCCTCCGTCCCCGCGTTTCTCTCCCCTCCCCGCCCTGTGTCGCCCTGCCCCGCTGCCCCGATCGCCCCTGCGCCCCGGGACAATAGCTCACTTTCAAAGAAACGCAGGCAAAAAGGGGGTCTTGCCGCTGTGTCACAGAACTGCCTGTTTGTTAAGGGAATCTCCCAAAAGCAGCAGCCCCATAAATCACACGGGGGCAGAATGGCTATTGTCGTCCTAAGCACCACTTTTCACCTTTTTGTCTTTCCCCTGCCTCTTCAACTCTGCACCAACCATTAACCGAGACACTAGCCCGAGTCAAAGGTTGGATTTTTATGACTTTTCTTTTCTGCAAATTTGGCGCCTTTTTTTTTGTGGCCGTTTCCTTGCCAAAATTCCTCTTTCAACACAAGCTGTCCAAGCACATCCATGTTTTATGCGCCATGCAACAACCCCCCAACTCTCGATTTTTTTAAACAGGACTCCCTAAGCTCGGATAAGCATAATCTATCACTATGCACATTGTAACTCGGACCCCCCTTTGCACTGCTTTTTCCATCGCATTGTCTTTCCCAAATCGGATTAAACTCGACGCCATTTGACTCCTTGTGGGTGTTTGAAAGAAGTAACAAAAACGCTAGCAAGACAATATTGTACTGCACATTTTCAGACAAACGTGTCATTGCGCCTTTTCTGACGAGCATTGCAGTTCCGTTCATTTTTCAACATATCCAGGAGCATCAACGGAGAAGACTAAAATAGTTATTGTTCTTGTTTTGTGCGCCAAAGGTTCTAGAGTAATGCAATTCAAGTTTGCTGTATGCCCTTTACATGTGCTAGAACTGACAATAAAGCTAACACTGAGCTTTGACACGGCGACAAATGGCTTATATTCCTCGAACACACTCATGTTGTGGCCCAGACATTCAAATAATGTTGATATTGGCACTAGAATGCTCCGCAATCTCGCATTAAACGGCATCATGCTCGATCCGTTTTGATTGCAATGCCGTATTAATGAGCTTTCGCGAACTGCTCTGCTTCCCCGCGCCGACCCTTCTGATGTGTCAGCAATCAAGACCGTATTATCATAATTAGATCACTGGCACTGCATTCGGTTTACACAAATCTGCCAGCCACGTTTTACAAGGCATTTTATTACTTGCCTAAAACTACCCAGTGTTTTTCTCTCTTTTTTTTTTTTTTCTCTCCTACTCAGTCTTGTTCGTTTCTCAAAAGGGTGTTTCTTGCACACGCCAACGGAGACGGCATGAATTAGCCATGAGGGCAATGGACGTGAACTAGATTCGAGCTTTTAGAGGGGTCTCTATATAATGGGAGCACTTCTCTGGGAAGCTATTTCAGACCCTTGACTGTTGGTTGGGTGTATTTTTTACATTAAGATTTGTAGTGGATATAGGAAAATACTTGACTATGGCGGAGTGGTTGAATCTATAGTAGGGTTTTCCTTTTCAAAACCATGTCCATGTCCAGAGGAGTTCTGGTGCCAGAACTTCTCTGTAAAAGAGTTTAAAAGACTAAACATTTCAAGTCATAAACATTTCTTTCTATTTCTTCTTCCCATTTGTCCCTTTTTGGAGTTGGCACATGAAGAAACCACCTTATTGTGAACTGCGCATATGGATTCTGCATTATTTTCTACTACTAGCATTTATTCAGACCTGGAACTGGCACAAAGAGTACCCTAGTATCTTGTAATCTGAAATGGGAAGTCCTGCTCCTACCAGCTCATGTTTCATCTCTGAGCAAGACACTTTTTCTTACATCTTTGGCTGCTTAATACCAACATTATTCCATATACGTTTGAAGTAACTGTTTACCATCTAATCTCTGGTTCGTCCAGTTAATTGCCATATTGATTCAACACACGCAGTACAATTCGCATGAAGAACGGTTACAGTCCCTTTTAAATGCCTTCTATCGCAAACGTAAACACGCTGTAGAGCTGGAGAGATTACGAAGCAGTTCAATGGGATTACACCGGTGAAACCAACACAATGGCACATTAGAGTCCTTGTCTTCACAGCTACAGCCGTCTTATCGGAGAGAGTGCTGAGCCTGATACACCGCTGACCTGTTATCTCACACTACCTGTGCCATCTGCTGCAAAGGGCTAGTTCATTGCTTCAGTCTAAACGCCAAGAGCTGGGGAGGGTACGAATATTATAAGAATATCTCATGTGAATCGCTTCTCCACACCTCTGCTAGCTCCTGGATCCGTGTTAAAAACAAAACTCCCCGCACCGCATTCGATACAGTTATAGTACATACCTCCACGGTGCTGAGGCCAAGTCTAGGAAGGTGATCCGGTCCCCAAGTGTCTTATCTCAGCCATTATAATCTACGCCTTTGCAGTTGGCCTCCGCGTCTTGAAACCCAACCCAAAACAGAAGGGCATGTTCACTTTCCCCGACGCGGCTCTCGAGTGCTTCCTAATGATACGTTTGGGTGTAACAAAACCCGCCGGTCCTCACCCAAAACGAGGAGCCAGAACATGTTCCTTGGCGGGGGCAGCGCTGACAGACAGGCAGCATGGCAATTTCGAGTTGTATATTTTGGTGCTTTTAAACATTATATCAAGCTGTGAGGTCTGGGAGTTTATCTCGAGGAAGACGAAGCGGAAAGTGGAGTTGCTCACATGCGGCGGGGCTTTCTGAAGGATGATCGACATTTGTCAAGATAATTACCATTCAGTTGCTATCTTTACCCAGTTGAGTTGTATTAGGGTCAAACTCGGGGCTAAAAAGTGTGCTCCTGAAAACCTTCTGGCTGCATGCCTCACGGTGAAGATGGCGCAGGGGTTAGTGGTCTTGCCTCACTGCAAGAAGGTTCGATTCCCTGACCTGGTGCGGCATATGGAGTTTGCAGGTTCTCCATGTATGTGAAGGTTTCCTTTACGTCCAGTTTCTTCTAAAAACACATGTCCATAAAGAGATTCCAAAGTACAGTGGGACTTTTCTGAAATTATAAAGGTCAAATGAACTTGCAGATTAAAAAAGGTTTTGAGTCATTATCTTTTTTATGTTGTGGACTAGGGCTTCATGCCAAATATCTCGATATCAATACGATACGATATAACTATGGATTAGTGGGACCTTTGTCGCCGACGAAGCCTTTTGGATGAGAGGCAAAACGTTCAAAGGACTTCAACTACTGAGTACAGAAGATGAATCAAGTACCTTCATTGAATATGGGTTAGGTGAAAACTAAGCATTTTTCAGAAAAAATAAAATCATAATACAAAAGAGTGCAGTTTTATTGATCTATATAGTTTATATCTTGCTTTTTCGATTTTAATATTTTGAATGTTCATATCTCGATATCGATACGATAACGATATATCTTTCAGCCCTATTACACAATACATTTCCAATGGTTTTTCACTTTGACAACGATCAGAATTTTACATTTGAAATCCATGGATATAAAATCGCAGGAATTACAAAGTCAAACATGAACCAAGATGTTCAAACTGTAACCTCCCTGCAATCAAAGCTCCCACAATGTACGACTACAAAATTGCAATGCAGTTACATTTGATTAGGGCGTGCCCAGTTCCATGCAAGTTACCAAGTACTTTTACAAGTGGTTCTCTGATTGCTTTAAAGTACAGCCCCAGTCTTGGATTATGTTGAACTCAGAAAGTCAGATACGTGCCTTCTGTGGTCTGTCTGCTCTGCGTTAGGAGCTTGATATAGTTTGAGTGATTGAGCGTGTTGACGTTGGAGCGCGGCCTGCACTAATAGCCTTTTGAGCGCTGTAATGCGGCTAAACGGGCCCAGTGAGTCATTGATTACAGAACTCCGCGCACTCCATCAAACTGATTACATTATGCACAGGCCTTACCCTCCTGCTAACCTCCCATTATGTGTGTTTTTCCTTCCAGGGAGCTGATGCCCAAGACGCTGGAGGGCCAGATCACCATGGAGAAGACCCCCAGCTACTTCGTGACGCGGGAGGCTCCGGCGCGCATCGCGGCCATGTCCCGGGGCACGAAACTCATCGTGGTGGTGCGGGACCCGGTGACCAGGGCCATCTCGGACTACACCCAGACTCTGTCCAAAAAGCCCGACATCCCGTCCTTCGAGAGCCTCACCTTCAAAAACAGGACTACGGGCCTGATCGACACCTCGTGGAGCGCCGTGCAGATCGGGATATACGCCAAGCACCTGGACAACTGGCTGCAGTACTTCCCCATGGAGCAGCTGCTGTTCGTGAGCGGGGAGCGGCTCATCAGCGACCCGGCCGGAGAGCTGGGCCGCGTGCAGGACTTCCTGGGACTCAAGCGCATCATCACGGACAAACACTTCTACTTCAACCAGACCAAGGGCTTCCCGTGTCTGAAGAAGGCCGAGGGCAGCAGCAAGCCCCACTGCCTGGGCAAGACCAAAGGCCGCACCCATCCCAACATAGACCCCGAGGTGGTGCAGAGGCTACGGGACTTCTACAGGCCCTTCAATCTGAAGTTCTATCAGATGACGGGGCATGACTTTGGTTGGGATTGATGTGAAATTGCAGGACTACTTTTCTTTTCTTTTTTTTCTCTTTCTGTTAAACAATGGCAAAATGTGGATTTATTGCTATATATATGTAAAATGTACAGAAATCTATTTTATAATAATTTATTTCTTATTTTTAAGCAATTAATTCACTAAGCTGCCTAACCATATTTGTACATAACATCCGGCCCTGGCATCTTGTTTTGAAACATTCCTCCGTTTATTTTGTATCCTCGCGGTTCTCTCTTGTCCTGTCAACTCAGTGAATTAAATGGTGCTATGAAAATGCAGATAATCAGCGCAGACTGAAGGTGTAATGTAAAAAAAAGCATCGTATTACGGGTACAAAGGAGTCCATATGTGTGTCTGTGCGTTTATCATTTCCTCATCACATTACGCTAAGTGCATCTCTCAAAGCATTTCACGTCTTTCTTCTCCGCTGCCGGCGCTCCACCCGTCCACTCGCTCCGCAGGTGGATCAATAGGCCTAATTGGTCCTCATTGTGTCACTTGTGCTTAAAGTATACCGCGGCCCTCTCATTCAGAGCACTCCCAACTGCCCGCTCCAATGAACGTCCCATCCATCAAACTCCGAATCCTGTCCACGTCCGCATGTTAGCGCTATGCTAATCCCGTAAAGGTAACCGGCTGATCAATACTCTCCGTTAGCCGACTCCCCATTAGGAGCGGGGAGCCGGCGCAGATCCAGGCCCCCTGCCCCATTTCAATCGGAAAGTGCAAAGGTCAGGCAAAGTCGGAATCAGATCTCACCGATAGCCATTTCATTCGCTGCAGGTATTCAGAGCTTTTAATCCAATTCCGCCATGGATGTCCTTCCATCCGGTGTCGGGAGATAAGAAATCCCCATGTAAACCCGGGACAGAAACCCAAACTCAGCCGTTTCATCTGTGGCTAATGTCCGTGCTGATTCTGGTTCGAGTCGGGGCTGCGCGATACAACACACAGGTGAGATGTTTGGTAACACTGCGAGCAAATAAACCGTTTTCCCGCCATCCTCATGTCTTCCCAAGAAATTGAAATTACTCCTCCGCTGCTATACCTACCATTAATGCTTTGTGATTAGCTTTGATGTGTAAAAATATATCAAAGCCTAAACGCAATGCAAGCTTATGAGGGGTTTAGCCAAATGCAGTAGCCCGCTATGTCAAAACGTCAAGATTAAAAGATTAAAGGGAAGGCTTACATCCGCAGTTATTGCAAGTGTCACCTTCCCCAAAACCTGCCGTGCCATCCTCCGCGGCCCCTACGCCTAATGCCTTATTGCCCTGTCATCGCCCCGCATCTCACCCCTCCCCTAAAACCTTCAGCCAAAAATAAAAAAATAAAAAAGAAGTACATCTGGTTCATATTTCACTATCTGTCTGTGGTCTCTCACGCATCGCTTCTCCGTGTTTTATCTTTCTACTTGAAATCGCTTGATATGCAAGACGGAGCAACACGTAGTTATCTGGTCTTTGGGGCGCGGCGGCGGATTACAGTATGTGCAGTGAGGGCGCTACTTTGTGCTATGCATCTCCAGTCGGGATCACGGAAAGGATAAGGATTTTTTTTGTCTTTTTTTTTTTTGGTCCAGAATGTTTTTTTTTTGTAATTGAATGTACACCGTAGTAACCACACATCACTGTTCAGTTCAAGTTTATTTAATACCGGGAAAATGTTGTGCCTCTTTCACCGCTCAGCCAAACACTTCACAATTGTCAGTCAGCCATTTTGTTCTCCATTCGAAAACCACCGACTGGGTTCGCCTCAAACCAATGTGTTGGGAGTCGGGGTAATGGAGGCTTTGCACACTGTACTTCCTTTTTATTTTTGTAGTTTCAGAGTTTTATCAGCTGAGAGCCTCCATCGCCCCCTTTGCTCCTTTTGTGCAATGTTCGAATCAGATTAAGCATTTATGATGGTCTGCATCCAAGTTCACGTGCCGTTCTCAAAGGAAAGTCCCAGTGATGGATGGCGCAAGTAACTGAGGGAATATCTCCTATAAAATTCAGAATATTGCACTCATGGGTTTGTTCCATGTTGCTGCACCTGTTACGGTTGAGTTTTATTCAGCCAGATTTAAGATCTAAAACTTTAGAAGATGTTTGTCTTACCCGCATATAATATGTATTTAGTCTAGCAAGATCGGTATGTACAAAAGAGGACATGTAAATCAAGTATTTTGTGGTATGTACATCAAAGGAATTAATTTTACACAATGCAAGAGCGAAATGGGAGAGATGTTTCTAGATGATTAAATACTGAACATTCATAATATTTCTTTGTATGAAGAAATAAATAAAAATATATATTTTACCAAATCTTCATGTGTCTGCATGTGCTTCTATCTTATAAAAAAGAATTATTGCAAACATACACTGTTAATTTATTCCTTCACATGGCTCTACTTCATTTATATTCACAACAATATATGTTATGTACGCTTATGTTTACAACATTACAGTTTTTAGAACATTTATCGTATTCATGTTCACTCACAAACTGGAGAACATGAGCTGAGAAAACCTGACCATCGAATGCACATAAGAAGTTGTACCTCCATGTTTCATTGGGAAGAAATGGGGTGGTTTTTATTGTTTGTGATCATAAAAACCAGGACCAGCTCTATACCTTCATCGGGTGCTAGAGGGTTTGTGGCAGGCTCCGGAAGCTCCTTGCTGTAATGGACTCACTACTTAAACCTTTTTGACCCTGTTTAAGTCATTATTGAACACAGGCTTGTTATTCAGACCTCCACACGGAACATTTTCCTATTATATATTTTTTTATTTCCGCCCAATTGCAAATTTAGGAGCTGGCTCCAAAAACCCGGCCAAATTGCTAGCAATAACAAGCTTCAGTTAGCCTGCGCTGAACACGATGAAAAAAGCCACTCTCTGTATCGCTCTTCTAAAGACTATGATTATACTACTGCACATGAATGAAGAAGGGACGGTGTGGACGGTCTCTTCAAAAGGCAGTGGCTGGTTACTTATTGCTGGTTTTGTGTCCGCAAAGGTGCTTGTTTACTATGATGGGAGTATGTTACTTGGGATGGGATTTGTGCATCGAATTAAATTAAATTGTTAAGTGTGATTTATTCATTTGACATGTGCTTTGAGTAGTCACTAAGTTGTCCATCCTTGAATGAACACCATTGCTGTTCTGCCAAATTAGCTAACACACAATTCAAAGTAATTCATCAGTGTCAAATACGTTTTTATCCAGCTGTGATCCTACGTGATGGAGGGGAAACTTCTTTACAGTTTTATCTTGTAATTTGATTACAAGATATGCACAGGACACATTGTTCGGTGTTGTGATTCGGCCACGTTCTGTCAATAACTTAAAAAACTGTGGCCCTTTTCACACTTATTTGAGATGCCAAGTTTGTCAAGGCCGTGTTTACCGAAGTCTGTGGTTTCTCCGCGTGCCAGTCTGGCTCCTGTGCTGCTCTTGCGGTGCCCGGCCTGGCACGGCCCCCCTTGATCCGGGGTGGTCCGTGCGGTTTCAGGTGTCCCAGGGAGGAGGTTGTGGCTGTGGGTCCTGCCAGCTGATTGGAAATGCCCCCCACCACACCGTCCCATAACGAGATACACCTCCAGAACACGGCTGTTTACTTGCATGGCTCCCCGACACCGCGGTGCATTAACAGGGCCCAGATCATATCATTGGAGCTGATGTATTTACTGAGTTATCCTGAAAGGATGTTGATGTAAAAGCACAGGTGAAGTTAGGTTGCCTTTGCAGTTCAAGGTTTATGCTGGATTTGTGATTTGGTTTGTCAAAATGTGCTTGTTAAAATTTGGTTGGTTTACTCTTGTGAACTACTTGGAAATTTGAAATGTCAAAACTAACATTTCTTCATAAACAAACATTCCTATTTCATTTGCAGAATTGTCCTGTGTTTCGCTGATCCAGATTTCCAAAAGTTAAATTTAGCCTGTGAACATTGTTTTTTTCTCTTGGCCCCAGGGGGAAACGGATGCTCCATATCTGACAGGCACATCCCTCTGTGTCTCACTACATCACTGCGAACATAAAACAACAACCACAAAGAGAGACATGCACCAGCTCACAGCTCCATGAGGGACTTCGCCAGAAACCGGTTTTAAAATACCTCTCGGTGTGCCGTGGTACCGCACTGCCCCTGCACTAAAAATGTACTGACTAAATCAACCGGATGCATTGTTGCACTACGTTAAACCCAATTTTGGGCCCAACACAGAGATATAGATAATACATGGACCGCTAAAAAAGTTACTGTGCAACGCCTGACGCACGCGTGGAAAAATGTCATCAAACTAGCAAAGTAAACTTACATCCTCAATTCAAGTCATTTAAGCCAATGCTTGAAATTTACTTTTTGTAGTGTAGCCATTTGTGGAGGGTCTCTGAAATCAACTTATCATTGTTGCAATAACATTATGCATGTTGATACATTTAGAATTAATCTCAATGAAATGTACAAGTCATAACATTGATGGGTATTGGTTATGTAGCCACTGATTGGCCACTATACTAATAAGACAGATGGACTACTAGTCACATAGAAGACAATAGCAGTTTCCCCCAAACAAATATGTCAGAGGTTGCTCAAAATGAATCCTAAATATGTTTTGTTTAAAACCACCTATAAACCTATTCCAGCCAGACATGAGCTGCTCGAGCATGTGGTTCAACAAGGGCATTGCGTGTCAAGCCACTCACCAGGACCCCGTATTTTACCCTTTAAAAAGTCAAGCCTGGCAGACAGTTTTATTATTGACGCCGCGTCCTCCTCGCCACTGTGCCATACCTCCTGCTACTGTGACGAGGCTGCTTGGATAGCGCTCAATGGCTTTTAATCGCCTTGAAGCTAATACGATCAAACGCATAGCAACCTGTTTCTGCGCTGTCTAGGGGGAGGCACGATATGGCAAACAGCAGGTGCCAATAGGGCTTTCTTCTTCTCGTTGCCAGGTGTCTTTACCCCTCCCACTACCCAAAGCGGCACCAACAACAGCCCTGGGGCACCAGCGAAGACAATAAGACATCATCTGCAAACGCTACAATCACCCCCCGCTATGCTGCTGCGCTATACATTTAACAAAGCGATGTTCTTCCCACCTGCACTGTGAGGAAAAACATCAGAGGTTCAGGATCAGAATCAGAATTGTATTTATTGTCAAGGTTACGAACAGGTTCACAAGTAGGATTTTTCTTTTTTTTTTTCGGTCGATCGTGCAACATGAAACATATAACACATAACTTAGATAAATAATAAACTATGGAGGCTTAAAGCTATCATTTAAACTATGGTAAAGACAACAATTTGACATAGAACAATAGCGTGAGTGCATTCACAGATGTGCAGGTGCATTGGGTAAAAACAATAACAGTTTTCCCCCCTCCGCCGCCAGGGAGAAGAGCCAGGGGGAAAGTACACAGCCCTGAGGAGCTCCAGTGTTTTGTTCCTTACTGTTTATTATGGAGAACTCAAACTCAAAACTTCAAAGGTCATATTTTTACACTGTGTTTTGTCTGTCTCATTACTTTGGTGTTATGTCCATATTTCTTTCTAATTATTAATGGCTGTCTACTTTTTTGAACATCTATTTGAGTATATCTTTGAAATCATAAATCACTTTAGAACTGATTATGGCCGCTCTACCCACCAATAATAAAATCTGATATGATAAACTCGCAGACGGGTTTATTGAGGTTGCTGTCGCTGGCTCTGATCCACGTTGCCGTGCCACCTTCGCTCTTCTCTCATCGCTCCATCCAAAACCACATCCCGTTTGCTTCCTCTCAGGTGTGTCTTTCAATGCAGCAGCTGAGCAATTACCCGGGTCTATACCACTTCAACTATCTGTGATGATTTCTGATGAGAGGCGGCGAGTCCCTGCCTGCTCACGGTGAAGCAGGCTCGGATATCTGCGTTTACACAGCGTCAGGTGAAGCCGTAGTAGTACGCAGTATGTGGGCCGCTGTTTACTCAGTGCGTTTTCCATTGAAGGTTAAGTGGCACGGTTTAACCAGACTGCCCCACGGCGACCCGCAATCCCCACTGGCAGTGGCACATGTGTTGCTAAAACATGGAAACACACCATACTACTGCAAACTAGCTGGCGCTGACATAAACTTTCTACAAAATATCATTACGATAGTGTGCAAGCAGAGGCCTAAACAGGAAAGTACTTGGCTGGAGACTTTGCATATCGTGTTTGTTTGAATTTGGTGAGGGCAACAGGGGTGCGGGCTCTCTCTGGGAGAGTTTGCGAACTCCAGCACGATCCAGGAATCGAACCTTGAATTGTTTCTGTTGTCGGGCAAGTGTGTGCTAACCATTATTATTATTGGTATGGAGCACATCGGTTTCACCCACTGTGGTTCTGGAAATAAAAGCCATAATCATTTTTTCCCGAAGACTTAAATAATCACAGTTACAATGCACAATGGAAGCTACTCAGGTTGTAGATACTACTGGCCATAGTGTGTATATACCAAATATGTCAAGATACTTCTTTTGCTTAGAAATAGTTGCAGTTACACAGGCGTCTGTTTCAGCGTCTATGATAACGCATTGTCATGGCCCACGTTATATTTAGGTCGCGTTTAAATGGCACTATAAATATCTTATTTGATCAGAACCGTGGACACGTGTCTGTGGATTTAAGTGAAAATTGGAACTGCTTTGCGACGCACTTCTGAATCTGCTCGGCCTCGGTGGAATTCGCAACATTCAAACATTCACCAGAACGAACTGACAAGATGGAAATGACCTCCGTTTGTTACTTACAGATATGTTTAAGCCCATTTCCAGATGACCTTTCAGAATAAAAGTCTTGTCTTTCACACATATTCCAGGGTACAAATGAAAATCTATTTTGAGCACACTTACGGACAAAAGAGATAAGTTATGTTTGAGTTTCTGCCGTGCCTCATAGTGGCCTCATCCTGAGACCTTTCTTCAAGCAATCGTGTTTTTGCCTGTCTTCTTGCGCTCTGTCACCTGAGGCCATACAGACGGAGCGAGGATGTCAGAGCACCGCCGCGGTGCGTTTGTAAATACCATTTTGAGATCGCGGGCCAAAAACATCATTTGATATGCGAGGCCGTGGCCAATCGTGATATTGTGCCAGAGAATATTATCTGTATCCTCAATTTGCGCTCCTACCTATTATATCTCTCACGCTTTTGTGTTATCATGACGCGGTTTGATGGAAATAGTGGCTCCGCACGTGTAAATACCCTGCTCCGCTCACACCTCTGACGCGAACCGTGAACCATACCCACACCTGTCTTTCTGGAGCAGGGGGGGGGGCAGGCGGTTGTTTATCCTCATGAAGAAATGTGCTCCAGGTGGGAACTATAGGACTGATCAAAGAGAGCGGATAAAATAACGTGGGCCAGCTGATTCAAGCGTAATATTGCTGGTGTGCATCCGTCTATTTACCGGTAACAGATGAGCCTGACTGTGACACTGTGACACGTGGCAGTCTGAATGGGTTCTGATGGATGGCCGGTGACTTACGGGACTCTATTTGGCAATTACCCCGTTGTCCGTGCGCACCGTCTAACAAAAACTGCCGTGGAATATACAGTTCTTGGCAAATATTGACAATATTTTACTACCTTTACTGCATTTGGATGACGTTGTATTGGAAATAAAACATCTGGGTATTAAAATGGCATTCGCATCAGTAATTTGACTCTGAAACTTACTACCTGCAGTAATCCTGTACTGCTGGGTTGCAGGTTGTAGAATGTGATGTCGTCACCGGACCCAGCGGGGGGGCAGGAGTCAGTTTTTCCTATTCACAGCATTACACTTTCACAAGTCGTAGCTCAAAAGGAAACGCATGATTTACAAAAATGATCATTAGTATCAGTCACTGGGTCCAAGATCCCTCCGTACGAGACCAAAAATGTCCTCAAAACCAAAATAATTTTTCCTCCATATAATAGTATTGGCCTTTAGAATGCTGCGATGTCTTGGAAAGGGTATTTCAAATGGACATACCATTTCGAATAGAAACCTTGTATCTGGGTGCCTTAACTGGCGAAAATGTTTCATATAAAACAAAATACTTGTTTCAGATATTGCAGCTGCTAGGAAAGCTATTACAAGGAAATGGCTTAATCCACAGAGACCAACAATGAATGAGTGGATAGATATAATTTATGACATTTATAAGATGGAGAGAATGACCTTTATAATTAGATTACAACAGGATAAGTTTCAAAATAAATGGCAACGGTGGTCCGAGTATGTTTCATCTGTGAGACCAGACTTTGTATAAAACTCTTATTAAGATTACTCAATGTGTAATGGCTGTACATTTTAAAGGCTCGCCCCATGGTTGATTTGTTTGTTTTGTTTTTGTTTTGTTTCTGGAAAATGTATAAAATATTGAAAAATAAAGAATATATATTAAAAAAAAAAAGAATGCTGCGATGTCACCTGCAACCCAGCAATATTGTGCTTTTACTGGATTTCAATGTGAACTGTTTGTTTTATCGAACAAAGCTTCTCTGCACATTCAATTCACCACAACTCTCTCCATGTCCTTGCGTCTGTTTACATGAAATACCTCTTGCGCCTGCCGTCCTGGCTCTGTTGATTTGTTTTCCTGTGTTTTGATCACTGCGACGCTTCCCGCTGAGACACTTAGCCGCGGTCGGACAGCCTCCGGTCTCACTATCATCAATAATGCACATTCGCGGCTACGGGATCCGGCCAGCAGCACTGCCCCCGGGCACCCCATCGCCCGCCGTCTCCCTGCTGCGAGCTGCGCAGACAAATGGTTTCAATATCACGCTCAAAAGTGTCCCATTCCAGCCCCGTCCTGGAAGTATGAAGTGCATGAAGGAGTACCGTAATGTGTGATTATTAACGGGAAGTCCCACAATGAAGCAGCTTCTTTTTTTTTTTCCTTTCTTTTTTCCTCTCCGAAGATGGGTTTTCTAATGGCAAAAGCGTCCGTGCTAAGATGGCCATAGCTCACAGTTAGTCAGCGGGAGTGCGGGTCCAGCTGTTGCCCCGATGATATAGCAGGAAGAAGGATGATGGGAGCCCATGAGATACTTAACTGTGGAGTAGGAGGCATTGTAATTCACTGCACAGTGTCAAAATCTGTGCATTATTTAAAGGCACTTGTCTCTTTAGCATTTGGAGGGTAATAAACAAATTAACACAAGATGACTATAAAAGCTACAGTGGAAAGCTCAACGAACTCTGAAGGCCTTTCTGAAACGGTGGAAAGTGGGTCAAAGGAAGACTATATGTTTTTGCAATATCAAGCTACGGAAAATGTGATATCTGAAAACGTCTGTAAGTTGGTGCAAAATACTGGTTATCTGAAGACATAGATTTAGGGCTGATGAGAAAAAACGGCACTATTCGATAACTGTCTGAAACGGTATGTACTGAAACAAATGATCAGTGGTGTTTACTTGAAAATATCTTGGAAACCGATTGCCTTGAAAAAGTCAAGCTAATGTGGCTAGTCATTTATAAATCTTGGTAACTCACCAATTTCCAGTAATGTTACCTCACGCATTTTGAGTACTATTAACGCACTTATTTCTAGTAGTTAACTCACCAATTTCCAATAATGTTACCTCACTAATTTCAAGTACTTTTAACTTCCAGTATTCTTAACTCATTTATTTCCAGTATTGTTAACTCACTTACTTCCAGTATTGTTAACCCACCAATTTCCAGTACTGTTCAATTGAGCATTTTTTTTATTGCTGAATACTTGCAAATTTCAACTTCGTGTTACTTTAATAATAAAAGTCTAGGAAACCGATTGCCTTAAAATGACTCCGTAAAGACAACTCGAAGATTTTAAGGTGGACTTTCCTTAAATGTAAAAAAATAAAAATAAAATGTTGTAAGAATATAGATTTCCCATTGAAATGTTAAAACAAGATAAAACAAAGAACAAGTAATAACTACAACGCTAAAAGTAATCTCGCAAAAAGTAACATTTTCAAGAAATAGGTAATTTTGTCCTTTAAAAAAAAAGAAATCTTACTTTACTCTTAATTTTAATGTAAATATCTTGCCCTCATGAATAGATTTGAAATTACAGACACATGTACTTATTTCAAGAATACTTTTTGCAGTGTAAATCAGAACCAAGAACAAGGATGAAATGAAACTGAATGTGTGCACGTTATTACTTTACCTTGTGGCTGTGTTGGCAAAACAAATGTAGTAAAGAGTCTTGTTTCTTGTTTTAATTTCACCTTAAAAACATTTTACCTTATCCTAGGCGTGAGTCTCGGGATTGAGGTACGTAAATCCACCGTAATCGCACATAAATCAAACGCTTCAATGCTCTTCAATTTATTATCCAAAACGTATACGACGTGCTTTTATGCTTCCTATCATTCTGTCATCAGGTGTTATGAGCTTACCTAATTGCAGTTATAAATGCGTTTTGGAAGCCGACAGCCGGGGAGTGTCTGCGTTGCTCGTGGCTCAGCTCGTCTCTTGGCGTAATCCGCCGCTCCTTTGACAACGCTGGCTGTGGTTTGGACTTTGCGTGCGGTTGTGCATCAAAGAGGAGGGGGAAAAAAAACAACTACTCAGCTCTCGTGGGCAGATGTGCACCCAGCAGCGCTTCCACATGTGGCTCTGAGCTGGCACTACCATCAGCTGCGACTTTGGGCCTGAGGGGGGGAACCGATTTCGCTCTTGTTTAGGCGATGCCAGGGCAGACTCCATGGCTTTCAGAGATGTGCAGTTAGCTTGCTCTCTAAATGTTTGCCGACTTCAACGGGGCCGTAACGCATTCGGTTGATGCTTGTCCTCTGTATGATATATTTTGGAAACATATGAGCTGTTTTCTGAAAGGCGGTAATCGAATTTGGCTCATCAAACGTATGTGAAAAGCCTCTGGGAGAGAAACTGACGGACAGTGGCTTCTGGCACTTCCCCAGTTACAGGTTGGAGACTCCATATTAAAGTGCACATGACACATTAGACAAAATTTTTTGCTAGAACATAGTTAACACAATTATATTTAAGATTAAGCTTTCATTTGTTTGACATTTTTTGTGAGTTTATAGTTTCACTTCCCTAATGGACACTGACAGGAAGTGACAGATGGAGGCAACCATATTATGTCAATGGGAAATAAGTGAGTCAAACTGCGCTGGGCCTTTATCTATGTCACTTCCTGTCAGCAGCTTAAACATTCAAATGAAAATAACTTTTCTGCCCAACATTTCGTCATTAAAATTGCTGCTTCACTGAAATAAAATGATTATCATTACTTACAACAGATGTTATCCATCTAAGTTAGCCATATTTTCAATAGCATTAAAACTTGCCATATGCAAGTGGGCCACCCAATGTACCTTTTTTCCTAGAATAGGTATATTAACCGTGAACTAGTTGGCTAGTTGTCAGAATTACAGCGAAAGTACTCCACTTAACTCCCTAAAAGTTGTGAAATGTGCTTATAAACTCATCCCTGTGAAGAATTTGGATGTTAGAATGTGTTGGAAAGTGAAATCCAGGAACCAAAAAATACAGATAATTGTTGTTTAGATTGTTTTTAGTTAACCTTACAATTAATGCTTAACAGAATACTAGTATATATGAAGTGTGAAATACTAGTGGAAAACTGACTTGAAAAAGGTGAAAACGGCATCAGGAGTAGTCAATGGCTTTACACTGTCAATGCTTTTCTTATGGTTTCCACCTTTCTTGTAATGTACAGTGCAATCTTTCAATTTCACTCACACTCTAAGGGTCGAATCTCCATGTAATAATTTTATTCATAGCCTTTGGTGGTGTAATCGGTGGCCATCACCTTCAATAACTCACTCACGTCGTTTGCCAAAAAAAATGGCCGTTGGACTATCTCCTACTACATACGGAGGCCAGCATAAACATGTATGTTTACCATCGTTGCACATGCGAGCTCATTTCCGCCGCCCGGCCCCGGACGCAGGATTGGAACGCACAAATTAGCACCGGCATCGTTGTGCAACCACGTACCTGCGTTCAGCCAGCGTGACGGCTTCCGCTTTCCGCCGCTAATGTTGTTTTTTTCCCCCTCCAACATGTAACGTCAACATACGGAACATGCCAACACTTCATTACACGCTCGATTTTATTTTTCTTCCCCCATCTTCGCATGTCGCCGCAGTCCCCCCCCCCCTCGCTTATTATAATTGCATTGCGCCGCGTTTCCGAGCCCCGGCGTCGCACGGGCAACATAAAAGGCCATTCTCGTACACGCGGTATCATTAGCGATCGTTCGGATCAAATGCTGGGTGTCATGTGCAGTTCAGCGGGCTAAATTTATCCATTTTTTAAGCCCCCCAATTCAACTGCTGCGCCTCCTTCGGGGCCTCATGGTTTCTTCACGCGCCTTCAAAAGACAAAATCATATCAAATGGGGACTATGCATTTGATTTTTCATGCTTTTGATTGTATCCGCATTACACGGAATATAGTCATAGGCGAGCGACGGGGAGTGAGTCACAGCGAAGGCACATCTCAAAAGCCCAATATAAAAGGATTAAGACTGTATGTCGCAGGGTAGGCACTTACGTCATATTCATATTGTGACTTTTTCCACAGACCTTCAATTTGACTGGAAACCTGCCTTCAGTGCTCCTCGAAACGGTGCGGCACCTCCTGGGGTTGTCCCTGTTTCAGAGCGTGGCGTCCTGCACTGGTCAGCTCCTTTCTCTTCCTCCTGCGCAGCTCCCTCCGCCCCGAGCTCAGCAATAAATCTGCCATTAGCCAGAACACTAGTAGGGATAGTAGGTATGTGTGGCTTAGCTGTTAGTCTTGTCCGGATACCTCCTTGTTTGTCCCTTCCTTATTCCCTGTAGCACCTCTCGTGACGCCTCCACTGTGCTGCAGGTGTGGGGGGCTCTTGGTTGCACCTAATACACCGTTTGAAATGGCCTGTATTACAGATTCAGGGCCCCAAGTCTGAAATGTAAATGAGAAAATGCTACGTGATTAAACATGTGTAATTTACTCTGCTGCTGAACCACCTTTGCACACGCCTGGTAGATGACTCCCCAGTCTGAAAAAGTTGAACGGATTTATCACACAAACTTTAAACCCAGGGGTCTCCAACCTCTTTTCTTACCCAGTGACCCACTTTTACGTCACAAAACCACGGCACTTGAGTAACTATTAGGGGGAGTTCAAGTTTTGTAGCTACTCTATATTTCCACAAAATATGATGTGAATTTTGTCCTTATACTTGGCGTTGTTTACCTAAGTGGTTTGCAGAACATCTAAAAGGTGAGCACCAAGACAGGTATGGAGGTCCGTGCTATAACCCTTGCAAAACGGTCTTGTTTCCCCACAGTATCGATTCCTTTTTCCTGATCTCCGAAAAGAAAAGGTTAAAACATTGCTAATTTGAAGAGCACAGGGCCTTCTTGAAATAGTAACAGGTGCTGAACTTGCACACACGAGGTCAAACGCAGTCGCTGACCTTTAATCAGTCCGGCAGGTGCTGTTTAGTGAAGGTGACACGGCGCTACAAGCCCTCAGCGTTCCACCATGCATATTTAATATCGCTTTTGTCACCGCCGCGCCGCCGTTCTTTCCAGTGACGTCGCACCCTTAATGCCGTGTATTTTTAGAAGCGCGTGAAATTTTAATGCGCTAGTTGTGAAAGATTACGGGAATGATATAAAATGTTTACTTCTGTAACTTCCAGAATCTCGCCGGAAACAGTATAGCGAGGATGCCTGTGCCCGTTTTTTAATAGACGCTAATAAAATGAAATGGGCTGGACTGGGCCGCTGCCGAGGTGAAGGGCGGACGGATGCTCTTCTTTATATGTGTCTCAGAGTCGACAGTTAGCGCCGTGAAATGTGTTCAGGCTCACGTGAGTGTCGCCGTGCACATCTTACAGCTGTATGGAAGTGCACCGAGGTTACGAGGGAGACGTCAGAGATGTTAAAGGGACAGTCTGGTCTCGATGGCTCTACGAAGGGAAGCCTTTTTGGCGAAGCAGATGAAGTTGTAGTAGGAGACTGGAGCAGCCGCTTAAACCTCTCAACCCCCAACTGAACCGGGCACTTTTCCTCCAGTTTGGCTTTAACCAAATCTAAAAGCTTCTTGAAAAAAAAGTGTCAAAATAACAACGTAAATGTGGCGAAAACGTGACAAAAAAAAAGCTATGAAAAAGCGGTAAAAAAAAAACGGGCCGGAAAAGCAACAAAAAAGAGACAAAAACTTGACAAAACATGATGAAAAAGCAACAAAAATTGCCAGAAAAGCAACATAAACACAGTAAAAAAAGCAACAAAAAAACTATAAAAAAGTGACAAAAACACAACAAAAAAGTGACAAAAAAGCAATGAAAAAGCAAAAAAAAAAACATAAAAAAGTGACAAAAACAAAAAAATAGCATTGAAAAAGCAACAAAAAACAACTAAAGAGTGACAAAAAACTCACCGGAAAAACAACAAAAAAAGCAGTGAAAAAAGCATAAAAACCACAAAAAACATCATAGAAAAGCGACAAAAAAGAGACAAAAACACAGCAAAAAATGCACCAAAAAACAATAAAAAAGTGACAAAAACACGACAAAAAAGTTACAAAAAAGCAAAAAAAAAAGTTCCAGAAAAGCAACAAAAAAAGCAAAGAAAAAGCATAAAAAACCCACAAAAACATCACAGCAAAGCAACAACAAAAAAGAGACGAAAACGCGACAGAAACACTTTAAAGGTGTGACCAAAACGCGGCGACAACGGGACAAGAAAGTCACGATCACTGTTGTGGGTCTTAGCTTTCAAATGAGGCGTTACACTGTTGCCCTTTTATTTGGGGAAAGCCGAACTGGAGGAAATGCGAGAAAAAGGCTCAGGGGTTAAAGTGGGTGGTAATTACAAACTGTCATCTCACCCAAGGGTTATCGGCAAATCTCTCGACACTTCCCGTTCTGATACTGATGAAGTTTATGGCAAAGTCCAATTAAAAAAAGAATCCTCCCTCCTCCTGATAAGAGGGCTATTAATACTCCGGCTAGTACTTAATAAAGATGAATGCCAAGTTTATCAAGTCCACTTCTTTCTTCAGCCCGAACTGCTCTGCGCTGATATCACTGAGGCTCGCCTTATCAGCCGACTGCTCCCTCAAACCGTCAAGTGAGTTTTTAATGAAGAAGAGGAAAGAGTCGTCGCTTTTATGGAGTTTAAATTACAGCATTTATGATCTTTCTTTCGGGCCGCAATCGGATGCGAGAGACGTCTTTTTTTATTTTTTTATGGAGGGATTTTCCCAACCTCGGTGATCTCACTTTACTCCTAAAGCATAGTGTCTTTACATAAAAAAAAAAGAAAAGTAAAGTGAATGTAATTGGGTCAGCAATGCTTCAAAATGGAGCCCGTATTGTATGAGAACGGTTTCCTTAAAAGAGATACTGTGTCATTTTGAACAGAACTTGTAGTTTGAATAAATTATCTGAGCATCACAAAGCGTGACAAGTCCCCCACCAGAGAATACAATGTGAATATACGAATAGAATAGAAATGTCCTCTAGTATTGTTGCATTACAAAGGCTATTCACTTGACTTGAGTGGGGATAAAAATAAAGTGATATTTAGGCCCGAGCGGCCTGCCGTAGCAAGGGCCTATTGTAATCGCAACGCAGTGCGCGCAGCGCACTGTACCTAGGTGCGCGGAGCGCACGAAAACAGCGCGAAGCGCTGTCCCCATGTCAAACGTAAACTCACCGTGTAAAACAGTGACTGCCCACACCTCTGGTGTGGGCCCTTATACTTATAATTGCAGCAAAATGAATGGGGGAATATGGCCAACTGTCATACGGAGGTGGATGACGAGCGCGAAGCGCTCGTCATCCACCTCCGAGCCCCACGGGTGTGTGGGGGAAGTCGAAAGCTTTAAAAAAATGCATAATATGTTGTAGTCGCGAAAGCGACTATATTGTTTTTGCAAGAAATATTATTATTCTTCTTTATTCTTCTTTCTTTCTTCTGCTCTTTGAGCAGGAATTTGACCCCCTGAACATAGTCAAAAACTCACCAAACTTTGCCCAAAATTCAGGTCCGGTGAAAAATTAATTAAAATGTGTGTTTCGTTTTGGGGAAATAAAAAATGGCGCGACAGCGCCACCTACAAAAGTGAAAATACATTGCGCCTATGGGGAGGGGGCCAACATAAACTTTGTCATAGAGCGACGGGATTCGGTACAGACATTCGTCATGTGACGACAACCAAAAAACATTATTGTGGCCACGCCCCCTGACAAACCGGAAGTCCGCCATTTTGACAGGAAGTCTGGAAAATGGTGAGTCAGCGTTTTCGCTGACGTCGCATTTTAACGAACTCCTCCTAGGGCGTTTCACCAAATGAGCCCAAAATCGCTCCAGCTCATCCCGAGATGTGGGGCATCAAAAGTTATCCAAATTTTTTGGCTACGTTTTACGGTTTGTTTGCGGCGAAGCCGCAATCTTTACGAAGAATTTTGTGACTTACCGAAAACAACAAAATGCTCCCATTTGCACAAATGAACTTCGATTAAAAATCGGAAATATACATTTTATTGACCTTTCACCCCCGGACACAACAAATGTGAAAAAGTGAGATTTGGCGCGATAGCGCCCCCTCTAGGCCGAGAACAAAAAATGCATTATGGGAAAAAAATTAGTTTCTCGGAAATTGATAAAATTCGGCACAATAATAGCTGATGGCATCCCGATCCAAAAAGCCAATAAGACCCATACCGTATTTTGTACGGTGTTGCCATGGAGACGATCAAGGCTCCCCATGTTAATCCAATAGGACTGACACACAAATATCACATTATACACAATTACAGCGCGCTAGCGCCCTCTGTCAGGAGCTTGTGGACAGTAGTAATTGAAGTACGGCCCGTCAAGGCCGTCCGATGCTGCTTGTGAAATAAAAAAGATTTGGGGCGCGCTAGCGCCCTCTGCAGGTTGGAGCCATCATTCACATGGAGACGCTAAAAATCTCATTTTGACGTTTACTCACAAAGATTAATGGCTCATCAGGGCAATAAAATGTAGTGTGGCCACGTTGGCGCACTCGGTGGGTTATGGCGCGGCAATGGAGGCACTAAGGGAGCCTCCATTACATGGTTGCTAGGCGACCAACAGGTGGTCGGCCATTTTGGGAAAAATCGAGTAATCAGCGCCGAAGGCGCCATTTCTCGCCTTTGCCTCTTTTATAATCTCGACCTAGGGTGGCAGCGACATTATAACCACGTAGGGCGCGGCAGCGCCTCCCGGTTATTGCGGCGGCGTGCGGCAACCGGCGTCAACCGGCCACCGCGTCCCGCGAGGGCCTCTCGATGCCGCTTGCGGCTTTAATATGGTCTTAACCTCTTTATTTCTGAACCAAGCACATTTTCTCCAGTTTGGCTTGACCAAATCTAAAAGCTGCTTGAAAAAAAGTGTCCAGGAGACGAAAACGAGGATGAAAATGCAACAAAAGAGCGATGGGAAAGGAAAAAAAAAGATCAATTTAGATGATTTGTGTTGGTCTTAGCTTTCAAATGTGGCTAATAGGCTGTGGCCTTATGAATTTGGGTGAAACTGAACTGGAGAAAATGCACTCGGTTAAGGCGGGGGGTTAAAGTGCATATGACAGGTTTTAATGCTTCTGAAAATATGACTTATTTAGACGGATAAGCTGCAAGTTCATCTGTTAAATAATGATCCTTTTTTTTTATAAGTGAAGCAGCAAATTAATTATGAAATGTTGAGCAGAAAAGTTATTTTAATTTAATGTAATAATTTTTTTTTTTTTTTTGGAGCTGCTGACAGGAAGTGGCATAGATAGGAGGTAAAGTTCCACAGCCGTTTGACTCATTTGCCATTGACTTAACATGGTTGTCACGGCAACGGTTTAAAGTGGTTTGCCTCTACCCCTGTCACTTCCTGTTAGTGTCCAACAAGGACGTGACACAAAAATGGGCAAACTCAAGAAAGCTGGGCACATTTTGTATTTGTACACTGCAAAAAGTAAATATCAAGCATTTGGCTTAAATGTCTTGAATTGAGGAAATGTATCTAGTTTTGAGCGGTTTTCACTCATTTAGACTTTGTTCCTGGTCTGACCAAGTTTACTTTGCTAGTTTGAGGACATTTCAGACGGGTTCTAAGTTAAATCTCGCTCTAAATAAGAAAGTAAAATTGCCAATGAGATGAGATGAGACCGATTTTCTTGCCCCATTGGCAAAGAAAATTACTTGAAATGGAGACAAAATGTATTGAAACGAGTCAGAAACATCTCAAAACAAGTGAAATAATCCAGGTCAAATGGCCAAATACATCTTACCTAGTCAAAACAACTCAAATTTTGATTATTATGCTCAAATTGAAACATTTATACTAATCTAGTTAATTACTTTTTGCAGTGTATTGTGTACGTGTATTTTCCCTGTTCCGGATGCCATTTCAAGGACTCACCTGTGTAGTCAGTGGAAAATGTAAACGTGGCCTTCGCTGACACACTGACATAATGGTAATCCTTTCAGGGGGGGGGATGTCAACACTCACGTCGGTCCAAGTCACTTTGTTTCTTCTCACTTCGGGCCGCTTAACAAATGAGCAGGGCTGTAACTGAGTAAACAGCCCTGTCAAATCGCGCCCCGCCTTTGTCTCTCACGAAAGAATATCCCCGTCTCTGGACGTATTGCGGCAGACGGTGCAGAAGGAGGCTCACGGTTAAAAGCCCGAGCGCTCCTTTAAAAAAAAAAAAAAAAAAAATCCCGAAGATTGGGAGGGCGAAGACACATCCTCCCCGTGTACATTTGCGGATAAAAATTTCATGCCGCTAAATCTAGACAGACTTTTAGTGTCAGTCAGGATTACGGCAGCGGCCCGAGCGCTCATGAATTATTAAACTTGGAGCAAAGAGAGAGAGAGAGAGAGAGGAAGATCCCATGGTGTTACATATAGGACCACGGAGCAGGAGGCAAGGGGGGGGGGGGGGGGGGGGGGGGAAGGACTGAAGTAAATAAATAAACAGATCGATTCAGGGCGCTGACTAAACGCTGTGTCTCGGCTTGTTGCTTGTCTCTTTTGCGTCGACGCGGCTTAGGTCTGGCTACGGGAGCGAAACAGGGGGACGGAAGCTTAGAGCGAAATGACAGGGCGAAGATTAGTTAACGCGAATACTCGCATCTCAGTGGCTTTGGAAGTGATCGCCTTCACAGCGTAATGTACATATTTTGGTGGTGGAATAAATTACGGCGCACGAGGAGAACAAACCGCCCCAGAACGAGGATCGAAATATTACCGTATTTTCCGGACTATAAGTTGCTCTGGAGTTTATGTCGCACCAGGCAAAAAAAAAATTGCAAAATGAAGAAGAGAAAAAACATATACTACGAGCATCGGCAACTACCTGGGCGTGGAGGCGTTGACAAGCCTCTCCCGGCATCGCGTTGTTCAAGCACCCATTTGCGAACTCGTTCCGCTAGCTGTGGCCATCTAGCGATTAGCTTTTTTTTTGTTTTCTTCATAGCGATAAGATAACATGTTTCCTGCTCACTCCAAACTTTCTTTCTGCTGCTCGATTACCGTAAAAAAAAAAAAAATCTTCAGTGGTACAGGAGTGGCAGATACTGGTGCTGGTGTGACAATGACAAACATTGTGGGATTATATATTTTGATATATAAATCGCACCCCAAGCCAGACTATGAAAAAACAGCGATTTACAGTCCGGAAAATGCAGTAAATCCGCCTGAACAAAGCTAACATGGAAATATATTTGGAGAATCATGACTAAAACTGAACTTTTGTTGTACATTTTCACGTTACTTTCAATTGTTCTTTTATGGGCTGTGTTAGCAAAAAAAAAAAAACAACAACATTGTGCAGCGCCAGAAATAACATACAGTAGGCCTGGGCAATTAATCGAATTTTGATGATTAACGATTTTAATAAAGGTCGATCACGATAACCGCGTGGTGCGCCTGTCAGGTCAATTCCAGGGAATCACTCGGGAAGCACAGGAGCAATGGCACATGCAGCAATAAGGAGAGGACCTGGTGATTTTATGTGTAAAATCAACTCATCTAATGGGCAAAACAGAAACACACGGGTCTCTCAGAGGACCAGGACCCGCGCACGGTTATGAAGAGTTTACCTTCGAGGAGGAAAACTATCCATCGCTTCTTGGACCATGTGGATTATATCATTGGGGCTGCAGCGGTGGATTAGCTGGACTTCTAACAGTGAATTGTAAGTTTCTTTTTTACTAATATGCGCAGTTTACTCATTTCTTTATGCACATATTAAGTTAGCGCTTCACTCCGTGACGTCGTGGCCTTTTCAGGCTCCCCACACATTCCACCTTTTGCGTCTCCTTCGTGTGTTGTTGTGAGGGGATGTTGTACTGTGACGCTAGAAGTGTGGAGCTTTTGCTGCTGAGTTAGCCCGAGTTTTCAGTTTGGCCGCAGCATGTGTTTACTTGCTAGTCCCTTTATTGTTTTTTCTTTTAAACAAAGAAATCGAATCGAAAATCGAGATCGATTAATATGGGGAAAATAATCGTGATTTTTTTTCTTCTTTTTTTCTAAATCGCCCAGCCCTAACATTACAGCGTGTTTAAAGTACAGCATGAGAGGAGATTATGGAGCGCATGTAAGAACAAGGCTTATCATCACTGACCCTAAACCGCTGGCATTTCGAAGAGCGTGTTGTAATTGTGAGATCGTTGGGACCGTGAAAACCTATTTTAGCATCTCTTTGGATTGTTTAAACTGGTTCAGAGATTTGCCTGATTCGGTGAAATGTCCGCCGTTTAAGTCTAGAGTCATAAAATAGTGGTGGAATTTGTGAAATGCCAAGTCAAGCCAAGCCAAGAGAGAGTGAACACCTGACTGTCATTGGGCAGAGTCTTTACGTGCTCCGCTCAATGCCCAAAGTTGAGTTTATTTCTACATTTATGGTTATAAACAGTGAGTCTCAAGCTGTTTTCACTGAGTCTTGGACCTGGTACCGTTAACAACGACCAGTGGGGAACCAAAAGTATAGTTAACCCCTTAACTCCCAACAATCTTAATGTATTTCTAACTTCTTAAGTCTTCATGGGGATGAGTTTTTAAGCAAGTCTCACAACTTTCAGGGTCGCCTGTGGGGGACAGGATCACTGTCAAAATAATGGCAATAACAATTTGGCTGCATTTGAAGTTCGATATATATTGAGGCTGGAAAATATCTCGATAGACGACAAGATTGAGGACCATTTTATGCCGATTATACCGTAACTCCATGACCAACCACATCTCAAATAACACACAAGTTGAAACAGATTCTTTATATAATTTATTTCAGTGAGTATTACATAAGGAATAAAATGCAAAAAAAAATTACAGAGGATAAATATTGTGCCCAAATATGGTCTATCTTTCATTTATAAAACGATATAGTAATTATCGTGAAACGCCCAATAGCTGGAAGTTCTTAGGGAGGCGGTGATATATGTACAGTGTCTTTTCACAATGCACTTCAGGAGGGGAAAAAACATTCAACTACCTGGAAAAAATATCTGGTACTGGTTTTGCTCAATAAACTATCTTCAGGGAATGTATAAATAATTCTTCTCATATTTTGTGGATGCAAAAGAACTGAATGGTCTCATTCAGGAACCGGAATCTTAAACCATGCCTGCAAAGGAAGAAGAGCCCAGCAAACCTCCAGGGACCCCAGCCCCCCCCCCCCACAGCTTGGAAAAACACGGCGCCGGATGGAGACAGGTATTAGTTTTACTCTCTTAACCCAAGGCACAAGCAAGAGTCTGCGGCTCCACAAACGCCATTGTCAGCAGCTACACAAATATCCCATTGATCTCCACGCACCCCTGTCCCAGAGCAGGCCTTATAGGTGAGCCTCAGCCTTTGGAGGTATGTCCCCCTTCTGTTGTCCCTCCCCAAGCAGCTGCCACACACAGTCCAGAGTGTGTATGTGTGTGTGTGTGTGTGTGAGTGTGTGGTACAAAGCCCAGTCTGCTGCTGAAGGGGGGACAGGTGCAGGGTTTGGCCTATGTGCTCCTTTATAACCTCCGACTCCAGGATTCTTTCTCGTGGACAGCTTTCAAAGACATTCCTGGTGTTTTACTCAAAGTTTTTCACAGTTCGGTGTCGTTCCAATGGCAGGTTCTTGTCGGACTAAACCCTTCTGCGCCTCTGTTTTGACAGACTCCGCGCGCCAAAAGCTCTATTCCAGATCCCTCACACCCGGCGGCTCGGTGCCAGGGCAGCAGGAACATCTCCTCCATCTGCTGAGCCAACCATTAGAGGGACATCACGCAGAGAAGGGACCTACAGAGTGGCACGGGGCCCTTTCATGTTCCCGCCAGAGCCTTTGTTTCCACCAGCAGCTCGCGTTTCCAGGCCAAATGAGCAGAGATTGAGATGAATTGTTGCGTGGAATCATTTAGGTAATCCGAGGAAGGCTCAGATTGTATATTTCTAAGCAATAATAAAGTCAATTTTGAAATCCCTCATTGCAGCCATTTCTTCTCCTGTTTCGGAACGTGGCAAACAAAAGATACCAAATCTAAATTGTAGCTCTAACCAGTTAAAATTGTTTGAAAATCTATAAAACTGTAGCACTTATAATATATATTCTAATCCCATTCTGTGCATGTACTTTAAGATACAACTTCATGTTTAACTTTGAATTCCTGCCCTTTTGTTGTCCTGTTGTCTAATGTTTTGCTGATTAACCTCTTAACCCCCACCTTTACCCAAATCTATAAGCTTCTTGAAAAAGTGTCAAAATAGCAACAAAATGAGATGACAAAAGCGATTAAAAAGTGACCAAAATTAAAAAAAAAAGTGGTGAAAATGTGGCGAAAAATGAAATGAAAACCCAATAAAAAAAGCCATGGTCTTAGCTAGGCGAATAGGCTGCAACCTTTATGGATTTGGGTAAAGTTGAACTGGACAAAATGCACTCGGGTTAAGGCGGGGGTTAAGAGGTTAAACACAGCTCTCCAGCGCAGATCTCCAGTCTTCCTTTGGGACGGCGCCCCCGTTTGCACCTCACTGAACCCCGACAGCTTGACAGATAAACATCTAATCAATACGAAGCTGCTTCGGCAAAGAAAAAACTGACATAAAGCACAAATCTGGTTCGATACTTTCATTTGGACTCATTTTGTTGTGTAAATGGATAAATACAATATATGCAGCATTTGTGTGTGTGTGTGTGTGTGTGGGAGCTGGAGTTAATCACTTTTGTCCATTGATTCCAAAATAATGCTTTGGGGCTGCTAATGTATTGTACGTATCCAACCTTACAATAACCTGCTTATGTTACTATTTGGATTAAGACTCGCATGACAACAGTGTCCCTGAAGTAGCCCGACTCGTCCCAAACAAACACCCATTATCTCCTAAAACAACAGAGACCCCAGAGTTAAAGCGCTGCTAACAGCTGAAGTGACTACACCAGCACTTTACTGTCATCCCCTTTGTTTGGTCAAGTATCCTCTACTTCTTTGAATACAAGTTTAGAATCACCCCCCCCTGGCGAAATGAGCAGTGAAATGGAAAAGAGTGACACAAAGAATAAGTGCTTGTTTGCAGTTGTAGTCTTGGTGACTGGACAGCAGTGGCGGAAGTAATAGTGAGTCTCCATTTTAGCTACTTTAAGGTTTTGCTTGTGTCATGAACATACACATCCCTGTATGATTTAGAATGTACAAAGGGAAAGCCTGTCCACTGAGCACTTTACCGCAGTAATTTATGGCTGCGGATTCTTGTAGTTAAACGTGTGCTGGTCTTGAGTGGTGATGCCCCCTCCCCCCCCCCCCCAGGAGAGGCTGTGAGTGACGTGGGCAGGTCGTCCGGCCGATAGGGGGTCAACGGGAGCACACGGGGTTAAACCGCAGTCCACGCTCCCAGTGTCAGCAGGTCCATCTGTCATGTCAGGAGCCGTGATGGATGCGCATGCGTGCCACCGGTCTGGAATCCGGCTGGTAATAGAGGTTAGTATATCATCTATGAGGTAATATCCAATTCACCATACGCTGGTGTAACATTTGCACATTTTCACTATTTACTTTAGGTTCAAGAGCGGCGCAAGATGGCGTCCCGGTCCGAGTTTACGTCAACTTTGCCACAACATTGCACTTCTGCTTAAGCACTGTTTCCAAACTCTTTTTGTTTTACGTTTTCTCAGTCATTACCATAACATTATCTCATTGCTGAGTGTTTTGCCTTTTTCTGCTAACTGCATTTGTGGTTTCTGTGTTCCACATCGTTTTACTGGATACTTTTGTACGTCTTTGCCATGTTTTTTGTGGAGGTTCAGCAGATTTTTTTTTTTTTTTTTACTGCAAAGAGTCCATAACGGTCCTGAAAAGAAAGCAGCTTTGTAAAAGTAAACAAACTGCTAGCTTATGAGCTAAAAAGACATTTGAGACCTACACATTTCTTCTTCTGAAACACTGAAGAGGCACCAAGAGCTGCAGCACAGTGGGGGCGTCACAAGAGGCGCGACAGGAAAGAAAAAAAAGGGCCAAACAAGGAGGTATCCGGGCAAGACTCACAGCTAAGCCACACATGCCTTCTATCCCTACTAGTGTTTAATGGACGTTCACTGGAGAATGAGACAGATTAACTGCTTATATCTTCCCAGAAAGACTGTTGTGGAGCGGAGGGAGCGGCACAGGAGGAAGAGGAAGGAGCAGTGCAGGACACCACGCTCTGAAACAGGGACAAACCCAGGCACCATTTCAGAGGATCAGAGGAGGACTGAAGGCAGCCAGGTTTCCTCCAGGTGCTCGGTTTCCCCGACCTCCAAAAACATGCTGGTCAGGTTGACCCACAGCAGCGGCGCGGCTCAGGACTAACACCTGGACACTAATAAAGCAAAAAAAACGAATACAAAACAAACAAAGCACTTCCTTCCTTATCCTGTAGTGTCCTGAAAAGTGGTTTGTCTCGGCTTAAAAGGTTGTATTGTATTGTATTACATCCTTCTCCCCAGAGTTAGACAACAAACACTTACCACAAACTTGCAATCTTGTAATCACTATTTGCTTCAGGCGCTTCCTTTTCTCTGTAGACGTTCCTTTTATTAAAGTTTTGAGAAACCTTTTTCATCACACAACTGTCTTCTTACTTTCCGCGACGTGCACGCTTGCGTCCCCGATGAAGAGAGCTCTATTTTTAGTCGGGACAGGAGAAGTATGGCGCGGCATTAGCTCAAGTGTCCCATGAATGACAAGGCGTTAAGAGAGATCTAAATGGAATAGACCTGAACTGTACAAGCTGCCAGGCCGTCCCGGGACCCTCCCATCCCTCCACATCCTTGTACTGACTTGGGAGTTGGAGACGGTCCCGGGTGGAAGAGAAGTGTTATCGCTGCATAAACGAAACGGAGAGGAGGCATTAGGGGCTCGGGAGGGGAGTGATGACAGCTATCAACGGGACGCGACATGAGGTTTTTGAGACACTTCCTGGGGTACTTCTTCAGGTGGGACAACGAGACCATGAGAGCATGACAAGGCAGACCTTTTTAGGCCATTTTCTGTGACTGTACAGACAAAGAAAGGGGACCGTTGATCTTTCACCAACGGTCACTCAAACACTGTTGAATCCGACTCGATCCACATTTGCCCTAATTGCGTCCGCCTGTCCCGTCGCGTCTCTGGAACGGTCCCTGCGCTGGTCAGTTGTGGCCAGTGCCGGGGTGGTCACTCTCCAGAGGCCCCGGGACAAAAGGGGACCACAATGGGCCGAGGTCTCCCTGTGTAGCCCCCGAAAGGAGAGGGGGGACGGGGTCAGGACAGTCCAAAGCGCTCGGGACAAGGGTGAGACGGCCTCTTTTGGGATGGAGATTAATGGACAGTGGTGCGTGGAGGGAGGGGGGGGGGCTGTGGGAACACGGCTGAGCTCATCACTGTCAAAGGAGATGTCCCACAATGAGATCATTTCATTTCACCCAAATCTAAAAGCTTTAACTGGAGATTACATCCTATAGGCCAGTGTAACGCCTCATTTGAAAGCTAAGACCTTCAAAACTGATTTTTCCTTGTTTTTCTTACCACGCTTTAGTCATTTTTGCCACGTTCTTCATTTTCGTAGCTTTTTTGCCAAATTTTTGCCACATTTGAAATACTTTTTAGTCAAATTTTTTCAATATTTTCAGAAAATGTTTGTCGTTTTTTTGTAGGTTTTTTTCCCAGATTTTTGACACGTTTTAATTGCATTTTTCTCAAAATTTTTTAGCGGTTTTTTTGCCACATCTTCATTGCTTTCATGTCACATTTTTGACACATTTTCATTTCTTTTTCGTAGTGTTTTTTCCCCCCCACATTTTGATCACTTTTTCATCACTGTTTGTTGTGATGTTGTGACGAAAACACACACAAAAAAAGACGAAACCGCGACAACCGTAACGAGGCAGAAGCTCAGATTAGTTTCGCAGGTCTTAGCTTTCAAATGAGGCGGTACACCGTAATGCTCAACTGGAGAAAATGCACTTGGTCAAGCTTAAGGCATTTATCTCATTAAAGATGGTCATCACTTTCAACCTAGTTCCAAACATGGATCCACAATGATTATTCTTCCACATCCAAATATTATTTTCCTTCACAAACTCGGTGAACTTCTCTCCACTTCAAAGCTGGGTAAACACGGTGCCTTGTGATCCTCAGGGCGGTATTTAAAACACTGTCCACATAAATCATTAATGACATGTTGGTCTCCGTTTTGCCTTATGCCATTTTGCCTTTTTTTTTTTTTTTTTTTAAACAGTTGGAGGCAGAGCATGTGTTTACCAAGACCACTGTAAAACATCTGCCACATTTCAATATTATAAATAGTGGCTAATAAACAATGCAAATTACAAATGCTGCGGTCTGGCCTTTGGATGATTATGTAAATAAACATGACATACTTTACTTTATTTTCTCCATAACACGAGTGAAGGGAAAGAAATTCTGCCAAGAGGGTTGGGTTGTACTTTGAAGGGCATCTGGCAGTATCAAGCTGTAGTAATCATTAGCATGACAAGCAACAATAGTAGTAGTATTAGACAAAGTTCAAAGACTTCTGATGATGCAGTTGTTGAGTTTATGAAAAAGGTCTATATGAAATATCAACCAAAACTGGAAAGACACCTGAATAGGAATTCTCCATTAGATTTTCGAATCTCGTCGACTGGGCTGGGTTGATTGAACAGAGGGGCGTTTCACCTCTTTCCTCTGAAGCTTCGTCTCGCTCTGGTGTCGATCAGACTGGACGCTCGAAGCCAATTCGACCTCTTGACCCCCGTTCAAGGTTCACAGCCTATAGGCCTCTTTTGAAAGCTAAGAACTACAAAACTCATCTAAACTCATCTTTTCCCTCACACTGTTGCTCTTTTGTTGCATTTTCATCCTCGTTTTCGTCTCATTTTTGTCGCTATTTTGACACTTTTTTCGAGAAACTTTCCGATTTGGGTAACGCCAAACTGGACAAAATGTGCTCAGTTCAGGTGGGGGTTAAGAGGTTTTTTAAACGCTCTCCGCTGGAGCCTTATACCATCCATCAGTGAAGACCAAAGTACCATAAAACATGGTGGCATAGCAATTGTTTGAGTCTTTCTCTTTATCATAAGGAAAATTGGACCTCTATCCAGACAAAAGTGTAACCTTGTGTTCCACTGAGAGTCCTTGACTGCGTTTACATGCAGTCAATAACCGGAATACTAGCAATAAACCGGTTGCGCACGGAAAAGCCTGATTATGCTACATGCTCCAGCGTATGTCAGCCCACCAGAAATACACAAGAAGCAGAGTTAAACATGGCAAAACCCGCGCACAGCACAGCACCACAGTTTTGGAGCGAGGAGGAAACCCATAAATGTGTTAGTGTGGTGAAAGACACGAATATAGTGTCTTTTGTTGTTGTTGTCATGGCGACGTGAAAGCAGGAAGCAACCTCTCTCTCTCCTGGTGCGGCTGAATTTTTTGCCTTTTTCTACAGACTGCATTTGTGGTTTCTGTGTTCCGCATGGTTCTACTGGATGCTTTTGTACGTCTTTGCTGTGTTTTTTGTGGAGGTTTGGTGGATTTGTTTACTTTGAGAGTCTAAAATGGTCCTGAAGAAAGCAGCTTTTTAAAGGTAAACAATAGCTAGGTTATCAGCTAAACCCATTTGAGACCTACAAATGTCTTTTTCTGAGACACTGAAGAGGCACCGAGGCAAGCTCTGAGTAACTGTCTGCTCACGTATGTAAACGGGTTATTCCAAATGTTTCATAAACCCGAATATTGACCTTAATATCGACGGCATGTAAACGTAGACCCAGAAATTCACTCCCCGCTCAACGCCAAGATTCAAACCATCTCAACATTCGCCCCTAGCTTATAATCTCCAACCAATAAAAGCTAAAAAATGCCAATATGGTCCGCATTTTCCAGCTCATTTCCCCGCTCCAAGCATATAACCTGGCGAGGAACGCATTCACGGGTTTATAGGTGCGTTGATGGATGCGCTGCGATACGAGGCCCTTTTCCGCACATAGATGCGTATAATTGCTCCACGGCCCTCAAGTGGAAATCGCTTAAAGTGGGATTTTTATGTTCGGAGCGTTTACGGAGGGTGTTGCTCAATCGCGTGTTGTAACTAAAATGTCTGGTCACGAGGTCAGGGCCACAAGAGGGGACACATTCACAACGTCCTTAGACTTTAATAGACACATAACTGCTGGTAAACAGGAGCGTCCCGGAGACACGCACGTCAAGGTGAAATTTAACGGTTTCATGACCAACGAGGGAAAAGCGCTCAGTTTGATTTACTTGAACTAAACTTAAAAAATGTATAACAAAAGAAAAAGGGCTGTTACTTATATCATCCAAGTTGTGCAAGTTCAAATAGAAGATTTCCGCAGGTCGATGAGGGCAAGGAAAAATACTTTTACTTACTTCATATTCCAGTGGTGGTTTTAAAACTAAAGAGTAAAGTAAAGCTACATAAACATGTTTCTTATGGGTCATTCTGTGCCAAATCACCACAGAATCTCCCCAGGTGACCCTCTCAGATTTGGATAAAACTTTTTTTTATTTGAGTTCCTCCACACGTGTAATGAACACATGCGAAGTGATTTGCTCTAACTCCCAATAGTTTTTACTTTTTTAGACAAAAAAAAACAGGGAATAGTAACCACCTGTTAAGGAGCTGTAGCTTAGTAATGGAATCATGTATATGTATTTATTTATTGGCTTATTTGGTCGGGACAGTGCATGTTAATGAGCATACATGGGTCTCATGCATGTAAACACGCCACACCTGGGCTAATTTCTACCCGTCGTCCCCCATGGGCACTCTCAAACACACTCTCATTCATCCTGGCCTACGGGTCTACAGTCTGGTCTGTGCCATGTCTACTAAAGACGTTTCCAGGAACAACCATCAAACATGTGCTAGATTGTACACTTTTGGATTAATAGGCTAAATGCTAAAAAATCATTCATTCATTAATATTCATATTCTAGATTTTAGTTTATTAGGATATAACCTAACCTAAGTTCTCCCTTACGAAGATGAAAGAAGTGGGCCAGGGGAAGTCAGTGGTCGTCTCTTGAGTCGACGCTCATTCTGTTGCTCCTTATCCCGCGCGTAAAGGAAACGCTACCTTACCCTGCCAGCGCGGGTGTTCGCGATCACCTTTTTTTTTTTTAAATAGTCATTTCCCCTTAAAGCGCCGCCTCAGTCTAAAGTTCACCGGCAGTTCACACGTCTCCCCTCAGCAGGCGTACGCCATAGGCACATTCTCAGGCATCCCGTCAAATGATGCGCCTCTAAAAACTCGAGCGCGTGTCCCGCCGCCGCCCGTGTGGGATGTTCGAGCAGCGCTTCTATGATGAGATGTGAGGTTTACGAGCTTAATTTAAAGGGGAAATGCAATGGCTTTTAATATTATGTTTGCAATGAATGTTTCAGGGACGGGCGGTGTAAGTGGTGAGATTAGGCGTTTTTATCCCCCCCGCATTTTCTCCAGTTTGGCTTTACCCCCCCAGAAAATAAAGAAAATAAGAAAGTGGTAAAAGAGCGACAAAAACGTGCCAGTAAAGCGACAATAACATAACAGAAAAAGCGTCAAAAACACACGACTAAAGAGTGACGAAAAAGCAGGGAAAAAAAGAAAGAACGTTGAGATCAGTTTTGTAGGGCTTAGCTTTCAAATGCAAATGAGTGACAGGAGTGAAGAAAAAAACGACAAAAACACGTGACTAAAAGCAACAAAAAAGTGACAAAAATTAGATGGAAAAAGTGACAAGAAAACAACAAAAGAGCGATTTAAAAAACACAACAAAAATACTTCCAACGTGTGACAAAAACGTGACAAAAGAGTGACAAACACCTGCTGGGAAAGCAACAATAGCGCGACGACAAAAAAACCCCGACAAAAACACACGATGTGATGAAAAAGCAATAAAAAAATCAACGAGAAAGAGAGGGGACAAAAATGCGATGAAAAAAAACAACTACGAAAACACAACAGAAAAGCTTAAAATGAAACTGTTTTGTCGGTCTTAGCTTTCAAATGTGGCCTATAGGTCGTATACTCTAAAGGCAGGAAGCTTTTAGATTTGGTTAAAGCCTAACTGCAGAGAAATGGGCTCGGTTCAATGATCTCTAATTGTTTTGCGACTTGTGGTGGATCTTTTCAACACAAATCCGAGCGGCTGGAGGAAAACCCGCCCCCGACACAGGGAAATCAAATTTTTATACCAAACATTGATATTTGGGAGAACTCACCCCAAATCCTACGTAATCTGAATTTGCTTTGTGTCTTAGCACTGGGGCCATTTTTGATCTCCTAAACCCTAAACAATCTGTCGTTTTTATAAATCTCCCAAAGTAGTTACCCTTAGCCCCTTTCAACCTTTAAATCCAGCATTAGTCCGCTCTAACAGGAAATGCAGCTTCCCCTTCTCTGACAGTTTGACCGCCTGTTCCCTTTATTACTCCCTATGATCTGGTCAACTTTTCCTCTATACTGTCTTTTGTCTGGCCCTCCCCTATTAGATACCCGAGTCTCCTTGCCCGTCTCTAAACCCAATGGACCCATTAGTTCTCAGCCCGAAACAGCACTAGGGTAGCACTAAAGCGGCACGCAGGGGGCCACCCATCTTATCATCACTTCATTACTTCATAGTCAAGCTGTTGTAAAGCCCTGGTGGTGCTGGGGGGATGGTTTGATGGGTACTAAAGGTCTCAGATCAATATAAAAGTGCTATTGTGTCGTCTATATTAAAGCTGGGGTACCTGATTTTTTGGTGTTGTTAAATACATGTATTTTTTTGTTGTAAACACAGCAAAACACAGACCTTGTTGTATTGTCTTCACCTAAAGTGTATTGAGCAATGGAGGATGGAAGTCTAATCTAAATGAGTGTAATTTATCTTGGGGGTGGCCGCCCCTGCTTCACTCTGTCACCACTCAATGTCTATGGGTGTGAAATGTGCATGTAATTCCATTCTTTGAACAATTTGAATACACAGGAGGGACTGTGAGAGCTAGAAACAAGTTTGGGCCAAAACAAAAAAAAGGTCCCTGTTTGAACAGGAAAAAATCAGGTGTCCCAGCTTTAACCCCTTTCTTTTTTTACACTTTTTAAATGGATTTCTACCGCGAATACTTCCTGCAGCAAACGCGGTACTTTCACCTAAGTAATAATTTGACTGAACAACTCTGACTGGCATTGGAGTAATATTCGACCAGTAGTATCTGTACTTTTACTTTATTTATTCATCCCCCACTTTTAAGTTAGGATGAAAGTTGATCACGTCTGAAAATGAATAATTAGAAGTTTAGGACTCATTTGCTTAAGACTCCAGATGAGACCAGTGTGTATTATTGATTGAGGAAGCACCTGATGTTTATTTGTATTGTCTCGCGAAACAAACTTCATTGTGCAGAATTTAACTTCTATTTCTTTCTGTAGGCCATATCCAAAAAAGTGCAAAATCATTCATATTTAAATCTTCTTGTGTTCTCAAATAAAAAATGTACTTAAAAATTCATTAACTCAAAGCTTTACTTTACTTTACCCTCACCTGAGGATTTGCACAATTACATTTAATAACATCTTGAGTCCTAACGGTATTACAGATGCATACATTAAGTTAAACAAAAGTTCTTCTAAAAGCCTGAATGCAGCACAATAAAGAACCGGGAATAGTCTTACTGACACCTGCATCATATTTCCAAAATAAATGCAACTGACGCAAGGATAAGACATAAACCTGCGCAGGAATAAAGCTTTTGCAACATACAGGTGCCGCCGAGGCTCCGGGGCTCTTCCCTGTCAAACCGAGCTTCTAATTTAATCATCTTGTTTGGCAGATGCGTCTTTGTCTGCGACCCAAGAGGTGCTCAGCCGCGTTTGAGGTCTGGAACAAAACGCAGACTTGAAGAGGATCGTCCCGGGTTTGGCCCGAGGAGCTGGAGCCGTCGGAGGCGAGTAGGAAGTGCGCTGCAATCGTCAGGAATGAGGGGAATCCCGTGGTGTTTTCGCCTTCTGCAGGTGGCACTATAAAGAGGCGCTCCCGACAGGACAGGCGCTCCTGACAGGACAGGCGCTCCTGACAGGACAGGCGCAGCGCAAGGGAAACGGGGCATTTAAGCTAGACTACTATTTTGTATCTGGAAATGTGTGCAATGACAATAAACAGATCGTAATGAGTTGGAAATGTTGATAAATATCGTGAATGAGTCGCATTGGAGAGTGACTATCACACATTTATAAAACAACTACAAGCCCCAAGGCATCATAACAATTGGTTTCCAGATTATTTATCTTTTGTGGCCACACCGCCTTTACTCTCCCCAGTCCCGTCACACCTGGGAAGCTAAGCAGGGACGGGCCTGGTCAGTACTTGGATGGGAGACCCTTTGGAAGCCTATAGCGAATGTAGTGAGAGAGTGAGTGGTTGGTGGTGGTCGGAGGGGCCGATGGCGCAGATTGGCAGCCTCACTTCCGTCAGTCTACCCCAGGGCAGCTGTGGCTACAATAGTAGCTTACCACCACCGAGTATGGAGTGAATGAATAGTGCAACTGTAAAGTGTCTTTGAGTGTCCAGAAAAGCGCTATATAGAACTAATGCATTATTATTATTATTTTACTGACCCCTTATGGCTGGAGTTAGTATTGCCCTATCTCGCGATTGAGCAGAATCCGAAAAATGTCTGAATCCAGTCAAATTTCGTGGCCTACAATTGAGTCTCTATCTTTCCTTATGATTAAATTCCATGATATTTCAGCAATTTTTATTTGATTTGATTTATTTGAGCTGTTATTTACAGTGGGTTATTATTTACAATATTTACATCATTACATTTACATTTAAAACATTAAAAAATAAAATAAAGAAAAGAAAAAAACAAGAACATTTATAGTTTATTTGTTTATTTGAGCAATACACATTGTGCTCAAAAGGAGTGGGCTGAAGCAAAAAGCTTATGAGCCCCCACCCCCAAGTGCAATAAATAAAAAAAGAACATTTCAAAACATTTCAAGCAGCTACATTCGTACAGACCAACTTTCAACAAACAACAAAAATATATTAACTGTTTATATAATTAATTGGAACAACGCACAGCTACAACAACAATCTAGTTTCATATACGATGTCTAATACAAAGCAAGTCAAAAAAATTTGTTACTTAATATATTGCTTGCATATTTTTACCCGTGATTACAGAGTTACTTTTATGGTATAAAGGTACATTTAAAGGTACATTTAAATAAATAATAACTCAAAAGGAGTCGGCCGAAGCAAGAAAACCTATAAGTGCCTACCCCAATTTCAAAGTACAACACAATACAATACAGTACAATGCAAAATAGAAACGTTTGTGAATGATTAAGTTGTTATTCTAAAAGTCCTCGTCTATAAATAAGCAAAGTCTTATTCATTTAGAAGACGGCGGCTCCAGTGGCTCCCTGCCGACCTGCTCACTGCGCCATGCGGCGAACATTAATACAATCAGACACATTTCCGTCTCAAATTAATTAAATGTATCGCTCTCATTCTGGGCCCCAATTATCTCTCCGTGTAATGTGGTGTAATCCAGCCACTTTCTTCTCAAAACCCGGCTTTCCGGGTCCAATCACAGTCGACATGCCCCCGCTTTAGTTTCAACAAACATCAGTGTGGTTTTTCGGTTGCATTTCGGTTTTTCGGTTTTCCGTGCGTTACGAGCGCGTCATTGGCTCTTCCTGAGGGAAATTCACACCTGCAGGGGGAAATCGCGCTGGGCTTTCAGGTAAATGTAGAAATTATTCAGGCGCAGCAGCCCCCCCCCCCCCCCCGAAAAAATGTAATATGTTTTTGATGTTAGTCTGCACTTGAGAAACTTTTGGCACTACAAAAAAAAAAGGCAATTGGCTTAGGTTGCATTACTTTGAATTGTTTTGTTTGGCCTTCGTGTAACCAGGAAAGTCCCACGGAGATTCACAGGAAAGTCCAGGCCCCGAGTGGATTTAAATCATATTTAATATTATACACACTAAAATCGGCTCTCCTTAGTTATCTCTTGTTTTGTTCACTATAAGCCTCTCTCACTGATGAATAAAAGGCATTATACAATCACTCTCCCTGGGTTGCCTCTGCTGCATATCAAGGACACAAAACATACTTTTTATGATATGGTATTAATGAAGTCATCAGAATCAGACCACACTAGGTGGAATTTGTTTACGATACACGTGACGCATACCTGTGTCCGTTACGTTCATACAGAAGGACAAACTATGCAATACATTACAAGACAGCAGATAAATACACCCAGGTTATTTAAAGGCAGGGGTAGGCCACACAATTCAGAGATATAAAATACTAACAAATACTTGTTAAAGAGCTCTAAAAATGCTGAAAATACTGTAAATTCCTATAATAACACTCCATTTGGTCATTTATGATATACACTACTGGCATTTGTGGTTTGGCCCTTAGTGTTTTAATGACAAAAACAGGCCCTCCACGGTTTTGTGCCATATTTGACGACAATTAACACAGGTACTAATTGGGTATTGATCCATTGTTTGGCTTTTAGGAACTATTGTGTCCAACATGTGTCATTTTAGGTCAAGATTACACGTATCGAACACTTACCAGATTTTGATTTGTTCTTAATGAAGTTCTCATCAGTATCGATAAAGCAATTCCTTTTTCGTTTTGATCTCGGATTCTGATTTGAATCTAGATAAAGGAGTGATTGACGTTTTGCCCTGTCAATAAGTCTGTAAAACTCATTTTGACGCAAAGCAATTTCTGACACACCGGCCACATTGACAGGCTCTGGTATTTTCTGAGGACGGCCTGTCAAGAGATAGCCCCTCACTTTTTTTCTTTTTCTTTTTTAGATTGTTTTCATTCGGACTCGCCTGGAAGTGAGATTGTCGAAAGTATTTTGTGCACATTGGGACCTGACTTTATCTATCAAACCTGTCAGAGAGGCCACGCTGCTTCCCTTTTGCATGAGCTCGCACAGACACATCTGCACAAAACGCACCATGAAATTGTGTTGCTTTCGCAGCTCTGGGACCTGCCCCCCCCCCCCCCCCCCCCCCCTTCCCCCCGTGCACCCCTTTCTCTGTACCCAGCACCGGTGCACTCCACTGGGACCGTGTCACTCGGTAGGCTGGCTCTGGAGTTGCCAAATTGGAATATAGATTTTAGCTAGCAGCTGGTCTTTTGAGAACAAACAATGAACTGACTTTTGATTTGACTTTGTGTCGAAAAAGTTCAATTTCGCTTCTTTTGTTCCCTGGGCGTATGGACAGAACACTGCTCTAATCTAATCTGGTCATACTACTACCTGACATTGTGTTTTGACCATTAAAGATTATACAATTTCAGATTTGACTGAGCGAAAGGCAATTTAGTTGACTTTTAGCTGTTTATGAAAGGGCCTCGTCCGGATTTAACTAAATCTGAACAAGCTTCTGACTCGCTACAGGACACGAAGACCGTATCAGTGACATATCAGTGAGAGATTAGCTGATTGATGATGGACATCACCATTAGCACTATGCATAATGTGGAATACATTTACAGATAAAGTACAAACACATAGTGACTCATTGGTAGGCACTCGCTAGGATTAAAAAGGAACTGTCAAAGGAGATCGGGACTTTGCTTCTCTCTCTCAGAAGTCACCAGCTACACTTCTTTGTAACTAAGAACAACAGCAATAAACGCCTTATCTTTGAGACGACTTCTATCTCCAGTGTATTCTTATCCAAATATATCGATTCTATATCCAAATATCTGTCCTGATACAAAAGAGCCGGGTCATAGCAATTGGTGCCGTGACCCGGGGATTTCCAAACGTTTCATCGCATATTGAAGCGTACACAGCGTCAGGGGACACAGACTGTGGTCAATGCAGTGACACATTCTACATGGTTCATTGAGCAAAAGTTTAAATCACGCCCCCAAACCGTTATTTAGGCTCAAAACATCGATGCCAATCAAATAAAGTGTTAGTTTTTGTGGTTATAATTGTTTAACGATTACATATTCGATAAAAAATGACCATCTCCCGTGAAGTGTGATGCCACATTTGGTCCCCGGGCCGCACTTTCGGGACAGCTACATTTATTTTGAGCACTTTTATCACTTTTGCAAAATGTAAAGGTGCACCCTCTAAAGATACATGTGCGAGAGATGCATCTTTTTAGGTCTTACTATATAAAAAAAGGCAACCAAGGCGAAGGCGTGTAAAGCAACCTTTGAAGGTCTGATACTTTGCGCCTGTATTATGTCTTCGCCTACTTTCCTAATAGACGGTTAAATGTGACAATCTGTACCTGGCTCTATTTGTCATCCCATAAAACGACATTATGAGGAGCACGGAAAGCGACACGCTCTCATTTGTAACCTCTCTGTCCGTGTCCAATCCCATTAATCATCGGGACGTCCCAATCCGTCTTTCACACTTACGACACCCACATCCTCTCTGCGTTGCTGCGTCTGTGCTGGTTTCGATCTCCTCTGCGCGCTGTTCCAAATAATTGATGTCCTCATAGAGAGAGCAGTAATTGAATAATGCTTTCAGGTAATGAATTTAGCACATTGGACTGAGACGCTCCACTCGCAGACAGACAGTTATTATCTCCTCAAAGATCCCCCCCGGGCCACTGATGTCAATTACACGGAACACAGCGACACAAAGCTGAAACAGCACAGAAAACAAGCTTATGGGAGCAGATAACTATGTTGTCCTGCCAGTTAGAGTTTTTTGTTTTTTATCATGTCCAAGATGAGACTGAAGGGTTTACCGGCCAGTTTAACGCCTCATTTAAAAGCCAAAACCTGCAAAACTCATCTAAGCCTCTTCCGATGTTTTTGTCATCACGCTTAAGTCATTTTTGTTGCATTTTTGTCATGTATTCATTCCTTTTTTTTCCACATTTTTTCATGTTTTCATTGCTTTTTTCTAGCGTTTTGGCCATGTGGCGATACTTGTATCGATACTATAAATGGTAGTCAAAATATAGCTAGCGATGCATGATGTCCAGTTTAGTGGACACATGATGAACCACAATTTCCTCAAATTACAAAATCAATACTTGGGTATTTTAACAATTATATTACTCCTTAGGTGTTGCTTGATATAACAATTATTTTATTTTTTTCATCAGCCAGGGTCTCCTAGAATAGAAGAGATGGACAGACATTCCTCCTCTGAAATGCACACCTGCTCTTCTGTCGGCCATCTTGTTTTTGAGGTGGGGGAATGCACTTGCAAAAGCTGACCAGTGGTTAGCAGTGTATGGTACAACACACTAGCGTCCACTCTTGTGACTGATGCGCAACTGTGACATTAAGACTCGTTCATAAAGGAGAAAACAACAATTGAATCGCTGTCCACTGTCCTGACCACTGTCCATGAAAGGGTTAATATGGGCATTTCTGTCAACGTATTCTTCAGCTGTCAGATTGTTTCATAGCTAAACTAATCTACAATAGTAGTGTGAGCCATCTCTACTTGGGCTGCAAAAATATAATGGCATTAGATTTGGCAATTCATGATTTGAAATTGAGATTAATTTAAAAAAAATTACTGACACGAACTGATGATACAAGAAACCCATTCGTTTTAATAAATATCTGTGTCTAAATGACAGAGTTTGCATATATTTTACTCATAATAGGATCCCATGAAGACGGGATGATTTGTTAAATGACTGCAATGTTCGCAAATTCCTAATTGCAACCATTTATTCCGATTAGCTTGCCAAAGATCCAAAGTGCATTCTAGGTTTGAGTTTTTACCCAAATCGCCCAATCTAATTTCAGGTAATGACTTTTACACATTTCTGTTTGGGTCGCTTCTATCCAGACGGTTATTATCGGCATCCCTCGGGCCACAGATACCCATTACGGCGCAGACGACTTTCCAAAGCCGAAAAATAAAACCGCCATTTCCCTGTTTTTTTCTTTTTTTTTTACTGCCTGTCTTGCGCAGTCTTCATGTCTCAATGTTTCAAAGACCGCAGTAAAAAAAAAAAAAGGGGGCGCTGTAACAATTCGCTCCTTATGTCAAATCAGATTGAAACATTCTCGCCATTTCGCACTGCCAAGCCCCGTATTATTTGGACAGCTTCTAGGCAAGTCAATCTATTCTGACTGGGGGCATTTGCAAAGGCCGTGCTGCGAGCATAAGCTCTCCCGACTCCCCAACGTCCTCGCTGTTTTGCGAATACTTAAAATACTTTCGCCCTAATACTTAAAAAGGTTACTGATTTTGTATTATTCCTTCCTGAACAGCCTGTGTTTTAGCTGGAGGTGGTCCGGGCCGCCTTATCCCCGCTATAGGTGTCCCTCCTCTGGGGTTTTTGGCTTCCCCCCCTCTCGCCCCGTCCTGCCGCACACAGAGGTATTCGCGGTTTCGTTACACGATCGAAAGCGGCCCCGCCAAGCAAAACAGAAAGAAAAATGTAATCAGGAGCGTCTGAGAAACGTGACTCAGACACTTATTGAGATGTATTTGCTGATTTTTCATTTCAAAAGGGACTACTGGTGTCCGAGAGGTATGTAGAACTGCTATTCTTTGATGCTATCGCTGCATTGGGACGGGCCGATATGAAATTTGAGGTTTGGCTTAATAAGCTTACGGCGGCGCGGGTTGGATTAGCTACACGCAAAACCAACACACATGACTTTAGTTTACAGCTATGGACCCAACAGGGAAATATTATATCTGTGGCGCTGACAACTGCGACGATTTTGTTACTGATGGAGCATGCTTGAATTGGAAAGCCTGGGTTTAGGGACATGTTAAGTTAGTATGCTTCTTTAAGGGGTGCAAACCAACTAAGGATTCAGTTGTTTAGGTCAGTGGTTCTCAACTGGTGTGGCGTCATGAACCACCATTACCCTGGGATGACAAGCCGCCGCCCGAATATGACTTAAAGTTGTAAGATATAATGTAAAACACTTTTTATTGTTTAATACAGATAAGCCAAAAAAGCAGAAATTAAGATCAAAACAACCCGATAATAGTTATTTTAAGACACAGGTATCGATTCTATACCAGAGGTGAGCAAACCACGGCCCGGGGGCCAAATGCGGCCCACCTAGCCTTTCAATCCGGCCCCGCAAAAACATAATTAAGCCGGATATAAAGAAAGATAATGCGTAACTGCCACTATTTTGTTGCTTTGTAAATGTGTTTACACGATAGCAGTCTATCTGAGCACAACGTAATTATTCGAAACATTTCTATTCGCGGGGGGCGACAGTGGCGCAGATGGTAGAGCGGGTCGTCTCATGATCGGAAGGTCGGGGGTTCGAATCCCGCCTCCTGAAGGTGCACATTGTCGTTGTGTCCTTGGGCAAGACACTTCACCCTCCTTGCCTCCAGTGTCTGCGTGCACTGGTGTATGAATGAGAGAGTGAATGGGCCCCCTATGAGAGACCAACAGGCCCGTTTGGAACCGTTTGGAACCATGAGGCCGTCCTCCCGTGGACCCACCACCTGCAGGAGGAGCCATAGGGGACAGGTGCCATGTGACTTGGGCAGCTCTAACAGCTGCCCCCACGACCCGGCAACGGACAAGTGGGAGAAAATGGATGGATGGATGGATTTCTATTCGCAAATGGTCCAGCCCTCGTGCCAAGTTCAAAAACCCAATGTGGCCCTTTTGATCTTCTATTCCTGCTTTGAACTTGCAGGGGTGTTTTCGAACTTTTTGCTGAATTGGCCCAAATTTCTAAAGTTTATATTGTTATTTTTTAGTCATATACAACCATATTCTCAATAAGATGTTTTGTGTGTGTGAACGTTTAATGGCCATTCGCCTATTTGAACAATTTACTGCATAATTGACCTATAGATTGAAAGATGATGCTGCGTGCGAGAGTAAACAATCCCTAAATCATGTATAATACGGAAACACAAAGATACAATGTATAAAATCTGTGTTAGCTTGAATACATCCTCAGGGGAAACATCTCACTTCCTGCCAAGACCAACATCTGCTGTGTTACACTTCACACAAACACGGGGAAAAAAACCACGCTCCTCTTTGCTCTTTACGAGTGCGGACCTCTTGAACTCCGGAGGTGCCTGGATTTGTCACAGCTGAGGGACCTTTCCGCCCCGTCGCCCCACCCCTCATTCCTGTCCCGAACCACGGCCCGTATGAAGTAACCACAGTCCACTTGTAGCTCTGATCCCCGTCCGCACCTGTCAATCAAACTCCCAGATGTGAAGGTCCATAAAAGTCTTTAAAGCCTTCTCATCTTTTCCACATGGGCGAGACGACGGGGTGTGATGCTCTCCTTTGATCGGTGGTAGCATAGATAATTGAACGCTTTTGTTTTATAACACCATCATCTCGAGTTTTTGGTACAAATAATCTCATGCGATGGTGTCCTAGGGCAAGGCGTTTCACCCATCCTCGTTTTATTGTTGATAATACTAGAATAAGAAGAGGCTATAGACTCAAAACTCCTTCTTTCAATCTTTCTCAGAGCATTTCACACAGGACTACACTACTTTTATCGGGTCTATAACAGATAGAAGAAGTTAAAGAAACAAAACATAAACAACAGGAAAACAATCTCCCCATGAAGACCGTGTTCTTCTATAAAAGATGCTTTACTTTAAAGGTGTATTATAGAAAAAACAAACTTTATATTTGTGAGGGTCCCAATGTCTGTATGGGTGGTGTATGGCGCCTTTACTTTCCAATGCTGCCGGATCAATTGTTGAGCTGGTTTTCTGGTGAGAGGATCCGTCAGCAGTGAAAACCTACCAGAAACTCTCAAAATAATTGATCCTGGAGCATCATGGGGGCCACTGTTATGGAAAGTAAAGTTGCCGTGCGAGCCGCTGGGTTGCATAAAGGACAAAATATGCACAAATGAAAAGTTTTGGTTTTCACATAAAAAGTTGCATAATGCACCTTTTAAGTACCCCATTCTTCTTTGTAAATGGCACTTATTCAATGGAAGAATATCTGGCTGTTTTTTCTACTTTTTAGAAAAACACTTTGGAAGAAATGATTACTATAAGCATATGAAGAAGAAAAAAATTAGAGTATATTAGAGTATTATAAGTATAGTTCTGAATACTGTTCAGCTGACTCAGGCAGGTGCAGGGGCAGCCTTGCAAGCCTCCTAGGACCCATACCATATTTTAAACTCAGCTTCAGTTCAATCTGGCTGATACTTTCATAAGAAAAAATGAGAAAAGTAAGTTATTGATGGTTATAAGATCAAGCCCACTCGGAGATCACCCCTTTGGCCTTTGCTTTGTACAGTAACGCACTGTTTTTATCCAATGGTTGCTGTGTTTTGGAGGTCGTCTGCGGCGTGTCGTAAAACACGAAGAATTCCAGTGAAAATGTCTGACGTTTTCCACAACTTTTTTAGCTCCACTGTGGCACCGAAGCCATAAAAATGTCCTCTTCCACCTCCGTCTGTTTGTGCGACGGTCGACGGAGAGGTGCAGTTAGGAAGTTGGCAGCGAATGTGGTAAACAAATGCAAGGAATGAGTAACCAAAGCATTTTGTTCATCTGACGTCTTCTCGCCAGCAGTGTGACCACAGAAAACTGGAAGTCTGTTTTGTAATTCAGTCCTGGATTAGATACGCATGCGTTCCAATTTGTACATTGAGGTAAGGCAAAACCAAATCATTTTGACATTATTTATAACTATTTAGAGCGAGGGTAAAACTATAATGCAGATGTGTAAAGATGTCCAAAAGGTCAAAATAAATGCAGAAGACCTGACTTTTTTCAGTTCAGATTAAAGGCCCTGCATCTGATTTCCTCAATCTCATCGCTCCAGTTCTTCACCTCTACAACAGACATTGGGCACGGACCATTCATCATGGAACAAAAATATCATGTATTATCGATAATTACCTTTTCTGGAGGGGTTTTGAACCTACACACTTGCAGTGTTAGCTGTCATACATTTCCCATGAGATTTATACAGTTCTTAAGGGAAATTCATCTACCATTTTATCTGAATGTTTTCAAATTTGTAACAGGACAAACTGCTCAGATTGGCAGAAGAGTAAACAGAAGGCTGAAACAACAGGTAGGTTTTTTTTATAGTACATGTAGTGCCACATGTTCACCATTCAGTGCTGCATATCTAGCGGAGGAATGTCACGTTGTAGGCCGGGTGTGCGGAGGGTGCTACATGTGCAGTCCCATGTGTTTGGCATATTTCTTTCCGCGAGGAAAGAGAGATGAGCATCGCGGTACATGCTGTTACACATATGAGTAATGCTGTTAGCGGCTAAGGCTAAAACCTGAAATGTAATGTACCAAAAGAATTAGACTGGGGCTTGCATCAACGTAAGGAGCTTATGTTTTCATTTCGTTACCGTTTCCTTCTCACTTATTTCTCTCTTTTCTTACCCGAAAAATCTCGACTCTCCTGTTGAAAACGTCTCCAAACACTGAATATTTCATGGCCCACCTTGGTCGATGTGCTGATGTGCAGAAACATATGTTGCCCTGCAGACTAATAATTGGTTATGATCATTAATGAATGTCTCCTGATGTGAAAGTCACTGGAGGGGCCCAATCAGAGCCTGCCCACATGTAAACATAGACTATCTGCCTCCATCAGCACATTATTGTCTGATTAGTGTTTAGATTTGTGGGTATTTTTTTTACCGAATAGACAATTATTGCTGTTAAACAAGTTCTGAATATACAACACTGTGCAAAACTCCAGGAAGGGCAAACAACCTTGATTAGTTATCCATAAGTCATTTAAAAGTATGGCCCAGTATGTGCCTTTCTGATCTTTGCTTGTGATTTGCATATTACTATTATGCAAGTCTATCAAGCTACTGAATCAAACTGTACATATTATTGTAAATAACAGGATATACTTTTGGTGCCAGTCGGACGGCAACACGTGAAATCCACCCCGGACCCAGTTCCTCCCACTGACCTGGCCTTGTGCAGCTATCTCTGGCAGGACAGTGGAAACAGGAGGTGGGGAGGTGCAGGAGAGCAGCCGAGGGAACGGTAGGGGGGGGAGTTGGCCCGGTCCAGACGCCGTCGGGTGGGAAGTCCACCTGGCTGGCCTTGGCTGAAGTGGAGATAAATCCAGAGAGCTGCTTCTGTTCTGTGCACAGGCCTGGAGGTCCGCACTGCTCCCGGGGAGAGTGGCCAAGAGTCCTTATCACAAAACTGATAAGGCCGGACAGGAAGAGATGACTACAGGACATGGAGTCAGGAAGATAGAGGTGGGAGATATTGCTACTGCTGTTACTGTGCTGAGATGGTAAAAGGTACTTATTATATTAAGTTTTATTTCCGCAGCAAATCTTGATACATCTGCACATAAGTCAAAACATGTCAACATAATTAGAATTTGTAGAGACAAAGGTGGCTGAATTGGGTGCCTGCTGGAGGAGGTACCAAAATGAACACTGAATGAATTAACGCTATTGTGGTACTTGTGCTTCACAGCCAGAAGGTCTCGGATTCGATTTCCACCTGGACGGGGCCTTTCTGTGTGGAGTTTGCATGTTCTCCTCTGTGTAGGTTTCCCCTACCACTAAAAATATACAATAGGTGATTCTGACCATCAGCTTGGCTCCACATCTGGGACAAAGGAGGATAATAACGTGTACCTTAACCGTACTCTTAATTTCAGTTCACGTTGGATTTTTTGAACTTGTGGCTTATTTTGCCGTCTTTTCAAAACAATGAAGCTTAACATTTCTTTTCAAAATCTTGGACTAAACCAAGGTCCGAGATGAACTTCACTGTGCTCACGGGAAAAGCGCCATCCCTCTCAATCAGTCCTTATCAGAGGTCAGATAAGACCGAGCAGGAAACGACGACTAAGACACGGAGAGAAACAGGAAGAGACAAGGTCATCTACTGGACTTCAGGCTCGGGTTCTGGCCCCAGTGAAAACATCAGTAACATACTTTGTACAAAAATAGAACGGGCAGTTGTTTACATGTATGTGATTTATACGACAGGGCCTACGAGGTTATCTGCCCATGTCACAGAAAACGTCCCGAAATGGCCCAACAGACGCCTCGTAGATGAAAAATGCAATACATCCTTTCCCCCAAACAACAAGCTGAAATGCATTTAGCTGATATGAAAGTATGCAGCCAGTAAAAGTCCCACTTCGGAGGCAGAATGATAAACCGTTGATGTTAACTTTTCTATTATTTTGTGATATTATGTCTTCAACACCATCTTACGTATCCATTTATTTGACCCCCAACAAGCTTCACCACAGCAACACATTACGTTTGGCGCCTTGGCAGTAATGAACAGAGATCCAAATTTCCTCCGGGGTCACACGGGTTATTCGCCTTTCGGAGCCAACTGTCAAATACCTTTCTATTTGCAGATGAATATAATAACATAGACGCCAGTTGCGGAGTTGAGGAATATGCTGTCAATTTTGATTTTCATTCCCTCTGACTCAGGACCTGGCATTTATTGAGTGCAAATAGACGCCAACGTGTTTATTGCCAATGCATCATTTCACGAAGTTCCCCCCTTTCAAGGTATGACCGCTGTTTTTTGCAAGCGGCCGTCGCGGGCTGGTCATACTCGGTATTTCCCCAACGCAGGCACATGCACTGCATTAGCAGCTATGCAATCAATAAGGTATGAGATCTTTTATTCATCATCATCGCGTTACAGTAAGTGGACCTGACGTGGACTGAGGAGCCAGGCCGGCAGCACCTCGCCATACGCCCGTGTCCACATGCCGTCCCGCTATAAATCATCGTATTAGCAGTTGTCATAAGGTTAGCATCACTTTCACAAAGCGTTTATCCCTCTTTTTCTTGCCTGACATCTGGAATCGGAGCCAGATACCGTTGTCTAAGAGCCAGAGGAGGAGAGGACGACAAGGTGTGCGAGGCTTCGGTGTGATCAGATATGAATGCGCACTTCTCTTGACGTACAGGGACACGGCGAATGAAATGTAGGAATTTCCAAAACTGCGCAAAAAAAAAAAAAAGCAATAAAAGTAATAATAGTTGTTAAAACTTTGCTGAAGACTATACTTGAATGAACAACAGGCAGAAAAATAACACTAAGTCTAAGTCTAAAATGACGCTCAGACCACATGGCTTCTGCAAAGGCCTCTGTATTGACCCATCCTTTGAAGCATGGGAACATGGGTGACTGTAGTTTAAGGGCCTATCTCAAGGGTCTGGAGACTAGTTGGGGTCGAGGTGGAGACTCGAGTTGCCGCTGGTCACGGAGATGTCTCTGAGACGCCCCCTGCAGATAAGGTAGTCTCGGTGAAAACGAACAGGTTCGATTTCAGCTGTCTGCATGGGGAGAAGTCTCCGAGTGGTCTCCGCATAGTTTCCGAGAGGTCTCTGCACAGTCTCTGAGAGGTCTCCACGAGGTCTACGCGGTCTCAAGCAGTTGTGGCGCGAATATGTCTGTGTAGGCTCTCAGTCGTACAGGCGCTGTCCATCTTCAATGGCGCTTCTTGAGACATCTTCTGTACTCCGTAGTTGACGTGTCGAACGTTTCGCCTCTCATCCAAAATTATCCATCCATTTAGTCCGCTGACGAAGCCTTTTGGATGAGAGGCGAAACTTTTGACACTTCAACAACAGAGTATGTGTGTTGCAAAGACAATTGTGACAACCCTGCAATGTCTCTGAGACCTGTCGGATACTCAAAGAGACTCCATACAACTCTTTATTTCTCGTGCAATCTGTCCGAGTTGCAGACACACTGTGGACACTGCCAGTCAACCACAACACCGCAACGTCTCTGCAACTCTCTCCGGTGAGATATGCCCTTTAGGAACCAGATCTTTAGCTAGGTTCATGGTTCATGTCTAGCCCCCAGAAGAAGCAAACAACCCAGGGGCCAAACCCAGGGGCTTTTTGCTGTGAGGTAAGAGCACCAACATCCACTTTGCCACTGACCTGCTGACTATAATGATTGCAGTTAAAGGTTAATGCTGTGGATGCTCGTGTATAGTATCTGTCGTCATTTGTTTCGTAAGTAAAGATGAAGAAGATGATCTCCCACGTATTGTATTTTAATAGTCTGCCTCTAAATGATCTTTCCCAATATTTCCACAGTGGTGAAACTATTTTCACTGTATTGCACATCTGGAAGTCTTGTTTTGCCTTTGAGCTCATGTCAACAACTCCTCTTTTGCCAAGGATTGTGATAAAAGCTTTTCACTGCTTCTCCAAACGGAATCCGTAATCTATATCTTGAGCGACGCTATGTTAAAAATGCAAAACAAAGAAACCTCTCCGCTACAATCTTTTTTTACACTCTTAAACTCTCCAGTGAAATCCATCGTCTGCTGCAAATTGCTTAATTACAGAAAAGCCCCCATGGCTGATTTTACAGTCGAGGAATCCTTTGGTGGGTTTCCCTTCTTCCTTTAAAGTCTGAGCGGGTAATGATTTCCTACGGCCTTTTTCGTTCTTGTTTTACCCGGTAACTTCTCTATGCCCTTTCTAAAGTCGACAAACTCCATCCAGAAATACCAGTAGGCAAATAGGACTCTCTACAAAATATTCCACGCTTACTCTATTATTGTCGCTACTCAGACAACTGTTCGTAGAAAGGAGCTCCATGTCTATCTTTCATAAGACTTGCCAAACTTTGCTAGAGCTGCGAGCTATCAGCCATCATCTGTGTTTGGGTTTGTCTACAACAGTCCCTATCTCCCTACAGCTTTGAACCTCCTCCTTAAAAAACACGTCCCGGGAGCTTTGAGCGGTCCTAATATGACAGGTACGGAGATTCGCCTCGCTTCTCCTCTTACCGTGTGAAAAAACCTCGAACCGCTGAGATAGTCCATCAAAGGATTTACTTACCCCGACTGTCATTAGAGCATTTCCTTACTGTAATTTCTCTTGACGTATTTTGGAAATGATTTAGGATTTCCATATCGCAAGCTATCGTTTTTGGATGCGTTCCCCTTCAGTGGCTTTTGGTAAATAAACCTGTGCTGTTTACTTTTATGGGCCCCTGCCATTAACTTGCGTCACCGCCGTTGTCGTGGACAAAGGGTGAAAGGGCGATCTGTCTGGTTTTCTTCAGTGTGCCTTCAGGGAGCACTCACGAGGCTGGTCAGATGTCACGTTTCAGACGTACAGGTGTGTACTGAACTGAACTGAACTGAACTGAACTGTACTGTATGTGAAGAGACCCTTCGTCACTGAAAACTACAGATGGGAGTAAATTTTAATCTGTTACAGTGTCAAGCCCTTAGATCAGGCATTTTTGTTTGGAGTGGGAGGATTGTTTTTGCCCTTGTCGAATGGCCCCGTAGTACCCGTTACTCTGATGCCATTTTCAGACAAATAAACATTTAGGGAAGTTTGGGGGCTTTCCTTCTGCAAATTGTAACACAATGCCTTGGTCCCGCTCAGACGCTGTGTGGTGGTATTCTCTGGCGAGTGAATTGTTTTCTCCAAATAAAACTGTAACAATCCTACTAATTTTTCTGTGTAGCATTTCGTCCGATGGATAAAATTAATACAAGATTTGATTTCATTTAGAGTTTTATTGCATTATGTATCCCAACAGTGACGTCACAATTTCACCATAACAGCATGTGAGCAAAGCTTCTGCGCAAAACGGGCTTTCTTTCTTCTTTTTTTTTTTACATATTTGAAGAATGCAAACAACATAAGTGAATTTGTTATTTGTAAGATTATACTAAATGATGTCACATTTTCTTGAAAAGTAATAACTGGCAGATGTAGACGGTAATGTGCATCGTCCTTGTGAACGTCACTGTGGAGCTCCTGTCTGCTCCTCTGTCTGTTCCTGTGTCTGTGTTAACCATCACAGCTCCAGTATAAAGCCTGATTGTAACTGAAGAGCACAGAGGAGCGGGGCGGAGTGGCGTGCAGCGGGATGATGTATGGACTGACAGCTTTGGGAGCGCATGTGTTCTCAGACGGGGTACTTTTCTACCAACGCAAAACCCCTAAAATATTTACCCTTTAGGCGCTTTCGCCACTGATACTGATACATGTGTCTCATATTAGTCTGCACTATAGGTATTTTATCTGATCCTACTCGCATTGAGTTATTGTTATTTATAAACCGGCTGCTAAGAGAAAGGATGGGTACCGTTTAGCAATACATCTGCTCCTTTTGTAGGAGTTTTGCATTGACATAATACAAAGGTGCTGGAAATGGCAGACCAAAAACATACAAGGTTGCAAACTCTAATATTTTGGTGGACAGCTTTGATTACAGCTCACATTCACTGTGGCATTGTCTCAGTAAGCTTATGAAATGTCAAACTATTAATTTTTCACCAAGATCTTGTAGCCTTCTCCAGCACCTCCCAACGATTAAGATCTGGACTCTGTGGTGTTTGAAAATGATGTGTCGTGCTCCCTGAAGCACTCTTTCACAATGTGGGCCTGATGAATCCTGGCTTTGTCATCTTGGAATATGTCTGCGCCATCAGGGAAGAAGGAATCCATTGATGGACTAACCTGTTCATCAGTGCTTAATTTGTAAATGAGTAGTTTCAGGAACACTTTTGGTCCGATGTGATGGATTCGGGGAACATAAGGTGGTTACAGACATTGTGGCGTACTGGGATCAACTTGAACAGTAAAAAGTTTCTTTGTGTCCTTTATATATTTTGGTTACTTTCCATTTTTTATTTCTCAAAGCGTGATCGATCGCAGCTGTTTCCATAAATCACTAGCTCTCACTCAGAGAAAACGGGCCATTCCGATTCACAGGAATCATCAATCCTGCAAACTACCGATCCCACTCACACATCATGAAGACTAGGGACGGGTGGAAAATACCCAGATTGCTTCAAGGCGATTTGGGTATGACAAAAACAGACACACTGCGAACATGTTCAAAAAAGATGAATCCTGACTAGGTTACTTTTATTTCATTTCTAAAGATATTTGACTGCGCGTCCATGAACATGACGATCAGAAAACTGTCAGTGCAACTTTAAAATGGAAAAGGCTTAAATGAGAGAACTGAAGATTCACTGGGCTCAGATTGACCTTGCTCATCATATTCTATTTGTAATGAAAGCATAACTGAATGAAAGCAATGTCATTTTTAACTGCGGTTGATTTTATAGCTTTCCTTGACTTCAACAATATGGGTTAATTGCGTTCCTGACGTTTTCTTTTACAAGTTACTACATCCATCGCTTATATTTTATGGGACAGACATTAGTAACATGATGAAACCCTCATGACTCCGCCGGGGTATAGCATATTCGAGCATCTCCCCTTAACCCTGCATTATACAGCGGGTATCTTCAGAAGTACACTACTCCAGTCAGATGTCAGTTCAAAGCAGAGGCGCAGGTTTTAATGGAGATAAATCACGTGTCGTCGGCTGCAGCGACTGCTCCTCATCAGTGACGCTTCACATCCTGAAGTCTTCATCGCACCGAAGCACAGAACGCTCTCGCAGAAGTTCCCATTTGAGCTGGTTTACATTATTTTCTCCTTAAAGCGAAATGACATCTCTCACGCTGCGCTGGCAACAGTAATATCACACCTGCAGGCTCAGACGCTCAGCAGTGTGTTGATTTTTTTCTTTGCCTAAAGCTTACAATACAACAATGTAAAGCAGCGAGGTTTTACAGTTGTATTAGTTTTGTATTTAGTATGAAGTTATGTCAAGGCAATCCCTATATAAAAGTAAATTATTATAATTTACTTTGCACTACAAGCTTTTCGGGAACGATGACGTTTTCTATCCCACAAACATCTATCTTCAAAGGTTCCTGCAGATCTGTTTGGCTGGAAATGAGTGTTTTGGATTATGGAGACAATGGCGATCACTATCCTCATGAAGGCCTTATTCAAAAAGCAAAATGGTGTAGGTTTATGTAACTCACACCTATGCTAAACACTGACCAGTCAGCGACATTTTGAACTTTATTAAATGTTTGTTTGTTATCCAGGAAAGATCCATTGCTAAGGAATCTCTTTCACATAGCCTGTCCTTTGCCATCCGTAAACTCTGGTCAATTATCTTTTCCCTACATGTACGTCTGGGTCTGATCTCAGTGGCTCCGTTTCATCGGTTGAATTCCAACCTACCATTCAGCGAGCGGGGGAGGCGGGTGTTGTAGGTGACGTTACGCATTTGATCCGAATTTGCTGGTTGTAGTTTGAAAACGTTCCAATCGTTTCAAAGGAGTTCATCCCTCCCACCTGAAAACGGAGCTCAATTGTGAAGTTCCAGACCCTCTGTATGAGCCCTGAGGGTATGGTAAGACCAGGCTATCTTTCACAAGGATGTGGCCAAGAAGAATCTTGACGGAGTTATGAGAGCTCTAATCTCATGGTTAAGCTAAATCTGTGTTTTTTGCAGCAGTACAACCATATGTACGGGAAATTTCAGACACTTTTCCAGACTACAGGTCGCTCCGAAGTATAGGACGCACCAGCCAAAAATTGCCTAATGAAGAAAAAAACAACAGGCTGAACAGGTGTACGGTATGCTAACGCAACACAGTGATGGTTTGCTACATGAAGCCTAAACAACTTACTAAATAAGTGTCTTGTATGTTAATGTCACATAAACAGTTCAGATAACTATAGCATAAAAACACACCAAACTCTCGATCTCACTCCAAATCACAAAATCCATTGAAATCTTCATCCTCTGTGTCACTTCTGAACAATCGCCTTGGGCACGGAGGCGTAACTGCACCGTTGACAAGCCTCTCCCGGCAGCACGTTTTTCAAGCTCTCATTTGCAAACTCGTTCCTCTAGCTGTGGCCATCTAGCTTTTAGCCTGCGATTAAAGTGTGACTTATAGTCCGAAAAATACGCTACTCTGTATTTCAATCCCCTGAAGACCGTGGTCTGTGCATTATTGACCTGTTTAATTAAAGTTGCTCATCTAAATTGCTCATGGGTAGTCATCAATTTTCATTCAAATTATTATTAGCCTAAATTTTACCCTCTTACTTGAATGACTTGAGTTGCCCACATCAACACAACGCAAGTATTACCTTAATTCTGAGATCTTTCACTGCATGCTAGCTACAGTTGTATTAAGTGCATGCTCTCTAATCCCAAATGGCAGTTTTGATCGTTCTCTTGCCTTTTCTTTCCATGGTTAAAAGGGTATTTCTGCTGGGTGGCCTGGGCGTAGTGCTTTTTGGATAATCGCAGCACACTGAGTTTAATGGGGCTCGTAATATACGGCCCTACAGTTTTAGGGCTTGAAATGAAGAGCGTCCAACAAAATCTCCCCCTCCTCACCTGAAACGGCAGTACATCAAATACCAAACGTTAACTTTTTCCCGTATTTTCCACCGCAACGCATAGGAAAATGAAGAAGTAATACTCATGGGGGCATTTTACAAATCGTCAGCACACATGTCGAGCAGAAACATTTTGCTTAAGTCATTTTTGTCCACCAAGAAAAATTCAATGGAACGTCAAAAATGTGTGTCATGATTTTATATTATTTTTAAGTCTTGTTTTGCAGCCAATGGTTTTGTGCAGGGGTTGGCAAGTTTTCCTGCAGGCAGGCCGATTGTTTTCCAGGCCCAACCGATTGTGTCAACACTGAAGGACAGCTTTCCACTTGTTTCGTACATACTAATAATTAGACCTACAAGGGGGTCTCGAGGTCTTCCCCCAGGAAATTTTTCAAGAAATTGACTATATTTCAGTATTATACTTTATCCCAGTATTCAGTGATATTTCTACTTTTGTTCTCATATCGTGCAGCTATAAACGTAGGGTAGTTGCTCATATTTGTGTTAACAGTTGGACAAAATACAAGCTGTAAGGTGAATATACAGTATATTTCCCCATTTGATCATCTTTCAATGCTGCTGGAGCAACTTGTCAGGAGCAACAGCGACCGCAGTGCAGCACCGAAGCACCGGAGTGGCCTGTTGGAAAGCTGGCCAACATTGTTCACGGTTGACACTGGAGAACCTATAGAAAACCATAGCTATGAACAGAAAGATGCCATTTGGCGTAGAAATCCAACCCAGAACCTTTCCACTTTGAGGAAGGAATGCAAACCACAATTCATACTTTAATTGAAAGCAGGATCAAATAGTGTGAGTAATGCGTTCGGTAACTTGCCGACTTCTGTTGTCCGTGAACATGAGAGTGTAAGCTGTTACCAGGCGACTAACTGACTACGCTCCAGGTCGTACCCTGACATAGTGGTTTTGCGTAAAGACTCCATCCCTTTGCAATCCCTAGAATTAGCGAGAATTGTCAACAAAGTTCAAGCAAATTTGCACAGGGTTAGAAGTATCTGAATCCTTCCAGTTTGTTGAAAAATACCAACTTGGGGGCTCCATAAATTCTTTGTTTATGCCTCGGTCAGATGTGGATCTCTGGCGTTATATAAGGGATGAATAGTGGCTCTCAGGTGGATTCCAGGCGAGGAATGTCAACTCAAATATTGCTATTTCCTGTGGCTGACTATGCCAAGAAGTGCCTACAAAGCGTGCTTCATTTTCTTAGCACTTGACTCTCCACAGACGCTACTCATCAGTATTCTGACACACTATTGGCAGATTGAGACGTTTTTCTCTGCGTTATCGATGAGAAACACTTTTTTGATATCTAACAGATACATGGAGATAAAATGGACAATAAGTAGCTGTATTTCTCAAACTGGGCAACATTAAGAAATCTTACTTAATTAGCCTCCCTGCCTATTCCAATATAAATCGTGAAGAGACAATTTGACATAGGCCGATAACTTGGATATTCTGGTAAATGACTTCATTGGGGTTGGTGCACACAGAGACGGGTTGTGACTCTTCCATTTGAAATTGAAATGGTGTGGTTGTGTGGTAGTGTGGCCACAGGATTCCTCGGTGATGCACAGGGAAGAAGTCTTTCCAGAAGGCTTGAGGTGGACATATCTGTGCTCTGGAAATAAGCGACTACTTCTTTGTGAGTAATGGTACCCAAGCACAGGGGTTTTGAAGCACACTAAAGTGCGACCACATCAATGCATAAGATACTTACTACTTTCTCTGTTTTTAATGTATTTGATATTGATCTCATTTAAAAAAAAAAATTAGAATCTAAATGTATATAGAGATGGGGGATCCAGAGATTTTTTATCTCAAAGACACAGAGATAAAACTCCACACAGAAAGGCTCCACATGCAGGACCTCCTTCCAGACTTCATAATACTATCTTCAGTGTTTAAAACAATCGCAATTATATACAAATAAATGCCTTAAATATGTAAAATGTAAGTCCAATTGTTTTGTTTCAATGGGAGAAACACACTGCCAAAAAAATACAAATAAAAAGTTCAGATCTGGAGTTGCTGCTGTTGGTCAGGTCTATGTGCTGAACATAAACTGTTACTGGATAGGGAAGCATTTTGGATCTTTTCAATAGACCCTCTCAGCCCCAAGGTCTTAACAAAGACTTTGATCTCAGACCATGTCTATGATCACTTATGTTTATGTTCACACTCCAGTGTCTCTCCTGTAAATGAGATGTGTCTGCAGTGTGGTTGTTAATGTTGATTGCTATTCCCTTGCTACTGTCCAGTGTAAATAATGTATTTATTTCTGGCCAATATAAATGTTATGTACTGTATGTAATCTGTTGCTTTGGTTGTGATACTTATCACCTTATTTACAATAGCCAAGATGCATCTGTACCATTTCCATGCACAGCTGTATGCCGGTTGATACCTGAAGTCTCTTTTGCCATTTTTTTGTTGTAATTGAGTGTAAGACACCGTGGCTATGGTTATACAATTTGTCTGTTTGGAATATATGTTTTGGGAAACAATGTAAAATATTTTTGTCACATGACGTGGTAATCCGTCTCTGTACAAATACAGGATGAAGGTCTGTGTTACTGAAAACTCTAACTCTATCCCTAACCTTAAGTGCTTAATGACCTATTTCATTATGTACCTCAAAACTACTAATAGACATTATTCCATTGTGTATGTACTACATAGGTAAAAGTTATTACAAACAATTACATTCTTATTGATCCAAATTTTATTCATGTACAATAAATTGTAACCACCAGGTTTGTCCATAAATAGACTTTTGTTTGGGGGACTTTTTCACATCACTGTGCTGTAAAGTGAAACCTAATATTGTAGTGAACATAACAATTTCAAATGCAAAGTAAGTCACACACACGTTACTTTGACCGTAACCCATGTTGCTTAGATTTGTGTTTATCTCCCAAAGCCCCCGTAACCACACACTGCATCTCCCCTTTACTTCCTTGTGGCTCTTTATCGCCCCTTATTTTCCCTCGTACGTGTGAATGGCGCTCTCCTCCGTAAACCACTATTTAAACCTGTCCCCGTTTCGCTGTGCCCCGTCCAGCAGCCTGTGTGATTAATGACCACTCAGGCACTAATGAAAGCATGCGAGAGCAGAGGAAGTACTTCAACATGGCACTTGTGGAGCAGTTTGTGTTTAGAAAGAGAATCACAGAAGAGGCATATTTCAGCTCTGTTTGGCCTGCAGTTACTCATTAGCTCCTTTGAACCAGCTTTTTGGTCAGGTTGTTTGTTGTCCTTGAGTCTATTATGTCGCCATCATCGTCAGCTGAAAGGAACAGACGAACACTCAGGTCGCTGCTACACTCGGCGGAGGTAAACAGCAGAGGAGAGGCCGCCTCGGTGACACAAGGTACGTCTGTTGTAGTTTAATTTAAAGGGGAAAGGAGGGACGGCAATGGACTTGGAGGACGGCGTATGCATGGATTTTATAGGGGAATAATTGAGCCTATAGCTGAATACTTTTTGCTAACCTTGAATCAGAATCAGAATTGTTTTTATTGCCATGGTTATGAACAGGTTCACAACTAGAATTTGCCTTCAGTCGATCGTGCAGCGCGAGACAAAAAAACATACAACGCATACTGTAACTGAGATAAATAATAAACTGATTGTAAACTCTAAGGTGAGGTTAGAGTTAGTTCTAGTTAGGGGAAGTGCCCCCACTCCGACAATTAACCTCAATGTCGGAACGGCGGGGTGTAACCTATTCACAGATGTGCTGGTGCATTCAGTGTTAGTAGCAAATATGAGTGTTGGAGCAATTCATGTAATTTCCTAAAAGACTCTTGCTTTGCGTAAAACATATTTTTTTTGTCATTTACTAAAGGCAGATATTCTGATCTCAGCTATTGGGAATTTACACAGTAAATATACAGGTTTTTTTTTAACATATTTTAATCATATTGAATTTACTATGAAATACATTCAAAGAACCCTTTCCTACTTTTTTTACTTTTTTAGGAGTAACGCTCGCAATATTAGCCTGCAACCCGGCTAATTGTTTTTAGCATCACGCGTTATTGTCTTTTTCGCACAGAGGGAGCATAATGGATGAAAAAAACAAAACAAAAAAACATCAAGTACAGTGTCTTTGATATAAAAAACATAATAATAATCTAGCAAATGCCCTACTTGCTGCCAACAAATATGGTTCCAGATTCCCGCTGAAGTGCACGGCTGCGGTCACCTGCTGCAGTCATCCGTCTCCGTACTGTACAGCGGTGATTAGCGCCATGCTGTGTAATGGTGCTGCTGCATCTGCTCCTCAGGTCAGATCGAGCTAATGTTATGTCTGGCCTCGGAGTTCAGATGGCACCGGGAGACCACGCGGCGGCTTTATATGCGCCTCTAATGACCAGTCAATGACCATCGCCTGTTCAATGATAATGACGCTGCGGATCATTAGGCCAGGCCACTGGGGGTCATGGAAGAAAGGCACTGGAAATATTGCCAAGTTGTGTGATGAAATATGAAAAAAAAAAAAAAACATTGCCTTCTGAGTAAATCTGTTTACTTTTGGTAAACAACCGCCTGTGATTCTGCAGCACAATGATTAGTTTGGCCTCTCACAAAGGGCAAGAGCTGTAATCAACTGTATATTCAGTTTAGTCAGCTTTATCGTCGCGTAAAGCACAAACAAAGATTTGAAATTGCATTACTCTCAAGCCCTTAGTCCACACTTTTTTTTAAAATTGAGGGCCACTTTATTATAGTGTGTACGAGGGCTAGGAACCTTAAAGCCACACTGTGTAACATTTCACCCAATAAATACAATGTAATACAAGCGTTAATCTATTACAGATACTTCTATTGATTAATTAATTTGATGTGAGCGGCTGTACCTTTGTTGGGAGCGGGGACGTCTCAAGCTCGTCTCCATGGTGATGTTGACAAAAGGCGGCCAAGTATGAGATTTAAGAAGTTCCGCATCCAAATCCATTCTTTGACTATCCACTACATAGCATTGTCTAGCTGGTCTTTAGGAGTCTTGTATTGCTGGCAATTTGCAAGAGGATAATCCAAAATGTTACACACTATAATTGTGTAGAATTATGAACATCAGTAAAAAAATAAAACAATTTTTTTTTGGAGAATTATGAACATCAGTAAAAAAATTACATCTTCCAAACATTTTACATCTCCCAAATTAGTAAATCAGTAAAAAAATACAAAAATAATACAAATAAATAAATACATACATAAATAAAAGGATCTCTGGCAATGTGTCCCAATTGAACAAGAAGCCTGAGGGACACCAACAATGGGACACCCCTGCGCCGTAGTGCATAAAAGCAATAGTTACACATACAGAGCAATTTCAAAATGAAATGTCCAGAATAGGGAGAAACAGAGGGACAGAAGGTGAGAGCTCGGCAGCATGGCAGCATGGCGGATGGAGCTGCTCGTCAGTCAGTTGGTCCTGGAATGGATTGAGGCTCCGTCTGCTGTCTTCTCCCAGACAGCAGGCTGTGAGGTGGGCTCTCTTCTTCCTGATGTCAGGTGAGATGGGTGTGGCATCTTCCTCTCTGCTCTTCATGGACTGCATTTTTTTTAGGTTTCCTGTTGCTAATGTTAATAAAGGCTGCATAATAAATTACTTAATCGGAGTGTGCAGTGTCGTAGAAAACATATCTGATTGTATTCAAGAGGGTCACAGATGAATGCCTGATCAGTTTGGAATAGATGTGGGTCATTTCGGCTCAGAGACAACACGGCACATGCATATTTTAGCAGAGGCCAGTATCAAAGGGCGGGTAATGGGGACAGATTGTATATTTTGGCCTGGTTGTTAGATCGCTGCTGTGTTGGGAGCAGGGGGTGGAGGCATATGGGCTGAATTCGAATGGATCTTGGCCCACCTTAACATGGCGGGCACGCAAAAAAAAAAAAAAAAACGAAAAAAAAAAAAACCACCCCCCGATGACTCGCCATAGCCAACGCCAAGAATCTTAAGCCACTCGGCCCGTGCCAGGAACTCGCCATTGAACCGCTTCCCCGGCGCTTTGGCTACAACTGGATCACATCTCACCCCGCACGCATCCACTTTCCTCCAGTTGTTTCCAGGCGGCCATTTTTGTCTGTTTGCGCCTTCAAAGTGGAGCCCTCCGGTGATTAACCCATTTGGAGCGAGGAGCGAGCGGACATGATGAGCTAAGTGGCCACAGGGGCGCGGGATGTGAGGGGGAAAATCAAACAGACTCGGATCGACCGGGTACAGCGAGTACAGCAGAAGGACTTGTAGCGACTCGCAAAACCGATATGTAAAACAGCGGACGGGTGAAAGGTAACTGTGGGGTCCCCTTAAAGCCACACAGCGGGACATTTTGCAAAAGAACATGTATCTTTAGTGAGACCTTGTTTTGGTCGTGATTTAGTGTCTTTTTCCCCTGCATTGACAAAATGTAATATACATTTATAAAAGGTCAGATATTAATAAGGTATTAATAAGCATTAGTGATTATGAATATCTGCTTGTAAAGATATTAATATGCTGCTCATTATACAATTATACTATTACAATAATATGCTTTTTATTGGCCTACCCTTACCTTAAATTTAACCGTAACCCGTAACCCTAAACAGATTACTAATGCTACCTTATTAATACTTGAGGAACACCCCTAAATATAAAGCAACACCAAGAAATAGACTGCTTAAGATAAGTTTGTTCAAATGTAATGGAGCGTACAATGTTTAAAGGCACACTGCATAACATTTAGGATTATACTGATTCCATCAAAACATCAAAAATGTTCTTTTTGAAATGGCTAATCAAATAATGCATTTGGATGAGGACCTAACCTTTTCAAAACTCAGATTTTGCTAAATTCTTTGTTCATTGTGTGAAATGTTACGCGGTGTGGCTTTCAACCTCTTAACCCCCGCCTTAACCAAGTGTAGTTTCTCTCTGATCTGTGTTACCCAAATCTAAAAGGTCTGCAGGCCAGTGTAACGCCTCATTTGAAAGCCAAGCCCTACAAAACTCATCTAAATGGATCTTTTTCCTCGAGTTGTTTGCACATTGTCCCTTTTTTTGTTTTGCGTTTTTTGTAACTTTTCTGTAAAGCTGGGGATTAAGAGGTTAAAATGAGTTAGTAATTTATTGCAACGATGACATTATCACAATATTCCAGTCAGTTATCAAATGTCCCATGTGTCCCACATATTATGGAGCAAACATATTTTTGTCTTGCGCTGCCATTTCTTCTCAGTCATCCCACACTTCTTACATAAGGTGACGCTGGTCCCTCATTTTTTGTTTGTTTGGTACTTTAAAAAAAAAAATCAATTGTTTAGACGTAAATCCTCCTACAAGAAACAACTTTAATTCTTGTTTAAAATATTTAGCATGATGGCTAAGTGAAAACATCGCTCCTTCTTTCTTCTCTTGTGAGGCTGATGAGGTTGGGTTTCCCTCCGGACTATTTGTGTCTGGAGAGCCCGCAGACATTGGCCAGGGCCGCACTGTGTTTATGTGCATTTAGCTTTGCACATGCTTTATTTACTCCGAATGCATATGGTGTTATAAATAAATCAGGAGATGCTTTCACTTCCACAAGAATCGAGTTGGCCTGTCCAGCAAGTGACTCATCTAATGCTGGGGCAGCCATGGCACGCAACGCGCCATGCATGTGCAGCTAAATGGAAAGCAGCCCCCGATGTATAAAAAACATCACAGGGCACGACATTAGTCCTTGACATAAAAATGACTGGAACAGACAGAATGCATTCAATAGCCTGGCGTATATTTCCCCAGAATTCCCCAGTAAATCTTTACTGATGGCAGGGAAATTGTGAAGACCCAAGTTTTCTCAATAATGTAGTACAAGTGCGTACTACATTATTTATGTATATTTATTATCATATATGTATAATATATAAGACGAGGAGCAAAAAACATGCTTTTTTCCCCTCATTTCCACCACATTCTTGTCACAACCATCAACAAGGGAGACTGAAAAAAAGCGTGGGAGAAGTGTTTTGGAGAAGTACCCAATAACAACGTGCTGTTAGGACTCCAACAGCAGGGCTTCAATTAGTCGGTGGCCAAAGATCTCTGCTAAGCTCATAGCTATAAGAGGGAAGAGATAACCGGTGATCCATTCAGCCCCATTCATAGTAATGATCCCGAGTGGTCTGTGAAATTAACGTGGCTGCTCAATCTCCTCCTGCAAAGCCTGGTCCTTAAACGGGAAAAAAGGTGGGAAGCCGTGCCCTCACGGGGCGGGTGGACCGGCTACGAGCCTCCACAGAGCTCCAGATCCTCATGGACTTAGGCTTCCACTATTTATTACTGGTGTACAAAAACCAGTGCGGTTAAAAATATGACACCTAGTCCAGCGTTGTCACATGGATCATAGCCATTTTTAGTTAAAGAACATTTCTTTGGGGTTAGGCTTTTAAGCAGTGCTAGAAAGTCACTATTGGAATCCTGTTTTTGGAGTCACCCCTGGCCACAAGGGGGTGGTATTACAGCAATATATCAGGTTCCCGCCATGAGGGCCAAAGAGATCCAGTAGTCAGCCTTCTTCTGATGACGTAACGTGCTGAATGAAAAAGAAAACTGAGCGGTCAAACTGTGGAAGAGCGAGGGCACTGTGGGCCGAAAACAGCACGCTGAAACGGAAACACCGGGCGTATGGAGGGACATAGCACTAGCCATAGCTTTTCTTCGGCCATTGCCTAAGCCACTCCCCTGTGCGCCGCTGCTGCCACTTTTCTTATTAAGTTTGTAACTATTCCTACGCTTCTAACTGTTGGTGTGTGCCTCCACCAGTTCTCCTGAAATACACTGCCTGGCCCACCACAGAGTCCAGTTCTTAAACCCTTTGAGAATCTTTTAGTGATCCTCTCTTAAATTTGCATAAGTATAAAAACGTATCCTGTGTAATTTTACTGACATAAACACTAGACAATTATTCATTACATTCTTTGAAACCTCTTCTTAATAAATGTGTCCAGTCAAAGTCTATAGTTTCTCTCCACCGCGGCTGAAATCGTACCCTTTAATAAATCGTGACTGAAATTACTCGCGCTTGCCAGGACCCTCACCGAAGCGCTGCCTATTCAATGTAAACGTCCCTTTTAATGAAGAATGGCAGTGGAAACCTGGCTCTATTTGCGTGCACTTCTCCTCTGACTGTGCAGAGGAGCTCGGGATGACTGCGCAAACACCGCCGACACTGATCAAACAAAACAGACGCCTGACACCGTATTAGACGTGTCCAGCGGCTCTCATGCAAGCCTCTTCGGTGATTATTTTTGAAGGAACACCCATGAGGAGCTGTTGGCTTTGGCCGCTTTTGCCCAAATACCGGCGTCCACTGGGCAGATCCAAGATGGCCCCCACATAAAGACAGTTGAGAGCTCCGGTCTGTAATTCGCACACAAGGGGGAGAGACTAATTGGTCCCTGTCGTTACTCCAGGCTATAAAGCGTTTCTAGCAGATTAGGCGGTAGTTTAGTGTGTCGTCTTTCCAGCTGTGCCGGGCCATTACGATCATCTATTCAAGACGGAGAAGAGTTAAATTGAAGGTACAGGTTAGTTACGGCATTACAAATATTTATAATGGCTTAAACAAATTCAAAATTCTTCAAGATTCAAGACTATATACACAGGAATCCAGTTTGGGGCTAGTATGAAATTACTTTAAGTTCCTTCCCATTCCTTTTGATTGAAACTAAAGATACATATACAAATACATGTTTTTTTTTTTCTTCTTCTGTAACTCTTTACCTGTTTCTCTGAATTCCAAATGGGCCACTTTAGTTGGACATTGTCAAATAGCAGACACTCTGCATTTTCCGGAAATAGTCTGGTGCATGTGGAGCAAATCTGCATCTGTTTCAGGTTTATCCAGATGCTGCTGGCTGTCTCTACCTCCACCTCTGTCTGTCTGCCTCCCCTCGTCTTTGCCTTCCTCTCTCTCCTTCTCTGGTGGTGATTCGTATCCTGTTTGCCCGGAGGAGCGAGGTGCCCCTGGCTGATTAGAGGAAAACCCCATATCAGATGTCTCACCCCCCCCCCCCCCCCAAAAAAAAAAGTGCGCCACTGGCCTGGTTTAATACATTTCTATCAATATCTGCTGTCTCTAAATTAAAGCTGTCATTGTGGCCAGTATATTGCTGCACTTTGAAATATGTGACCAAAAGCTGCAAGTCTTGATATACTTATGTACTTGTGTATGCGACAGAGTGAACACATTTGTAATTTTTTTTATTCAGTCTTGGGCATACCAACATAGACTTACAGTTTCTGCATGCAGTGCAAACCTGTTTTCGTGATAAAAATGCCACCATAGTGGATGTTGTCAATGTCAATAGATTTAGCCTCATTAGTTAGTAAGCTAATGAGGCTAGCTATTTTGCTTAAAACAAGCAAACAAACAAGCACGCTCCAAGGATGAGTTTTAGGTCTAACATTATACAGTCTAAACAGTCTTTTTGCATTTGAAAAATTGCATGAGAGCGAGTGTTTGAAACCTTCTGAAAATATAATAGTTTAAACAAAAGGTTATGTGTTTAAACTATGTAACTTTGAACTTTTAGAGCTAAACTATTTGAGTCTCTGCCCACTGTAAGTCCATGAAACCTTGCCAGAATGCTTAAGACTTTCTTACATTACTGTTTATGCCTTTGGCCCCTATGTGGTTGAGTTTATATTCACTAAAATAATACAAATGTTACTGTCCGTTACCACTGTAATTTTTATTTCCTACAGATCAGATCCTAGAGACATTTTTGCTGTGAGTTTAGCTGATGTCCAGAGAGAGGCTTGTGGCCACATGTCCTTTTACTCCGAGGTAATAATATCACTGAGCACACATCAGACCGATATGTTTTTAATCACACAATAACAGTCTTTGTTTGGCCATAGGCATAAATCCATTCAACTTATTTCCCCTGACAGTCCCAGCACTCAGCTTTGCATGACAATTATGAAGAAGTGCACTTGAGTCATACCGTGCACAAAATATACAGAGGGAAGCAGAGGCGGAAATCAATCCATCATCAATAAAGAATGAGTGAAAGAAGATCTTGAGTTTTTTTCTCACTATTATGTAAATGGTCATTGCTTGCCTTCACTTTAGCATTCATTACCAATACTTCAAACAAACACAACATAGTCTCCTGAAATCAAATCACTAATCATAGGTTAAAGCCAAGAAAACAATACATGAGATGTATTTCTTTTTTACGATATGTTTAAGGCAAGGCAAGTTTATTGGTATGAGCACAATTCATACACAAGGCAATTCAAAGTGCTTCACAGTTGCATACAATTACAAGAAAACAGATCAAATCAGTCATAAAACATCAACATAGAGTTAATCAATTACAGTAAAAAGCAAGAGTGCAGATAAAATACTTTCAGTTTTCATATGCTCGGGTAAAAAGAGCTGTTTTCAGCCTGGATTTGAACATTGTCAGAGTTGAGGCCTGTCTCACATCCTCATGAAGACTGTTCCAGATTTTAGCTGCATGAAACTGAAACGCAGCCTCACCGTGTTTATTATTGCCTCTGGGAACCACCAGGAGACCCCTCCCTGAAGTTCTCAGGGCCCGAGATGCTTCATACGGCTCTAACATGTCAGAGATGTTCTTTGGTGCTAAACCATGAAAAGACTTGAACACAAGCAGAGCTGTTTTAAATTCTATTCTCTGAGTGACAGGAAGCCAGTGCAGAGACCGGAGCACTGGACTAATATGGTCGTATTTCCTGGTTCTTGTCAGGACTCGAGCAGCAGGAAAGGCCAGTGAGCAGGTTGTTACAGTCTAACCTGCTGGAGACAAATGCATGGATGAGTCTCTCTAAGTCTGGTTTTGACACTATTCCTCTGATCTTAGCCATGTTTTTCAGATGGTAAAAAGCTGATGATGTTATTGCTTTGATGTGGCTGTTTACTTTTCTTTTTCAGTAACCAAACACAATTTATTGCTGATAAGACTGTGTACAAATGATGGTTTCAGTCTTCGCATGCATGAGAGGCGCTTCAGTCTCCTCTCTGATTAGCCTGACTAATGTGGTCACTTTCTCTGAAGCTGAAGCCTCAGTCGTGACGGCGAGAATCCACATGGAGGGTGTGGCAATGCTTCCCCTCAAACAGCTTCTCTCCGCCCCGAAACACTGGCAACATGTAGTAATTACAAATATCAATCTTTTGTATCTTGAGTTCCGGGGGGGTAGGATTGGGGCAGTAATACATTTTCAGTTGTCAAAATTGTATAACATGTTCATACATTTTCTCTGATAAATCACACATTTGGCTGTCAGAGTTATCAACAATGCTGCCCTTGGAGAAAATTGCTTTTATACTTTCACAATTAAATATAGGCAACATATTTCAACACATTTGGCAACTGTTTATTCAATACCTTTCAGTGGAAAATATTAAGAGTTTGGTAAATATAGCCCAGGGATTAATGGTATGTCCTGTGTTATTTGTAGGACTTCCGGGACATCTATTTTGTTCTTTTGCTTGATATACAAAAACAGTCTGTAACTGTGTACTTTATCCTCACCACTGCAAGACATGGCCTTTCAAAGCACGCCATGCAACTACCCATCACCATTAAAGCCATTCTTTCATCCCTCATTCTTTCAGCCTCTCCCCTCTGTTAAACCCTTTCGAAAATCTGATGTTATCGTTTTAAACTAAACTTTCCCGAAACCTCATGTTACAATTGCGGCGTTTCCGCTCATTCGAGGGGTTTGTAAGGTGGCCAAACGCAGGACAAAAATGTGGTGCCGGGCACTTGCATGCGGCTGAGGCGTGGAGCGTGTGATTGGAATATATGGCAGAGGTTCTCATCAGGCTTGGGCAAATGTTTACACTGCGCGTTTCCATTTTAGCTTCGCCTTACCACTTAGCGGTCCCTAGCTTTCACTTCTGTCAGCGCTACTGTCTTGCACCTGCTGTGGACCGATCCCGACGTTGGCTAAACAGCGTCTTCGCAACTACACGGTGTCCCCCGCGCTTGCAAATGAATCCGTCATTGTGCATGCCCGGAGTCATTAAAGCATAAAACTAAATTGGCCGTAGTAATGTTTTGGCGAAGCTAGTGTTGACAGAACATTCGGGGAGAAGGCCTTGGAGGAGGTTCTCGCTACTGTAATATTTTACGTTCAGAAATTGTGAGTCACGGCTGTAACTTGCGAACAGCTGCTTGAGCTGTATCTAAACAAATGGGTGGTCTACATAGGAACATTTCCTGATGAGAGATGACGATACGGCATGTATAAGAATCTGTTTAGGTAAAAGAGAGGGGGGTTGGGGGGAAATGTGAATTATAGCAACTAGGAAAGGAAATGAGTGACCAGATGTTCAGGACAGAAAGTGGCCAAACAAAATAGGCAGACTTTGAAAAATTATACAAAACTCAGCTGTATATTCAGTTTTTTGAATACTATGAATAACATAATCAAAAATTACAGTCTAATTTGGCAAGATCGTCTCAGTGATGTATTACTTTTACTGTAGAGAGACAGGGTTGATTTTCACTGATAGAACACTGATACAAATGTTATAGACATCATTTTGGATTACCATTTCTCAATAGAGCCATGGTGTGCAGCAGTGCCGTTGAGTTCTCGGGCTGGACACTTTACCAACCCCCTGTGTGAATTAATGAATACATGGTGGTGGTCGGAAAGGCCAATAAAATATCAACAGAACTTACATTTGTCACATGCACGAGTAAAAACAACAGTTTTCAGCCTGGATTTGAACATTGTCAGAGTTGAGGCCTGTCTCACATCCTCATGAAGACTGTTCCAGATTTTAGCTGCATGAAACTGAAACGTAGCCTCATCGTGTTTATTATTGACTCTGGGAACCACCAGGAGACCCCTCCCTGAAGTTCTCAGGGCCCGAGATGCTTCATACGGCTCTAACATGTCAGAGATGTACTTTGGTGCTAGCAGAGCTGTTTTAAATTCTTTTCTCTGAGTGACAGGAAGCCAGTGCAGAGACCGGAGCACTGGACTAATGTGGTTGCATTTCCTGGTTCTTGTCAGGACTCGAGCAGCAGCGTTCTGGATGTACTGCAACTGTCTAACCATAGTAGATTACCACTTCCGAGTACAGAATGAACAGATAATGACAGGGTAGACAGGGTTACTGTGTAGCGCTTTGAGAAGTTTGAAAAGCTTGTAAGGTGGAACACAAGTGCAGGGTCAAATTGCGCGGTTGGCAACTTTACATTTTTTAAACTTTGACGAAGATCACACATAGACAAAGGCTTTGCAGCGCTTCCCTCTTTGGATCCGTCGTGTATTGGGACGCTCGCCAAAGGCTTCCCGTTGAAAAATGTATCTAATCCTCACCTCAGCTAACCTTAACCTCCCCCTTTTCTAGATTATCTTACACACGCTCAAACATGAACATATTTCGAGAGATCAGAGTCCACAAGCCAATTTCCTATCACTACAAATCAGTAGGATCAAGAGATTGCAAGCAACTAAAGCTGCAATCTCTGGTGCCTTAGCCACAGCTAAAGGCCCCTTGCTCCAATGATTCATCACTTGTTGATTGGCTGTGGTCGCCTCTCCTTTAACCGGGCCCGTGTACAGGAGGTTATTCTGGAGATGCACCGACCTCAGCGCTCAGATCTTCAGATGTGGGCAGCGGATAAGTGTTATGTGTCTTCACAATCTGACAAACCTGCGAACCATATGAGCCGGCGCCGAGATACGGTTTCACATCTGGGCTCTCGGAATATTTGTGAACACACAAGACCGAGTCAGGCGGAGCATCTGCAGCAAATGGACGACACGTGGAACTGACGCGTAGGACTTTATCCGAGGTTTAGATCTTAGCTCATTTTGACTCGCCTCATTTTCAGAAGAGATTTCAGTTCAAATACAAGGAACATAAGCGGTCACCCGTGTCATCCATCGGCAGTCATGTCACACGATGGCATGAGCTTCATCAGATCTGTTCGGAATAAAAAAACGATGTGTGTGCAAGACCCACATGTGCCGCATGTATTTATTTATTTGGCCGGGACAGTGGACACACATGGTACCCGTGAATGTAAACTTGTCACCATGAGCCGATTCCCATCCGTGGTCCCACACATCCTGGCCTGTTGTACATGTTTTTAGGGGTCAGGAAAACCAGAGCACGCAACGGAAACCTACGCAGACACGGGGGGAAAACATACAAACTCCACACAGAACGTCCAGAAATCGCTGGACCTTCTAGCTGTGAACTTTGATTCATATTGTAAGAGATCTACTTCATCGTTTAATTATTAGATCAACCACGAATCTGAATCTCATACTTTAAAACCGTATGCCAGTAAACATCATTAGTCTTTTATTACTTCTTTCTGCGTGTTGTACTTTCTGGTCACGTGTTGTTTCCCGATGGAGCTACTTCCCAGACTGGAATGCATGTAAACAGTATAGGCCATGGGACTGCTGAGGGGGAAGACACCCAGACACCCCTCTCCCTGTGTGGGCCCCCCCCTTTTGTGACTCCTCTGCTGGCGGTGATGTTTAACTGCCTTCTTCCTTTTGAAAATTATCCGGCAGCAAAGATCAAGTCACCGGGGAGTCATTAATTAATCATGTTTTGTGAGTTGTTCATACATCATAAAAGGCTTGGAGGGTCGTATTACATTATAGCAGCAGCGTGTTTTGTTTTCCAAGAGTCTGGCTTATTTACGACACGCTGTTTCATGCGAGGGTTTGCAGCGGTGAATTGGAAAACAGTTGTCGAGGCAGTAAGGGGTGCAGGCCCAAGAGGTTTCAAAAAAAGAGAGGGACGGAAGATGATTAAAAACAGGGGGGCTTGTGGTTTTGCCCCCCCCCCCCCCCCCTGTATGAAGAAACAAGGTGATTTACATGCAAAGATGAGACCACCGTCTATTGTGCTGAAAAAGGAATGCAGGTGTGGAAAAGGAAAACCCAAAGTTATGTTCGTGCAGCCATTAAACAATGTCGTCTCATCGTCCAAAGGAAACCCATTGAGAGCAAAGTTTGAAGAAATTATATTTGCCAGAAATGCCCAAAATAGTCATCGCTTCAGGGCCAATATTTTGGGTTGGTTTCAACAGTGTATCCAAGTTTTTCATAACCGTACTGGGACATACTTTTGGCGCACAAATTTAGAAATAATGTGTTTCAATATATCTTCTATAAGTATAATTTAACAATGGAATTAAGGCGAGACACTTAAATAGGGGTAAATAGGGAACATTTTTAAATTTAAAGATATAAATTTGAAACTTTTGCAGTAGATTACTGACATAAATATGAGGAAAAAACATATGTTGTCTGTCATTTTATGTTTTCATATAAAAATGCCCATATTTCCCATCTTTTTGGCTACGGAATCTGAATAATGGATCGAGATTCAAATGTATGGCTTTATTTTGTGACGTACTAGTTACAAATACTTTTTCAGAGGGCATTTTGGATATCTTGTTTGGGTTTAAATAAGCTGTTTTTTTTGTGTGGAAAAATCTATGCAATGTTTTATTTTGCCTTGTTTTTTGACATTCAAAACTTAATAAATCAGACTAGGAATTAGATATAAAAAAATACCTCTGAAAAAATCTTCAAAATATTGTTCAGTCCAAGGCTGGAAAATGTCAAGTCTGTTGGTGCTACTGACGTAGAGATCATGTTGCAACAATGTGGGAAAAAATGCATTTTGAGAAAATGGCCCTTGAAATGACAATTTCCCATAAAAATCTATGGTGAAACATTGGATCAGTGCAATAATAAAACATGTTATTGTGAAGATGTTTCCAGGTGAACGGTTATAATTTTAGAGACCAATTTGGCCCAAAACAAAACAAAAAAGAAAAAAGTTTTGCCTTTAGTGTCTCCCCTTAAAAAAAAATGCGATATGACCTGGAAGATGGCTTTACCGACCAGTTTGCCAGAAATGTATAGTCACATCTTTTGAATTATAAATGATTACATTATGGCATGCATGAACGTAGACTGTCAAGTTCTTCATATCATATTAACTTTTTTGAGCATAGTGCCCTTCTAACCAACTTTGTTCAAGAAATGCACTCCTGTCTCCTGTTCACATTACCGAAATCCCCCCTCTCCTCCTCCCCCAAAGGTCTTATGTATTCGAGCCGACAGATCAGTCCAAATCCCTCTGTAAGTGCCGGCCTTGTCCATCTAATCAGGCAAATTGCGGCTGAACTCCCGCCTGAGGGGAAGCTTTCATTTTGCTCGGAAACATTAATAAATATCAGCTAAACATCCGCCGAGAAGCCCTTATTATTTTTCCTTTTTTTCTTTTCATGGGACACCTGAGTTTACCTTGGAGCTACTGGAAAGTCTGATGAGAATAACTGACAGAAACAAAGAATCCACTCAAAAAAATCTCATTACGACGAGCATTAAACCAAGCGCCCATCGCCTTGGAAAATTAGCTTAAGTCTGGACAAACCCATGGATTAGAGACATACAATTGGAACTTGTACAGAAAAGAAAAAATACGTACTTCTCGTTGTTCATGTTTACATTATGTCCCGTGCTGTGGGTTGCCAAATCCTATGGCTGAAAGGCATAGGATTTGGCTTTTTGTCTTCATACAGTGCCATTATGAAACAGTAAGAGTGCATTTATAAATGATATTAGTGATCACCTTCCAGTTTTCGTTATGTATAAAAATGGATATTTAAAAGATGAAGAGGAAAACAAGTATTGGTTTAGAAGGGTAAAAACAGAGAAAACTATTGATGCATTTAAAAAGGAGCTTTTAGCTCAAGACTGGAGTATTGTGTACAGAGAGAATGACACGAATATGGCTTATGATGAGTTTACGCAAGTATTTCAAAAGGTATATGACAAAAACTGCCCAATGAAGAAATACTGTAAAAACAGAAAGTGTAAAGAAACACCATGGATGTCTAAAGGTTTACTAAATGCTTGCAAGAAAAAAAATAATCTTTACAAAAACTTTATAAATAACCAAACAAAAGAAGCTGAGGATAAATATAAGAAATATAAAAATAAATTGACAGGTATCATTAGAAAATGTAAACAGGATTATTATAATAATAAGTTGTTGGATAGTAATAAGAATAATATTAAAGGTTTATGGAACATCTTAAATAGTATAATTAGAAATAAACCAAGAACGATTAATTATCCAAAATATTTCAAAGATGAGGATAACACGTTAAATAATATGAATGAAGTCGTCGAAACATTTAATAAATTCTTTGTAGATGTTGGACCGAACCTTGCTGCAAAAATTACAAACGTTGAGAATTATAATTGTGATCTGATAGAAGCAAATCCTATGTCCCTGTTCCTCAAACCTGTGGAGGAAAAGGAGATACTGGACATTGTTAAAGGGTGTAAAAATAAAACTTCGACCGATTACCATGACATGGACATGAAAACTTTAAAAACTGTTATTGAAAGTATCTCTAAGCCGTTAACTTACATTTGTAACTTATCGTTGCAAACTGGAACTTTTCCTGATAGTATGAAAGTAGCAAAAGTGATTCCTCTGTTCAAAGCAGGAGATAAACATCTCTTTACAAACTACAGGCCTGTTTCCCTTTTACCGCAATTCTCTAAAATCTTAGAAAAGGTTTTTAACTCTAGACTCGACAGCTTTATCGAAAAGTGTAATTTACTCTCGGACAATCAGTTTGGTTTTAGGAACAATCACTCAACCTCACACGCGCTCTTTGATATAACTGAAGAAATAACTAATGCTGTAGATAACAAGAAATGTGCAATAGGGTTATTTATTGACCTGAGTAAAGCGTTTGATACAATAAACTATGATATATTAATTAATAAACTAGAACTTTATGGGATTAGGGGGGTAGCTCTACAGTGGGTCACCAGTTACTTAAAAAATAGAAAACAATGTGTGAAAATCGGTGATTATCAGTCGAGTTGTCGACAAATTGTCTGTGGTTTACCTCAAGGTTCTATTCTGGGCCCAAAATTGTTTAATATGTATATTAACGATATTTGTAAAACATCTGAAGTACTTAAATTTATCTTGTTTGCTGACGATACAAATATTTTTGCATCAGGAGACGACTTACAGCGGCTGTGTCGGATTGTTAACTTGGAACTCAAAAGTGTCAACAAGTGGTTCAAACAAAATAAATTATCTCTAAACCTGAGTAAAAGCAAAATGATGATATTTGGCAACTGTAATTCCAATGCTCAGGAAGCGATTCAGATAGAGGGTGTTGTTATCGAGCAAGTGCATGAAATCAAATTCCTTGGGGTGATTATTGATGACAGAATTACTTGGAAATCTCACATTAAATATATATCTACGAAAATTTCTAGAAGCATTTCAGTAATTGCAAAAGCAAAGCACATTTTAAACATCAAAGCTCTACATACCTTATACTGTTCTCTGATTTTGCCCTACTTATATTATTGTACTGTGGTTTGGGGTAGTACTTATAAAAACACAGTTAAACCAATAATATTGTTGCAAAAAAGAGCTATCCGAGTAATTCATAAAGTTGGGTTTTTGGACCACACAAACTCATTATTTCTAAAATCAAAGATCATGAAGTTTTGTGACATTGTTGAGTTCCAAACTGTACAAATGTTATTCAAAGCAAGGTATAAATTGTTACCAAACCAAATACAAAGAAGGTTCCAAGAACGTACTGGTCGTTATGATTTACGTGATGAATTAAACTTTAGGATTCAGAAACATAGCACAACTTTGAAAAGTTTTAGCCCAACAGTTAATGGTGTACAATTGTGGAATAAACTGGAGATGGAATTGAAACGATGTCCAAACATCAACCTGTTCAAATATAAATACAAACAAAAGACTTTTGAAATATACAGACAAGAAGAAATGCGTTGCCACTAAGGGGAGCAGTGGGATCAATTATGTGTATTTTTCCTCTATATTCAAGGAAGAGTGTTGCTGCTTGGAACGGTTGTCATTCTATTGCTCAAATTCACAAACGGAGAATTAGGGTTGGCAGGTTATGGATCTGTTGAGAGGGATCCTCCCAACGGGCTCTAAACCTTGTCTTTTAATGCACCACTCAGCATAGGAACATATTCTACAAAATCAGCTGTTAGGGCAGCTGTGTGGGGGTTTGTTGAAGGGGAGTTACTGCCCTCTTCAACTGGCTCACTCTCTGGCTTTTTAATGCACCACACTGTGCAGGGCTTTCATCATACTTCACATATAAATCAATTAAATAAATTATATAATAATGATGATGATAATTAAACCCAAATTAAAATTATACTGAGAATGGTAATGACAACTGGAAAGTATCAAGATCTCAGATTATAACATCTATTAATGTACCTTTATACCATAAAAGTAACTCTGTAATCACGGGTAAAAATATGCAAGCAATATATTAAGTAACAAATTTTTTTGACTTGCTTTGTATTAGACATCGTATATGAAACTAGATTGTTGTTGTAGCTGTGCGTTGTTCCAATTAATTATATAAACAGTTAATATATTTTTGTTGTTTGTTGTAAGTTGGTCTGTACGAATGTAGCTGCTTGAAATGTTTTGAAATGTTCTTTTTTTATTTATTGCACTTGGGGGTGGGGGCTCATAAGCTTTTTGCTTCAGCCCACTCCTTTTGAGCACAATGTGTATTGCTCAAATAAACAAATAAACTAAACTAAACTAAACATGTTACATTCCCTGCCTTTAAATCTTCAACTCCAGAAGGCCTCATACTGCAATTCTGGCTTTCAACCACTATTTCCGAGCCAAAATTAAATTTCAGAGACATTTGGAGTGAAAGGAAGAAATATTAAAAAAAAAAAATACCAGCCGCAATAGTAGCATCTGTGCGCCCTCTCCTTAACGGCCGAGTCTCATGCTTTTCTGTGATTACTTCTCTTAGGAAAGCTCTTGTTACGGACGTACCGCGGTCGCAACAATGGCAGTGGCGGGATTGAGCTGTGTAGGAGTGCGTCGGTGGTTGGCCAAGGACACACACTTCGTCTTCCGCAGCAGGTGGACTCTATCAGGGCGGCTCGTGTCCTGCAACTCATAACCTTGGCTCGGATTCTGGCTCTCACACTGAATTGGCAAAAGCGAGGGGCTTTTCTTGTGACATGATCTACGTGCTAAACAGGCAACGGGGAAAGGCTTGCCCGTCACAAGACTTGCCGCCATAAATATGATAAAGGATTTAATCTGCAAAGCATCGAGGGGGGGAAATGAGCAAAATAGTTCCAAAAACTGTAATTTCATCAGAGAAAAAAAATCCCACTGACACAAGCATTTTGTCTTCCTTATAAGAGTTGCCATGTTTTAGAAGAGCATGAAAATGTATTAGCACAAACTGAATTTTGGACTGTCTCGGGTTCACATTGGGTCAGGATATGGGAACGCCCCTATGACCTATGGTTGTTCATCCGTGCTGCAAAATACGCGGTGTGATGTAACTGTGAATGCCCGGCCAACTTGGGGGATCGAAACTGAATCCCATTGTTTGATTATAAGTCATTAGGAAAACCCTGGGCCCCAATCCCAATTCTCTCTGATCAAGATCGTAATTCATTGGAAAATCATCTAATTGCCTTTGGCTTTCCTGTCCATCCCACCATTTGGAGTTCTTTTTTTTTTTCTTTTTTTTTTATCTGCGAAGATTTCTGTGATATTGCTACCACATTTTGGCAATCACTCCCTATCTCGGGACAGACTCTCGAAGATGGGATTTCTGTCGGTCAAGGTCTTGGCCATGCAGACAGGAGTTACAGGGGAAGGCTATGACGGAGAGAGGGGGAGAGAAATGTGGCGGTAAATCACGCGCACAGCCAAGTTTATGACAGCGGAGGATAATGCATGTCTAGAAGGAGCGTGAGGGGATTAGTTTGGCCAGTGTGTGGAGCTCTGATCAGGGAGGCCACCGCCGACCGCGCCGTATGGGATTGCAATTTGTTGACTAGATGGCTGCCGCTGTGTTAAGAGATTGCTGTAAGGTCTAGGTGAAACGAGTAAACTACTCTTGAAACGATAACTTTTAGAGATGGGTAAGTGTTATACATTCAAAATACAAAAATGTTCATCAGCTGGAGAGAGTTGGTGGTTCGAATTCCTAACCTTTATTTTGTGAATATCACTGTGTAATTGGAGTTGGTCCGCCTCGCACTTGGAGCAACTCAGGAGACGCATTTCCATCAGTCAGCCTCATGGCAGTTGGGGCTACAGAATGATCTCACCAGTGAGTGTGGCCTTGCGGAGCGCTTTGATAAGAAGAAATCAAACCATCATTGCTATTACTGTGACGCTCATGAACCACTGGTATCACATCGTAAAAAAGGCCTAGAGAGAGATCAAATCAGGACTAAACCGGGTTTAAGATTGGACAACATTCTGTCTAGACCACAACCAACGTTTAAACCAGACAGACACATTACACAAGCTTAAGTGAAATAATCTCTAGTTAAAATGAATACACCCCTCCTGGAACCGCCACCTTAACGTGGTGGAGGGGTTTGAGCGCCCGAATGATCCTGGGAGCTAAGTTGTCGGGGGCTTCGTGCCCCTGGTAGGGTCTCCCATGGCAAACAGGTCCTAGGTGACGGGTCAGACTAAGAGCGGTTCCGAAGCCCCTTATAAGAGACCAACAGGCTCGGTTAGAATCATGAGGCCGTCCTTCTGTGGACCCACCACGGAGCCATGGGGCTGGTGCAATGTGATTTGGGCTCCAACAGCTGCCCCCATGACCTGGCAACGGACAAGTGGAAGAAGATGGATGGATGGATAAAATGAATACAGTCTAAAACTTCCGATGATCCTCAGTATCTGAAGAAGCCGAAAGTACCACCTGTGGTACACGGACCAAAACCAATGCCCATGACTTAAGATTTAAGGCATTATCTCTTTCCAAAACTGGACAGTGACAGTATATGTAAGTATGTAAGACATTTGTTAATACCTTTCTGGAGGAACCTAATACGCATATTGGTCATTGGTTCTTTTAAATTAGGTTGTCCAGGACATCTACAGTGAATTTCTTTTGCCATATTTTTGTCACTTCTTGTTGCAGTTCGTAGATACTCCGTTATTGACTTCACCCTGCCTTATTTGATTTGCCACATCCAGGCTTTATGATAAACCCGTCCTATCTCTTCCAGCCAGTTCAGTTCATATAGCTGCACCTTTAGGCCCTTTTTCTGACATTACTGGCCGACATTCAAGTGATTTCCTCTTATCGCCTTCTCCCATGGTATATCAATTCCCTCTACTGGCTTTGCTGCTCTTGCCTTTGGGGTTAATGGCAGAGATTTGAGCGCCCCTGTCCCGCCTTTGTATATATATCCCCATAGTAACGCCAGTGTGCGTTGGAGTAGCTTTTGGCGCGGGTAAGAGGAAATGAATCACTGTGGGGGAATACAGGTCATCGTCGCCGTGGGGTCAAAGGTGAACTCTGGATCCCTTCTCAACATGGCCGCCCTGTTCTCCCCAGCTATGATTAGAAAGCAAAACCTCATACCTCAGTGTCAGAGCGTGTCCACTTCCATTTAGGAGAGGATGCTAAATGAGCAGTTTGTCCAACTCTGACAGGGGGACTAGGCCCTCCACACCTCTGGTTTGGGAAAGTGCAGCGACCGGGGTGATTGTAGCTGATTAGGGAGGCCACTGTTTCACTGTGACATGAGAACCGTGCTGGGGTGAGGATTTTGATGGGGAAATTACGGGTTTGCAGACTTCTAAAGGCAAGGTCTGGGCCTGGCCTGCATGGAGCTTTATCAATGGGTGCTTTTGATCATGTGAGAAACATGCAAGGCCAAACATATACTCTACTGCCAAAGACACTTCAATGACAATACAATTTTTTAGTTCAACACTATCCAAAACTTGCATCGAATTTTCATTTCAAATCTGTACCATAGCGGTAGGTGGGACTTTTAATATTGAAATATTTTCAAATTCAAGAAGCAAAATGTGAGATCTAACTAAGCTAAGCACTGCTGTTTGTGCACTAGGTTGCCAAATTATTGTTCTTATAATGTTAGTGATGCATTTTCGCAAATGATGGCGTCACACTTTAACCTCAGCCTATCAGCGCATTGTCACACCTTCAGCCAATCATCGCCTGCAGTCTTTTAAGCTCCAGCATTCATGGCTCACTCGTCAGTTTCCCAGCTGTGCTGCAACCCACCTCCACCCCTTCACCACCTCTTCTGTCCATGACTTCACCCTCACATGGTAGCGCAGCAGTTAAAGCTCTGGCTTCACAGCTAGAAGGTCCAGGGTTTGATTCCCATCTGGACGGGGCCTTTCTGTGTGGAGTTTGCATGTTCTCCTTGTGTCTGCGTAGGTTTCCTCCGGGTTCTCCGGTTTCCCCTACCACCAAAAACATGTACAATAGGCCAGGATGAATGGTGTGTGTGAGTGAATGTATGGTGGTGTTCAGAGGGACCGTTGGCGCAGATGTGTGCAGTTGTGACCTCTGTCAGTCTCCCCCAGGGGAAACTGAAGCTACAAGTGTAGCTTAGCACCACTGAATGTGCAATTGTCTCATGTAAAGCGCTTTGTGACCATGTCTGTGAAAGGTGCTATATAAATAAAGATCTTCTTCTTCTTCTGTTGCATCCTTCACAGGTCTCCTTTACCACCACCAGTGTCCAGGCTCCGGGGGACGACATCCCTAACCCTACATACCAATCCATACTAACTGTAATCCGTATATCAATGTCTACTGCCGGAGTCTGATCATCAGAATATTTATGTAAATACATCTTTCTAATCGCTGCTTTTGTCTCCGAGTCTCTCCATGGTCTAAAGCAAATAAGCCACACTGCTGGATTTCGTACACTACACTAGGCAACTCAATAGCTGGTAATTTTGTTGGCAGCAGTATAATGCAATATTGTCAGCAGTGGGCCTTTAACAAATGCAAAAGAATGAAAGTAAATGAAAGTACTATGTTCAAATATTGTGCAAGAAAGTTATCAGATATTGCAATTTCATCTTTTAATAAAAAAAATAATAATACAGATTTCCAACCTTAAATGGTAAGAAAAATCCTCACATTTTGAGGGAGGTACAAATCTGTGTAGTTTGTTGGGGGGCGAGACAGTCTTGTGCTGTACAACTTTGTAGTGTGTTCAAATTTTTAGAAAGTCGTTACTCTTTGCGATCTGTTGGTGCTTTGCCAACACCCCTGAGACAGATTGTGCTTTCCATCATGACTTGGCATTAACCTAACTCTTTTATCGATTTAAGGGGCAAGGGTACAAATTCTGAAAAATGGTCTTCGGCTTTTGAGATTTTAAAGATTAATTTCAGTCCCTTCCTATGACTGGAGCAGAACCGGTGAAATATGACTCTCACCAACGACCCTATAAATAAAACTGTTACAGCAATCAAAGTGAGGCATAAAAACGGGCGCGTTTTGGTTTAAAAAACGCCGGGGCAGGAAGGCTTTCATTAGGGCCTCAGATGAATCTTCAGGATGGGCCAAGCTGTCCCGGAACGGTGCTAAATCAATCTTATTATCCCCCAGTGTCATTGAAGTCTTAATGGTTATGAAAGATCCCATTCAGAGCAGTGGCGGAACTTTTAACTCCGTTTAAAAAAATTGAATTAGAGAGCCCAAAAGACAGTGTTTAAGGGCAGTTTTAGAGTATATTTGATTAAAATCTGCGGATATTTTACACATATTCACTAATGTACATTGGGCAGCACAATGGTGTGGTGGTATAGCAGCAAGAATGTCCTGGGTTTGAGTCCCGGGTCAGGTGGGGTCGTTCTGTGGGGAGTTTGCCTATTCTCCCTTTGTCCGCGTATTCCCTCCTGGAGCTCCGATTTCCCATTCCAGGAAAAATATGAACAATTGGGTTCTCTATGGCGGTGGGTCGGGTTCCAAAAGTGGGTCACGGAACCATTTTCGGTGGGTCATGAGCCTCTCCCAGAAAACATGTATTTTAATATTTATGCACAAATTGGCTAATTTAATGTTTCTTCCACAAAGTTTTCTGAGGAAAAGACGATATTTGATATTATGGTTTGTAAGTCTAAGGCTATATCCACACGAAGACAAAACGCTTATATTTTCAGAAACTTTCTTTGTAAGCACGAAGCCTGCTTAGTAAATGTGTGCGTCCACATGGGTCGACTCAGGTCTGTGAAAACGGTGTGATTCATCTGCCAGACCTGTGTGAGGCGCTGTGACGCTCACACAGATAATAGAACAAGATGTAGAGGGCGCATGCGCAGTAAACCTTTCTGGAAAGTAAACAGTGAAAATTAAACGGATTCAAGGATTACGATTTACAGAAGAGACGAGGAGGCGAGTTTATTCTTCAGACATAACGGGACTAAAGCAGAAAAATCTGTCAGTGACCGGACTTTGACTCAGTCCAAAAACACAGACTGACTCGGCCGTGTTTTTCTACTTATCACCTGTGGCTCACGGACTCCAGTGGAGCAAAGAGGAGCGGAGTAAAACCATCACAGATCCATGAGTAAAACTCATTCTAAGGTCAGTAGATTATGGATAACAGACTCCACCCCTGTGCTGTGATGTCATCGTTTTAGTAAAAGTTGCGGAGACGTTGTAACAACGGCGCCACGTGAACGGCGTTTTGAGATCTTTCCACTCTGGGACCTAGTTTGGAAAATGTTCGTTTACAGACCCCCAAAACGCCGGACTCGTATGGACGATACACTGGATTGATAAAATATCTTTGCGTTTGGTCCTCAGCTTGACTTCGTATGGACAGGGCCTAAGTCGTATTTGGGTCGCGGCTTGCCATCCCAGGGTGAATTGAGTTGCCTTGTGGCGCATTGAGTTGCCTTGTGTACGAAATGCGCGGTATAAATAAAGTTGCCTTGCCTTGCCTTGAATATGGGCAATTGAGAACCACTGCTGTATGGGGCCAGAACTACCCTGTAAAAAAAAAGCTCTGCAAACCTACACTGAAAAAAGTTTATTGGTGAACCAACTTGAAAAAATTACTTCAATTGGTAACAATTGTATTTTCAACTTATCTCTTAATGTTGCACAGATGTATATTTTAAAGTCAAATTACATTAAAATTATATAAAAATAGAAATAGAAAAGGGGTGAGTGCATCGCTGGTCTGGAAAAAAGTAAAAAAGTAAGACCGGTGCTCATCAGAGACTGGGGCTGCGCTAAGAAAGGATAAATTTGCAGAGATTGCTGGGTGGAGGAGCTTGTGCAGAGTAACGAAAGCAATCTAAAAAGCAAAATAAAGTCCGAGGCACTCGAGTCAAAGTAGAAAAATTAAAAGTCCTTTATTGGGAAATGGACCAGCCTACGCGTTTCGACCGTCAAAGGTCTTCGTCAGGGCATGTAAAATTGATCACAGGTGTGGGCATTTATACAAGAAAATCATGTGACCAAACATGTCACGTGATACAACATGTCACGTGGTCAAGAACAACAGAACAAAAAAGCATACAGATAGACTAAATTGTCCTGGCCAGGACTAAATACAAGAGACCCAGGGAGATAAAATAAGACAATTGTGGTAATACGTCCACAAATGGACACAAGGCGCATAAACTCAGTGAGCAAAAATGATACACGAGTCATAAAAAATGTCAAACTATTGACCCTTCATAGAAAGGGGGAGAAGTCAATTTCCTCATTTAACCCAGGAGGACAGGTGGCTCCCAGAGTTTCAATCCAGTAGGTTTCACGTTGTAGAAGTTTTTTGAGTCTATTGCCTCCCCGGAGGTCCATTTCCACAGATTTTTTATATTGGACGCACTAAGAGAAAACTCAAACAAAGATTTGCTGAACACAAATATGCTGTTAGATCTCAAAATATGGACTACCCCATCGCAAAGCATTTTAAAACCTCTGGCCACTCTAACCTCAATATACTGAAAGTAATGGTCATTGAATCTGTGGAAATGGACCTCCGGGGAGGCAATAGACTCAAAAAACTTCTACAACGTGAAACCTACTGGATTGAAACTCTGGGAGCCACCTGTCCTCCTGGGTTAAATGAGGAAATTGACTTCTCCCCCTTTCTATGAAGGGTCAATAGTTTGACATTTTTTATGACTCGTGTATCATTTTTGCTCACTGAGTTTATGCGCCTTGTGTCCATTTGTGGACGTATTACCACAATTGTCTTATTTTATCTCCCTGGGTCTCTTGTATTTAGTCCTGGCCAGGACAATTTAGTCTATCTGTATGCTTTTTTGTTCTGTTGTTCTTGACCACGTGACATGTTGTATCACGTGACATGTTTGGTCACATGATTTTCTTGTATAAATGCCCACACCTGTGATCAATTTTACATGCCCTGACGAAGACCTTTGACGGTCGAAACGCGTAGGCTGGTCCATTTCCCAATAAAGGACTTTTAATTTTTCTACTTTGACTCGAGTGCCTCGGACTTTATTTTGCTTTTTAGATTGCTTTCGTTACTCTGCACAAGCTCCTCCACCCAGCAATCTCTGCAAATTTATCCTTACATTAAAATTATAATTTGATTTAATCCAATTAGCTTCTTTACTCTAACTTAAAAAGGAACAGAAACCAACATAATGTTTGGCTCTTTTTTTCCATTTAAAATATTGCTAGAATCTAATACAACACTTAGGTAAAAATCAAATAAATGTTATTGTGTGTTACCAGTTGAAGTAATTTTCTTATGGTGGATCAACTAAACACTTTTTTCAGTTTCAGCCCATTCACACTTGAATTGTGAGGTTTTTGCCCTGTAATCTGATTCCTGAATTCCTCTGATCACTCCTTTGAAAAGTAAGACGGTCAATTTACTGATTACCAGATTTTAAGAACAAGTTATAGTTCAAATGTCATTATTTACATTCAGCCGCCAATATTAACGGCGCCACCTCCACATAAGGCGACAGCCGCGTAAGAGACTAAAATACACTGTCTCACTCTTTTTCTTAGCTATTATTGCTGCAGCGCTTGAGTCACTCTGACCTTCATCAGGCTTACCCTGTAAAACAGATTGTTAATATCTTCGGGACTTTTCTGGTAAATACCGGTCAAACAAATACACTCGGTCTGTGTACACTAGCGGCATATGGTAGTTATTATCACATTTTCTCTGTACATGTTGCAGTGAATTTAATTTCCCAATCGGAGAAAAAGTGTGTGAAGTATCTTGCAAAGAGAGCGCAACAATAAAACAAACCTCGTGTAACCTCACTCTCGCTTCCCTGCACCGCCGCATTTTAAACATTACTTCTGCCGTTTTGGTTTTGTTTGCGCGTCTCCCACCTCGGCACACATGGCATTGAGAAAGAAACGGCCAACTCCACTATCTATCAAGTCCGCTCATCTTGCCACAGCGATATTTATGATCTTTAACTATAACCACTGGCTCCGTGCCCTTCAGCCTGACCTCAGTCCACGGCGCAAATCACTGTCGGATCCACAAACGCAGTCATAACTCAACTCCGCAAACTGGGACCAGCCTCAAACACCTGACTTTGATTTGGACTTTTGACAGATTGAGATCAGTACCATATATCATTCTGCGGGATGAAAACCTTTCAGGATAACTTATAAATCTGAATAATGCAAAGAAAGGGAATATATGTGTAAAACATTATGTAGTATTTTATCTTTTAGCCTCTTTTTTTCCAGCAAAATAACAGAAACCTCGAGAAGAACCGCACTAGGAAAGATTCAATCCCATGGACGGACACCTCATAAATATGCCCAGGGTTGATGGGACTGAAAACTAACGCCAAGTCCGTTTGTGGAGCACCAGAGGATCCGGAGTTAAACCCTTAAACTACCATAACTCCAGTTCGACATTATCCAAATCTTAAAGCTTCTGGACCTGAGAGTTTACAGCCTATAGGCCAATATCATTTGAAAGCTAAGGCCTACAAAACTCACCTAAGCTTCTTCCTTGTTTTTGTTGTCAAGTTTTTGTTGTTTTTGGCACATTTTTGTCACATTGCCGGCATTTTTTTTTTTTAAACGTGACAAAAACGTGACAAAAACGTGCCGAAAATGTGACAACAAAAACGAGGAAAGAGCTTAGGCCTTAGCTTTTAGATTTGGGTGAAGCCGAAATTGAGAAAAATGTGCTCAGTCACGGTGAGAGGTTAAATCGACATTAAAATCGGCCAGTGTTCAATGTGTTGCATGTCCTATACCTCTGGCTTTCACAGGACCTGCACTAAGTGGGCTCTCTCCTTTCCATTTCACAGTTTTTTCTGCATCTCCTCCTCCCTCGTCGTCCTCTAGCATCACACGCTACAGCCTGATTCACTCTCATTCAGCATTTATACTTTCCACACAGGACGCCAAACTGCGCTGGTGTCACAGCAATAGTGACCTATTTACTATCGGTTGGACCGGGTGGGACTCATGTTTCTGTCAGGGCAAAGAATCTAAACCCTACAGATATTTGATTCTATTCAGATGAAAAAATTCCAACTTGTATATGGTATTATGGCAAATAAGCGTGCTAAAACATGATTTCTATACAGTAATATTGCAATATTGTGTCAAATTTAAAAAGCAAATAAAAGAATCATTGTCTTTTTCAGATCCTTATGTTCGTTTTTAACCTGTTACCTGCCGCCTCCCCTGATCGGGGAGCTAGGGTTAGGGTTAGAGTTAGTTAACCCTAATCAGGATATAACTAGGGTTAAGAATGGCAAATGTAATGATCTCACGCATATTTTTTAGAAACTAAAAGGTCTTGGCTTTCAGATTACGTATAACGCTAGCATACAGACTGTAAGATCTCCAGTCAATAGGCTTTGAGATTTGGATGTAAATAATTGTCAACCTCTACCCTCTAACTCTAACCCTAAGGTGGCAGTTAAGTGGTTAAGGGTTTGTCCCAAAGGAAAGGCCATTTTGATTCTTGAGCCCTTTACATGTTTGCTCTCTCTTTGCCGCTCGCTTGTATTTAACTGCACCGTCTCCTGTGTTCCTGCTTCTGCTCCTTGTACCTGCCACTACATGTCAGGGGTCCTGTAGGGGATAAGAGAAAGGAAGAAAAAAAAAACCTTTGTAGACTTGAATAACTTTGAAAAAAATGGGGGCTAAATCCGAGGAGGCCGAGGCAGAGGAAGTGCGCCGTTACGTCTCAAAACTTCTTAAACTTGTGGTTTCTGTTGTTGTTCAAAGCCCCCAGATCTCTGAAAATCCCTCAGGTGAGACAGGACTTTGAGAGCAGAGCAAACAGACTTCCTCCTCTTACATTGTGTTGCATTGTACTCACCAAGACATGCTCCCAATAAAGGCAAAGGGTGTTTCATCTCGTGGGCTCAGATCTAGGAGTTCTTGAAATACTTGGTGGAAGTAAAAAAAAATGACATTATTAATACATTTGATTGCTATTGTATTGACCACAGTTGAAAATAATGGGTTTCTTCTGCAAAGATCTTATAGAGCATTAAAGTGGAAATGTAAGCATAATACTTTAAGGTAACTTTCTTTTGAGATTTTACACGTGTCATTGTGAAAGAATGTGTCATGTAAAGAAACCACAGTACGGTTCTGGATTTTAAAATCAAGAAAACAAGCTTTCACTTTTGTCTAAAACGGCTTGCTTGCGAATCCACGGCACATTGAAGAGCACATTTTGAACGTAGAACCGGTTTATGGTGGATTATGAGCCTTATAGGATTGCGTCGGGTCCCAGGAAATACATATTTGAGCGCTTCAGCTGCGGAAAGAAACGACCAGAGAGAGCAGGCGTATTCAACACACTGATGTTTATGATGAAGGAACAACATTATATCATGGAATCAGCTTCTTCTAAAGCTGCAAATCAAACTAATTGTCAGCTCACGTGTAGCCCTCCCAATACTTCCTATACAGTCTTATTTACCTTAATATTTGACATATTTAGGAGGTGGTCTTCAGTTTAAAATTCGTTAACTACAGCTCCCATTTTCATCAATAACAAACCAATCAAACAGGTTTCCTTCAAATGGGGGTGTGGCTGTTCCTTGTCTTGGAAACACCACATCTGTAAAATGACTAGACAAAGAATATATTTCCTCCGTCGCCTGCGGTCTCCGATGTGCCACGCTTTAATAAGGTCAGATAGAGGAAATAATTTGTTCATCAGTCCATCCCGAAACTAAATGAGGAGCTTAAGTCATAAAATCAAAGTGTCTTATATCTGTCTTATCTATCTATCTATCTATCTATCTATCTATCTATCTATCTATCTATCTATCTATCTATCCATAAGATGGCAGAGTGTAATAAGGTCAACCTTTATAAAAATATATTCCGCTTGCTGCATCTAAGATAAGAGAAGAGAAATTGGCTTTAATACCTTGTACTATATTGGAGGTTATTGCACGTAATACGATTGAAGTAAATAATGGTGAACTTGGTCTAGTCTCAAGCCCAGCCTGAGGTCCACTCCTGCAGTGTGTCCATAATCGTCTGTAAATCACATTGTAGACGCCATTACGTCTGAGACAAAGCGCTGGACAATTGGCTTCGTACAGAACCAACGCGCGCCTGTCACGTCCCGCTCTCCTGATGGGGCCGTGGGGGTCACAGTTCAAATGCCGCGGGACCCCAGGACTGCGCCCACAGGGAATGTCGGGGTAATGGAATGGGAGAGTCGGGTCAAACGCGATGATTTGGGTGCAACCTCCGGGCGCCGTTTCCAATTTGAGCAGCTCTGAAGATCTAATGCTCGATTTGAGACCGCGGGAGGCAGTAATGACCATTAAAAGTCCATTCGCTGACAAAGCGAGCTGTAAATCTAATCCAGGATTGGCCCCGGCACGTATGGTGGCGGTAATTCACTTACAGCAAATAACCTGGCATCTCATTGTATTCGCGCTGCTATCATTTAGACGCAGCGCTTCAAAAGGAAAACACATTTGGAAAGGACTGATTGCTAATGTGCTAATGATACAAAAACAAAAATCCAGCTTGATTGAACACACTATCAACTTACTTTTATCCTAATTTAATAAATGATGTTACTAAAAAACAAAGCAAAAGCAAATTCTCATGCAGGCGGTTAATTCCAGGGCTAGAGTTCTAGTAATTTTGTCCTTCAATGCCTGTACTTTAGCGATACAGGGTTCACAATACCAAAACCTGAACAAGACTTTTTTTCGATACCTCCGTCCATCCATTTTCTTCCGCTTTTTTCGGGGCCGGGTCGCGGCAGAGATGCCCAGACTCCCCTATCCACGCACACCTCCTCCAGCTGTTCTGGGGGGAACCCGAGGCGACACCAGGCCAGCTCGGAGACATAGTCCCACCACCGTGTCCTGGGCCTTCCACGAGGCCTCCTCCCCATAGGACATGCCTGGAGAACCTCCCGAGGGAGGCGACCGGGAGGCATCCGGAACAGATGCCCCAGCCACCTCAGCTGGCTCCTTTCGACGTGAAGGAGCAGCGACTCTACGATACCTATGCTAAAATATTCTCACCGAGAACCAGAAACAGAACAATGATATTCATTTGTTATATAACAGACTGTTTCTTTTAGATTTGTATCGTTTATTTGAGCTGAAACAACCAAGAGAAAAGTAGTAAGTAACTTCCTTTAATGCTGTCCCTGGACCCAACAGGTCTCTAAAGATTACGATTTTTGTTGGACCTGCTTTTCGATATTTTTTTTATACCATTAGTACCTAAACCTTTTTTTTTATACTGCTTACCATATTAGTTACCATACTAGTTAATTCAAACTAAATGAAAAGAAAAACAACTTGACAAACATTTGCAAAGACGCTGGCAATGTCTCTCTAATTCCCAACTATTGGAAGCTTTCCTATTGATGTCATTGGACGTCACATCTACGTATTTGGGGTCAGGTGGCGGTCGTCACAAACTGCCATGATTCAGAGCTCGGGCGTAAACATTGGTGTCTTTTTAAACGCAAGTCCAGTTGTTTTTGTTGTAGTTTACACAGTTTGAGTGTGTTAGAAGGAGTTCACAAAAAAGAGCCAAGAACCCAATGTCTAAAAGCCCACAATGTCTTCGTGAAACCACTTCTCATAGTAAAGTTATTCTTCTGAAATATTCTCCACCGTGGGTTTTGACTTGACCTCCTGCTACCTCGCCTCCACTTTTTAGAAAAACTCTGAACGTTCAAATTTTAACCCTAACGCGACCTTACGGTCCCTCGAGTACAGCCTGCAAACACGCTGACACTGCATATTTAACACTGGCACTGTCACACACATAGGGAACCTTATGGGACGTGTCTAAGTGCTGTGTTTGTGGCTGCCATCCCCTATCACCTGTCATTCTGTCACGGATCCTGACAGGACGTCCCCTCACGGCCTCGCGGCTGCCAGCTCCGGGGCAGACAGTGGGGACAAAGGCGCAGTGACAGGCAGTGGCAGAGTGGCGATTCCCCCGCTGTACGCCGCGAGCGCGGGGCCGCCTCCGTCTGTGTGGCTCGGAGTGACGGACAGGAGCAGGAGTCTATAGGCCAGGGATACCGTCATACATCGACGGGACAGGACAGTGGGGAGAGGCGTAAAACTGTCACTCTCATCCCATTGAAGTCGCAGCAAAGCATAAAAAACATGAACCCATTGGCAGAACAACAGAAGGGCCTTGTTTTTGAGTGACTGGAGCCAGAGATCTTGATGACCATATCGACTCCAATCCTTTGAACGGTTATTTCACTTCATCGATCTCAATTGTGGAAGGAGCCCATTTTCTTTCCTTCTGCTTTTTTAACGCAACTGAACGCAGCATAATTAAGCGCTTATCTGCAGATGAGCGCTTAATAGTAAACCGCGAGTTTGGAGACTTTTAGGTGCAACTGAGCCCGATCATACATTGTCAATGTCATCGTAAACAACGAGTAGTTTCTTTGTGTCTTTATTTATTTTTTTTATTTTTTTTGTGAGGTTCAGTGTTTTATTTTTTATTTTTTTTACTGCAGAGAGTCCGTACAAGCCATGAATGACCCAGGCTTTACAAAAAAAGTAAACAAACAGCAAACGATATTTGAGACTTGTTTGTGTGACTTGTTTTCATACTCATTTAAGGCCGTTTGGTCAATTGCCCCATACTTGGTAACATATATTTTGTTTGAACCTGTCTTAGTACAAGTTAAATCCTAGTTTAACCCTGTTTGTGTTTATCTTATATTCATCCTAATTTAGTGCTATAAAATCATCATGATTTAGTACAATAATGGCTCAATGGTTAAAGTCTATTGGTAATCCTTGTGCTTGGTACAATACTGTAAGTGCCTCGCTTTAGTACTAATTTAGCGCTAACTTATTTAAGTACATTGTTTATATTGGACTGGTTTAAATTTGTTCTGGGTTTTAATCCTAGTTTAGGTCTGGTTTAGTTTTAATCCAATAGTTATTTCACTTCTATTTCAGTGTAGTTAGTCCAGGTTTAGCCACAGTTTAGTCTCATGGCATTCGGTAGGTCTGATGTTATAATAAGTAGAATGTTGAAGAATACATTGATATATTTTGATTCTGGGTGTTTGGAAGTAAGTTTCATACTAAACCACCACAATTCAGTCATGAAGATGTATTTTCCTTACCCTCCTGTCCGTTGGGGATACGGCGTCACAAAAAAGGGGCAAACGAGGAGAAGATGGTGAAAGACTGTTGCTGGTCAAGTCGGCCCACATTGATAGTGCCGTGAAGTCCCTTCGAAGTAAACGTGGGCTAATTGTCCAGATCAAGTCACGATTACAGCGCTCAGTGACAGCGGCTCAGGACTAACACCTGAACACTGTTTCTTTGCACAATTGTACAATGACAAGTAAAGCACTACTTACGTACTTACTTTAGAGAGGAAATCAACAAAAAAGTGACTCCTTTATTGGGCCGGATTTAAGCTTGTAAAAGAACAGCATCAAATACAGTTAGAGCCACTTGTAAACACAAACTATTTTGATTACTCCGTGTGAACATCATAGACTTTCCTACAAGTTTGTTTTCTCATTTAATTTCAATGGACGAGACTTCTAGGCAATGCTCCACGTTGATGCGATGGAGTTTCCCTGTTATCAATATAATCTATCTTAGACATACTTTTCTGTGTTTCGGTCGCTGCTGCGAGCTCCGGCCTCCGCCCAACCGAATAAGTCATTCCTTGTTACAGCTCCCCGAAGTGACTCGACATTCCTGGGTCAAAAATCAATGTGCTTCTTCCTGTTTGGAGGGGTTTTCTGACTTGGCCTGGTCTTTGTCACTCATCAACTAACTAATGAACTAATTGAGCATAATTAGAGAAACGGCCATTGAATGTGGTAATGTTTGGGTAATGAAAAGCTAAGTAAGAGGTACTTTGGCGACTTAAGAATTTCAATTGCACCCCGGGCGATTGGTGGGGCTGAACAGTTAATGCTCTTTGCCAAGAATCCTGGATCTGTATTGGGACGTCCCGCACAGCTCACGACTAACTGTCAATATGATCATTTGTGTGTATGACAAATGCAGTACTTTTTAAAGTCTTGCCTGACACGACCCCTCACAATTTATTCCAAATGGTCGTGTTTGAAAACTCGCTTCTAAATAATATACAGCAATACCAATATCCACAGTTGTTTACACCTCTTTTTTTTTTTGGCCCAGAAGACAACAAACATCATTATTCACAACTCGAGGCGTATCTGCTTCAGTGAGGATGCAGTGATTATAGAAACCCGAGCTCTATTTGAAGGTAAACTTCATTTTAAGCTCGCTCGCCAAGCAATTAAAAGATACGGCAAGATAAAATGTTTACCAAAAAGAAGCTCCAGCAACTTGTTTCTTATCAGCTTTCCAGCCAGCGCTCACTGGATTAAAAGGTCACCACATATTTGCATTGGGGCCCGCAGATGTCCAAAAAAAACGGCAGATGAATCAAAGCACCTGCGTTATCCATTACTACCTTTCAGGAAACTGATTGGGACATAGCTTAGGGAAAGTACTGAGGCGTTGTGGGGAGCAGAACGGGCTGTTTAAGATAAGAATCGTGACTTGATCTGGACAATTAGCCCACGTTTACTTCAGGAAGCCCCGGTGTTACACTTCAAAGGGACTGCGTGGCACTATCAGTGGCTCCAAAGGTTGCTCGCTGTCTCGTCTGTTCATTCATGTTGCAATATCAGTCAGTCGTCCTCCTTTGTGGGGACTTTACGTACACGTCCCTATCTTTGCCTGGGGCCATGTCAGACCGTTAGCACCTCTTTGGCACCGTCTGGATATGCTTTGTGCGGTTTTCTTCATAAAGCAGTGAATACTTGTTTCAGTCTTTGTATACGATGTAGAGATACCACACGGACATGTTGCCTCTGCTGGGAAAAAACAGGTCAGAGAACAAAATTAACCTACAGGCACTTATAATAATTGTCAACAAAAGTGCATCGTGTCAACACAAACTTTAGTCAGTAATCTGTGTATCAGTGTTTTGCACAAGAGAGATGAATAATTGATGCTGATATTAGGAGTCAGATCTCCTGCTCCCTGAGGTCTATGTAGCACCAGACTACTCCCACTCTTTTGTACCTCACAGATGTTCAGGCTGCGGCTGCATGTTCCCTGGGACAATGTGTCTGAAGTGCAGTTTCTTCATACTGAATGGCTCATTAGTAAATCCTAAACATGTTCAATACGGTTGAAAGTAATCTACATATTTGATCATCATGTTTGTGTATTCATTTCCCCCATAGTTCCATGATGATTGATTTCTGAATGATGGCATTGATGCTACAGTCTCAACTTTGTGTCCCGTAAACCCATAAGTAGGCAACAGAGAAACAAGTTATTGGGGCAATTTGTTTCAGATCTACATTTTCGGTGGTAAGACAATCATTGTTCAAATCACATTACACTATTTTGAAAGCTTTTACTGACCTCCCCCCCCCCCCCCGTTTTGGCTTAGTGAAAATATTGCCTGACATTTGGGCATACTTTTTTACTCCAGTCCATTATTTCTTTCACACATTGTTGCTTTTGTAATGAACCCGAAAACTTACATAACTGCCGTAACTTCAGCGACCACCCAAACAGCTCTTCTCCAAAAACTCTACACTACGGGTTCCAAATGTGGCCCTCTTTGTCGATGCCACGAGCCATCTTTCACGTTATAATCCCATTAATACGTGCCGCTTCTTCCGAAAAGTTCCACATTATTGTCCAAATGAAGTATGGCACATCTGCTCTGAGCATGGATGCTGTTTCACACTTTGGCTCCATACTGTATATCCTGCTTAGCACAGTCACTCCCTCCCAGAGATCCTCTGCACCCTCTGCCCCGAAGGCTGCAACGGATGGTACTTAGAGTCTTGGAGACATAGGAGCCAATAATGTACATTTAGTTGGGGATTCATAGCGGGACATTAAAATACTCTTCCTCCCCATTTCATATATTACTTACAGTCCCATGTATAGGAATAGAGGTGTAGGTTGTGCCACATTACGGGGTGATATTATTAGGGGTGGGTGTTGCCTGTACATGTAATTTACCAAAGTTGTATAGAAATGTGGCACATTGGAATGATTTACGGCTGAAAGGGGAAGAAAGTCTCCTCATGGTCCCATTTTGAAAGATGCTGAATATATAAGCCCATAAGAAATTAAAGTAGATTTTCTAGTTCCCCCTTTATTTACAGTTTCACAGTTATTTGCATAATAAAGATTAACGCACTTACAGCAAACATATTAAACACGTACAATTTAGGTCATCTAAATCCAAAAAGAGTAGACCATTGAAACACAATGCCGACACAAAAGAAGACATAAATATATAAACATATACATAAAATATATATACACGTACTGTCTCTGTACATATCCTTCTCTATGTTTATTTGCTTATTTGTTTGTGCATGGTGTTATGTGATGTAATGTTAAAGCTGTTGTTGTTGGCATGTCCTTGAGATCCTTGAATGATCAGTGCCTTACAGCTGATTTTTTTTATACTATATTAAGTTAGAACTAATGCATCATTTTGGTCACGGCTCACCTGTACATAAAGGTTGAAGGAGGGTCCCAAAGCTGGACCAGCTGAGAACCACCGATCTAAGCAGTCTCAATCCAAGAACTGACCTCTGAAATTAAAACTGTGCAAATAGATCAGCAAAATAATTATTGAGACATGTTTCAGAACTGTTGAAATACTGTAAGCCTTCTTTGTCGCTCGAAGCAGTTGTGATTCCATTACACATATGGGTGGGCCGAGACACAAACTCCACGAGACGAGCCAAGATTTTTGACATAATTTGTATAAATAAACAAAGATGAAATATTTTTATTTTACTGACCTGTTTGAAATGACATTAATGTTTTTTTGTTTTGCAAACCAATATAATCTATTACATGTTTATGGTTTGTGTCATTTTGAGTATACTGGGATCAGAGATTTGATTTGACTTGGAAAAACAAAAACATCTCCATATGACCTTTTAAAACTTTCTATTGGCCCACATGGGCACCCATACCACATCAAACTACGAGCCTTGACTTGAACCTTTTTGCGCCATAGACTTTCCATGACCTAGAATACAAACATCAGGCATTCGTTTAGGTGATTCATGCCATCCCCCGCCTCTCTCCAAAGCCTGCGACGACTGATGATCAAAGGCCATTTCGAAGGCATGTCTGTGGCCCCTAACCAACAGACAAACCACATTTCCCATGGTGCACGGCGCACGCCTGGAAAACTTACCTTGTGGCAACTTGTCACGTCTCACCTCCAGTTTAGCGTCTCGGCTTTGTTCGGACGTCGCGCGCTCCACCTCGTTCGCGAGAGGGAACGCAAGTTGAGGTCCACGTTGAATGGAGGACACGGAATCAGGTCAGACGGAGTTATTCGAGGGCAGCTGAATCATTTATCATAATGCGGATTTAAAAGTAAGTGGGGTTACTGCAGGGGAGAGATTTGGAGTTGAACTTTGGAGAATAGAAGACATTAATGTTTTCAACGGCACGGATGATCTCTTGGCAACCGCCCTCAAAAGATGCCTCAAAATGCAATATCACTTCAGGATTGCTGGATGTATTTAGAATCTAACAAAAGACTGACCCACAATTACTGCAAATGGATGGTCTACTGAACCAACCTTTAGACAAAGCATTATTTCTTGTCTTTTTACATCCATAGACCCTACTATCTTGGCAAAATCATGACACCAGTTTGAAAAGAAACGAGGGGGGGGGGGGGGGGGGGGTACGTACTTAACCCCGCAGTGAGTCTGCATCCACTCGGTCTCCTGCGTCTAACAGGTAAACAATGTTATCGCACACCTCCACAAAAGCCTTCCTGAGCTGGAGTTTGTTAGCTTTGGGATCTCGGGGTCACATCGTGTCTGCGGCGGGCGGCCCAGTCCTAATGACCCCTAAAGCAAACAGCATTGGGGTTAACACAGGGTTAGCGTCCCAGGGCCGGTGGAGGCCAGAGATCGGGAGGTTACTCCGCTTTGGCCCGGACACCTCGTGCCGCCGTGGACAAAAAGCAACCAGATGTCCCAAGCTTCAAAGCACCTTCCGACGCAAGGGGGTCAACTCTGGGGCTCGCTGCGGAGTAAGATAGAAATCTGATCTCTCAATGTATCTTCAACGGCTGCCAACAACAGCTTAAAGGATAAAGGTTTGTTGAGCTTAGCGGCGCAGAGATCACAATTGTGTATAAAGCCGTTATTTTAGCTAAGGCATGCTAACAAATCAATGGAACCATAGCAAACGCGGAGTAATGGCTTTACGGCACTTTCAGGTTATCGATTGCGCGGCAAAATCCAGGGAAACACAAATCAGAGCTCTATCAGCTGAAGAAGAAAAGCCCAAAATGAATGGGATTACTGAAAACTAGTGACTGTTGAAAAATAGGTAGTAAATATGATTGTCTTATGAGGGATCAACGATATAGCAGTTTTCGTTTGCATGATACAGTATGCCCCATTTATTTTAAACACAGCATGGCTGACTGGATTGAAGCTTGGCTGGTGATGAAGAGATGACGTGAGGCCCTCTTCATCTCAGTTTGCCCATTAGGGTGATACCGTAGTTGTAATGTTTTGCCTCATCCCTGTGTAGCCCTAATCTCGATATCTTCAAAGTCCGTCGTCTTGCTATGGGTTGGTAAGCTTCATACAAGTGGTTCCCTCCGAATCTCGACAGTGATGAGCGATGCGTCATTGTTCGCTGGACGACCCCGCAGAGGTACTGGCCGGAACAGGATGCACCGCCCCCCCCCCCCCCCCCCCCCACACCTGCTCCTCTCTGAATCATGTGCTTCATTCGGGACGTCCCGTGACCACCCCTGTATGAACCAGTGTTACCTGATGAGGAGTGGCAGTAATCACTCCGATAAGTGGTCATTCCTTCACAATTAGAGTGGGCATTGCCTGGCTTTACTGACCCAAACTGAGGTCAACTGTTGTAATAAAGTCATCAGATGTTAGATATTAAGGATGTATTAAGACCTTGATTGAGCGTTTAATGTTGACACTTTGTTTGTATTCTCTTTTTCTAGCTCTTTCGCTTCATATGTCGCGTACCCTCTATAAATAATCAGTCACAGGCTGCTTCTCTGGCGTAAAGGAGTCATTCTTTTTGACAATTTTGATTACAGTCGTTGCCATATTTTCCTCAAGTTGGAGCTTCAGATCTTCCTTCTTTTTTCCTGTCCCGAATGCAGCGCTAGTCCTATGCAAATGAAACACAAGGAAACCGTTGGTAGTATTTCAATTTTGTTTGAGATTTGCACCAAAGATCTGCTAATACAACTTTTTTTTACAACTTTTATACATGTATTTGTTTGTAGATCAATATGTGTTTTAAAGGCATACCTATAACCCAAACCCAAATATCTAACTATACTTTATAAATCAAAATGGACCACGATATATTCATCCCAACTGAATCCTCTCCATAGACTTTGCGCACCTCCAGTCGCTTTCATCCCGCTCCGACACTCCCTCTGTGACCGTCCCCTGCCTCTGTTGTCATTAATAATTTCTTTATTTCCGCACATTTTGCCTGTCAGGGACTTTAAAGCTTTTTGGCTAATAAGTCTCATTTTGCATCATTAACTTCTGGCTTGGGGGTCTATTCAAGCTGAGATGATGTATTACACAGCGTGACACACACACACACACACAGGCGCATATAGGGGTTAGGGGCACCCACACATGTTTTTCTGCTAACTAGCCCGGGGTACCGCACTTCCTGGTTTGCCCACGCACAGGAAGACTGTGAGGACCTTGGTAATTCATGCTAATAGATGTAATTGATGCCGGTTTTTCGAGTGGTGCTTTTGGATTTCCGAGCTTGAGAGTTTTCATATGATTTGGTTAATGTGCCTTGTAATTGTGTCGAATTCATTAAAAGCTAGAGACATCAGGGAAAAGTGCTTAAAAATCTACACTTGATTAGCCTTGAATATGAAATAATGTGAAGCGAGTATAGAGGAGAAGCTAGTTGGCAATAGATATGCTGCCACTGTTACTGTTTTCGTTACATTCTGGATTGGGGTAACAATGCTTCTCATCTTGGCGAGAAGGCTTGGTTCTTAGCCTGTGTGAGGCCTTTCTGTGTGGAATGTGCATGTTTTCCCTGTGTCTGGGTGAGTTTTCTTCAGAGTTTGCTCTAAAACAGTGGTTCTCAACTGGCATGGCGTCGGGACTCACAATCACCCTGGGATGACAAGCCGCGACCCAAATACAACTTAGACTTATAAATTATAACGTCTAATATTGTCTTTTCCTGTTGTTGAATATATGCATTAACCTCTTAACCCCCGCCTTTACCAAGGGCATTTTCCCCTGTTCAGTTTGACCCAAATCTAAAAGCTTCTCAACTATAGGCCATTGTGAAGCCTCATTTGAAAGCTGAGACCTACAAAACTGATCGTAACTTTTTTTGTCGCGTTGTCGCCTCGTTTTTGTCACATTCTTCGTTGTGTTTTCGTCTCCTTTTTGTCGTCTTTTTTGTTGCTCTCTTCATCGCTTTGTTACAGTGTTTTCGTCATGTGTTTGTCGCTTTTTAAAATTGTTTTTTATTGATGCTTTTCCCGCACATTTTTGTTGCTCCTTTGTTGCTTCTTTGTTGCGTTTTCATCATTTTTTTTATCGCTCTTTTGTGGCTCTTTTTTTTGTTACTTTTTTGTTGTATTTTCATCCTTGTTTTCGTTCCTGTTTTGGAAAAAGCTGAAATTATGATTAAAAACAACCCGGCAACAGTCATTTTAACAGACTCAAGTAGTGATTCTATACTTTTTCTGTTCAAAGAAACATGTACAACGGGTTAATCCTCCGCTAGCCTTGACCAAAAATTGGCTCAACAAACAGACTACTAGTGATCAAAGCCACCCGCTTCGGCGCTATTGCTTAACAAAAACACGTATATATTGGCGAAGTAGATAGTAGTTTTAATATGGGATATCTCACAGTATTATCAGTTGTAGTAGTGGCGAAATAAGAGGCAGTAGTTGCATTCACTGCTTGAACTTTGCAAGATTTTGGTGGCTGATACAAAGAATTACAGAGCTAATGAAGCAAACCGATGAGTCTTGATGTAAACAAAAAAAATAGGTCGTCAAAAACAAGTCCAAACAACTGGGACTTGGCTTGACTTCCCATTCCCAGCCCGGCACAGCGTTCATCTCCGTAAAGTGGGTAGATCTGATAGTGGTATTATGCTAATTAAGCGTAAATGCTCTGAAGCCTCTTCTTAATTTTCTGTTATGTCACTAAGCACCCAGCGTCTGGATCAAACCATTCTGCTGAGGCCAACACAAAAGTGGGCCGTGGATCTTCATTATGTAAACTAATGAGACGTGGCGTCCCGCTTCTACCATCAGATCACGCACGGGTCAGTTCAGGACTCTACAAATACCTCCCTCATGGAAAAACATTAAGAAAATCACTAAGCAGGGCCCGCTCTTTTTGCCAAATGTGCCATGTGTTTACAGCAGCTGGGAACCGCACACGCCAAAGAAATTAGTTTACTGAAAATGAGAAGTAGGTTCCTGATTACAGAATATGAGAGTCATAATACAGTAAAAGGTGATAATTGAGGAATGGTAACAACAGGAGATAAACAGATTGTGGTCGCCTTGTAGGCAGCGCAAATGCAGTAAACACCTTGAACACATTTCCACTGCGGTAGAATAGATGGCCACCTCAATGGATTCCTTCCAGAAAACACGAAAAGCCTCGAACTACTTCTCGAACATAAACAATTACAAAAAATGTAAAATAAATAACCGTGGCAGATTGTTAACATGCTTTATTGACCCGACAAAAAGCTCTTGGGTCTGGGTTTTTGGTTGGGAATGGGTGGACCCCTCCTGGAACCGCCACCTTAACGTGGTGGAGGGGTTTGAGCACCCAAATGATCCTGGGAGCTCTGTTGTCGGGGGCTTCGTGCCCCTGGTAGGTTCTCCCATGGCAAAAAGGTCCTAGGTGACGGTTCAGACAAAGAGAGGCCTTATGAAAGACCAACCGGTTAGAACCATGAGGCCGTCCTTCTGTGGACCCACCACCTGCAGGAGGAGCCATAGGGGGCTGGGGTGCAATGTGATTTGGGCCGCTCCAACAGCTGCTCCACGACCCGGCAACGGACAAGTGGAAGAAAATGGATGGATGGATGGATGAATGAAAGGGTTGTGGACACCAGGTAAAGTGTTTTTTCCCTGGCATCTTAGAGCAGAACTAAGAAACTCATGCCCCTAGAGGCCATAAGCGCCACTGCAAGTGTCGTAGCATGTTGCGGTTTTTTACTCATTAATTGTCCATGAGAGTAAATACTACGCTGACAGAAAAGACAAAGGGAGAGAGGGATATTGTACATCCAATTACACAATGGAGATCATTTTTTTATTCAAACTTGGCTGTAAATACTGTTTACGTGGTGCTAGCCCGCAGTTAGCTTTGCCCGTTAGCCTGTTAGCTTCTTCTTCATGATTCTATTAGTGTGTATTGCGCCTCCGACAAGTTGCAATTGTGGTTTTCTGGCCAGAGACACCAGGGGGAGATGAAAGACCCCCCAATCATCCCATTAACACTTGTGTTAACAAGATTTATTAAGGTAAACAAGTTACTAAGTTCTTCTACTGCATAAGAGCAATATGTGATATAAATTAATTTAACCCTTTCTTTCTTTTCATTTTATGGTTTTCAGATCATTTCTTTTACTTTTACATTTTTGGACACACCAAATTATTATTGTGTCGCCTATTGGTAACGTGTGTAAAACAAACAAACAAAAAATACATAGAGAATTTAAAATATACAGAATAACCAAATAGTGACAGTGTTTTTGGGTTGAATGTTTTTGAAGGATTGGTACTTGATTAAACCAAAGGCCAGAGGTTAATAGAGATTGCATTTGTTTGAACATAATATATAAAGCTTTAGCGCAAATTCAACCTAGAAGACCTGGAAGATTCATTCATTGCCTCATCACTGGCAGCTCTTCGCCAATCAGCCAATCACAGTCCCATCTCAAGCCGCATCTTCGTGACAGCCAATCACTGCAGCTGCTCATTCCTGCTTCAGCCATTCATCACCCAGGATCCCCCTTTTAAGCTTCCTCGTCCATCGCTCGGCCGTTTCCCAGCTGTGCTGTGACCCTCCTCCGCCCCGCCACCGCCTGGCCTCTCCTTGGCTCTGCTCGTTGTTGTCAACTGGCCACCCCGGGTCTCATCCTCCATCACCACCAGTGTCCGGGCTCCGGGGCCAGATTTTCCAACTACTCATAAGATCCTGGACTGGAAAAGGGTAGATTGCTCTGAACGAGGAGGACATTTTTTTTTTTTTTTTTTCTATTTGAACTTTATTTAACTTGGCTAGTCCTACTGAGATGAGCTTTTTCAGGGTAGTCCTGGCCCCAGAGGGAAGCTATTGTACACATCTTTATTGGCATAGTGAAACCGCAGTACCCAGGGAATTGAACCCGAGACCTGTGGGGCGCCAGCGCTAACCGTTGCTCCACACGGGCTGCCCTGACAATAACAACTGACAATAACAATTACTGTATGTTGCCTAGGCCCTATATTATTGGACAAAACTGTTACTAGATCCATTAGCAGCCAGTCACACCTGAAGCAGCGTTCTAAATATCTAGATCTGTTAATCCAGTTTATTTGATAGAACATCTGATTCCTGTCATGTCAAAAGTTGTTCATGGAAGCAACAAAATGCTACAAAGGGGGGGAAAGCTTTGAAGAAATATGGTGCTTTTAAATACCCAAATAACACTAAAAACTTAATTACCAACTAAATGCATTGATTTATTTAGCGCCCAGACAGCTCTAATGCACCATCCTATTGAAATACCCCTGGTCATGTGACTTGAGTGGCAGCTGAGCTCGGCCCTCACATTGTTCCCTGAAGGATTTACGGCCGCACCGAAATTCCCAAGACGCTCCGGTTGCAGTTGAATATGAATTATATAATCTGCTACAGGAGAAGAAATACTATACTGATACGAAGACAGCTTTATGAAGGCACTTGTGGACATAATCTGGACTAGACTATATGGAACAATGGGCAATATTGTAGCGTGAAGTAACGGGATACTCTAACCCAGAAATAAGTGATTAAAGACTATATACTTTTTGAGTGTTAGAAATGTTCAAGTAAGTGCAGCCGAGTGGTTAAGGCTGCTGCACCTGAGGCCAAACGCTGTACTTTTATGTAGTTTTGCTTCTGAAATTTTCCTATACAATTTTCCAACCCACCATTCCGCTACAAGTGCAAATCCACTCCAGTGAAGTTGGAACTTTTAAGTATCTACCATAACACTTTTATTGTCGGAAAATCTTGTGTTAAAAAGCTTTCCACTTGAAGATTAAGCAATTGGTGAGTTTCAAAGGCTGTTATTTAGCAAGGCTGAACGAGGAAAGGAAACTTTTCTTTTTTTTACAAGCCTCTAAAATCACACAATAAAAGTTAGCAGCTATTGCGCCGCTTGCTCATAAATTGACTTCATCTGTGTGTTTACAAATTACTTTTGGCATCACGCAAAACGCCATTTTACAGTGATTTAAGGCACACACACACACGCACACACACACACACACACACACTGCATGCTAATCCAAACCCACCGCCCTTTTGACTCGACACGCTCACACTCCACGGCACCACGCAGCACCAACCTGTTCAGTCTTAACCCTCTGTGCCCCCTCCACCTGCCTCTCCAACCTGTGCCCCCCCCCCCAAAGCCCTGCACATACCTCGCACATTCCCGGGCCCCTGTGTGGCTCTGATCCCGGGTCTGTTCGGGTCACTGCTAAAACATATGCGCGCATCGCTCTCACAGGTGCAGAGGGAACAGAGTGCAGGCCCTAGCCTTTAAGGGCCCGCCTCCGGCTCTGTTTGCTAGAAAGACAAACCTCAAAGCCAGCCGAGTAACCTCAGGGTCACACAATGGAAAAGTAATGGAGTCCAGCTAATTGTGGGCTTTGAGGTTTCAGATACTGTTCCATTTAGGTTTGCATGTACTGATTTATGTTATATCAGGTTTTATTATGTAATTTTATATTCACTAAATTATTTTCACAAATACTAATATGAAAACTCTGTGGAAATTTGTCTTTGATATCACCTTAAACACAGAAAACACATGAACATCCAGAATCTAAGTAGTATATGGATTTCTATTTAATAGATACACTATTTTTTATTAATGTGGATAACATTAAATGAATCAGAAATATAGTCTAGACATTGTTAATGTTGTGAATGTCTATTGTAGCTATTGATTTTTAATGGAATACCTACATGCGTGTGCAGAGGCGTATTTCTAGCAACCATCGCTCCAATGTTCTAATGGTACATTGTGTTAATCTTAGTGAGTAATTGAGGAAAACTGCAATCACGCTAACACTGCTGAAAACTGTTAGACTCTAGAAATGTAATGGGTGACCCCAAACTTTGGAACGATGTGTTTAGCTTTGATTACAGCACACATTTGATGTGGCATTGTTTCGATCAGCTTCTGCAGTGTCAAAAGATCCAGTGTCATCTTGGAATATGCACATGCCATCAGGGAAAACCTGGTCATTCAGGATGTTCAGGAAGTCAACTGATCTCATTCTGTGTGCTCATAGGCTGTTTCCCAAAGCCGAGGTGCCTTGCCTTGCCTTGGTGTTGAAGGCAGTGCCTCCAAACTCACTTGGACCAAAAAGAGCTGCTAATGGAACACACTTCAGAGCTAAAGGAAGTGACATCACAAACTAAAAAAGGAAGATATGTTTCATCCAGAGGAAAGGGGAGGGTCTGCTGAGGAGGGAGGATTCTGAAGCGCTGGGGGGTGAAAGTAATTTTATTTTTACCAACTAAAAATAAATAATTAAAAAGCAGTCAGAAATAAACATTTGAAAGTTATATCAATTTTATTTTATTGTATTGAAATGAAACAAATCATGTCTTTTGTTGCTCCATGAAGCAGTGACATTTGCTTTAATGTTTGAATTAAATTATATACATTTCACATTTGTTTTTATTAACAACAAATTACACATATTATTTCACATATCAGTGATGTGAAAACAGGATAATGCCATAAAAAAAATTAGAACTCAAAAAAAACATTTCTATATTGTGAATGGCCAAGTCCACAACATGACCTCTATAAAAAGAAATTGCCATGCGACAGAAACCCACGGATAGGCTTTTTAGCATGGCATCCTAAAATTACAAACTGCAAGGGAGCACAAAAAGGAGCCATTTTGTGGACTTTTTATCATTCATAAAATGTAATATTTTGAATTCCGAATAGCTGTGGCGACTGACGGGCTCATTATTCATCACTTATGACCCAAAGATAGGCAACTCATGACTAAAATCTGAACATTCTTACCTCATTTATTTCATCTACCAGTTTTACAAGACCTTTATAGTGGCCAAGATCTTTCATTTTGATGGTCAGGCCTCGAGCAAACCTTAAAATCCCAAAGAGCTGTGTCTTCCAAAGCTGAATTATGCCGGTAAATAGGATCTGGGGGAAGAATGCTGAGGGCACAAACACAGACGTCTATCAGTCACCGCGGTCCCAACCCATTTTCTCCACATTTAACGCCTACTTCGGAGTCTATAGGATCCAATGGAATGCAAAATGCGGATGAAAGGATGAAAGGAAGCTCCTCCGTGCATCCAGGGTCCCCCCGGAAAAGGATACGCACATGAACTGGAGCTGAGGGGAGATCCACAGTCTCTCTCCATCAACGGAAACAAAGACACAGTGATATACTTCAACAGATGCAATGTATCTGGCGTTTTCGTAATTTATTTTTTTAGTTTGGTTAGTTTTATCGTTCATTCAATTTGAACAGAAATAAACAAATTAAAAGACAAATAGAAACAAAACAGAACAAAAAAAGGAAAAAAGAGAGGTTCATATTCACAGATATGCCGGAGTATCCTTAAATTGTTCTTACTGTAATGGCCAATGGCTCAATTGCCAAGGCAAATAACAATGGTGATAAAGGACAGCCCTGCCTAGTTGAGCGTCCTAGAGGGAAGTAAGATGAATTCACATTATTAGTTTGAACAGATGCCTGTGGTTGAACATATAACAATTTATTCAAAGATACAAAACTGGGACCAAATCCAAACCTTGACAGGGTGGAGAAGAGATAATCCCACTCGACCCTGTCAAAGGCTTCCTCCACATCCAGGGACAGCAATATACATTTTGAACAAGTAGAAACTTCACTACTTAACTTAAAGGCACACTTTATTGTCCACAATGTAAAATGTGTTCTCTGCATTTGACCCATCCTTCAATGCCACTGGGATTAGGTTCAGCAGCAAAAAGTAACTTACTGTACATATGATAAGTTGATGGGGGAAACACAATTGGTAGCATTTGGTCAACAACCCAAGCATCAGACTGAAGCCGGTGCTCTTGAAAGCAAAGCCGGGTTCAGAAAAAGGGGGTGGAATGAAAAGTAAGGCGTGAAAGAGAGAGGAGGAATCGACAACAATACAAACTGAAGGAGGAAGTGGCTCAAAGACAAGAGGCGGGTTTGAGACCACCGACATGTGTTTGGGATGGAGGAGCACAGAAAGCCACCGACCGGAGCTACGAATGATGTCTAATATTTTGAATTAAATGAAATATTGCTGGGAAGAAAAATCTTAAATTCATTACGCATTATCTGTTCTTATATTTGCCATTTGTGAATAGTTCAAATACGTTTTGGTGCTGGAGAGATGTCCAAATATGAAACCTCTTGCTATGACTTGTTCATATCGTTATTCATACTTGTGACTGCTCTTAGGCACCGCCTCATTGATGTTTTATATGTTATTACTATCTGTGTTTGCTCAGAACAAGTCCAGTGATAGTTTAACCCCTTAACCAAGTGCATTTTCAGTTCAGCTTTACCCAAATCTAAAATGTTATAGCCTGTAGGCCAGAGTAACACCTCATTTGAAAGCTAAGACCTACATAACCGATCTAGAAGGATCTTTTTCCTCACATTGTTGCTGCATTGTCGTCATTTTGATAAATTTTTTTAATTGCTTTTGAGTCACATTTTTGTCACTTTTCTGTTACTTTTGTTGCCTCTGTGTTGCTCTTTTGTGGCGTTTTTGTTATATTTCTGTCATTTTTGTATGACTTTTTCGTCACCTTTTGGTCACATTTTTGTCATTTTAGAAATTTTTTCAGCACATTTTTGTCACTTTTTCATCAAATTTTTTATTTTTTTATTTGTCGAAACCGACAAAATACTAATCAAAGTGCTTCAGAAGTAAATAAGGTTAACAGGTAAGGGAAGTAAACAAGATTACTCCATCCGTGAAGCAAACTTCTAATCCAGGTACATTTTTGAGGTGGGAACAATATCATAATAACATGGCTAGAAAATGTTTACACATAATAACGTCATCAAATTGTACTTTGTAAATTCTCTAAGTAATAAATCAGTGAACTTTTACATAAAAAAAAAATACTGGTCTCTTTTCCTTGATTTCACCGTGCGTGTTAAACAGTGGAGTAAAGCTTGCCTACATGCGTGGTGCTCTTTATGCAGCCCGCAGAAGTGATGCATTAGGTGCTTATGGGACAGGGCGCTCCGAGGGGCCCAGTATAAGGCGCTCTGAAAGGAGCTGCAGTCCTGTCTCGCTGGATTTAGGGGACTGAGTTTAGAGGGTCAGCTCAGTCGCCCTCGGGGATAAATGCCCCCCTTTGTCCGCCCCAGGAGAAGCTCTCAGCGGGGAGTCTATAAACCCCAGTGGCAACACTAACACCCCAAGCTCTGGGGCTCCCCACCAGGACGCCCCGGGGACCCCCACATCGGCACCCCCAGCCTGAGCCGGTCGGCGGGACAAGGAACAGCTGAGGGGACCCTCGGATGATGCAGTTGTTTGAGTTTGTCACAGGGATAGAATGTTTTATGTAAACCACTGAAAGAACTCATAGACGCTGATTTAAGGTCTTTAGTGGTTCTTGATTGTCTCGTGTCAGTATCAGCTTGGATTTTACATTTAAAATTGGGACAGTCCATCTTAACCTAGCAAAATGGTGTCTTGGATTGTTTTTAGTCCAATTAGATGTTTATTTTTTTGCTGGTTTATTTAATGTATCCTTAAAAATAAGTAAGAATGCAGACCTCTAACCCTATATTCTGTAGACTTCTTGAAACTGTTAGCATGTAAAAACGTGTTGTGTATAGTCTTTAAATCAGTCCAGGTACAGTGTTTGCGTTGTTTAGGAAGAGCTGGGAGCTCTATTTTGCGGCGGGCCTCTGCTCCTGTTTCTCAGAGCCGGGAGATGGGCGAACATGAAATCAAAGTGGAAAAGGCCCACAAAGGGAAGCGGGAAGACGTTGTTTTCGGTAATGGGATGGGGGTAGTTTGTCCCCGCACCCCAGCCTCCAGGGCCCCCAGCGTCCCATGAAAGAGCCCTTATGAGGGACCTGGCTGCTCGGCCCGACACGGATTAAGACCCCGATCCCAATGGCTGCCAAAGTGTTATATATATTTGGCATGTTATTACTCACTCACAGCACAGCAACCGAGGCGCGGGGGGGAACTATGTGGTTTGTTACACACGTAAGTGTTGTTATGGTATGGATAAAGCCCACATTCCTATTACATTGTTTTTTATATTTATTTTTAATCATGTCGAAGCAATAAAACATATGTGGGGTAGTGGCGTTTTGTTTCATTCTCACATAAATTCTGCATATTCAGCACATCTCTCTCGTAGACACTGAGTTTTACTGAATCTGCTTCTGTCAGTGGTCAGAATCTCTTATATGTGTGCGCCGATTAGTTTCTCTGTTGCTATAATTCTTTCAATTTGAAGAGCTTCTGCTGCGTTCTGTATGGCTACATTTGATAAGATCTGAAGTGTTATGGGTTTTAAGATGGAGGCAGCAGTCTGAGCAGAGATGCCCAGACTTCCTGTTCCACGCAGACCTCCTCCAGATGTTCTAGGGGGACCCCGAGGCCGACACCAGGCCAGCTCAGAGACATAGTCCCTCCAGCGTGTCCTTGGTCTTTCACGAGGCCTCCAATAGGACATGCCTGTTCCGGAACAGATGCCTGAGACACCTCAGCTGCTCCTTTCGACGTGAAGGAGCAGCGACTCTACTCCGAGCTCCTCCCGGGTAACTAAGCTCCTCACCCTATCTCGAAGGGTGCGCCCCCTGCGAAGGAAACTCGTTTCAGCTGCCTATATCCGCGATCTTGTCCTTTCGGTCATTACCCAAATCTCATGACCATAGGTGAAGGTGGGAACGTAGATCGATCGATAAATCGAGAGCTTTGCCTCAGACTCAGCTCCCTCTTCACCACAACAGTCCGATACAGCGACCGCATCACTGCTGACGCCGCACCGATCCGTCTATCGATCTCACGCTCCATCCGTCCCTCACTCGTGAACAGGACCCCGAGATACTTGAACTCCTCCACGCATCTTGAGAATACCATGTTTGATCGCTAATGAGAAAGGTGTTTAGAGGGGTCATCATCACTCTATGGTCAAGTCTGAATTCTCTATCAATAGAAAGTAGAAAGCTCTGTCACGTCTCTCGTCTATTTCTGTAACAAAAAAAAACGGTGACATAATTGACATGTCAGTTCTGCTAACAAAATGACAAGCCGTTTTGACAGAGGTAACAAAGCGCGGCGCAGCGGGACATTTTACTGTAAAAATCCTATCGACCTCCCCCCTCTTCCCGCTGCTTCTGCGGTCATCGCCGGCGGCCATTTTCCTCCCGCCTTATCCGAGCATTACAGTGTCATCTTCATTTGCCACGCTTATGAATTATACACAACACTACAGTACGCACGTTTAACTCATTGTGGGCGTCATAATGCCCTCTCGCCCAGCCCTGCACCCGGAATGGTGTGCTGTAAAAGGATGACATGGTTTAAATCGGATCTAGTCTCCCCCTCCAAAGGTAATGAGGTGAGCTCTGGGTGAACGGGCGGCAGCAAAGTGTTTATTTGTGCACGGGGGGGATTTAAAGATGAGCTGAAAGTATGAAAAGGGAAATAGACTGGGGAGAGGATTCTAAAGAATAATATACAGGTTTGTTTAAATTGAACTCAAATTCATATAATAAGCAGCTCTGTGGTAAAGCATGCATAGGTAAACAGCAGCCTGTCTCCATATGGCAGGATTCTTCATCAAAATTGGTTCAAGAAAGAAGAGTACGGTGAACCACATTACATTTTTTTTTAATTTATCAACTGAGGTCGAATAGGTTTAAACTGGACTGGAAGGTTTTTTTCTGTGTTTTTCTGGGTCACAATCTTGGATTTAAAATAAGTTTTTTTTTTTCTCTTTTACCGTGTTATAAGTGGTATTCTTGTTCCATTCATAATCTTATGCCAAGATAGTCTAAACCTCTTAACCGAGCACATTTTCTCCAGTTTGGCTTTACCCAAATCTTAAAGCTTACATTTTTTTATAAATGAGCAGCATCAAATTAGCGGTGAAAAAGCAACAAACATGTGGGGGAAAAGTGACAAAAACGTGGCCAAAACACAACCAAAAAACCCACAGAAACATGATAAAAATGCTTCAAAAATAGGACAAAAAACGACCAAAAAGTTACAATCACCATTGTAGGTCTTAGCTTTCAAATGAGGCGTTACACTGTTGCTGTCTAGTCAAGAAGCTTTTAGATTTGGGTAAAGCCTAACTGGAGAAAATGCACTCAGTTAAGGTGGGGGTTAATGCAAGATACATGTATCTCAATCCAAGAAATTGTGTATGTCTCATTTAGATACATATGTTAGATTCATGTCTTTAAATCGCCTGAATGGAGGTACTTTATGTTGCGTTTGAGTCGACGTGATGACAATGGAGAAAGCATGAATCCCACTTGAAATCAGACAAATTCACTTTCACATTTAAATACAGCACGTCGTTTTCACTTGAAATGATACAAAATAATCGGAATAAGGAATTGTTCTAATGGCAATAAGCGGTTTTATCTCACCCAAGACTAGACCAAACGTACTCAAACTTTTTATTTGATCTCTAATTCAAGTACATGTATGCAATTTCTTTGTTAAGATGATCATTCCTTATTTAGAAAGACGTCCGAATAATTGTACATACAGTTTATGTTCAAATTAAACCAAGCTTTTTTTTTTTTCTTCTTTTTTTTTTTTGATGTACATTACCAAGACCATAAATCTAACTCTTAGTCGTTCTATTCCGCCTGTAGACCTCAGTGCTTTGTCTGTTCCTCTCTCAAAACATCTAAAGCGCTCATCTCCGACGCTTTTTTTTTTTTTTTTCCATTTGGGGAATTGAGAAGTGCGTGTCCCCGTAGCGCTCCCCGAAATCTCGCGGCCCGTAATGAAATAATCCCTGTCAGGTCGTCACTGGGGGGGGGCAGGTTGCAGGAGGAGGGGGGGTGCTCTTTGTGCAACGACAGCCTCTGCCACGGTGGCCCCTCCGAGACCTGCCAGTGTTAACAACTGTGGCAGCGGAAATACCCAAAATAAACCAGGGTGTGTGAACGCAGCCAATGAAGGTGATACAAAAATCGTTACACTTTTCCAACAAAAAAACTGTATGCAACAAATTTCACATGTGCTCAGATGTTGCACTAAACTTGTAAAACCATATCGTTTCAGGGGGGTTATTATTTTTGAAAAATAGCCATGGTTTAAGCGAAGACAAGTTTGGATTTTCCTCAGTCTCAATGTATTTAACAGTAATCCGGTGAGTGCCTTGATGCCGTTATAAGGACCGCGCGGCTGGCGGGACGCCCACTCTCTTGGCACGGGACCCTTTTTTTCCTTCTGGACGCGCTATTAGGTCACCCCCATGAGGTCACCCCTGTTTATGGCGCTGTTCCACTCAGCCAGTCGCACGTACAGTAGGTGCTTGTTTTTTTTATGTCGCACTTACAGAGTTTGATTTCATCATTTCAGATTGCCTGTGCAACGATATAGCGTACTCTTTTTTTTGCTAATAAAGCCTAAAATCAAATGTATGGTAGCTTAAAACTGTGCAAGAGTTCAGTTTTTTCACAATTTAGTTCAATTTCAGCCTTGTTTTAGTCTTGTGTCGACATAATATACACGAGGATGTAACTAACTGTTATCTGAGGTTGTTACAGTTGGTCAGGTCTAGGTTCAGCCCAAAGGATGAGATCAGCTGACGAACAGCCTGAAGGACCAGGTTATTCCATCAGTGGATTTCTTCTTCCCTGATGGCACGGGCATATTCCAAGATGACAAGGCCAGAATTCCGTGGTTCAGGGGGCATCATTTTCACACATGGATTGGCCAGCACAGAATCTAGATCCTCACCCCATTGAGAAAAGTTTGGGATGTGCCGGAGAAGGCTTTGCGCAGGGGTCACACTCTCCCATCATTGGTACAAGATCTTGGTGTGGGAAAAAAAAGAAACATTTAAGCAAGACTGGATCTTTTGACCTGGTCCAACCAAATATTAGAGCAAGTCACGTTTATTTTTGTAGCGTGTAGCGTGTAGTGTAGTGACTATTTGTGTTAAAATGTAAATGTACCATTCTGTATTGAAATGTTAAAGGAGCTATACCTGATTTTTGTTTTGTCTTCCTTTAGTATGTTGTAAACTCAGATATTTGTGGGGAAAACACTGTAGATCTAATTATAAAGCATTTGTATCATTTTCAGTTTGTGAAAGTATTTTTAGTATATTTAAGATATTAAGGACAGTTGCACAATATCACTTTTTATTCCTTACAACGGACAACAATTGTGCCTGTTTGAATGACGGATCAAAACCTTTTTTTTTAATTTGTTTTAATATTACTATTATTCATTTGTACTGGAGAAATTTGTGAAGAAATTGACGTTTGTGTCAGTCTTTCTTTCACGTGAATGGGGTCTGCAGTATCGACGCCAAAATGCGAGTTGAGTGAATTCTTCGCCCTCCTCCACAATTCTGAACTCCAGCCTCTCAAGAACGTCATGATGTCACACGAAAGCAACCTATTAGTGTCCCGCTGCAGACTGATTACCTGTTTATCCCATCCCCGGACTTCGGTCAGGCTCCTGCGGTACAGGGCCATGCGTGTACGGGACGTCCCACATGTGTTTATGGAGAAAGGAGGGTGAGGGGGGTGGGTGGGTGGGTGAGGGAGCCGTGATGTCACCTCAGTCTGGCGTCGGGCTGATTAATGTCTGAATGTTTTCCAAGCTACTTCTCCCTGAGCTCGCAAGACTGGGCACACACCGCCAAATGGGACGGGTTAAAGAGGAATTAATGAATGTTACTAAGCTGCAGATAAAGGGGTAAGAGCCACGAGATGCAAATGAGCCGAAATAATGTCCCGTTTAAAGACAGAGGGAGGATGTTGGGAAGCGTCTGGGTTTTATTAAGATGGACGTCGCAATTATCCCGACTTCCCGTGACCCCATGAGTAATCCAGTGTCCGGACAATCACAGAGAGAGGCCTGCGCTGGATCAGTTACTAAGAAAGTAAGATGAGCACAACACAAACGTTTAGAGCCAAGTTGTGGACGCTGTGCTCGGGTCAGACGTTGCACATTCATTTCCATTGTAAAAGAGTAAAAAGATGTGAGAAATAAGTGCGTTTGAATCAGATGTTAGTTGCACTGTAATGTATGTATGAGTTCCCAGAGTCTTCAAGTTCCATGAATGAAAGTGAAAAATCAAACATTCCGCTTTTAGGTTTGGGTAAAGCTGAACTGGAGAAAAATGCACTCAGTTAAGGTGGGGGTTAAGAGGTTAAGCAAGAAAAGACAATACAACAAATATGTAACAGCATATAAATAAATAAGAGAGTAATTTAAAGCAGTATTAAGTAACTTGTTTACCTTAATAAATCCTTTCCGTAGTCCCTCTGGGGGTAATACAAGTGTTAATGGGATGATTGGGGGGGTCTTCCTTCTCCCCCTGGTGTCTCTGGCCAGAAAACCCCAATTGCAACTTCGCTGCCTACGGCTCGGAGGTTCAATACACACTAATAGAATCATGAAGACGAGAGCTAACAGGCTAATGGGCAAAGCTAACTGCGGGCTAGCGCCACTTAAACAGTATTTACAGCCAAGTTTGAGTGAAAAAAAATGATCTCCATTGTGTAATTGGATGTACAATATCCCTCTCTCCCTTTGTCTTTTCTGTCAGCGTAGTATTTACTCTCGCGGACAATTAATGAGTAAAAAAAACGCAACATGCTACGACACCTGCAGTGGCGCTTAAGGCCTCTAGGGGCATGAGTTACTTAGTACTGCTTTAAATCGGCAATTTTAATTTATTACAGGAGGTATATACAGCTTTTTTATTGGGGAGATTTTCTAAGGTTTTAAAATAATATTTCAATATTCCTTTGAAATATTTTGGGTTTACCTTAAAAAGTGATTGTTATCCCACAGCAAGAAGTTCCCGTGATCGATTCCCAGGCCGGGTGGGGTCCTTCTGTGTGGAGTTTGAATGCTCCCCCGTTTGTCGGGGCGTGTTCTCTCTCGGAACATCGATCTCCCCCATCAACCCAAGATCAACATCACGACGCAAGATCTGGAGATGTGAGTCGGGTTGTACAAGTGCAGTAATTTTAGGAAACCATAACCAATCAGTGAAAGGAAAGATTGCACCAGGCGGAAAGAAAATTAGCAAAAAAAAACAAAGCAAAAAAAAACACCCCAAACCAGCAGGTCATCAATCAAGGGCCTTTAAAGTGGATCTCATACGTGAAATTATGATAGAGATTAGATTATAAGAACAGAAAAAACACTCATTTAGCCCCAAAGTATGATTGTAAAGAATTTGAATGAGACTAATGATATTCCACAGTGGTGCCAACTCCATTTGTCAGCATGTAATCGAGCGGTTCCGTATGACGCCATGTGAAAACTCCTGTCTGGACCACACTTTTTATTTATTTTTTATTTTTTTTGCTTCAAAAGTTGCATAGTGCACCTTTAATTGACACAGCCACTAACAGCACTTTGCCATTTCAGATACGGAAGAGACTGTATATCTATTATCGCTATACGCTTCTGTGTGATGAGCTAACACTTATCTGGGAGTCAGAGCTAATGTTCATGTCCCAAAACCCGACATGTATAGGTTCACATTGGCCGGGGTAGGAAAGGAAAACCTATATGCCCCCCCCCCCCCCCCCTCCTCTCTTTAAGTGAGGGCTGCACCTCTGCTGATATTTCTCCCCAGTTTTCATTCCGGCCACTGTCCCGATTGTGTCTCTCCGAATCTGAAAGCGCATGGTTTCAAAGCAGGCGTTATCTGTGATGTGGAGACTATTCCCCCTCCCCAACCCCCCCCCCCCCCCCTCCCTCGTGTCTGTGCCAGTGTGTTTTTAACTTTTCACTCTGCGCGGCGGAAGATTTTTCTGTAATCTGGCAGATCAAAGGCAGCCATTGCAATCCTATTCCCCTAATCCAGTCAGATGGCGGCCTCTGCGCATGTAACAACACCGGCAAAAAGACATGTCAGTCTAAGACGCGCCTTTTCGCTCCTTTATAGCTTGTCCTCAAAAACCAGACAATGATTTAGACCCTTTCACATTGTGAGGCTTAAAACATCTTGATTTGTTGTGCATGTAAAAATATATATATATATAGTGGTTGATACCCTTTCCCCTTTAGGTGCTTTGAGTGCTGATTCTCGTCTCCATGGAAATACTAAAATATGAGGCTTTAATGCAAAAGGACCTTCTCACACATAATATAGCCACACATAGCTCTGAATGTTCCGCAGTGTGGCTTTAAGTATCAATTGTGAAACCTTGATGTGTCTCATACTGCTTCACAACCTCTAACACATACGCACCCCAAAGAGTCAAGTGATTTTCGGCCCCATTTATAGCTCCACCGATGGGTTAAACGCCGTAGAGAGGTATAATTTGTTCATTTGGTGCAGTCTCTTTGAACATAAAAAAAAAAGAAAAAAAATCTGCTCCCTGTCCTCACACATTGAAATGAGAAGCAGCCCGATCGTGCCAGTAACAGTAAACTTCCAAATGTTTCCCCTCCAGATTTAAACTCTGATAAATCTATTATTGAAATGCATAGTTCTCGTGAAACGTAAAATCCGTTGGCCCTCGCGCGTGAGTGCTGACTGACGGCTGCCTGTTGTGCACGAGGAGGGGAGGGGCGCTTCAGAGAGGAGAAACCTGTGGAGTGGAGAGCCTCAAGTGGCAGCTCCCTGTAACTGCAGTCTACATTTAACATCCAAGCCGTTCTTTCTGCCAACTGAGCATAAAATGTTACTGCTGCTACTCTACTGCTTCTCTACAGTTCATGTTAGTAGAACCACACAGCACTACTACTACTACTACTACTACTACTACTACTACAACTACTACTACTACTACTACTGTATTACTAATTAGACAAAATGCTACAAGAGGTAGGCCTAAGTAAAAACTCAACTTGATGCTCTCTCTCTCTTATATGTCATTGTCGGAAAAGTACTGAAAATTTCTACTCCTCCAAAATAACTAGTCATTTTCTTTCTTTATTCAATGTTTCTTCAATATCTTTATATGGGGTATTTTACATGTATGCATTATGAATTGACGGGAGTGTATATTTTTTTTCATGAAGATAGGACATCCACATATCTAAATACGAAAGTCTCACATCAAATGCTATTCAATGCCATACATTTGTCTATCTTATATATCGCATACAAAGTATAGAAAGGGGGATTGTGGTGTTCTGAAATGAAATCTAATATTGTGCCCCCAAAAGCAACATTTAGAACCCTTTGTCCATTTGCATCAGAAATCATCGCTCTAAACGATTGTCTCACTTTGTTTTGGCATCCGTTTACAGTTTACGTAGAGAGAGAGAGGGAGAGAGAGAGAGAGAGAGAGAGAGGACTTAGGCTGATGGAGCTTATCACAGCGCAGAGATGGATGACCTGACGGTTTTGATAGCCTTGGCGTGTGCGTGACGGTGGGCGGGACCATTGCAGGACTCGATGGTTCCCAAACCTAGGTGTATGTACATTTTGTGGTATGTTGAGGGGGCAGTCTTTCAGGGATTAAACTTACTATTAATTAAGAGAACATGTATTGCCTTTACGTCTACTGCATTCTGGCACTGCAGGTGACCACTTTCGGTTTGGCGTTGGTATGTTTATTCGCTATTTTACAATTCAGCCTTTTTCTGTTCCCATGTAATTACAATCATTAGCATATCATACCATTTTAAGGTACTATGCAATTCCATCCAGCGACGCTATTCCCGTAAAGTTGTCCAGTAAAGACTAAAAGTTTAAAGACAGAAACCTTTGTTAACTTGCAAAACGAGTTGCCCTGTGAGTAATATTTGAAGCGCCGGGCCAAAAACAAAAGGCGCGCGTGTGTATAGAGAAGATTGAATAGGATGAAATGCCATATCATGTGATTCCAGTTGATGCATTATAAAATGTGGACGACCTGCTGGAGCTTATCAGCGCTCAGGGACGGATGAGAGGGCTGAAGATGGATGACTTTGACGGTTTTGATAGCTCAGTGGTGTGCGTGCGTGTGGGTTTGGGTGAATTCAGGGCGGGAATAAGTGTGCGTGGGGCTAAAAGGGCGCTACGTGCTACAGTCGCGGGTTTCCTTGTCAGCGCGTGGCCGTGATTAATGACCACGGACTTACTCCGGGTCTAACTGGAGCATGGCATTCCTCTCCTCCTTCCTCGTTTTTTGGCATTTCTGTTTTTACACCTGCTCCCCCCCCCCCCAAAAAAAAAACCCGGAGCGAAGAAAGAGGGCGGGCCCAGAACGACGAGGGCGGAACCAAAGCATCATTGACGAATCAAGCGGTGACCTCTCCGGTGATTGATGGGCGCTTGTATTCCCCGAAAACGCTCGATCTCGCGGCGTCTCCGAGCTGCAGTTCAATGGTCAGGAATAATGCGAGTGTTTAACATAACTGCCCTTAGATAATCGCTATGGTAATGTTCATTTATTTATTTATTTTTAAAGCAAAGGTAGACAGGGCTATGCATTTGACAGTTTATAATGTGTCAACATGAAAATATATAGCAGAACAAGCAGGGTTTTCTGGCCCGTTTCCAATGTATTTTTCAAACTAGCTGTAATTACTGCCCCAGCCGTATGAATAGACTTGCTATAGTTACAAAAACGTTAGCATTTGTGAGCTGGCGATGCAAGACTTCAGCATTTCTCAGATATGACAAAGTTGCATAGGACCTGCTGGAGTTCCATGGATCATTAGTTTGAAAAAAAAAAAAAAAAAGAGTAATTCCCGGTGCCTGTATAAACTGTGTGCGGCGCAGATGTCCTCCGCTCGTGGGCCCATAGGTTTACGCCGCTATAGGCCCGCGTGGACGTGTCGGAGTCTGGGATGATTGCTCTTGTTTAAACAGTTTGGGTCCATTTGAGTTTTGAGGAAGTCCACAGTAGATGAACCTGGCAGGGAGCAGCCAGCGGTCTCAGTCAGTCTGCCGTAAAATGCTGGCGCAAGAAACCCGACAGAGGCTGGACATGCAGGAATGTGCATTTATCAAGATGTAGTCTTACAGAATTCACCGTGGCGTAAGGTCTGCGTCAAATTCAAAGTTCAGATGTCAAAAATACAATTATGACTTCCGATCAGTTCCTCAGGAAGGCAAACAATCCCACAATTGGCTTAATGAACAATTGTAGCTTTTGTCCTCTTAAATGTTGGACCTTCCTATAACTTGAAATAAAAAGTTTGACCACTGAAAGATCCTTTTGTGCAATTTGTAATCACTATTCCTGAAAGTTAAATCGACTATTTGATTGGTGACTGCTTTAAGAACACATACCTTTGTGAAATAAAATGATAAAATTGACTAAATAATTAATATTTACTCTTAGAATATTAAAATGTTGCTGCAATACCTACATTTGTGTGTTTTCATTGCTCCTTTGTTTTTGTCCACCTTTATGATGTTACATTTACAAACAATAAAACGAGGGCACGTGCACATTTTTTCACATTTTTATTGTGGTCCAAAACAATTCCTAGCTTTCCTAATGCATTTGTAACATCCTAATTCATCACAGGGATAAGTTTATTAGCCATTCCGTAATTTTCCTTTTCAATTGTACTGTCAGGGGAATGTAAACAACAACAACTAGCTACAGGGGGAGGACAATGTATGTGAACGCTTTGGAATTTCTCACATTTCTGCCTAAATTGGTCATAAAGTCGTAAACTAATACCACCCAAACAATTACATGTTATAATATTTTTATTGGCCGTAACATCGTGGAATAAGTAAGTGAACCCTTGTATTTAATAGCTGGCTAACAGATTATCAGGATTGGACCATTCCTCTAACAAAACTGATGCACTTCAGCGAGATTCCTGGGTTCACTTACTTTTTCCTCCCTGTCCTGTGAATGTTCACATATTATCGCCATTAAAAAAATACGATGACATAATGACATGTATTCATTTTGGGTGATATTAGTTCAAGCAGACGCTGTTCATTCATTCTTATGATTTTGAGATCCACATTTTATGACCAATTTCGGCCGAAATGTGAGAAATTCCAAAGCGTTCACGTACATTTTCCTCCCACTGTAGATTGTGATTAAATGGCTTTGTGATTAGATGCAAACTAGGCACAGGTCTTTTTATTTAATTTTTTTTTTTAAGATATAGAGATAAGATAGAGCGTTATTGATCTCACAATGGAGAAGTTTGCCATAGGGTTTTTAACTCAGTCAGCTATATGGTCTCGTACTAACGATTGTGCACGTGTCCCTGCGCTATTTCGCACGTACCTTTACCCCCAGTGCCTTTAAATGTCACCAACACCAACACTTGCTCTGCCTTTGGGATCGTCCCTTCCACACGTCTGCTTTTAGAAAATGAGCTCACACCTCTCTCTCTCTCTCTCTCGCGCGCGCTCTCGTTCTGGCACAGGATGTCATACCTCGCGTCTCCGCAGTGGACTAAGCTACATTTGAGCTCCCCATAATCACTACTATTCCTTTACGCCGCTCGTTATCCTCGCGCGCCGGTGCCACTGACAAGGCAGATCCCACCCGGGGCCCAGCGTGCCAACCCGCGGGCATTCGAGAGACAGGAGGGGGAAAGCAGGTTTGGGAAGGAGACGCCCGACAGGAAGTGGATTGAACAGGGGAGGAAGATGGGAATGGCGTGGAGAGATTTGAGGTAATTGGTCCCGCGCATTGACAGCGAGGGGCGGACACTGACAGGCAGGCATTGTGTTGAGAAGGGAGAGGAGTGTAGGGGCGAGACGTTTTGTGATTTTGACCCGTGTGCGCGTAGTTTGTAAAGGTTAAAAATGTCACACTTGAAGACACATGTCCGGGCGGGAAACTACACAAGTTACATCAAAAAAGATTGTATTAAATTGTTTCCCATAATGATGTGGATTTTTTTTTCTTCTTCTTCTGTCTGATTGTTTTCTATAACGTTATAGATGGATTATGCATAATTATATCAACATGTAACTTGCCTACTTGTCGGAATGAAAACTGAAACAGGAGTGATCTAGCACAGTAGTTCTACACTTGTGGGTCGGGATCCAAAAGTGGGTCACGGAACCAATTTCAGTGAATATTTTGTTCAATATTTGTCTTCGATAACAGGATAGAAGCATCGGACTCTGTAAAAAATGTTGTTTTGTTCATCATTTCAGCTTTAAATGTTTGTTTATTTTACATTAAATTGTGGAGAAAATACGGTATATTCCCGGATATTTAAGAAATTCAATTCATATTTGGGTCGTGGCTTTCCATCGTAGAATTAAAATGGGTCCTGATACATATCTAGAGTTAAAACATATTTAATGTTGTTTTGTGTATGCTTGTAATTCAGTAACCTTCAAACATATGTCAGGTCGTGTAACCACTCAGATGCACAGGAGTCTTAGTCATCGGTCCTGAGGCCCAGAGAGAGAAACATTTACTCAAACTACAGTCATTGTCTTTTAATCCTTCCTCACAGGTGAAGAACCTGGGTGTGATTTTTGACTCTGAGCTGACTTTAATTCCACACATTAAGAATATCACAAAGACAGGTTTTTTACCATCTAAAGAACATAGCCAGAGTCCGCCCCATTCTCTCTCGGGCCAACACGGAGACGCTAATGCATGCTTTTATCACCAGTCGTATCGACTACTGTAATGCCCTGCTTTCTGGTCTTCCCAAAAAGAGTATCTCAGGTTTACAACTTTTACAAAATTCAGCAGCTCGTGTCCTGACGAAGACCAGGAGGCGGGACCACATTACACCGGTTTTAGAGTCGCTGCATTGGCTCCCCGTGTGTTTCAGGATCGATTTTTAAAGTTTGTTTAATGGTTTTTAAATGTCGTAATGGTCTTGGTCCTTCTTATCTTTCAGAAATGCTTTTACCTTATGAACCTTCACGGCCCCTTCGCTCCTCCGGCACGGGTCTCCTAGTTATTCCTAAAGTCAACAGAAAGACTCACGGCGAGGCGTCTTTCCAATATCATGGCCCTCGCCTCTGGAACGACCTGAGGAGGAGCTCAGGACCGCAGAGAACGTTCATGTCTTTAAGAGCAGGCTCAAGACCCACCTTTTTAGCTTAGCTTTTAACTCACATCTATTTATTAAGTCCTAATGATATATTGTGTGTGTGCGCGCCTGTTTGTCTGTTTGTTATCTGTAAAGCACTTTGTGATACCTTTCGCTATGAAAAGCGCTTTATAAATAAAGTTTGATTTGATTTATATGCTTACTAAAGTTCTTAAATTGTCATCGATACTGGGCACTTATAATCCACTGATAGCGGCTTAAGAACGTTTGTCTACAGTTTTCACATAGGCCAATATTACCATAATGTTGGCACATTGTGTCCCCAAATAAAAGAAAACAAATTTCATGAATAATTTCCTTATACTTAATCATACATTCCATGCTGTCTACTAAAAAAACCAAGATGTATAGATCAAGGCGTAAGTAGCTCTACAGTATAGCATTAGTAAGAAGGAAGCATCATGTTGCTATTCTCAGGTAGTGACAGTTGCACCAAAGAACGCTCATTTACCAGCCTGGAGCTATTATACTGAAGCCTCTCATTATTTAAGTGCAGCTCTGGAGACTAAGGATAACCTTCTATCTCTGCTCACCGCATCACTGTGGGCCATCCCTGATCCCATCGCTTTGCAAATAGTTACTTACGCACTCCAATTATTTGTAATTGGACATGCGCGCATTACCCGGCAGCAGTTGGACAAATATTAGCGCAGACACAACCACACATGTCGTTTTACTGGACGCCTGAAAGTCTCAAGCAGATCGGCCGTAACAGCTGCAATTTCCCAGCATCCCTCAGTGCCGGCCCAGACAAACAGTGCCCCCCCTGCTTAGCCTGGTAATCACGTCTAATGCCTCTTCTGAAACACAAGCTCTCGTGTTCGCTCTTTGGACCATATCCTGATCCGGTAACTTCCTCCGCGCATTTCGAACCGTGCCGTACAGCGCGATGCCTCTTATTGACCTGGTTTTAGAAGGCTGGCCTTGTGGCACCTGTTGCCGAGCGCGTTACACTGGCACTGGCTGACATCAGCGATCACGCCATGTTATTGGTGTCAAGTGGAGATTAGCTCATGCTTGTAAAACACCTGTACGTTAGCGGGCGAGTTAGGAAATAATGTTTAGCAGGGCAGAGGTTTTACAAGCAGAAGGCAGATTTAGGGGGTGTGGTGAGGATTGCTTTATGGCTGTATACAAGCGTGGCCATTTTGGAATGCATACGACAGGGATACACTGTTTTGAGGATGATTTTAATTTGTTCGTATTCCATATCAATGGATTGAAGGATTCCTCTTCATCAAACTGAATGGCCAATACTAATACTAGTATTGTACATCATACAGACCTTAAAAGGATCTGGGAGCTTCTCCTAGGAAATTCTTGCAAATATGTTGGTATTTTTCCATCTTGGGGGCCAGAGGATGTAGGCCTGAAGATGCCCAATACATTTATGATTGCAATATCCAAAGGTACTGATGTAACATAAACATTGCTTGTCCGGCCAGAATACATACATTCTCCTCCTATTCTTAACAAAGATGTGTATCCGGGATCAGGGGGGATTTCTTCGAATTCCCGATGGGCATGATTGACAAGCCGGTAAACAAGGAAGTTAGTGGTTTTACGTTGCATCATCCAGAAGAGCAGAGACTTCAAATTCAAATTCACTTTATGTATCCGTTATAGGAACGTCAGTTGCGCGGGAAGTGCCAGTACAGGCCCAATAAAAACAGTACATCCACAGACATACAACACAATCAAACATGTGCTATAATATATACATTAAAAACAATTCAATCTATGTTGTTTTTGCCACAAAACTTAAAGACACAAGGAGTCATTTGCAACTCGGTTCAGATTTTAAACTTAGGCCTTTTCAATCAATGTACTTTGGGAACGGGGTGAACAAACTTTCGATCGATAGCAACAAGAAGAAAATCCTCTTAGAGAAGATGAAGCATCAAGCAGGTTAAGCGAAATATTTTAATTTGATATTCCTGTCGTGACAACGTGTACTGTGATTGGCTCGATATAACACTTTTTGAGATTTGATGGGCTGCTAGCAAAGTCCGTGGATGGCTGGCCAGGCAAACGTAAAAGGAATCTGTCGGCCTTCTATATCAATCTGACCGAAGCAGTTCAAGCCTCCACTTATCCTAATTAAAGTAAGTAGTTGTAAATAGTAATTTCTCCATTTTTAAATGTACTTTGTTTCCTTCTGTAATAGAGATATCCTCACTATCTTTGATATTCAACCCTCTCATTTTATAATCCACTGCCCTCCCACTGACCAGCTGTCGGGCCTCACTCCCAGAGGGCTGCCCTGAGACACGCACCAAGACAAAAGGGGAGGCCATTTCCCCCGTCTTAACGAATATGCTTCACCTTAAAATTGTTGACAGGTAGCACAATTATCTGGGGGTTTTCTTAATGAGGACTAAATCATTAACGCACCAGCAAACCAGTGGGGTGTGACTCGATATACTTTAAAAGACAATATCAAGTGGCATACATTATTTTGCAGAGAAATGTATTGTATGATAATGTATAGTAAAGTACATTATTATTTCATAAAAAACAAGACATTTTACTGAAGTAATACTATATATGATTTTTATCCCTGAGACTCTTTGCCGTTATCTGTTGAATGTGTCATTTTGTCAGCCTGGCCTTGTCTTGTGTGGTGGGATTTGAGGGGCAACACGGTGCTATAATCCAAACTTTGAACATGAATCAGCATCCAGGGGGAAAGCCTTCTGGATCCCCCGTCTCTTTCTTATGATAATGGTCCAATCAGCGCGGCGGCCATGATGGAAATGCCAGCGGGCTTATCTCAGTGGGACAGCTTGGCAGTGGAGTGGGGGGGGGGGGGGGTGTTCTGTCATAGAAGACAACAAGAACCTGTTTAGAGACTGGGCTGGTGCCGCTTTTCCTCCCGCTGCTTCGTTGGACTGCAGCGCTGTCTGTCCAAATGTCTGTGGAAATGCCCATATGCGCCGACCTATAGCCGATAAAAACATGCTTCGCCCTATGTTTACGTTGTTGCCATGCGCGTGACTGGAGTGTGGGAAAGAGGCTGCTGTCGCCATTTGCGCATGGAATTAAGTGATACAATCTGTTGTTCATATTTTTTTTTCGTGATGTGAGCAATGCAATTCTATTATAAGCAAAATTGCCACTTTGAATCCAGTCTCTAATCATCCATAAAAATTTAGAAAAAGACTTGTCAACACTATTTATTGCCTGGTGGTGATTTATTGCCCTCATTGAGAGTCATCAGCACAAAATGGGGAAAGTTTCTGCAATAAAGGTCAGACATTCAAATGTATTGTATGGTTTGACTTTAAAGAAAAATTCATATTTAGATGAATTTTGAAAAGTGATTTAAATGTCAGGTCATGAGCTTAATGACGACTTTTTTGTAGTTGTTTTTTAAGGATTTTTTTCATTGTAACAAACCTCATTTGACTTAACTGTTTGGAGAGTAGAATGAAACAACACCTCAATTTGGCCAATACTTGGGCGACTGCGCTAGGAGACTAACGGCATTCCATTTTGTATACACACAATAAATACAAATGGGTCAAAGACAGTCCCTTGAGGAACCCCATTTATGTATTTGTTTATTTGGTAGCGACAGTGCGTGTTAATGCACATACATGTGACTCATGCATAAACACGCCACACCAGATTATAGCCTAATTTCTATCTGTTGTCCCACACTCGCTCTCTCAAACATCCTGGTCTAAAGTACGTTTTTAATGGTAGGGGAAACCTGAGTACTTGGAGGAAACCTACGCAGACACAAAGAAAGGGGATCGAACCTGCGACCTTCTTACTGTAAAGCATGAGCACTAACCACTGCGCCACTGTGCATCTATCTATCTATCTATCTATCTATCATCTATCTATCAATAAAACTGGATTTCAGGCAATTTCAGGCAAGTGGAACTATACCTTGAGCTGCTGTGACAGTGTTTTGAATTCATTGCACATTATTTTATGTTACATCATTTGTTGTGGATTAGTCGAGAAGTGTTTTATGTCAGTCCCTTTCCAGGCTCTCTTCCTTCATCCCAGCCCCGTTCAGACAGCACAAATCTCAAAGAATCAGGATTTGTCTAGCCATAGACAGGATCTTAAAAAAAACTGTTCTAACAATTTGTTACAGTGATGTTGGGCAGTCACAAGTTATGTCGTGTTCGTCCATCCCTTCCCGTGCTCTCCCCTCCCTCGCCCGTCCTCCTCTCATGGATCACTGATGCCGAGAGCTGCCTCCTGCCGCGAGCCTCCCCGTGAAAGTGCAGTGCAAACAGTTTTACAGTGAGAAAAACCTTATCGTCCAGCTCCAGAGTTTATTAAGGAGCCTCGGTCTGTGATTACTGCAGAGGGATACAGGCTTCAGACTGAGGGATATCTTTCTCCGCCTCTTTACTTGTCTGGTACAATTATTACAGAGAATATAAAATAAAGCACGCGCCTCGAAAGAACGCACATATATATTAGCTCATGAGGGTACAAACATATTAAATGAGGTTGCAACACACCCTTTCACCCCTTTATCGACCCTGGTGATGATGATGATGATAAATTAAGATAAAATACAGTACTGTACTCCAGCCATGCGAGACTCCTTGTTAATCCGCGTAAGAGTCATAGAAAAATGCAGATGAGTCACACAGACCAGCGAAAAAACGTCAGTCTTTTTGGCAGTAATTAAATTGGAAAAAAAACGTGATTAACATTCACAGTGATTACAGTGACGGCGTGGAGCTCATTAAAATGTAGTAATCCAATGGGAATACCAATATGGAGAATATGAAATAAGGCCATGCGCTCAATTACAACTAAAAACTGTAAATGCAACGTAAATTAAATGCGCAAGTGATCATTTATTGAATGAACGCGCATTAGTGTGTGACTAAGTGCTTGGTTTGGGAAATAGGGAGGCTAGTAATCTAATCATACGAACACTTAAAGCAGTGTAATACATTAGTTTGTATCATGTCGGCGTGTGGTGTTTGTAGATGCACCAATAACGTCAATAACATTTTGACACAAGGACTTTACAAATAGATCATCTATAAACACTATTTGACCATTATCGTTGAGCTTCACTGGAGCTGCTGTGTGGGTCATGGCATGAAAACTGTGGAAGAGTAATGAAAATATACATCGTTTTTTGGATTGAAAGTAATGAACAAACCTCTTGAGTAAGAAGCAAGTATACTGTTTATTTTTTATGTTTTGTATTAAAGAAGAACTAAGTAACTTGTTTACCTTAATAAATCCGTTTCGCAGTCCCTCTGGGGGTAATACAAGTGTTAATGGGATGATTGGGGGGTCTTTCATCTCCCCCTGGGACTTTCCTGCCTCCGGGTCGGAGCCACCAATACACACTAATGGAATCACGAAGAAGAAGCTAACTGGCTAACGGGCAAAGCGAACTGCGGGCTAGCCCCACTTAAACAGTATTTACAGCCAAGTTTGATTGAAAGAAATATCTCCATTGTGTAATTGGATATACAATATCCCTCTCTCCCTTTGTCTTTTCTGTCAGCGTAGCATTTACTCTCACGGACAATTAATGAGTGAAAAACCGCAACACGCTACGACACCTGCAGTGGCGCTTATGGCCTCTAGGGGCATGAGTTACTTAGTTCGGCTTTAAATCAATTTATTGATACATCATAGATTTGCATTGAAGGTTGAAGTTGTACAATTTTGGCTGGACACTTCATTGTCGCTTTCCAAGCTCTGAGCAACGCAAACTGAACACAACTTGACGCATTATTAATGAAAAATATACAAAGATATATTGCTGAAAACTTTAAAGTGAATATGCTGACAATCTCCCATGTCATACAACTATGGATTTAAAAAAGTTGTGTTTCTTTGGGAACACTAGAAAGTGCATGTGCAACTTTACCATGCTGTCGTATTATTTTCTTATGTACTGTGGATTTGTTAGTGATTCAGCGGTAACAATGCGGACCAGAGGTGGACCGTGGCCCCTGCTGTCAGAGTTCAGCTGTTTTCGGTGTTTACAGGTTAAAGATTGATGCCTGCCTTATAATCTCCGGCCCCTCCCATCAACTCTCACTTTCTCCTCCATTGACCTCCCCCCGTCCCCGAGCGGAATCAAAGGGGCGCATTGACCGGGGGGCCGAGAGAGGGCCAGCACACCCCACTGCACATGAAAACCTGATAGGTCCCCTTTTTCGGGCCTTTTGAGGTGAACCCTGGACTTTCGAATCCCTCATTGTCTCAGTGCACTTTGGCATGGGGCAACAATGAACGCTCCTATCTGCACTTTTCAAAAGACTCGGGGCGCGTACACATTCAACCAGTCATTAACCCCCATGCTTTAGCTGTGGAGGTAGGAGAATGGGATTGCCCTGCTATAACACGCTGTCCCCCCCCCCCCTTGTCATAGCCACTACCCCTCGAGCGGGACAGCCTCCCTTTGTCCCATTGTGAGATGAGTGATGGATTCTGGCAGGATGGCAAGAAAATGAGGACCTGTGAGGGTTTTTTTTTGGGGGGGTGGCTTGATTGGCAACTCTGACTACAGCGAATGTCAATAAAAGAAATAACAACGCTATACGCCTTAATGGGCCGGTCCCGTAAGAGGATAAGGGCAAGGGGCGAAGTGTTGACATAAAATCATAATGATGAAGAAAGAAGTCCCAACAGAGAGGGCTTATGCTTTCCCTGGTGGGTTAACCTGATCTCCGGTAGCGGTAGGAGCATGCAGATTCTGAGGAATGGGGGGGTGGGGGGGTCACAGAGGCCTATTGAAGCTTCGGAAAAGGTCATTATACATGCTTAATACCAAAGCGCACGGCCCAGCTGATCATGGTGTACCCTGAAGCGATCAATAAGAATGAATGGGGGACCAGGTGGTGAAAAGGGGGGGAGAATGAAGGAGGTTGGACGGAGAGGGGCGTGAAGGAGTGTATAGGACGATATGTGTAAAAAGACTGGACATCATCAAAGTGACTGGACAAGCCTTCGTAAATCTGGAAGAAAGGCTTTGAGGAGGTGAAAGCAAAGACGAGAAATAATTGGACGTGGGAGTAGCCAAAGGGTGGAAAACTTGCGCAGAAGCAAGTAAAAAATGCATGGTATTAAAAAAAAAAAAAAAAAATCAAGGTCAAACTTTAGTGTCAGTAAGATTAGGTTAAATAAACCAATTACAATAGATTCTGGTATGCGCAAAATGATTGCTCCGGGTCACGCTGGATTCAGCACTCTTCTTTAAAAAAACGCATTAAACTCACTGCCAATTACAATTTACAGAGCTTCAAACATATAATATGACCATAAAGTCAGAAAAGATGTTTTTACATTTAATGATATGTTCACACATAGATTACTGTATTACAACCCAAATATCAAAACCATAAAAATCCATGCAAATTCTGGATCAAAAGCCTTGGTCGTATCATCACTGCGATATCCTGGAAAAATATAAAATGCTCAATGTTCAAACTGTCATAAACTGTAAAAACTGTTGCGTTGTTTACAAAGCGCTCCGTGGTCTTGCCCCGCCCCCACTCTACATTAAACCGGTGAGGGGTCTCCGCACCAGAGCCTCCTCCAGAGGAGATGTGAAGAAGAACAACATTTGGACAAACTGGAGGTCAGCTTTGGAACAGTCTTCCGACAGATATAAGAGAATGCCCGACTTATAGCTCCTTCAAAAACAACTTAAACATTATCTTAAAGTGAACCAGCACTCATTTGTATACGTATATGATTGTTGATTAATGTGTGTGGTTCCGATTAAAAAAATAAATATAAAATTAAATAAAATTGCTCCAAAAAAGTGTCCTGGTATCCATGTGACTGTTTTCATTATACGTCTTTGCTCTCATGGGGTTTATAAGTTGCTCCACTCCATCAATTGCTTTTATCGGGTTTTGCTACAGGGCATTGTAAAGAGAACCTTGTATAAAAACACAAAGTTTCTTCTGATTTCTGTCATTTTCCCGTCACAGCAAAAAGGTTGCAGGTTTGATTACCACACCGTTAGTCCCTTCTTCTTTGTGGAGCTTGCATGTTGTCCCCATTTGTGAGTTTCTTTTGGATACTCGGGCTTCCCCGCTGTCGTCCACTCTTCCTGGGTCAAACGAAGAGGACACGTGTCCCCAAACGAAAGCGATCAAGTGCACCTCATCCTGAAAACCAAATGTCTCGGCTTTGATTCGGATCACGTTGCCATGTCTAATGTGATCCAGGTACGGCGTTTAGGCTACACTTAACCCCTAAATCCTGGCACACTTGATACTCCGTGATGTGAGTGTAATGCAAACACGATGCCGGGGCTTACTGCACATCTTAATGTGATTGCGCGCGGGAGGGAGAGGCAACATAAAAAAAAAAAAAAAAGAAGATCAGCTCTGCCTGTAAACCTGCACATGAATATGGATCAGGTGAATCCGCTTGGTACGGCTTTGGAGGAACGTCCCGTGAAGAAGGAGCTGTGAGAAGATTAGACTCGTGCACTGAGCGGGAACAAATGTAGCTTTTATTTCGTATACAAGTGTTAAGTGAAGCTCAAGTGAGTAATGCCGACGTTTCTTACTTTGAATATATTGAAGGCAACTGACCGAAACCAGCACCAATTGGGACCAGCATGTGATTTTGCAGTAACTGGAGTCATATAAGTAATAGCAGGAATATCATAGCAATGTATAAGCACTGGGAATTTGTAAAACTGATGTAGTAGTAGTAGTAGTAGTAGTAGTAGTACAAGTAGAAGAAGAATATGTATTGTTGGAAATTAATTTGCAGTGAGTAGAAACATACACAAAGACAGCTTTCTCCACAACAAATTCAGACACTGTACAACACACAAAAAGCAGTTACTTCTTTGTTGTATTTTCGATTTGGGTGATGCCAAACGGGACAAAATGTGCTTGGTTCAGGTGGGGGTGAAGAGGTTAAGGGACTGTTGAATGTGTTATTAAGCACTTTCCTTTTTTACTTAAAGCCGCACTGCGTACATTTTTACCCAATAAATTAAATTGAAATACGAGCATTTATTTTACGACAGGTATTTTCATCATTGAAAAATACCTCATGAATGTACAAACAAACATGTACCTTTTGCTGTGAGCGGCTCAGCTTTCCTAGGACATGCCTGTAACTCAACCGGGGGTGGGTGCGTCTCCAGCCCGTCTCCATGGAGATGTGAGAAAAGGCAGTGGATTTTGAGATTTAAATTAGGTTCACATACAAATCCATTCTTTGATTACCCACTGCAGACAGAGCAGGTTCTGTGTCGAGCCGCTCATTTGGGAGCATGTTTTCTGACGACGGCAACAGTCTAGTCCAAAATGTTACGCACTGTGCCTTTAAGTAAAATCACATTGTTTTGCAAGCGCCGGTTTCTGGCGGGATCAGTGACTTACTGCCAGGGACGCTCATACCTGCCAGAGTCTCACCAAGCCAAGAGTGGGACGCTCAACTCCCTGCACAATAACTCACTTTAAAGTAACACTAAGTTTCAATATAAGTTTAAACACACCGCCTACGACAACGGAATCACCAAACGGCCCTCGCAGACTCAACAATTTATGCAAAGGCCTCTCACACACACGCCACACTTCTTCAAACCCTTTCCTTGTCTTTACATAAACCATTGCACTCCGTTAGAATAACACTTCTGCGAGCGCTTTCCGATGCTTAATCAAACCCAAATGTGGTCATAGGTTTTACACTGAAACTTCCATTACTCTTAATTGGGCCTTAATTCGGGCTCTTGGGGTGGCTTTAATTTTAAGTGAAGGTGTTAGTGATTATTTAATAGATTTGGTTAATGCGTCTTGTCAGGTTGACCGCTTCCCCCCAGACCTTGTACTGCAATGTTCCCACCGCGTATTTTGAAAGTTTTCTTTCTTTCAAACCCCCCCCCCCCCCTCACCCTTCTCCATTTTTCCAGCTAATGAGGCCAATTTGCCAACATACCACGGCGTTTCCATCTCTGATAAGTGCGAACTGTTGCCTGTTTTATTGCCCTGCCAAGTTCCCCGTGTTTTGACAAAGCCCCTTTAGCAAGATTGATTAGGCTTCGAAGCCGTATTCGCACATGGGCCCTACGCTGCTCTAAATGGCTTCCCTTAATGCTAGCATATGCCTTTAGCTGCGAGTGAAGATGACAGGTCCGTACCATCAATCACTTATCAAGCCCGCACGTTGCTTTGTTTTCGAGTTTATGATGGTCAATGAGGATTTATGGCACTTTTGCGTTACAAATGGGCCTCGCTTTCAAAAGTAATTGCAGTATTTTGGAGACAAATGTGCATTGCGGGGTGCTTAGTCTTTGTGCAGAACAGAGTAAGATTTACGGCATGCGAAGGTACTTTCTCTGGATGAAAGAGTGAAGACTGTTAGCAAATGTTAGCCGGTCGCGAGTTAGCCCATTACAGCCAATCAATCTCCCATTATCCTCTTTGTACCGGTGATTTAGTGAAGAATGGCTTGGAGAGTCTACCTAATACTAGTGCCTTAAAGGGATATTTTGGGATTTTTGACATAGGGCCTCATTTCCTAGTTATACGGCGTGTTGCTGATGTCTGGAGATATTTGTTTCTTAAATTCATGCAGTTCTTATATTTGAAGTGTCTAGTGGCGCTAGGCTAGGGCAAGGCTAAAGCATTTCTATGGTAACAGCTAGCCTAACCTTAAAAACAGTCACACTCCACAGTGCACCTGAGGCAAATCACTTATAACGCCAGACTAACCATATAAATGTCTGTGTTAATAGAATATTTTTTGAAATATAACTGACCTTGTATCACATGAATGACCGCATTTTGAGGGACTATTTTCTCGCAGATGACATTAGCTTACAGCCATGAAGCTGATGCTGCTCAAATATAAGTTATTTTTAATGCAAAATGGTTCAAATTATTCAATCGACACAGACATTTATATCGTTAGTCTGGCGTTATAAGCGATTTACCTCAGGTGCAATGTAGAGTGTGACTGTTTTTAATGCAGGCTAACTGATACCGTAAAAATGCTTTAGCCTTTCCCTAGCCTAGCGCAACTAGACTCTTCAAATATAAGAACTGCATGAATTTAAGAAAAAAATATCTCCAGACATCAGCAACACTCTGGATAACTAGGAAATGAGGCCCTATGTCAATAATCCATTATGCTAGTTGCAGGTATTTGATCACCGTTTTACACTTTGTTGGTTAGCAAACGCAAAAGCGTCTTACTTAGCCATTCTTGCTAGTTCAAGAATCACAAGAGTCCCTAACAATTGGTGCTTTATTTGGTCATTTCGTATTTGGTATATATTCTTTGCCCAGATCAGACCAGCTACTATCTCGCTGGCTAAAGTTATGCACAGCGGATCCCCATTACACCCTTGTATTAGATCAGTTTCCGGCAATCCCGGTGAAATTGGGTGATTTACCAGGCAAATAGCCCCCTCTCATTGCACTAATTGGCCCCCTGGCCGGGGTGGGAGTGGTGGTCTATAGAAAGGGATGGAGGTGGGCTTTATCCAGGGAAAGTTGGCTGTCAGCTCATCCGTCCATCCCAACTTCCCCTCACCCCAGTGGCCTCTCTGCCCTGCTGTTTAAAAACAATGTGTTTTTACTGCACTCGTTAATAACACTGCACTGATTCGACGGCACGGAAGGCGGCAGGGTCTTTTTGTGAAGCTGCGGTGTTTTCAATGGGGAAGTCAGTTCATTTTGAGGTGATATGAGTGGATCAGGGCACTAAGGAAGTGCCTCCTATTATTTCTACACAGTACAATGATTTACATCACAGTGTCTCAAAAGCCCCTCAGTGATTGAGCTAAACATTTGCATTTGACTAGTTTTCACTTAAAGACACTCAAAAATAAAATCCAAAACCACTGGAATCCTTTTATAGATCATTGTCAGCAGTCAGTTAAAGTACTTTGCATTGTATAGCTATTCCTATTCTTAAGGCAAATGTGATTGGTTCATGTTTGAGTTTATATCAGATCAATAGCTGCTTTGTCTTTTTGTTACTTTAAAGCAGAACTAAGTAACTCATGCCCCTAGAGGCAATAAGCGCCACTGCAGTTGTTGTAACTTGTCCGTGAGAGTAAATACTACGCTGACAGAAAAGACAAACGGAGAGAGGGATATTGTACATCAAATTACACAATGGAGATTTTTTTTTTTCACTCAACCTTGGCTGTAAATACTGTTTAAGTGGCGCTAGCCCACAGTTAGCTTTGCCCGTTAGCCTGTTAGCTTCTTCTTCGTAATTCCATTAGTGTGTACTGCGCCTCCGACCCGGAGGCAGGAAAGTTGCAAATGTGGTTTCTGGCCAGAGACACCAGGGGGAGATGAAAGACCCCCCAATCATCCCATTAATACTTGTATTACCCCCAGAGGGACTACGGAAAGGATTTATTAAGGCAAACAAGTTACTTCAAACCTTTGCCCTTACTGTATCCTGACAAATGCAATATGTTAGTGTTAAAAGCGGAAGCTGAGCACCTCCAAATGTTATACACAGTATTCTAACCATGTTGATATACAGTAGTGGAAAAGCAGACCTTGAAGCGACAACAAAAAATGCTGTATTCATTAATACTAAATAATTGTATTCTGTGAAAATGTTGAGTCCCACAATAGTCAGTGTCCAGCAGTTTGAGTGGAAAGGTTAATGAACATTGGAAAGCGATTTATTTCCCCAAGTAAATCCGAAACAAACTGGGGGTTGAAAAGTAAACAAACTTTTATTTTTTATTTTGCTTTAATCATTTCCGAAAGAGTTTGTGTGCAGTTGAACGGTCTCGTATCTCCTCCGGAACAACAATGTGGCCCCGTTGCACTTTTGCCTGTTTTCTGCCTTGTGTGTCTAATTGACCTTTATCTCTGTACTGTCCAACGGCCAATTTGCTGCACAGCGGCTAAACTGTCGGTCTGACCCAGTGATTTGACCTCTCGTTTGTGGTCCTCTCGGGTCACGATGCCTGCACACGGGGCCCAGCTGACGCCCCGGGCCCACATGACATACAGGGGTATTGACGTGCACCTAACCCAAAGTCCACTGCTGTCCACCTGCCTCTATACGGACCTCACTCCGGTACCACGCGCCCCCCGCTGTGTCACCATGGCGACCACAGAGCTCCCCGCCGATTGGCCCGACCTGCTACAAATTAGCGCATTAGCATTTAAAGAGGTGAGCTGCATGGGGCATGTGGGGCCTTTTTGAATTGGGCACAGCGCAACAGACGAAACTAGATGCTCTCTCTCTCTCTGTCAGTCATTTGTCATCGCTACCTGCGGGCAACAGCGGCTCAGCTCACCGGGGAGGGGCGCGCGAGGGAGACAGGTCCCGGGACATCAGCTGGGACGGGGAGACGGCAGCGCCCGGGGCAAGAGAAGTGTTGAGGAGTGCAGCATCAGCGCAACTGTCAACTGGATGATTTTGTCGCAGACTGGGAAAATGTCTGTTGTGCCTTTTCAATATGTGTCCATTGTTAAAATCCCAACAAAGACGGGCACAATAACCGACACCTGGGAACATTTAAAGTCACAGATGCATTTTCATACATATACAGATGGAACTGTGAATACGCTGGGACAAAGTGGAGGAAAAATTGGCTTCGGTACAGCTTTTTGCTGATATGACATTATTCGTGCTGCCAGAAAGCGGTGCTCGTGCGACAACTATGCACTTTCTGAACTGAAATGGAAAAAATACACTAGACAATACACTTTTAGATTTGCGGATTAAGTAAAATATATTTATAGAACATACTTTTACTTCCTTTTTTGTTTATAATATAAAAATTTCTGTAAAATATTTAGAATAAAACTCTCCTGTGTGAATTATTTCCTGCTTTTGTTTTCATCTTTGTGTTTGCATCTTGTTGGATAGCAACACATTTCCCCAAATCTCCTCCTGAGGTTTTTTTTATTTTTATAATACCGTCCTCTGTGCTTTTTCTCCTCGCTTTTTATAAATTTAGTAAATTAAAAATGAGGTAAATATCGATTTAGCCTAAACATAATTTTACAGTATTGATCTTGTGACTAAAAACCCATTCAAATGTGCCTGTGTTGCCTCTATAGTATTTTCTCTCCGACACTGTGGACAAACTGGCAGATGTCCTGCAGCTGGGGTCTACACGGCCTAAGTTTACAGTTTAACCAAAGTAGCCGTGGTCCCAGGGGTCAGGGAGTGGGAAGACAATGGCTGGAGCTGAGATCAATTCTGGTCATCAACCTAAATGAGAGGGAACATCATTAAAAGCCACTTTATGTTAATGCAAAACGCTGCCCGAGTCTCTCCTCTAAGCATTAGTTCAATAAAGGGTGAAGCACAAGCACTCATTGATTAAACAATTCATGATCCGGCCCGTAATGACTCCTAACAGACACGGCTTAAAGTGGGTTTGATGGAAGATGTCACAGAGAATTTGGAAGTTATGTTAATTGCAGTGATTGAGTTCAAATGACTTTCTCAGTCTTGAGAACAAGTCAGCAGAGATTTTTACATTCAAAGTTAAACTTCTTCTTCTTCTTTCCTCTTCTTCTTTTCTCTTCTTTTTCCTCTTTGTCTCCTTCTTTCTTTTCCTTCTTCTTTTCTTTTTCTTCTTTTTCCTCTTTTTCTTTTTCGTCTCCTTTTTTCTTTTTCTTTGCCTTTTTCTTCTTCTTCTTCTTTCCTCTTTTTCGTCTCCTTTTTTCTTTTTCCTCTTGTTTTTCGTGTTCTCCTTATTCTTCATTTTCTTCTTCTTTTTCCTCTTCTTCTTTCTTCTTTTTCTTCTTTTTCTTTGTTTTTCTTCAGCTTCTTTTTCTCCTTTTTCTTTCTCCTTCTTATTTTGTTTAATTTTAACACTATAGGTTTAAGCGTCTACTTGTTGTTTTCAAATGTCTCCATGGCACTGCTCCTCTGTATTTGTCTGAGCTTCTTGTGCGCCACGCCTCTGCTGATTTTAAATCGTTGCTTAAGACACATTTCTATGCAAAAGCTTTTAACATATCATGGCCAAAATAGTGCTTTGCTGCTTGTATAGTGTGTTTTGTTTATTTTATTGATTTGTTATTATTTTTTGTACTGTAGACCTTTTTGTGAAGCACTTTGGTCAACAGCAGTTGTTTTAAATGTGCTACATAAATAAATTTGATTTAGGGCCTGTCATTGATTTGCTGCATGCAGAGAGTGATCATACTGTTCTACCTTTTCATCATCAGCGATGCCATTAACTTAATGACGAATCCTCAATGAAGGTACTTGATTCATCTTCTGTACTCAGTAGTAGAAGTCTTCGAACGTTTCGCCTCTCATCCAAAAGGCTTCGTCAGCGACAGAGGTCACAATCTGCACGCAGCTGAATATATAGACCAACAGGGAGGAGTTAGGGTAGGCCAGTCTCCTCCCCTCTAATAACAGCTACTCTCACCTGGGGGTAAACACCTTTGAAATAGAGCGTCTCTAACGATCTGCTCACCTCAGTATCGGTGAGTCATGTCCTAATCACTACCCAGTATCTGTCCCATTCAAGGCTAATCACTGCTAATTACCTGCCTATTGTTCTTTTGTTTGCTGAGGTGCCATCTCCTTGGGCTGGCCAAGTCTTTTTGGTTTCTCCCGAAGGAGATTGGAGTAAAGGGACGGAAGATTAAATCTGAGACCACCATTCCGGTTCATGGAGGGGTTTTCTTTCCTGACAAAAATAGCTTATTTAACTCCTCTTTCAAACCAACGTTCTTCTTTAGCTAAAATGTTAACCTCCCCGTCCTCAAAGGAGTGGTTCGAGGCTTTGAGGTGGAGGTGCACCGCCGACTGAGGGCCACTTGTGCTTTCTCTTCGGTGCTGATAAAGTCTCTTCTGTAAAACTTGTTTAGTTTCTCCAATATAATGTTGTTTGCATTCTTCTTCTTTGCATCGAATAGAATAAACCACATTGCTTTGTTTGTGGCTCGGAGTTTTGTCTTTGGGATGAACTAATTTTTGTCTCAGTGTGTTCACTGGTTTGTGGTACACTGGAATCTTGTGCTGCCTAAAGATTCTCTGAAGTTTCTCTGAGACCCCGGCTACATATGGCACTACAACTCCCTTTCTTCTGGGCTCTGTAGTCTGTCTGTCTTGTTCTTTGGGTCTTGTTCTGTCTTGTTCTTTGGGTCTTAATGACGAATGTTTGTAGCATTAAAGAGCGCAATACTTTTCCAATTAGTGAACACGCTTTAGCTATGACAGATGTTCTGCAATCTCCTCGCTGTGCGGGGTAAATTAGAAACTTCATGTTGCACCCGAGACACCTGCTCCCCGTGTCGTCCTCCTCACCTCACACTTCCTCCACCCTCCTCCTTGTCAGTTTTCTGTTCCCCAAACTCTCTCATTGTTAGATTTAGAGCCTTAGAGCCCAGAGAGAGATGATTTGTTTACTTCCTGAACAAGGATGTTTCACTCTTTCAGCCAAAATCCAATAGCAGTCAAGAGGGACCGGCTTTCAGGTGTCATCAGAGTCCCTGTTACCATTGTAGCTAAGGAGGCCAAAATCTTCTGGTTAAAATATTTCTCCAAACCATACTTGAAGGAAAGCGTCCCAAATTCTTCTTTCCCTCCAGTGCCCAGGTCCTCCGTTTGTTCTCCAGTGACCTCTCGAAGGGAAGGAGGAAGTGTGCAGATGGTTTAGCGCTTGTCAGGCTAACGCCGCTGACCTCAGATGCTAGCCAGATGCAGGTCAAAGGCAGGGTGCGCTGTCGGAGTGACTTACTGCTCGCCGTAAAACGCCACCGCAGGAAGAACCCAAAAACTCCACCTTGCGCACAATGGGGCCCGATGACCGCGGATTCCTTAAAGGCCGAGTCCGCTGTTATTTTGAGTATAGCCTTTTTCTTTCTTTTTTTTTTTTTTTTTATCGCTAAAGTTGCGGCAGCTTGAGTGCGACGCCTGTCACCGGTGGCTCTGCTCTGGATCACCGGAGAGCATTACGTGGCACGTTAACGTTCGCCCAAGTCGCTGAAATATGGTCGTCCGCCCGTGAACGAAGTGATGCTGTGAATAAGCTTAGTCTTAACGCATTCTATGTTTCCCCCCTGAAGGTGTTATTCTAAATCTTTTGGCCATTGCACTTCAAAGAGGTGACTTAAAGATCTCAAAAGAGAGCCTAAAACATTCTTTCTCTTGAGGTTTTTATTTGCTGGGGTTGCCACAACTTCCTCTGTTATTCCAGAGCTTTAGCATCCTCCCTTTATTCCAGCTCGAATGCATGCAATGGTTGGCCCTTGGTTGCAAGATTTACCTCGTGATCCAAGCGTCCATCCAGCATGACCATAAAAGGCTATGGTACTTTGTTTTTGTCATAATACAACAACAACGAAATTCGTCCTCTGCATTTGCCCCATCCTTCGACACCGCTGGACGGCCCGTAAGGACTATGTCCCTGGAGGTCAACAGTCCCACAACTTGTATCCGGGTCACCAGTTCCCATCATTTTTCCTGTAAACAATTAAAAACAAAATATTTTAGAGAACTTTCTCAAAGAAAATAAATGGTTAAAAAGCCTTTATTGCAGCACGGCCATTTGATTAAAACATGGCCTACATATTTCAGCCCTTGTAGGCCTTCGTCTACATGTTTCCCCAACGCCTATGAGACCGACAGTCGCTTTTGGTGAACTGAAAAGCACCAAAGTGACATCTTTTGAAAGTACCAGTATATCCAAGTAGCATTCATGTTTAATTTGCTTTTAGAACTCTTCTGGTTTATAAAGCTTTAGATAAATACTATAATTAAAACTGTATGTTTAATGATCATGAGTTACCCCAATTATTATTCATTTATTTTCCAGTATCCATTTATCACCATGGTCATAACGAAGGATCATAAATGGTAAATAAATGGTCACATTTATGATATTAATAATAATGCCTTACACTTGTATTGCGCTTTACAAGCCCGTATTACCAAGTTTCTCAAAGCGCTACACTGTCGTCACTATTCATTCACGCCATACTTGGTGGTGGTAGGCTACTGTTATAGCCACAGCTGCCCTGGGGTAGACTGACGGAAGCAAGGCAACCAGTCTGTACCATTGGCCCCTCCGACCACCACCAACCACTCACTCACACACTATTACGCATTTAGCCCGGGCTTCCTGGTGTTTCCCAAACGGTCTCCCATCCAAGTATCGACCAGGCCCTTCCCTGCTTAGCTTTCGAGATCTGACCGGTATGGCCACCTTTGCTATATGGCTCCTTTCTACCTGCTTTAGCCAAGGAACCAGTCACCCATTCACCAGATCATTCGTGCACCAGTCTACTCAGACACTGGAGGCAAGGTGGGTGAAGTGTCTTGGCCAAGGACACGACAGTGCACACCTGCGGGATTCGAACTGCTGACCCTTCAATCACAAAACGACCTGCTCTACTTTCTGTGCCACTGTCGCCCCCAGAAATGTACAAGATGATCATGAATCATGTAGTAAAATTCCCCTCGTAGGATTCATCAATGAAATGTCGCACTCATCCTGTTTCTTGTCAGTTTTCCTTATATACTGTATATCCTTGATTTTGTTTGTTTGCCTCCAACTCTGGAGCTTTGAAGTCGAAGCACTCACTTTTGCAACACGTTTAAATCTTGGTCAACCATTTACATGTTTGCTAAGTCCCCCAGTAATGCGCAATTAGCCGCAGTCAAGTGTTAAAATTATGCTAATTTGAGTTATGGCTAAGTAGCGAGTGTATGAAGGCAGAAAATTCAGCGCCCCTGATGTACTGTTTTTCCTCCCTAATTAAGTGGAGGTGTCCCAATGGTCCCAGTGTGCCCAGTGGCTCAACCAATACAAATAACGGCTCTCTAATGAACCAAGGGTAGACCGCATTATTTTGCCCTTCAACGCTGTCCCCCGAACCACCACCCCCCCCCCCCTCCCGTCCAAAAGCAGAGTCCCATTCTTTAAACCAGAGGCATAAAAACCAATGGACCGAAGGAATATGTCTGCCATCTGGCCTCTTGTTGGAGGTGGCTGAAAGAAAGCGGAAAGATGCCGGGCATTGTGTGTTGAAAAAAGAAAAAAGAGGTGGTCCACGAAATGTTATATGGAGATTTGGCCGAAGGTGGGAGTGGTAGTGCGGACATTATCCAGATGTGTTTGTGATTTACAGCAACGAGCCACAAGTGCCACAGAGCTATAGAAGTGACGGAGAAGGCTCTAAAACAAGCGGCCTGTGGACTGGTGAGTGTTGGGCAATAAAATTCACACACACAAACACACACACACACACACACACACACTGCAATAGTGGTGGCGATGGTAAATCTATTTACTACGTGTCGGTCAAGCAGAAAACGACGTTCATTTATCCTGATGGATGGATGAATGGAAAACAATAAGCAGTCGTTCCCCTGTGCTGTGAATGAACTGCAGGATTGGCAACAATGACAAGAGCAAGAACACACCCCTTTCTTTTTCTTTGTTTGCTTCTTTCTTTCTCGGTCTGTGGTCTGACACAAGCAAAAAGGTTTTATTTTTTAAGGCAGGACATGTAAGGTACATTTTGAATGCAGTGGTCAATGTTGAGATTTTAGTTCGTTTTTTCTCTTAAAGCAGTACTAAGTAACGTGTTAACCATAATAAATAATGTTCATAGTCCCTCTGGGGGTAATACAAGTGTTAATGGGGTGATTGGGGGGGGTCTTTCATCTCCCCCTGGTGTCTCTGGCCAGGAAACCACAATGGCAACTTACCTGCCTCCGGGTCGGAGCCACCAATACACACTAATGGACTCACGAAGAAGAAGCTAACAGGCTAACGGGCAAAGCTAACTGCGAGCTAGCCCCACTTAAACAGCATTTACAGGCAAGTTTGAGTGAAAAAAATGATCTCCATTGTGTAATTGGATGTACAATATCCCTCTCTCCCTTTGTCTTTTCTATCAGCGTAGTATTTACTCTCACGGACAATTAGTAAAAAAACGTAACGTGCTACGACACCGGCAGTGGCGCTTATGGCCTCTAGGGGCATGAGTTACTTAGTACTGCTTTAACGATGCTTATTTTTGTGACATTTTATCGAGTTTCGCTTCTGAGTTTTTACCAGATCTCCCATATGATGAGACCAAGATGACGCTGTAATCGAAATATGGAATTTTTATACATCTAATTTATAGTCTGATTTATAGAGCTTTAATATACAAAACAAGTTTAGTTTTTTCTTTTTCTTTTTCTAACCAGTTTATTCAAAACGAAACAAGATACCCCAAATCCCCAATGAAAAAAAAAAACTTTGTTATTAATAAATCAAATCAATAAAACCATGAATCTAAACTTGGCTCAACATTATTTAGACTTTGATGAATATTTTATTTCCCATATTTATGTCAGTAATCTATAGCTTCAAATGTACAGTATATTCCTAAATTAATATTACCATTAACTTCAATTTTTTGTGCATTGTCCAAATAAAACAATAGATAATATATTAATACTTAGGTATTAATTGTGTTGTTGTTGTTTTACATAATTTCCCAAACTACAAATACAACATTCTCAAAGGCATTATCCCATCAAAAAAAAAATAATAATAATTTGAAAAACATGTTGCAAGTTTTTCCTAAAAAATATGACTTTCGATATTTTTACTTTTTTTTCAATGAAAAAGGTGTTTCCCTTCGGCATCCAAACAAAGTCCTCACTGCTGGGCTCCCCATCGTCTCCTCACGCATTACATGATGTTGTCTTTGTTCTAATGTTCTCTGATCGTGTGCCCATATCTTCCAGCTGCTGCTAATTTATCCCTCCCCTGTCCCCCATCTCCATCCTATGGCTCAGCCCTTTTGTCCCGCCATACCAGCACTGTCCAGAGCCGTATGGGGCACTTCCAGCACCCCACTGTCCCGGGACATGCTATCTGCTCCCTGGCACACATTCACACGAGAGCAGATTACACGGCTTTTGTTCTTCTAATAAACTCAGTGAATGCCACTTGAAGAAAAAGACCAAATCTGTTGGAGTATGGCTGACTAATTATCTTCACTAATGACAGTTTGATTGCACTTTCTGTCTCACTCAGCCGAAAGAATAAAGATACTTTTTTTCCATTTGGAGCTTGTTTTAGATCCATCATAGTTTCAAAGCAAGATTGATATGGTAATTAGATGTGCATATGCCTTCCCAGAAATACGCCATTTAATCATGTGGAGTGTCCTTTCCTTGTGGAGGACGTGTTTTGTTTTAGTTGCCGATAGTGGAGGTGAATGAATGTGGAGATGTTGGTTTGTTCAAAGGGTTGACCACATGAGGGCAGCAGAGAGTAGAGCACGTTCACGTTTTTGTTTGTGTTTCATACAGTGCATGCAGGTTTTGAACCTCTTAACCGAGTGCATTTTCTCTGGTTTAGCCAAATCAATCAATCAATCAATCAAATTTTATTTGTATAGCGCCTTACAACAGCCAGAAGGTGCCCAGGGCGCTTTCCAGAATAGAAATAAAAGATATAATAGACATCAATAAAAACACAAATGTACATAAAAACAGCAGTCGAGTCAGTGGCTATGCATCAAAAGCTCGTCTGAAAAGATGTGTCTTCAACTGTGATTTAAAAAGACTCAAATCTAAAAGGTTACAGCCTGTAGGCCACTGTAACAGCTCATTTGAAAGCTAAGACCTAAAAACTGATCTGAACGGATCTTTTTGTCACTTTTTCATTGCTTTTTCGTTGCTCTTTTGTCGCGTTTTTTTGTCGCATTTTTGACACTTTTTCATCACTTTTTTTGTTTTTTTTGTAACTTTTTTTAATGCTCTTTTGTTGCTCTTTTTTGCAGTTTTTGTCACTTTTCTGTCAAATTTTTGCCATGTTTTTGTTACTTTTCTGTTGCTCTTTTGTGGCATTTCTGTTGCTTTTTCATCACGTGTTTGTCGCTCTTTTGTTGAATTTTCATCCTCGTTCTCGGCTCATTTTTGTTGCAATTTTTATTTTATTTTTTTTTTTTCAAAACGACAAAAGGGTGGTAAAAAAAAGCGATGAAAAAGTGACAAAAAGTTATGAACAATATGTGACGAGAAAGCGACAAAAACAACAACAGAAAAGTGACAAAAACACGACAAAAACGTGTGTGACAAAAAAACGCCACAAAAGAGCGACAGAAAAGTGATTACAAAAAAAAGCTATGAAAATAAGGTTTTGTGGGTCTTAGCTTTCACATGAGGCTTTACATGAGGCTGTAACCTTTTAGATTTGGGTAAAGCTGAAGCATAAGTCAAGACGTTAACACACCTCTTGTTAAGACGGGACAGCAGCGCGTGGTGTTGTCTGTCTCCATGTTTGCTGATATCTTCCCGCTGCACTTGCGTGTTAAACTCATGACTTTGCCAAGCTTTAGGACCGGCTCCATAACATCGCCCTCCCCATCTCACCCCAGCTCGCGTTGTGGGCGTGCACTGGCGATAACACGATTAGCTCCTGTGTGCGGGGGCATGTCGGCGTGAGTGACTTTGATGCATAGCCGGAGCTGAAGTTGATTTACCCGCGGACTACATGAACTGCCAATCACCGCTTTTATTCCCAAAGAGTTGATGGACGTCCCCGGAGTCAAAGTTCAGCCATGTGTGGTGTTGACCTTGGCCCTCGGTTTGCCCCTTTTTTTTTTTTTTAATACCGGACTTTTTTTTGGGGGGGGGGCTGCCTGTTGGTTCGATACGGCGGGTCTCTTTCAACCCATGACAAATGAATGCTTCAAACAGTGGTCTATAGAAAGAGAGGTAGAGGCAGGATTTCGGGGTAGGGATTGTGGTCTGGCCCGTGAGCGAGGATCATGTTCCCAAACAGCACCCCCGACGTCCTCAGAGATTTATGGAGTCACTTTTACTCCGAAAGTGCACCTCCGACACGGGTCAGCTTTGTTAAAGGTAAGTGTTGTAGGGACAAGCACATGTGACGCATACGTGGGGTGAATGTATAGCGCTCGTACTAATGTGTGTGTCGTTTTATAGCTATAAGATACTATGCATAGTCAAACACCTTAACCCCCTGAGCCGGCCACATTTTCTCCAGTTCGGCTTTACCCAAATCTAAAAGCTTCTCGAAAAAAAGCAAAATGGAGAGAAAAATGAGGATGAAAATGCAACAAGAAAGTGACACAAAAAAAAGTGGGCGAAAGAGCGACAAAAACGCGCCGGAAAGGTAACATAACACAATAAAAAAGCGAGAAAAAAAAAATTACAAATAAAAAAAAACACAACTCAGGAGTGATGAAAAAGCAACATAAAAGCCACTAAAAGGCGAATGAAAACGCAATAAAAAAGGGACAAAAACGCGATGATAAACTGATGGAAACATAACAAAAAGCATTAAAAAAACTGCATTGAAAAAAAGCAACTGAGGTAAGAAACGTTACTGTTTTGTAAGATATTTAGACCAAATAATTTTGAGTGAATATTTTCCAAGATGTGATACTTGAGCAAATGCAGCAAAGTGAAGAAGCCAAGTAATACAGATAAACAAAAACATGACGTTTGAAGGAGAAAAAAACAAACTTGTATACTTTGTATGCATAAACGCAGGCCTAACTGTAATAATAAAATAATTCCACTGGTAGAAATGCTACTAGGAAAAGCCTAAATCGTCTCTTCAATTCCCTGGGCAGAAAGTTAGCGTAGCTAACTCGTAAACTATATTGTAAACGGCACATGTCCACTTTTTGTAGTCGTTTCACTACTTATAAATCCGTGAACAGTCAGCATTATTTTTGCCATTGTAAATACATCACCATTACTACTCAAATGTTTTGTAGGTTCAGCACAATTACTGTTATTACTGACACTACTAGTCTGCTACTAATACTACACAACTTCTCTGTAGGTATAAAACTATTAGATCAACTCTTTTGGTAACTTCCAAATATGATTATTTTATGGCTTGTTTCAGTGAAGTTTGTACAACATGCACGGACAGTCGGACACCGTTGTTTTGAAGCATCAACGACACTTTTCCCGCATGTATTTAGTAATAATTTCTTACCTTTCAAGCAAAAATAAGCCGCGGGTCTTTTGAGAGATTCTCTCAACATTTTTCAATGTTTACTCTGGTTCTTTGCCTACGCCGATCAGACTCGACTTTGGCCTTTTTTGTCAAACTCCAATAAACTCTTGGTTTCCTTTCGTTAGTCGGGGTCTGGGCTGGAGTTTTCGATGGTGCTTGATGTCGGTCTCCTTTTATTCTCCGCTAAATCCATCCTTCCATAGTTACCACTCGCTCGGCAGCATCAGTATAGAGGAGATACAGCGAACGCTACAGCGAACGCTACAGCTAATGCTACAGCTGAGCGTGACCGCTGTTTGCTTGTTCGACCCGAGTATAGACTATTTAAGTGACTTTACAGACATATAGAGGCAATCGCAGTGAAAAGGCCAGGGCTCATTCTACTCACCAGGGCATTGCTGGAGCATGTATGAGGAAGACATTTTAAATTTGTATACATTTATTTGTGGTCAAACTTATGTATAGTCCCTTTAAAGTGGGGGTTAAGAGGATGATAGTGTTGTTGTTGTTTTTTTTATGGGGCCAACAGAACTTTACACAATAAAAAAGGAAATGTATATTACCTATGAATGTACAGTGTAAGGAGGTGCTCGACGGGTCATGGCGCACGTTAGCAGCCACTCTCGTCAGTCTACCCCAGGGCTGCTGTGGCAACATAGTTTCCCATCACCAAGTATGAAGTGAATGAGATTAGGTTCCCTTGAGAAGCGCTTTGTGACCAACAATAATATCTGTGACAGCATGATACAAATAGGTGTATTTCCATTTCAGTGCTAGCAGAAACAGAAGAAGAGACTTGAAGTTCGAATCCCTTTCCCTATCCCACTTGTGTCCACGTGTAACCCCTCCCAGCTGCATGTGCTGCTCCAAGTCCCCCCCCCCCACCCCCCCACCCCTCCTCTTTTGTGAGGGGTAGCAATTATTAAAGCTACAAATTACCCACACAGAGCTTCACCCGATGGCCGTGATGGCAAGCAGATGGCAACAACCACAGATGCCCCCCCACCCCAAATCCTACTCTTGGACTCCCCCCCCCCCATCCTTCCATAAAGTCCCATTTGCATTTCATGAGCTGTAATTGCGTCTATTGCCCTGCTCCCCACCGGCTCGTCGATTTTGTGCTTGTCACTGCGCGCCGCTGTAGGCCTTGAAGGGGCCGTGATAGATTAAGGTGGACCTTCTGTTTGCATCCCACGCATTGTGTTTGGGAAATTAGAAATATTATCTCGCAGTTGGCACACACCTTAAAGATAGAAGGGGAGGGAGGGGTGACGGTGACATTGGGCGGGACAGGACAAGACGGGATTAATGGGAAAGTGATTATTCTAAAAAGCTTGTCCTTGACCCAGACGACTATACAATACAATGCAATGCGTTGAAACCATACCATGACATCTTTATTTTATTTTTTTTATTTTTTTTTGGATGGCTATTGTAAGACTGTTTTCAAATGCATTTTACGGTTCTTTTTGTCATTACAGATACACGTTTAAAGTTAGCTTAACTGTCAATTATGCCACAGGTAATAGGCGGATCTAAAAAGTACACATTAGCCTTTTAGCAACATTATATCCACCACCTTTTCCAGTATTATAGGACAAATCTACTGAAATAAAAGCACTGTGCGCCACAACTTTAATAAACTGTTATGTTTATTTCCATTAAACACTGACTATTGGTACACTTTACTGAACTGAAAATAATACAAAGGAAACAAAAATTCCATCAAATATCAACAATTGCTGTGAATTAAAACAGTTGCTGGTAACAGTTTACAATATGGCCCGGTAAGTCTACGTAGTTACTGTAGTACATCCTAGATATCAACAGTGGTACATCTACTTAAAAGCCACACATGCCTTCTGTCCCTATTGTTCTGGTGTATGGATGTTCACTTGAGAATCAAACAGATTGACTGCTAAACTCTCCTGAGAAGATGGTAAAAAAGACTGTTGTGGAGCGGAGAGGAAGAAGATGGAGGAGCTGACCAGTGCAGGACACCACGCTCTGAAACAGGGCGCACCGTTTCAGAGGATTCAGGGGAGCACAAAAGTACCGTTTCAGGTTTAGATGTACCACTGTAGAGGATGTACTGCAGTAACTAGATAGACTTAGGCCGTATTGTAAAGTGTTACCCTTGTTGGTTAGCTTATCATTCACGAGTTGTCTTGATGGACATATCCAACCAGTCCTTTTGAAGTCCAGCATTTAACGTTACAGCCGATCTAAGCGCTAATGAAATCAAGGTTATAACCGCCTCGAGGCAGGACTTGATGAAGCTCTTTTAACTGTCAAAACACAAGTGGAGCCAAATATCACTGCAAGGTGTAGCAGACAGAACAAGCTAGACTCAATATAGCAGAACTCTAACATTGACAAACACGTCTAGCATGTGTCCGTTATGATTTACAGATATCAAATGAGGGGCTAACAGAGAAAAAATAGCCAATTTCCTCAAATGTACCTTCTTTTGTCTGAAACATTTGACCTGGCCATTATGTGTGTCTTTGAGAATTATAATCTTTAATCAAAAGTTGAGCCGTCTTTTGTCTTTGCTCTGATGCATAGTGTCATTAAATCCCTTTGTAATAAATCTAAATGAGGGAAATTCATTAAGTTGACTGAAGGATAATGGCGAGGAGCTATCATTTGTCACTATGGTGTGAGTATCTGTATGGGTGTATGTTAATCTGATGCTAATGCCGACAGGAATCCGCCCACGCGAACAAGCTAACTCTCTGACAGGGTTAATGGCATAGAGTCAACGGGCTTAAGGGTAGTACAGCAAAATGTGAAACTAAAAATGTAATGGGAAAATCACTTTAATGTTTATATTTTATTCACGTATTCAAGTAGGCTAAGCATAGTTAAATGGGGATTTTCACAATAAAAGCAGTATAATACAACTAAATGGGGATTTTCACAATAAAAACACTATAATACAACTAAATGGGGATTTTTACAATAAAAGCAGTATAATACAACTAAATGGGGATTTTTACAATAAAAGCAGTATAATACAACTAAATGGGGATTTTCACAATAAAAACACTATAATACAACTAAATGGGGATTTTCACAATAAAAGCACTATAATACAACTAAATGGGGATTTTCACAATAAAAACACTATAATACAACTAAATGGGGATTTTTACAATAAAAGCACTATAATATAACTAAATGGGGATTTTCACAATAAAAGCAGTATAATACAACTAAATGGGGATTTTCACAATAAAAGCACTATAATACAACTAAATGGGGATTTTTACAATAAAAGCACTATAATATAACTAAATGGGGATTTTCACAATCATATCCACGATCCATTGCAAAAGCATACGAAGTATTTTATCTTCACCACCACAAGATGTCGCCACATAATCATGTAATGTCTTGAGCTTTTCCACAACTTACCTGTTGTCCCGTCATGATTTGGTCTTGTTTTATGAAAAAAGAGAGAGAAGCTTTATCCCACACCTCTACACATAAAAATAACTATGCAGTGTTTAGATTGCAGGGGGGTAAACATACAAAGGTATAGACGGGTACTTAAAGCTATGTTCATGTGTCCCAGAGCCAACATTTGTAGTTTTTCTATTTGACCACATAGGGGCAGTGTTCACCAATATTTACCCCTGCATTTTCTATTGTAGCGTCGACATGTATCCAGGAGATGGAGTCTGTATTGCACACTTACCACTTAAGATATAACTTGAATCCACTATGTTGCTTTGCAAAATCTTTATTTACATTAATTGTCACCTTAACTGGCATCTTGAATTTTGCTAAAACTTAATGCAACTTTATACTGTCCCCAGTTCACCCAGCGCTGATATGTCAGAGGGCGAGGCCGTGGGAAGCCGTGACCTATGAGCCCCACCACAAGAATGTCCCTCACTGAAGATTCTTTCATATCTCTCAGCTTTCTCTTATCAGCTAAAACAAGAAGCTGCTTCAACATAATCTCATTATCTGTACTTTATACATATTGTTTATCATCTTGTATTCAACCGCTTAAGCCCCACCTAAACCGAGCAAGTTTTCTCCAGTTTGGCCCTGCCCAAATCTGGAAAAAAGCATCAAAACAGTGACAAAAATGGGACGAAAATGAGGATGAAAATGCAACAAAAGAGCGACAAAATGTGATGAAGAAGTGACAAAAAAGCCCAAAAAAGCAGCAAAAATATCAATCAAGTAAAGTTTATTTATTATTAACTTAAAAACACACACAAAAATCCTTACATACTAGACACAATTAAGTGTGTTCTAAGTATTAAAAGCTAGTTTGAAAAGATGAGTCTTCAACCCTTAAAAATATGATGCAAAAGTGACAAAAAAGCAACAAAAAAGAGCAACAAAATGTGATACAAAAGTGACAAAAATAGCCACTAAAGACCAATGAAAAAGTGACAAAAAAGCAATGGGGAAGAAAAAAGTAACATTTTACAGCCCGCTATTTCCATGTAGCTACAGGGAACAAGAAGAAGTAATGACTCGTGTAAGTACAGGTAATTACTCATTAAAGTGAGTAATTACTTTACTTTATTAAACCTTTATTGAAATATTTAATGAAGTGTAATAAAGGGGCACGTTGTAGGTGTTTTGGCCGTCATATAATTGTGTCAGTTTGATAAAGTTTCATGAATTGAGGGAAATGACTGCTCAAATGTATAATACCTAATGTGTTACTACACCTAAATTGAGACTCTATGTACACCTTTGTTACACTTTATTAAACCTTGCACTTTAATGTGTAATTACCTGTACTTACTTGTGTAATTACTTTCATCTAAAGTGTGACCAAAGTTTAAGCATTCATTTACATGTTTTCACTTTCTTGGTCGAGGTATTGTCGGCAGCGGTTCATTGTAACTTGTCATCTAAAAAGAAGTAATAAGTAAAAATGAAGTAAATACATGTTTAAGATCATTCTGGCCACACTGGTTGCTGCCTCTGTCTACACGCCATATCAACAAGAGCAGATTGAGACATGGTGGTGGTAAGAAACATACTTTAATGGTTAAATTCAAAGTAGCATTGGTATTATTGAGAGCATTTGTTACATGTAAACACAACATGGACAGTCAGATCTTTACATTAACACTGGGCAGCTTTCATCAGAGCGAATGATCTCTTCTAACTGGACCCATTTAGTATCACGCCTACGACACATCTGCACGAGTAAAAGCTTTGGACACAGCACTTCACAGGGTTGCAATGGGGAATCTCATGTCTTCTTCTTCCAGCGCTACGCTCGGCTCTGAAATACGAGCCGCGTGTCTGGGATGCTGATGCCCGTCCGTCCCGAGCAGAAATGGACCTCTGAGTGTAACCCCAGCTGCTCTTGGCATTTTTTTAAAAACATTTCAAGCTGTAGTTTCATCTCTCAAGTTGACACGTGAACGCCAGACTGCCATTCACTGATACCTAAAGAGTAGCAAGGAAGATAACGCTCTGGTAAGAATACAAGACCACTGCAAGTTACTGATAACTGGTAAAGAGCAAGGCACAGGCTAGCTATTGTTACATTTCTTGTTTTATTAAGATGGAAAACATTTTGTATTTTAATTTGCTTAACATTCACCATATTTGCATAACATCTAATGCAACGTTGCAGTGATCTCCTGTTTTTATTTATTTTTACCAGAGCTGTACTTGGATAACAGATACATATTGCAAAATTCCCATTCGCAACAAGACATTTCCTGCTTGCGTTTTAGTTACTAGCGCTACTTCAGCTACTTCAGTGCAGCAGTGGGAAACACATTGGTGAAGCTGAGAAAGAGCGAGTTTTTTTCCGTGAGCGTTTATACTTCAATGACATCGACATCTGTTACCGACATTTAAACGGTCGACTTTACAGTAGAAGAAACATTTCGGCGCGAGACTGCAAAACGTCAAACTTCAAGTATGTTAAAATAAAAACAAAAAAGTTGCTTGATTTCTGCAAATCTCTGCCCTTTTATATATAATACTTCATAATAAACTCTATATTATGGTATGGCTTTAAACTAGAATGCCCCCTGGTGTTAATCTTTGCCCTAATCAAAATCAATATCAATGGTGTTTAAAAAAAATAAATGTTTGCAATAATACTGATATTATTAATTACTATTATACAAGTTTTTTTTAAAGTACTGGGAGAAGCACATGAAATGGTGAGTAACAAACAATAGTCGCTAGAGAAGCACTCAATGTACAATTGCACTTGTGTCTAATTTAAATCAAAGACAAAGCCGGAGTAACTCAGTTGTAGTGATAGGAATGATAAATACATAGCACCATTTTGTTGAAAGTAAAAAAAAAAATAAAAATTAAAAGCAAATGAAACCATTAAAACTCTCAAGCCCTTTTCGGTACAAATCTGCAAGAAACATCTAATTCTTAACATGCACTTTGGTTAATGAGTTCAGTATGATCTATTTTCACGTTTGTGCTAAAAACAAAAGAAGCTTCAAATCATTTTTTTTTTCATCACAAACAAACACTGAGGCACTTAATCCGCTAACACGAAGCTCATACATCAGTATCAGGGCAACACAAAACTATGTACATACATGTAAAAAGTGTTATAAATACACTTTAAACCATAGATACTATTTACATCCTTCATCGTTGGGTTTTTGAAGTTGGTTTCCGTGGTGATTCTGATACACCCCTTCGTCTGCGATGTCACCGTTCCATCGGCCAGTGGCGTTAGAGCATGAACCAGAGCGCCGGGGGGGAGGGGGGGGTTAGGTTGCTGTGCAACTTATCGGACTCATTCTCGCTTCCTTAAGATGACATAGATGACTCCGCTGATGAGAGCCAGGGGGAAGGCCACCCAGGCCAGGATGTAGGAGTACCCGAAGGAGTCTGTGGCGGGGGCCCACTTCGGACTCATCACAGTGTAGATGACGGCGCCGCTCATCACAAACAGACCTGCAAAACAAAGCGGGAGGTGCTCAGTGATCTTGTGCGGATTCAAACAAACCAGCCCTCTTCCATAGATTGTAAAAAACAATAGACAACGTTGCCATATTGACCACGTTCCAAAGGGAATCCATGGCCGATTTACAGACTCCTTCTACTCGGCTCCGATCGAGCATGTTCCTAAAAAGGGGATAAGGACGGGATCTTCAATGTAGACTGGGCCTCGCGGGACATGTAGTTCGGTGGTAACTGCGCCCACACCGTTAGCCTAGATGCTAACGGCCTGTCAGTCAAAGTCCAGCCCTCATTATTATACAAGATTTCTAAAATGTGCCATACAAAATCCAGCCTGGTTTCTTTAATTGTAACTAACCCCGCGCTATCACAGGATCAATATCTAGCTGTAGAAAGTAACAAAAATTAGAAGCCAGTTGCTTAAAACATGTGTAAAGTGCAATGCTTTCTAATGGAAAACTAGCTTGTTCTGCCGCTCCTATATGGAGGTACTATAGCAATGGCGGCCATTGCTCCATTCTCCAAAAAAGGCCACTCCGCAGAGAGCATTTTTATGGATCATGAACTAGCAGGATAGCAGATGTTAGCATTGGCGTGATAATAATGCACCGTTTTGCTCACTGAACGTTGTAAAACGTGCTCTTAAACGTTTATAAAAATCCCTGTGCGGATTTATGACAATTGAAATGTGTTAAGAAAGTTCGACTTTAACCAAATCTAAAAACGTCTTGAAAAAAAGTGTCAAAATAGCAGCAAAAACAGGGATGAAAAAGTCTAGAAACCCAACAGGAAAGCAACAAAAAGTGATGATCAACAGAAAAAGTGATAAAAAAATGTGTGACGAAAACACAACATCAAAAAGGTGACGACAATGTGGCAACAATCTGAGGAAAAAAGCTGATGCAAACCAAATGCACTTGGTTAAGGCAGGGGTTAAGAGGCTAAGAATGAGTTTAAATGTCATCATTATATTTCCTTGTTCAAAAACATAAAAGTGGCTACAGATCGTTTTAGGGCAGAGGTTCCCAAACTGACCCCAAAATCACTCAACCAACAACTCGGGACCCACTTCTGTAAAATGCAATTAGCATTTATAATAATTTAAGGTGGAACACATTCAAAATCTCTTTTAATGGTGTTAGTTTGGATACTGTATTTTGATAGTTGGCTTAAATGCACTAAAATATGCTGTTTTCATCCAAAATAAACATGATTTGACACGATTTTATGGTTGGCACATTGCATACCTAGTTGTCAGACAAATAAAGACAGAATGAACACCGTCAATGTATTTTCACTCTACAATATACATGATCATGGCTGAACATGACCTTTTCAACAAACATGTCTCAGTTGATACCATATTGAGCAGATCTGAAAGTTATCGTTGCCAATGAACAAGTCTAATAAACAGACTATATGAAAAATATTTACATTCAAGGCGTTTTTCTCGGTCCACCTCCAGAGCATTATGTCTGTCCGGCCCCTACTCAGCGAGACATCTGACATTTCAACTCTGCTTCTGGCTCTGGGCCCAGTATTTGGCTGAGTGGGCATCTGTGCGCCAGGCAACGCACTGGCACAATGCGCGGACCAAACCTGGGAGGCTGAAAAGGGCTGCCAACTCATACACAATGGACTGGCAGAGGAGGCACTGTGTGGCCAAAGGGCATGAGGCGCAGTAGACAAATGCAGCTCTAAGCCATTAGTAACTGGCTCAGACTCTCCTAATTTAATTGTCTGCCACAGAGGATGCACTGGGCTTCGATTTAGCCCAGGCTTTGGGATGTGTGCGGGGCGGCATTTGACAGCTATTTTTATTCTCCTGTCTCTGAGCATAATATTAAATTGAACGATTTAGACATTTATTGCAATTTAATTTACAACTGTTAGCCTATCACATTGCATTTGTCCCCTTGCACTAGGAAAGAGTTAGGATATGGACTTTTTAAAAACATTTTTGGCCGCACTTCACAGCACAGTAATCAAGTGGAAACAGTATGGTCACAGGGATAACAAGAGAAAACATTTTACAGCCCTGTGGTTTTTGTAGATGGACTGTTTTTGTACAGAACAGTTCAGCTTTGGGTTGAAGGGCACAGGGTGCGGGAAAGTCTCAAATTCACCTCCAGAGGGCAATCAACATATGCATTTACTGTACCTAATTGCTATTTCGCAAATTCATTCATTAGTGAGGGCAGTACCATTTCAGTTTAATGCATATCGAGTGGACTTACTGGCCAGGATCTGGAAGGCTCCGGTGAGGAAGAAGCGCCCTCCCTTCTGCAGAGTGAAGAGCTGGCAGAAGAACAGGAAGAGGGCTATGCAGCTGAAGATGATGGACAGGATCATGAGGGCCTGCACCGACTGGATCCATTCTGTACATGGACACAACAGGACAGCAATCAATACCAATAACGAAACGCAATTAGCCTTATCTGCAACCCTAAACCAGTGGACACAAACAAGGGCAGAAGAAAACTCACAAGTGCATAAACAATGAATAAAACGGATTGAACCAAAAAAAAATACCCAGCGCTACCAGTAAAATGTATGACTTCCATGCACATTACTTTTTCCTGTTATGGACTTCAACAATTCAATATAAAGAGCAGCGATGTTTGATTTTTCTGTTTGATTTTACAATACAATAATGGTCCAATAACAGCTCCTTGTGGCACCCCTGTAGCATAGATGTGTAAAAACATGATTACAATGTAAATCACCGCACATACTCTATGGAAATTGTTCAGTGGAGATTTGGAAACTAACGCTACAGACACGCTTCCTCCTGGGAATGTGTTATGGATCCATAACATGCAGAGATCTTGTTCCTAAAAGCCCTGTGCCCCCTTTACAGCCGGCCACATGACTGAAATGCTCCATATCGATCGCCACTGACTGTCTCTCCAAGGCTCGGACCATTAACCCATTAGACACCTGAATCGACTAAGCGCTATCCATCAAACTATGTATCTACCTCCGGTGTCCGTCTTTATTTTGTGGGACGTTTGTTGTTGTTATGGCAGTGGAAGTGTCTCGGCCTCATTCGCAGCGCCATGCCAGGAATCCGAAGATTTCTATGCGGGGTCTATTTCTTTCGTATGGGTTATGGGCACACTGCCTGGGCTCTGAAATTTCATAAGCGCGCAGTGTATTCCCTCCTCATGTTACTGCATATCTCCATTTCATCTTGGATTCTATCAGCCATACATCCACCGTCCCATTATCTTTGAGACTTAAAGCACTCCACTATATGATTTCCTTGTCCAGTAAACCATGTCTTGCTATTAAACCTACAAAATCCCAGACTATCGATCCACTCACTTATGTAAATCACAGCATGTGTGGTTTAATGGGTAACCACTTAAATCCCCGGCTTAGACACAATATATAATTTATTAGAACTTTACCTTGAGTGTTCTTTTCAACTCATTTTACCCTTTGCAAATTAACGCTGCACTAAATCCGTCCATGTTATTCTGCTTACCCCTATGGGTGATGGCTAATGCCTGTAAAATCCACCCTGGGAAGTATAGATCTGCCTCTTGTCATGGAAGCAGAGGGATCATTGGAGAAAGTCATGCATTGCTGTTTGATGTCATGCAAAGCCACGTGTGCCCCGTCATCCAGGGGCACAAGAACAAGAACACAAGATCTGAACTTCCTATGGTGGATGACTGTCAGAATGTCTTTACAGAGTAGTTCAGGCTCCACAAGGGAACCTATTGTACTTTATAAATGGTAGGGGGAACTGTACCACATGGATAAACCTACCACATTTGGGAACGTGCAAACTCCACACAGAAAAGCCCCACCCGGCCCAGAACTCAAACTCGCACAACCTGCTTATTGGGAGCATTAACCGTTGCGCCACCATGCTACCAAACATAATGCTAGCTACTGTGACATTCTATATGATAACGTGCTGCAACTTCAAAGCACTTCTTGATCTCCAATGGCCAGTTCAAGTTACCTCAATGACCTTGGCTTTAGATTGGAAACATGAGCCATTCTTCGACTGCATGCACCAGACCAATATCGCATCTGACAAACAATTAGATTCCACTACTCATAATAACCCCATGTTATGTAATAGCGCTTGATAACATTATGACTGATGGCTAAAATGTTCCATCCGCTCCAAACTGTAAGAAAAAAAAAATCCTCGCCAGTATGGGATAAACACATCTTGTTCGTCTTCCTTCCTTCGACACTGCTGTTGTGGTCGGAAAGCAGTGGCATGAGGCATTTCCTGGCCCCGGGTTCAAAATATCGCTGATAAATGTGACACATGCTCCAGAGTTTACACCAGTGACATAATGTATCGTTGCGCTGGTGCTTAGAGACGGGAGATACGGAGCAACGCTCTGTGCAAACAAGGCAATCCACTCTATGTGTAAAGTTATCGTGATTACGCGCGTTGTGAGATGGGGTGAATTTGGCGACGTCATTTTCCGGGCCAAGAGGATGTTTAAACTCGAGTTCAACATGAGATACGGTAGCTTAGACAGTCCTAACACTTTTTGTGTGCAAGGAAACGGCAAAAAGAGAGATCGCCACCTCCTGCTCTCAAATGTGCTCTAACATAAAACCTTCTGAGCGCTTCTGCTTTGCAAAGTCTGATAATCCATCCATACTCTCATACGGTCTACTCTGGCTTGTGACCCCATGTGACTGAATTCTCATGAGCATTATTATATAATAAAGCCCATGGGTTTACAATCCAGTGCATACTTTCCACAACTCCCACTCCAGAACATATGAAGTCGGGAGCAACATTGACAACTTCCACTTTCAAAGCAATACGCATTCTGTGTTTCATCTCAGAAAATACTGAATTAGAAGTTTGTAAGATACAATATTCACCAACTGACTAGACATGCCCACAACATTTTTATTTGCTGATAGCAGGATGCAATCTACCGATAAACTAAACTAGGATTTATTGATTTCTTTCATGAGACACAACAGCAAAAGAGGAGCACCCGCTGTGGACGCAATACCCTAAAAATAACCGATTAAGCGTGTAAACCGCATCAGAGAAGAAACCGGAGCTCTCAGCAAAACCTTTTGAAAGCTCCCGGTATATCTGCCGTCTCTGCGGGGCATGGAGAGGAGGGACACTTTTCCTGAACAAACAGTGTGCGTCAGTCACTGAAAGCTGGTCAAACAGGAGTCGAGGCTGTGGCTGTCCCGGGGGACCTGGCAGAGTGGTATAGTGTAGCTACAACCCTGTCCAAACATACACACACACACACACACACATACAGAGCGGCCCATTCCCCACCAGTGACATCACTCCACTGCACCGGCCACCCTAACCTGTTTTTGCGGCTTTCATATACAAATATCAAAGTCTAAAATGGCAAGCGCTTCATTTTGGGCATCAGCAATGTAGATTCATAAAGCTAGTAATAGTATCAGTAGGAGAAACATTAGTAGGAATAGTAGTATGTCTAGTAGAACCCCATTTACTTAGCAGACAACTCAAGTCTTATTTTGAAACAGCAATGTAAAATCCAGTTCTTTCTCCACCTCTGTAATGCGCTCTTGTGTCGCATTTTAGGTGTCTCTAATCCAGCTCCTCTGGTTTAAAATACACATGCAGCTGCTGCCTTAAATTGTCCTAATGATCCCCGAGCACTATTCTCTGACACTGGGCGTGCCCCCCTGAATGCGCTATGTCCTCTACACGAGGTGGCCCAAGGTCCCGCCGCATAGATGCACAACTTTAAATACTCCCGTTTCCACACCACCAGCAACGGCGGCAGTAGTCAGCGGCAGCCCCACCCCGAATACCCCCTTACTACAACACGCCGGCCCTCGATATGGACATAGCGCCATGACTATTTATACAGCCCCAGCCTATGAGCGCCGACAGTACCACATTCTCTGCCCTAGATGGCAGCACGCTCCCAGGAGGAGGCCGAGACACACCCACATTACAAGCGGTGTTGCATTTTGAAAACAGTATCCACTTTCATCTCGCGTTAAGCTCGACCATTCCAGTAGTAACATGGACTACAGGTGTCACAGGGACTACAAATCCCATGGAAAAGCATCAGACTATTAATTACAAACGAGACAAAGTGTAAAATCTGTTTTTGGACCTACCACCAGCTGATGCGGGGTCACAGTAGTGGCCATTGGTCGAAGAGCAGTTCTGCCAAAGGTCCGAGGTGCCACCTTGTCCCGTCGACCATACCTAACAAAAGGAAACGACTAACATGAACCAAAAGCAACTTCAAAAGAAAATGCTGTTCAAAAACAAGTTAAGCTTCATTTTCACTGTAGCAAAACGTGAATAAATCTCCGAACTTGACTTACGCTGACAATAGTGGAGACAAACAGTAGGACAAGTGCAGCGACGTGCAGGAAGACGATCCCAAGTAGAAGCAGCAGCATCTTTACGCAGCGTCTGGATAGAAGGAGACAGAGGAAACGGTCAGTGCCTCTGTCCTCGGATCACTGTGATAAAGGCGAGTGCGCATTCGGGGCTGCTGGTGGGGACATGGGTGTGTCACATTCAACAGAATGAAGAGCGGCCCGGGATACCTCATCTGTGCGTGCGTCAATTACAGTATGTGCGCTATGGACCTCTGCCTATTTTCGTCCTTGGCATTTTTGACATAGTTTATAGCACGTTTAGTGATGTTTCGTGCTCCAAACATTATATATATATTTTTTTAGCGTGTTCAGTTTACATATGCCATGTTTCTGACACTGACGCGAGTGGGCAAACTTTGTTGTGATGCAAATAAAAAAAAATACCGCGCGCCTCTTCTGCGTCACACGGAAAAACAGGCCAACGAAACGAGCGCGCTTCTCAAACATAACGCGATGTTGCCATTTCGATGAGTGAGTCAACAAAGTTAACACAGCGTGGTTATAACTCAAAAATATGAATAACAGTAGCGACTCCCTTCCATTCATATCCACTTTTCCTGTTTCTTTCCCGCGCCAGAGCCTGTTCAGGAAGTTTATAACGGAGCAAAGTCCACTTACTTGTAACTCGCAGCTGTTATTCCCACACGCACACGCGCAAAAACCAAGGCAAGCGCGGTACAAAAGTTTCCCTAAAGTCCAGTAGCAGCGGCGTTATCCTCGGTGCTCGGAGCGCAGAGTCTGACTGGGCGCAGAGATTGATGCCAGCGGCTGACGTGCTGTTATAAACTGTCTCATTTTTGGAAGAACGACGCCCCGTGTGCGTGGCGACGTCACTGTCAGAGTTCCCAATATAGACGCAGCGTGCGTAAAAAGCGCGTGGTTTCCGTAGTTACCGACTTGTTTTATGTTGCTAGTGGCTGGACACACAGTAATAGTCGAGACGCACTCTGGTGTCATTATATTTCATATTAAGTTACTGGAACTCAAATAGTGTTAAGCGTTTAATCCAGAGGCAATTCAACTTATATTGCTTAATGATGCTTTTGAAAACACATTTTCAAATCAATGCTGAAAGTTGTATTACAAATTGGTCTTCACTTTAGATTAACCAACCGAGCACATTTTCTCCAGTTTGGCTTTACCCAAATCTAAAAGCTTCTTGAAAAAAAAGCGTCAAACAAAAGGAAGGATGAAAACACAACAGAAAAGTGACAAAGGAGCGACAAAAACGCGCCGCAAAAGCAACGATCACACAATAAACAACACGACAAAAAGCACGACTGAAGAGTGGTGTAAAAGGAATGAACAAAAGAGCCACAAAAACGTGATGAAAACATGTCAAAAAGCGCAGGGAATAAAAAGCAATAAAAATGCGATAAAAAAGCCACAAGAGCCACTAAAAAAATTATGAAAAAGCACAACAACAAAACAACTACATAAAAACTACAAAAACATGACAAAAAAGAGACAAAAAGCACAACCTAAGAGTGATGAAAAAGCAACCAAAATGCCACAAAACCGAAAAACTAAGAAAAAAAACAAAGAAGACAAAAAGCATTCAAAACGTGGCAACAAAAAAGTAAATTGAACTGGAGAAAATGTGCTCGATTAAGGCAGATTAAGTAATAGCAATAGTAAGTAAATAATAATAATAATAATAATATCTAAGTAAATTGCCTCAAATACAACTAAACTTTAACCTCTTGACCCCCCATCTTAACCGAGCGCATTTTCTCCAGTTCAGCTTTATCCAAATCTAAACGCATACCGCCTAAAGACCCGGGTAACGCCTGATTTGAAAGCTAAGACCTACACAACTCATCTAAACGGATCTTTGTCCTCACATTGTTGCCGCCCTGTCATCACTTTTAAATTATTATTATTTTTTTTTCATTCCTTCCTTTGTCGTGTTTTTGTCGCTCTTTTGTTGTTTTTCTGTCGCACTTTCATCATCAGTTGTGTCGCTATGTTGGCGCTTTATTTCTAGACGCTTTTATTTGAGTGATGCCAAACTGGAGTTGTACGCCTTAATAGTTTGGGGATCGCGAGTCGTCAGATTTGGGAAACCACTAATGCCACCGCCGCCGCCGCCCGCGGGCATTTTTCATTACAAAAATAGATGACGCTTGTTTCACTTCTGCTAACACCCTGACTCCTTAAAATATCCGGTTTTATATCAGGTCAGTACGTAAGTGGCGAGCGCGACGTGCCCCGTGTTGTCTTGGCAATAGGAAACACAAACACACGGATGATGCCGGTCTCTCTCTGAGCCAGTCATGCCCCCGGCCCATGTGACTAATGGCCAGCGGCCCATGTGTGAAGTGTGAGAGACAAGTATGAAGGGATAGCCCAGGGAAGAGAGAGACAGGGGGAGGGGAGGGGAGACTATAAAGAGAGGAGAGCTCCTGATGGTCTCTCTCCTCTGTTTGACATGACTCACTTCCACTGGGAGTGATAGGACGTCCCACCCTGGACCGAGAAACCGTGTTGATAAAAGTTAAATATACAAGTGTGACCCAACAACGGGATTCCTGTGAAGGGAGGAAAGGGAGCGGTGAAAATATGTTATCTTCCTCTCCACCAAACGGAGGTCTGAGATGTTGAAAGTTAAAGAGGCTAAATATGACTCTCGTAGTGGACTATGTTGGGGAAAATGAGTAATGTTTTATGGAATTCACTTTTTTTGGGGGGTTAGTGCTGGTGTGGCTGCTATAAAAATGACATAATTGTCTATGTTGAGAAGTTTTCCTCCCTTCCAGATAATCACAGAAAGTCTGAGTCATGGTATTTTTCGGAGTTGTACTTATTGATCAACTTGCATTCGGTGAACCAAATCCGATTCTTGTGAAGCAGTGGTTTTAGCCAGATCTTTCTCTGCGACCAATAAAGTATCTCTATACAGTATCTCTCTCCCACCCAATGCCCTTTAAACAATGTTAAGAATTTGTATCTTGATTTGCAACAATCTCTGACCTAAACTAGAAAAAGAAAAAAAAATGCAACACGTGGCTTGATTTGCATTGATGAGTAATCAAATAAAAGGCCTTTGACATACTTTTTTTTAGACCGCGGTGATGGTTTTTAGTCACACACATTACATAGTGGAATGACAGCTCTGCCCAACATTTCTCAATCGGTCAAATCCATGCGGTCACTTCATAAAGTTGAAAAAAAAAAATGAACAATTTTACTTTAGTCTTCTTTTTTTTTTGTATATTTTTGATTGCTTTTTTTTTTTTTTGCGTTTCTTATTGCTTTTTTGTCAAATTTGCCACATTTTTGTCACTTTTTCCCCACTTTTTTTTATCTCATTTTTGTCGCTATTTGGACACTTTTTTCAATACGCTTTTAGATTTGGGTAAAGCCAAACTTGAGAAAATGTGCATGGTTCAGGTGGGGTTTAAGAGGTTAAACAGTAATTCATATACAAAATATTAAAAAGTGCTTATATATCGGTAAAAGTACATACAACAAAAGTGTAACTTTTTTGCCACGGTATTGCCACATTTTTGCCACATTTTTGTCAATCTTTTGCTACTTTTGTTTTATCTCATTTTTGTCACTTTTTTTTACCACTTTTTTGTGGTATATATATATCGGTAAAAGCACATACAACAAAAGTGTAAAATTCATCAAAAGTGAAGAGTGCAGATAATATTTGTCATGTGCACCTCTTGTAGGCCTGGATTTGAACATGGATTGTTACAAACTAATACGAATGACAACCATTCATGGGCCCACACTAAGCATATGTACTGCCACCAGTTTCAAGGCAAATGAAATGGTTTGTTTTTCCTGGGACAATGCATGACACCTGAGTTTACCCTTGGGCCAATTTCTATCAGATGCATGTACTGACTGCCCAAGCCTTGGATTGTTGTTGTTGCTTTCGGTGGTGCTTACACAGTAGCTATCTTTACTTTCCCTGTCCCCTCGAAGTGATGAGAGAGGAGTCACTTGACATCAGGTTAACCCAAACACATCCCTCCTCTTCACCACTTCACCCGCACTCACCGCAAGTTTCGTTAACCCTCGCCAACCAAGGACCTTTCGGGTGCCAAAGGCGTGCCAAAGTGCTCTGAAAACAAGCACCACTTTGTCTGATACCGTTGTTCCTTCAGTGATAGGTCTGTGTGTTCAGTGTGGTGCAACAGCAGAATTTCGCCATCGCAAAAAAAGCTGCAAAAGTCATATGAACTTTGATCAACTCTACGAAAAAGAAAAGAAAAAAAGTTAGCATTTTAAGAGGTCTATAAAGCAGCCTTTCCCTTGTGTAAATATTTGTATAAAGGACAGCGGGGCTCGGTGGATTTTTAGTGTTGAGGATAAAGTGAAGGACACACTTTACAGGCGATCTCTTTTGTAAGATAACAAGTAATATTTACAATCTTCTTGTCTGAAAACAACTAATGCTGGCAAAAGATCTCACTTTATTTACTGTTGTATACATTTCAAGTCACCTGCACGTGTTTGGATGGTGGGAGGGAGCTTGGTAAGACCTACAGCGGGAACCATACACTGGTCTGAAATGTGAAAATATATCAACCCAAGGACAAATGCAAAAGACCTGGTGAAGATGCTGGCTGGTAAGAGTTTGTCATCATCCACAGCGAAACAAGTACTGTACCGACATGTGCTGAGAGGATACTCTGCCAGGAAGAAGCCCTGTCTCCAAAATAAACATAAAAAAGCCAGTTTGGAGTTTTCCAATAGAAACGATAAAGACACCTTTTTTGAGACATTTCCTGTGGTCTGATGAAAAAGGGTGAATCTTGCGAGCCTGAGAACACCGTCCCAACTGTTAAATACGAGGGTGGCAGCATCATGCTGTGGGGTAGTTTTGCAACATCTCAATACATCAGCCAGGGAGTTAAAGCTTGGGCTCAGATGGGTCTTCCAAATGGACAATTCCCAAAGCATATGGCCAATACAGCTTACAACGTGGCTTTTTGATTGATTGATTTTTTTGATTGAGCTGTTTATTTGAGCTGTTTAGACTTAAGGATAACAGAGTTAATGTTTTGAAGTGGTCATCACAAAGTCCTGATCTCAATCCAATTGAAAATGTATGGGCAGAGCCGAAAAGGCACGTGCACACAAGGTGGCCTACAAATTTGGCTCAGTTACACCAGTTCTGTTTGGAGGGATGGACTAAAATTCCAGCCAACTATAGTGAGAAGCTTGTGGAAGGAAATCCAAAACGTTTGACCCAAGTTATACAGTTTAAAATAAATGCTACCAAATATTAATGAAATGTATATGTAAACTTCTGGTTTTGTAAAAAAGTAATACACAATTGTGTGGAAAATGTTATCTTTCATTCTTTGTCAGACAGTGAGAAAAAAATGCAAATGGGAATTTTTATAAACGTATTAGTGTGTTACATGTTGATTTGTGATATGTATATTTCACTTGCTGCGTTCTACCTCAGGCAGGGTCACATGCCGCTGTCATTATAGGACCAGAGCTATGGGTCTTAAATGTTGTCCATATGACTTTCTCAGTTACTGTAACTCCATCCACATACCTACACACGCTGAAGTATTAAAGCAGATGTGAATTCCCTAAAAGACGTATCTATCGCGTAATAATAAAGTCAAGATCACTGATGCAACAAGATTATCATTCCTTTTTACTGACCGATTATCTTACTGAGATGCTCTCTACAACTTGCATTTCAGTACTTGATCGTTACATCTCTCTATATTTGAGAGTCATAGTGTGTGTTTTTAAAAAAAAAATTATACATTTATAAGCACTGATAATGAGGAGTGGTATAATTTTCAGCCATTCTGAGCTGAAAGAAACGCACTTGTGGAAAACTATGTAAACACTCTCTGGTTTTCCGTTGAATATTATGCCATCAACACATTTTAATTAGGCCCAATGCGGCGATGACAGCCGGCTGCTACATGAGGCTCTGGCCCTTAAAATTACCCTTAACATTCGACAGTTGAAATACGAGACACAGAAAGAGCGGCTTTACCAAATAATGTGGCAGTGAGGTGAGGGAAAGTGATGCATTTTCTTTGTAATGTTGTTAGTATAAGAGTATAAGATTTGTAGGAAATGGACTCCAAGTGTATGATGTACGTGGTCTTTACTTACTGAGATGTAATATAATACAGCTGTAGGCCTTTATGCACATTTCCAGCCCGGTTTGTACAAAACACAACTGGACACTTAATGAAAGTATTTTTATTGTTAAAATGTATATAATTTCCTGACCTCTTTGACCTTAAAAAATAATAATAACATGAATCAAACAAAACACTGATTCTAATTTAATCTATTTATTGTTTATTTGATAGGGACAGATAGTTGCAGTAACATATAGCTTAGAGTTGTATTGCGCTACAAGCTTGCTTGCTGTACTCATTATTAATTCACCCCACACTATGTGGTGCAAGCTGCATTTGTAGCAGCTGCCCTGGGGTAGAGTGAGAGTAGTGAGGCTGCCAATTGGTGCCATCCAACCACTGCACAGTCTATAATTTATATAATTGTTTGGTCAAAGTATAGTGGCCCCAAAAAGATGCCTTGATGTGAACCTTCACACTAAATCTGCCATTCGCCCTCTGGGGTCTTTTTAACAGCACTTTAATAGACAATTTGATGAGGTTAACACAAAATCCAGTAATTTGATTAAATCAGTTAACTATTACCTGATAAACATCTAAACAGAAAACAGACAAATGTAGATAAACAGAAACATGCTAACCACAGCAGTCTGAGTAATCAAAATAGGTCAAAGTGGTGGTTATCCAAATTCGAACAATACGGCGATATTGTAAGACTTGTATGAAACAGCTGCTGCAATTTGTTTTTTCTGGCTGAAAATATGAGTGAGTATCTATCTAGTTTTATTCATTCATTCTGATCATCTTTATACTTAGCTCATTTGCATTATTTTTTACAACAAACAAAGGAACACATTTCTGGCTACATTTGCTATAATATTGGTCCCTGCGACACCACTTAACCACTCAGACAAAAGCTTTTCTCAAATACTGCCATTTCCTGACCGCATTACTGCACAAACCGAAGTATTGTGGCGTAGACATCATCGGCAATTTCTTTATAATGCTTTTTGCGAGAATCCGGGACATTTCCTTCTTTGAAGCGGTGTCCTTCCTCCCGGTCCGCCGGCCACATAAATAAATAAATAATCTCGAATTTAATAAAGCGGCCTCTCAGCCCCATTCACTCCACTATGATTCAGCAGAATAAAACCGCAAGATCTTTTACCCCAGTAATGCCAGTGCACTATTGAATGACTCTGCTTTTTGTTTCCTACATCAGTGGTTCTCAAGCTGTGGTCTGGGGACAAATGGCGAGGTGCAATGTAGGTGGTCGTCATAAGCCTTTCGTACTGGTTTAAACTTTATGAAAGTGTATGTAAAGTAGATGGTCAATCACATTAGCGGAAGGCCTCATTAGCTATTAAATTATATTGACTTTTTTCCCTCCAACTAAGTCCTGCTATCTTGACGCAGTTATGCACAGAGTGTTGAGCAAAGATAAAGTTGATTGGATGACAAACTTTTGCAGACGTAAAAATTTCTCATGTGACAGTCACAGAGTGCAACCACCGACCAAAAACCACAGAAAACACAAAACGGTTATCTGTCAAGGGCCGGCCCTGGACAGATAACCGTCAAGCTTCCTTGGTTTTTAACTGTTTTTTTTTTTTTTTTTTTTTACGTGATGCAGAGCTCCACGCATGCCAACAGCTTACATGTTTGAGACACTGATGAAGATAACAAAACAAAACAAAAACACACAAAAAAATGTCAAAGAATACTATTTAATTTAACCTCTTACCAACCACCATAGCACAGTCATCACTGCCCCAAAGTGTACCTGTGCAGAGGAATGCCTCGTTTGAAAGCTAAGACCTAGAAAAACTTTCGTGTTCATTTTCATCTCATTTTTGCCATTTTTTTGACGAGTGTTTGTCTCTTTTTTTGCTGCTCTTTCATCGCTGTTTTGTCACTTTTTTGTTGTGTTTTTGCCCCTTTTTTGTTTAGTGTTTGTCTCTTTTTTGCTGCTGCACATTGCTTTTTGGTCACGTTTTCTTTTTCTTGTGTTTTTGTTGCTCTTTTGTGGCGTTTTTTTTTTGTCACTTTTCTGCTGCTCTTTCGTCGCTCACGCTTTAAACACATTGCTGACTAATATATCAAACAATATGTATTACCGTATTCTTCGCACCATTAGGCGCACCTGATTATAAGGCGCATTATCAATGATGATGTTTATTTTCATAAATAAGGCGTACCGGAATACAAGGCGCATTCATTAATGCTGGTTTACCTGTAAACACAGGCACGATGCAGTACACAGCCACAAATTGATACATATGGCGCACCGGGATATAAGGCGCACTGTTCAAATTAAAGGCTTTTATGTGCGCCTTATAGTGCGAAAAATACGGTATTTGTAGTTGTAAATAACACACTGTCGAACCCGTGACCTTCTGTTGCGTGCCCCCCACTCCCTCCCCCCCCACTTTTAGCTCTTGTAATTTCTCGTGCCTCCGCGTCAGCCGCGTGATGCATCTCCAAATATACCCCCTGAATGTTTAGCTATACTGTTATCTTGGCACGCGGTCCACGTCAAAGTGTGTAATTTCAACTGTGCGAGTGCCAGCCTCCCTCCCACGGCGACGACTCGTAGGACAGCGCAAGTGATCTGCGTTCAGCTCTTTAGCCCCGGCATGTGGAGTATGGGGGTGCCATAAACTAACAGGGGGCACACAGGGCGTCTATAACAAGAGCGCCTGGCAAAAAATAAACTGACAAAATCTGTGGAGTGGGAGGAATGCTGGAGTAGATTCCCTCAACGCGGCGGGTCAAATATACTCACTTTGGAGGCTATTTCTGTCAGCGCCAGAAAGTGCAGCCTCGGACAAAACAGCTTTTCAGGTCAATTTAATTATGTAGTAGTGTGAGAAAGTTAAGCGAGGTGTGAAAAACACTGCTAGGAGCAAATAGATTAGAGCATTTAGACACTGTTCGCCCATAAGGAAAGGGCCAATGGATGAAATGGTGTGTAGAAGTGTTTATAATGGGTTTGGTACTACTTTAAATATGGATCAAAGATACTAAAGTCTCTCACAAAAAGAAATTCCCCTCCTGGAACCGCCACCTTAACGTGGTGGAGGGGTTTGAGCACTCGAATGATCCTAGGAGCTAAGTTGTCGGGGGCTTCGTGCCCCTGGTAGGGTCTCCCATGGCAAACAGGTCCTGGGTGACGGGTCAGACAAAGAGCGGTTCAGAAGCCCCTTGTGAGAGAACCATGGGGCCGTCCTTCTGTGGACCCACCACCTGCAGGAGGAGCTATAGGGGCTGGTGCTATGTGATTTGGGCAGCTCCAACAGCTGCCCCCACGGCCCGACAACGGACAAGTGGAAGAAGATGGATGGATGGACAAAAAGAAAATTAAAATCTTTAATGGCCGTTTACGAGAATACATAATTAATTTGCTCGATTTGCTTCTGTAAGGGACTTTAGGGACTTGTGGATAGGGAGTAGTTTGCAGGGCAGAAACCCGAACCAATCCCGATCCCTCTGTCAGTCACTTTAATTACGAAGTGACAAGGGCGCGAGGGATCCTTGGTGTTCACTTGACAACGGGGGGCCATTCTTTGCGATGCTAAGACTTAGGAATCCACTGGTGTAGGGGGTGCTAATGTTGGACAAGAACTATATACACACAGACATGGAAGCATCAAAGAAGCATCAAAGAAGACCCCACGCAAATGTCTCAATTCCGTAGAATAGAGTTTCCCATATTTGTGATTATAGAAGTGTCTGCCCTTTTTCGGCCAAATTTGGACAAACACACTGTTTAAGCTGACCCAATGTGACCAAATGTGGCTGTAGAGTTTTGAATTAAAGCAGAACCAAGTAACTTGTTTACCTTAATAAATCCTTTTCGTAGTCCCTCTGGGGGTAATACAAGTGTTAAAAACCACAATTGCAGCTTTCCCTGCTCCGCCCCGCAGCCCCAATGCACACTAATGGAATCACGATCAGAAGAAGCTAACAGGCTAACGGGCAGAGCTAACTGTGGGCTTACGCCTCTTTAGCAGTATTTACAGCCACGTTTGAGTGAGAAAAAAGAAAATCTCCATTGTATAATTCAGTTGGGTTGGTTGGGACAGCATAGTATTTGGACTCTCACGGACAATTAATAAGTAAAAAAAATGCAACATGCTATGACACCTGCAGTGGCACTTATGGCCTCTAGGGGCCTCTAAGTTACATAATTCTGCTTTAAGAACTAAACTAGATTTATAACCTAATGTACAGTAAATTGGACATATTGTGCATATTGCTACATTGATATTTCATGTTTCATGTAATATCTTATGTGTTACCTGAAAACTTCTGCTGGTAACAAGAGGAATTGCCTATGCTAAAAATGAGGTACAATGAGGTACAAGCTACCATTTTTGCCAACAACATGCTAACAATTTTATGGCGTAAGAAACACAGACCCTTCAGGATTGTTTCTATTACACAAAACAATCCAGGAGATACAGATCAGAGTGCTTTCTGTAGTAGATTAAATGAACCGAATTGAACCGGATTATTCAAACAACATGTGTGAAATTAAAACGACATAACCAGAACTAAAAACCTGGATGAAAAAAAGAATTAGGCTTCTTCAGGAGGTATAATCATCTGAACATTTTGACTTTATTCATTTGTATCAGAGATCATTTAGTTTTTTAGAAATGCATTTTTTCCAATTTAGGTCCATTTAGACCCAGTCCTAAGTAGAGAGGAATACAACTCTTAAACAATGACACAAACCGCTAAAGAATCCATACCACCAGAAGAAGCATGTACTTATATGTAGTCCCTGCCCCAGCATTTGAGAACCATTGAGGCCGTAGTCAAAAACAATGTTATATGCACAGGACCAGCCTGACAATGCCTCTGTAAAACCTTACACTGAAGTGCAAGTTAGACACTCAACCGCTGAGTTCTTTGTCTTTACAGCCACCCCTGCCTCTCCGAACAGTACGTAGTATGTTGCCATGCAGGAGTTGACACACAGGTAGTTTATCTTGAATGCATGTAATAATGGTGATCAATACGACTCGAGGCATGAATAGCTGCTGTGGAGTTTACATTCCTGAGAAAAGGCAAAGGTTGCACTATGAGTGGAGGGTTGGGTTGGGGAGTGTCTAAGAAGTGCTAATGTACTGTGTGGCCATGGAAATAGAAACCAGCGACACACAAAGTGAATTTTAAATGGTAGACTGTTTTGTGTACATGGCAGTGGAATGTTAGTAAGTAAACCACTATCAAGGCTTTTTTCTACAATTTCTGCCATTTCAAAGCAAATCCAATATTTTGTGGCCTAGTGGTGCAATAATATCGATTCAGTGCTTTTTATGTAAAAATGAATTGAATCATGGCAGACATTGTAGTGTCAGGCAACATTGAACGACATCAGATCCGTCACTTCTGCTCAATTTAACAAACCCTAACAATAAGCTTTAAAGGCTTCATGCAGCAGGTTACCAACATGTTCAGTGAACCCTTACAGTCTCTGAGCACAGTCATGTGAAAACATAAGGAGGCAGCTCCTGACAACTGTCCATAAACAAAAATGTTAACCCATTAACTTCTTGTTGGTTTATTCTGGCCAATAAAGCTATTTCTTCTGGTCAAACAAATGTGCCAGAAGCAGGTGCCTGTATGTAATTGCATTTTTGTTTTTCTGTTGTGTCATATAATTTGTACGACAATACAAACACCATATTTTTGTAACTCTTTATTCTTCAACCACACAATGCAAATCACTCCAAATGAATGTATTAATCTAGTCAAACTGCGGTGTTGGTTATGTGTATCCAACCAGGCGGGGCATGCTGGGGAAGCTCTTGCGGAGGCTCATGCACTTCTCTTGATCCAGGAACAGAGAGTTGGCTTTGACGGACAGGTCGTGTTCCAGCGTTACCTTAGTCTTCACCAGATTCTGCAGCGTGTTCTCCGCCTCCATCAACCTCTCCTGCAGCCTGTGAATGGTGTCCTCAATTTCTTTAACTTCGCTCACAAGTCTAAAAAAGAAGACAGTTAGGAAGATATTGATACAGACAATATAGCTAAAACTTTACGAATGGGTTGACAGTTACCGATGGTGAGGGTTGTCCCGGCAAAGCTCAACATTGGGGCGCCGTATACGTTCCTCCATTCGGGTTTGGGCCACTTTGAGCGGACATTCTTTGTCTCTGAGGGCCTTCTTCAGACTCTCAATGAGCATCTCAGTCTGGAAGATCTCCTGGAGAGTCTACATTGCGAATGAATATACAACAAAAATATATAGCATTAGTTTAAATGAAATTTAAATGAGCCCCAAATTATTAATATTCTGTCATTAAAATAGTCATGGTACTGGTTTGATCGAGCCACTAGCCCAGGGCCGCGGCTCTTCAGCCTCCTTATAGTGTCTCTTTGTCCCACTGGAGCAGCCACTAGTATATCTACACGGATAACTGGTTCTGATTGAGTTATCCATCGGAACCGTGTGACTCCTTCATTAACGATGCCTCTTATTGATGCCGCTTTGCGTCGCAGCCTCTTTATACTATAAACCTGCAGGCGCGGAGCCGCTGCAGATACACGCACCACTTGCACTCACTTCATCCCAAACGTCAAATGCATTAGATTTTAACATAAACAGTGTTGGTTAGTAAATATATTTCCTGCTGGGTTCAATAATGTGGTTCAATTGACTGGCAATGCTCCAAACCAGAGACCAGAAACCTGACCAGCTGTATATAGCAGCAGTATGTAACTGTACATAACTTGGAAATTGAATAAAAATTCATAACATACCAAACTTTTTTCAAAGCCCAGTGACACAGAGCATTACAAACCAACGCCGTAATAAATCATTGAGACATGTCTCTTAACAGTGACCCGCTGTGTCTGAACACATTTGACGTAATTGAATTTGGGAAATAGCTGCTCTTCAGAGACGAGGGTTATTTAAGGCTGTGTGCATCACATCACGACCGGTGTCACAACCGAAGCCATAGTGTGACCACATGTTAGTCATTTTGGGCGAGTTTATGGCTATGGCTTTCTTCTTTCAAGAAGTACTTCTTTCCCCCTTTTCTTTAGACCCACATCAGGTTTATGTTGGTTTTGTTTTCAGCTCACAGAGGAAAAGAGAATGGCACAAGCACATGATCGTCTAATAAGTGGAAAATAGAGTTACCCACTGATGCAAGAGGAGAGGGACTCTGCCTTTTTACAGAACAGCATGTGATCTCCCTGCTGTGGAAGGCTCTGCTGAGATGCAAAGCAAAATCGGAGCCTGGATAACATTAGGGCATGCAAAAATGATACGGCTATTAATTACACTTAGTCTTAAGATACGGATTAGAAACTCAGACGCACTCACAATAACTCAGCCAAGATTTGGACTAGTTCAAGAGTAAATGGTCTGTGCTATCAAGCCAATTATACCTTAATGAATCAATCCATTGCCGTAGCCACAAAACATGATAATGTGTTTCAACCCCTTGTGGTTAAAGTTCTTCGTATCGCCTCAGGTTTCACTCATCAACCGTCTGCACTTGCTCAATGTTACCAACCAAGATTCAGTCACCCATTTCCTCCTGAGATTACCGTAACAGCATTACGTGAAAAGTGGATCGATTTTGTTTCCAGTGTATTTTGTTGTACCTGTAAGTAAATTTGTCCTGAGTTTCAATCAACCAGTCAATCAATCAACTTTTTTTTTGTATAGCACTTTACAACAACACAAAGGAGACAGTTCAGTTCATGGTCAGGAGCATCTAGTTGGAGGATAAACCTGTTGTGCCTGTTTTGCGTTGATGCCGACTAGAAGTCTTCCATGACAACTCTGACCAACTTTGCAAACGTAAAGGGGGGTTACATTTAGTATTCTGCTACTTTTTACTAAAACCGACAAACTATATTCAGCGACCATAGAATTGTCCATATACCGCGTCCTACCTTGGCCAGGTGGGTCTGCAGACTGTTTTTGGCGTCTGCCGTCTCGGAGATGCGGTTGGTGAAAGACACGTTGGCGTTGTTGAATTGGTTCCACATCTCATTGGAGGTCGTGTTGAGCAGGATCTCGATCTCGTCGCGCAGTTTGTGGGAAGCAGCGCGTTCACTTTGGGAGTGCAGTATGTTGTCGTCTGTGAATTTGGACCAGGTGTCCGGAAGAGAGACTCTGTCAGAGGACACAGAACATAATTGTCAATACATTTATGTGCAAGCTCTTCTCTCGCATATTTCTGCGTCTTTGCACCAAACCTTTAACTTGATGGTTTGAAGTGTGTACTCACGATGGGTCCAGTCTCTCGATGCCTCTGTAGTAGCCGATCCCATTGGATGTGTTCCTCAGGTGGTGACACCGGTCATCGATCCTATGAGCGGTCAATTTGTCGCTCATGTCCCTTTCCAGTTCATGTTGTGCTGCACGGTTTGATCTAGATGCACATAAAAAAATCTAAGCAACCAACAACAACAAAAAGAGTAAAATCAACTTGACCACAGTACGCTGCTTTTCTGATGGCTTCCATAGTCATCATTTGCCATGTAGTCCCGGAGCTTAACTAACACATCAGTTTTGTATGAGCTGACCCATTTTCCCATCTTGATTCAACTTTGGCCTGGAGTACAATAAATCTCTTCACTTCCACTATCCTTAAAACCTATTTCATACGGATCATATTCACTTCAAAGTAATCAATTGCGTCATTTAATTTTTTCTTTTGGATCATCCTTAATTCAGTCGTTTATTGTGCAGACCTCGCTTCAGTACTTTGCCATACTCACGCTAACTGTGCAACCGCTCTCTCCAGATGCCTCCTCATCCTCTCCTGGCAGGATTTGATCACCTCCACTTCCTGTCGACCCAAATGTGAATAATTTATGCACATTTGGATATGGCACAAAGATCCCTATCTCGTCATAGTGCTCAGACATTACCCTAATTAGGTCTTTCTCCACGTGGTCATGTACTAGATCAATGGACATCCGCTTCTCTCTGTGGTACAAACACTCTTGAGACACCTATTGACAAAGTGATTGTGACTAAAACAAGACAAGATGAAAGACAGTTTAGAGTTTGTTTCAAAGTCATGCATTATGTAAGAGTGGCTTGGTATCATCTGCAGAGGTTCGGTTACCGCTCCTTGAGAAACCCCACGGCTACCCGATCTAGCTTTAGCACGGTGTCATGGTGCGTCAGACCATTAGTTCAAATGGGCTGACAGCTCCAATAGTCGCTGCTGCTTTTGAGAGGTGTCCCGGTGACGCGTAGGTATGGAGCGAGACTGTTGGTACAAGTGATTCCGTAGTCAAAACAGCTTCACTTGAGACTGGCAACATGATAGGGGATAGTTATGTTCCGTCTTTGTTGGGCGACATGTATGAACAATCAAGGTCAGGTGTGGGATTGTAAATCCAGAACCCTGCCATTTTGTTACTGACTTCTATAGCAAAGCCTTTCAAGTAAGTTCAACCTTTATGCAAGGAATAAAATTTAGCTCAACCAAGACCAAACTGGAGAAGGCTTTGATGACTACCAACCCCGCAGTTCTAGAACCTCTTCTATAGAGACTGGGAATGACATGCAGCAATGTACTGTGCATAGATTCATATAAACCAGAAGGAGAAGCAGTGAATGGCCCTATTATTCATTTTTGGTAATGTGCCACAAATCCCAGAATTCATAGCAGTTTTGACGACGCAATCCCGAGACAGTAATTGGCCGTTTACCTGAAGGGGCCCCTCCGTCTCAGCCAGCGCTCTCTCCAGCCGCCTCTTGACCTCGCTGAGCGCTGCTATCTCCGTCACCATGTTATCGATCTCATGGCTCAGCTCCGACTTCCAAAAGACGATATCAGTGACCCGTTCTCCCAAATTCTTGCTCGTGGTCTCTTGCGTTCGCCTGGTCAGCTGGTCCTTATCCTGCATTAAGCGAATAGTGTCTCTCCTAAGCCTTTCCGCGCTGTTCCGTGAAGACTCCGACACCCTGTAGTTGCTCTGGTTGGACTTGTACCAGTCTTCAGGGGTGTATCGAGCGGACAGAGCGGTTCTGTTGGACGGGTAGAACATGGTTTTGGACCGCACCAGGTCGAGATTGTCCCGTTGGATGGACATCGGTGATGGGATGGCGCCGTTGCTCTTGTAGTAGCTGCTGGTCCTCCACTGGTTGGCGCTGGGGTTCGTGGCCAAAGCGGGCTGGGTGCCGCGGTAACTGGCCGCCATGGTGGAGATGGCCGGGAGGAAGTGGCTGGTCTTTGGACGGGCGTATGTGGCAGTCAGGGTGGATCCCATCAGCTCCATAACTGCCCCTTAGAGAGTTTGTGGTTTGCTGGTTTTAAAATGAATGTAGTTGTAAAACATTACTGAAATACAGGTAGTGAACAACAAAGTAAATGATTATAACATTGTAAATCGTGCATTACAGTTACTATATGTTGCAACTTTTCTAATGAAGATAGGTTTGCATTGGATTTTTCATTAATGCAGTTACAGGTTGTAACTTTTGCCTGCTCTGAGGCTGTCTGATGGAAGTGTAGCTGAAATCTGGGCCAACAACCTCTTCGATCACTCACTTGCACACAAGATCACGATGGGTGAACTGTTTTCTCAAGAACACAGCGGCAGTAAGTGCTGAATGAAGAAGGGATTGAACTATTCACTTTGGATAAATGGCCAAATGCTCGACCAAAAGGTTCTGTCTGTAGTTTTTAGCTCCTCTAAATAAAAAATACTTTTTCTATTTTTTTTATTTTTTATATAGTTTAGAAAAATACCTGCTTTGGTTGTCAAAATGTTACCATGAAAATGAAACAAATCCAATATAAAAATCACATAAAAAGGTTATTCCACATTTAATAATATGTACTCTTAAAAACTTCAGCTGACAGTACATAAGCAAAATAACAAGGTACTATTGAAAATAGAAATGTCATTGAATGGTCCATGATATACAGTTTGTGACACAAAGCCAGTACATAGCACAATACATTGCTCACCAAATAGTTTAAAGCCATAGAGAACAAAACATGTACTATTATAACTTACCAAAAACTGGTTGAGGTTCTGCTGTGGGCTGTCAGCCTGTGGTCAGTGCTTACCTGAAAATGAGCTCAAGACCTCTCTAAAGGTGAACTGGCATAAATAATGGACAAGTTACTTAAGCATTCAGTGAGAGAGCCAATTGTGGCACAGTGCTAGGCTACAGGAGCCTGTCCAAGATTTCTGTTGTTGATACAGAAGCAGTTGCTATTGGCTACAGTTGGTCTCTGTGTTCGATTTACAAAATTAATGTGGACAAGGTGAGTTAACTTGATTGTGTGAAGACTTTTACTCGAGTGTAAATGTTCCAATTCAAAGCTCTAGAGCTGCGAAACATTTGTCAATCTATATCATAGTGTGGGAACATTTGTCTGCGAGTTCCCAAGTTCCCAATAATGAAAGTATCTTGGTTGGATTTCTATTTGCGGGACAGCAATCTGAGCCTTGTCTTTGGGGCCATAGATTCGATTCGGCCTATGTGTATAGCATCAAATAGCCCAGGCTCATTCTCTGCTCCTGTCTGCCTGTCTGTATGGATTACAGTGGGCTGTTTAAAGATTCATGGCACAGGAAGAGTCCTCACAAACCTCTGTAGGACAGAATAATAATCTGTGTAGTGTTACCTACCTTTGGAGCGCAGGATCATTTACGCTCCTCTCTCTCACCCGAAGGGGCCGAGCCGGACAGATGATAGCTCGGTTTCCACTACAATGCCCAGAGGAGCTCTCACCAGGGGGTCTCGGCCGGTAAACAAATAAGACAGGCCTCATATCCGCTATACAGTATGAGACTGTGTTTGGGTGCTGTCTCCAGCCCTTCCCCAGCTCTGTGTAGTACATGCAATATGTGTGAGAAAAGCACAGGGAACATCAGGTTTTTTGCACATAAACAAAAGGGAAACAGAGTGCCATGGGAGAACAGTGTAGCAGGGACCAATGAATTATACATCCCAATACAGAGATGCTGCTTCTTCAAATTTAAGAAAAATAAAATGTTTGTTTCAGCTAGTGGTAGCATGCCAATAAGATTGAGCTAACTTTCAATATAAACCAGGATGGGCAGTCAAGTTCAAAGATAGTGCCTTCTTAGAGTAATGGTATTTTACGAAAGTTAAATGTTTACCAGGTCACAGATATCCATTTCTGATGAGATGTGATTGCAGGCGTTAGCTTAAGTATCTTGCCCTGAAACCTAGTCACTTAAGCTAAGTTGGAGCGTGGCAGGCATTGGAACTGACTTCAGTGTTGCCACTATAGCCTGCTATGAAGTTGTGTATAGCTCCACTTCTTATAAGACATAAGAAGTGGAGCTATACATATATGGGTATCTCTTAAGCCCTAAGACCAACCTATTTGACAGCCTGACCTCAGCGGATATAAATCCCCCAAAAAGTATGAAAACCCAGCCCCTTGTATAGGCTTTCTGTACACAATTATGCTCCCAGTGCCCAAGGCTGCGACCCATGAGAGTGTGTCGTGAACTGCTGCATAGTGGAGATGTCTGAGGCAGCGGGCACGTCGTCCAGTCCACTTAGGCTCCACTCAGGCCAGAAACAGTAATGGAAAAAGCAATGTGAATCAGGCAATGATGTATTACAGCGAGGACTAGCTAGTTGTAAACATGACAGCAGTCTGAGCATAAGGCAAAGTTTATTCTAGGTAAAACATTGGGAATTCAACACAAAGGTCGAATATTATGTTTCTGAACCCCACACATGCATCGTCAATAAAATGGTGCATGGTATAGCAGTAAACCTATTTCTTACTGATCCCTTGTAGAATTGTGTGCAACTGTGAAGCACTTTGAATTGCCTTGTGTATGAATTGTGCTCTACAAATAAACTTGACTTGCCTTTTTAAAGACTCTGTTGTGCAATACAATCACCTAATCTCCATTTATTGTCACTCTCTTAAAGGTTTATAGTATGTAAAAGCAGCATTTTGTGGAAAATCCTGTGTGATGTTTCAGGACCTTTAGGGAAAAGTCAATGTTGCTGCAGTGGAAAGCTCTGCTTCACTGTTATAAAGATGTATACACATTATTCTGAAGAACAGGGATATGTGGGAGCTATAAACGAGTTGTGTTCAAATTCAGCCACGGTTCGAGAATGGGGGGCACTTTAAACTTTACATTTTAATAACTGAGATAAACGTTTCAGCTTGATGATGATCTTTTAAATCTACTCTGCACTTGTTTCGATCTTGTGCAACTATCAACCTCAGACTGCCAAACATCGTCACCATGATAACCCCAATGGCACATGACGCTTCTTCAGCTTCACACAATACCAGGAAGTGACTTTACTCCATCCATCGATTTACATCAGTCATGTATTTATGTAGCTGTAACATCCACATTGGGACACCATGAAGCATTCACAAGACCACTTTACACAAGCTCCTGTTAAATCCATTCTCACTCCACTTGCTCTTAATAGATGAACTATGATTTTAAATGGATCCACGTACGCCTCTGATGCACATCTCTCAGCTCCAGCGCACAGACTGGATTCAGTTTCCTCTCATGAATTGTGGATGTGGATCACTGAGGAGGGTGACCAACCCTGGACACAGCAAAAACAATTCAATCACCAACATTGTAGCAATTGTCAGTGTCCTCTCTGTTATGTTTTGATATGATTATTTTTCCTGTTTGTTCTTTCCCTTCCTTCTGTGTTTCCTGACCATGATGTATACAACGCCAGATTCTTTGTGGGTTTTGAACATATTTGTAAACTTGCAGTTACTAATACCTTTTTGTCCAGGACAATAGGTGCCTGCCTTTTTTATGAAGCCATTTTGTAACATTTTTTTTCATTTCATTTTCATTTTATTTATTTATTCATCCATGTTCATATTTTTCTTTACAGGTCATACATTAATAGAATAGTACATGGTGAAAAGGAGCATTCAACATTCGTAGAGGGATCCTAAGAGCGTTCTTCTATTCATCCCCATTCTGAAGCAGTGCATTGTTGTTTGATGTGTTGTGGAAAAGGCTCTTCAGCCTTAAGTGCACTATCTGTACCTGATTCTATTATGAATTTAAGATGCCAAATGGACCCTATTGGAAACTCCGATGGAGAGCATATGGGAAGACAGACTGGAAGGCAACAGGAGGACTGTGTACCATTTAGTATCTGTCAACAGCAACTGCATTACGCACGGTATCTCCACTTATGCAGCCATCTCCCCTTTGTGTGTGTGTGTGTTCTGTTTTGTTTTTTTCAAATGAGTATCATTATGTTGTTGTTTTCTTTTTACAAAAAGATTATAAAATCATCTGCAAGAGAGAGAGAGAGGGTCATGTGAGTGGTAGACGGTAGAGTCGTCGGATGTCTGATTCCCCGATGTGCACACTCTCGTTGTGTCCTAGGTAAGACACCTCACCCACCTTGCCCCCGGTGTCACAATGGTGTGTGAATGAGAGTGTGATTGGATGAATGGTTCATTGAGACCATTTGCTATTTACCATATGTGGATTTGATCTAAATTTGCTAATGTTCTATGCCATCCGTCTACCCCAGGGAAGGTTTTGTTGTTGTTGTTGGTTTAAGGCGGGCAGCACTCAATGTTAAAGTTCATTATCTCCACCCACTATGCTGGAGTGTGGGCCCTATCCTCCACCTGGCGCTGTTCCTCCCTCGCCGTCCTTTACACAGGGCAAACTACATATTTTGTTCATCCCACTGTGAGATAAACACTGTCATGGTCCTGAGAGAAAAACAATATAGCGATGATTCCTATAGGCTCTTTTTGCGGCAGAAACATGATCACCACCAGCACCCTTCCCAGTAGTGCCTTTGTGCCCGTCACGGTCCCTCATAAACGCAGCGGGCATCTAATCTAAGTATGCAAATTACAGCATACAAGGAAGATGATCTGGCGCAACTGCTAAAATAACAGCCCAACTTACAGAAGACAAAGGGGAAAAGCTTCTGCTCACAAGACATTGTACTCAGACACAAATTAGCAGGACAGGACAGACGAGTGGCGGCTGGACTCCCCTTTTTTCTCTGTGATCTGGTCTCCCGCCTTCGGACTTCCACAGTGGGACGAGGAGGGGGGCATGAATGCGGAGCTTTGTCCCGTCTCTGGTCATCACATTCCAGCGGAGCCAGAGAGCAGCGTGCAGCCGAGCGGAGGAGAGGGCAGCTCAGGGCAAAGGGAGCTGATCGAGGACTGAAAGCAGGGGCGAGATTGCATCAACTGATACTCACCGAGCAGAGGGTCATGTCTCTGCGATGGACTGGACTTTACTACATCACGGGGTTTTGTGCGGGATCCATCAGTCAAAACAGAGCAGCAGGAAAGGTGTGAGAGGGGATTTTCTCTTTAATCTGTACCTAGAGTGCCCCTAGTGGTTATTATTGAACAAGGCACCATTTAGGCCACTGTGGAGCACTATTTCAAACATTTACAGTATATCCTCCCAGGGTTGCTTTTTAAACCATGGTTTGATGATAAAAAACAAACAAACAACTGGTGGATTGTGAGATAAAAGAAATTCTAGAGCGACATACAATCCCCAAGGAAAACTGTGGCTTTGAAGAAGAGATTTGGTTATTCTCAAAATATCAGGCTGTTTCTGTTGTTTTTGCTTATTGATCTGAACTGGATGTCAAAGAAGCCGATTATTGATTTGATCCCATGTTGACCTCTGGTGTTATGTTGCACTGCTCAAAGACACAACAGCAGCATTTTACTGGTAGGAGCTGAGTTTACAACACCACCAGTCTTGACCAGAACTGCATCACCGGCATCCAAACTGTTCCTTCCAAATGTCACCTTCAAGTCCATCTTAAGTTCTCATTCTTGCGTCTTCAGGAGAAAGCGCAGCCCGTGATCGGGTTTATTCTGGGCCGAGCGTTTACAGAGAGAGAGAGAGAGAGAGAGAACAGTGTAATGTTTCCGTGCTGAGTCAGGAGCCCCATTATTCACGCTGGCTGTGCGGACGGCTCACAGACCTCCGCCCCAAATTAGGAAAACTGCAGCTTGTACATGTCATCTCCGAAATTCAGGAACGAGCTTGAACCCACGAGACCTCACATGGTTTCACGGTGACTCAGACAAAGCATTTCGATGAATCAAGTCATTTCAACATGATTCACGGTGCATTTTACAGAAGGGTGTTGCTGGGAGTATGGACAAACTATACTACTGCTGCCACTGGAGACATTATTCTTGTAAAAGAGACAGTGTCCTTATACTTGTCGGTTCAGTACTAATCATGTGGAAGAGTTGCTACAGACATTACAGGCAAACCTTTTTTTTTTCAGTGTTCAGGTTTTGGGTCAAATTGGTCTCCGGACATATAAGCTTTGACCTGGCAACCAAAAAAATATACCTACATCATCACAATAACATGTCTAACCATTGCACTGAGTCAATGTTTCTCCATAGATGTCTATAGGAAATTGTAATTTCAAGGGCCATTGTCTCCAAAGGCATTTTTCTGACAATGTAGCGATAATATTTCCATGTAAGTAGCTTCTACAGACTAATATAACTAATATGGCAACAAAATAAAACCATACATTTGAATCTGGCTCAATCCATTATTCAGATTTCGTCGCCAAAAAGATGGAAAATTGTGGTATTTTCTGGCATAAAACGCCTTATTTTTAAATGAAAACACAAAATGACTGAAAACTTGCGATATATTTTTTTCTCATATTTATGCCTTCAATCTACAGCAAAAATGTCAAATTGATATCTTTAAATACAAAAAATCCCTATTCACCTGCCTCGCCTTAAAGGGACTATATGGAGTTTTAAAATGTTAAAATTATGTATTTTCCTCCACCTACATGTTCCAGCAATGTCCTGTGTAAAATGAGCCCAGACCTATTCACCACAACTGCCTCTAAAATCCCGCACTGTCACTCAAAAAGGTGTTAATTCGGGTTCGAATTTCCGTCATGCACGAGCTTAAAGGAACAGGCCACCGTTTTTCCATACTGTGATATGTTCTTACCTGAGCTTAGACGAGTTGATGCGTACCTGTCTGGTCTTTGTGCGTGCCCGTGGAAGAGCGTGGTAGCTTCCAACTTCACCCCCGTTTGGAGCTATAGGAATACATTGGGAGAGGCCAAATGCTAACAACATCTTTGGTCGTTTTGCATGACTGAGGGCACGCACAAAGACCAGACAGGTACGCATCAACTCGTCTAAGCTCAGGTAAGAACATATCTCAGTATGTAAAAACGGTGCCTGTTCCTTTAATATAGAGACTGCATAAGTCTCTATATAAGTCTCTATATAAGTCACTGGCAATAGTGAGTATAAAATGACCAACTTGCATCTAGTCCCTTTAAAAAAATCGTTTTTGTTTTTTCTATTTTAATGTATTAATGTACATACCAGGCAGTTTTAATATTTGTTAGTTGTCAATGTATTGTGTAAACTAGCAAAAGTATTCTAAAAGCACTCATCTTGGCTGGGATTTTAAAATATTAAGTCATTTTCCAATAGCATTCAATATGGCTTGAACTCCTATGTGCAAAAATACCAAAACAACAGCTTTTTTTCTAATCCATTATGTCCCGCTTCATGCGTCTCCTAAAATATTGTACTCGTTTAATCTCCATTTAAACATTCCACTTTCCCTGCAGACTTTTTATTGCCACTGTTTATGTCGTTTCACACAAAGAGGTGTCTGTCAGCGGCTTAAATGATGGCAGGCTGTAGTAGACGCAGCTGGTGCAGAGAATTAGGGGGGGGGGGGGGGAGAACTGGAACTGCAGTGATGCTGGACGTCCAGATGGACCCAGTGACTTCAGCCCCTCAAGGCCAATGCAATTTTACAATTTGAATTCTGACCAGTTTCCACCGTTTCTGGCAACTCTTAGTCACCGTCACAAGCCAATTAGTGCTTTGTTATTTAGTTTACAAGGAAAATTGTAGAATATAATTTTCATTTTTTTTGTTTATAGACAGGGCAAGGTGTCATTGTTTTGCTGCTTCACTGGAAGGCAGATCATTTGAAGTGGAAGCTCCAAGAAACCCATGTGTCATGATTTGAATTAAAATAGCTATAAGTCAGTATTTAAGTTACTGTCTGTCCCCCTCCTGTACACTGCTGTGTGGCCTGCATTCCATATGTGTTCACTGTTCACAGCTGTGGTTACTGCATTCCTGGGCCTTACATTAGTTTGCACACCACTGAAGGTCAGACTGCTGCAAAACAGGATTCAAGATGGTATCACATGAATGCCTCAAGCGCAGTCTGGGGTAGGTTGAATGCAACGCCATGGTGTTTTAGCTCATACTCAGCAAAGGCTACTGAGGAAATAATACGAACAAAGAACCCAACGATATGAAAAATAGCACTGTCAGCGAGCCCGTGCCGCAATTGTAAAGATTTACCTATGGAGTCCGACTTTGATTTCCAAAGTCTTGCGGTTCCCTCGTCTCAAGTGTCAAAGGTTTTCAAATGTTAAGGACAATGGTCTGCAAAATCGACTCCTGGTTGCAACTGCACGTCACGAGCTGAAGCGGTCTCCTGGATGAGAGACAGACGAACCTCCGAGCTTTGCTACAATGGAAAACTCCTGGACGACTGTTTAGTTGGTTTGTATTTGGTCCACACCTCAACATGCTCTCAATCTCTTTGGAAAATCATAGACCTAAAGACGGTGGTGTGCCGTCAGGGTTAGCAGGGCCTTCCCCGCCCCTATACCTAAAAAGTGCCTTAAACACCTCTGGCCCCTGTGTTGTCTGGCCGCACTCATGATTTGAGCAAAATCCGATGTACAAAGGCAGTGCGTCCCCGGGGCCCACTGTGACTGATCAGCTACCCCTTCGCTTTCCGCACTTAGGAAAAGCGCTAATGCAAGACGTTCCAGCCACTCAAAACAAGTGCTGGCTCAACTAAACCGGATAAAACAAAAACATTCCTCTTGTGAAATGTCCGAACAAGGCAACATCAAGTGTATTTATTAATCACGGATATTTCCACGCTTCGGTTTGCGTTGTTCACACATCCTTTTGGCAAAAAAAAAGCTGTTTTATCCATTCGCCTGTTGTAGATAGGTTTATATGTGTTTGAGTGAGTGAACCCGGGTTGCTGGTGGAGGGTCTTGTCCAAGGTCACAAAGACAATCTGCACCTGCGAGGACTTGGGATTCAATCCGCCAACCTCCCAGTTATTGGACGACCCGCTCTACCGTGTGAGCCATGGTCGCCCCACAACAGACCTTTCCTAACACCCTCTATTGCCTTTACAAAAAACATTGAGTTCTTTCTGATTCTAGAACGTAATACTGTGTGGAGCCGTTTTGTTCGAGGAATTGCGCCAACATCCCGTTTTCGCCTGTAACTGTACAGATTGCTGCTTCATTCATATACTGTGTCTGAATTCCTCGTTAATGGCTCACTCTGGTGTAGCACAAAAGGCCAGATGAAGATGGAAAACTAAGACTTTTTTGTTTGGAGACATTTTCCAACCTCTACTCCTCCCTCTCGCTGTGAAATGCCAAAGGCTTCTGGTCCACAGCTCCTCACAAGCTTGCAAATTGTTCTCTTTTACCGTAATGATGGGCAGCAGTAGAATGACACTATTGTCAGGGGCTGGATACAGCGAGATAATTTGTCTTCAGGGGCAGATTCTAGATCGGACGATTCTAAAATTCTTCCAGACCGATGGAAGAAGCAGTCGTGTTCCGGCATGACTGCATGAGGCGAGCCTTTAGTTCATCTGAAGTATCAAAGTATAGACAAATCTGGCTCTTGTAGAAAATGGAGGCCAATAGTCCACAAACTTTATGTTATTTTTTAGTTTTTTTTTTGTATTTGGACTTTTTTCCCTGAAATACAAGTTGTTAGAAAGGGTGAACACTGTGTCTTCCTTAACTTAAATCCACTATTCACTGGAGGCTGTGAGAAACTCATAGCTGCAGTTTTGAGGATGCACTCTGGCCTCGTCCTCTTGGCTTTTGATGAAATAAATAAAGCCCCCCAATTATGCTTCTATCAACTACAAAGACAAACATTTGTACAATAGATGTCTTGACTAAGAAATACTTTGCACCAACTTTAACAGTCAGTGGTCAATGGTGCCCGGTTAACAAATCTATGGCCATAGTTTCATAATTTGGTGAGACTAGTGCTTGGAATTTGACTTGAATGAGAAATGAGAAATGTTTACGAGAATTCTCTCTCAGTCTCATCATACCCCAATGCGACCTCTCATTTGGCTGTGTTAACGGTAATTATGTTGCTATTTAAGCATGTTCATATGTGTCAGGTGCATGGCCCACGTGAGGTGATTTTAGCTCCATGTTTAACACGCCAGGCCTGATGGGACGTCCCGCAACAGCTGGGAATGCACCCTGGCAGGCCTGCAGGGTGAAGCTGAGATTGGCAGGACTGAGGTCAGAGTGGGACCAGACCTTTGCACCATGTTAACGGTTCGTAAGACGTAAACCGTGTCCTACTGTTAGACTTACATGGGCATCTCTTTTGACAGCACTGAGAGTTACTTGAAGTTACTTTTTTCCTTTTTATCCCCTTTTTTTTACAATTTTCATTGAATTTGAGATTGATAATAAATTGTATCTTGTACAAAATCAGTGGTTCCCATCCTTTTTTTTTTTGTTGAAGTCCACTTGATTGTACTAGAGTCTGACACTTGAAAAAACACATGGCTAAAACAATGCAAGGAAAGATAATTAGCTTATATATACACTGCTTGACAATAAAAATAAAACAAAAGTTGAGTTTTACTGTTCTGATCTGGGGTTGCTGCAGTTGGTCAGGTCCAGGTTCAGCAACACTATGTGCCCAAAAAATGAGTTCAGCTGACCACCTCAACACCCTGAATGCACAGGTTATTCCATCAATGGGTTTCTTCTTCCCTGATGGCACAGGTGTATTCCAAGATGACTGGATTCGTGAAAGAGTGGTTCAGGGAGCATGAGACATCATTTTCACTCACAGATTGGCTGCCACAGAGTCCAGATCGAAACCCCATTGAGAGTCTTTGTGTGACCAGTGGCGGGATCTGGCGAGTTAAACCTATGGTAATCTATTGGTTTGCCTATGACTGACCAGGAGATGGATGAAGGCAGTGCCCCTTTTATAGGCCAACTGGTAAAGTGAACCCCGCACTGTTACAGCTGGGATGTGCTGGAGAAGGCTTACGCAGTGCTCACACTGAATCATTTGACATTGCAGAAGCCAGATTTTTTTTTACTTTTCTGACCTGACTAAGCTCTCTCTCTCTCTCTCTCTCTATTGTCCTTTGGTGATATGTTTGTGTGGGTGAAATTGCAACTGTAATCTAATTAAATTACAGTGAAGGGTTGCCATATTGTGTCTCAAAGTCAGCAACAAGTATTGTGTCAACGGTAATGTCAGTAGTTGTTGGAACCTGGCATTAACTGTTATTCAGCAGTTGAGCGATAAAAGCAACACATCTCACTATGTTACCGCCGTGTTATCACTCTTCCAGTGTTTACCTATAGCTCGCGTGTGCACACAGCATTAGCCTTAGCACAGCTGCCCTCCTGGATGTGGAAACCCTCTTTGCAGTGGAGACAGCTGCAGCGCTCTCTCCCTCGGCTCATCCACTTATCACTGTCCATTTAGCGAGGCGGCTCCTGTGTATTTATAAAGCAGGTCAGATGGGGAGAGCAGGATTTAGAGGCAATAAAAGACACACAACATCTCTACTTCATTTCTTATCCAAACATGTACGCGGCATGTTTGGATAAGATTTGATTCACTAAATCAACAACAGGACACGTCTCGCCTTATTAGCACAAAACATCCATCCATCCATTTTCTTCCACTTTTCCATTGCCGGGTTTTGGGGGCAGCCGTTGAAGCTGCCCAAATCACATTGCACCAGCCCCTATGGCTCCTCCTGAAGGTGGTGGGTCCACGGAAGGACGGCCTCATGGTTCTAACCGGGCCTGTTGGTCTCTCATAAGGGGCTTCTGAACCGCTCTTTGTCTGACCCGTCACCTAGGACCTGTTTGCCATTGGAGACCCTACCAGGGGCAAGAAGCCCCCGACAACAGAGCTCCCAGGATCGTTCGGGCGCTCAAACCCCTCCACCACGTTAAGGTGGCGGTCCCAGGAGCGGTAGCACAAAACATACAAATGAAATGACAGTTAGCTTCCTCTTGTGAATATGCAGGTTTGGTCTATTCAAGAACATGCAAATGAAATGTACAAGAACAAAGGTACGCATAATGAACTTGCCAGTCTTCCCAGTCCCCGCTGAGGAAAAGCAGCCCCATACCATGATGCTCCCCCCACCATATTTGACACTGGGGATGGTGCACTCAGGACGATGAGCAGTGTTAGGTTTGCTCCATACATAACGTTTTGCATTTGGGCCAAAAAGTTCAATTTTTGTCTCATCTGACCAAAGCACCTTCTTCCACATGGTAGCTGTGTCCTCCATATGACCTCTAACAAACTTCAAACGGGATTTCTTATGGCCTCCTTTTAATAATGGCTTTCTTCTTGCCACTCGTCCATGTAGGCCAGATTTGTGTAGAGTACGACTTATAGTTGTCCCATGTACAGATTCCCCCAGCTCAGTGGCAGTACGTTACAGCTCCTCCAGAGTTATCTTGGGGCACTAGGTTGCATTTCTGACCAGTTCACTCCTTGTTCGGTCTGTTAGTTTAGGTGGACGGCCGTGTCTTGGTAAGTTTGCAGTGGTGCTATACTCTTTCCATTTCCGAATGATAGATGGAACAGTGCTCCGTGAGATGTTCAGGTCTTGGGAAATCTTTGTATAACTTCTCCACAACTTTATCCCTGACCTCTCTGGTGTGCTCCTTGGCCTTCATGATGTTGTTTAGTGACCAATACACTCTGACCATAGCTCTGAGGCCCTCACAGAACAGCTGGAATTATACTGAGAGTAGATTATACACAGGTGGCCTCTATTTAAGGGTTAGGACAAGGTGTGAACATTCTGCAGTCATTAGGAATGTTATAAAGGCAATTTAATGAACTCAGAATAATGCTGTATGAATACTTATGCACGCCCCACTTTTCACTTTTCTATTTTTTGTAAAATAACAGAATCATGCATCATTTCGCTTTCACCTCACAGTTGTCTGTTACTTGTGTGTGAACGTTCAGTAAACAATTCTAAATCAAATCTTTATGTTTATGGTTGTAAACATGACAAAATGTGCAAAGGTTCAAGGTGTATTAGTACTTTCGAGAGGCACTGTACAGCACAAGGCAGTACGCGTACACACTTTTCCCCCAATTGAATCAACCTCCTAAAGGTCATTCTGTATAGTACATGTATTTGTGGAACTTTTGTGAGTAACTGTACTGCTCGGAGTAGAGAGTTTTAGAGAGTTTTACAGAGTAGAGAGTTTTATCACACATTGCAGCCAACTTCTGCTTGACTCATATTATTTTGAAGTAACGGTGCTCTTACTTGCGCGAGTGCCGTGACTCAACAAAGCATTCTCTTCATATTTTTTATAGAATTCATAAATCCAAACCTCCACTGTCACCGCGCCGTCTGCCAACATTTCAGCAGACAATGGCCAATCCCACGACGAGAAATGTGCAGATTCATGTCATTCCACCGTCCTACAACCTGGCGCCCGTATCGCAACGTCAAGGAAACGGTCAGGTTTGCTTTGTTATCACAGCAATCACAGAATTCCTCATTAGCAAAAAACCCTTTGTCTATAATCGAACACTACGGAATGACTGAGAGGTTTCACAAACACCAATTTTCCTTATATTTTCTTTTTCAAGTCTGGACTCCCTTTCGGACGATAAGCTTTAGTCGTCGCGCTGAGCTCGACTGTCGAAGGTGGTCCGAAGCGCGAAGCCAAACTATAACTCGCGGCGGTTGGGTTCCGTGGGCGGACGCAGCTACCTGCCCTATCATTAACTCTGTAATGAGCCGCAGACGGAGTTTTCAGAGTCACTACTTTTTTTTTTCGACAAAGCTCCACATTGTCGGGGACTCCACAGGCCAGTGGCTACAAACGTTAATCTTTGCAATTAACATGCCTCTATTCAGACTCGAGTGATTTACCCGCACTCAGTGAAGCTCGCTGCCTTCACGAGGGTTTTTCCTCTTTCTCTAGCATCTATTATTTTTTCTTACTGGACATTATAGTGCATTGTTGAGGGAAATGCAACTTGTTGGAGGCGCTAAGGCTGGCAATGTGCTGCAACCCTTGTAATACATCACATTTTTGCCCAGAAGTCAAATATTCAACCTTTTTAACTAAAGTACGCTTATTTACTGGCCTCTATGTTCAACATGCAATGGACTTTCTATCCATCATCAGGGCGCACCTGCTTTTTGCAACTTGTAATGATGTTATCTATAGCCACAGCTGGAGAAATGGAAACTGCGCTTGGCGATGTGCGCAGGGAGCGAGTGCCGGAGAGGGGAGTGGTTTTGGCCGCGCTAAGGAGGAAAGCCTTGCCCCCCTACCCCCCCACCGGAATCCAACATCCCATCAGTCAGCAGGACCAGACACGCCTCGGCCCCTTCTCTAATGTCCACTCTGTGACTGCGCACTGTTACAGCCGGACAGATCACAGCAGATACATTTACAAAATAGACACGATACATTTTAATGTGTAAAGTGTATATTATTTCTATGTTTTCCGATTATACCGTTTACTTTACTTGAAGCTGCCTGGTTGATGACAAAATGTTTCGATTTTCCTTTAACAGCCAATTCTGGTGTAAGCCATTACGTTTTGGGCACGCCAGCCTGGGTGGGTTTAACGTTTATTTATAAGCCTACACTTACATATTCTGAAATTCACAGTGTGTATGCTTATAGCGCCACAAGTGAAAAAAATAAATAATAAAAAACATAAACAGTATTCGGATGTAGCACGTGTCAGGGCCACCTCTCAACAAAATATCAGCAGACAGCAGAAAGATTTATGATTGGCGGATGGGCATTAGGTGGAGAGGGGGCGGCCATTTTGGATTAAGGGAAATATTTCTCACTCCTTGTTCCAGTGGGGAATCACAGGTCACTTAAACACCTCGGTTTTGGACAGCTCAATCACGACCTCAACACCTGAACGTGACACTGCACTGGGGAAAACAAATCATGATGGCTGTACAATATGCTGCGGCGTTTATCGCACACACAAAAATAAATAATTGTTGCAATCTACCACTTTCAACAGTCATTCATTCGCAGCTTTCCTCGACACGCGCTAACAGTGCACAGGGACAATGTTTATAGAGGTCACTGAGAGGCATCGCCTTTTATTGCGCTCTAAAGTTTACACATTTATTCCGCGGCTAAAATGCAACTCAACAGAAATAAAGGTTGCATGACTTTGCCCCCAAACAAAGGGGACGCTCCGCCAATTGGTGAAACAGTTGAAACCAGCTTTGAGTGGATTTAAAGGCACACTGCGTAACATTTTGGACTATACAGTTGCCAGCAATACAAAACATGCTCACGCTGATGACACAGGAAGCGCTATTTTTGCAGTGGGTAATCAAAGAATGGATATGAATGAGGAACTAACCTATTTAAATCTAATATGTGGCTGCCTTTAGTCAACATCTCCATGGAGACGTGCTGGAGATGTCCCACTCCCAGTCAAGTTAAGTCACGTCTTAGGAGAGGTTTGTTTTTAGGGATTTGACAGCAATAAAAATATCTGTAATAAAATAAATGCTTGTGGTTTATTCTAGTCATCTGGTAAAATGTGCCTTCAACACAAACTATGAAACGGGGAAATGAGAGACGTCGTTTTCAGACGTTTAACTGGTTTCGTCCGGGTCCCTCGCCGTGCCATTGTAAATAAAGCCTCCTCCTAAAATGGAAGATGTGGGTTCCTGTGTGTGTGGTCCCGCGCCCCAAACCGTCACCACGTGCAAACTCCGCAGAAAGCTTCTTGGAAAGACGAGGGCTGCGGAGGCTCACACATTCCCTGAGGCTTTCCTCCACTTCTGTATCGCTCCGTCCGCCGGCACCGGACTCCCTGCACATGTCGGGGTCAGTGAAAATAGCAAACACTGAGCCTGTGTACAATGTAAACATGACATTTTTTAAACATCACCTTTTTTTTTTTTTTACGATGTGAAAAAAGGAGATCAGATCAAGTTTTTTCCTTGAGCATCGACATTCCCTCAGACTTGGAGCACCACAGCAAAGTCGTTAAAAGATTATTAACGGCTGGTATAATGGTCCATTTATCTGCCAAAAGCTCTGACCACTGCCAGTAAATACCCTCGCCTATGCTGTGTATCTGTATAAGTGCCGTAGTATTTCAAAGCATTATTAAGACATTATTGAACAGGGAACTCAACTGTAAAAGCTCCAGAGCGATACCTTCCTCTGCTCCTATAAGCCTTTAATAAAACGACTAAACTAAATCCAACTTCTCCTCGACAGGAAATCCTTGGAATAACACAGAAGACGCAGTGGTCCCGAAGGCAGGAGAAGGGCCACAGATGTGAACATTTACATAAGCAACTCAATATGTCTTTGAACTTGATCTATGAGCGGAGCTTTTTCTGGAAGCTCAAGTGTTTAGCATATGCCGACATGTAAGACCTGCGGAAAAAGGGATTGACCCAAAGACGCACTTTATCTTTATGTAAAACGGATTATTGAAAGCTACACTGCGGAAAATCCCGGGGGATACGTTGGTGCGTTCAATGGAAAACATGCTGCCTTATCTTAAATACCGTAAATGGCTTGAATTAAGGACATTTATGTTGGTTTTCAATAGGTTTTGGACTGTCTTGAAATAACATTGCCAAAGGAACAAGCATTAATTTGCTTAGAATAAGAGAAATTAAAGCCACTATACCTGATTCTTTTTTTTTATAGTGGTAGAAGGCAAGGCAAGGCAACTTATTTATACGCACAAGGCAACTCAATGTGCCTAGAACCTAGAACCTAAACCAGATTAATTTTGGTCCTCCTGTAGTATACTGTAAATGCAGACATTTGTGGGAAAAAAACACTTTTTTAAATAAATTTCATTAACTCGCAGGCTAGTTTTCTAGCATTTCTGTGACAATGACCCCGAAAAGTGACCCATCTATTTGTGAAACGTGCCAACAAAACTCCCTGTAAAGAATCGGGGTATAACATATATGCAGCGTTGGGCACGTCACTTTAAAACTGTAATACATTGTAATATATGCTGTATTAGTAGTTACAACTATACAAATGTAATATGTTTGTATTACACATTGTATTTGTATTTCAAAAATGTAGCTGAGTTACACTACTTCGAGTTACTTTTGAGTTACATTTGGCAAAATATAAACCGAAAATAGTTATAATGGCACCGTGCAAAACTGCAGTCAAAGATTTCCTTTTCATTCTCTCTGTTTTGTTTTGACGACGTTAGCTACACTCAACTGCAGATCTTATACACCCGTGTACGTTTTTTTTCATTCATTCATTCATACATTTAAATGCACTTGTAAGTTAAACTGTTATATTCCTTAGTTACTTAGTATTATTTTGTAATACATTACGCCCAACACTGCAAATATGTTGGGAATGAGTCTGGAGCACAACTAACAATTTAGTGGCTTCCTCTTTTATTGTTTGTAAAACAAACAAACAAACAAAACAGGTATAGGACCTTTAACTTGCACTTAAAACAACAAACAACACTTAAAACAAGACAAAAACACATGAAATGAGACACACACACACGCACACACACACAAAAAGCCAAAGCTATGAACAATTGTTGGACTCATAAAGTGCGGTCCAAGTTCATAAAGCACTTTTCATTTTTATCTAAGATGCCAATTATACTAAACATGCTCCAAATGATCTGCTACAACATTTGGAAGAAGACCTTTGTGGTATTTTTTACCCATAAAAGTCACCTTGACAAAATGATGGTTGCATTTTAAAGTGCTTATTGTGGACATTCGTACGTATAGTGTGGATTTAACTTGTGTTTTCGAGAGGGACTTGCATTGCCTGTATTGTTGTGCTTATTTCATTGGATTGATTGATTCCGGGTCCCTGAAACTGCCGCCTACATCCTTGGGTATTGACTCACATGTTCGCAGGGAAAGCCTATACCACAAGTGAACATACAACTGGTTCAAAACCAAGAGGAAGAGAGGTGCTCCAGTAGTGAAGCCCCGTTTGTCTATTTCCTTTGTTTTTCATTGTAGAATCTCTCAACTCCACCCATAGACTTTTCATTCAAGCGTGACGAAATGTGAAGGAAACGCATATGTTTTTCAGATTAATATCTACTAACGGCACATCCTCTCTCTCCTCAGGGGTAAGGGGAAAAAAGAGAGAAAAGTAGTTGCTGCCACTGGCCATCGATGCCCTGTTGCCCCAAAGAGGAATGCCAAGGCAGAGGTTAGATCCCAGGGCCAGGAAGTGCAGGGAGTTGGCCCAGAAAACCTGGACTGACAGCGGGAAGGCTGCAGGGAACGGGACAGGAAGAGTGTGAGTGTTTTTTTTTTTTTTTTTTTTAAATAACAGCAGGCAGGACATGTCAGGTCAGAGAGAGGTGAATAATTATGGAGAGTCCCCAAACACAAAGTAGTAAATGCAGCTTTGAATGAAGACGGGGCCAAGCAAGTAAACTTTTGCATTGTAGACGTTTTACCTATATGGCGGGACTTTGTCAGCAACCGACAGTCTTTTAGCTGCAGGATGTATTTTGATTGAATCTTGTTGGGAGTGGTTTACTGGTTACACTGCAAAAAAAGTAAAAAAAAAATAAAATAAAAATGCTTCAAATAAAGACGGTTTAACCTGTATTCAAAGAAGAACTAAGTAACTTTTTTACCTCAATAAATCCTTTCCGTAGTCCCTCTGGGGGTGATACGAGTGTTAATGGGATGGTTGGGGGGTCTTTCATCTCCCCCTGGTGTCTCTGGCCAGAAAACCACCCTTGCAACTTCCCTGCGTTCGGGTCGGAGGCGCCATACACACTAATAGAATCACAAAGAAGAAGCTAACAGGCTAACGGGCAAAGCTAACTGCGGGCTACAGCCACTTTAGCTGTATTTACAGTCAAGTTTGAGTGAAAAAATAAAATAAATCTCCATCGTGTAATTGGATGTACAATATCCCACTCTCCCTTTGTCTTTTCTGTCAGCGTAGTATTTACCCTCACGGACAATGAATGATTTGAAAAAAACGCAACATGCTACGACACCTGCAGTGGCGCTAATGGCCTCTAGGGGCATGCGTTACTTAGTTCTGCTTTAAGTAATTTCAGTAGAAGACTCTGGTGTGGAGTCATTTTGCACTTGCAATGAAAACAACAAAACAGAGAAAAACAAGCTCATCATACAGTGTTGAGTGCAACAATGTTTTTTTCTTAAATTTGAATGCAAAAACTGGCAGGTTTTTTTTATGTTTACTTTACAAATCAAGGGCAAATACACCTATTTCAAGAAACATGTAGGCCTACTTAATTTTTTATAGCGTAGACAAAACAAAGAAAAGTAGTAGTAGTAGTAGTAGAATGGAAATGGCAATAACAAAGCACTAGTAGATTCCAGCCTGCTGCTTAAAACAATGGTGGTTGCAGAAATCGTCTCTTCAGATGAGAGGCCTATTAGGTTGTGCTACATGCTAAAACAGTACGGATGACAACTTGTGAACCTTTTTTTTTTTTTTTTTTTACGATGCAATGGATGGCCTTCATAAATCAAGAGCACTTGAATTGGTTACGAAACAGACGTAAACTTCATTATAGTCAAATAGACTAATACATAGAAAAGGGAAATGAAAGGAAAATGCAAAAAACATATGCCCTCTCATCTGGCCCGAAGCAGACATAGCTAAATAAGAAACATTGGAAGATGTGGAAAGCATAGACAACAACACATCAAAAAGCGGCCCATAATAAACTTCTGTTTTTTTTTCATTTGCTCAATCACTAACACAATAACCAGTTATATGCTTGATTTCAGCTGGCTCGGAGGTCGTTTCATTATACTTTCATCTCCCTGTTTGACCACGGTCTCATTTTACAACGATGAATTGTCCGTCGTACCGCCCCAGTGTGACTCAGAATAAATATTTGAGTTTTCAGAGGTATGTGCACGGTTTTAAATCTCCCTGTGATGAGCTGCACTGTGTCCGCCAACACAGCCCGCGCTTTGGCGAATATACAATGGGAAATCATATACATTTGACTAAAAGTATGGTATTTTCTCCTCTTTTCAGATCACTATAACTCCTTCATTGTCTTATTACAGGGCTCAATTCGGGGATTACAAGGGATCTACACCTTCAGACTAAACAGGGCGTGGCTATATAGTTGGTGTCTTATTCACAGCAGGCATTCAGGCACGCATACAAGTTTGGTCGACCCAATAAGAAGTGTTGGGTCGAGTACAGACGGAAACAGATGTTCGTAGATGAGAACAGACAGAACCGTCAGACCAGCGGCCAATGCAAGATTGACTTGCCTGATAAAGTGCCTTTGCTTAATTTATTTTATTTTATTTATTTTATTTGCCAAATTTTATTTAATTTAACTGTTATAATGTTCTTCCCTGCGAGAGATTTTGTAAATTATATGTTGTAAATAAATTTGTGAAAAAAATAAAATAAAATAAAATAAAAAGCAATCAATGCAAGATGGGACTTACTGTGTACAGGGAAATTATCTGGCGCCATCTAGTGGCTGCGTAGAGATGCATTAGTTTTTTTTTTGTTTTTTTTACTTAGGCTTCACAGCGGAATCAGACTGCGGTTTTAGCTCTCTCGCATCTGTGTGCGTTAGTGCACAGGTAAAAAAAAAAAAATCTAATCTAAAAAGAACGTAGTTGCAACAAAATGATCGGTGTGGTAAACATATTAGGATGTGTTGTTTTCTAGACCCTATCAAGTAGTTACTCCTAAAAGTCACGTGACAAAGGGTGGCAGAAAACCCTTGCCAAATTGAATTCCAGTTCCAAACAAGGATCTTCACTGCCTTGTCGTTGCTGTACTATTTAAAACTATAGTCCTTTTGTTCATTTCGACATTTGAATCAGTGCACCACTAGAGGGCGGTCGATGAACGCCGTAAAATCCAGCAGCGCTCAGCCTCCCTTTTCCTGGCTTGTGGTATGTACCGTAGTTTGCATGGACGTTAACCTCTTACCCGTGCTCATACGGGTAGGAGAAAACGTGCTCATACGTATAAACAGTTTCTGATTTTTAATGTTGCTTGATAAATTCCCACAAAATTATACTACATGGTGTAAAGAGTGCTAAACACAGCTTTATTTCTGAAAGCCAAGATTAATAGATTCACCTTTCCCAGTTTCCAGCACAATCCCTCTATGCATTTGATAAATCTATGTTGCATTAAAATGGTTGGTTTAATCTGGAACACTTTGATGAGCTTCACCTACAGGCCATGTCATGCCCATAGTATTTGATTAAAGGCTGGGAAAGGTCGTAGCTCTTCTTCATGTGTGTGCAAGTCAGCTCACATCGTTTAGTCGCTGCCACATAAATTATTGGATGAACAGTGAGAAAGATACTGTAATGTGTACGGTAAATATGAATGTGTTGCCCTGTTTAAAATACAGTGCAACACGGTTCACGGTTAATATCTTTAGGTTTTACACCTGCAATATGTATGTTTAAAGGTCATTACTTTAATTGGAGTAAAAGGTAATACTGCCTGACCAAATAAATAAATAAATAGGCTACAAAAGGTCGCCACCTGGATTTAACAAACTGTCATGATCTAGGGTTGCTGCAGACCTGAACATCTTGAAGGACCAGGTTACTGTATATCCTGAATGACCAGGTTACTGTGTATCCTGAATGACCAGGGTATATATCAGCTGACGACCTGACAGCCTGAATGACCAGGTTACTGTATATCCTGAATGACCAGGGTATATATCAGCTGACGACCTGAACATCTTGAAGGACCAGGTTACTGTGTATCCTGAATGACCAGGGTATATATCAGCTGACGACCTGAACACCCTGAATGACCAGGTTACTGTATATCCTGAATGACCAGGTTACTGTGTATCCTGGTCATTCAGGATACACAGTAACCTGAATGACCAGGTTACTGTATATCCTGAATGACCAGGTTACTGTGTATCCTGAATGACCAGGGTATATATCAGCTGACGACCTGAACACCCTGAATGACCAGGTTACTGTGTATCCTGAATGACCAGGGTATATATCAGCTGACGACCTGAACACCCTGAATGACCAGGTTACTGTGTATCCTGAATGACCAGGGTATATATCAGCTGACGACCTGAACATCTTGAAGGACCAGGTTACTGTGTATCCTGAATGACCAGGTTATACCATAAATTGAATTCTTCTTCCCTGATGGACATATTGCAAGATTCCAAAATGTCAGGACTCATCGGGCTTCTATTGTGAGTGGTTCAGGGGGCATAAGACGTTATTTTCACACATGGATTGGCCACCAGCAGAGTCCAACGAGAATCTCTGTAATGAGTTGGGGAAAGTTTTGGGCTGTGGTCACACATTCCCATCATCAAGACAAGATCTTGAAAAAATTAACGCAACACCGGACCTTTTGAAGATAAAGATAAAAATTAAAGCTTCAGTCTTGGGTGATAAGAAAATGACCTGGAACAACCCAAGTAGCTGAGACAACGCTTAACTGTCGGGGGTTCGCATCCCAGCTCCTGAAGGGGGCCAATGTTGTTGTGTCATTGGGCAAGACACTGCACGTATGAATGAGAGTGTGAATGGGCGACTGGTTCCTTGCTGTAAAGCGCTTTGGGCCTAATGAAGGTAGAAAAGTGCTATACAAGTTGAGACCATTAACCATTTTACCATTTATTTTACCATGTATGTAACAACTGGTGTTTACCACTAATGCTTGCACTACAAATCACCAGATACGTCTTTTTATTTCCAGTTGCTATCCCTAACTGAATGAATGAATCTTCTGCACCCTACCTCGATTTTTGACCAGTGTAACGGCTGATGCCATATTTCTGCTATGACATTGCACTAACAAGATTTTTTTTTTGTGATGTAATGTGAGGTAATGTTATGCAATACTCATTTTAGAATGGATCCGGGTCAGGGCTATATATCGACTTTCAGCTACTGTGGACTCACGTAAAACGTTTTCATCTAAGTCAGGAAATACTTATTAATACTGATTTAATAACCCCAATATTCACGTCACAAAGAATTACAGTAAGTCGTCTTTTCTGAGCTTTTTACAGAGTTGCAAAGTTGATTTCTCTCTTTTTCTTTTTAAACGGTATTTCCAAGAGCTCAAAACACTTTCATGCTTTTTCTGCACTCTACTTTAAGTTAACATGATACCAATGCTCATGTGAAAATAAAAATATCTAAATATTTGATACATATATTTACTCAAAGGTTACAGCATAACATTTAAGTAAAATATGTCTTTCCCCATCTGCATATTTTGGATGAGGGCATACTAAAAATTAACATAACAAACATTAACGTTGATTGATATTCAAAACACCGGAGGCATAGTGAAAGATTACCAGCTTTTATTTGTTGAAAAATAGAGCTGTTAAGTCAAAAGGGGGAAAGTGAGAGAAATGAATATATTAACATAATGTAAAACCAGAGCGGAGGAATGGAAACAGTACAAACTTGGCATAGTGCTGCTGCCAAAACAAAAACAACAAAAAAACATTATAGCTTTAACAATGGGCCATCTTGTTCAGTCCATTGGGGCACTTACTGTATATTCTTCATATACATTATTTTGTTCGACTTTCTTTCTTTCTTTCTTTCCCAAGTACTAAGAAATTCAAACCATATTATTTCCTAGATGTCATCTCCACAAGTCCGCACTGTTAGACGTACAGTTCTTTCCCGAATAGTTTGGCCGCAAAGTGTGCTCTTTAGTGTTACAAAAGACATGGCATTCCTCCCACCGCTTCTCGTGCCAGTACTGCAAGGTCAAATAGCAGATAACAGAGTTCCCTGTTATTCATTCACAAGCTTTAGAAACAGCTGAAAATATGTATAAAGGTTTTCCATAGTATGAACACATATTCTGCACTATGGCCGCAGCCGTCTAGGCAATCTTAAGGATCATAAGACAACATTGTAAATTTGGCCCGATACAAAATGTAAGACTGCTTGTCTAGACATTACGTAGAAAAATAAACAAAGTCTCGCTACCACAATGTTAAAAATACACTCGGCTACTTTTCCACATCACCTTTTTAGACATATCTTTCATCCAACGGGCCGTAGAAGCTTGCGATACATAGCTGCATCAAAGCCTACGTTTAAACTCTGCAATTAGAGCTCCCCCCCCCCCCCCCCCTCACTCAAAATGAGAAAACCACGCATCAATCGGAATACCAAAAAGCTGTGTAAAAACCTGTAATTATTGACTACAGTGTGATGAATGAAAAAGCTGAGTGCCAAATAACACTAGTGCACACCTGTCCTTCGCTTTTTGGGACAGCGCCAAAGTCAGCAACGGTCAAAACTGTTTACAGCGGCACGATGGCACGATGAATGTTTGATTCCGTGGAAATAAGACATATTTACAGTATCTTAATCTGCTCTTGCTGCCTCCCTCTTTGAAGCTTTCATAACACGTTGAGCGTCATTTGAGCGTGCCTTTAAGCAAACATGTCCAGATATGTTTAATGATTATGGTTGATGCTATAAGTGTTCCTACGCCCGATCACTTGCCTGTTGTCTATCGTTTGACTTGCACCTGCCAACCGTAAAACGCCACACGTCCTTTTGACAATTACATCCTTTTTTGTATTCACATTTTTCAAATTTCACCAGCAGCAAGTGATTTCAGGCCCCTCGGCTCAAATACCCTGATAGTGTTAGGAGTGTTCTTTGTGTCAAGGAAGTGCCATAATGTACCCACATTAGGGCTGCACAATATATCGCCAAACGATTAGGTCTTCCATCTGACTGAGATTTGCACATTTATTTTCCAATTAAGGTTCAGTTTAGCCTCAAATCACATATTTCTCATATCGTGCAACCCCTGTGTCCACTTTGACCATGTCCAGTATGTAAGCAATGAAAACCCACAAAATCTTTAGATAGTATGGCATGTCCCTTATTAATTATACCATAATCTTTGTGCTGATAGGAATGCAGTAAACTGGTTACTAAAACAAAAGTCCATCAACAAAGTGTAGCAACACTTGGAGTTACAAGTCTTAGTTTCACTTCCACTTTGCGTAGTGTGTACAGTTTTTAAATCTTGTTTCTTAAGCTTGACACATGACCTTTTCAATCTCACACGGTCCGTATGGGTTTCATGTGACAGTCCACCACAGTTCTTTAACCGTGTGATCGGAAAAAAAGTCACACAAAAAATATTAAAAAATCCTTTGCTTCAAATGAGCCACTGTCGCGGTAATATCCGATGGCTCGTTCGGATATTATCCATGTCTCTGCTCTTTTTGAGAAGGGCGCTTTTCAAATAGAGAGTTAATTTTTTTTTTTATTATTCATTAAAACGAGAAGTCTTCAACGAGCTCAATCTCCCTTTGCGGATAAGGCTTTAAAGTTTACTGCTGATGTCAAGGTATGATCTCAAGAGGCGAGCACGACCTCTTTCCAAGTCTTTTCAAGGTCTTTAGACACTTCAGAATAGCGAAATCCCGACGCGTAACGGGTCCAATATAAATGTTTAGCCTACACCCGGATTTCGTCCTCCTCGTCGTCGTCCATAAAGGTGAACTCGCCGTCTTCTGCGTGACGCGGCGAGCTGTACTTCGCGCTGTCCGTGTCCTCGTGGATGTACTGTCGTTTCTCGTCGCCGACCGACTCGGCGCTGGAGACGGAGCAGCTGTCGTCGTGGCTGTTGCGGTCGTTTCTGGCTCGGATCTCTTGCGCGTAGCTGTCCAGGCTCCTCGGCGGCCTGGCGGGCGCCCTCACTTCGGCGTCGTCGTCGTCAATGTGCGGGATGTACGACGGCGAGGCTCGTCCGTCGCTCGCCTTGTCCTCTTCGAATCCCAGGTCGTCCTCCTCCCATCCCTTCTTCTCCATTACGCTCAGGATATCCCCGAGCATGGACGGTCCCAGGTCGATATGGAAGGACATCATGGACTCGGCGTGCTTCATCCCGACCGGCTTGGGCATCGACGGCGGCAGGTCTGTCAGTTCGCCGAAATTCCGCTCGTCAAACTCGACATCTAGCGAGGCCATAGCCGCGGCTCCGTTAGCGGGCTTGTGATCGACTTCTGTTAGCTTCTTCATCGGACTCGACGAGGCGCTCACTGGGATACGGTAGGCGCCATTGCTGCCTACATCGTCTTCGTTCAGATAAGGCAGAGATATCGCGTTTTTCACGTAAGCAGAGGAGCCATTGCCGGGGGCGGCCATGCCGTAGTTGTCGGCGCGGTTGACAGACTGGGAGCGCTTACTGCTTCTGAACGTGCGAGACAGGAGACTCGGCTTGGAGCTGGTCACGTCGTGTTTCGTCTCCGGCTCCCTCGGAGGTTCCCCTGACCGGGTGGCGAGAAAAGAAGTGTCCCCGAACGCGTCGCCCCCCCGTCCCACGTGCATAGTGTGGCGAAAGTCTCCGAGGGGGGCGCTAATCATCTCTGCGGTCAGGTCGGCACGAGACCGCCTCTTGTTTTGGTGGGAGTTGGACACAAGCTGCTTCAGGATTGGCATGGTGGCAGTCTTTTTAGGACGAAAAAACGCACAGCACTAATGGAGAGTAGATTGAAAAGGCGGTTCACTTCCGATCGGTGAGTGTTATAGTCCTCAAAACAAGAAGAACCCCAGGAGGTGACGTATATCCATTGTGGTCCACACGGTAGAGATCAGGGTAGGCAGACCTGGAAGAGAGAAGAGGGCTACATTAGAACTCCAGACTACAAATGGTGGTGCAGGCGAAAGTGTAGAGCAGTTTTCTGAACCTATTCTTGTCGCAACCTCCATTAAAACATCTGCTAGTGTTTCGCGACCTCCACAATGCATATCTCTTCAAAATAGAATAAAAAATAACTCTTTCATATGATCTGGCGACCCCCTGAAATGTTCTCACAACTCCCAGGTTGATTGTCCAGTAGTTAGTGGCTGCTGCCAGGCCAGGATGAGTGAGATTGTGTTTGAGAGTGCGAGCTGGGTTCATCAACATGTACTGTTCAAACCAAATAAACAAACTAATAAATAAGCCTTTACTACGGTGGGGAAGTACTTTTCGGTTTTTGCCATGGTTTAGGTCTTAATCAAAATAGTAACCGATCTTTACATTGTTTTATTTACTGCTCTGTTTTATTGCCTTAATGTTTGTTACAGCCCTATGAGGCAACTCCTGTTGTGATATTGGGCTATACAAAACCATTGATTGATTGATTGATTGATTGATTGATCTTAATTTCTACCGCACAAGTGTGAATGAAGATTATTTTTGATTGGAACGTTGGATTATCAATAATAAATTCTGTCTCAAAACAAATTCTGTGAACTATTCTCTAGGTCCTCCAAACCCCTCTGCCTCGTTTTGGTGCAAGTTATTGTTTACCCTGTTGAAAAGCCATTGCAAGCAGCTCTGAAACCAATCATCTTGAATATCTTTAACCCTTGTGTCGTCCTTGGGTCATGTTGACCCGAAAGCCACTGGAGCCGCAGCGCATCCAAATGGCCCAAAAGCCACTGAAGGATTTTTGTAAAAAGAAGCAGAAAAACATATGAATGTGTGGTAATTTTCAGGCTCTTTTTTGAAGTGTAATTTTTTTTACATTAGGGTCTTTAACGGGTGCAAAATTGAAGGATCACACGAGGGTTAAGATGGCATGTAATGGAGCCCCCATAGGCATGTTCAAAGCTACTAACACTTCAATCTGAACAGAGCCAGACATAGAACACCATTAAATCGCACTTGAGTATTTTGTTTTATTCAGTGGCTTGAAAGGATGTTATATAATGGCAAAGAAAGGCTTTATAGGCTAAAGTTCACAACGCTTTGAGCCAGCCAATAGAAATAGCCTCAACTGGTTACATCCCATTGCTTACATTTTTTGGTGGGTCTCTCTTTAAACCTTTCATATGGCGCTTTCATATTTCCAAACGGAGTACCACTACTGTGCTTTATAATCCATTCAGGCCTCTAGCTGTTACATAACCAGCGAGACACAGGATACCGGCAGTCTGAGCAGTTCACGCTGGCAGGAATAAAAGAAAAGCGGAGAGAGGGGAAAAATACAGCGGGACAGCATTAGTGGCAAAAGAAAAAAAAAAGTCCAGATCGCATGTATTGTGTTGAAACTGTGCTATCGTCGGGAGATAAGATTTCTGTTTGTTTTTTCAGCAAATATTTCGACATGTCCAGCGGAATATCTCACCGCAATCATCACCATTGTATCTGGTTTGTTTAAAGAGACGGTGCAGGGTTTGGTCAAGCAGATAATATTCCCCAAGTGGTAGTTTAACATCGGCACGGTAGTGTTGCGTGGAAGCGGGCCTCAGCAGTGATAGGAGGCGAACTCGGACTGAACCGATAAATGACTCTTTCTGTCTGACAACACTCAGTCAGCAAGGTTAAAAGAAGTCATCTGGGTTTGTTGAAAATGAGTCTTAGTCTAACAAACTGATTACTATGACTCTACGCTCTTCAAGACACATCTGCGTAATGATGACAACACATGGCTACCAACAATGTCACCACGAGAGCCAAGTACAGACAGGTTTCATTCAACAGTTCCAGCAGATTGTAACCTACTCTAGTTGATTTTTATTTGGTGATGATGACTCTGTCTGAGTGTTGAAACGTATGTTCAAATCGTGAACTAAAGCCGTAGCCCAATGACTTTGATAACATTTACCAAAGCTCCAACTCTCCAGCAGACACGCTTTGCAAACCGTATTCCCTTTCTATTACACCGACTTAGCCTCCAGCGTGCAACTCTAATATGACCTGCTTCAGCAGGGTTTCACACAAGTGTCCTTAAGTCACCGATGACGTCAGCTCCCCAGCCCTGCCCCTTTAACCGAATCACACCGTCAACCACCGCCCACTGGCCTCGTGCACCGCTAACAAGGCGCTCGATTGTAGCGCGCAGACAGCGGGGCCAACCCCCCCCCCCCCCCCCCCCATGTATTTTTTTCGAAGCGCGAGCCAGATACCCACGCTCCTGGGCCCGTCCATGAATGGGCCTTCTTCGAGGATAATCGAAAAAGCAGCGACGTCAGCGGAGGAAAAATATGTGCGTCGCTCGCTCAACAAGACGCCATTGAGTTGGAAAGGCAACAGTGGCACTACAGGGAACAGAGAGGGGGATTTGAGAGACTGCGACTGAGTCTATGAACACTCGATAACGCGGATGACAAGGGGCATTGTTCAACGCTCAACAAGTTCATTCAAGAGATCTTCACTAGACGGGGCCGCAGTGCTACGAGTGTTTTGGCACTGTAATTAGATCGTTCAAAAGCAGTGTTTAAACAAGATGAATAACAAGTGATACAAGCTGACTTTTCACACGATAGTCAACATCTATACTGCCAAGACACTGCACAAGACATTTTCCCGAGACAAATGCATTTTAATAATGTGGAATTTAGGGGAATGTTTCTCGAACAGAGCCACTCTTAATGTGGTACACAGGGTCCTGAATGAAATCGTGTGTGTTCTTTGGGTTTTACCCTTCAAGTCAAAGGTTGTCTTGTCATTTTACAACCAGCTGAGTCAGGGTTTAGTCCGAGCATGAGCCACTTTCACACCTGGTTGAGTCTGGATTTACAAACAAATACTGCACATTATAAAAGGTGGTGCCTGTGTGAACTGTGAAAAGTTTGAGAAATACAGTACACTTGGGTGCCTTTACCTTAACATGTCTCAGTGACCATTTCGAGATAGGAAATTTAACACTGTACTGTGACAATTTGTCGAAATACAGCATTATATATATATTTGTAAAATTGATAGACCAAACTACATTATTTCAGGAATGAGAGAAGTCATAGCTATGCACAGAAACATGCACAAATGCATGTCTTTTATAGTTTTCGTTTAACAATCGCACCAAGGACAGACGTTTCATTTTGAGATTAGTGGCCTTGTAGGGTGGGTTGTCTTCGAGTGATTTCCTGAATTCCTTGCTCACCATTTCCCTTTCTGACTTTTTCTTTGACCCTTTAGGACTCCCTTTGTTGTTGTCGAGTTTGTGTCCTCCCCATTACCCAACCTAACACATGAACAATAGGCAAAGACCTCCAACTACTGCTGACCAAACCCATAGCTCAAGATCTGGAGATGCATCCCCGGGCAATAAAGTGCACCTTAACCATTGCTTTTTTTCAAATTGTTCAAAGCATCAACAAATGCACAGCACAACAACATGAAACAATAGAGCTGGATTTTCAGACAGCGTGTATAACAAGCGTGCCACATAATTATGGCTTTATTGTATCAACAGCTGTTTAGGCTCCGTAAACTTTGCCAACTTGAAAGATTATGGCTCAGCGCAAATGCCAAGCAAGGCCCTGGGAGCAGGTCCGTGGCGGGTACATTAACATAGACTCATCGTTAGCTAAATCCTTTATTACTTAATGCCTTATGCAACGGCCAATTACTCTATGCCACACAAAGGCCAATGAATGTATGACTGCCCATTGAAGAAAGGCCCCTGTTGGAAATACCGCCCCCTGTTGGCAAATGCTTTGCACTTCTCTATGGCAACATGAGCAGTGTCATCCAACCAAGGTTTCCTGTTTCTGGGCTAGAGTGGGGCCAGTTCAGATTGTCTTTTTTTCCCTATCCCCTACATAGAAAGATCACTTCACAGGAGATGGATTAACCTTCCATGGGGGGCCAAAAGGAGGGACCGCACAATGCTACTGTTACCGGGAATGCTTTTGAAGTGGCTTGTCAGGGGACATTCAAACTTGGTATAAAAAGGTGTCACTTGGTGCTCAAATATCAAAAGGTCCCTAGTTGCGCCCCGGTCGCTCTGTAGCAATGGAGTCATTTAAAGTCCTTTGGGGCCCACTCGGTTTGTGATGAGGCCCAGTTCTCAGACGACCCTCCCCCCCAAGGATCATCAAAACGGCCATATTGTGAGACGATGAAGATGAAAGATGGAGAAAAGCCCCGAAGGCAAAAAAAAATAAAATAAAAAAAAAGCCCCACTCACGCTCTATTTTCAATACAAGGTTTGGAAGACGAAAGGCAATGTCAAGGGCAATAACTGTTTCAAAGAGCGATTCTTAAAACAGTGTGGACTGATTGTAAATGTTCGTGCGTGTTTAGCATATAAAGTGTATCTTGTGATGCTACTTTTTACAGTCTGCAAACCTGTGAGAAATACTCAACAAAGCGCAGTCAAAGTTTTACGTAAGATCCATCAGACCCACAGGGCTTAAACAGAAACCCACCTTAAAGGTTTACGCAACAGTTATGCATACACGGTAGGGAGGCAAGAAAAATGTTTGGTCGAGTCAATTTGTTTCTTTGGATCAGCTCCTGAAATACAAAGTTCCATTACCATCATTACCAATGATGAGCTAAAGATATTTGAGAACTACAAATGTCTTCTTCTGAAAACATTGAAGAGGCAGCAAAGCGGAGGCGTCACAAGTGGCGCAACAGGAAACAAAAAAAGGGACAAACGAGGAGGTTTCCGGGCAAGACTCGCAGCTAAGCCACAAGATGGTGAAAGACTGTTGTGGCGAGGCGGGAGATGCGCAGGAGGAGGAAGGAGGAGGAGCTGACCAGTGCAGGACACCGCGCTCTGGAATGGACAAACCCAGGAGGCGGTGCACTGACACTACCCTGCAGACCTTTCTGTTTCCATCACACACACACACACACACTCGCATTTGTCGATGAGAACAAATGTGGACAAATGCTGCCTTCTGGTGGGAGTTATGGAATCATTCAGAGGTGCCTGTATTAAAACAGAAAAGAAACCGCTAAATACAACTATGAAGGTAAGCTACATGCAAATGTTATGCCAACACTAGCTAAAGCTGTGCTAACAGCGGCTAAATGCTATTATCGGGGAAAATCCCCTTTTAGCACAGCGGTATGATGTTGTGAAATATTAAATCCGTATGGCCTGCGTGTCAATAGTGAGGGCTGTCCACTCTCTCGTCGCCAAACAGAGGCCGGCAGTCTGTTCCCGTCACATCAGGCACGGGCTAGCGCGCTTCGGCCACAGCCAGAGGTCGGTCCCAAAACCTATACCTGGTCAGACCGGTTTGGCACTGGCCTTTGTTATGGAAAAGCTCGACAAAGCGGGTGAAAGAGCCATTCGGCTGACACAGAGGAGCACTGAAGGCATTTCTCCGGTTTCCACGACCTCCAAAAACATGCTGGTCAGGCTGGCCCACAATGGCGGCACGCTCAGTCGCAGCGGCTCAGGACTAACCCAATACCTGAAACGCAATTGTGTTGTACAAAACGACAAATAAAGCACTTGCTTGCTTATCATTTTGTTACAGAATACAGAATCAATATGAAGATGGTTTAAACAGTCAATCTTTGGCTTTTTGTCCGTTTAGAAAATTGTAAAGGCAGCTATTATTTAGGTAAATGTATGTTCTCTGTCTACAGATGGGTACTTTTGTCAGAGAAAATGGCTACTATGGTCGAGTTGCTCCATGATCCAAGTATGTTTTTTCGTCGAGTTCCCAGTCTTGCACAAAAACCTTTACGTAAACGGAGATCTGAAATAGCAACGCGACTCCATGAATGATTAAAAGCCAGCAGTGACATCACCAGTTCGCTCCAGAGCCATCCGGGCTCCTCCTGTAATCCACAGCTTCAGACAGTACACAGTCGTCTGCTGAGCACTTTCCCCCCAGCAGAATACGCAGCCTAAACTGGCTGTGGTTGGATTAGGCAGTCAACACCCTGGGGTTACGCCAACAGGGATGGTCTAAACAACATCTGAATATTTCAATAGGAAGGAAGGGGACAATCATTTATTCATGCTACGTGGAAGACTCCCTGTGAGTGTGAAAGTGTGTCAGGTAAATGGTGATGTTTGAAAAGCTGAGGCAAAGGTAAAACAACTGGGGCTAAATTAGAAAAAAAGTGGATGTTATTAATGCTTTTTGAACCAATTCTAACAAACTTAGTTGCAAAGGCAGTTCAAAGGATCATTGCTCTTAAAACAATGTTTTTTTTCTCCATTAAGTTCAGTAAATAAACACCATTCATATAATTATTTTAACACGTTGGATCTACGGGGACGATCTTTTTAAGGAAATCATTGCAGCAACAAGCAACCTAAAACTCTGGCTGTATCAATATGCAAGTACTAGTGTCTCAAACAGTGGTGGAAGAAGTACTCGATATTCTTATTTAAGTAAAAGTGCAGATACAGGACCAAAGATGTACTTAAGTAAAAGTATATGATAAAACTTATATGATAAATGTTTACTTAAGTAAAAGTACACACGTATGCACTGTAAAATGTACATAATGATTTAAAAGTATTTAAGCGTTTAATGTGCAGGATTTTTAAATCATTAAATCATCATCAAACCAGGTCTAAACTAGTAAACCATTAACTCAGGTCAAAAACAGGAAGTAAACCAGGTCTAAACCAGGTCTAAACCTGGACTAAACTAGGTCAGGTCTAAACCAGATCTAAACAAGGCCTAAAGGAGTAAACCACTAAACCAAGTCTAAACTGGGACTAAACCAGTTCATCGAAGAGAAGTCACTTTGAAAATAAAATACTTTTAACCCAATTTAAAACTGTAGTGGAGTAGAAAGTACAGATACAGCCTCTAAAATGTAGCAAAGTAAAAGTAAAAAGTATTTTATTCATCATAAAATGTACTTAAGTAAAGTAAAAGTATCTATAATTTGTACTTTTTACTTGTACTTTTTACTTTCCACCACTGGCCTCAAAGTTTTCAAAAGTGTTGATGTGGCAAAACAACTTTTATTTATCGGTTGTTCAATTATCTGGTGGGTGACCTCAAGTGTGACACTGTATAAGGTTTGTGAAATTGTTAAATATGTCCGTCTGTCAGGCATCTAACAAATCCTTGTAGCCTGAGAAGAAATATTGTTAAGATTTATACAATGGTGACAAAGTTTGACCCTATGGACACGTTTGTGTTATCGATAGACAAACTGGTGCCTCAGTATTTAAATCTGACTAACAAGAAAAAGTCCCTGGGATAGCAAGTGAGATAGCAACTTTGACCCAAGATATATTGAATCAGGACTAGCCTTAACACAACCTTGAACTAGGGACAATCTCCTCTATTGTTCAGGCCCATAACAATAGGACCATGCAGCACCCGCTCCATTGATGTGCTAATGAGTATACAAGTTAGCTTAGCCTGAGTAACATTTCATAATCAATTAATCAATGGGGCCTGCGCAAGAATGGAATACACGGGACAAAGGGGGAGGGCAAACTTAATTTGGCCCCCGCGTTTTCGAGGCCCACGTCCTGCGACCCAGAGTGGAGATTCTCACGGGGGGAGGGGAGAGAGACGAGCTCCAAAACAAGACACCGAATCCGGTTAGACCATGAGTAGTATCTTACCAAGGAAGCTGAGTCACTCGCAATCGATGCATTCCGCTGAATAAGGACTAAGCGTTCCAAGACATGAAATGAAAATGACTATGGTGTCTGTAAAAAAAAAAAAAAAAATCATCTTTTTCATACTTTGCCTCAATTTACTTTTGCTGATTAACTTTACTTCCACTTCAATACCATTTCGAGCACATCTCCTGCCTTCGTCTAAAGTTGTATTTTCAATTGAGTGACTTGATTTATGCTTCAACATTTGCCAAATTACCATGAAATTTCTACAGCGCAGCTTCAAAGCGCCGGGTAGATAGGTGTAACAGGAGTAAAAGCTGCTTCGAGTGTTATGGGAATGCGGCGCACTCTATAAAAAATGCAAGCGAGCGCAATTCATTTAAGTTCTGAACATCTCCTCGCCGCATACAAATTCCTGCTAATTGTCCTCAAGTTGCTGCTGAACACATTTAGAGTGAATGAGAGAAAGTCTGAGCGAGCCGTAGAACCAGTTAAACCTGTCTCACCAATTTCCACACAAAGCTCCCAAGCTTCAAACCACAGGGACAGATTGCACACATATCGGGAACGCAATGGCCTCCAGGTCGCCGAACGGCGGGGCTGAGGAGCGGTTTGACACAGGTAAGTTTGGTTATTAGCCAACACAAATCGGAGCGAAACACCATTAGGATGACAGGTAGAGCCGCTCGGGGCCACTTTGAATATGCAAGCGCTCCCTGTTTACCGTCACCGAGGCAAAAAATGTATTACACACTGTCCCCATGACTAGACACTAGGCAATGACAGTATTGGATTACAAAGGTTCATTGAGCAGAACAAAACACCGGGTGTGTGGAAATGTTTTTAATGAGGTTTTTTTCCAAACTGCTCCCAAGGTAAGAAGAAAGGTATTACAGTAAATATGGTATTGCCTTGGTTTGCTTAGATGTAATCCTTTTAAAAGTTGTCATTTCACTCTATTGCCATCAACACTGTACAATACTGTATACAATTTTGACATCCCAAGCACAGATCAACAGGGTCACGATTTGCCGTATGCATGCACATGTGAATGTCACTGCATTGGCTTAGGATTTGATGCGTTGGGCAGAATCACAAGTCATTTTGTGCTCTGTAATGATGGCATATCAATTTGGCACATACAGTAGGTCAGTGGTTCTCAGCTGCTGGGCCGGAACACAAAAGTTGGTCGTGACTCTTGAGCCCTTTCCAGTCATCAAATAGGACAAAAATGGAGGTTTATTGACTTTGAACTAGAAAGCCAGTGACTGTTGTTTACATTACTGCAGCAGTATTGGTAACTGGAAGTAAAATATCCTTATAAACTCATTTATAAGAGGAGTTGGAATGTGAGAAATATGTTTAGAAAGTTAGGACTACAGCAAACAATATAAATGCATGTGCTCCCACTTTCATTGTTTGCAAAGAGGGGAGAAAAAAATCAGGTATTTAACATAATTGTTAACATAATTTTACATTATATAGATTCAATTGTTTCTGGAGAGTGGGTATTATTGATGCTAAACGAGTTCAGAACCTTCAGGCTATAACCTTTCTCTGTTTATCTGGGCTTGTACCCATGTTTGTAAAAAGCTAATTGTTTTTTAGCTAATAGTTTAAAAATAAATCTAAGGGCTGACAGAATACAAAAATCGACTTGTTCCACACATCGTATTTAACCCTGAAACTCGCCTAAGGAGGGTCTTTCACAAGGGTCAAAGGACTATTTGGTTTAGGTCCTGACAGGAAGATGAACAGTCGTCACATTGATTCGAGAAGGCAGGTCCTAACAGGGCGAATACTGGGCAAATATCCCGACATCAGCAGTCCTGCCGCCAGAGTACAACCTCTGTGTGTGTGTACACTGTAATGCTCCGACCTCTGGGGGCCCCAATGCCACACAGGCAGAAACAAAACCACAGGAGGATTAAGGGCAGCGCGATCGGAGCGAGCAAACACAAGCAGCATGCCCGAGCCGGCCTCCGCTCTGGGCCCGGGATGAGGCCAATTATACACCTCTCAAAAACACACAAATCACAGTGGGATGTCGGGATTAATCAAATAAACAATTATGATTAGACATTACAGTCACTTAACATGATAATGGAGCATTCCAAAACTAACATCTGATTTACGTGCAATAGCCAACTGCTCCAAAACACAGTCGACATTTAAGGATACGCAGCAACAGAAGAAGATAGCAAAATGAATATCCTCACATAATGCAGTAATAAATAATAATTTTAGAAATAAAATTATGACTTATTCTACACGTCACCCACGCTCCACACTAAGAGGCTAATGCTGTAACTTTAAATATTAAGACCACAGAAAACCTTTTTTAAATGTCGAATATTATAATTAATTTAACCAAGAACGGACATTCGACTCAACAACACGTAAACAAGGATGACATGACCTCTGTGACTAGATTGCCAAATTCCTTAAGTATTAAGGAAGACAAGCTTTACCTTCTTTTTAACTTTAATTCCATCACCATTAGGTCCTGCATATTCTCTAAATGAATTAATGGTTGCAGCAATCGTCCATAGAGTACATCATTGCTACGTGGGAACTTTTTTATATCCGTATTGGTCGTGAAACCGGTTAAGTTTGACATCGAAACAACAAGCAGCTGATGCCTGGGGGGGTCACAGAGGCTGAAAAAAATATAATCCATTCCATAAAGATTCGGATTTATTTTTGAAGATGGGAAAATGTCCGGAAGAGAAAATGTAAAAAAGGGCCACCATCTTTCGCAGGCAACATGACCACTGGGAGTTTGACAAGAGAAACCGCACAGATGGAGGAAGGGGACAGAAGCGACGCCTCAAAGGGGTGACCAAGGGGCGTCAGAACTCTTTGGAAGCGATCTGTGGCGGGCCATGCCAAGCCACAGCGACAGACGCTCTTTCACCCCGTCCGGCAGGAAACGTACCCAACAATCCTCATTAAAACTACAGTAAAAGGACTGGGGTGGTCTGTGGGATTGAGGAAACATGTCTAATTAATCATGGGAATCCTCCCAAGCATTTTCGGTCACCAAAACACCAAGGATGGAGCCAGGTGGATAGATCCAGGAGCAACTGGACATGACAGATAGCTGCACGGCCAGAAGGCTGCAGATCTTGCCAGTTTCCAAGTTTGCAACACTCATGGAAAGTAGTTTTTCAGCATTTTTGAGAAAGGTCAGAACATTTACAAATGAGTCCAATAATGGAACCCCACATTTTGCCTACATGGACTCTTTACTAAGTCAACCTTATCGCAAAAAATACAAAAACGCTGTCAGCCAATTCCCACATGACATCTTTCAAGTACATTTTGTCACATTCAGCAAGTATATATTTTCATTCAACTTCAAAAGACAGGTAACCTCTCCCGCACGATGTCAACTTCAGACGCACTCCATGGCCTTTTTTTTTTTCCTATGACGATCCGCAGGGTCTCTCCACTAAAAGCCGAACAAAGTCACAGCTCCACTCCAAAGCGCTGAACCGACACGACGAGTTCATAAACCCCATGGTCCTAATTTTAATGAGCCAACCGCCGACGACAAACGGAGCACTTCACGGCGATAATGGCAGAAGAGACACAAAGATCAAGGCCGGCGCGTGTCGACAGAGCGGCATTGTTAGCGCGATGACTTCCTTGTTTGATTTGGTTTAGCTTGACAGGCAAAGAAGGTAGAGAAGATGTAGAGGGGAATTCTCTAAATATGTATATATATTTTATTTCGCTCACTGACAGTTTTTTTTCTTCTTCTTAAAAGTAGCTCCAGGACTAAAAACAAAAGAAAAAAAGTTTGCAGATCCCTTGGCCATCAGCTCCTCTGAAGTTTAAAATTAGTATGAGCGTTGGCGATGAAAATGAAATCTCAATCTCTTATTCCACACAATAGCCTTGTTACTGTTCGACTCAGTGGAAGCTGGCGTCGCCCGAAGTGACTTTGCAGGAATGTCTAAGGGCAGCTGGGCAGGTCACATGTGTGGAGCTCACGTCGCCAAACGGATAGGTTTCACTGCGACGAGCGACGGAAGGGCAGTTGGGTGTAACAGCGCGTGCGGCAATCCGCTAAGTACTGCCTCGCATTTGGCTACACACCAAAACGCTGACTCGACAGCGAGCAAGTGACGCAATGCAGTTAAAGAGATGATATTGGCATTAGCAAGTCGATATTTAGAAGTGAGAAGGCTGTTGCTTTCAATTCGTGCAGACTGACTTCGAGTTAGTGGCTTCAAAACATTTCCAGCTTTTCGTTACACTTATACTTGACTTTGTCGGTTCTAAAGTTGTTTGACCTAGAAAAGAGAAATAAATAAATAATAAAACAAGTTTTTTGGGGAGAAAAAATAAGTAAACGATCAAAATATGCAGACTCTATACAACAACTGTAGACTTCATTGCTGTGATCCATCCATCAATCATTATGAGAACGTTTGAACTTTGACCTTTTCATGTTGCAATTCCACCGATTTTGATTGTTGGATTAAAAAGGCTGATTGGTGAAACCCGGCTCTCACACAATAACAATGAAGTTAACAAAAAAACAAAACAAAAAAAGGATTTTTGCTTATTTAGGTGAAAGTGTTGTTGTGGGTTCTTCTCCCAACTTCATCATATCAAATGTCTTCTGGTCTTCCACTTCTGGTCATGACATTCTAAATCAATAAATAAGTAGCCATCTGGATCGGGTTTTTAGGCTCGGAGAAGTTTTATACTTCATCCAAAAAGTCGTTCCATCTGCTCAACTTAATACAGTGTACTCTCCAGACGTCAACAAGTAGCAGAAGGCGACGCCAACTTGTGGGGCTTTCCGAGGCACTAATCTCCACATCTCGTCAGGAACCCATCAGTATCATTAGTGTTGTCATATGGCCGTTTCTTTTTTCATTTAAAAAGCGGTTTTCCTTTCATCAATCGCCCCGTCGCCGGGATTTGGCAGTCGCGTTGCAACTTCCTGGAATTGCTACGTTCCGTGAATCTAGCTACAGATGGCCCTCTTGTGCCCGTGTTTACATATATTTACAGTGAGAGTGTGGCTGTCCGTTTGTGAGCTCTCCGTTCGAGCTGCCGCGTGCCGCTGCCGTCAGATAGGCCATAAAAAAAAAAAAAGAGACTCAAGGGTCATCGGGGAGAGCTGGCTCCCTGACAGCGTCTTTCCCAATACAAACACCAAACCTATACCCCAAAGAGTTTGTGCACAGTATAAAGCGGGGAAAAATATACTAACTTGACATAGATTTGCACAGATGTTCTGTACAAAATCCTGATTTATTACAATGCCATAGCGAAGGCCAGTCATGACAACAACATCTAAAGGTCGGTATATTGAGGCAGGAAACTATATTATAAACAATATTATTGAACATGTTGTGATGCCACAGAAACTAGCTCTTAAAGAAGAACCAAGTAACTTGTTTACCTTAATAAATCCTGTTCGTAGTCCCTCTGGGAGTAATACAAGTGTTAATGTGTCTTTTTTCCTCTCTGTCCAGAAAACCACCCATGCAACTTCCCTGCCTCCGGGTCGAGGGGCAATACACACTGATAGAATCATGAAGAAGAAGCTAACAGGCAAAGCTAACTGCGGGCTAGCGCCACTTTAGCATTATTTACAGCCAAATTTGAGTGAAAAAAATGATCTATTGTGTCATTGAGTTGTGGCACAGTGTACAATATCCTTCTCTACCTTTGTCTTGTCGGTCAGCGTAGTATTTACTCTCATGGACAATTAATGAGTAAAAAACATGCTACGACACCTGCAATGGCGCTGATGGCCTCTAGGGGCATGAGTTACTTAGTTCTGCTTTAAGTTTAAAAATGACAAATTAGGCTCTGTTCAAAAAGTACATTGGACAAAATGTAAAATGCTCCTTTATACACATTACAGAAACATCCTATTGAAACATAGTCAATGTTTCTCCTTTTTATTATGTTTACTTGTTTTATTATATTCTACACTTTGTATTGTATAGGTCTGTAAAGTGTCTATGTTGTTTTATTGTTCATAGTCTAGACACTTAATCACCCACTACAGGCCAGACACAGTAATATAGCTGTTAGCCAAAGCAATATGCAGCTGATGAAAGGGATAGCCAACAGTGTTTTTTAAAAGATGAAATAAAATCATAAACCACTGTATCACGTACCAGTACGTATAAACTGCACACGGACACACTGCTCAATGCCTATTGGTCCAAAAACACTATAATGGGCAAAGCCGCACCGTCACACCAAGCACAACAATGGCCAAAGTACAAAAAAAACAAAGCCTTGTCTCTAGTTCAGGGGAAGAAGGGGACCAAACCCATTCGGCACGCCCAACACGCACGCAAACATGGCAACAACAAAAAAACGCTGTAGGCACAAGCCCCGCAGGAATTCATATTACTGTGATCAGTCATTCAGTCATTTATTGACGACAAAAAGGCCCGATCGTTATCTCAGCGCGTACTGTAACATCAGACTAAAGTACAGGTCCATTCATAGTGCAGGCCAGGGACTGGTGACCTGGGAATGTCCCCGTTTGCCCTATGACGTGAACAAGGACGGAATTTGTTCTGGAGTCTCACTTTCAATATTGATATACAGTATAATGGGGTTGCCAGCACATCAAAAACCCTCCCTGCTGACCTGGAAACATCCGCATGTGGGTGGGATAGAACATGTGCAAAGCAGATTTATTCTCCAAACACGGACATTACTTTCAGAGGGTTGGCTTCGATAAGTATCCATGATGTAGCTTTTCCCCCCATGTTTTCGTTTGCGCGGCTGCGTCACGTATAGCCCAGAGGTGACCGCGGTTAAACCAACAGGCCGCCTTTGTCTCCGCGGCGCACGCTTTCGGGAGAGACCACCTGTTCCTGTGCCCAGCAAAAACAAAAGGGCGCTCACTGGACCGTAAACAGTCCCCGGGCCCATGGCGGAGCAGCATGCGTGTTTTCGAAAAAACCGGGGCCGAATCTGGAATCCTGGAATTTGCCAAAGTCTTTTTTACGATTCTGTACAAGCAGCGATATCCCCCGCACTGGCGGCTAACGCTCGACTTTGTTTGGCGCGGCAGAATGTAGTACAGATGCAGGGCTCAGCGCTGATCATACTTGGATATAGGATTTCAGTAGAGCCCGAGACCAAAGAAACGCGGCGCCGAGAGATTTGAGAATTTCACTTTACACACCGAGATAAAACTGAACAAAGCTTAAAAGAAAGATTTTCACGAAAGCAGCCCTAAGCAGCACCAAATGGCAACTTTTGGGTTTCTGCTTTTAAATTGTGAACTCAGCTGTGCCACCGCGAAAAAGAAAAAGCGTTTTGCTAAACAGAGTAAGATGTTAATACCTAAAGCTACTGTACAAATATTTATATTCTTCCTTATTTATTTATAGTAAATCACTTTTTAGAACTGGCAAAACTTCTAAAGAACAAAAACAGAAAACATACACTGCAGGTCTAAAGCTCGTCAGTAGCAAACATGTTCGTGCTTGCTTGCAAAGGTGTTTAACCTCTTACCACTTTAGCCGAGTGCATTTTCTCCTGTTCAGCTTCACCCAAATCTAAAAGCTTCTTGACTGGAGTTTACAACCTATAGGCCAGACTAACGCCTCATTTGAAAGCTAAGGCCTACAAAACTGATCTAAACGGATCCTGCTGCTGCCGTGTTGTCGTCACTTTTTGTCACCATTTTGTTTTTTTGTTTTTTTTTACGTTGTTTTTGTCAAAAATTTGTTTCGAATTTTTGTCACTTTTTTGCTTCACTTTCACCGCTTTTTTGTCATTTTTTGTTGCTCTTATGTGGCTTTATTGTGTCGTTTATTTTTTTTTTTAAGAAGATTTTCGATAATGCCAAACTGGAGAAAATGTGCTCGGTTCAGGCAGAGGTTAAGAAGTTAATAATACCAGTAATACCCATTGACAAATGGATTACTTTTAGTGAACCATACGAACGAGCCACAATAACGTGGATTGTGGTTTGTGGTTTCCTGAGGATTATACCATGAATAGCCTGTGAACTCAATCGCTGCCATAACAAATGATACCTGTTGGATTCACTTTAATCAGCCTCCCTAATCCTAGATCGGTTGACAAACATCTTCTTTCTCAACACGCTGCCTATTTGATGTTTGCAATAGAACAGAGGTATTGGTTATCCAATACTACACGCTACTAAACTCGCATCCATGCTCGCTGTTTGGTTCCCATCAGAAAAGGCAAAAGTCAGACTCAAGTTCCTATGTGATCACCCTGCACCGGAACCGCATTCAGAGAGGCTTACGCAGACCCGCCAAGCCTGTCACATTTGAAAACTCGCATAGCACTGACGTGACAGGACCGTAATACCAACCTGTTCAACAGCTACAACAATGCAAGCCACCACCTGAACAAGCTGCAAGAGTGACGATACTTAACAACAAATCCACAATGAGGTAAAGACGGGTTGAGTAGGCGTTAAGTGATGCACGAATATTAACATTGATATATGGCTTTACATCAACCGCAGGAAAGTAATTACATGTCGCTTCTTTCCATGTCATTGTAACAAACTTCCTGTTCGACTGGTTATTTATCTATGGGGCGGCCGGTCACACGGACAACAGCCATAACAAACTGATCCTCCACCGACGGCCGAGGACTGCAATCTGTTGCCCAAGGACTGTTGCGCCGAGTAAAAGCAGAAGAGAAAGTTTTATCACTTCTAGCAGATTGATATTATGGGCTAACGTTCAAAAGCTAGAGTTGTTTTATATCAGGAGGAAAGGAAAAACACTTGAACTGTCAGGAAACGGAGTGTTTTTTTTTTTCTACACATGTATTCCAATAAAATATGTAAGAAACTACTGTGAGAGTAAATGTGAAGTGAAAGCAAAATGATACATGATTCTGTTATTTTTCAAAAGATAGAAAAGTGAGAAGTGGGACGTGCATTCATACAGCATTAAATTGCCTTTATAACATTTCTAATGACTGCAGAATGTTCACACCTTGCTCTAACCATTAAATAGAGGCCACCTATGCATAATCTCAGTATAATTCCAGCTGCTCTGTGAGGGCCTCAGAGCTATGGTCAGAGTGTATTGGTCACTAAACATCATGAAGACCAAGGAGCACACCAGAGAGGTCAGGGATAAAGCTGTGGAGAAGTTTAAAGCACCGTTACGTTATACAACGATTTCCCAAGATTTGAACATCTCACAGAGCACTGTTCAATCCATCATTCGGAAATGGAAAGAGTATAGCACCACTGCGAACTTACCAAGACACGGGCGCCCACCTAAACTAACAGACCGAACAAGGAGAGCACTGGTCAGAAATGCAAGAAAGTGCACCATCCCCAATGTCAAATAATGGAGGGGGGAGCATCATGCTATGGGGCTGCATTTCCTCAGCGGGGACTGAGAAGATTGTAAGAATAGTTGGGAAGATGGATGAAGCCAAATACAGAGACATTTTGGAGGAAAACCTGCTGGAGTCAGCAAGAGAATTGAGGCTGGGGCGGAGATTCACCTTCCAGCAGGACAATGACCCTAAACACAAAGCTCAATCTACAATGGAATGGTTTAAAAACAAACATATTAATGTGTTAGAATGGCCCAGTCAAAGTCCTGACCTAAATCCTATTGAAAATCTGTGGAAAGACCTGAAAACTGCTGTTCACAAAAGAGGAATGGGCTAAAATGTCTCTAGATGTTCAAATCTTGTAGAGTCATATCCCAAAAGGGGTTCCACAAAGTATTAAGTCATGCTGTATGAATACTTTTCTATTTTTTGAAAAATAACAGAATCATGTATCATTTTGCTTTCACTTCACAGTTGTCCGGAAAATACAGTAATGTGACTTTCCATTGTCTCCCCTCCAAATTGTACACACTGTATGCTTTCCGTCCTTTTTCGCATCTGTCAATTCATTCTTCTCGCTTGAAACTATCCAGTTTGAGCTGGCATGAAGTCGAAAAAGCGGTGATGACACTGAACAGGAATTTGCAGTCGATACCGCTGCGCTTCAAAGCTAAACGCTTCCAGACCATTTGACAAAGTTTTACCAACACACTCTGACCTTTTGTGTCTGCCAAAGGAGAGTGACCTTGCCAAGAAGACCAAATGCCAAGGCTTTCCCCTGGTTGTTCCATCCATGTGCCCCTGCAGAGTTTTGGAAGAGATGTGGGCGGATTAGACGAACTGAAGATAATTTACATAGGCATTTCCTGTAGCATGGGAAGCTGCAGTTATCCACGAAAAAGATTGCATGAGAAACTAACGAGTGTTTGCCAAGTACTGTTCTCTATGTAAAGCGCCGCGCTACACGGGACAGGAAGTAATTAGTAGTGATGCTCAAAATGCGGTGTTGTGTATTTCCTACTGTTCCTTATAGTTCCCTGGATGTTTGCAAACAGAGCGCGTGAGCAATAAAGTATGTTATGAGATGCCGCATGCTGTGACTATATGAGGACACATTTCCATGACTGTAAATGGGCTCGTCTGTCTCTCCCCCAATCCACACTACTACTCCCTTATTCCAGTATAACACAGTGATGACCTCATAGCTGGGCAGGCAGCCAGCTTACTCACAACAGCAGCCTCCGGAGCGCACTAAAAATCCAGTACCATCAGAAAGACCCAGATGACACATGCAGAAAACCGGCCCCCCCCCCGCTCCAGCTGTACACAATAGATTGTAACAGGAGAGATATGTGCCTGGCAGCCAACGGTCGTAGCGCTATATATATATAAGATGGCACTGAATAGATGGAAGTTCGTGTGTGTGTGATAATGCGCTACTGTGGAAAAAAGAGACAGGGAAAAGAATGATTTTTAGGTTAAACCCGGGGTGACTCAGGCTGGTGACGTGATGCTGAGCCAACTGTTCGACCTTGGAACTAAATTGCTCCCGTTAACTTCAAGGAAAAGTGAGGCCCGCTGGATTAGAAAGTGCAGACAACACTATTTAGCCTGAGAAGAAAGATATTGGGACGTGACCTTCCACAATATTCAACATTGTGTCTTGACATTGACAATTTTATCCAATGCGATGCCATGACCAATGAGACGAGCTTTCCTGTGAGCCGGTCTATCGATCACGTGCACAGGGCTGGAGAAAGGGAGTGTGATACTTTTACTTTCAAAATGTTTCTCTCTCTTTCTCTCTCCTGATTCTGCACTTGAAAGTTGCAAATGGGTCATGCAGTAAACCATCAGAAATCTACATAGTTATAATACACAAAGGCAACAAGAAAATGTATCTATGAATTATATATATAACTATATTGGAAAATTGTATAAAACAAATGTTTAAGAAATCAGCTTGCCTCAATCTCAAGCTGTTCTCTCTCATGCTCAAAGGTTACAAATAACTTGCCTCAAAAAATAATAATAATAATAAAAAAATCTTGATAATATTTAGAAGGGAGAAATAATATTTTGATTGCCAGAGTTGTCATCTACACTGTGGTTGTTACAGTATAATGGACATTTCGCCTTTCTTCATGGAGGCTTTGTCAAACACTGAAATTACAAGGAGCAGGCGGGTCTTATTTATTTCAATGAAATCAAGTTTTGTTTAAAAAAAAAAAAATCCAATAATCATTTGTACTTTTTTTTCTCAACATGGAGAATATGTGAACTTAGACTCCTTGATTATTTCCAACCAGGGGGTCAGGATATCAAAACTTTCAGGGGCCTGAGGAACTTTTTGGGGGGAAAAAAGAGGCCCATATTATTATGTTAGAATTATCATAGTTGGTCAACGCGGTGTATTATTCTATAATATACACGTATTATTCATTAAAATGAACAAATACGCATCTCTCAATGTTTGTCATTTACCAAATATAGTATGACTAATGCTATTGTAGCTGGTATTCTAAACTTAACTTTTGATGCTTTGGAAAGACTGGCTGACCATAGCTACAGCTCCTACTACAAAACAAAGGAACTCAAGCAATACGGCACAATGGAGCCAACGTCAATGAATTCATGACTAATCTGCAGCTGCTATTGACGTGCGGTTCAGTCACTAAGCGATATGATAAACCCCGCTCTGTTGCTAAGGTGTGGAAACGTGGCGGCTGAGTATGAGGGGTCAAAGGGCATAGGTCACACAAACAAATCAACGCCATTAGGCACTCCGGCTAAGAGCCTCCATTCCACGAGATGGATTGATTACAAGGGACAAACAATGAAAGTGATTGGGATAAAATTGACTTCCAGGTTTTATGGGCAAAGCTGTTTACGGTAAAGCAATGACTAAGCACGCTCCAATTAGCTTTGAGAAATGGCAATGGGCAGGTGCAAAGGAGTGATGCCAAAATACTGTGGTAGTACATGGTGTGGTTTATTAGGCACAGTGACCACAAGAGGACATGCTACACTCTTGAAATGACGGCAGGGTAACGCGGACATGTGATTGATGGATTAACATAGGAGCGGCGGAGACACTATAACGGCCTAGCTGTGTTGCGCCTCCATGGAGAATTATGATTACGTAACTCCTTCAACGAGAACTGCCGCCTCATGCTCCATCTGTCTGATTAAGCCATATCCAGAAATAGGTATTTGGGACACGGTTCCAAGCCAGCTCAATCTGCTACCCACTGTATAAGAGGAGGTTATCATTATTATATTGATAAATGCTCGGGCAGGTTTATGGAGCAACACAAATGTGCAATCGGGCTAGGCCTCTGGAGAACTGGGGCTGTGCTCAGATAATGACTCGATAATAATGTAGTAAGAAGCAGTGGCTCTCTTGGTGTAACTAGACTTGACTTTATGATGGCTAAGCAGAAACACTAAAATTATGCCTTCACAACATTTTTATACACGAAACTGCCTCTAGCAAATACCTATAGAGGTAATAATAGGTTTCGCTAGAATATAGACCGGGCATATACCTAAACAACAAATAACATAAACATACATGCCCAACACTGAACTTTTTCAATGTGTTGACTAAGTATTGGCACTATTGTTGACCTACAAATATACAGTAGCTTGTTTGGTTTGCACCACAATCAGAATACGTTCTTTTGGTAGGTGTTGCATTTCTACAGAAAAGCCTGCCCAAGTGGCTGCCAAGTTTCCCTCTTTATTTTCCCAACATCCCCTGCCCAGTTAGGTAACACAGAAGATCCATATAAAAAGTTTATGACTTTAAGGCTATCCACATTTTCAATCAGATATGATATCCTATTGCCCTGAAGTTTGACTAATATCATATTGAAAGTGTTAAAAAGTAAATGATGGCACAATATCATTTCAAAGTAATTAGTCGTTAACTGTCAATCATCATAAACTTGACAGATAGGACACAAACAAGGGACATTTCCCTCCAACTCCAACGTGACAGCATACACACAGATGCGCCCCTATTGTTGCTCCTTACCAGGATCCATTGCCAACAATAACACATGCGATTCAAATGAGATGCAGATTCGTACAAAAATACGTATTACAGTCAAACTAACTTAAATACAGAGACACATTGTTTGAGATTAAGACATCGTCAGCAGTTGTCAGGAAAGTCAAGTTAACTTTGGACTTTACGCACGCACGTTAAACAATAGCAAGATGAGTTCGCTAAAAAAGTTACCTTGCTTTGTCGGAGTCCACGGGGAAGTTACAGCCGATGTCTCAACTTCCTGACAGCTCTCACGGTCGTAAAACCCTCAGAGCAGCGTCCACTTTTAGTGTCCTCGGCTGATCGCGGGCAGGAGAAGGTGTGCTCGGTGCGCAATGGCCCTCGTTGCGCGTCTTGTGTCCGTGTGGCGCACAAAGCAAACGCCAGGCATCAGCCGACCCTCCTTCTCCTCCTCCTCCTCCCCACTCCCTCCCCACTCCCTCCCACACTGCTCCCTCCTCCCCCCCACCGCGGGACAGCACCGCCCCCTGCTGCGATTTAAAGAGACAGTCAACTACTTATGAATAACAACAGAGGAGCGACTTCAGATGATTTCCAGCGGACGATGGGCACGTATTTGCCAGGTCTTTAAAACACTGTTCTAAGTAATGATGAGAACTTCACTCAAGTACGTGTAGCCCTACTTGAGTAACTTTTTTAAGTACTTGCTCTTCTTAGATTCGTTTTACCATAATGGTACTTTTTTAACTTTGTGTCACAGACCGTGTTTTATTGTTTTATAATGTTTTGTGCAGCGCTTTGGAAATGTTGTTGCTGTTTAAAAGTGCAATATGAATATAGTGGATTGGATGATTTCATTTCATTTTATTTATTAGGCAGGAAATATTTTCAGCAGACACAGACACAGCATCAACACTCGACACGAACACATACTGTCACACACAAAAGAAGGACCACATTGGTGTGAGGCTATAGTGTCCGTCACTAGTGGCCACAACGATAGCTGTCGGTCAGATGTTTCAACATAGTCTTTTTAAAAAGTCCAGGTGACTGTATGGTTCTTATGGTGAGGGGGGTCTTGTCCCAGGCCCTGGTGAGCTCACAGAAACATGAATTGTGTCCGTAGGTGTCCCTGTGGTGAGGTATGGGTAAGATTTGGTTTGTGGTGGATCTGGTTGAACGCTCATGATGACACATAGAGTTTTCATGTTCTTTATTCTTTTCATATATTTGTCTGGCATTTCCTCGAAAATATGAAGATTTGTTTTATTTCTTTTGATTTCATGTTTTTTTTCTCGTCATTTATGTCACTACTGAATCGTGAATCAGACTTTTACGCTCCAACAGTTACTCAGTAGACCTACGCACATCACTCAAATAGCATTTTCCCCAGGTACTTTGTTCACTCTTACTCGAGCAATTTTGTTGCTCACTATTTTCTTACTTCTTCTTGAGTAAAATTATTTCAAAGTAAAGTATTTCAGCTCTTCTACCCACCTCTGACTCCTCTACCAGCAGATACAGATCCTGGATGTGCCGTTACTTGCCAAAGTGTTTTCTGTGAAATTTTGATATTGTTTTTACCATGGTTTTATTTGAACATTTCCCTTGAAAAGTTTTAGCTAATTTTATTTAATTATGTTAAGTAATAATTTGGTGGTATATCACATTGGATTCAAATAACAGATATTACAATAGGCCTATATTTTAGGGAATCCAATGAACTGTTAAGATTTCTTGCAATCCTGGCGCATTACACATAATAAACCAATGGAGATTTTAAAATGTGAGAAAGACTGTAGACATTGTACAAGTATCAGACACAAGTGTGCAGTTGTAACTCAGCTGCCCTCAATTCCCTGTATTAGCGTCACTTATTGACAACCTGCACTAGCACTGTAACCTTGCACTTCCAATACTGACCTTGATATTCTACTTTTTATAGTGTATTCTAATCTTTATTTTATTTCCTTATTGTTTATATGTCTGCCCCTTAAGATTTGTGCTTTTACTCATTGTACTTAAGATGCCTCTTTTTACTTTGCACATTTCCTGTCTATTTTGCACACCCTGAGTGATCTTATTGAGTGCCGAATGTAACAATAAGTGAATTTCTCCATTGTGAGTTCATCTTATTTGATCTTATCTTATGAAACCAGAATGAACTGACAAAGTCCTGATCTCAATCCAGTTGAAAATGTATGGGCAGAGTTGAAAAGACATGTGCAGACAAGGTGGCCGGCACATTTGGCTCAGTTACACCAGTTCTGTCTGGAGGAATGGACCAAACTTCCTGTCAACTATTGTGAGAAGCTTGAGGAAAGAAATCCAAAACGTTTGACCCGAGTTATACAGTTTAAAAGCAATGTTACCAAATATTCATGAAATGTATTTACACTTTTGTCAATTTAATTCACAAGTTCATTGACACAAGGACCCTATTTGAACAGTTTGAGCGTCACAAATGTTTAACAAGAACACAAATACATGATTAAATAAGTGACGTGAAAACAGCTCAGGTCTATTAGCAATGGGTGCTCCTCTTGCCGTCATCTGGTTTCACGCGCAAAGGTTAATAACTCACTTCACAAACCGCAGACGCCCACCTGTAAACATCAGCAGGATTTATAGTTCAACACCATGGACCAATTAGCCGCACCGTTCATATATGCAGCTCTATTCTGGAGCCCCGGAAACCGTTTTTAACAAAGACTTTGATGGCACTATTCCCCAGACCGGGCCTCTTATTCCGTTATTGCTTCCTTCTGTGCCTGTGTGTTATATAATAGGTACAGTTTGAATAGCGAGAATGAATCTGGGCCATCAAAGACCGTCTTTTGAAGCTGAATTGGGTCAACTGCACGGAAAAAGGGCTGCTAAAATTACTTCCATTTCGAGGCCTGGATCTCCCAAATTGCCGGGGGAAGTGGGTAGTTTAACACGGTGGTCAACTCTGAAATAATATGGCGTTCTATAGCTTGAAAATGAGTATAATTAAAACAGTGCAATGGATTTCTGAACCTTACTTTTTGTGACTGTTCATTTTTGAGTTCCACCCCCTCAGCAAAATAGTACATACAATCTGCTGTTCGTAAAGCAAAGAGGTCCACTATTTGTCCCGATGGAGCACTTCTTTGGAGGTACTTTTACTGGAGTACTTCTTCCACGTTTGGCACCAGCTTGAAAACTAATTGAAGCATCTCCAAGCACGTTGGGAATTCATTGCACTTATGGAACAACTCCATTGGTGTTCTTTCAATGACAGGACTTGTAATATCCACTCCTGAGCCACTCACTGAATTCAGCGCAGCACGGCTCACAAATGAGGCAATTAAATTCGCTTTTTTTTCCTTCTTTTTTTTTCTTCTCCACCTTGGCTCGGATCCTTTAATTCAACAACTGCGGGTTCTCGAAGCTCGTCATGGCTATTCTGGACCCGAGGCCCCCTCCTTTTATACCGGGGACCACCGACTCACTCTATAGTGTCTCGTTCATGCGAGCGGCGAGGCTGTCAAGAGGAAATGAACACTAGAGCAGTACTTTCTGTCAGAGAGAGAGGGAAATTTCCCATGTGTTTTCAAAAAAGGGGATTAGCGTTTGGATGTTCCAATTCCCCGATCCGTCGCGGCACATCTAATCTGCTCCTCTCCCGCGCCCGTCTTTAGTAGGTTAGCACTGGATCGACTAGACTCTTATCCAATTAGCATCCAACGCCATCTGATAGCGTGCTGGAGTTGGTTTTCAAGGAGTAAAAGATACTATAAAATCTTTAAATAAATAGTTCTTGACAGTGACGCCGAATAAGAAGCTCCGTATATGTCCAGTCAAGTGACCACTGGGAGTAGTGGTTCCAGTGCCCACTCAATCAATAAAGCAAGACGTGCCGTTTTTTGGCCTCGACGAAGACAATTTAAGGGTTTTCAAAAAGGCAGCCATCTACACTTACTCGCTAGACCCTCTGAACCTCCTCCCGCTTAGAGCCGACTAACTACCGCCTCTTCACTCGCCCGCAACCCTGATGTGCCGTTGGAGATGACAGCGGAGAGAGTGAGCCGGCCCATGGAACAAATAACGCGTTAATGAATAGTGGGGGTTTAAGAGCAGCCGGGGCCAAGTCACGAGGGGACATTTGTAACCGGATAACAGGATTTCACACCGCCCGCGCTCATCCAATTTATCGTCGCCTTGAGAAGCGCATAGGGTTAGCTGGAATTTCATCAACTAATTAGTCAGATTGCCTTGATTGTACCGCGCCGTACCTTCATGATCGCTTTTGTCTTATGTAATATGCATGTGCAGCTGTTATATTCAATAGAAATATAAACCATAATATAGGAGAAGTCAGCCCACCGTTTTTCCATACTGAGATATGTTCTTACCTGAGCTTAGACGAGTGCCTGCATGCTCAGTCACGCAAAAAGACCAAAGGTGTTGTTGGCATTTAGCCTCTCCTCCTCTCCTCTATGGACCCCAAACGAGGGCGAAGTTGGAAGTGACCAAGCTCTTCCACGTTGTCCCCAACATGTCGATGTTCTAAGCCGATGAAAAGGTGTACTATATTGTAAGGCGTAATGACACTTTAGGAGCACGTCGGCGTCTGCGCAGTAATATCTTCAGATTCCATTAGGGGTTTAAGATATTACTGCACGGACGCTGAAGAGCTCCTAAGGTGTTATTACGCTTAGAAGATCGACATGTTTCATTTTGGAAAAACTATACTTGGATCGTGTAACTACTCACGCAACTGTATTTAAATAGGGAAAATGTGGAAGAGCTTGGTCGCTCGTAACTTCACCCCCGTTTGGCTCCATAGGAATATGCTGGGAGAGGCTAAATGCTAACAACGTCTTTGGTCTTTTTGTGTGACTGAGGGCACGCGCAAAGACCAGACAGGCACGCATCAACTCGTCTAAGCTCAGGTAAGAACATATCCGAGTATGGAAAAACTGGGGCCTGCTCCTTTAACCCAAGACACATAGCCTGGTGGCCGCCTGACTTACTCCATTGTATTCAACAGTATTAATCTGGTACTGTCCCTGGTTTAACTCCAGTGCATTCTGGCACAGCGTGGAAGCCGCAGATCCAGTGTCTGAAGCATTGACCCCCCCCCCCCCCCCCCCCAAAGCATTCAAAACAGCGGCCACAACGCATCGTTTTGTGCGCCGCTGGGTTTCTGTCTTTTGGAAGAGATCCAGTGGCCGCTCGAAAAGCTGTTGTTCTAAATGTATGAATTTGGTCATGGATTTTGGTGTAATGTCCACTGTTTCTCCACTTCTATTGTAGAACATTAACGGATACACACTCTTGTTTTCCGATTGGTTAAATCTGCATAGAGTGCTTGGCGTTCGTTAAACAGCTAAGCTCGGGATTGTCATAAAAATTGCAAAGATTATGGGATTCCTGGCCAATTCCATAATAATACACCAATGAAGCTTATCCTGGAATTTATATTCACATACATGCACTGCTTTTTCATGTTGTTTTTTTTATGGACAATGGGCTTCATTCACCATCGCTCACAACACGTTCTTACTCACACATTAGGAAGGTTTTTGGCATTCACAAAAGTTCTTAGCTGAAAACGTTCCTCTCTAAGAACAAATCCCAAGAACAGTCTGGAGGACTCTTACGCACAAATCTTTTTTTTCTCCTGATGGGACCCAACATTCTGACTCATATATATTTGCACATATTACATTATGTATTAAGTTCCACAATGTAAATATCATCATCATAAATTACATATGCCTTTATACAGAAATAAGTTGGTAATATCACTTGAAGCCTACTTTTATTAATAGCGAGTAAAATCATGGGCCCCGGTCCGGCAAACTTGTTTTCCAAAGGCGTGCGCTCTATTTGGAGAACTAACTGGGCAGAGTGGTGAGTAGCCGCCGCATCCATTTAAGGGACTGACTGGAAGAGAAGGAAAACCCTTTCGCAATTTACCGGTTATATCTATTTAAACATTTTGTAATGAAAGTACATTTGCGTGCCCACAGGTTTAGGAGGGTCCTTGATGGCTGAGATTTCCTTTCTTTTGGGGTTTGGTTGGTTATTCGTTTTGGATTTGTGTTTGGTCATTCATTTCCCACTTTACTGCCGTTTGCACTTTTGTGTCCTTATGGTGAATTTTCCCCGACACTGCCTTCCTAAGAACGGGTTTTAAGACGTTTCTTAAGAAGATGTCCATGAATGAGTGCCCAGTGTTTGCCTGGAACGCTCAATGCCAAACTCTACGGCGAGGCTAAAAAAAAACAACACATGCCGTATCTCACGAATTCTGTAAAGCAAACCTCTGGGATCCTTGTACGGCCCATTGACGCACATGTTCAACCTGCAATTGCCGTACTCAGCCAAACGTGCAGACTTAACATCAAAGCAAATTGTAGCTTTTTTGGCATGAAAATCGGCTCATTTGGAAAAAACACACACGAGGCGCCTTGGTGGGATTACTCGTTGGGATCGATTGTTGCAATTTCCACGGATGTGATCATGCAACACTTGCTTACCTTATGCGGCATTCCTTTGAAGCCTCCACGTACCTGCTGTGTCCAGAAGTGCATGGAAGATTCCCAATCATCTCCTTGAAAACACTCGTTTATACTCACGGAAACAACATTTAAAAAAAGCAGCCGTTCCAGACGAGGTAACATTGAAAAATAATTTATTTCAGAAATGTACTGTGTGTTCATATATTCATTCAGATTCGGCATGATAAGCGGATGCGTACAATGAAATCACCCTACAGAGAGAAAAAAAATGTCAATGAGCCTTTTTTATTTATTTTTTTTCATCTTTTTTTTTCTCAAAGCATTGAAGTCTAGAGCACACCACTGACTCTTCACTATAGCGAGTATGAGCGCGCCAGAGCAGGACGGTGCCCGGCATCTAGGTGGCGCTACTCTAGGGCGGGTTTACAGCTGCTGCGGTAGACTGTTGTTCGCGACAACCAGACGCACGATGGGTGATCTATAACTCTCAGCCGCTCCCGACGCGCTCTCCTTCACTGGCATACACTGGAGATTGATTACACAAAGGGGGAAAGGAGGTGAGGCGTTTCGATGACATCATCTCTAGGCGCGGAACAAAACAAACAAACAAACACTCGGCGCCGCACTGTGAGCATGTTTAGTGAACAGTTAAAGCAGGGAAAAAATCCACTCAATAAAGAGAAGAGCTGGACGCGGATTTCGGCGCAGTCTGTGGTTTCTGCAAAAAAGGTCCTTAGGCTTTATCGGACGGACGCGTCGGAAAAGCCCCGGGAAGTGTACAGTATGCAAATCAAACACACAACCTGTGCCGGTCGGATTAGAACCCAGTTGAAACGATTAGACGCCCAAGTCAGCGACACCAGTTGTCCTTTTGGTGCTATAACCTAAATACGTGTGACTCTGTGAAAGGCATCATTGTAAAACACTCACAAAAAAGACATTTCCACTTGAGCAGATATACAGTAGTTTGATATCCCTTTGATCCTTCCGGCGCTGCACAGTTGCTGACATTTGACCAGCCCCGGCCGTTCGTCGCCAAGACTTATGGATTCGTGTGCGCTCGTGGCCAGAGAGCGGTTTCCACGGAAACCCATGATTATATCCTCATTTACCACCGGAGTCCGAGTCTCCAGGCCAAGACATTTAAAACGGTTCGATTTGGCATTATCCAAGAGGCTGTCGTGACCTTTTTTATACACATCCAGGTTCATATTTAAATCCAGGCGAACATCTCGTTTGTACTCCACAATATGGCTCCATCAGATTATCAGAGTCTCCATAGATTGCTGGGGCAGAGACTGCTCTTAAGTCTTCTATGTACTATATATAGTATATATTTATATATTTATATACTTGTGATTCAGATTGGTGCCACTTTGTACAGAATCGAAGACAACTTTTAGAATGAGGAAAAACAAATCCATGCAAAGAACAAAGTGAAAGTAAAAAATAAAATAAAAAAATGTTTCCGAAGATAAACTGATAGAAAAAAAAAACTCAAACTCTACAGTGAAAGTGTAATATAATGTGCTCGTAAAACTACTGTTCAGACAAAAGTAAAAAAAAAAAAAAAAAACATGACATCAAAAAAGGCAAATTACTTGATTGCGTTGCTTTCCTCCAAAACACATCCTCCATATTTTCCACAAATCTAAAAGTCCGCGTTGTTACTCTTCAAACAAAGGAGGAGAACCCTGCGATGGGCGCCCGAGAGCCGGGTGCAAGGCTGCTGGGTGGCCTGTAGAGGGTGCTGTGCTGGCTGGGCGTGTTGGCGCTCTGCTGGGACAAGGTGGGAGTCCGGCTGCCTTTGGGCCTAAAGAGGGTGCCCTGGCCCTGAGGCTGCCCCTGAGGCTGCCCCTGGGCCTGCTGCTGCTGCTGCTGCGGCGGCTGCGGCGGCGGCTGTGGATGGGGGGTGGGGGAGCTGATCTGGGGCGGCAGTGGGGGCAGAGTGGGGAGGGGAGGGGGGGCCGTGCAGTGCTCCGGTTCTCCCGACTCCGACTCGGTGTAGCTGTAGGCCTGCGCGCGCGATATGCCCTTCTGCTGACGGCGCCACGAGTTGTAGTAGGTGGGGTCGCTGATGTAGTGGTTCACGAAGGAGTGGGTCTTCTGGCGGTTGGGGTCCACCTCGTACTCGCTGTCGCTCCCCTGTGGACAGACGTCACAGTTTGAGACATTGTTTTCACTGCGTTCTGTTTCCACATGGGACAGTTAGAAATGCCACAGCGAAGCCCAAGATTATTCCTGACCCTGGACAACAACCTTCAACCCACAGGCAAAATAAAGAACTGGACAGGGAACGAGATAGAAACAAAAGCAACTTCAGACCAGGATGATAGATTTATAAGGACTGTGTTGTCATCGTACTGCATCAAAATCCCAGTACTGGTGAAACAATATAAGATTTGTAGACTATATCTTGTTTATTTTTTATAATTGTGCCTGATCTCATAGACTTATCTCATTGCTAGTTCATATTTCATGTTGCACAGTGCACCAAAAACAAAATCCTAGTTTGCGAATGTACCTTCACTGACAGTGGCCATACAACCTATTCTCATTCTGATTTAAAAAATGTCCATCCATCCATCTTCTTCAACTTGTCCGCTACCGGGTCGTCCCATTGCACCAGCCCCTATGGCGCCCCCTGCAGGTGGTGGGTCCACGGAAGGACGGCCTCATGGTTCTAACCGGGCCTGTTGGTCTCTCATAAGGGGCTTCTGGACCACTCTTCGTCTGAGCTCCAGGATCATTCGGGCGCTCAAACCCCACCACCACGTTAAAGTGGCGGTTCCAAGAGGGGAGGGGGATTTAAAAATGTATAAAGTTCAAAATAACATTCACATTAAAGATTTGGAGCCGTTGGAAATCATGTTTTCTTTATTTTTGGTTATAGTAAGTTGATGGGCCACTTTTTGTCCACGTTCGATTTTTGACATACTATATAAAGCTGAAAAAATTATTTCGACCACTATATTTATCTACAGTTTCTTAGCAACAAAAAAAATAAAAATATGATTTGTTGTATCTTATAAATCATTGTTGTGAAAAAAAAATAAAAAAATAAAAAAAACACTTTACCAGAGCATGAATAATTTCGGGCTTCGCTTATTGTGCAAATGGTATGAGGTTATAGATATAAATTCAAAAACAAATCACATACACTTCGACACAGACATGCGGCCACTACTCCGACGACACAGCAGCACGTACGCACACGGACGCCGAAATGATGGCATGAACGAAGCGTTTGGGGAAATGGACTTTAAGCATGAGCGTGCACTGCCAATGGACCATCAACACAAGACTGTTCATTGTCAGGGGGGCTGTAGACCCTAATCGAAACGTGTGTCGCCTTTTCAACGTCAACGGCGGCGTGGAGAGGCTCGCTATAGGGGTCCGATATGGGGGTTGGGAGCGGGTGGGGCAAGGAGAGATTCGGGGTCTACGGGGCAAACATTGAAAAGCAGGCAGCCGCGGGAACCTCACCAAATGCAGTGGAAGTGTATGTAGGCCACCTGTCCCATAAGAAAACACCAGCGCCTCCTATGGGTGGACAAAACAACGGGGTTTACAGCACATAATCACTTAAATGTTGTCATGATAAAGAATGTGAATGGATGGAAGTTACAGAAGTCCATCAGGTAGAAGAGCGTCATTACCTGAAGACTTGTTTCCTGATCAGGGGGAACAGGGGAATGAAAGAAGAAAAAAAAAAAAATGAAATGAATTAAATCATTGCGGTGATTTGTATGATTTTTTAACAACGCTTATTAACCTCTTAACCCCCGCCTTAACCGGGTGCATTTTCTCCAGTTCAGCTTTACCCAAATCGACAAAACTCATCTTACCGGATCCTTGCATTGTCGCCGCGTTTTTGTTGCTATTTTTGACACTTTTTTTTTTTTCAAGAAGCTTTAAGATTTGGGTGAAGCCAAAACTGCAGAAAATGTGCTCAGTTCAGGTGGGGTTTAAGAGGTTAACATGAAATATCAGAAAAAAAAAAAAAAAGTGTAAGAATAATAACGGTCCCCGTGTTGTAAGCAAAATGTGTCAACTGTCTGTAAATTGTTCAGAAAGCAGTGCTACTATGGAATAAGTAAAAAAACAAACAAACATCTAATTGCTAGTAGATTTTTGATTTACTGTATGTTTCAAAATGTTGTTGACGGTGCACATTTTCAATAACTTCAGAAGTGTTACATTTGAGAGAAGACTGAAATATGAATCGCTAAACTATATAAGAATCAAGCCCCTCCCACGAACAGGACATCGACTGAAATTGTTTACAGAATCCCTGTATTAGCAAGTCTCGAGTTCATAATACAGTGACAGGGGGCCGTGACGACCCTTTAGACCGCTCTAGCTCGGTGTCTGGTCGTCACACTTTTCTGACCACAAGAGCTAGCGACGATTTAAAGCAGAACTAAGTAACTCATGCCCCTAGAGGCCATAAGCGCCACTGCAGGTGTCGTAGAAACACTGCTAAAGTGGCGCTAGACCACAGTTAGCTCTGCCCGTTAGCCTGTTAGCTTCTTCTTCGTGATTCCATTAGTGTGTATTGCGCCTCCGACCCGCAGGCAGGGAAGTTGCAAGGGTGGTTTTCTGGCCAGAGACACCAGGGGGAGATGAAAGACCCCCCCCCCAATCATCCCATTAACACTTGTATTACCCCCAGAGGGACTACGAAAAGGATTTAATAAAGGTAAACAAGTTCTTCTTTAAACTTCACCACAATGAACACTTCCTGGACACATGAGACCTTTCACAAGCATATGCATCCCAGGCAATTGAAAATATGTATGCAGAGGGATAAACTACAGAGTTATTGAGTTTTATATATGTCGTGAATACTTCAGGTGAGAGGTTTTTCTTTTTCTGTATTGTTTGCGATTTGCTTATTGCGATTATTATGTTGAATACGAGCCTTGCCTCGCCTTAAAAAACGTAAGAGTGACACAGAGCTTATGGAGGAAGCTCAAAAGGTTGAAAACCACACGGGAACAAAACTGTAATGTACTGTGGATTCCGACGCCTTTCTTCTGGGACAAGCGTAACCTCCCGAATAATCTGGGCGGCGGAAGCAGCTTGCACTGGACCACATGGGCCGTCCTGCTCTCCCCCGTAGCGCATCACCTCCGATGCGGTTACATTGATTGAAACTGACCGCTGCAGATGGAGCCTTGGAGATGTCCTGACCTAGTTGACTGGCCAACACAATTTTGCCGTTGTCAAACTTGTTTAAATCTTTCCATTTTTCTACTCCAAGCCAAGAAAAGGTAATGCGCTGCCGAAAACTCCTCAACTTTAAACAGATTGCATTGCGAGAAATTATCCACATCATGCATCGGTAATCTTCATTGTAGGCGTTAACTGTTCAAAATCGTCCCTCAAATAAGCTTTCCCTTTAGTTAATTGTAAAAAAAAAAACACACACACATTTGTAGCTTCTTATTTCACGCCTTAATGCTTGCTAAAGTTAATTTGGTTTCCATTTCACCCGTACGCGCACCGCCGGCACATTCTGACCCCCGACATCTCGCTTCAGGCTGCTGCTGAAACGCTATTGTATTCGTGTCAAGTAACATTCCATCCGTCGAAACCAAAAGCATCGCCAAGGCTCAGTACTCGGCGCTAGCACCTCATGGTCAACCGTCTCCAATGAAAGGAAGACCGAGATTAATTACCTGGTGAAATAATGCGCGTACACTTTGCTGAAAACTTTCCTCACGACGGCCGATCAGCTCTCACGTGAAAGGATTCGTTGGCCCACTTAGACCTTTTTTTTGTCGTTGGCTGTCGTGTAGATGTTTAACTGAAATCAACGTTCAATCTAAGCAGCCGGATATTTGTATTAGTTCGTGTCCTTTTAGTGCAGCCAATTTCGTGAAGTGGGTGCAGTGCAAATTTGAACCCGGAGCATACGAGTAATTGAAGTGTTTAGTATCATGAAAACATGACCAGATTTAACGGCTTCAAGATGCTCCAGTGCTGGGCAGGTTCTCGGCGTCTAAACCTACACAAAAGGCTTCCATCAGTTTGTTGCAAGTTGTTTCATAAATACGCTGTTTCATTTGTTTATTCTGTGGTTGTCTGATTGTTGGGAGACTGCTGGCAGCCTGTTTCTCCGGCTCAGCACATATGTGCCACATATGGATCTGGTCTCAGGTTTCTTATGTGTTTCCTGCATCCATGCGTTTGTCTCCAGCAGGTTAGACTACTGTAACGGCCTGCTCACTGGCCTTTCTAAATGAGCTGTTAGAGCTGCAGAACATCCAGAACGCTGCTGCTCGAGTCCTGACAAGAACCAGGAAATACCACCATATTAGTCCAGTGCTCCGGTCCCTGCACTGGCTTTTCCTGTCACTCAGAGAATAGAATTTAAAACAGCTCTGCTTGTGTACAAATCTTTTCATGGTTTAGCACCAACGTACATCTCTGACATGTTAGAGCCGAACCATCTCGGGCCCTGAGAACTTCAGGGAGGGGTCTCCTGGTGGTTCCCAGAGTCAATAACAAACACGGTGAGGCTGCGTTTCAGTGTCATGCAGCTAAAATCTGGAACAGTCTTCATGAGGATGTGAGACAGGCCTCAACTCTGACAATGTTCAAATCCAGGCTGAAAACAGCTCTTTTTACCCGAGCATATGAAAACTGAAAGTATTTTATCTGCACTCTTGCCTTTTACTATAATTGATTAACTTTATGTTGATTGATTTTATCTGTTTTCTTGTAATTTTATGCAACTGTGAAGCACTTTGAATTGCCTTGTGGATGAATTGTGCTCTACAAATAAACTTGCCTTGCCTTGTTCTCATACAACTCTGCACAATATCTGGGCAGTTCAATAAAAAGTCTCAGATTCTATTCAAGCACCAGGCAGACAAATACGTGCAAGTCTATTACTTGTATTTTCAAACATTTTGAATGTTCCCTTCTGCCACAGCAACGTGTTTAAGTGTGTGCGGCTGATATTACATTTTGTTTTGCTGGAGTCTTTTATACTGCAGGCCCTGCATCAGACAATCCATCCTTTTACCAGGGTTTGGGAAAGACCACAATGAATATACGGTACTTGCTTGTGACTCTTTCAAAGATAGGAAAACCGTTATTTGACCTACAATGGAGAAAAGGCAAAAGTATATCAGTAAATAAACGGAGAATGTTGTGCAACACAATAACAAGATCCGTTCGCAGCCGGTCACCAAGAGTCCTGGTCTATTCCGAGTACCACGTTCTGGAAGAATTAGCGGAGCAGTGAGAGATGAACTGGCAGCCGACACTTGTGCACAAGTACAATACAGCTTTTTGCTCAGAGCCGCCTTGTCCTCGTGTAAAGCAGATGCCAGGCTCTCGAAAACGCAATCCAATTTCAAACTTTGGAACAAAACCAGTATTGGAAATAGAGATAGAGATGAGTGGAGGACTTTCAAACAGGGACTTGCTTATGTTGAAATCAATTATTGCCTATCGCAGTGATTCTCAACCTGGGGGATGAGGCGAGAGGCTCTCCAGAGCTTTGTCTGGTTGTCAAGTTGTGTGAGGATTTCATATGCCATAACAAGTACAGTGTGACAAATCAATATGCAATCCACTGCTCAAAGGGCTATAAACAGATTGCTGAAGCGACCAAAAAATAATAATGGCATTTTTATCACAAACATCTTTAACAATATTGTGGGGAAAGAAAATGAAGTCGACCCAGTTCATCAACTAAAATAAAACCGTCCCTCCTGTACAATTTTGGAGGGAAACTAGTAGAAATAGATGTCTCTACAGTAATACACGGATGCTTGGAGGTGCGCCATATACCGCTCATATGGCTCCTCTCATTACAAGCTAATTATGAGCCGAAATGCTCAGGAAAAAAAACAGCCTTAAGGCACAAGACGCAGCGCTGCTCTCCCGCCCCAGGGAGAATCTCCGTTTTATTTACCAGAGAATAAGAAGTGGAAGATGGACAGCAGACACTAAGCACGTTACTGTGCAGTCGCCGTTATTGTGTTAAATGGGCCAAAAAAACTGATGGATAATCAAGTAACGACGTGAAAAAATTAGAAACAGAAGTGGGTAATACTACATTTTTGAAGTAACCGTATTACAATGTAACTTGTGTAATATTATTATTATTAAAAGAATTTTCGGCTTTTCTTTTGACTGTCAGTAAATCTGTTCGAATTGAAATAGATTTAAACTGAAATAAATTGTTGCTTTATACTTTTTATACTTTTAATGAAGAAATGATACTCTTTCTTGAGTAATCGTTTTAGCTACTCTCTACCTGCCTTATGTTGAGTAGGAGAACGAGACCTTAACGCTGCACTGCCTGTTACTCTGTTACCAAACAGAAAAAGTCGGAAGTAGTTTGAGTAAACTTTCTCGGCTGTTGCTTATACACGTTTCTCGCTCTCACAGACGCTCCCGCACATCCCGATCTCGATTGTTTAATTGAGTTAATTAGAAGCTCGTCTCAGCCGGAGTTCATAGTGAGACAGAATTGAGACGTGAACCGGGCGGACCGCTAATGCTAACACTGTGCTAATTTAGCCTCTGACTTCCAGATCTATGACTGAGGAAAATGTGATATATTTTGACATTCATCAACAGTGCACATGGTCTGTCCTTTCACACATGTGGCATTTACAATGATTTATGAAACCAAATGTAAATCTCCTCAACTACAAGAAAATAATTTGCATACTACAGCTTTAACAAATGAGAAAGTCCCCGATACGGCTGCATGTACTCCACTACAACAACTATTATTATTATGAACTTCTCTTAAAGGAACAGGCCACCATTTTTCCATTTTGAAATATGTTCTTACCTGAGCTTAGACGAGTTGATGCGTAGCTGTCTGGTCTTTACACGTGCGCGCAGTCGCGCAAAAAGACCAAAGATGTTGTTAGCATTTAGCCTCTCCTCCTCTCCTCTATGGGGCCAAATGGGGGTAAAGTTAGAAGCGACCAAGCTCTTCCACGTTTTCCTTATTTAGATACGGTTACACGATCCAAGTATAGTTACGCAAAATTAAACATGTCGATGTTCTAAGCGGATAAAAAGGGGAACTATATTGTAAGGTGTAATAACACATTAGAAGTGCTTCGACGTCCGCGCAGTAATATCTTCACTTTACTGCGCGGACGTCGAACTACTCATGTAACCGTATTTAAATATGTGGAAGGGTTTGGTCGCCTCTAACTTCACCCCCGTTTGGTCCCATAGAGGAGAGGAGGAGAGGCTAAATGCTAACAACATCTTTGGTCTTTTTGCGCGACTGAGCGCACGCACAAAGACCAAATAGGTAAGCATCAACTCGTCTAAGCTCAGGTAAGAATATATCTCAGTATGGAAAAACTGTGGCCTGTTCCTTTGACTCCTAGAACTACTACTCTTACTACAACTACTTAAACTGTTACTGCTATTATTTACCACTATTCCGGATACTACTGCAAACGACAACCATCACTACTTTTGCTATGAATACTGAGAGAAAGTAAAGCATGTTTTATACATTATAAAATGTACTTTTGAAATCCTTTAGTGCTTTAAAACCGAGAATCAGTAAATATTGTATATATATTTGGATTAGTTAATAATGCATAGACTTTGCCTGTAGACACCAGCAGAGTTACTATACAGTAGCTATAGTGTGATGAATTCTTTATGTATACCAATTTGAGCATGCATAAGATATTTGAGGTTTCTGGGGATTATGTTGAAGAAATCCCTATTTCATTAAGGCAGGTGGACTTAATATAAATAAAACATGCGCTTTGCTAAAGGCTGATGTCTTAAACGGCAAAAATCAATGTCAGGTGAAATGCCGCCTCGATGGGGAATAATTTTGTTTTAGCACTTTCCAAATGCAACTCGAGACTCCACCGAGAAATGAGTCAAACTTTTGTTCCAACGAAAATGTTCATGACTTTTTTATTTACAGAATTGCATCAAGTGCTTCTGAGGAAACCGCGGTACGAAATGAGACAGCAAAACTTTAGTGCAATTTTCTCAATGGAGTGCGCCGGCCCGACTGCAAAGCAAATGTGTTTATGTCTGCTGGCGCTCGTAGCTCCGGCTTTGATAAGAACCTCACTCAACCTTCCCCCTAATGTGCTACCCAAAAATCATCACTTCAAATGCACCTTTTCCACTGGAGCGGTGCAGCACGGGTCACGTGGGCGCCAGGGATCTTCATTGTCAGCCAGTGCAGAGAGGTCAAAGCACTAGACTTGTGCCGCCTTCTACCGTTTATGTCAGACTGCAGTGCTCTTCACCTACGAGGCTATCTGCAAATTGATAAAAAGGTGCCACATGTTTTTTTTTTTTAAGTAGATCTCTCCTTCTGTGGTTCTCTCCGAGGTTTCCTTTTCCACTGTTTTTTTTTTAGTTTTTCCTCGCCGTGCTGGAGAGTCTAAGGACGGGGGACACCCACGCAGCTCGTCACCACCTGCGGCCGACGCTTATTGTGGACATTATGTTTATCTGGGTACTTTATTTACCTGAACTTTATATTATCTTGTTTATAGTTTTGTCTCGTTTTAATGTCGCAGTCCTGTGATGCAAGTCTGCTGTGATATTGAGCTATACAAAATAATTGATTAATTAATTGAATATTCGGTTCTTGCTAATTCTGGTGTGCGGGTGTGCAGAATAGACAGGAAATGTGCAACAATTAAATAGTAAATAGAGGTATCTTATATACAATTTTAAGGGGCAAAAAGTACAAACAGTAAAAAATAAAATAAATATACAAAAATAAAAAAATTGTCAATATTAGCAGAGCAGGTTTACAGTCATAGTGCAAGTGGTCTATAAGTGACACAGATAAAGGGACGTAGATACAGAGATTATTGCATGTATTTTTGCAAGAGGGGTTATTGCACATGTTACTTTACAGTCTTGTTGTACAGTCTGACAGCAGTGGGGATGAAGGCCTTGTGGTAGAGCTCCTTCCTGCACTGAGGGTGTCTCAGTCTCCCACTGAAAGAGCTGCTCAGCTCCTCTACAGTCCCGTGCAGTGGGTGGGAGGTGTTGTCCATGATGGAGGTGAGCTTGGCTAATACACTCCTGTCTCCCACCTATACTTATACATAATGAATCAAAATGAATGAATGGAAACATTAACTGCAGTCCTAGATTCTATTTTTAGCCAACAGTGTGGATTGGAACCCCTCTAACCTGCACCATTCCATTTTTTCATGTTTCCTTTCACATTATGAATGCATTATGTGGGCTTTGTTGCTCAATTTCCCCTCGCAACAACCAACATGTAAGCATTTACAAAGTAGGGAAATAATAGTAGTATTTGTATACTTTTTTAGGCTTATGCATATCAATTAAAGGTCGTACTGGTCGAATCCAGATGAAGTCATCATGTCTCACTTAGATGATGTCACTGTTTATAGTATATTATAGTATAGGCCTCTTAAGCCCTTACGCCATAACCCAACAGTAATGTGGCTTAAGGCTGTAGTGGGAAGAGATTTTGGGGCAAATATGCACCCATCCCCCTCAAATAAACTCAAGGACTCACGAGTGACTCAGAGCGGGTCAGTCCTTTGTCCTTAAGTTATGGATTATTGCAACGGAGGGGGACAGAGGGGAGGGGGGCTGATGGGGTGCAGTGTGCGCCACTATTGATTTGGTGAGCGCAGCAGGGGACCCACAGACAGTTTATGGGCTGGAGGGAGATTATAAAAATCCCGACACATTTGAGCGCACACATTTTTCAACTGTTTATCTCGGTTTGTGGCTCGAGAAAGAACCTAAGGGCAGGAGGATGAGCGCATCGAGGCATGATGGGATATCAATTTAAAGTTAAGTTGGGTTTAGTTGTCAAAGTCTCTTCATCTTTAAACTTTGGCCAACGAAGAGTGTTTTACTTGAACACTTACAACAAGAGGGAGGCAGTGATAGCTCCTCCAGAAGTTTGACCCTGTACAAAACTGTGCTCACAGTATATTATGTAAGTCGACAGCGTGATTTGTAGTAGAGTTTTGGAAAGTAGAATGCATAGTATATATTGGGGAGACGGTCACCCACCATGCATCCAGAGTCTGCGTACACTGGTGTGTGAATGGTTCCTTACTGTAAAGCTCTTTGGGCCGAATGAAGGTAGAAACACGCTCCATAAGTTATATAAGTTGAGTCCATTTACCATTTACCATAGTAGACATCGTCCAAAGCACTGATACATGTGCGACCTGCTTTGTGCCCTAATGCAGCCATTCTCAATGTTTTGTACTCAACATCCCCATTATAGGAAAGGCTAGTTTTCCGTTCACACTATATGAAAATATGCATTATTCTGTTGAGTTTTCGGCAGTTATCATCAGCAAAACTAATAAATTTTAAAATAGTTTTAAGCAGATGCCAAGTTTGGTTTAAGTTTAAGATAAATGAAGTATTTTTTTATTTGATTTCATATCGGCGTGCTAAATAAAGCTTCTAGTAAAGCAAAACAGGGTTAAACACATTGATGGCGAGAGTCCACCAGTTCAAGCGATAATGCATTGGTTATTGTCAATCTGTCTCGTCCAGTGTGTTGTGCCCGTAAAGCGTGTTGGTTTCTCGTTTGGTGCAATGCATGAGGGACATTTGTGTAAATATACATATGTTTACAAAACCTGCCCCTGTCGTCTGTCGTCTTACCTAACCCTCCTCCAAATGAACCCACAATTAAAATGATTACATATCTGCTCCTCTAGTCCTCACCCATGACATCATCGTTGGCTCGATCCAGTCGAAAACAAAGTGGTGCGCGCCGTTACCAGACACACGGCGCACTACTACATAGATCCTCGTCTGTTTTGCCGGGGCAGTCTGACAGACAGAGGAGTAGAGAGAGGAGTAGTGCATGTGAGCCCTGACACCTTCATTTTTCTCTTTCTCTCTCTGAACGCCACTCCGCAAAGAGACAAGCATCTGCAATCCATCCCTGCCTCTGCGATTAGATCATCCGTCTGGGCCCGGTTTAAAACAACACACAAAAACTCTGCTTGCCACATACCCAGAACCTTGGGTGACACTCTACAGTAAGGAAGGAGAAGTCAATAGGGCTGTAAACCTGCAGGGGAGCAAAGCGGTAATGGTGGCCTTGCTGTCATGGCATGAGTCGATGTGCTTTAAATCTACCGTTTTGAGTACAATAGTTGGACTTCAACCTGCTGGGATAGGCCCATGGGACAGACAGCACAATGGCATACAGATAGCGCAAAGTTATCCGCTCAATAAGGCTTCAAAGGGATTTCATGGGTATTTTTTTGGGAGGAAGGGGGGAGGGAATGGTTGATATGGCGACCCGTCAGGGGCAAAGCATTTTCAGTTTTTCTGTCTTCAAAGAATCGTTCACAATTCACAGGGAAGCATTACTGTCCCATGCAGAGATGAGGAGAGAGAGCCAGAGACAGGAAATCAAGAGAAAGTTTGACAAGTTCAAGCGACTGATATGCCACAAGAGGTGACGATTCATTTGGGGGAGAGCGTGAAACGTCCCGTCGCTAAAAGCTCATTTCATTTCCTCCATTAATGGGGAATCGGGGGTGCCGATAAGCCCAGGTGAAGAAGGATTTGCGACAAGGAATGTATTAGGCTAAAAGATGTCGGCAGATAACTCCGGAGCAAAAGAATTCTTGGATGAAAGGAAACTGCAAGGAAACCGAGGGAATTTAATACAACTCCCCGAGATGTCGCCCCCACACCACCACCCCCCCCCCCACCCAACAACAAACGCTTTCAAGTCGAGTCAGATCAAAACCAGACACCAAGTGTAAAGACACAAAGGACTAGCGTTGCGACGTGAAGGAAAACAGAAATAACATACAGTATGCATGGACGCATAACAGAGCAGACTGTGGAGGAGATTCAAAGCAAATTAGAAACATGAGGTGGGTGGCACGGACCGACATAGCAGAGGCAGATGGAGAGGAACACTATTGATCGCTGTTCGTCTGTGGACTTTCAAAAGGTAAAGAAAGAAAGAAAGAAAGCCGTAGTGGCAAGGGTGACTGACCAGCAACAAAGTTATGTGAAAGTTCGGAAGTCGTGTTAAGGGTGAATAAAAATAGACTATCAAAAGAGTTATTTGTCTTGGTGGTTTGGCCGTCTTTATATTGACAATGTGACTCAAAGCTCACAAAAGGGAAACACTGTTCTGTTTATTTTCCTTGGCCTTGTTTCAATCTATTGAGATGTGTTGCTGCCATAAAATTCAATGTATTTCAATTGAAGAAATGCTAAACTGCACTGAAGACTTTTAAGTGTTTCCCGTACTACAAGTCACACTTTTTTTCATAGTTTGGCTGGGGGTGCGACTTATACTCAGGTGCGACTTATATATCAAAATATATCATTTCACATGTTTGTTATTTTCAATAGGGCTGTCAATAGGGTTGTCAGCCCTCTTGCTGCTGACAGCCGCTAGAGGGCGCTCTGTGCTTGTGTCGGAGAGGCTTGTCAACGGTGCAGTTACGCCTGTGTGCCCAGGCACCAGCCATGGCAACTTATATATGTTTTTTCTTCTTCATTATGCATTTCTTGGCTGATGCGACTTATACTCCGGAGCGACTTAAATGTTTTTTCTTCTTCATTATGCATTTCTTGGCTGATGCGACTTATACTCCGGAGCAACTTATATATGTTTTTTCTTCTTCATTATGCATTTCTTGGCTGATGCGACTTATACTCCGGAGCAACTTAAATGTTTTTTCTTCCTCATTATGCATTTCTTGGCTGATGCGAATTATACTCCGGAGCGACTTATATATGTTTTTTCTTCTTCATTATGCATTTCTTGGCTGATGGAGACTTATACTCCGGAGCGACTTATATACATTTTTCTTCTTCATTATGCATTTCTTGGCTGATGCGACTTATACTCCGGAGCGACTTATATACGTTTTTCTTCATCATTATGCATCTCTTGGCTGATGGAGACTTATACTCCGGAGCGACTTATATATGTTGTTCCACCTCATTATGCATTTTTTGGCTGATGCGACTTATACTCCGGAGCGACTTATATACGTTTTTCTTCTTCATTATGCATTTCTTGGCTGATGCGACTTATACTCCAGAGTGACTTATATATGTTTTTCTTCTTCATTATGCATTTCTTGGCTGATGCGACTTATACTCCGGAGTGACTTATATACGTTTTTCTTCTTCATTATGCATTTCTTGGCTGATGCGACTTATACTCCGGAGTGACTTATATATGTTGTTCCACCTCATTATGCATTTCTTGGCTGATGTGACTTATACTCCGGAGCAACTTATATATGTTGTTCTTCCTCATTATAAATTTCTTGGCTGATGCGACTTATACTCCGGAGCGACTTATATATGTTTTTTTTTCTTCATTATGCATTTTTTGGCTGATGCAACTTATACTCCGGAGCGACTTATATATGTTTTTTTCTTTGTCATTATGCATCTCTTGGCTGATGCGAATTATACTCCGCGGCGACTTATAGTCCGGAAAATACGGTATGTCTCCTAGCTTCCACGCTAAGCTTGAAGCGGTTCTTGAAACTCCACACTGTTGCCATTATTCATTTTTCTCCGCACATTAGCGACCCTGGGGTGAAATGACGGAAGCGAGGCTGCAGATCATTCTGAACTCTCCCAGTACTTGGCTAGGCTGGATATTGTCAAGGCCCCACCATTACTGTTTTTTGTGACTTTGTAAGGGGCTGAAACTGAGAAGGGAAAGTTGGACTGTCCTGCCTCTGCTTTGGAAAAAATAAACTCCCCGTACGTCATTTGTTCAGAAATAGCTTTAATACAGGCAACACATGGAAGCCAGTCTGGTCTTACATAACGGGTGAAGTGACGGAAGGCAATGGCCTGGATCTTAGGTGAGTGTTTACAGAGGGACATTGTCCACAGGTCACCGGCTGATGCTAGAACCGCTTTAGCGAGTCATTAATCTCACCTCCCTCAGTCTCTCTCTCTCTCTCTCTCCATCAGCTATTTCTTTTGGGCACAAGTTTGATGCATTACTGTGAATGAGGGAGAAAAGGACAACCACACATAGACACGACAAGCCGACGATGCAAGACTGAATTCGTTTGGAGAATTCGGAGAGATGAAGAGTGGGGACGCGGACTGATACAAACATATAACGTGATTAGTACAGGCAGAAGTTTTTAGGCCGGGATGGAAATAAAAGTCGATTGAGGCTTCGGTACCTGGGAGTCTGAGATTTCCGAGGGCTTCTCCGTGAGGCTGCTGCTCTCAGCCGGGATGAGATCATTGTATTTTGTGCTGACGTCTTCGTCTGAGTAGTGAAGGCTGCCTGGACTTGGTCTTGGAGGTGACCTGGTAAAACAGTAACATACAATGGGTTAAAAAAGAGGAATTGATATTTTTGTATTATTACAAATTGACCCCCTCCTGTGGACCCACCACTTGCAAGAGGAGCCATAGGGGCTGGTGCTATGTGACCCACAACCCGGCAACGGAAGAAAATGGATGGATGGATGGACAAATTGACCCCAGACAGACAACAATTGACGAGCCATAATCGTATTTTTCACACCCAAAAACATTTTGCATTTGGTCAGAGGTAGAAAAGATGACTCTGAAATGACTTGGATTCCTCATTTTGAACATTTTAGGTCGACTGGACTTGAGCACAGACTATAAATCTATTTTGTTCAATTTGCTGTTTTCTAGTCTTATTGCTGGTCTTTTAGTGGGATTTGTGTGTTTTTTTCTTTCTTTTTGTTCATATTTTTTGTTTCTTTTTACATTTTAACTTGATGATTAAAAGACATGTATCAAAACAGCATTTAAATTGTTGTAGTGAACTGCCACATAATACAATATAGCTCATGACCGGGCACAAGATCACAATAAGCGGTCATGGATGCGATTTCAGTTTAGGAGAAACTCTGACTGAGCTGTGTATGTTTAGCAATCACAGTTGACATCTTGCCAAAGTTGCTTGATACTGCTAGAGGTCATTGTTTTTAAGTTATTACACTCTTTTTTCATTTTAAATTCAATTCAAATGTATACATACTTCTGACATTTGCTGAAGGGCTAAACAATAATGATATTCTCTCACACTCCAAGATACTATTTGACTTTGCATAACACCAGTGGATCTCCACCAATTGTGTTGAGAAAATGTTCATGTCCATATGTCAAAATAAAGGACTCTTAACTGCAAGTGCCTCGGATCCCCTTTTTTTGTTCTTTATTACTTCTGAGTGATGATACCTGATCCTTGCAGAGCACCTGTGACCACATTTTTGGACCCATTGATGCACTCACCATTCCTGACTTTGTTTTTTTTTCCTGTGTTGAGAATATTTAAGTATTTACTGAAAGAATCAAGAAGTGACGCAACTGAACACACCAATGAAGACATAACTTTTTGTGCTTGCTGGACAGGATAAAGCGGAAGTTCTAAAACATAATGAATAGTGGATAGTTCGCACACAAAAATAGACTGAGGGCAAAATAACTCACAACCCTTAAGGGGGATCCAGTACCTTGCTGGTAATGTTTTATTAGCCTCTGGAAATACAAATAGCCTTGAGACACAGCCACACCAATTCCCACCAAAGGGGAAGCTCGTGTAACTACAATTCCTATTCCCCCCTTTAGAAGGAAGATATTTTTTTTTAAATTTAATTATGCACCCCACATGTAGTTAATATTCCCTTTTACCCTCCTGTTGAGACTTTGTTAATTTGTAAGGGGATTTTGAGTGTCTCTCGGCCCTTAGTAAGATTCAGGGCTTCGACACGAATGTATTCTTTGAAGTTTGCCCATATCGCTGTGTGAATAAGCGTGTGCCAGTGGTAGCTTGATGAGAATCATGGGACACTCATTCCATGGCTAAAATGAATAATTCTTCCTCATTGGAAACTCATTGTGGGCCGAGGAATGGCCAACCACTGTTTGTCCTTGTGACTAAATAGTAATGTGTGGCAGTCAATCAGTCCACACACGCACACGAACACACACACACACACACACACATCACTCTGAGCCAAGCAGCAGCAAATGAAATCATAGAGGAGTAAAACTGTCCAGAGGTATGCGCTGAGATCAAATATGTCAATCAGACTGTGACGTGCGGGTCGTGCGGGGTCGGAGTGTAGACCTCTGCCAATGCATTAGCTCTTTCTAACAGCTGATATAACACAGTTTAAATGCGCTTTGACCACCAGGCCTAGGTCAAGAACCAATCAGGACTAAAAAAAGGTCTCAATATGGTCTCGATCCTAAATTTGACTGAATTACGCCGAGACTAAACTGGGTGTAAACCATGTTCAAACAAGAAAAACACCTAACTCAATACTCAATCTAAAAATGATCTATCCGTCTGAATTTGAGATGCAAATAACTAACTAGATATATAGATAGATAGATAGTCACATAGCGCTTTCCTACCTACATTAGGCACTCAGTGTTTTACATCAAAGTATGTCTTTTAATGAGATAATTTATCCGTAATTATAGGTTTTAGAGCTGATTGTTTGGGTTATTTGGTGGGACAAACAAATAACCAACTGAAAAATAAAAGTAAGACGTTTGTAAAGGCTCTCATTCGTCCAGGAAGTATTCAACGTAGTGAATACTGGTCCAGACAGTGGACAATTTAACCTCGCCATAACCAAGTGCATTTTCTTCAGTTCAGCTTAACCCAAATCTAAAAGGTTACAGCCTATAGGCCAGAGTAACGCCTCATTTGAAAGACCCACAAAACTACAAAACAGATCTTTTCCTCGCGTCGTTGCCGCATTGTCGTCCCATTTTTGCTACATTTTCGTCGCTTTATGTCACTTTTCTGCTACTCTTCGGTTTTGTTGCGTTATTGTCACTTTCATGTTGCTCTTTTGTGGTTTTCATCACACATAGTATATATCAATACTACAAAACGCAGTAAAAAAAAAAAATCATCAAGCAGAGGACAGAGAATTGGACAAAACTTTAAAGCAAAAAAAATGTGGAACTCAGTATGTTTTAAACCATAATTTTGATATGTGTGATGCACTTATACAGTAAAACGTTTTGAGCCATGTCGTAATTTTCCAATGAATTCAGATTTAATTCCAGTTTGAATCCAATTTGATGCTTTTTAACGACAATTAAGCCCTTGATTTTGCCACAATTCATTGAAAGAGTTTTAATGAATGCCCTGCCTAAACCCTGTTAAGGTAGGAATAATTACTAAATGGTCACATTGGATAATACAAATTTCCTCCTTTGGCATATGATAATCGAGCAGCAGTAGGAAATAGTTTTGCATAATATTGCCAGACATGAAAAAAAAAAAAAAAACATGCACTGTGAACTCCGGGTAAAATCTGTCCAAAAATGGCGCTTGGAAGCCGGGAGTGCTTTGTGTAAACACGACGCAGCCTTGTCCTTTCTGCCTGAGCTGCCCCGTTCTTTCCGCTGTACCCGGTCGGTCTAAAACAAATCCCCATCTGTTTCTGCTGATTGGTGCTGCTTTGGCCGTGCGGCCCGGGACATCCAGTCTCCTGCTCACTGTCCAGACCACAGTAAGGGTCTGCCAATGGAGCTTTAACACAGCAGCTTTGCCCATTATACCACATTTGCATAAGCATCCCTGTACAGTACAGAGCATCGCAAAAATGCGGTGGGAGAATTCCAGTGGTTTTGCATAGCTGTGTTTTTTTTTTTTTTTTTTTTTTTTTTCAGGCTGCACAAATATGAAAAAGTCCTTGGGGAAATCAGGAAGTTAGCTGTAATTCAATTAGGCTACAGAAAGCAGGATTCAGGGTAATTGACCTGAGACTAAATGAAAATAGATGATCATTAAAAAAACATTGCGCCACTTCATGAGCTCATATTACCGCAGAAATTATGCATGTAAAAAAAACCTCCACCTGATCTATAAGATCTATAAGCTTCTTGAAAAAAGCGTCAAAATAGTGAGGATGAAACACAACAAAAAAAGTGATAAAAAGTGGCAAATGAGCGACAAAAAAGATAGTAAAAAAGTGACAAAAACACGACTAAAGTAAAGAGTGATGAAAGAGCAACATGAAAGCAAGAGCGACAAAAAAACGTGACGAAAATGTGACGAAAGAGGGACGAAAACACAACTAAAAACAACACAAAAAAGTGACAAAAATGCGATGGAAAACGGACAAACACACGGCAAAAAACTATGAAAACACACAAAAAAAGCGATAAAAAAGAGAGACTAAAAGACGTCAAATGCTTCAACAAAAAAGTGACAAATGAGCGACAAAAACGTGCAGAAAATTTAAAAAAACAATAACAGTAAAAAAGTCACAAAAACATGACTAAAGTAGAGTGATGAAAAAGCAACATAAAAGCAACAAGAGTGACAAAAAAAACGTGACGAAAACACAACAGAACAACAACACAAAAAGGTGACAAAAATGCGATGGAAAACTGATGAAAACACGACAAAAAACTATGAAAACACACACAAAAAAGCGATAAAAAAGAGAGAGACTAAAACATGACAAAAATGCTTCCAAAATATGATAAAACAAAAGTCACGATCAGTTTTGCAGGTCTTAGCTTTCAAATGAGGCGTTGCACTGGCCAAGCTCTCCAATCGAGGCGCTCGGTTAAAGTGGGGGATAAGAGGTTAAAGATGACGGCGTGCACAGAATGTAAGTGAGCGATAGAAAGTATATTAAAATAGGAAAACTAATTGCATCGTATGAAATCCCGAAGACTGTGCCGTTTCAAATATTAATGTACCCTCTTCCTCTGTATCCCTTCTTTTTGTGTTGAAGCGCGAATTGGCATTCTCGAAACGTCCACACGAGATCACAAGTGCAATCTTCGAGTGGGCGGCTTTGATTTTTCTCAGTTTTTTTTTTTTTTGTCGGCTTCATAAAAATGTAGAAATTGACACGGACGGGTCCCCGGAGGCGCCACTTTTCACTGATGTAATCCCACTCGGGCGAACCTCACAACGCGGCCCCGAGATTTCCCGCCCGCTCTCCAATCCCCGAAAGGGCTCTCTCCGCTTTGACATCTGGCATTCCTCGCGCCGAGCACCACTTAGAGCCAAAACAAACAAAGTCGGAGTCTTATTGAGAGACATTACGATTAACAGAAAGAAAAAAGAAAAGAAAAGAAAAAAAAAACTCATGAACTTACTCGGGACTACTTCAGCTTGATCTAGTTGCGTCTTGAACATGTCTGAGAGTGGCATGAATCATTTATCAGCGCTCGGGCCCGGGCATAGAGGAGTCCACTCGATCCACTTGTGCTTATGAATTCAGTTGGTGCACAGTACATTGTGATGGGAAATAAGATACTTCTCTTTGAGGCGTATTTTCGATAGTACTGCCAGTGGGGACTTATCGCGACTATGATGTTTGAGGACCTCTTGACTCGAGCCCATACGCGATGCAAAACAAAACAGGATTTGCACAAAATGCTAATGCCAATTCTGCTTCACTGATGCAAACGAGCCCCGTTCTTATCTCAGACTACCGGGATCTTTCACTACAGGGGACGCATTAGTATTGATGCAGCGCCGGCTCCAGAGCGAACGGACTGAGGGGGGCTTCCGTGTTTCAAAGGGGGTAAAATCGAGATCCTCGTCATTAAATTAGGCGCAGTTGACATGGCGACAACACAGCGGTACGTTGGTGAAAACACACACACACTCACTTATCTTTCACGCTACAACGCACATTGTATCGCCTGACACCGAGCGTCACTGAAAACCCCAGAGGAGGTCTCAGTGGGAGGCCGTTCTCAAGTGCGCTCGGCCTGAACGAACGCACTTCCCCTTAAAAAGTTTCATTGGTTTTGTTGACGCCTCACCGTTTTCGTGTAAAAAGCGGATCGAGAGTAAACTGCGAATTCACATGTATTTCTCAGAGATGTGGAGCTCGAACTGGCACAAGAGTTCCAATACCTTGGAGTAGTTCGTGAATCTGCTCTCAATCGACTTTCAAAAGACACGTCAAGAAAATGTTTAAAAACAATTCAATTCAGTCTCCATAACTTTAGATATATTCGCTCATCAATGACACTTCAAGCTGCAAGGAGGTTTCTGCATGCTGTGGTGTTCTCGCACATAGGATATTGCTTTACAAACTGGTCTCCTACAAATGAAACCACTTTTAGACAAATAGAATCATTATATAAAAAAGCTTTTAAATTTTTTGCCAGAAAACCTGTTTCATACCACCACTGTTGCATTCTTGAGACGTGCAATTTTCGGAACTGTGAAAACCTTACATTTGCTTGTATCGTAGGGAATTCATAAAACTGAAATCCTCTCCTGGCAGAGCCACTCGGTCGATTCCCACCTGGACGGGGCCTTTCTGTGTGGAGTTTGCATGTTCTCCCTGCGTCTGCGAAGGTTTCCTCTGGGCACTCCGGTTTCCTCTACCACTAAACACCTGTACAACAGGCCAGGATGAATGATGTGTGTGTGTGAATGTATGGTGGTGGTCAGAGGGACCGTTGGCACAGATGTGTGCAGCTGCGACAGCACTTCTGTCAGTCTCCCCCAGGGGAAATGGAAGGTACAAAGGTGGCTTACCACCGCCGACTATGGAGTGAATGTGTAATTTCCTCATGTAAAGCACTTTGTGACCATGTCTGTGAAAGGTGCTATATAAATAAAGTTCTTCTTCTTTCTTCTCCTCCTCCTCCTTCTTCTAATATCCTCTGTTTGAACTGCCCTTGCACCAAAATCTATTCTGTTGTGCAAGTCACAGAACGAACATTCAGACGGTATCAATGCATGAATTTTATGAACAACTGCTGTGTTATGCAAGTATGTAGCCTCAACTTTTAAAATTGGCTTTATGTTTTATAATTGTTGTCTTTACACATTGCCCAGGGACAACAGTTGTAAACTAGCTTTGCAGCTAATACTGACACATTTACTGTCCCTGTCAAATAAACTAATAAAATAAAGAGAGGACGTGACTGCTGCGTTTTCCTGGACACTGGCGTGGAAACGACACCTTACAGTGTGATACAAATAAGACTCGAACTGCTGTTTGTTTACCCATCCAAAATCAAGTTCTCAAAATCTGTTCCTCCCTCTTTGCCCTTGCTGTTTCGCACACTATTTGACCTCAATATGGCTCTAATCTCTTTCCAAATTCACCCATAAACGGCATTAGCTGCCTCTGTCATACACAGGTCTGGATTAGCGCTCAGTACAGTGGGATTGGGGGAGCTGTTTGATTTCTGATCTCGTATAAGACCCCAGACTTTATCCTGTCTTTTGTATGCGCACTCTGGAGACGGGGGTGCTGCATTAATGTCTAATCGGCGGCTCAGGTGAGAGGATTTGGGCGTCTCTACAGCGCGGCGGAGTTCAAAGAGACAAGGTTTGAAAAAGAAAGTACATCTGTGCATCCCTTCACTCCCTTCCTCTGGTTCTCGCTTCGTTCAAAGTTGCTGCATAATTGGAAGCCCCTCAAAGACCAGGGCCGACCTCGATCGGGGCCTCAAGGACACGCTCACATGCACACCGATTAAAATTGATATATACTGCCAAAACAAAACAATGCATTCATTATTCGAAGGTTGAAAATATATATACAGTATATATATATGCCTATGTGCAATACAGTCTTTAAAGACAAACTGAGCGTCAGCCTTCCACACGCGCTTAAAATCCTTCCCTCTACAAAGACACACTTCTTTAATGCAAAGTAATGGGATGCAAACTTGCGCTGAATGCGTATGAGTAAGTCCGCTCAGCTCAAGTGTCAGTCAAAGTGATTGGTTTTACACGCGCCACGTCTTCGGCATGTCTCCGAGTTAGACATTCGCCAAATACAGAAGCTCATTAAAAAAAAGATTCTCTGCAAAGTCGACTTATACACTACTTTTAAATAGTGGTAAAAAAAACATTCCCGGGGATGACAGACAATGTTTTTTTTTTTCCACCACTGTTTTTGCTTTGAGGCTCCAGGTAAAGTTCCCCACGAAAACACAATTACGGCAGCGATTGCTTTTTAATTTAAATTTCAAACCAGCCTGTAGCCCCGTGTTGACTAAAGGAAAAAAAAACCTTAAAATAAGCCGTAGAGTTCAAATACGCTGAGAGGGACAGAATGTTCAACCGCTAGGATGCAACAATAGCTCCACAGCGCCATGCACTGAATAGTAGGGCGGACTGATGGGCAGATATCAGTGTTAAGGGGATGGGATTACTGACGACAAATATATCGACCAATATAATCAGTACTGACTTATTGGAAATGCCATTTCAGGTGAATATAATTTGTGAATTAAAGCAGTACTAAGTAACTCATGCCCCTAGAGGCCATAAGCGCCACTGCAGGTGTCGTAGCACGTTGCGTTTTTTTAACTTATTAATTGTCCGTGAGGGTAAATACTACGCTGACAGAAAAGACAAAGGGAGAGAGGGATATTGTACATCCAATTACACAATGGAGATCATTTTTTTCACTCAAACCTGGCTGTAAATACTGTTTAAGTGGCGCTAGCCCGCAGTTAGCTTTGCCCGTTAGCCTGTTAGCTTCTTCTTCGTGATTCCATTACTGTAGTGTGTATTGCTGCTCCAAACTGGTGGCACTCAAGTTGCAATTGTGGTTTGTATTACCCGCAGGTTGACTCCGAAAAGGATTTATTAAGGTGAACAAGTTACTTAGTACTGCTTTAATACACGAGGGAAACGGGCCAGTGCCCCGTAATGTTTTACGTATTAACGGGAAATCTCCGGCTCGCACAGGGTGGGTTTCATCTTCTTTTTTAAACTCTGACATTTATACTAAGATGTCAAGGGAGCAAACTAGCGCTGACCACAGCGTGAACAATCAATGTTCTCACCTGCCGTGCCTCGCCTTTACTTCTAAAGAGGCTGAAGATGAAACAACAATTGCTAATGACGGTGGCAATTTATATCTACAGTATAAGTGAATATATTCAGATTTTGCACATTTACTAATGATCCAAATAAAAGGTGAGCATTTTTAATACACACATGACCAGAATGTGACATCCTGAATGCTACTAATCATGCTAATGTAAACGTATGTGTCAGTAGAAAGACTTAAATCACTCAAGAACATAATATTGGCACACATTTGATCTTTTTGAGTTAATCCTTACTTTTAATCCAAACATGATGGTCGACCTACTTGAAAGTGTTCATTTTCGTCAACCTAATACCATGTGCAAAAGGGGTCTTTCCGTGTTCTGGATGCCACTATGAAGACTAACCATTCAAGACAGAACATCAGTGTTTCATGTCCAGCACTTGAAACCCATAGACAGGCTACTACAAATTAGACCAAAACAAATAAGAGCTTGCATGTTACAAATTATTCCTCTGTGAAAATGTGTCGGCTAGAAAAAGACACACCCCATCATTGCTTCTACATCTTGTGTCGATCGGTTCTGAAGCGGGGTACGGACCTGGTGTAGACGCCGTTCTTGCGACAGAAGGAGTTTTTGACGGACAGCCGGCGGTTGTTGAGCTCGAGCGCGGGGAAGCGGCCCTCGTCCAGGCTGACCATGTCCCCGTGGGTCAGAGCGTTGCAGTTGGAGTTGTTCCCTGGACAGACGTACAGAGACACTGTGTCACCACAGTCGGCACACAGGGAGCGGGTTAGCGGATCAGAGAGGGCAGTGCTAAACAGATGCAAAACATTCAGCGGTGTAAAAAAAAAACGGTTTGATTAGGTGAAGATTGGGGTTGTGTTTAGGCCAATGGAGATTTTACTGTTCACATCTAAGTACACTGAAATGTATTAGACGTTAGGTATTATGAGTAATGAATAAAATGATTAAAAATAAGAAAATAGATACAATACTCACGATCATATAGGTCCTATATGATCATGAGTATTATATCTATTTTCTTCTTTTTCATAATTTTACAATATTTATATGATTATTTTATAATATTTCATAATCATTTCCTCTTTTTTAATAATTACATTTGGCTTTATGAGACAGGACATTAGATAGATTTCAGAAACATTCAACAAATGGATGGAGCAAGGAAGCAAACTGGGGCAGTACGTACAGTAAACCCCTAGGCTGTTGTGTAGAACAATTCGCGTTGCTTTTAAACCGTGTTTTTGTGAGTTACTTCTGAATCAATAAAGTCTTTCACCATTCTAGCTGCCAGGGAAGTGAAAGGAGTTATAGCAAAAATGTGAAAAGGATATAAAAACAGCGATAAATACTTCATGAAATGCTTTACGTCTTTAAGCTAAAACTCTTTATAGATTTAAAAGCCAGTGTTCTGTAATTAAATGACGTCAATAACAGTTATTACAGTAACATACCGGTCTCATGAATTATAATACGGTCAATTATAAGAACCCAGCTTTACCATTACTGTATATGAAAGTGGGAGAAAAAGCAGTCACATCGCAAAAGTTTCTAAAGGGTCCTTGATGCTTATTAGGAAATGATTCCACTCCTTAGAATTTGAAACTTATATAACAAGCCAATTAAATCATTTCTCATGACTGTATCTGCCACAAGCTTTGAAGATGACAATTCAATGCTACACTGTCTGAGGACAATTATAAAAGACACGTCACAGCAGTGGACGTCTCCTAATGAATTATATCAGAACTTGGATGATCAAAAACAATGACCATTATGTGTGTTTGGAAGCGACTACAATGATGGAAACCCATGGATAACGGAGCGCTTTATTTATAACAAACGTACTTTTTGGAATCGTTCCATTATGACTACGACTTTTTGTGGTGGTGCAGCGCTCGTGATTCCCACCTGTGTGGAGTTTGCATGTTCTCCCCGTGTCTGTGTGGGTTTCCTCCGGTTTCCCCTGTATTTGGATTTCCTTGCTGCATATAAGTATTGAACACCTGAGAAAAATCTGTGTTGATATTTGGTACAGCAGCCTTTGGTTTCAATTACAGAGGTCAAACATTTCCTAGTCCCTGACCAGGGTTGCTCACACACTGCCTCAGGGATTCTGACCGACTCCTCCACACAGATCTTCTCTAGATCTGTCAGGTTTCGGGGCTGTCGCTGAGCAACACGGAATTTCAGCTCCCTCCAAAGATTTTTCTATTGGATTTAGGTCTGGAGACTGGCTCCAAGTAGCTTAACACAAACGAGAACGGAGTGAATGTAAAACTGTCCCATGTATAAAGCGCTTTGTGACCATGTCTGTGAAATGCCCTATACTAATAAAGTCCTTCCTTCCTTTTTTATGATTGGTCTCTCTATATGTGTCACATTATAACATAGACTTACCAATGAAGTTTACTTAATTTTCTTAATTGTATTATGTGTATTTGACAGAATTATTTTGAGCAGTTCAATAAGGAAACTATGATATACCACTGGCTTATGACGGCCAAACAACTCCACATATAATAAAAGTTGTTTTTAATTCTAATTTTTATTATAGCCCTCTGGATGCATCCATATCAATAGCCTACTATAAACTGACAATAAAAGCGGACTGGCCCTTTGTGCGAATATTGGATATGAATCACTCATAATATTGACCAAGTGTCTGGGCCTATAAACCTCAGGACAGGGGCGCTGTGAAGCAGATTAATGTCGGGGCAGAGCTAAAGTTGGAACACAGGTTAAAACTACAGTCTGAGAGGAGCGCTGTGAGCCGGGACCTCTGCAGCTGCTTCTATGGGGGCCTAGAGGGGTCAATGTCTGGCTACAAAAACACACGGTAATAACTGGAGCAGGGCTTTGTCGGTTGGCAGCAGTGGTTCTTCACCGGTGGAACCATTTGCAGCGTGTCCTTTCAGCCCGCGGAGTGTTTTATGTAGAGATTGTGGGTCGTGGCTTGTCGCAAAGGTGACGGTAGGTCCTGATGTCACACCAAAGTTAACACAATCCAGACCATTTTTCAAGATATTTGTAGCACCACAGCGTATTCTGTGTTATAGCTATGGACACATGCTATGGTTCGGCTGATCAAAAATAAAGAGCGATCTTATTTCAGTTCTGTTCATCACAGAGCTCCCAAAATCACACATAAGGTGTATTAAAGTGTCTAGTTTCATAATCAAAAAACACAAAAAAAAATCGTTTTTTTCGTTTTTTGGCACTCAATGTGTTAAGAACCACAGGTTTATAGGGGACAATTAACGTTTTGGAACAGATTTTGTCTGGCTTTGTGCTGATTTACACCTAGTTTAAAGCTGTAGATCTATTGCAGTCTCGGTTTATTTGATATTGTTCCTGTTATGAACACCATTTTCAGATCAAATATAATTGATAATTTTTAGACCCTGATTCATTTTTGTTTAGACTTACACCTCTCAAATGAAGGCTTTGTATTGACCTGAAGTAGTTTTAGACCCGGTTTAATCTTGGCTTCATCTACAGTACTTTACACCTATTCGAAGTGCGTCATCAGAGTGCAGTTAACACGATTATCGTAAATATTTAGCTACAACTGGTTCCAAGTTTCCACTGGCTTGACATTTTTTTTTTTATTGTTTATGATTTAACTTCCCCAGAAACTGCACAGCGTTTATTTCCATCAAACTAAGTAACATTTGGGAAAAAAACATGCAAACCTGTGAGATGCATTTTCACGTCGTTAAGCCATGGGTTTAGACATAGAGCCGCCTTATGTATTTTGTCGTGCAATGTGTGAATACGTGGGATTTTGGTAGGAATGCATCGAGAAACTAAAATGTTTGTACAGCCAAAATAAACAAACTGTACATGCCTGTTCGGGTCAATTGCTGGTTACACAAATATACCGTACAAAAACAGGAACACCACCGGGGTGCGTGGCCTGGCCAGATTCCTAAAGCGGGAAACGGAGGCATTGAGTGCAGCTTTTGTGTTTGAATGAGAGGACCGCCTTGTTTTCTCTATGTCAGTCAGAAAGATGGGCACTGACCCGCAGGGACCCCCCTTACAGGCAGCTACTGAAGTGCTGAGCTCAGGGAAATGCCCACTGATGTGAAAGACTGTACAATCCATATGAGGCCTATTCACATGCGATCTGTCAATCTCTGGATTTATTTCAACAACAGTTACCCCCGGCAACGAGAGCTTCCTGTCCCTTATTTCAAGTTAGGAATTTGTCTAAATGTTGGATTGTCGTATTGAAGTAGTTACCCAATGATTAGACTTCTACATGCTCTATTGTAAGTAATGTTTGGGTAATGTGTGTAAGATACAATGTTATAAGATAGGACTTTATTGATCTCATCAGCGTTCAAGAACACTCACTGGGTGCAAATAGACTGGCACTGACATACGCATAACATTAGGAGTTCTGGTCACATTTTCACGAAATTTTCAATTATACATGTATGTTTCATCGATCCTACTGGTAGAAATGTGTGATACGATACACCCACATGTCATATTCATAAAGTCGCACGTGTTTTATTCATGTATTTGGGTGAAGAATGATTTATGTGCAACTTTTTTTTTTTTTTTTTTTTACGGAACCACGGCATAAGCCATTGATCAATAGAGAACATTGTATGAGAGTGGCCTTTACTGTACTAGAGTCAAACTGGGTCATAATAAAAAAAAAACAACAACAACAAAGCCCGGCAATGTGTGGCTAAAGAATGAAGTGAGCTGACAACCTGAATGTGCTGAAAGGCCAGGCATCCATTTTTTCTTCCCTGATTCATGGACATATATTCCTGTGTAGACATTTCACACATGATTTGGCCAAGGCCGATTCCACCATAAGCCCATCAATACAAGCTCTTTATGAGAAGCGAATACTACGCTGGACAGAAGTAAATCGTTTGACTTATAGAAGTAGCCTATCGAAATCAGTCTGTCCTTTTTTTAAGTATACACAAAATGTCTTCCCACATTCAATGTCATACAACCTGCGTGGATGCCAGTGAAGTTGATGCATGGGCTAATAAACACCCGTCTTCATTGTGCATGCCGCGGCGCTCGCTCACCTGATTCTGACTTCTTGGCGTACTTCTTGCTCTGGCCTCTTATAATGAGGATGAAGACCAGCAGCAGAATAAAGATGAGGCCGACCAGCGCCACGACGACTAGAAACCACCACTCCTCGTAAAACGGAGGCACCTTTTGGGCTAAAACCGAGAAATGAGCTCTTATTAGCGAGTGAGAGGAAACAGTATGATTTGTGTATGGTTAGCGAGGTAGTAACTCAGGTATTCTTAGACTATATTGTATCTCCAATTTGAGATTATTTGTTGTTGTCTTACCATGTTACTCATTACTGTGTTTTTTGTGCATATTTTGTCCATTGATTTGATTGTAAGAATAATAAAACAAGAATTCATATTAATCGAGTGGTAGTCACCGGATATAGAGGGAGAGGGCAGACTGGGCGAGCCGTAGCCGTAGTCGTTGACGCCAATGACCCTGAAGTCGTAGCTGACGCCTTGTTTGAGGATGTCCATGTTGAACGTGTGTGAGGTGGCCTCTCTCGGGATGTCCTTAATCAGAATATCCCACAGCCCCTCGTCTGTAAAAAAGAGAACGTTTCATGTAAAGTACAGTAGCGTTAAATCATGAGCCAAAGTTGAGCTCAAGTTCGAGTACACTAAAAACATGTACAATAGGCCAGAATGAATGAGAGTGTGAGTGAGTGGTTGGTTGGTGGCATTCAGAGGGGCAGAAATTGGCAGCCTCGCTTCCGTCAGTCTAATGTAGTTTCCAGACTATAAGTCGCTCCGAAATATAAGTCGCACCACACCAGCCTGGGCGTAACTGCACCGTTGACACGCCTCTCCCGGCAGCACGTTGTTCAAGCACACATTTACGAACTCGTTCCTCTAGCTGTGGCCATCTAGCTTTTAGCTCACAATTAGCTTTTTTGTTTTCTTCATTGCAGTAACCTCCACTTTTTTACCAGTCCCTCACAAGTTTCTCGCTCACTCTAAACTTTCTTTCAGTTGCTCGATTACCATTTATTTTATATTACAGTGGTACAGGAGTAGCAGATACTGGAGCGCCCTGTGAGTGTGAAAATAACAAACATGTGAAATTGTATATATTGATATATAAGTCGCACCTAAGTATAAATCGCATACCCGGCCAAACTATGAACAAAAAGTGTGACTTATGGTCCGGAAAACCCTGTAAATTATATACACATTGTCTTTAGTATTCTTGGGGGGGCTGTTGAGGAAGGGCAGGGAGGAGAGACAGCGTTCAGCTTACTGCTAGGTCTAAACAGGAAAAAATCCACTTGAGAAAACTGTACCATACTTTGAGAAGCCTTGCTCTTAAGTATCTTGCTTTACATAGCTACCCTAGAACATGACAGTCAGAAAAATGGCTGGCAATCGCCGTATAATTCCAAAATGTGATGCTTTTAGCTGAAGCTTGTATGATATTATTATTATCATCCAAGCACCTTATCTTGAAGTGATTATTATTTTCATTTTTTAGGCAACAGTTTTTGGGCTTTCACCATGTCTTTTCTTTTTAACAAGCTGTTTGTTTGTGTAATAAAAACTCCGGGCCCCTGTCACCAATTCATAATTCCAAGCAATATTACCCAATTCATCAATTTCAGCGCTGGCGCAAAATTTACAGCCACCAAATGTACATCATAAATACTTGTACGGGCCATATTTCAAGAGAACTAATGGTAGATGTTCTGCTGCTGTGCTTTTTGGAAACGCTGCCAGACGACATTCATTACGCGGGGGGCGCTTGTAAACATCGATGTAAGTTTGACTGTTTTAATGGAGTATGGAGACATAAACAAGGAGCACAGTTCATCTGTCACGCCGACTGCCGCGGACGACTTCGGGAAGTTAGAAAAGCAGCTGAGGTAATTTGATTTGGAAAAGTTGTACTGTTAAAAAGAGAGCGCGGTGGCCATTTGCATATGATGAAATGCACTGCGTGGGTTATCACTTGCACTAACCCAGTTTCAAAGGGAAGTAAAGTTGGGACATTGTGAAATTGAAAAACAGAATACGGCTTCTCACATTTTAAGAAGTTTAAGGACATAGTGTAAGGTGCAATTCACTGAGATTTAGTGCCTATTTTCAAGTTCAAATGTTGCATAGTTGATGAGTTAAACTTGGCCCTGTTTTCTTTCCTTCTTGGCAGCTTTCTCTTTCCATAATAATTTAAGCAAATAATGCGGCCTTTAGAGTCCTGTGAATTTACATGGACATTACTCCGGATGCCCTTCTTCTCAATGTACTTTGAGACTGGCACCCTCAGAGACTGCATTGTCCATGTTTATTTCTCTGCCTTGTCCAAAACAGCCCTACATCTATTACATGTTTTCTATAGATTTTCCAAGGCAACTTGAGATGTATCACTCCAAGCAAATTCAAAAGCTGTTGTTTGAGCAAGCTTTCAGCCATACACTAGGCCGTGGGAACCCAGGGTGCTGAGGGTGCTGCAGCACCCCCTGGTGGATATTTTGTGTATTGCAAGCAATATTATTAAATAGGAAATACACACAGAAAAAGCGTTTTTAGGGGAAATCCTGTCCCTCAGCCCCCCCTAACAAAAGTAAGTTCCCACGGCTCTGGTCATACAGGAGTTTTACATCTTGTCAAAAAAAAAACACTTGTATTGGGTTGTTTTTAGATTTTACTTCCCACTTAAGAGGTGTGTTTTCAAACTGGCATTAAATAAAAATGTCATGGAAAATTATCACAGTTTTGGCCGTAATTGATAAAACGTTTTTTTAATGCCTGTCCTGTCCAATGATCTTTCCTTTATTTGATGAAATGTTTGCAAATCTTCAGAAATGACGGTGCATATGCGTCCATTTTTTTCCATCGTTTGTGACATTATAATATAGTAATTGGGCATTCAAAGCATTACATTTGACTTGCTTCTGCCTGTATAAACCCTTGACTACTTTTTGAAAACCTTTGCAATAATGATAACAAAGAAAATTGCTTTCCGGTTCCGATCTTAAATACGTTTTTCTCTGCAGTTTCTCCAACGCTCGCCCATGTTAATCCGCGGACTTGACCTTTTCAATTAGCCCCATCCCAAGTGCTTAAACACATCTCCCCCGCGAACCTTAATGTCATCCTTAAGCCTTTTAAAACCCGGCCTAGACCTGCCAATCACACGAGTAACCAGATGTCCTTTGTCTCCATTGCAGCGCTCCGATCGATAAGCCATTAACATTCACGGGACGCTAAAGCGGCGAGCGATGACACCTCTTTCCCTTAGCACGGCGGTGAAAAAAAAAAAGGGCGCACCGTAAAAACTAATTTGTGAGTAAAGGAAGCTCGGCTATAAATAAAACAGACAGAGACGTTATTGTTTAAAAGTGAAGTCGAAAATCAAAGTGACGGGGGCGGCCATGTTTCTTTTATCCTTAAATGGGAAGAAAGTGGAGGGTCGGGCCCTGTCAATTAGCAGCTCACTGACAGATACGCAGGAAAGATTAGCCATTTTACCTGTGAGTCACCCCAATCAGGATAGAATTAAAAGGATAATAAGATTAAGACGAGCAATCTTTTCCCGTTTATGTCCAAGTCCTAATTAACCATTTGTGGTCGTTATTTCCATCATATTCTTTATTATGTTAAAAGGGTCGTTTGGTTTTGGGTAAATAGGGATAGCGATAAGGATTAGTGCAATGGAGATAAGTGAAATTAGCCAAGAGAGCTAACGTGTTCTTTAAGATATGATTAAAAGTGGGGAAATACAGAAAAATGTGATTCTTTTTCACAGTTTGTCATTTTACCGGTTCAGATGTCCCTTGTCTGTGCTCAATTGTCTCTGTGCTTCCTAATTGTTTTAATGTTTTTCGTTTTAATGTTTTTTGTGTGTGTGTGTGAAATCAACCTGCCGGGCGTCTGCATATTTACATGTCTTAAACTGTAAATTAATATGTGCTGTTCTCCCCTTTTCCCTTAAACAAATACATATAAAAGGAAAATAAAATATATTCACATTATAAAATATCATCCAAAATATTAAGCAACAAGAAGCTTATAAATGATTTGAGTGGCGTTTTTTGGAATGTAAAATAGAAAGGAGAGTATTTACTATTGTAAATTATGTGCATCTTTCTATTTTTAACAATAGGAGATTTTGAGCTGATTATTCATCTTGAAACTGACTCTAAAATCGGTCTAAAATCAACTTTCGATATTCAAATACACATTTATACCACTACAGTATATTGCAGTGGGACTTAACCATAGTAAAACATTCATAAAATGTGGTGCATAACCGACCACCCTTGTCCATTTGACCAGTACACACCTGATGGGCGAGCTTCTATGACATAGCGGGTGATAGGGGCCCGTCCGGGGTCCCCACTGCTCCACTGTATAGTCAGGGCTGAACCGTGGCGTGTGATGTAGGGTTCTCCGGGAGGTCCCGGGGCTCCTGGTCAACGACAGGATATCATTTAGACACTGCCGTAAGAATATACCAATCAAGCATAACATTATAGACGCGGATGAAAAGAGGAAATTGCAATGGCTTGGGTTAGTGAAATACTAAATTAGCAAGTCTTAATCTTCTGACGTTAGTTTCTATTTTACACAACAAGATATCACTGACCAGTATCTAAATGTATGTACACAAAAAGAACAATGGAGCTCAGAATTCCTGCATTTCATAATGTTGAGTACCTTCCCCGGGCCCAGTGGTGATGTTAGCCTCCACCTCCGGTCCGTAGATGAAGGTTTTGGCGCGGATCCGGAAGTTGTAGGTGGCTCCCTCTGCCAGGTCCCTGAGCTTGAGCCACAGTGGGCCGGTCCCCTTCACGTCCACTGTCACGGTCTTACTGACGCCCGGGGGGGAGGGCGAGTGCAGGCATTCGGGACAGGCCACTGAGGAGTCTGAACAAACGCGGCACATTTAGAGCAGGTTTTTAATACACGCAAACAGGGCATCTCGAGCGTGCGCAGTGTGGGGGAAGTATAGGAGCTGCAAATGTCCCGTACCCTCGGTCGGTGTGGAGGGCTCGTAGATGAGACGGTAGCCCTCTATGATGCCGTTGGGGAAGGTGGGTTCTCCCCAGGACACGTTGACGGAGGTGGTGGTCAGCTCACTGAAGTGGATGAAGCTGGGGGCGCTGGGGGCTACAACAGAGGAGCACAACAAAGTCAGCAAGATTTTCAAAAGAACTTTCAGCAGTTTTTGACGGACGTTGAGAGGCCAGTCTGAGGTGGAATCCATTGAGCATAACTGCTTCCAAAAAAAAAAAAAAAACATTAAGCGAGCTTGGAAAGTTTTTGCTGATGCTTCGAGTCGCTGTTCCTCCATTTATACGATTTGTGTGAATATCTATTTAGCCTGACAGCATGACAACTCGAAAGGTCTTTTTATCCTTTGAACGATTACTGCTAGGCTTACTTATTTACCCTGACCACCTGAAAAAGGTCACCCATGAAAAACCCTCTAAAATAATCAATGACACTTATAATCATGTGCTATCACTCATAATTACTTTTCTGTTTGAAACAATATATGTAAGAGTCCGCACACTGGCCATTTGTCTAGTGAAAGAAGGGTGACTTGTCTTTGCTCCTTCGCCTTCGTGCGGTCATCTGGTCATAAGCTTCCTTCCTCCTCTCGATAACGACCAAAACAAAGCGCGCTCAGAGAACTTAAACACTACTTTTCTGTCCATTTATCAAACATACCATGAGGCTGAGTGAGCGGCCCGGAGATTACAGAGCTATGCGCCGTGTGGCTAGGCTAACGTCGTTTGGCGCGCTGACAGAAACGATTAGCTTCATCCTCCCAGTGAATTCCTTCCCAGCGGTTGATGTCTCCCTCTTAAACTCTCAAGGTTCCCCAAACTTGCTCCAGCCCATAAAGGTGACACATGGGTAAACAGGGCTGTAAATACCGCATTATTGCCGGCTTTTTATTCATTTAACTCGAGCCCTCCCTTGCACCGGGTCACTTTCGAACACCGGCGCATTCGTTTTATTTCTCTGAGAGCGCTTGATTTTGTTTAGCCCAGTCAGACAGGCAGGCAAAACATTATGACCACTGCGATACTGAACTCAACAATTGTCTGATCTTCGTTTTGGCTTCATTTAAGTCCACATGCCATTCAGCCTCCATGTAAACTTGGAGGAAGAAATTAATTTGATTTCAATATTTCTTCAATAAGACAATTGGTGCAGTAGATGTTGGCCATACAAAGCTATACTATGTCTATTGTTATGTATTAATTTGAATGTGTGTATCTTACTCTAACATATACATAGTGTGTTAATCTATACTTGAACAATGACATTGTTAGCGTTAGAATATTGAAGACCATTTTTATCGCTGTGACCTTGCATCAGTATTACTCAGACTTTTCTACTGGTTCACTTCACTTTCACACAATCAGTGACATATACAACGAGGCCTGCAGAAGACGGGCCCGCAAGGATCATGGGGGGGACCCCTCACACCCCTCCAACGAACTGTTTGTCCCGCGAGGAGTATCAAAGCGAACTCTTCTCGCCTACGGTCCAGCTTCTTTCCTGAGGCAGTGAGATTAGTGAACAATGCCTCTGAACGCCTCTCATGCTGCGTTACCTCTATGTCTTTGTATTGTTGTTTGTTTGTTTGGTTGGTTTGTTGTTAAGTCAGTATTCATGTATATCATTAGATTTTTTTGATTTGCCACATCACTGGGCCTTGAAGACAGATTTTCGTTCTGTCATGTGGCATGTTGGAATGACAAATAAAGTACCTTGAACCTACTTTTAATATTTTTTTTTATTTTTTATTTTTTATTAAATCAACATAAAAACACAAGATACACTTGTATACAGTTAGTGCTCCAACCCAAAGACCCTCCCTCCCTCCCTCCACCCCCATTCACACTCATTCACACAAAAGGGTTATTTCCTTCCATATTAATATTCTGGTTCCTACAATATATATGAATGCATTCTGCAAGGGATAAAGTCCGTGAAGCACTGCCCTAAAACCAGTGCCTCTCGGAAACCACATCCCCTGCAATAGGGTTGTGTGTGCTGCTGGTCCACTGTTAGTAATAACATCTAATAGTTACATTTTACTTAAATTCATTAATTATTTTTATTATTATTTTTATTTTTTTATAAAGAACACTATCTTCACCACACCAGGTTTCAGCGAAATTATATGGTTTAAAAAGGCTCTTAAAAACAGGTCCAGTCCAGATTATGTCAAGATCAGGCTCAGCAACACACACCTTCATTTACATACACTCAGATTAGGGAACACCTTGAACATTCTTAGTTAGCCCTACTTTAAGCTGGCTATTAGCCCTCCCTGTAAGATCTGGCATACCTGTACACATAAAGCCAAGTATATTGATTTGAGGTAACCTACTTGGCGTTCTAAAGTTTGAGATGCGTTCACCTGCTTGTTGAGTGCGTCCCCTCGTCGGTGCGCTGCGCGGCCCGTCCCCCGCCGCGTTGAACGGAGCTACGCTGATCATGTAGGTGGTGTATCCGGTCAGATTCTTCAGCTTGACCCCTCCCTCCGGCATGAAGAGCGTCCGCAACCGCTCGGTCTCGTTCTTGCGCTGAAACTCCCAAAAGTAAACCTACGCGCGGATAAGCAGAGGAGTAAATAAATATTAATGCCGGCGTTATGGGACCATGTTGCTGCTCGTGTTGTGCAATAAATCTCCAGCCTATTTCCGTCTCCCAAAAGGCAACGAGCTGCTATTTCACTCTATTCCCCATAAACGTGCTTTAGTGCAATAGACTTTTATTATGGCCCCCTCTGGAAAACGGCGCAGACTGGATGTTTTAAGGTAAAATGTGCATTTAATTGCATTCACACATAATATAGTCTCCACGGGGCCATAATGGTATTTATGGATAACAATATATTCTTATAGTGCAATGTCTAGGGTTTTCTGTTTTCTGGCTACATTTATGCCGCTTAAGATTTTACCTTGTAGCCTTGAATGTCCCCGTTCTGGGCGTCCACAGGAGGGGGGTCCCACATCACGTCCAGCTGGGTGGCAGTCGCGGACTGGATGGCTACGTTTTGGGGTGGGGCAGTAGGCACTAAGAAATGAAACGTACAGGTAAAAGGTTATCTTGGCAGGTCATTTTTTTTCTGTTTTAGTGTTTTTTTTTGTTGTTTGTCTGTTTTCTAATTTTAAAACTCTGGAAATGTTTTTTTTATTTTTTTTTTAAGATTTACTTACTAGTCTGTCAGTTTTAATGTTTTACAAATGTAATTAATTGTCTATAATTGCAATTTGACGTAGTGTAAGTGATAATATATGATTATGGTAGTTTAGTTTTGATATTTCTCTCTCTCTACTGATTTTGCAGCGTTATAGCCATCACTTGAAGGTATAACTTTGTTGTCCAGGTGGACAATGTCATTGGGGAAACCTGTCAGAAACAGTCATGGCTACCTAGCTGGATAATTTGGCCTATTGTGCATGTTTTGGGGGTTTAGTCTAGAAATGTCTCAAAGTGTAAAGCAGAACTAAGTAACATATGCCCCTAGAGGCCCGTAAGCGCCACTGCAGGGGTCGTAGCATGTTGCATTTTATTTACTCATTAATTGTCCGTGAGTAAATACTACACTGACAGAAAAGGCAAAGGGAGAGGAGGATATTGTACATTGTGCCACAACCTAATTACACAATTGAGATTTTTTTTCCCCCCACTCAAACCTGGCTGTAAATACTGCTAAAGTTGCAAGCGTGGTTTTCTGGCCAGAGACACCAGGGGGAGATGAGATACCATTTCGACTCACTGTATAAACAAATTGTAATAATAAGTTGAGCTGAAATGATAATGCAACTCGTATGCAAACACACACACAAAGCATGCATTTTTTAGCACATTATTTATGTTTGAGTTGTATATCTTCAGGGCATGGTGTCTCATTTAAATGTGTACAGACAGTACAGACTTATAAATATTTAAATACTTTGGGTAAATCCCCTTCCTCCATGCAATTTCAGTAGCTTTCCCTGACCTGGTGTCCTAACCCTGCAGAACCTTGACTTGTGCTATTTATAATTCATTTAGCTGATATTTATAGCCTTAATAGCTCAGATGCAACACATCTGTGGACACATGAACAGTGTTTGTGGTCGATGTAAACAAATACGGTTGGGTGGGACATCTTGTAAATACCTGCTTCTCCGACGAACACCTCGTGGGGAGGACTGTTTAGCCCCTCACCCACCGCATTGTAAACAGACATCCGGATCTCATAGCGCTTGTGTTTGCTCAGCTCTGTATGGGAGGTAAACAAGGCAATATAAGATACACAGCCACCAAAATCTCATCTGCCATTTCCCGTTTTGTGTTTATTCCTTCTTTAGGCCATAAGTATGAAGCGGCATTGGTCATACAGACGCAATAGAGTTTTAAAGCATTATTCTCTGCTATTTAAACGTAACGACACCAGTGACATTTTCTTTGGCAAAACTTCTCCATGACAAGTAGATGCCACTTTACCAAAATTACAATTACAAATACAAGAAATATTATCACCGACTGAGCCCTGAAGTCAAAGTTAACTTAGTCTTTTCGAACAGCTGAATGATACAATAATTAAAACAAACACACACAAATTCAGTTTTCCCCTATAGCGTTGGTTACAAAGGATATCTTAACATTTTGCACTCAAAGTTGATGTGGTAAAGGTGTGGAAAACGAGAAAGAACATCTTGGCCAAAGCATAATATCCCAAACTGCCGCTCTTGTGGGTTGTTCAATTGTGCAACGATCAGTATTTATCAAAAAGTACAGTCCTCTTATTACAGACTCGAAGGTCATTGACTTTGTTTAGCTTGAATAAGTATGTGTATCTATAATGTAGTTTTCAATGACATCGTTTGGAGGACAGTAATCGTGGTGACTCATTGTAAACATAACAGCCACACAAGCGTTAGCGGGTAAGTGTGAGATACTTTCAGATGCATAAAAGGTGAGTGCAGTCACAGAGTATAGTTTTTTTTTTTAAGCAAACGTTAACCTGCCCGCCTTCCACACAAGTGCCGCCATGCTGCTCGCTAGTGCCTCAACTTCGAAGAACGCCACAGGAAAACAGTCTACAATAGCTGCATATTATTAGGTAGTCATAAAATATGTCAAACTACTGCCAATATAAGACACAAAGTTATGCTTGGTCAATGTAGCCATCTGTTTTTTTTTGTTTTTGTTTTTGCACAATTCCAATTAAAGCCACATGTACAAGCCAAACAAAACAAAATAACGTGGCATCCAAGATTGTGTCGACTTTCCTTGGCCTTGGCGGATGCGTTCCATTTATTATGGTTTAGTCAGCCAAACAAATTTCTCTTTCTGCAACGCTTACAACATATGGTAGAACAGAAAAAAAAAAACAGCTCATTTGGGATGTGCTACGGTTGTTTCGCGCTTTGAGGCACAACTTACTGTCCAGCTCGAACTGCGTCATCATTGGATCGCTCAGATTTCTGATGCTGTACGGCGCTGTGGGAAGAAGAAAATAAAAAAAACGCTAAAAAAGGGAGGCAACTGCATTCCTTCTAATGGATTCAAGGCTATAACAGGAGCTGTACTACGGTTGTTTAAGTCAACACAATCGCTGTAATCACTGCTCCCGAGAGAAATGATGCAACTGGACTAGAAATTATAGCTTCAGTCGCAGCGAGGGGGGGGAAACGGCGCTCCCCAGCAGAAGCTAAACACAGGCTGCGGCCCACAGTCACTGATCTCAAGATGAAATGTTTTGCTGAAAAGTGTCAAGACCGGCGGGTAAATTGTGGAAGCAGAATGAGGTTGTGAGAAAGTTGGTCTTTGATGGAGATAATGGGGCCGCTTGACACATAAAGACAGGGAGTTAGGATAATAAGCAAGGATGAACGGCTTTAAACTGTGGTAAGCACTTATATTCTTCAAATCAGGATGTTTACGACAAGCCTATTTGCGACAAAATACATAGTTAGGAGCTGGGATGGTTAGATCTTCACTCGCAGCTCCTGAATATTAAGCGTCTTACACTGAACTGTAGGCATTAAATGAAGTGGAAGGCAAAACCGGCTGTGGAACAATAAGCAATTACTCTCCAACTTTTGGGGTTTGTCATTTCGGGTTCATATAACGGTCCCGTCAAGACGGTACAAACGTGAAGGAGAAGCAATTATTGCACAAAATTTCCTCATACTTGCAGAACTGGTAAGCCACTGGCAATGTATTTAAAAGCAGCTTTCCGATGCGAAGGATTCCATGAGTAGGCCATTTAAGATTACGCAGATTACGCAGACTAGCAATTTAGGTAACACAGCAAAAGATTTTAATTTCGAGGTGACACATGGTTAGTAGAGGTCGACCGATCTAGCGCTGATAAAAGCCGATATCTCCAGGACCGAAAGTGACAGAGACTTCTCTGCATTGGAAAGAGCGAGGTCAGGGCTTTAAAGCGAGTTCTCCCACAGCTTCCTAAGCAGCATCCAAAACATCGCTATGAAAATTGGGCTAGCTACAAGTTTGACTAAAGTTAGTTTCATAAACCTCAGTAATTTTGGACATGCTGCATGTATTTTTGATCGTCGCGCAAAATGCCCCGGCTAGCAATAGTATGCTAATGCTAGCACGCGAAGACTAATGGCAATTAATCAAAGCTGGGACAGAAACTATGATTGAATGTATTAAAACAAAATTGGCCACTGCTGGAGTGGCCAAGTGTATATGTTTTTACAGGATTATAAACAAGACATTTGGAAAAATTGGCCAACAATATTGGTATAAAAAAAATCTGGTGGTTTAATGGTTAGTTTGTAAAAAAGCTTTTCGACATAATTCGGTACCAAGGGCTAAGGGACCAGATATACCCACTGTATAGAATTTACAAGGAAAGCGAGTTCGGATTGCCAGAATACCTATTATCACGGCCTCTTCAACAAATTGTGTCTTTTTTCTTTTTTTATGTCAGATGTCTACTTCTTTTATCACACATCGACATTAAAAAAAATCCCATGTTTTGAGTGAAGGGAGTGGGACAAACCGCAACACCAAACACGCTTCATGTGTGCGTGTCTTTACCGTTAAGTTCAGCCCAGGACGAGGACGTGGCGATGCTACGGATGGAGTAACCGCGGAGACGGTCGTACAGGAGCTCCCGGTAACGTATCCGAAACCCGAGGAGAATCCCGTTGATCTTTTCCTCCGATGGCCGCTGAGGGGAACAGAAACACAGGTATAAAAAAACGGAATAAAGATGGTTCTCACAGTCAACCATTATAATTACACCAAAACGAAACTTCCCCGCTCTCTGTACACTTGCCAGCACTTTACTGTAAGCGGGGTCATAAATCTCCCAAAATAATAACCTATCTCCCCTGCCGGAGTGAGTCAGACAGAACAATCCCCTTTAGTTGACTGTTCGAGCGTGCCCAGAGGGGACCCCCAGACTAAAAAAGCAGTACTTGTCTATGTATGCTTATAAACTCTACAAGTGTTCCCCGTAAAAGTTGGATAGTGGCCTGGAGCATTCCCTTTTATGATCTGCTAATTCCGGTGTGCGGGTTTTTATTACACTCCGCGGATGTACCAGAGCGAAAGTGCATTTTGCCTGCTTGCCATTATAGTCAGATTTCTCATCCTTCTTTATGTCGCTCACAATGATGCATAAAAAGCCGTTCAAGTGTCTCCTTTCTCTCTGTTCTGTGTTTTTTTTTTTTTTTCGCTTCCCCTCCTTACCTGCCAACGGATCAGCACGGACGTGGTTGTGTGCGGCGTGACTGAGAGGATGGTGGGAGCTTCGTCTGGCGCTGCAGGGCAATAAAAAAAAAAAGAAAGAAAAGAAGGGAGATAAATGAGCTAAATTGACCGGAAAATGTGCACGACTTAAGATGCTTAATCCATCCGTGTGCGGTGGCATTCATGGGACGTAAACAAACAATGCGGCAACACGGCAGACACATCAGCTGAGGCAGAAATAGCAGCTGGAAAGAGCCACGGCGGGACATGGCAGCGGCGGAGGGGAGAACAAACCGTGATTTTTTTTTTTTTTTTTTTTAGTTCTTGTATCGCGGGAACCAGTGCTGTTTCCTGGCACTGGCAGCCTTTTCAGATGCAGCCATGGGTTACCAAAAGCTGAAGGTCCACTACTCAAAATGTTGTTATTATTGATCTTCACAGCTACTATCAATTCAATATATTTTTTAAAGGCAAGACATATTTATTTATTCGTATGAGATACTGCAGTTCATATACAATGTTATGAAAATATTAACAGGTAAAACAGGAGAAATTAGAAGCATCCAATAACAATAAAAAACACTTGTCAAATATAGACAATGTGCATGTTACGTCGCAGCATGGCAACAGTGAGTTATGGCATTTGTTATTATTATACACAATGATGTGAGAGCGCGCCCTCCATTGTAACTGCTCATGGACATGGATGATTTTGGTGATTTAAGGCAGTTCCCGTGGCATCAGCGTGTCATCCCAGCAGCGGGCAGGGACTGTGGCGTAACCCTGTCCTGAGCTCCGGAGCTAATGGTGAACCGCACCAATGGGATAGCCCCAGGTGTGGATGTGCGGAGGTGTGATGTAGGTCAAGCTGCTTTTGTCTAAATAACACAACAATGGATGCATTTTCAGAAAAACCTTTTGAAAGACTACAAAGAAGTGTAATGAAAAGTTGGATAGTTGTATTCATTAAATAGCTTGTGTCATGGAGTAATTATTCAGATGTTCTTGAGTAAGGTTTACCAAACAAGGTTTTAATTTAGCTCAAAGGGAGTACTAGGTTTGCCTAACAAAGAGCCACTCCAACAGTAGCTGGAGTCTGCAAACACATCTGCTTTTACATCTAATTCTCAGCTTCTTAAGGCTAAACAATAACAAGAAACTGTCGTGTTTACGTTCTTCCACATAAGCCACGGGAGAACACAGTTAAACTTAATGTCCTTCTTACCGTCCTGTAGAGTTGTGATGGCCTCACTCTCCTCGCTGTACTCGCTGTCACCGATGTCATTGGTGGCTTTGATTCTGAACTGGTAGGATGTAAATGGCTTCAGCCTATTGAGAGAAGATAAACATGATAGAACATTAAATATGCATGGGATTATTTGATGTATTTGTGTAGCGTTTGTAGTTGTTTGATAAAATATAACCTCCTATAGATTTCCCAAAACAATAATGTAATAGCACAATAGATCATATGAGCCACTTACTTTGACACTATGTACGAGGTGGCTTCGTGGTTGACAGAGGCGGAGTGGACAGTCCAGTTGTTTTCAGGGAGTTCCCTGAGTTGGACTGTGTAGTACCGGACAGGAGACAGGCCGTCGCTGCCCGGCTCCCACGTCAACAAGACCTGTCGAGCCAAGACGTTCTTCTGAGGCACAGCGGGGCGGCTGGTGGGCTGAGGGCGAGCTGCAGATGAAAAGGAGAAGGAACTCTATGGTTTAGACCTCTGACAAGTTCCAAAATGCATGAAATTCTTGTATTAAACTCTAATGTTAATTCTCCAGATGAGTCTATTACCTATTATCACATAATTTTTATAATATTATTTTAATTAATGCAACATACTTTGTACTTGATGTCAAATAGAATAAAATGTTTTACATTTTTATACAGGACAGTGGTGCACATAACTAAACATAGTCAGTTGAGCTTCAGATTTTGTTGTTGACAAGTTGACAAAAAGAGTGTAGTTTTTTGGATGAGGTTTTTGGATGTGCACAGCCAAAATACAAAGACTTCATTCAATTTTCTTTGGAGACATAAAGTCTAATTCTTTCACTTGAAAATATTTTTGGCAACTCTTGTTCTGGCATCACAAACATTAAGCTGATTCTGAAACAAGTTAGACTATTTAGAAATGTTATTTCTTGAAACTATATAATTTTTGCAAAACAACGTTTTGTTGTTGTTTGTAGGTTTCCATATGATTGCATCTTTAAACGTAAAGTAGAAATTACAGCCACATACAGTGGGAGGAAAATGTACTGTACGTATGTGAACGCTTTAAAATTTCCTACATTTCTTCCTAAATTGGTGATAATGAGGTCTGATCTTCATCAAAATCACAAGAATTAACAAACAGTGTCTGCTTAAACTAATAACACCCAAACATTTACATGATATCATATTTTTAATGGCCATAACATGTGAACATTCACTGGAAAGGGAGGAATAAGTAAGTGAACCCAAGAATCTCGCAACAGTTTTGTAAAGAGGAATGGTACATGATTTATCCTGATCGTTGTGAGCGTCTAATCTGTAACTACAGGAAAGCAGTTATTGCTGCAAAAGAAGGGTCAGCCAGCTATTTGATACAAGGGTTCACTTACTTATTCCACGCTGTTGTAAATATCTCAGGTTTTTCTGCAAAATATCTTGATAAACTTGTGAATGAATTTTCCCATTAATGATAGCACGTTGTCCAGGCCCTGAGGCAACAAAATAGCCACGCACCATGACTCTCCCTGCACCAGACTTCAAAGTGAGCATAGGGTTTTGATGTTGATGTGCTGTTCCATTTTTCCTCCACACATGACGTTGTGTTTGCGAAAGAGATCGTGGATGCTCTACAGCACTCCTGGTAAAATACTGTGGACTGATGAACCCAAAGTTGAATAACCTGAAGAAACCTGAGACATTCCCAGCAGCATGAAATAAGTAAGTGAACCCTTGTATCACTTCAGCGAGATTCCTGGGTTCACTTACTTTTTCCTCCCTGTCCAGTGAATGTTTACATGTTATGGCCATTAAAAACATTATAACATGGAATTGTTTGGGTAGTATTAGTTTAACCAGACACTGTTTATTTCTTCTTATGATTTTGATGATGATCAGACCACATTTTATGACCAATTAAGGCAGAAATGTGAGAAATTCCAAAGCGTCCACATACATTTTCCTCCCACTGTAGTTATTCTGCAAACTTTTTCAAGATTAATTTCCGAGGCTTATTACACTATTTAAAATGCTAATAATAAAAATCTTAATCAATAGCCCACCACCGATAAATGTTCAAGTCAAGGTGAACTCTGGGTACGAGGGGCGCTGGATAAGAGCGAAAGGAAAAATTGAAAAGCAGGACACAGCGAGATCAGACAATTCAACAAATGCAAATAAAAATGCATGGTGAAGGGAGAATCGAATTGAGGAGAGGCGAGGGGAGGTTGATAGAAGGCCCTCTATAAACACTTTCGAAAGGAAATCAAGTCTTTCTGTATCAAAGATCAGCGGGATGATGCATACGGAGAAAGAAAAAAAGAAAAAAAATGAAAATAAACCTCCACCTTTTGGCTTGAATTTGCATAGGCGATGTATCACGGACAGAACTGTGATCCTGATGAATGAGAAGTAGCGAAAGAGAAATGAAAGTTGCAGAATAAACAGTGTTGAACGTGCCTTGGGGGGGGAGGCAGATGGATTGATTCGCTCTCACAACGGCATCTGAGTGTTACTGATAAACACCCACGGGCCAAAGAGGCTGCTTAGAAAAAACATTTGCGTACGGGATTGTTCGCTAAAATGAAGTGCATTCAAGTCCTCTCACAGATGTCTCCAAGAGGAGTTTTCTATTGAGATCGTCCCCTCCTGAGTGCGGGTATCAAGGTGTAAACATAAGCAAAAGTCACAGCTTCTAAGAGTTTACGAACAAAGGTAGAGATGAAGATGTCAAGATGAAGAAGGGTATGTGTACACAAATAGGGGAGATAATATAAGCTACAAGCGTGATACAGCTTCCATTGTACAACTACCAAGGCAATTAAAATGGCACACAGATGGTGTCCAGCCCTGTGCCCATAGATGTTTAGTTAGGGGTTACAGAAAACGTTACAGGAAACCAGAAAAGACAAATAAAACAACAGCGCTTTTCGGTAGTGTGAATCCACCTTTAGATCTAAATCTTAATAATTCTGCGTTGGACCCAAAAAGCCAATTCTCTAAAATACTTACAACAACTAGTAAAAAAACAGCATAGTCATGGCAACAACAACAAAACCTTCCTATACACTGCAAATGGTGCAGCATATCATGTCTTACTATTGGAAACCTATTGGTCTGTGCAAACCCGTCACGATTTCTTACCCCTCTTCTCGGTGGTGACCACGAGAGCCTCCGCAGCCTCGCCCCAGCCTTTCCGAGTCTGTGCCGTGATTCGAAACACGTACACCGACTCCGCTTTGAGCCCGGTGACAGTGTACTGACGCGCGCTGGGGTTGAGCACGTCCACCGTAGCTCCGTTGCTGTTGGTAGAATTCAGGTGGTACGTGATCTGGTAGGCTGAAAGACAGATTAGAGATGGGTTTAGGTTAATGCTAGAAATAACAGTCTGTCAGAGCTTTAAAACTAAAACACAAAAAAGCCTCACAAACTACTTGGCTTATTAGCAAGAAGAGTGGACAACGGCTGTCAGTGTTTTCAGCTATGGATTGGTAAACAGATTTAATAGATTCCATATGTGGAGTTGCGTTTTCTAGGGATGTCCCGATCAAGTTTTTTTTGCCCCCCGAGTCCGAGTCATTTGATTTTGAGAATTGCCCGATACCGAGTCCCGATACCTAATATATTGTTTTAAAAATGAAGAAAAAACGATAATATTCAATATAGTTATTCAATAGTAATATTGTTTTCATTCATGGTTTTGGATATAAAGAGTAACTCTACTTGGTCTGTTTTTTCTCAAGTAAGCAAGACTATTAGTCTTTACAGTGTATTGTAATTTTACACAGAGAGGGTGATCTAAAATCCCATTCGTTATTAAATGCGAAAACAAAACTTGGGCAATAACTTTTTTGTACACTGCAATGTACAAAACTGTCTGGCAGTACAGAAAAGAACACAGCAGTAATTTGGCCAAACAGTTAAATGACACAATATATTTGGCCAAAAGCTAAATGCCATTTTAACTTTATTACAGTCTCTTTAAGACTGCCATTCGCCGCGCGCCATTCACAGAGTGTTTTACTGAAGGCTTAAACCCACGAGTGAAAACAAGCGCCTCTTCCGCACTTCACCTATTGAACGTAGCCCGGGGATGTGTGAGCGAGGAGAGGACGCAGTGGTTTAGGTTATTAATAGAGACAGAAGTTTCCTCTCGTCTTTCAGCGTATTTGCGCACGTATGAGCGCAGCGGGCCGGGCTCTCATCTCTGTCGTTCACAGACAGAAACATCTCCGCGGAAAGGCGAGGGGGGTTTCTCTGCACAGTGCGGGTCTGAGTAGCCACGGTTCAGTCACATGTGGCGATGTAATAGCGATAAAAACAGCTGTTTGTTACTTCTTACCGCTCTCCCCCCGTCCCGTCTATTCTCACTCCTCGCTCCTCGCTCCTCGCTTAGCCGACAGTAAAATCTGCACGGGTTATTGGGGATGTTGTTATTGTTGTCCCGCGCTGGCACTTGTGTGGATTTGGTGATATCTCAGACGAAGGGGGGACACGGACTGAGCAGATGGTGACAGGGGCGCTGGGCCAGGGGGTTGAGGACAGAAAGGGGTCCGATAGCTCGAAATCTGATCAAAAGTCATGAGAATGGACACGCGTATATATCCGAGTCCTGATCGGGAGGTAAAGTCCGATTCCGATCGAGTCTGTAATCACGGGATCGGGCCCGATTTCCGATCGCGTGATCTCGGGACAGCCCCAGCATTTTCAATGTTATCATCCAGGATGCCCAAAACACATTTAAACATCACACTGCTTTAGCAAATGTTATAGATCAATGTCTGTCAAACTTTTCAAACCCTCATCAAAAAGTTAAAAATATAACCCTGAGTACAAGCAACGCCACAGTTTCAAATCATATTCAATAAATGCACAAAGAGGAAATGATGCTTAAAAGAAGAGTGAACCCCCGCTGTGGCTTAAACCAAGATTGACCTTCTAATTTCAGCACCTCATCATAAATCGACACAAACTGCACCTCGGGGCCCGGGGCTCTATTAAAGTCACATAAATGAGCTTTCGAGTATTTCAGCCGGAGACTTTTAGGAGCGTAACACTTCTTCTGAGAATGGAAAATTGCAGTAAAAAGGACTTTAAAAGCTGCATACCTAGAATGATGCCATTGGGCTGTGACGGGGACTGCCAAATGAGACGCACTGAAGTGGTCCGCACCTCTGGAAACAGGATACCCACCGGAGGCCCCGGCACTGAGGGAGAGCAGGGGACAGTGGGTAAGAAGAGAATACGTGGCATAGTGGACATATGGCTGCAAACAAGGGAGGCTTTGTGTCATTTGGAAAACTAAACCAAAATGTATTTTCTAATGAAGGAACTAATCCATTACTCATGAAATAACAACCATTTAAATTGGACATATCATGCATAAATGAGGCTTAAAGTGCATACGACACATTAGACATTTTCTTCTTCTTCTTTTTTTTCTCGAAAACATAGTTATCACAATTATGTTTAAGATTTTGCTAAAGATTGTACCCAGCTTTCTTTTAGTTTGGCCATTTTTGTGACGTTTATAGTTTCACTTCCTGATTGGACATCGACAGGAAGTGACATAGGTGAAGGCAACCAATTTTAAACTGTTGCGGTGCCAACCGTGTTATGTCAATGGGAAATGAGTGAGTCAAACTGCTATGGAGCTTTACCTCTATCTATGTCACTTCCTGTCAGCAGCTTTTCTGCCCAACGGAATGTGAATTAAAATTGCCACTTCACTAAAACAAAATGATTATTATGCAACTGATGTTATCCATCTAAATAAGTCACATTTTCCAAAGCATTAAAACCTGCCATATGCACTTACAATACGTCCTCAGTACTGACACGTTACATATAAAAAATATATAAAGTAAAGCGGAAAAAGCAGCAAGTTGTAAGTTACTGGGCTGATATGGAATTCATATTAACTTGGAGTGCTCTGAGAGGTCTAAAGGTTCTTGAGCGGTCATCTGGACTTTGCCATTTAAGTGTTGGATGATCCAAGAAGCTGTCTCAGCATTAGTGACATAATAATGAATACATTTGTGTCTGAACTGCACAGATCTACAGGCGTATTTTATATCTATTTGCTTTTCTCACAGGGATAACGGGCACAATGCCTTACGCTCCTGCGAGAAGCCGCGAAGAACTGTACTGTTGACCTACCGTCATCCAGCGTCCTCGGTAGAATCGGCGGGGAGCTTGGTCGCCCGTCTCCGATGCGTGTGAAAGCCAGGACTTGTATCTCATAGAGCACGTACTTCCCCAGGCCGGTGAGCTGTACACTGTGGGTGGCATTGCCTTCCACTGTCCAGAAATACAGACCATTATCTGAATCCTTTTCTTTGTACGCCACCTGACACGGAGGAGGAGAAAGTATATTAGCGTGAACTCAAAGGGGGAAAAAAACAACAACAACTGTGACATATAGCATCTCGAAGACGCATTAAAAGTTGTCGGGGTGGATAAAACGCCGTGAGACTTCAGAAGCACGAACCTTATATCCCAGAATAAGGCCGTTTCTGTCGGGCTCGGGGACTTCAAACCAGCGCACCAGGATGCTGCTGGATGTAGTGGCGAAGGCGGACACGTTGGTCGGACCGCAGGAGGGGACTGCACACAAGGACGAGACAAGTGGCACTTTCAGGCGTCGGTTCACAAAAGCAGGCCATAGCGTAAAGATCTCAAAACTGGCAACTCGGAGTGAACTCACGATGCGTTCCCTTCATTTTAATGGTCAACCCAAAAGATGTAAAGTTAGGCCCGGAACTTTTCCTCAATGAAAAAGAGAGCGACATATTTCTAACATCACCCTTTTTCACAGAGATGAGCACATTTTCTTAACTTTCATGATTTTATTATAGATGTTTGTTTTTTGCCTTTACTTTTACTGTCTCTTTGTCTCCTCTAAGTCGCAATAATGCGGCGTGTTCTTGCAAAAGCACGTTCAAACTGCAGTGAGTCACTTGAATAACCTTTTCTTTGTGCAAATGTGGAAACAAAAATTACTTTCCACCTACACCTATGTATTTGCTTAGAGCACAACAAATCCACCATCTGCCACAGTATCTGGTCTGCCTGTCTGGTTTTTCGCTAAGAATAACAAGAATAGGCTCCTTCTTTGCACTGGCGCTCATCTCTCCACATAATGCGGGACTTTGCTGCAGCTTGTGGAACAAAACACACACAAAAAGCCTCGGAATTCCAACATTGGGATCCATGTGTTCCCAATTTCCTCACTGCTTCCACTCTGTACCATTCTGGCAGTGAGAAAAAAATAAATAAAAAAATAAAAAATATGGGCTGCTGAAAAAGATCCAGCAAAGCATCGGCGAAGCAAGGTCCTCGCGGTCATGAATAAAACATATGGCCCCGTCTAAACGATATGAGTAATAATTTAGACAGACCAAGGTGTTATGGAAGTAATGAGGTGTTTTTTTTTTTTTTTTGATATCTTGTGAAAATACCGAAAGAGCGGGTGGCGATAACTCAGAAGTTTGTGGGTAACTGTTTACGGTTGGTAACACCTCAGATATAAATGTTTGTTTCAAGGACGCCACACTCGATCGAGTCAGGAAAGATAGGACGCCATTACTTAAATACAAATGATTTAAAAAAGTTTACTTTAAAGTACATTGTAGGTGGATGTACAATGGGCCGACAATGGCTCAGATGGTAGAGCAGGTTGTCCAGTAACCAAGAGGTCGGTGGTAGAAAGGATAAGGATAAACTTTATTGTCCCATAGGGAAATTTTTCTTGGACTTACAATGCTGTGGTTCCTACAATAACAATATATGACAAGGAAGCTGTACTGTAAATATATGTATTAACAGTAGCTGTCGTAGAAGTAAAGCAAGACTTTTCCGCAACAACTACAACACACAATACAGCTACATGATGTTATCCAATGGTTTGCCTGGTTCTGCACTGGGGGGAAATAAAAGTTTTTTAGGCTTACAAGAATCATAACCTACTTTGTTGTACATGAATATTTACCTATACTTCGAAAAATATTTGCAGAACAAGAAAAAGTCCATAGCGATAGTGTGTGAGAAGTGACGATGACTAACCGGACTCCCTGGTTCTTCCCCGGACTGGCTGGCTCCAGGGGCCGGTCCCGATGCCGTTGATGGCCTGTACTCGGACCTCGTACTCGGTCCACTCCTCCAGGTCCTCGATGGTGAACTCTCTCTCCAGGCGGTCTGCGATCACGTGGGTCAGAGCGCGCCCCTGCGAGCCGGCCCGCGAATACTGCAGCCGGTATCCCACCTGCTCCGGGTTTCCATTGTACTCCCATTCAGGCAAGGGCTATGGGGAAAAGGGAGAGGGGTGTGAGTAAATCGGTATTTCAAACTCCAAAAGGTCCATCCAATAACAAGAACATAAATAACAAGCACAGATGAATAGGATAAAAAGGTTTACTTCCAAGAGCCAGGGATGTTACAAAATCCTGACAGTGTGTGAAGTGGCCATATATTCTCAACAAACCGAGCTGCACTTGTCTATTGAAAGAGTTTCAAGAGTCGAAGAGTGATTTGAAGCATGTTTCCTTTAGATCTATTGTAACTTTAATACAAACGGAACAAATCATTCGTTTTAAAAGTGGAGTACTAACTGTTTATGTCAACAAAATGATTGGGTTGCCAGATTGTATGGCTAAAACCAGTAGGTAAAACCTGTACGTGTCCCCAGTCAAGCACAGATTGGTGGTAGTGCAGGCCCCCATTAGAAAAAAGCTCATCGAAAATGTTAGACCGAGACACAGGTAAAGTGTGTGTCTGTGTCCTCAACTTAACCTGGGTGGCGTTGTAATTGTGGTTCTTTCATAATCAAATAAGAGCGGATGTTACATTGCGTACTCAGCATAAGCAATTCTGGAGGCTAATGTTAGTGCGTGATATTTATAATGATGACTCAAATCACTTCTCGGAAACCCCGGACTCATGCCGAAAGAAGTGAATGGTGTGAGACAAGCTATTTTCACTCTGACATATGCTACCTATTTCACACTGGTGCTCCCACAATCATTTCCAATTGGTTGATGTCACAAAAGCTGTTGTCTGTGGAAAATGTGATAAATCAAAACATGTTAGGCATACAATTAAAACCACAATGCAACACCAAATTCTGTCTGGCACAAATTACCCACAGCGGCGCTATTCTTTTTTTGCATTTATTTTAATAAAGTGGGCAAAACTCAAAGTGGCAACCCAAAAGCAAAAACGACACCAGACCAATGAGCGAAATCGTAATCTCAATTTGGCGCAATGAATTATGGGATCGCTCAGAGGTCTATCGTTATGTTTTGTTTTTTATCACATTTTATTTTTTGATCTACTTTATGTATGCCCTTTTATGTTTGACAGTTTTTATAGTTTTATAGTTTTATAGTACATGTTGCACGATTGCTCTGAAGAAAATTCCTACTTTGTGAACCTGTTCAATGTCAATACAATCAATTCTGATTCTGATTCTGTCGGATTATTAACAAGGACAAGCTTTCAGTTTCTATACATTTGGATGGTGAGGGAAATGTTTTACTTCAGTGCCAAGTACTAACTACAGTTTCTTTAAGACCAAGTGCGTTATCAGAAAAGATCCAACAAATGACATAAAAAGCATGTGATCATTGAACAGGACGCATAAGGTGCTATTGCACATGTTTTGCAGGGTATGTTTATTGTTTCCTGTGCTGCATGACTTTATTCAACTTCTAGGCATTTGCCATTTAGCCTTTCCTTCATACACAACCATCGTAATCCCTCCTCCCCCTATACAATGCTGAGAGAAAACATGTTCATGTAGGCCAAAGCATTGTGTAGTATAAAAGTAAAGATGACTTACTTTCTGCTCTTCTATAGTACAATGTATATATAGTGTGTAATTTTCAGGAAAGAATGATCCCCCCCACCCAAAAAGTCGACATTTAATTTAGCTTGGGCCGCCTGCAATTGGAAATTAAAACTAATATATTTGACCACAAATGTTCATGGAAGCACAGATACTCACCCTCGATATATTTTTGATGCTCTGTTAATGTACCACAGTTTGTATGCCTGTAAAACAATCTTTATTCATGCATATTTTACATTGGGTTTACTGGGAGACAGCGCTTTTATCCCTTTGACCGGAATCGCTGTGCATGCACACTACGAGATTACGACTTCGCTTATTACCGTGAACTGTTAACTCTAAATTTAGAAGAAGGAGAAGAAGAAGATCTTTATTTATATAGCACCTTTCACAGACATGGTCACAAAGCGCATTAACTGTGTGAACTAATAATTATCTATTTCCTTGTAAAACATCAGTCTTAGCTTATGTTTATTTAATTTTTTTTTTTTTTAACTTCAGTTTCTTTTTCCCTATTTAGCGCTGTGCAAATACTTTGACTGACTTTTTCACAGCCATTTTCCCACAGGCACTGAAAGCTTCCCTTGTTTACGGGTAAATTCGAATCCTATAATACCTATAGAAATGTGAAATGTTGTACGTGGTCCATATGCTTTCCCCATTCCAAAATTGCTGAACCACTACACCAGGAATCTCAAAACATTTTTCAAAATATGAGAGAGATTCTTATGCTTTAGAGTAACTATGCGATTTATTGTATGTACGCACACCCTGGAATGCAGATATGAATGTGGCTTGATACATATGACTTCCCAAGAGAGTACCGTATTTTCCAGACTATAAGTCGCACCAGCCAAAAAATGCATCATGAAGAAGAAAAAAACATATACAAGTGGCTCCGGAGTATAAGTCGTACCTCTAGCGGTGGCCCTCAAGCTTGTTTTGTTTTCCTCATTGCAGTCAGAGTAGCCTTCGCTTTTCTCCAGTCCCTCACAAGTTTCTCACACACTCCACACTTTTTTTCCTGCTGCTTGATGATCTTTTTTTTTTTTTAATCTTCTGTGGTACAGGAGTAGCAGATACAGGTGCACAAGCCTAGAGCGCCCTCTAGCGGTTGCCAGTATGAAAATAACAAACATGTGAAATTATATATTTTGATATATGAGTCGCACCTGAGTATAAGTCGCACCCCCAGGCAAACTATGAAAAAAAAGTGCAACTTGTAGTCCGGAAAATACGGTAATCGGATTAGACTGCTTTCAAAATGCGGAAAGCCTTTGGGAAGATGATAATAATAAATGATTCTCTTTCTGCAACGCCTCATGTCCACTCCATAACTCAAATAGTATACAATAAAGCAAGATTTCTTACCATCCAGCGCAGCCACAGACTTGTCTCGCTGGCCGTGCGGAGCGTCACGTTTGCCGGGGCCATGTCCGGCGGCGCTGGGAGAGTCTGGATCTTCCTGGAGGGCTGACTCGGGGGACTGCCGCCCACAATATTCACCTGCCTCATCCTGAATCTGCAGCGGAACGGGGGGAAGACAGATGGCGAAAAATATCCAGAACAATATGAAACGGGCCGGAAATCTGGCAAGTCTTAAAAACCTGTGTAAGAACTGCTTACATGGGGCTTACTGGGTTTGAACCACGATCAGAGCGAGGGATATGAATGCTATTATGAATCTGCTTTATGCTGCGCGGAGAGCTTATGTGCGAGAAATCCTCAATCCGACAAGAACGATTTAGTAAAACGTAAAAAGTTGCCGTCTCTTGGCGTTCATCGTTTAGGGAGGCAGCTTTTAGTGCAATGTTAATTGGCTACCTCGGATCTGATTAGGGAAAACAAGCGCTCGGCTACAAGATAAAAACTCATGCGCTTGCTGTAAAAATAATCACGTCATTATAGGCTTATATAGTGTCTGAATCACAGGAAGCAAGTTGGTGAATATGGAAAGGGGGGAAAAAAGCGCTCCTGGGATAAACTGATGCAGAAATACACCTAGCTGCTGTGTAAGCAGGTTGTTCATTCAATTTTATATTACCTGGCACTTTATTGGAAAAGTAATGAGTAGGCACCGGCCGAAAATGCTATTAGGCTTCTAAAGGTAATAGCGTGTATTGGGTAATGCTATTCTATCAGCAGATTATGATTTATGTATTTTCTTCCGATTATTCTAATAAAGTCACACAAGTAGCTGGTACACCACTGTTCCTTCCTTGGGCAACTTCTGACAGATACTGGCCACTGCAGACCAAAAAAAACAAAAAACAAAGAGCTGCAGTTTTGGAGATGTCACAAGCTCATGAATCCTGGTATTATGTGGCCAACAGTGTCTTCGTTTCATTACAACCTCCATGATGAGTGGCAAAAGGCTAAACACTGTGCTACATGTACTCCTAACTAGTAACGGGAACATTTATATTATGGTGTTTAAATATCAATACCCAGCAAGTTCTCATTTAGGTATTGGATTGGGTTGGATTGAACTGAAAGGGTTTGTATCATTTACAGACAAACCAGGTACTTTGTACATAAGCACCCCGCCCAGCAGAGTCTAACCGATCATCCAAGTTAATGTTCTTTATATTCTAAAACATTTACAAATAATGAAAGAGGGTCTGTATGACTTTTAAATTGTTACTTGTTTCCTAAACTCATTCCTAACCTTTCTCAGGATTTTATGAGGATGAACAGGTATAAGATTGTTAGTAATATGTCAATACAATGTCAATACAATGCAGAACAACCAAAAATGCATTTTCCTATTAGAAAGGATAATTGCGACTGGTATCAACTAAAATGACCCCGGAATTAAATCGTTATTGAATCTATAATCTGTAGTAACACCCATCATTCCTCCTTACACACCTTTCATTTATGTTTGAAAGTCATTCTTTCTTTTTTTTATTTTTTTATTTATTTATTCATCTATGTTCATATTTTTCTTTAAAGGGTCATACATTAATATGAACAGTACATGGTGAAAAGGAGCATGATGAAGACATTGTCTTTGCCCCTTTGTAATAATTACAGGGAAATCGATGACCAAAAACGGCAGGTGATCCATTCAACAGATTTGTGACATGGTTTTTGGTTTTACAAAAATCAATAATTTTAACAATTTTAACAAACAAAACATTTATTTTATTTATTTATTTATTTTCCCAAAGCATTACCTGTAAAATGTGAACGGATTGAGCCCCGGAACCACCAGGGACCTCGCGTCTGGTTCATTCGAAACTTGGTGGACGGTCTCCCAGTCGTCATTCTCTCCCGTCGCCCCCACCTTTTAGCAACACAAAACAATAAACACGCATTATCCAAACGCAAACAGCAAAAACAACACAGCTCGGCTTCCACAATACAAAAAAGGCATGCCCCTGGAATAACAATGACGACAATGAGGCCTGTACCTGCGCCTCCACCTGCCAGCGCGAAATGGAGGTCTTGCCGTCATAGCCCGGCTTGAACTGCAGGGTGACGGAGCGCGGGCCCGTGTTGGTGACAGCGATGTTTGTGGGAGGCCCGGGCAGCTCTGGGGAGTCACAGGGAGGACAGGAAGAAAAGTTAAACTACAGTCTGTGTTTGGTGTGCTGTCTGGGGAGCGCGGATCCACAGCAGAGTACAGAGAGGCGGCCGCGAGTTCAGCAGCAGGAGAATGCATCGAGAAACAGCACCCCCTTGTGGACGCACAGATACCACACAGAAGCGCAAGGTTTGGATGTTATAGATTATGTCGGGAGTTGCGCCCTTTAGTTAGCAATGCTTTTCCACGCACACTTGAATACTTTCCCATCTCTGGTTATCTTTCTCAATTACAATCTAACGCCCCGCCCGTCGTGCGCCTAACTTTTGTGATGAGACCACAAAAGTAGATTATCTCCCAAAGTAAAAGATGCTTACACGCGCCACGCAGGCAGAGACAATGCGCTGAATGCCAATTACCCCGCCGTTATCCGGAGATACGATTCAATCTGATATTCACTGTTTACGCCGAGTAAATAATAAGCGGGATGACTGTGTGTAGAAATCCCCGGGGTGACACGAACCTGGAAATTGCGTCTTCAAACTCCGAACCATTTTTCTCCCCTGTCTAGGATTTCCTCGTCTCACACATTAAACCCTGTCCCAAATCTGTAATTTGTCTTTTTTTTTTATCCCTCCTGAAGGTAAATATTAACTCAAAATTACATACCTCAACTTCACGCACGCTACGGCCGACATAAATCCCGGCAACAGATATTAATGCGAGATAGCGGCGTGCGTGCGTAGTCCAATTTACCATAATGACTCCCATGGGTGCAATGAGCCTTTTTTTTTTTTTTTTTTTTGCTTTCACACGCACCGCTGCTAAACATAACCAAACGCAGATTGTACATAATGCAGTTAAATATCTGGCTCTAAATCATTAGCTTGGCTGATAACAGAGGCGGCTTCTCGCTAAATTGTTTGGGTACAGTGGCAGGCCCAGAGCATTTGCAAGCACAATAGCTGTAATTACTCCAAACGGCGGCTGGAGATGTCGCAGCCTGTCATTTCACAGGTTTCGCGCGCGTAAACACTGCATGTGAGCGCAGTAATTCATGCGGAAAAGGCTTCCTCTATTGAGCGCTTCGGCAAAATGACATGGCTCGGCGTTTTAAATGGCCACACGAGTGTAACATCGCCTCACATGTGCTCAGCAGAGGTGTGGAAATGACTCGGGGATAAAAGCACTGATGAGGTAACGCATAATATACAGTACGACTAATACTGCTCATACTAATCTGCCAACTGTTACTGTTTGCGTACAAGTACAACTCTTTTCTGATAGGTGATCTTCCTACTCTGAGTAAAACTACTAATAGTAAGTGATGTGAATTCTACTACAGCTAGTATAACTGTACACTATACTCTTCAAGAACACCTACTACATTGCAACTACAAGAGACTTCTGTATGAACTATACCTAGAACTATAACTAAACAGCTGTTACCACATACATTATACAATACTGCGAAAAAGGCTGCTGCTGCTACAAGTAATACACATTTACTTCTGCAGTTACTCAGAAGTGACAAGGGTACCAAGGGGCCCCAAGCAAGAATGTCAGTGGGGGCCCTCTGGTGGCCGCTGTATGTACTGCGCACTGGGAGAGAGGACGTCATTTGGACAGGAGCTGGTCACCTGACAACTCCCAAAATGCAGTTCTCTGCACAAGTTTCCCCCAGAACAGAAGGATGAGGTTCTTTGGGTCATGATGAGTGTTACAATAAACTGGTTTCCCTATTAAAACATATAATCTGGTGGAGCCATGAGTAAAAGGTCCGTCCACTGCTCATTATAAATGAACATAAGGGAACCATGACTGAATAAAGCAAGCAGGATGATGCACCACAGCGCCAAGCACCATGGTGGAGAGATGGTGTAACTGCAGCACCAAAGTCACAGTGAGGACTGTGACTATCAAGCGTTTAATGCAAGCTTACAAATAATGGACTAGTTGGTGGGGGCCCTTAACTACTGGGGGCCCCAGGCAGATGCTGCCTTGCCTAATGGCAAGCTGTGTTACTACAATTAAAGGCATCCTACATAACATGTGGGATTATACAAAACATTTCTCCTAATGACCAGCTAGAAACATAACATTCTATTTTGCAGTGGGTAATCAAAGAATGGATTGGGATGACCTAACCTATTTAAATCTCATATTTGGCTGCCTTTAGTCAATGCCTCCATGGAAACGAGCTAAAGACATCCCACTCCCAGTTAAGACTCACATTTTTGTCTGTTCATTCTTGTTTTAGATATGTTTCAACGATAAACACATCTGTAATACAATGAATGCTTGTATTTCATTCTGTTTATTGAATGAAATGTTATGTGGTGTGGAGAGAAACAACACAATAATGCTACTGCTAAATTTTACTTCCCAGTTCATCCACATTGGCATTAAAGATACTAAGGAAAAAAACTATAATTTAGAGACATTTAAGACATGTGGAGCCATTTGTAGTCGTCGTTGTAGTTTAGAACTTTGTATTAACACTTTGGTTACAGCTGAGCTTGGAGACCATTATTGCATCATTTGCTATCAAGCAACTGCGCACAAAAACGTAATTCAAGACAATCCTCTGCAAAGGAAAAGGTTACTTCGCTTTCACTCGAGAAAAGAATAAGAAGTAGCAATGTTAGTTTAGAGCTTAACTAGGCTCCAGGTCCGCATTTTATATGCTCCTGTGGTGGAGAATGTGGGATTTCTAGACAATAAAGTAGGGTTTATATGTGCCGGCTACAAGGATATGAGAAAGCAGACAAGATGGCTGACACATAAAGTCTCAAAAAACTGTCTAGTTCTTGTAAGAGCATCGAAGAAAACTTGGAGCAGACATAAGATGTCTCGTGGGAATAAGGACAGAGCAAGCAACCATGGGTGTTACCAGGCAGGATCAGGTCTGAAGGCAAGAGAGTGGGCAGGAATTGGCACAGCAAACCTACTAAAACTCAAATGCAGCTCAGTCTGTGTTGAAATAAAAGAGCTACAGTACAGAATCACCGAAAACAAAGAAACCTTTGTGGATATATTGCCATTGTACAGACTTCTCTTAGTGCCTTTTATGCAAGTATTTTCTTTAACAAATTAGAGCTAATGCCACGACCAGTTTTGATAGTGGCTAGGTGTTGTAAATAGTACTCAATGACTCACTGTTGGAAGGCTAACATACACAAAGTATGCTACTGTGCAGAGATTAGCATATTACATATTGTGTAGTGGTTGACTCTCGTGTACGCGACAGAACTGGATCCAGACATCTTCTACTATAAAACTATGTCTTCATTGTCTCAAATTTTCATTCAGTTTATCTATCACCTTGAGTTTCCATTTCTCCTGGAAATCGCATTTGATAGATGTAATAAGAACTTTGCGATCCTGTAGAGTTTCTTAAAGAGACTGATGCAAGTTGGTCATTTTATGCTCACTACTGCCACCTCAGGTCTTGTGTGTAACTGCAGTCTCTATATTAAGCTCGTGCATGACGGCACTTCGGATCGAAGTAACAACTAATTTGTGTAACAGTGCAGGATTTTAGAGGCAGTTGTGGTGAACAGGTCTGGGCTCATTCTACACATGGCTGGAACATGTAGGGGGAGGAAAATACTTAGTTTGAACATTTTTTAAACTCTGTGTTGTCCCTCTTAACCAATGTCTATCATCTGCGTCTGCATGTAGCCATAGTCAATCGTATCATGATCTGATGAGGTATGACGTACCCAACGTTCGAGCGAAACTGTTTAGAACATGGTCTAAAGCTTGATCGAAAGATGGCGTCGCGCCTACTGCTGTCGTGTTGGATCCGTAAATAAAAGTTTATTTTATTTTATCCGTAAACAAACTACAAGCTTCCGTATGTCGAATAGCGCATCATCGTCTTACCGCCCCTCCTCTTGGTCCCCAAATCCATGCGAAGATTTCGGCCATGGTCCCCAGGCTGCTGTGCAGTTCGAAATGATTCGAGCGCACACAGCAGCATGGGTATTCCCAGGATAGCTACTTTTGGCATCGGGTAATCAAAGAATGGATTTGGATGAGTACTTAACCTATTGTAATCTCACATTTGGCTGCCTCTATGGAGACAAGCCCGAGGCGTTCCCGCTCACCGTAAAGTTACAATCAGGTCCGAGGGGAGCCAGTAACAACATGTTTGTTTGTTCATTTTTCTTTTAAGGAATCTTCCAATTTAAAAATATCTGCAGTTTGCTTTGGACTGACCTGGCGGTACCCCCGACGAGATGGTGGAGGAGGACAGCTGGCCCTGGCCTTTGGAGGTCATCCCGGCCACTTCGATGGTGTAGGTGGTGAGAGCCGTGAGCCCAGTGACGCGGTACTCCAGGGTCACATTTGGCAGGTAGTGGGTCACTCTGGTGTTGGTGCGGTTGAACTCCTCCCAGGAAATGCGGTATCCTAAAAAAAGATGTGTTGTCACAATTTGGTTTATATGCGGGGAACACAGATATAACAAGACATATTTTAGCTTCCGAATATTTTCTTCCCCAACTCAAGCAAACATATAAATTACAAAAGGAGCTGACAGACACCATCCTCCGAGGGGGTATTGGACAGCAGCGTTACCGCACTGTCGGCTCTGGGCTGGCATGCAAAGAGAAATATTAAATTAACTTCATCAAAAATTGAATATAGCAAATTAAATCAGGCTGCGATTACACCCGCCCACTCCGGTCCACACACGAGCACTCACCCTCTCAAAGTTAATGCAATTTGCTTCTTGGCCAGCAGCTCTTTTCATGTGATTGCGTAAGGCATTAAGGGAAATTCGCTGCCAAATCGATAATTTCACATGGCATTGGCAGCATTAGTCTTCTGGGAGCGTACGGCGCTTTCATATGTTTCGGGACAACAATCTCAACCTCTCTAATCACTCGGATATCAGTGTCAACAATTGCCTCGACTATCTTTTTCAGCCTTGTTAAGCCATTTAGACATTGCTTGAGTAGCAGAAAATAAAACCAGGATGGGCATCCAAATCAACACCAAATCAACATGCCAACTGTAGATAAAGTATTGGCAGAAAAATAAATCTGAGAGTATTTCTTCTGCTTCTGTTGAAGGGTACAACTACTTTTAATAATAACAGTGAAAGATGTATCCCGCTTAACACCCACTTTGAAGGATCCACATAAAGCCGAAATGAATATTTGATCTCTCAATAAGCATTATGTTGAATCACCTCCTAAAAGAACGAAAGAGCTGTGTTACGAGGTGGTGCTCCTCCACTTCTTTAAACGTTCAGAGTGACGGATCATTTCTGCTTTGTGTCAACAGAGCCCAATCAGAGCTGGATGACTTTCACTTATTTTATGTTACATCTATGTTATTTTGCTGCGGTCTCCAAAAGCACTTACACATGTCAGAATAAGGCATAGGACGTATGACATACAGTGGGAGGAAAATGTATCTGCTTTAACTAATACCACCCAAACAGTTACATGTTATCATATTTTTAATGGCCATAACGTGTAACCATTCACAGGACAGGGTGGAATAAGTGTGTACACCTCCTGGCTAAGGATCCTCCAAGAGCTAATCAGACAAATGTATGCAGACATTTAGAGTCACGTGTGAGCCAACCTGAAGCCCAATCACTGAGGTGTGGCTTAAAGCTTAGTTAAGAATTGTCTCTTGTTGAGAAGCAGTGTATGATGTGCACCATGCCTTGCTCAAAAGATCTCTCTGAAGACCTACGATCAAGAATTGTTGATTTGTATAGATGTGGGAAAAGGTTATAGAACCATGGTGTGAGGGTGTTTGCTTCCTCCGGGCCTGGACAACGTGTTAACATCAAGAGAAAAATGTATTCCCAAGTTTGTCAAGATATTTTGCAGAAAAACCTGAGACATTCACAGGACAGCGTGAAATAAGTAAGTGAACCCTTGCGTTTTTATTAGCTGGCTGACCCTTCTTTGGCAGCAATAACTGCATTTTCTGTAGTTACAGATTAGACGTGCACAGCGATCAGGATGAATCTTGGACCATTCCTCTTTACAAAACTTTTGCAGTTCAGCGAGATTCCTGGGTTCACTTACTTATTCCACGCTGTCCTGTGAATGTTTACATGTTACGGTCAATAAAAATATTATAACATGTTAGTGTTTGGGTGGTATTAGTTAAAGCAGACACAGTTTATTCATTCTTGTGACCATTTTATGACCAATTCAGGCAGAAATGTGAGAAATTCCGAAGCGGTCACATACATTTTCCTCCCACTGTAATTGAACACCGATTGCAGCACTGAATGCATCTTTGTCTTCATTACAACTTCATGGCGTAAAATATCAAATAAGATAAACAAATGTATGCACACTTCTCTATGAATGCAAATAGACAGCCCAAGCTTTTAAGGGTATCACAAGATTGGCCCGGCTCCTGTGTGTCTTACAGTTCACCTTCTCCATGTGGCTCGCACACCCGCTTCCAAATGGGCCTCCTGCTTAAGTGCAACACATATCTCCCCATGACACGCCGGTGCCCCCTCCCGCTATTACCACCCGCTCCACCAAACCTTGCATCCCCCCCGACGGCAACTGGCTGAGAAAGATATTTCATATTTCATCACACGTGAATATCAACGTGTAAACACATCTGCTAGAATTGATGAGCTGTGAGCCTGCAAGCCAAACTTTTTTTTTTCCTTTTTTTTTTTTTTATTTGTGGTATGGAAGCCAAACAGAGCAGAGAGTGATCCATAGTTGACATTGGGGTGGGAACCTCTGGGTGCCTCACGATTTGATACAACACTCAATGGATGGCTCACGAGAACAATAACCCCACGTAATGCCGATCCTGCAATACAAAATACACTCCACAAAATAACAGGACTGCAATAACAGGTGCTTAAAATTGCATTGTTCATTAATATTCACTACAACATCAAAAGTATCGGAATCAAAAGTGTCGGTATCGTATCATGGCGCAAAATATCGTGATATGTGGCAAAATCGATATATTGTCACACCCCTATTTCACTTTAGGGCAAGACTTAAAAAAATGACTTAATCCGGACCAAAGCAAGACTAAAATTGAAATGAACTGGGAAAATCATGACTAAAACTGAAGTGAGGGTCAGTCAGATGAAACACCAGTGGTTTTACAATGTATTGTGGCTTCAGCGATATGGATATTGCTCTATAGAGTCTAAAGTGAGGCACGACTTTTACTCAATGGGAAACTCTGCGCTAGGATCTTAAAATATATATGGTAATGTATATAGTAATAACTGCTATACCGTCTTTTATTTCCAAACTCTGATATTGATCATATAAAGTCCTGCAAGCGCCACTGCAAGAAAACAACAGCCACCAAGCCTGCACATTCATATATCTCCCCGATCTGTCTTTTCGGGGACATCATTATACCTGTATATATATATTGTACCTGTCAGAACTCCATTCTTCTCGCTGGGTTCACTCCAGCTGACTTTGAGAGACGTGTCCAAGATTTCTGTGAAGCTCAGGTGTCCAACAGGGCCGGGAGCTGGATAAAAGAAAGACAAAGTTAAGAGTTAGTAGAGCTGAAGAGGAAGTCAGTGACAGGGCTGAGAAGACCATGAATGAGACTGCAGGGACATAGATGTTTTAGAGATCAAGTCGATTGAAGCCAGACTGAGCAATTTGAAGATGAACAGAAGAAGGTCACTGTATATAATGCTGAACACTGGGGATGAAGATGTAACCTAAAAGTCAATAGGGACAATAACCTTTACTTAACCTAGAAGTAGCAAATATCCCAAACAGGACTTTCCAATACCTTGGGAATAAATCGTTTTTAGTGGATGTGCTATGATATGAAACAGTAAGGAACGTAACCATGTCTGTCTTATCTTAACTGTCAGGAGGACGGTTAACCCGATCAAAAACTCTTCACCAATTACGGCTCAAGCCTAGCCTGGCATTTAGAAAGTCTCCCAAACTGCAGGTTGCAGACATTTATAGATTTGATCAGAGGCGCAACTGGAGGGAAGGAGATTTAGTAAGGCATATTTATGGATGGAGTGGGAGAGTACACGAAGTTAGTTGAACCGAGTCGGAAAAGATAAGACTTTGCTGCGAATATTAAAAAAAGAAAGAAAGGAAGAAAGGAAGGCAGCCGCATAATAAGCCAGTACAAATTTTTTAAACAAACTCTCTCGCTCACGCCTTTTACGACATGTTTATGAACACATTAGCAAAAACAACATAATTGCTGTGTCAAATTAGCTGACGACAAGTCAGAGTAAACTCTTTTTATTTTTTATTTTTTTCAGCTAATAATCTCCAAGGCAACTATTGCATGAGCCCCAATTATAACGATCCGGGCTAGATTCAGAATATACTTCATTAGTGCTTTGCTGTACAACTCTGCATGAATAATACAGCATCTTGACTTTTGGATGTGCTGCTGCAATTTTTGCCATCGAGGGGGAAAAAGTATAAATATAAATATTGATACTAAGAATATTCAGAAACACAACAAGTCACCCCCTGTATATGCGGTTAGATCTTCAGCAACATTATGTGGTCAAAGAATTAAGTTAGCTGAATGATATGAATATACTGAACGACCAGGTTATTCCGTCAATGTATTTTTCTTCCCTGATAGCAGAGGCTTATTCCAAAACGCCAGGGTTCATGGGGCTCACATTGTACACATGAGACTGGTCACAACAGAACCTTAACAATATTGAGAGTCTTTGGGTTGTGCTGGCAAAGGCTCTGCACAGTGGTCAGACTCTTCCAGTACAAGAGCTTGTTTTAAAAAAAATATATAAATCCTTGCATAACACTGGGCGCGTTGAATCTTATGATATTCCAGAAGCTTATTGAAACAATGGCGTGATCAAAGTGTGCGACTAGTGTTAATCTTATCGACAGTTTGAACTAGCTTCATATAATTTAAATGACACACTATATGAACAAGTCTAGGGCTTTGTTTCTGTGGGAGAACGTCCATAAAACATTGAACTTATTTGACTAAATCTTGACTGAAACTAATTCACATTTTTGTCTAAAAGCCTACAATGAAATTAAAATAATGTCCACACAATCACAACTGTGGGTGACCATGGTTGTGTATTGTATTTGTAATAATAAGAAAGCAGGGCAGTTAAATGCATCGTCAGTCCTTATTCTTAATATATAAATTTAATGACCATGAAATTACTCCGCTGCAACGTGAAGTACAGCTAAAAAATGACTAGTGCTAAAAGTAGAAGTGTCTTACTGTCCTCGTGCGTCCGGAGAAGTTTGGGGGGGCTGCGGGGCCCGTCTCCCGGCGTGGTGAAGCAAAGCACTGAGGTGTAGTACTCGGAAAACTTCTTGAGTCCCGTCACATATCCCACGTGAACGTTGTCCTGGAAGTTCGGGCGCACCGTCACCATGGAAACCTCCCGCTCTCTCCCGGGCTCCCAGGCCATCAGCTATAATAACAGCGGACACAGCGGGGAGAGGGGGAAAGAACTGTGAGGGGCGTGAAAAGCGTGGCTAGTATACAGCGTGTGATTTGGAAGATTACTCACAAAGAACTCAACAAAACGTCCACTCTGAACCCCGCGCACCGGAAATCATACCGTCATTGTGCCCCTTTATCAACACCCCCCTTCCCCTCCTTGTCCGTTTGGGCTGTGATTGCAATGGGATTTGGTGATTCGTGTTTCTAAATAACAATTGAATGAACAGAGCACATTTTGAGTCACTTCAGAGGCATTCAAACTTATATTGTGCATGCTAGGTGGCGAGAAAGGCCGTACATATTTTTCTATCCCGAGTTTCGCTCCTGCTGTTATGGCCGCCGTTGTGAAGTAACATTACGCCATTTGGAAAACAGAAATACTATCACATTAAATAACATGTGCGCCCTATTTCCCAAGGAAAGTGAACTAATCTATGGATTTCACTCAACGTATCACAAAGGATGCGTTAAAAATGCGTATTTTGTATTTTTTGCTGGCGATTCCAAAGTAAACTTCTTGAATCCAGTTATGGGGATTGTAGTATTTTTTAACACTGCAAATAGGACGTGCCTTTTCAGATGTCGTGATGCTCTCCAGATACATTTCTGCTTGTTTGTAATTAAGTTTTATACATGGCTGGGCATTTCTTTGTTCATAACAAACAACCAAGAAGAAAAAGAATAAGATATTTATGCAAAAGGCCAGTAGAAGTGGCTGTTGCCTTTAACTATATTCCCACTCGTTTACTCACTCAAACACACTTGTTTCTCTCTTGTATAACCAAGCCACACAGGACTTTCTTGGCAATACTGAATATATTGCTGATGTTTGTCTTTTTTCTTTAAATGTTCAGAAATGGGATCCCTGAAGACGCGCTGGGCCGTGAGCGGTTGAGCAGTTTCAGAACAAAAGTGGAGGAAGCTATCATGCATGTTGTTTTAAGTATTTACGGCTGGGACTCAGGCCTAGAATGACCAATTAGGGGCACCACTAATAAGTCCCGACGGTGTGTTATTCCCTGGTTTTGCGATAAGTTTGGAGAGGAATATTGTCCGGAGAGTGGAAAGTTTCTCGCGCAACTATGAGGAGCCTATTGATATAAAATGTAGGTTTCATTCAGAAAGAAGATGCTCCAAGAAAATTAAAACAGTCCAGATTCCAAGTATTTGCTGGATTTGGCTCTCCGGCAATAACTTTCCAGTAAAGTGCTTTTTTATAAGTAGATTAAGGTGCCAGGTAATAGACACCCCTGGAGGAAACCGGCCACAGAGAGAGAAGGCAAACTTACACTTAAACAAAAAGGACGGCAACAGGAATCAAACCCATGATCTTATTGCTGGGTACGAACGCAATGTATGTATGCTAATCCTCCAGCAAGTTCTGTGCTCAAGATCCGGAGCTGCGTCAGTATAAAGTCTGTAAAGCACACATTCTGCACCTTCACGTGGAACTCTTCAAAAGGGGGAAAAGCAATGACAACAATAAAGCTTTTTCCTTATAGCTACAACCTTATGACTCCCAACAGGGTTCCTTTATTACAAGGAAACACAGCAGACGCCGAAATGGGCCATATTCAAGTGACCAAATAATGAAGGCATCCATCACCGTACTCTCCCGCACATTCCCACACGATAATAAAGCGCGTGACAAATGTTTGCAAGATGAAGACTCCGGCCTCAAACTGACAAATGGCGGGACGCGGGCCATCGTTCAGGGAGAATATCTCCCGCCCCACCTCCCCCCGGCGCCCGTGCCTGCCGCGGGAAGTTTCATACGACAACGTCAGCGCTGACAGCTCCGCCAACGGTCGCCGCGGTGACGGATACGCACCTTGTAGCCCTGGTTGATGCCGTTGATGAACTGCGGATTTGGGGCTGCCCAGTTGAAACGAATGGTCGTGGAGTTGACCGCTTCGGCTCGGACGGTCCCGGGAGCGATGGTCGGCACTGGCGGAGGGGGAGAAATAGGAGAAAATATATATAAGGTGAGATTTATATATATATATATATATTTAGAGATATCGATTTCAAACTGTTGCAAAATTACTGATATAAATAGAGAAGATATAATTATTATTGCAAATAATGATTAAAAACTCAACACATTTATTGATTTTTTTGGGTTGCCACATTTGATACCGCTCAAGCTCAATATGGCTAGTGGAATTACAAATGAAAAATCCTTCTTAATTGATGTGTAAACAAGAGCTTCAGATTCTATACCATTTTGATGAACAAATATGAATTTACCCCAAAAAGAAAAACGTTATTTCAGAGTATTTACCCTAAACGTGAATTCATTTGAATCCGTTCTCTGCACGTTTTTGCTAATACGTTTGTAAAGCGTGACATCACACACAGTAATTATCTACTTCCGGGTCCAAATTGTTGAGAGTTCCACTGATAAACACAGCAAAAAACGCAACTTAATCTAAATCTCCTGCTGAAATAACTACAGATAAAAGGCCACAAACAGTTTAACACCTAATTCGACCAATATAGCTCACCAAGTCTCCAGGTAAAATGAAGAAATCTTTATGTTTAAAAATAAGCCTTAATATTATTAAGGCTTATTCAAAAATATTTGAAAATGTATGCCGGTAAATCCCCAATAATGAAAATCCAGAGTAAATGTAATATTTCTTTGTGATCAGATGTTTAAACAGAGCCTTGTAGCTCCATAGCAGGTTAAAATTAGCTAAATCCCATCATAGTGAATGGGGCTAAAGCTCCGTTGGACCCGGAAGTAGAGCAATGACACTAAGTAAGTAACTCACGCCCCTAGAGGCCATAAGCGCCACTGCAGGTGTTGTAGCATGTTGCAATGAATTAATTGTCCGTGAGAGTAAATACTGACAGAAAAGACAAAGTGATATTGTACATCCAATTACACAATGGAGATATATTTTTCACTCAAACATGGCTGTAAATACTGGTTAAGTGGCGCTAACCCTCAGTTAGCTTTCCCTCTTAGCCTGTTAGCTTCTTCTTCGTGATTCCATTAGTGTATATTGGGGCCTCTGACCCGGTGTAGACAAAGCTGCAAGTGTGGTTTTCTGGCCAGAGACACCAGGGGGAGATGAAAGACCCCCCAATCATCCCATTAACACTTGTATTACCCCCAGAGGGGGACTATGAAAACGATTTATTAATGTAAACAAGTTACTTAGTTCTGCTTTAACAAACGTATAGATGCTGCTATGTCATGAGCATGTGACGAATGAATCCTTATTCTATCTAAAAAATTTACTATTTTGGAACAAAAAGATACCAATATTTCTTATTAAAGGAATAGATATTGTGCTATATTCAAATGTCTGGATCAAATAGCATAATATTTTGTTGAGTAGTAAGCTGGGTCTAACAGCACAGATGGTGCATATACGCTGCCTTTATCTTAAAAACTTAATGAGACTTTTACACTTTTGAGATAGGCCTACAAACCAGATGTAAAAACTCCCGCCCCCCTCCCCGTCATTGATATTTCCATTTTATGTGATACATAAGTGGCCCACTAAAAATACCCCATAACTGTATCATCTTGTCTAAGTCTTGTTCCTCTTCTAAGGCATTTTTATTTAGACAAATATCCACTTCTCGATCTTATACAGGATGTTTGCTCTTTTTATGTGTATTTTGTTACATTTTCTTTACCCATCACCTTCGCAAACCCTCGCACAGTGTTCTCTCCGCGCTATATGATAGAGATAGCAGAGGTGAGCGTGGCCCGGAGTTGTCGGCTTGTATCTGTTTTGATGACAGTATTGATTGGCCCTGTACGGGTTAGGGCATGAGACACTGATATCTTTCTGTTCCCAATGCCACTCACAGTAAGACCATTGTGAGCCTGTGTGAGCTGATTATAGATTGAGGAAGGATGTCAAAATATCAACCGGCTTTCAGGCCAAACTTGGATTTATTTGTATTCGGAGGCAATTCTTTTCCAGTCTGAATGCGTCCCATGTCAATACGGCTTTTAAGGGGAGCTTTCAGGACCAGTGCGAATGACAAGTCAATACAAAGGGCATAAAGGAAGACGCTGTAGACTCAAATATTGCCTTGCCAGTAATGTGAATTCCATATCAAGTTGCTAATAATATGTTTCTAATGCCCATTTGTCCATCACAGCAAATATCCACAGTCAGAGGTGTCAAATGGCCACTTATATTCTGGCTGTTGCGGATCTACAGTATATTGTAACCCGAAGCTATTCATTTTCCTTTCTAGGCTGTCGTAGTTACAAAATTATCGGGCAACATTATTATTATCGGATTACAATTGTAAAAAGAAAAAAAAAAATCTGTGAAAAGACGGGAAGTTTTTTTTTTTTGGCCCTTTATCTCCCTGACAGGAGAGCAGGGGGGGGGAACATTCACAAGGTTAATTTGTTTTGTCCCTTAGGATTAATTACACAGGACATTAAACAGGAGGTAAGCATCAAAACGCGGAGACAGCGATTGTGCCTGATGCTCTCTGACCTAACCCCTAGGGCAGGACCTGACACAAAAGTATTAGGTCTCCTGCCAACCAAATTGCCAACCGCTGGAGGAGGTAGATAGGCTTATATAACATCAACATATGTGTATTTCTGTAAAGTAATATAGAAAAAGTATATATTCTATTTATTAGACTCTTTATTCCTGTACTCGGTGAGCGTCATTGCTGCCGTACTAGAAGAATGACATCATGGCGAGCGCTCACCTCCTTGCAGGGTCCACTCTGTCACCTTATGGCTGAACGTGCCCATGCCTGCCCCGTTATACGCCGCCACCTCGATCTCGTAGTTGGTCCAGATGATGAGGTCTTCCAGTAACAGATTGGTCACATCTGGGCTGGTGATGTTTTTGATCTGGTAGTCCACGGGGAGCCCGGTCAGCCGATATCTGCAACACACAAAGAACACACCGTCGTTCCACTATGCACTGTCCTTGTGGGAATCCTGCAGTACACTTCAGGCCCTTCAGGGGGAGACAATCACACAGTCACCGTTAAAACAAGTCACTGTCCTTTGCGTGAAGCCAACAGCTAAAAATCCCTCTAATTACATGTTTATGTGTTGCATTCCCTATCTGACACTTTCAATGAGAACTTTTGAAGTGGGATCATAGAGAACATGGTGTTGAGAAAGTCTACAAGGAGCCTTCAATTAATTAATCATAAAGCGTGGGCTTGAATTCCCTTAACCATAGTTAGTAAACAGTCTGAAATCAAAACAGAAACAGATAGTGGACATGATTTTCAATTCAAAGTGTAAAGAATAGGGATGTAACGATTCACTCAAGCCCCGATTCGATTCAATTTCCGATGTGAAGTTCCCGATTTCGATTTTTCACAATTTTTTTTAAACCTTTTTTTTTTTTTTAGAAAATGACTCCTTCATACCAATGTTTCTTTTCTTTTAACATCTGTATTTTGTCCTTGTAACAAATTGCAACTGTCTCAGTAAGAGAACTTTACATGAAAATGAACTATAATAATTTTGACAGAGTGCTTGTGAATGTACATGTTTTCAGCATAAGTAAACTATGTAGCAAAGCAAACATTTTGAGATTATATTTATTTTACCAAACCTTTACTTTTTAATTTTTGCAGTTTGAACATAATACTACCATTTAGAACTAATTTTACAGTGCAGTTTTTTTCACACTCGAACGCCTCACTGCCAGCTTTTGTAAACATAAGGAGGTATTGGATTATTTGAAAAAACAGACATTTGATGAGGATTTCAGCAGAATCAGAGCAGGTTGGTCAGATGTTTGTCAGTTTACGATCTTTGGTAAACTTCTGTCAAAATGCTAAACTCTGCGTTAGCCACTAACGCTAATCTCGTAGCTGCTAATTTTAGCTGCGTCTGTTGCTTCGATGCCTGCACGTGTATGTGTTTACATGGTGTGGCGTGTGTTGGGGGTGAGGCGGGGAAGGTGTGGAGCTTGTCTTGAGAAAAGGTTAACGTTGTTAGAAACAACGAGCTATGTTCCGGTCTATTTCGGTCACGCAAAATGGAGTAGCTGAGGGTGGTTTTAAAATCGATTCTTTTATTTTTTACATCGATTCACATTTTACGCATATTAAATCGATTTTAAATCCATTTTTGATGAATTGTTACATCCCTAGTAAAGAATCAATATCCTACCACATACAAATGTTGGAAAAAGCTAAAAGGCACTGTGTACTTTGGCACTTTAGCAATCCTATAACAGATCATTTTAGTTTCTTAGCAGTTTTCTCCAGTTCTCATACCAGTTATAAGGGTGACTACTTCAGAAACCTTATCTATGATGGGAAACTCCTGTCTGAATTACACAAACCTTACCAATACCGAAGATGTACCTACTTTACATCGAGAGCTAATCCTAACCTGTTCATCAAAATGCAATGGATCTGTGTCATTATATTTGACTGCATGGCTGGTCTTATTACCTGACGTTATAGCCGCGGAGGATGCCGTTTTGGTGACTCTCGGGAGGCGGTTGCCACTGGATCATGATGGACTGGTTGGTGCGACCACTGGCGATGACGTTTTGGGGGGGAGCGCTTGGAGGTTCCTCTGGCAGGGAGACTCTGTACAGGAAAAGGAAACGACGTCGCCCATCAATTATTGAAGTGTTCACTGTGACCCCCTTGTGAAGATGTTAGAGAACAAAACTAAAACATGACACTAATCTAAGTCCCTTGGAACTCATGAGGTTCCAAGCGACTGGGCGTCAGAGGCAGACGGAGGCCCTGCCGTGCTCCTCTGGCCATGGGCGCCACAGCGTGACAGGGTGGAGGGACTGGAGAAGAGATGGACAAACCATTTCAACCACCATGCACAATGCACACTGAACAGACTACAGAACTAACATTATGATATCTGCCTATTCTTTTACGATCATTACCCAATTCATGCCAATAAATACACTATTACAACAAATATTCTGCTATCTTTCAAAATTGATTTAGTGATTGCGTCATCAAAACTGCTCAGACTTGTGGGATTGTGGTTACATTTACTGTATTAAAACTGAACTAAATTGGACTATAAAGTGTGAAATACACAACAGCGGGTTAGGTGGATTTACCGACAATAATCCGTCAGCTAACGCAGTATTGTTTTAGCCTCATCTTAATCTATGGTAGTTCACCTTAAAATAGTGGATTTATAAGGTGCTTTTTATTTCTCATCATACAGCAATTGTACAACGAAATTTGCATACTCACACACAGAAAGGTCCCGTCCAGGTGGGAATCGAACCCGGGACCTAGCTGGGAATTTGACACATTGTAATCCCTACGTAAGACCCGTAAAAAACGTCTTGAAAAGGCTCGAATGTGGCCGCAAATCCCCGCTGAGGTTTTGGACGGCTCAAGACGGAGGCTTACGTTTCCATCGGGGCGGCGGCTACTTGTGTGTCCTCCTATGCGCCCCTCTTCACTCACTTCCCTCAGACGGATCAGTCAAAGCCGTTGTCAAGGTAACGATCGGACGTGGCGGCGTAATGTAACACTGACTCAGAGGCTTATACTCGATTCTGGCAGGTAGCTGTCTAGTTCGACGTTTTCCGGTTTTCAAATTGTTAAAGTGGCGTTTTTGGGGCAGCATTACTCAGAAAGCTTAGTGACGTCACTCGTGCCAAAAGAAACACGATATGTTGCTTTAGAGAAATCTTTGGCACAGCGTCATCTTCAAGGCTTAGATGCATGGAAGTTAGTATTTCATTGGGATATTAAAGGCTTATAAAGTGTAATGAAGTGGTTCGGTTGTTGTATGTATGTGTGTCCACGCAGCTAAGCAGTTTACGCTGTCAAGCAGATATTGCAGAACAGAAAACGGCATTAAGATAGAAGATTAAGCCAATACATAAACGAGATTCTGGAAAGCACTGTCCACATAAAAAAAAAGAGTCGAGAAAAGAGCCATCCACAGAACAACTAATTCAGCTGTCTCCGAAATCCCAGAAATCTTTGCGGTTTTGACGACACAATGATACAAACATACACCTAACCTCTTACTCCCCACCGTAACCCAGTGCATTTTCTCCAGTTCAGCTTTATCCCAAACTAAAAGCTTCTTGACTGGAGCTTAGTGGCCTATTGGCTAGTGTACTGGCTTTTTCGTTTCATTTTTGTCACTTTTTCGTCAATTTTTGGTCACTTTTTCTTCGCATTTTGTCACATTTTCATCAAATTTTTTTGTAATTTTTTGTCACTTTTTCGTCAATTTTTCATGATCATTTTTGTCATTTTCTCGTCAAATTTGTATCACTTTTTCGTCAGTTAAGTTTTTGTCCCTATTCAAATGCTTTTTTTTCTTCAAGAAGCTAGATTTGGGCAAAGCCAAACTGGAGAAGATGCACTTGGTTATATATAAGAGATTAAGAAAACCTACATCCCAAATGTAGGTTTGTCTATCCAGGCTTTAGACCGGCACAAATACAGCATTGTTTGGAAATCCTACTCAATTTGATTACTGGCCACAGCGGCGATAAGAAATAAACGGGGTAACTATTACAAATGACATTCACACCAATTAAGAACCGCTGGGCTGTAATAGAGCTGTCCACATCTCTATCCAAACAACTGAGGCAACATAAATACCAAATAAATCAGCCCATAATAAGATGTTAAAATTGTTTTCTTCCTCATAAACTTCGGGCTAATTGTGTCCCTTCAGTTGTACAGTCCGTTCTGCTCGGGCGGCGAGCTGCTCGATAAAAAGCCGGGCTCCGTGGTGGCGTGAGGTATTAAGTAGCTCACCGCTCTGTTTCTTTGCTGAACTGTCCCTTGCCCACGTCGTTAACGGCACACAGGCGGAACTGATAGGAGCGCGCCGGGATCAGCCCGTTCACCGTCACCGCCGTGGACTCCGGCTCGATGTTCGCCAGCAGAATGGCCCAAGGAGCGTCTGGGGGGGGGGGGAGACAATTCAGATGTGGCAGGTTATTTGGAGCTGCGTTGTATAGGGCAGGGTACATTTACATTTGTATGGAAACCGGTACTTAGACAATACTTAAACAATAACGTTCATTTATTTTCCATTGAATTTATTTTACATTTGTTTCATTTATTTGAGGTTAAACATCCTTTAACTACAAAGTAAAAGTAAAAAAACTCCAATATGTTTCCCAATGTTTCCACTCCCCCCTCCCCATTCCTATTTTATCCAAATATTTCTACTTTTTCAAAATGTTTTCAAAATATTCACAATTTTTGTTTCAAATTTAATCCCAACATTTTAATTTTTTTGCTAACTTTTGTTTCAATTTCCCCCCCAAAATGTTGCTAAATTGGTCCACTTTCTCCACAGTTTTTCTACTTCATCCCCCATTTTTTATTCCCTCCCCCCCTAATTTGTTCTCTTTCTTTTATTTTCCCCAATTTTTCAAAATTGTATACCAAATTTTGCATTGTTTTAATTGCTTATCCTCCTCACATTTGTTGACCAACAGCATCAAAACTTGAATCTAAGGATGTATTATTATTATTATGATTATTATTATTATTTATATATATATATTTCCTTTTCCGTTCCTGCTTTCTATACTTTTTTGATACCAGTAGAACATAATTTTTTTTCCCCAGTAACGTACTGGTATCGTTTAGCAGTACCCAGCTCTAACGTTGTAGTAGGAAAAAGAGATGCTAAAGTGTCCACGTTTACAGAGAGAAGAATAAAAGTTATGCCCGCAGTTCGATTTAGTTGAGATGAATCCTGCTGCTCCACAACAGAATATAAAATGTGTACATTAACCATAGTCCTTGAATCAAAAACCCGACAGACCACATTTCCATAACTGCAATTTGTTCTCCTCACATTAAGATACGAAAGCTAAAGGTTGTAGATTTTGTGGAGTTTGGCATCACCATGGGCAACTGTAGATCAGGTAAATGTATCAAACAAAATCCTTTTTATGAATACCTTTGCTTATATTTTAAGAGTCCTTGCACTTTGACCGATGGCAAACATGGACAAAAGGAGCTACATCTTCAAATCCAGCTATTCTAAATGATGTAGTCCGAGCATGGGATAAACAGAGCCTCGCTGTGTAGTCGAAAACTCGACTGTAAAATCAAATCCTTTTTAGCAATACCGTCACTTTACACTTTGGTCAAAAATGGACAGACACGTAAAGGATTTCTGGATGTGCGGCGGTAGTAAATCATGCATAGCTTTGCCCAAGTACCAACGTGGGACTAAAATAGCCTGTCAGACATAGTATAAACTATTACTATTGCTTTTTCTTGAAACCTTTGTGAAAATGTACAAACTGAGAGACAAGGGAAAACACACCATCCAACTTTTACTCTTTTTCTTTTCAAGTCCCGCCATTATAAATGATGCAGCGTTGCCCGAGCACAAAAAAAAATAGCCTGTCGGACTGGGTAAAAGGTGCCTTACTGTTCTCGGACACCTCCAGGATGTAGCGTATGAGCGGACTGTTCCCATCAAACGGCTTGGCCCAGGACAGGTCAATGGCCCTCCTTTCAGAGGCGCTCAGCAGGGCCGTGGGGTTCTCCGGAGCGTGTGGGAGCTGCCTGCAGGGGACAATGAGGACAACTCGTGAGGAATCAAAGAATGGCCTCTACCCCAGTGCCAAGGGCTTACAGGACAAAGCAGGCATTTTGTTTGGTGATTTTTCTTTTCTTTTTTTCTAAAAGAGACTTTGGACGGATGGACAAGGAGAGCGGAAATGGCAGGTAAAAAAAAAAAGAAAAGAAAGAAAAGCATTAAAAGTCACAAAGAAAAATTCTAATTCATTTGTAGAAGGACGTTGGTCAGCCAAGGCACTATCACACAATGGTGGAATTGATTTCAGTAATGTGTTCTTTATAACCTGTATAAATATACTGTACCTGCAAATATACTGTACCTGTATAAATATACTTTATAATGAACAAGATAATGATATGTTATAAAATTAATGCTCTTCTTAAAATTAGTCATAAGTTCATAATATTGCAAAGACACCAATCTAAACCAAGTTCGCGTGGCAGCGGGACAATGTGCATATGAGCCGCTTTTCTGAAGGAAATTAACGGGTATTTATTTATCTTTTTTCTCATTTGGTTCTAGTTACACAATAGGGCAGGCCTAAAATCTCTATCGCGATATAAAAAAGAAATATCACAATAACGATATATTTGACAACGGACAAATTACTTCAAATTCCAGCCTTATGCCTATTGGGAAGATTCAAGATATTTCATTCCTTTTTTTTTTTTAGCGCCATACTAATTCCCTCAATATGATCTACTCAACTTTTACTCAACTTTTACTCTTTAAGCACCTGCCCCTGTGTCCTAAAAAATGATATTGTGATAACGATATGCGATACGATATGGCCCACTCCTATTACCCACACAAAAACACTCTCATTCCTCCTGGCCTCATTGCACATGGTTCTAATGGCAGGGGAACGTGAAGACCCAGAGAAAACCACACACAAGCACGAGAATAATGATGTAAGGCTAGCCAGGCTAATACAAGCTTAGGCCAAAACAAACTTAGCTATTACTTATCAAATGCACTCTTCAAGTTATTCCAAATAAATACGATTTAACCCGTAGATAAATTAGTTGTTTTGTGAAGCTAGAGTGATTCAAATACGATCCAAAAAAATAGATCCAAAGGATTAAAGAGGCAGAGAGTGAACTTGCAAAACAAAAATCGAAACTAAGACCCATTAATTTGCCTGGAGGCGCGTGATCCCGGAGTGTGATTGATACAGATAGAGCAGCTCTGTCAAAAAGCATCCAGCCAACACGGACTACGTCAACATCCGTCAGCGCAAGACGACAGAAGGTTAGACATCTCATTCATATTCAATTTGGCTTGAAATGTAGTCATCGACTCCGCAGGAGAGAGAGAGAGAAAAAAAAAAAAAAAGTTGTGGAGTAAAAAAAAAAAAAAAAAAAAGAGCATTGGAAATGACAAAAAAAAAAACATTGCAGAGAGAGGAGTATATGGGGACAGGAGACTACAGGGAATTGAAAGAAGGAAAAAAAAAAGAGGATGGTCTCTTGTGGATAGCTGGGTGAGAATGAGGACGGGGAACAGTGAGGAGATGCAGGCGTTTATGTGGGAATGAGTCAGAGGTGTCGCTGAGAAAAGGCGCTTGGTGTTGCAGACACTGAACATGCTCAGCCCTGTGTGTGTGGACTAAAACAATATAGTGTGGGATGGGGGGAGAGTATAGATGAGAAAAAGACAGCGGGGTGGAGTGAAGATTGTATCCCAGCGAGACGACATTAGACTTGAACTGACAGAAGAAACAAAAACAACAGGAAGGAGGAGCTCTAGATTACTTGTTTTAGTGGTTCTGAGCTAAATTACAAGCTTGATAACGTTGTGGTTGTTTTTTCTATATTAAGTATTAGATACATTTAACCAACAACAACAAAAATGAAAGTATGAACCAAACCTCACAGATTTGGCACAGATTAGTATTGCAAAATAAGGCCACATATAAAACTATATTGCTTGTTTTTTTATAGATTTGTATATTGGTACCAGAGAATACCCATATACTCATAGTAAAGGATGACAGTTCCATTCATTAAAAGGAACCATCGTTTTTTATCCATACTGAGATATGTTCTTACCTGAGCTTAGACGAGTTGATGCGTACCTGTCTGGTCTTTACGCGTGCGCTCAGTCACGCAAAAAGACTAAAGATGTCGTTGGCATTTAACCTCTCCTCCTTTGAAGTAAGGACCGACCAAGCTCTTCCACTTTTACGCGATCCAAGTATAGCTACACAAAATGAAACATGTCGATGTTACCGCGCTGTTTGATTCTGTGTAACTATACTTGGATCGTGTAACTACTGGCCCCGTAGAGGAGTGGAGGAGAGGCTAAATGCTAACAACATCTTTGCTGCTGAGCGCACGCACAAAGACCAGATGTATGGAAAAACGGAGGCCTGTTCCTTCAACCCAACTATTGTTTGGAGCTGGAGTCACACCAAGGTTTGTTTGGGCTCTCACGACTCATTTGCATTACCCAGGGCCTGTTGTTTCTGCAATCGAAATCTGAGGAGACCATTATACAATTGAGAACCGGCCAAATCCGATACAATGTTTTTGTTTTAGTTAGTCTCCCACAAATACAACACACTTCACACCTCACTGAGCGCTGACAATTGGGCTATTGCCCTTTTCTTTTTTTTGCTGTGTATTTTGTGCTTGATATGCAGGAAGGGAACATCGACATAACTGCCTGTGTAAAGGGGGAAATGGTGATTGAGTGCAATATTAAGACAAGAGTAGAGTGGGCACTGCGTCCCAACAGACCTGACTCGGAGGTGGGCACTCCGAGAGTCGTTGCCTCCGACAGAAGTGACTCGACAGGTGTAGGTCCCGATGTCCCCGGACCAGGTCTGGGAGATGTGCAGCGTCCCGTCCGCGTCCAGCTTCATCCGCGGAATGGACTGGACATTGATCACCGAGCCCTCCTTCTCCCAAACGTGCCTGCGGAGCGTCGAAAAACGCCACAAATCAGGAACAGCACAGTCGCGCTGACCTTTGGGGGGGGGGGGGGGGGAAGAGAGACGAGGAACCGGGCGGATCGGTGTAGGCATTTTGTTTTCCCGCAATGAGGCCCAAGGTTGTTTTACATCGCAGCCGAGCGCATTACACATGGAGAGGAGAGGCCGTTAACATATGCATATCTGCTCCGGGCGGTAACATTACGTGTCACATCTGAAATTCACATCTTTAAATACTGGGTCAATGCTTTGAGAGAGTAGAATAAATCATGCAATAACCAGGTCACTCCTGCATTTGAATACTCGTATTCAAAAGGCCATTTTACAAGTTATTTAAATGATGCCCCCTTGCTGCCCACAGACGTGATCCTTCTTAAAATGAACAACCCATACAACCAAACCCGACACAAAAAAAAAGGAAAGTACTGTGACTGAAATGTTGCAAAAGTTGTTGAAAAGTTGTGCGAAAAAACAAAACCTGTAATGACTTTTGTCACCGCTTTGTCGCACTTTTTTTATTTTTTATTGTCTTATTGTTGCTTTTCCAGCACGTTTTTGTTGCTGGCCTTTCGTGTTACAATTTTCCATATAAATCTACAGAGAAATTAAATATATAAAAGTGCTATAGTAAAACGGCTTTTTGTATTAAGTACCCACCTGTTGAGAACCAGAGCTATAAAAGTTTTAAAAGCAGGCATCAGTCTACTAGCTAACGCCCAAGATGAGAAAAGTTTAATAACAAAAAAAAATGACTTGTTATGTCACCTTGTGTATTAAAACTGATGGTTCAGCTTTAAGTGGGAGTCAGTGGGAGTCAGTGGGAGCCGGGCTTCTTGCAGCTCAACCCGAACATCTGTACAGGCTCCATTGTCAGCAGCCGATAATGCGGTCGACTACTTCACCACCATCTGTTGACGGTGCGCTGCAGCTGTGTTCAATACCTGGGCTGCACTTTTGCCCGCAAAGCCTGTTATTTTGTATAGTCCTTATAGTCCAATAGTCCTTCGTAACAGGACGAGGAACACCATTTATAGCACTATTTTTAAGGGTATAAGATCAAGGACATTAACTCCAACCATGAGGTGCTCAGCCTCGGCAGCTTTTTATTAAGTTTTCCCTGAGTAAAAAGCTTTTACATCTAAAATAAGGTAGGGACTCACAAACTTAACATTTTAACAAGGACATTGTGCATAATTGACGCTTACAAACTAGCTTTTGGGAACCTCAGCATTGACGTTTTATGAAAGAACACTTTATCACCAAGTGCTGTGTTGGTTCGCTGTTTACCGTATTTTCCGGACTATAAGTCGCTCCAGAGTATAAGTCGCACCAGCCAAAAAAAAAGCATAATGAAGAAGGACAAAAAAAACATATATACGTCGTTTCAGCCTGGGCTTAACTGCATCGTTGACAAGCCTCTCCCGGCAGCACGTTGTTGAAGCACCCATTTGCGAACTCGTTGCTCTAGCTGTGGCCATCTAGCTTTTAGCCCGCGATTAGCTCTTTGTTGTTTTCTTCATTGCAGTAAGAGAAACCTCCGCACAAGTTTCTAACTCACTCTAAACGTTCTTTCAGTTGCTCGATTACCATTTATTTATATTTACCGTGGAGTAGCAGATACTGGTGCACAAGCCTAAAGCGCCCTCTAGCGGCTGTCAGTATGAAAATAACCAACATGTGAAATGATATACTTTGATATATAAGTCGCACGTGAGTGTAAGTGACATACCCAGCCAAACTATGAAAAGAAAGTGCGACTTATAGTCCGGAAAAGTTGGAATAAAACCTGCAGGCAACAGTGGGAATTATCCGTCTTTAGGGAAAATTGTGTTTTTTTTTCTTCATGCTGACAAATCAATGGGGCTGTGAAAAGTGTGAGAGCAGAACTGTTCAGTACTGGTTCAGAACAGCCCAGTGTTATATCTATTAGTTTGGAGTAACTTTGTTCCATAACACCTTGAATTCAACATTCCCCTACTATGAAGCTTCAGAATGGGAAAAATTCAGGCACGGAAGCGTCGAGAGCCCCATTTTTCCCTCACTTTGAATATAATGCTTATAGCTTTAACAGCGCAACTTAGCACCAGACATAACGAGACTAGCGTAGAACAGTGCGATTTACACCCTAACTGTAATTGCTTTCGCACCATAACATCTCTGTCAAGTCGTGTTCTAAAAATACCGCACTAACCCACCTGCGCGGAACAGTCGACTACATTACGCGCGACAGCAGTAGAGGGTAGTTTAATTTGTTTCGACATTCAATAATGAGTACGCCTAGGTCTTGCTTGTTTTTCCTTTCTTTGGGGGGGGGGGGGGGGTTCGGTTGCAGGCTATCCACTATTTCTCTTTTCCTTTCTCCCCCCGGAGTCTCCTTTTCGAACCCCTACATCAGAGCGCGCCTTGCGGAATATCACAGGCCCCTGATGTCTGCATATCAAAAGTCCCGATTGCCGCTCGTCAGAACGGCACAGCTCAAATAGCCTGCCTCAGATGTGGGGCCCCTGCGCTGAATAGAAAGCGACAGAATGCTCCACTGATCACTCGCAATGTCTGATAAGAGCCCCGGAGTTCACCGGGAGGAAAAAGATAAAACGCTTGTTGTCGTCGCTCCAGTTCGCCGTAGTGGTGGCGGACTTGTAAACTTCGAAGTGAAAGGGTTGCGTATGGAAATCGGTGAATGCATTACTGGATTGGCACGCGGGTCTTGGGATGGGATAATGAGGGGGTCAAGCTGCAGCGCGAGCGGTTTGTGTTCGACAAGAGGAAAAATTCAAAGTGCACAGAAGAAAAAAACAAAGTCACCCCATCGACATTCATCCATCGTTTGGATTTGCGAGCGCTTCCCACTAGTTCTGCGGACTAATGCATTGGCTCTATTCCACAGACGGCTTTTGAAACCGCAGGGAGTGTAAACAGAACAGTCTTACTCTTAATGGTGGCGAGATATGTGGCATCACACTATAGTTGAAGTTTAAATAAGCAAGACATCTAAGACGGCACACTGTTAGAATCGCATATCTATTCTCTCTAGAGCCGGCCCATTCCAGGGACAGCCAGACAACAATAAGAATAACATTTAAATCGGGGGGGGGGGGGAACCTTTCCCCTGTAAACTTTCATGCAAACACATCAATTTATTCATGATTTCAAATGCACTTTGTACTATTCAAAGGTTGCACAATGCTTTTAGCAACTAAACTGTAACAGATGTCTTCAAAAAAATAACAGATACTAAACTTTTTTGGTTATCACAAAAAATAAAATAAAAAAACTCCCACCAGGATCCTAGCTCTACCTTGTTCCGGCTATTTCAAATACAATCTCAAGGCAAGGCAGCATTATTGATAGGGCACATTTCACACAGCAACTTACGTTACAATGGATAATACTGGAATAGAATAGCAAAACAACAATACATTAAAAATAAATTAAATAAGTAAATACAAATAATACAATTCTATACAGGTATCTACAAGATTTCTTTCAAAATGGCCCCCCCGCACACAGACATCTTTCTTTTATTTATCTTGTTCGAACAGATCTAACCCACATCCCTTACACAGCACCTTTTCAGAGACCCCGGCCTTTCGCGGCGCTTGTATTTCTGGTTTCCGTAATCGGTGCTTACCTGATGGACACACTGGGGTCGTGGGTCACTCCGCAGGTCAGGACGGCTTTGGTGCCTTTGATAACGCTCTGATCCTGTGGAGGGGTGGTGATGCGGGTGCGGGCTAGAGACACACAAGCACAGCAGAAAGCAACAGCAAAGTGACACAGGCGATAAGACAGCGCCGAGAACACCCTTTTAGAGCGGAACGACTGGGGGATAACACATGACAAACGCATTTTGAAAAAGTAATTTCAGACAAAACGACATGTTGCCGTTTCCTTGATGGATTTCGGAGCTTGATGACTCCTCGCCGCACAAAGAAGAGGCTTTTGTGCCAGGGAAAAAAAAATGACTTTTTGATTGCGAGCATAACTATTTTTGCAACACTACAATTCCACAGCAGTTCCCAAAGAGAAGCAGAAGTACTACTCACGTAAAAGTACTGTCACTTAGAATTTGGAGTGCTGCTACTGCAGATAACATTGCATTTGTTTTTGTTTTGTTTTGACAGGAAACGGGCCTACAACTCCCAGTACTTCACTGACTAGGCAAGTACTGCTACTACTGCAATCTTTTTTGACATTACTACTATTGAAGTACTGATTACAAATACGGCTGTTTTTTGGGCTGAAAATCAGAGTCAGAATCACCCGGCTGGAGGATTGATCTATTGTACATGTTTTTTGTGGTAGGGGAAACCGGGAGAACATGCAAACTCCACACAGAAAGGGTCCGTCCAGGTAAATCGGGAATCGAACGCGAGACCATCCAGCTGTGGAGCAAAAGCACTAACTGCTGCGCAACAGTGCCGCTGTATTAGTTTATTCGACATGAACCGTGTTCAAAAGGTTGTGCTCAAAAGTTTACATACACTGGCAGAATTTTTGATTTTTTTGGACTATTTTTCAAAGAATAAGAAAGATTACACAAAAAGGTTTCTTTCACTCATAGTTAGTGGTTGTGTAAAGTCATTTATGGTCAAACAACTGATTTAGCAATTTTTAAATCATAGAAAAAAGAAAGTACCACATTACCCTGATCAAAAGTTTACATACCCCAGTTTTTAATACTGTGTATTGCCCCCATTAACGTCAGTGACAGCTTGGAGGCTTTTGTGGTAGTTGTGGATGAGGTTCTTTATTTTTTCAGATGGTAAAGCGGCCCATTCTTCTTCGCAAAAAGCCTCCAGTTCCCGTAAGATCCTGGGCTGTTTTGCATGAACTGCACGTTTGAGCTCCCCCCACAGTGGTTCAATGATATTGAGGTCAGGAGACTGAGATGGCCACTCAAGAACCTTCACTTTATCCTGCTGGGGCCAGTGGCATCAGCGAACCAGCTCCATATTTCACACTAGGTATGGTGCACTTTTCATCATAGGCCTTATTTGGCCTTACAACTAGTACTTCACTGACTAGGCATGTACTGCTGCCACTGCAAACTTGTACCATTTTGACATTACTACTATTGAAGTACTGATTACAAATACTGCTTTTTTGTTGTTGCTGAAAATCAGAGTCAGAATCACCCGGCTGGAGGATTCATCTATTGTACATGTCTTTAGTGGTAGGGGAAACCAGAGTACCATTATGATTTAAAAATAGCAAACTCAGTTGTTGCACCATAAATGGCTTCACACTAACTATGAGTGAAAAAATATATAAAAAATAAAATAAAATAAAACGTTTTGTGTAATCTTTCATATTCTTTGAAAATAGTCAAAAAATAAACATTCTGCCAGGGTATGTAAACTTTTTAGCACAACTGTATATAAATCCTAATGAAAAGATGCTTTGCTAATGCTAATTTCCTTCTGCACAAAACATTCAAACACAAATCACTGTCAGTATCATTATTGACATTAGTGTACACTTGGATTAGTGTAGGGATTCTGGCAATTATTATTGATGATTAAAAAGCAGATGTTATTTAGTTTAATAACGTCAGGAAGCCACTCCTCCTACCCCTACCCTGAACGAAGCACTTGATGTGCTGCTACACCCCTCCCCTCCAGCCCACTACATCCATTCATATCGTGTCCCATCTCGCTCACTCACCCCACACCACCAGGTCAGCAGAGGCCTCGTCGATGCCCCGGGAGTTGCTGGCCATGCAAGTGTAGGTCCCCGCGTCGGAGATGTGGGACGGGGAGATGAGGAGGCTCCCGGACTCGAGCAGCGTGAACCGCGGCAGCTGCACGGATCCGCTGGCCAGCACGCGCTCACCTTGTGCCCGGGAGAGAGGGGAGATAAGAGCAGAGGCAGAGCATTATTCAGAGGCAACATCCTGGGCTGTGACAGGACGACGCGCCGCATGGTAAAGAAGGCTAATCAGGGTCTTATTTGTGTGGAGGCGCTCACGACTGGACAGCCTTTTGAATTTTAAACGTGGCATAACTTAAGACAGTAAAAAGTATTAGACTGTCAGGGCATGGGATATAGCAGTGACTTGTGAATGAAATGCAGAGTTTGGACGTCCAAACAAGACAAAACTTTTCGACCCAAGTAACCATATTTGGGGGACAATTTACTGAAGAAAGAGGCTATTCTGTCAAATAATAAAAAGAAGGTCAGAGACTGTGTGGAAAACTGCTGATTTGCTTTCACTCACTGGCCGGAGTGGTTTCTATTGAACCCGAGACAGCTCAAAAGATTTGGGGTAATTTTGCATCAGAGATTATGTTTGTTGATGGGGGCATTTGTTAGCAAAGTAACAAAGGTAATGAGTAGGCTCTTTTTTTTAAATGAAATTACTTTGCCATTGGACAACTGAGGCTTCACAACGACAAGTCTGTTAGCGAGTATATCAACGGCTTATGTTTTAGATCCACGGCGGATTTTAATGTGCTTCCTTATCACAAATACACGTTTTTAATCAGCTTGTTCTACCTTGTAAGACATGTACATATAGCTTTTTACCGTAATAATACTACATAGCACATATATACATACATATGCTACATGTCATAGGCTTTGTACTATACTGGTGGCCTGAGGCGTATCACACGCTTCCCCTTTATAATAAAGTCAGAGAAGAGACCTTTCTGCCAGGTGATGGCGGGCCTGGGAGCTCCGGACGTCTCGCAGTGTAAGATGACGGACATGCCATCGATCACGGTGCTGTCCGAGGGCCCGGCGGTAATATTCGGGGCGATACCTGCAGGACACAGACAAAGTGCACTCAGGACAGCGGGGAGAGGGCGAGGAGGCTTTGCAAAGGTGGACATAATGGGCGTCTAAGGAGAGATTAGCGGTTAGTTGATGTCTTTGTCACAGGAATCACTCTCCTCTCCTGAATGACATGGACCTCAGCTCAGTGTCAGAACAGGCGGCGATTTTCAACATTTTAACATCAGGTGTCACTGCAGATGTGTGTCCAGCAATTGCACGCGCTATACCAGTGCACTTACAGGATAAACCAGGTCTAAAATATGATTAAATTGAGGTCAGATCAACCAAACCCAAATTAGGTTTAGACTAAACTAAGCCTAAATTAGAGGCGTAACACTTTGCTTTTCCAAACTGCAGGTCTGACTTCAGCTTTGCTTTCTGTTTTTCAAAAATAACATTTCTGACAAACCGCAGTGTTAATATATTGATCGGCTTCGGTCCTTCCCAGTTCCTCACAGCCAAACCATCCATGCAGAGACAACAGAAAATCAAAAATCCCTAAAAGTAATTTGAGGTCACTTTTCCTTTAATCTTCCCGCTCCGCGATTAGCCTGAGGTGAGGGGAACTTATTTCCTCAGAGCTTTTTAGAAAGTTTTATTTTCCTCACACTTTTCCACTTATCCATCCATCCATTTTCTTCCACCTGTCTGTTGCCGGGTCATGGAGCTGCACAAGTCACATTACACCAGCCCCTATGGCTCCTCCTGCAGGTGGTGGGTCCACAGAAGGACGGCCTCAGGATTCTAAACTGGGCCTGTTAGTCTCTCATAAGGGGCTTCGGAAATTTCCATTTTCCTCACAGGATCACAGGAAGTGCTTACACACAGAGGGAATGCTTTTAACAATACATGTGCTTTATTGTCCCATTAGGGAAATGTGTTGACCCCTCCTGCAGGACCACAGGGGAAACCTATTGAGTGTAGCTATAGGTTCATCTATTGTGCATATTTTGGGTTAAGAATAAGCAAACCTAGCACAGAAACCAGGCAAGAGTGCTTACCATCATGCTGCCAACACAATGCCATTAAGTTACAGTAAGTGGGACGCAAACTGCATTGCGTATAGCCAACATTTCTATTGCCGATCTGCAATAAATCAAAGCTGTTATGGGTAGTCAGAAATGAAACGGTAAGGGTCCCAAGAGGAAATAGCAAAATAGTGGAAGAATAAGCTTGGCACCGAATCAGGACACACAGCGAGGGGAGTGAGGGAAGGAGAGATGATGAGGAGGTAGAAGAGAAGGGAAGACTGCCAGGCAGCAGAAGTGGGACAGAGGAGTGGAGTGGAATATCATGAATTCTGATAAGAGCCCGGAGTGAAGGCTGAGGGAAGGCAGACAAAGTGAAGAAAATTAGATGTCAGAAAAATACCAAATTGAGGCGCGGCGGGTGAAATGATTATGGACGGTTTAAAGACACAGGGTTAGGGTAATGTATACAAGCCTGGATGGACTGAAAAGGGTGAAACAAAGGTGCAAGAGTAGTTCTTTTTGACACAGAAATGTAAAAAGAGTAATAATAATAGTCAAATCCATAAAATTGATAGAGGAAGAATTCTACCCGAAGCCATTCCCAGACATACACAGAGTATTGTCGGCACGTATATACAAAAGTTAATATCCAAGAATCATGTGCGTTTCAGAACAGGGTTTAACAGGGTTTGACTGGATCATTTATTGTCTGCAAATGACTTTATAAATATGCAAGTTGGAGCCTATGTGTGATTTTAACCCTTTATAGGGCACACTTGAAATACTTAGGGTTTATTGGTTCTTTTGTCAAGAAAATACTGTAAGTATGAATAATAGGTGCTACGGGCATGTCCAAATATGGACAAAACTAATTAACTTTAGGTTTAAGTGAACAGGGTGTAAGATCAAATATGGTGCCTGCCTTTTTCCTGCTGAAATTTCACTTATTTCACTACGTCCGCCAAAACTAACACATATATCATCACTTAGAACAATTATTCACCAATAAAAAGTTTTCAAGTTATATAAAGAAATGTACCATGAATTTAGCCAGACTTGGGTCTTTTTCAGACCTCAGAAAACAGGAAGTTAAGAGCACGACGGTCTCTGCTGGTTGGTCAGATGCCACAGTAGTTGGGTCTCTGATGTAGGGGACCTCTTCTGATTGGCTGAGTGAGGACTACGTGCTTCTTTACCTTATACTGATGTGCAGCAAGGAGGCCGTATGTGAAGTGTGCAGAAATGAACAAAAATAGTCACTTGCCCTATAGAGGGTTAATATCTGCAACCATGAAAATTGAACGACTCGTGTTTTGTGGAACTGAAGTGAATAATGGGGCTTGTTACTCAGCAACAGTGTGACGCCTCTAACAGTTACAATGGCACAGCGGGAGCCGGGAAGAGTCACAATCAGCCACAATATTAACCCACATCCTTTCATCCGCTTTCCTCACACGATACAGCTTTTGTTTATTTTTGTACAATTTATTACTTGTTTCAACATTTTGTGTCACTTGTGCTTTGGCGAAAGGAAATCAAAATGAGTAAACGCGCTTTCCCCATTTGGAGCTTACACATTTCAGCTTTAGCAAAGCAATTACTGATCGCGGTGAGCTTTTAATGGGACTCTGGTGTAAAAGCAGTTGTTGTGATCCTTTATTGGAGCCCACTTTCTCACAGAGTTTGCCATTTTAATCCTTTTCGCTGTGATATTTGGAGAAACAATCTACCTTCTAGAAATAATTGTTACACCCAATGTCATTCTTGACACAGCCCTCTGCATTTATCCAGACTAGAGGTGGGCGGTCTTACCAAATAATAAGGAATTGTGTGTAATCGGACTATCCTGAGATATTCTTACATTATGCTTTAGCACTTTTCTGTTCTATGTAGCTCTAAGCTCGAACCCAAATACATGGAGTCTACTTTCCATAACTCAAGCCCCTTGTCAGTCAGTCTTAGTCCTTTTCTGGGCGAGTGACAGGCAAATTTAATCGATCACAGCTAAATGTGAACCCTCAAAAGACGAGCATTCATACTCAAGCAGCATTTTCTCATTTACCCTATTTTCCGGACTATAAGTTGCTCCGGAGTATAAGTCGCACCAACCTTGGCAACTGCCTGGGTGTGGAGGCGTAACTGCACCGTGTACAAGCCTCTCCCGGCAACACGTTGTTCAAGCACCCCTTTGCAAATCTTTCCTTTAGCTGCGGCCATCTAGCTTTAAGCCCCGCGATTAGCTTTTTTTTGTTTTGCAGTAAGAGAAACCGCCGCTTTTCGCCAGTCCCTCACAAGTTTCTCGCTCAGAGCGCCCTCTAGCGGCTGTCAGTAGGAAAATAACAAAAGTGAAATTAAACATTTTGGAATATAAGCCAGACCTGAGTACTAATACAGTAATGACACACGATTTCAAATGCTAAATCCAAATGACTTTATGCTAAATCCAAATGACTTTATTATTTAAATAGTGGTGCTAGGTAACATGGTCTTTTCCAGGTAAATGAAGAACCACATTCAAGTAACTGGGGGTGAATACAAGAATACAAATCTACAAACCACAAAAAGTATTACGTAGCCAAACAAATAGTGTTACAATGCGCTAACAGTATATTACCATCACTTATACTCACTTGTAACAGCCAGGTAAGTGTTGGTCTGCAACTCCCCGGCCCCGTTGCGAGCGAAGCACTGAAACATGCCGGTGTCGTCGGGCAGGAGGCCGTTGACCTGCAGACTGCCCCCCGCCAGCACCCTGTAGCGGGGCGTCTTCACCGGGTCGATGGGCGCCGCGTCTTTGTACCACACAATGTCCGGCTGCGGCATCCCTGTGGAGAGGACATATAGACATTAACATCCACAGTATGGGGGAACAATATCTGTGTTTGCCTTTTATGCGCCCTACAGAGGTTAATTTGAAGAATTGGGGGGAAAAAATGGTGGTTTGAATGTATCTTCTCCACATGATGCAGCAATATATCATACTGTGCTACACTTTGCTGCTAAAGATTCGCAACACAGATGTCTTCATAATGTGGAATTTTGTGGAAACGACAAGGGCAATCAGCAGGAAATAAAATCTGGCTATAATATACACACGTTCTACCTGGAAATTAAAGAACACTATAGTTATTTTTTTAAATGAAAAAAACAACCAATATTCTACTCATTTGATTAATGCCAATGCAGTGGACTAAAACAGATCGTAAACCAAATAACTAACTACTCCAGCACACACTCACCAGAGAAATTCTTGTAAAGTAACTTGCCTTATACTGGAGGGGTAAGCACAGAGTGAATAATATAAAAAATACATTGTGTGTCATTTATAAATAAGCAGTGCATAACGATTTGAAAAGGTTATAATAATTCAGAAAGAAAAGCGGGAGCATGATGTATAGTGTTTGAATTAGATTTTTTAAACCTCATTAAGCTCCCATGGAAGCAGCAGTACTGGGACGTGCATAACTTGAAAGGTCAAACTGTCTGTAACCTTCACAAACATGCTCTTTTGTTTCCCAGAAAAGACTAAAGGAATTAGCAATACACATTTCCGCAGCGAGTGTAGTAGACCGCAGTTGTTGTTACAGCATTGAGAGGGTTTGCGTTCAATGAACATTTCATTTGGCTTTATACTCAAGGTTATTGATGTCTCCTTCAGTTACCTCATTGAGATGTGTGCCCATTGTATGAAGCATCAAGGCAAAGTGAACATTCAAAGAGCAATTTCCAGAGATTGTATTATTAAAAGGAAATGTATTATTAAATTAAAAAGTAATGGTTTATATCACTATGGTATGGTTGTAGATATTAGTTTTGCAATTAGGGGTGTTGAAAAATATCGATCCGTCGATATCGCGATATTACGTCGCGCGATCAATACAAAAAGCGCCCGTATCGATATTTAAACATCTACAGTATCTTTGGGGAAATATTCATTGCAGCATCTCTCTTTGGTCCTGCACTTTTACTCCTGCCCGCTAGATGGCAGCGCACTGCGCAGCCCGCTTAAGTAACACTAGAATCTAGTGACAGTTAGAGACACACAGGAAGAGTTTACCATGGAAAATAAAGAGCTATGAAATGCTCAGGGGCTCTTTTAAAAGTCTACATTTGGCCTCACTTTGGCATTTACAGCAAAGACAGAGACCCGGAATATTACGAGAGCCACCAGCTGTGTGCATATGTGGCTGAGTGTGTCCCCGCTGCGTTCGGAGAGGATTTATCTTCGTAGCATTTTATTACGGAATTAAACGAAGCCGAGGGGAAACTAAATACAGCATGGTCATGTTAAACCTGTGTCTCGCCACTGCACTACTATGATACAAGTTTAAAAAGAGTCTGCTGTATTTAGTTTCCCCTCTGCTTCGTTTGTGTGCTACTGCTAACACAAATATTTCGAAGAGATGAGCGCTATAGTCACGGTGATGCCCGTGTTGTCATTATGTCCCTGATCTACGAATGACAACCGTTGTGGAGTAGATAAGATTTTAAATGCCCCGTCTGAGTTATTGTATATGTTAATGGCTGAAAACCCATAATAGTTTTTACTGATCGCTAAGGACTCCCAACTAAAGAAATACTAGAAAACGTGCATCCCCAGTAATTGGTTTCATAACTAGGATACCAAGAAATCTGTTTTCCTTTCAAAGTTACATAATCACCATACAACACACAGTCACAAACACATTAGTGAAAAGCATTTATATCATAAGATAGATAGATAGATAAAATGTATTTGATACAAATCTAATTAAGGTGGACTAGTTTACTGAATAGTTGTATCGGGATACGTATCGTATTGCCTGAGACTAGGCGATACACACCCCTAATTGCTATGCATCCTTACTGTTACTTCAAGTTGAGCAATTCTGATTTAAAGCAACTCCGGCACCTATTACAGAGGCTTACAATCAGAAAGTCTGCTGGAAGTTATAAGGGCAGCATTGGGGGCGATTCAACCGTCATTGAAACCAATGAGCTGATAAACACTTCAGCAGCAGTGATCCTTGAGATGCTTGGCTATTAGACGAGCAATGATACAACACCATCGATGGAAAAGAATTTTGGAGGCGAGAGAGAGGGAGAGAGGCGAGTCAACTGGCAGCGGCTCAGAAAGGTGCAAGTACACAAGCCAGCCAGATGCTCGTACCTGAAGCACTGGAGACGGCCAAACACAGGCTCCGAACCTTGGCCAGCCACCCTAAAGAGGTACACGAGAGGAAAAGAAGCCAGACGAAAGGACCGGCTGTTCTCCACTCAATCAGCTAAAGTTTGCACTCAATGGCCATAGAGCAGCAGACCAACCATGGCTGGAAACAGTACTGGAAAGGCATCTGGATGAAAGAGGCGTCACGCAGCTGTGATGCACTGTGGCTTGTGGCTCTGAGTGAACCACAGCAACTTCCCTGACCAGAATCCAGTCATCGTCACAGTGGCAGATATCCAAGGTGTCTAAAAAAAAAACTGGACAGCACCAGGCCCTGACATGATCCACGCCTACTGGCTAAAGAAACTCACCACACTTCGAAGTGTCTGGCGGCACAACGAACGCGCTGCCCGGAAATGGGACTCACCCTGAATGGCTAACCGAAGGGCGAAAATCCTCAAAGGATCTCTCACAGGGTACAGCCCCACATAGCACATAACAGCAGGGTGTAAGATGCTGCAAGGGAGCGCCACAACCAAGTGTCTGGCATAGTGTGTAGAGGAACATCTGTGCAGTGTATGGGCTGGAACCCCCAAGGTCAAAGTAGTTTAGTTTAGTTTTCGTTTATTTATTTGAGCAGTACACACTCCGCTCAAAAGGAGTCAGCTGAAGCAAGAAAGCTTATAAAGCAGGATGAGTGAGCCAAAATTCTGTGGGGCTTCCAGATACAGACTGACAGAATGGTAAACCAGTCGGACATTGGGGTGGTGGACAAAGAGATGAGGAAATCCGTTGCAACATTAGGAAAGAGGAACACGAGAAACTAGAGTAATAATACCAGGGCACGGGAAGGAGCTGGAAAAAGGCCTGGAGGGGGGAAGGCCTCAGTAGTGCCTGCGGTCATTCGTGGACTTGGGAAGTAAACCCTAAACTGGAGATCCCAGGACAAACGTTAGACATCTCATTCAAGAAAAGTGCAGTTCGAGGAACAGTAAAGATAAATCACAGAACCCTCAAGCTCCCGGGCCTCTGATAAAGGACCTGGGTAAAGAAGGATGAGAGAGAGACTGCAGACTGCAGGAAGAGTTACATAGATAGGCACAGGCTTTCTTTTGTCTAATAATGTTCATAAAGGGGGATTAAAACAATAAAACAGTATGTTCTACCTAAGTTTTTATCTTTTGTGTAAATATCGTGTGTGCCTGTTCTCACCTCTGGCCTGGCATGGAATATCCACCACCTTCTCCATCTCTGCAGTGATGTGCTTCTCTGGCTCCTTCACAAACTGAGGCGGCTCTGTGGGACAGAAAATTACGGTTTGCTGATTTCAGATATCCCAGTACAACCCACTAATCTTCTTTTTTTTTAAATGTATTATTATCATTGACAGGGTCAATCATTTTCACATTGTCCTGGTAATGTGCAATATTTATAAAGCACTATTAGGAACAAGGTCAGGACGTTTGACCTGTCCCGAGGAGGGCACATGAGTGAATTTGTTCATGTTATCTATTTACTGTAAATCTCATTTATGTGACGACACCACAAAATTACCATGTTACCAAAAGGTTTTTTCCTCTTTGTACTTTACTATACAGTATATCTATCTGAATGTTTGCAGATTGTGGTTAAAAGGTTTTCGACAAAAAGAAAATTAAAATGGATACAAAATTACAAGAGCTTCTGTTATCTCTCGAGCTTGTAGTCGGAGATCCCTCCTTTATGAGAAGGAATTTTTAGTTTTGTCTTCTTCTACAAAGAGAAAAAAAAGTTATGGGCACAGAGGCTTTAAAGTTTATAGGCAGGGTGTGAAGTCATTTGAAACCATCAACTCACATGACGCACAACTCCATTATAAGAAATACAGCATACACCGCATACAGCCAGGTTTAAAGCCTAGTAAATCATGTTTGAAATGTATCCTTTCAACTCCATGCATTTGAGAAGGGACCAGTTGTGTTCTGAACTACGTCACAACCTTGAAAACATCAAAGTCCCACAATGAAAGTGACTGGCGCTGTGCTATTAAACAGTTTCTTGAGGCCAGCCATTAGTCTTCTCCTTTTAAATCAATACCACTTTCCCCTCGCTGCCTCACAACCGCGCTGCTATGCCTCTGACAACTTCGAGACAAATTATATTTAGATGAATATCGTATCAGCGGAGAGCGGATTTTACACTTACAAAAGCCACTGGGGGCGAGAAACAATGAACCTATTTTCTGTAAAGATACTGAAGCTTTCCTACTGCGCCATTTTCTGCGGGAGCGCCTCTGATCTTTTGGGCTTTTTCCACCAAACAGGTGAAAACAAAAACAAAATGGCTTACAAAACTGAGCCAGAAGAGCGATCGGTGGAACACACTAAACCAGTGGGCTTGCTGACTGTTTATTATTTGTGAGTACAGAGAGAATTTGTTGCATGAAAGAGGTTTTGCAAAGCTAAATGTGTACTGTCTCTAAATCACAGATTAACCACAATTACAGGCGGAAAGTAGTAAGTGTCGTCACAGGCAATCCCTGAAAGTGGCCAGGTCATGCATATGGAGCCTAAAAATAATGAAAAACCTTATTTTGGGTGCCTCAGCTTTGAATATTGTACATTTTATCCTTTGTAATATATGTCAGATTTGATGATGTTGGATTATGGGCTAAAAAGGTGGAGCAATTTTTGGGTTTGAACAATGATGCAAATGCAATCAGGAAGTATTGAAATAGGCGCTGACACCGTAGAAGAAGAAATGCCAAAGAACAGCTTTGTCCGAGGATTACTCCAAACTGCGTGAATGTTGTGAAATACTACTCCAGGTTTAAAAAACGATGCTTGATCCACTTTAACTAAAATAAAAAGCCTGTCTTTCCGTCATACAAAGATGTAGCTGTTGTTCGATAACGCATTACCAAAATATTAAGATGAGTAGTTCTATTACCGTATTTAGACAACTCAAGTAAAACGCCACATTTATTTTGTCTCTTTTTAAGCCATTTACATATAGGGTGCAAAAGAAAAGTACATAAAATACACAATACAACAGGACCAAAAATCACCGATAAAGGCCAAGACTCTGTCCCAATGCTATTTGTATTTGCAATTGTTGATGATAGATGACACATAGAAGTTTGGATGATTTTAGTCTCTCCTTTTCATTTTCATTTAGTCTTATTTTAGTCGACTAAAATATCTGGACATTTTAGTCATAGTTTTAGTCGCATGAAAAACTTTTAATTTAGTTTTAGTCCAATTTTAGTCGTCAGAAAAATCACTTTGACTAAAATTAAGACTAAATATTTTAGTCGACGAAATTAACACTGGTGGGTGTTTGTGTAAATATTTCATTAACATTACCTACCTGGCTGGCACGAAGTCGAGATTTTTGAATCAAATATTTAACAATTACATTTTTTGTATTTGTTCAGAAGCCGATTATCAAATCAGAAACCAGAATGAGCACCAAACTTCCAACTACCTGTCGGTTATCAAGTCCTAGTCGGTGCTAGAGCAAGCCTCCATTATATACTGTACCCCCACCACATAAGTGACCTTTGACAGCCTTACCTAGCACATGTAGATAGGCTCCAGCGCTGACAGAGGGCACGCTGCTGCTGCGGAGAATGGCCTCACACTCGTAGTACCCGGCGTCGCTCACCACCGGGCTCAGGATGGTCAGTCTGCGGCTGAAGTCGCTCAGACCAACGTTCACTATGACGCCGTTTTTCCTCCATGTGATGCTCAACTTAATGAGTGGCCTAAATGCGGACAATTTAGGCAATATTAACCCGCCGATAGTCCAGTGATTAAGGCAACTGCACACCCTGGGCTGTCCTATCCAATAAAGCCTTTAAAGAAAAAAGCGGCATTTTCGCTATCGAATTTATTCTTAATGATAAACATCAATCAAGAGACTCATTAGATGTTTTGGAGCGGATATTTAACAAGTGTACAGTAATCGTTATTTACTGACAGATGGTGAGCCACGCAAGCAACTGTCATATCACAATGAAATTCGACATTGCGTTGTTGGGATGTGGGGGAGAAAGGCAAATGTGTTCACACAAGCAAACGCGGTTTTGGACCACGGCCATGCATTTTGTATGTTGACACTGACGTACAACTACATAGGAAACTTTAGCTTTACATGGATCGAGATTATTTGCCCTTTTATTAGTTGGCAGACACCCAGAAACAATGGTTACGAAGCTGCGGGGCCCAAAATGACAAGAAATACAATTGAGTTGCACCTATATGGCAGATTTGCATATTCAAATTCACTCAACGCAAGTATGTCCACGCAGTCCTCTCGGAGAGATGGTTGGTTGCTAGCCCGGCGTTTGAAGTTAAACTCTTTATCTCTTTGCTATAATCCAGGAGCACTAACCACTCTGCTACTGTGCTTGCCGAGAATCCATTTAACTACTTAAAAACCAAGCATGATTGTGGAAACTATCTTGTTGATTATAAAAATAGCAACAGTTGATTAAGTTGCCCATCGTCCACTAACAAGAGAATTGACAGTGAAAACCTTGGTAGGGCCCTTTAGCAATATTTTTTGTTTCCTTTTGTTTTTGGACTGTAGGCTTCATTGTGTCGCCCAATTTCACAGTTGCCCTCACAAGGCGGCACAAAAAGTTGATGAAACAGAAGAGCAATTTTTCTTTCTTCTTTCTATGGACCAATCAAACGTACTGTCAGGCTTACCTTGCATTGGCCACACACTCCATTGTAACCTCTGATGTTCCTATGACCACGCTGGTGTTCCTGGGCGGGATGACGATGGTCGGGGCGATGGGGTCAGCCGGGCCTCCTACATCTGGACAGGCAGACACAAGGAAAAAAACAAAGTCTGGGGTAAAAACCAAAACGAAAAACAACGACCTCTATCTCCGGAGAATGTCAAGTACTTTTTTGGTAGATATCCTTGGTCCTTCGTCTGGACAGCGATATATATATATATTTAAATTCCAGCGGGAGACATCCGTGGGTGTTCATCGACGTGAAATATTGAAACTGACCACGGCACATAGTCTCTCTTGGGCTTGACGGGGCAGGGCAAACCGGGTGAGACAGCACGATGGCTGTGGGTTTAACATGCCTTCTGCAAAAGCCCCAAAGTGTGTGGGGCGGTGCGGAGACGGGACGAGGCAAAACCTTGGACGGTCCAACGCAAAGCTTAAAGTGGTAAGAAGTCCGCTTTCGGGGCGAGAGGCAGACAGACCGGCCCATGGCAGAGATATGGGCGTGTTGTTGTGGAGATGTGTCATGTCGGGGGTAAACTCGCGCTGATACGTCAATCCAGGGCAGCCCCGGGAGTGTGCCCATGGCTGCGCATGTCAGACAGCGCTATGGGGGCTGTCACAACTCAATCCCACACCATTGCGGGCCATCAGATTAAGTGTACAGAGGCCTTGGGGCAACGCAAACTGCATATATGCATAAACGACATAGACGAGGACAGGATATGGACGATGCAGAAGTGGGGCACATGTCACTGCAATAATTGTGAGTACGATTTAGATGGGAGGACGTAGACTGACGCTGCTTTTATTATGCACTTACAGTATGTCATATTCTGACTCCTGTACTCCATTTCAAACATGTTGTCTTTGTTCTCAACATTTTATTTTAGATTTTTATTTTGTGTTCTGAATGACACATTTGACATCAAATTAACCAGTCAATAAAGTCGTCCAATCTTGAATTAACTGGCTCACATTTTGTTCTAACCTACTGTCATGAAAAATGCTTCCTGCTAAAGAACAGAATACGGAGAACTGTAATTTAGGCTGGTAAGTGCTAAAATATAAATATGTCCTTTTTTTGTCCTTTAGTATTTGAGTATGATTCAAACTTTAGACTGTGCCCAAATCCAATAGAAATCATTGAAAATATCCTCAATGCAGAATCATCCGGCAAGGACACGTCTTTGCTTGGAGATACTGTAGGTAACAGCACTGATATTCATTCCTCTGATTTTGAATGGTGTTAATAATTCAAGCGACATAAGACATACACGTTCCCTTTTCAATAACTTCCAGCGGCTTACTGAACTCTGTATGAAGATGAGAGCCTATAGCGTGAGATGTTCCTTCCGTGTCCTTCACTCTTGTCGAGGAGCAGGCGCCAGGTATGCTCAGGGGAAATTCAGCATCAGAGGCGTCTCCACGGGAACAGCTGCCGGAGCAGATACTGACAGCTACACACATATTAAAGCCAAGCTCTGGTAACACTCATCCGTCATCTCCATCTCTCCCCGCTCCAAACGCGTCAATATGTTTGCAAAGTGGGAGTAGACATGCAAAGACTGTTTCAGTGATGGCTTTAGGTGCTTTTTATACGTTAAATATAAATTAGAGCGGCGGTTGCAATATTCAGTAACATTTTCTCTCTCTCTCGGTACACTGCATTTTTTGACTTTTTCTGCAATGTATTTTTCTGAGACACTGAAGAGGCACCTGCAGCACAGTGGAGACGTCACAAGAGGCGCTACAGGAAGAAAGGAAGGGTCAAACAAGGAGGTATCCGGGCAAGACTTACAGCAAAGCCACACATGCCTTCAATTTAGAGGTAAGATTTTAGGCCTGAGCCCGACACGAGCCCGAGTGGGATCAGAGGAGCACTGAAGGCAGCCGGCCAGGTTTCCTCTACCTCCAAAAACATGCTGGTCAGGTTGACCCACGGTGGCTCAGTCGCAGCGGCTCAGGACTAACACCTGAACACTATTTTGTTGTACGCTTGTACAATGACAAATAAAGTACTTACTTACTATATTTCTATATTATTGTGATATATATATTTTACTAATCTAATCAATATTACATTCCATCTCCAAATGTTACGATACAAGTCATAAAAAACCTGAACCAGGAACATACTAAAGAAAGTCATCATACAAGACAAAGTAACACATATCTTATTTGCCTCGGAGTGAAAATATTTGAGTTTTAAGATTTTTTACCGTAGTATAAAGTACAGAGGGTTCAGGTAAAGAAAATATTGAAATTATTCTTAAAATACTCCATCTCAGACTGCACTACTCTCTATAATGGGCAATAAATGAAGTTTGCAACAGACACACATGTTGTATGCTCAAAAATAGCTACAACTATGAAATGGAATGAGTCTGCAGCTGGTGCATGAGGTCTGAATATTTTCTACTTTCTACTTAATCAGTATAGACTACACATTTTGATATACTGTGATATAGGTTTAGATAATGCAATTTCACGCAGTATAATTTCCCGCTAACAGTAGGGGGTAAGACGTCCCACTGGCTGCCTGTGTATATCCTGAACTCCCCAGTACAGTATGTGTGTGTACCAGCCCTGACTAACATAATCAACGGAACCACTGTTCTTCCAATGCGCCGCGGGCTATTTATGCTTCCCTGTCTTGTCTTGTGTAATATCTCACCCCTCCCTCCCTCCCTCCCCTGCCTCCTCACTCACTTCCACAGAGAAATCCAGTCTTGCATGTCATAAGATGCTGCCTGTCCGCTCTCCCCTTCCCTATTTCTCACTACTGAGCCCGCGCCAGCCGAATTGGTTTGATTTGTGATGTTGTTTTTTTGTTTTTGTGGCTAAAGACGCACGGAGCTGAATATTAACAAGTACTTGGCAGCAGTAAAGTCCAGCCTCGACACTTCATCTTAAGACATTCGCTCGGAGTTTATTCCCGGAGAATGAAGTCCGCTCCAGTGCGAGGGAATGTAATGCGTCCATGACGGCAACGACAAAACATTGTGATGCGGGGAAATTAATTATTAAAGCTGTTTACTGTTGCGTGGGTGACCTGATTGGGAGCAGTCTTGACATAAAACAGCACATAAACAAGCAATCTAAAGTTATTTCTAGTGCCTTATGCATAAGTTTAATAAACATCCAATATCCGCTATGAAACAAAAACAAATATAGCTCCACACAAACTAAGTGAAGGCCAAACTTATTTAGCTACGAAAAAGAAGAGGTTTTAAGATAGATGTGAAAGATCAATCTTAAAGGTAAAGATTGGTATTGTTAGCCACATAACATAATGGCTCAAGTCAGTGGTTCTTAAACATTTTACACCATGAAACACCTCATTAAATATTTGAAAGTAAATTTTTTGCCTTATTTTGGACTCAATTATGTCTAAATTTGGCTTAAACCATGTCTGAATCCTATACAGTATACACCTACCATAAATGATTAAATAATAACTACTAAAGCTAAGATGAATACAGTAAAATGTGCAGATGACTCACATGACCAACCGAGGAACCTCCAAGTGGCAGATATAAATGTTCAAGGTTTTGGGATTCTTGATGGCCTGGATAGAAGGTTTTTGTTTTTGTTTTTTTTGGGTTGTTTTATTGTAACATGCCAGCCAATGACATCTAGCCGTGATTCAGAATGAACACAAATCTCTATTTTCCATTAAAACAGACACATTTTTTTACCAGAAGGCTGACTGCAAGTTGTGCTCAAAGGTTTGCACACCCTGGCAGAATATTTTACTATTTTTTTGACGAATATGAAAGATAACACAACAAGTTTGTTTCACTCATAGTTAGTGGCTGTGCGATCATTCATTCATGATGAAACAACTGAGTTTGCTATTTTTAAATCATAATGAAAAAATAAAAGTACGAAAATGACCCCGATCAAACGTTTTCATAACCCAGTTCGTAATACTGTGTTTGGCCCCCTTTAACATTCTTTATTTTATGGTAAAGCGGCCCATTCTTCTCGGCAAAACGCCTCCATATTTCACAGTAGGTATGGTGCACTTTGGCCTATGATGAAGTGTGCAGCATACCTACTGTGAAATATGGAGCTGGTTCGCTGATGCCACTGGCTCCAGCAGGATAAAATGAAGGTCCTGTTAGCGTCTATTTCAGTCTCCTGGCCTCAATATCATTATCAAGATTTGGCCGCTTTACCGTTAGAAAAAATAAAGAACCTCATCCACAACTACCACAAAATAATCCAAGCTGTCATCAGGGTCATTTTGGTAAAAAATTTTTCATTATGAATTAAAAATAGCAAACTCACTTGTTTCACCACAAACGGCTTCACACAACCACTAACTATGAGTGACAACTATTCTTTAAAAAATAGTCCAAAAAAAATCAAAAAATTCTGCCAGGGTATGTAAACTTTTGAGCACAACTGTATACTTTCCTAAGCTTTCCTTGCTATCCTAAGTACGACTGCCAAGGAACAGCAGAAAAAGGACGCAATTGTGAAAAGGCGCTGCCACGTGCGCGTTCATCACAAAGTCACACTCCCACGGCCGCACGGTGGAGCAGATCGAAGTCGAGATTCAATTACGTCCGCAACTTACTCTCCACGGACAAGGTTATGGGCTGGCTCGTCTTGTTCTCGCCGTTCTTGTCGTTGACCGCCTGGACGTAGTATCGTCCCGCGTCGGGGGCCACGGCGGACAGGATGACCAGCGTGTTGTCCAGCGTGATGGCTCTGGAAAAAAAGGGGGAGACAGAAAACAACGCCACACCGCTTAGCGACCTCAAGTGATAGCATTCGGTCTCCGGATCCTGTCTCGAGGAAACAAACAATTACCAAACACTTAACAGGGGTTTATTGAGATCAAGACGGTAATAAAAAAAAATAAAAAATAAACTGACTGCATGTTCATTCTTTAAAGCACAAGCCAATTAGCGCTAAAACGTCTCGCTGTATGTCCGCACTTGATCCCGTGGCTGTAACAAGCGTTAAACATTTTAGCATTTTTAATTACACTCTTCGAGCAGCATTAGGTGTATCGATTTGCAACGTGTAAACAACGTGTAAACAACGCGCCGGTGCTGAGAGAAATATCGACACGCGCCCCCGCTCGCACGGCTCCTTATGGCCGCCGCTGAAATATGATAGCCCCGGCGTAATTACCCATCGCGTTTTAATTGGCTCTTTGTAGCCCCCGCGCCTCACGCACTCGACGGCATTTTGGCAGCGAACGATTCTGGCAGGAAACAATGATGCCTTCCCCCTGTTCAAAGCGAATAGGCGCGCTGCCATTTTTTTTTTTTTCCCGGCGAGCGATCCAGAGGAGATAATTTGGTCGGTTGGATCGCGAGGCTGACCCGCATTAACCAATGAAATGCGATCCGCGGAGAATCCAATGGGCGCGCTGGAGGAACATGCGAACATCTCCATTCCAGCGACACAAAGCCTGTTTTTGCAATTCCTTAGTCACACTTACGATCTGGTTGTTTGGAGAAAGAAGTATCCGATGCAAGCCCAACTGTCCAAAGGCAACACAACGGTCTTCCATCCTTTAAAGTCGTAATGAGCACCAATGACTCCCACTTTGAGTATTATTTATTTTTTGGTTGTGAGCGGTTGGAGAGGCCATTGGCGCGAATTAAATGGCATGCCTCAGCCCCAGGGCAGCCGTGGGTACAGTCAGACGCTATGTTCCCCGGGTGCAATTTATTTATATATATTTTTTCATAGTGTTGTTGGTACATCAACCAATCGCAAGTCATGAGAGTCATACATATATCAATCAGCCCTATAGCCACTAACCTTAAGGACAGTGGGCTGGTGCCTAATCATAATCAATAGAAGTGGGGGAAGAACAGGTACCGGGGAACATAGGGCTGACCCCCAGACGCTTATAGCAACCAGGTCCAAAAAGGAATGACATGGAAGGGCATGTGAATTTGCTGTATCAGTGTCTGGTCAATGTGATGACACAAGTGAGAGGCCATAAAGCAAACAATGGACCACACTAGGGCTGAAAGATATATCGTTATATCGATATCGAGATATGAACATTGAAGATATTAATGTCGAAAAAGCAAGCTATAAACGATATAGATTTTCATGGACTCTTTTGTATTTTTCTGAAAAAGGCTTGTTTTTTACCTAACCCATAGTTATATCGTATCGTATCGAGATATGAAATGTTGTCCATATCGTTCAGCCCTAGACCACACACACAAAAGCAGTCGTTGTCTGAGTATAAATGTAGCTATGATAAAAGTAAAAACTGAGCCAACCCCCCCCCCCCCCCCCCCCCCCAAAAAAAACAACAACTGAAAAACGGCTGGATTTTCCAATGATGAATCTGATGATTTCTCCAACTCTTATTGAGAAAGCAGCTCTGAAAGCCTTGGATTTAAACATTTGTCTCTCGAAAATAACAGACAAATAAAATCGCTAAATATGGCCTATTCTTCATAGAAACAGCACGGCAGAAAACCGCGGACAACAAAAAGCCGCCTAATTCCGCGGTTTAACTGCGGACCAATGCTTCCTCCTTGCTGTGAGTCCGTGGTATTAACAGTATACATCTGCACACCGCCCCCTACTGTTCTGGAGTGTGCATTATTAGGCAAAACATACAATCGGCTTCACATTTTGGGGCCTTTACAGAAATGTAGTAGGAAGTACTGTATTATACGGTATGTATCTTTTAAACATAATGCAGTACAGTAAAATGAGTAACTTGTAACTCTGTTTAAGTACTTGAGTAAATGTGCTTTGTTACTGACCAACTCTGTAGAAAATAGGAATACAGGCAGAGCATTTAGCATGTTACTTATTTACAGGGTAAAGGACGCTTATGACCCAGACCCTAATATTTCTCACACAATTGCTGCCCAGGTCATGGTCAATTGTACGTGTAATTTGAGTGATTATAATGTGATTTCCTTCTTTATGAACGCAGGTAATTGCCATCTGCTTTCTGTCTTCTAGGGCTCTCTACGCACGGCAATATACGCCGCTGTCCTGTTGTCTCAATAACATCTTCCTGTGGACTTCCCATGTCAATTTAGCAGCCAGTGAAGGAGAAAGTCCCCTCCCTCGCCCCGCGCCCCCTGATATTACAGCCCCGACAATGTTTACAATCAATATTTTCCTATCATCTGAGGCTGCTCAACAATCTGGAGGTAGATTGTCCGTTCCAGCTGGGTGCTCTGTTCCACTTATATCTCTCCCACAGTCTTATCACATCTAAGGCTCCTGCTCCTCCGCCTTAGTCCGGTCTATTTCTGTCCTTTGAAACTTCTTGCTCAGATGCATTAACACGAACAACTAGGTGTGAATGATATCCCAAATGTATAACATGCATATACTTCATATACTTGCATCTGTTATCGGGTCTGGCTGACTTGTTGTTTTTCGTCATTTTATGCAAATCCTGGTGCATTTATTTTAGGGAAAGTTGACTTCGTTTTGCACATTTCGTGAACTCGCTTGTAATAAATACTAGACTCAGTTTTACCTTACCGGTGCTTACCTGAACTCCTTGTGGACTACAGTACATCTTTGCAGTGAAAATATCTAAAGTGTCTTAAAAAACAATTACGGCGAGCAAGGGCAGTAACTGTGGCTCCTCGTGTGCCATTTGAAAAATGTCACATCCAATAAAAGATGGCCCGCTAACTGTGTACCACTGCACCCTTATAACAACACACCAAAACACATAGCTGTCTTTCCTTTAAAAACAGAGAAACAGATCGATACAATACAAAATGTGTGGCTTTGGCTTCAACCCCCAGTGTGCGCTGAGACATTGATGTTTTCTTTGCAGTAGCGATCTGGGTGATCGATTGCAAACAGGCGAAGTCGGTGTTGCCTGGTCAATCGTTGTTTGTTGTACAGAAGTGCAGCCCCGTTCTTCACTGGGGCTAAACTGCACTGACCACTGTCTGTTTGACATTTTGATCTTGACCTTCACGATGGCTAAGATAGTGTCTGCAGACAAACGCCCACCCCCTGAACTGAAATCAACAATCTGCTCAATGATCCGGCTCCCATCCCTCCGACTCACTCACGTCGACTAAAGCCATAATAACAAAAGGTTTCGCTTTTGTTTAACCAGCAATGTCATTGAGAATTTCATTGAGCAAGGAGAAACAATGACTATTGAAGCAACCACACTTCTCTTAACGTATTTTTTTTATTTTATTTTACTTATTTGGTCGAGACAGTGCATGTTAATGAACATACATGGGTCTCATGCATGTAAACAAGCCACACCAGATTGTAGCCTCTCATTCACCCCGGCCTAATGCACATGTTTTTAGTGGTAGGGGAAACCGGAAGAAAACCTACACAGACACGGGGAGAACGTGCAAACTCCACACAGAAAGGCCCCGTCCAGGTGGGAATCGAACCCCGGACCTTCTAGCTGCGAAGCAGGAGCTCTACCCGCTGTACTACCGTGCCGCCCTTTGACCTCCATCTCGGCCGGAGGGAGATCTGTGTGCCTGCTGAGATGTTTTAAGTTTGCGAACGTACGAAAGAGAAGATGGATGGAGCTTTAACGCATACAGCGCAGTAACCTATGAGATTGATTTGATTTCAAATATCTATGAGCAGAGTCCGAACTCGGTCCTCATTTGGGATTCCCGACTTCCTTAAGGAGCTGGCAGGCCTGAGCGGCCGCAGCTTATGATCTGCGGTAAATATTTAATACAAGCTCGCTGGAATGGTGACATCCTGGACACATGCCGATGAATTATGGATGCCTTCAGGGACACTGGCCGAGCGGGAAGTACCCAAAGCACTAAATGAATCCCAGGTGGCTTGCCAGCACACTTTCTGAGGCGCGTTTTTTTTTAATCCCCTTTACCTGTCCAAATGAAATGAAGATAAACGTCAGTTAGCGTTGCACACTGGAAGACGGTAGCCAGGGCCAAGACAGCGCTCAACGATGGGCCATGAGAGCAGCAGAGGATGGTGGGATGAAATACAAGTGCAAGGTTTAGGCATCTTTCCATGAGGAGTTGCTAAGTACTAATACACTGCCTGTACAGCCATTTTGAGAGAGCAATTTTATTCAAGGCAGTTATTTTAATTTACTGCATATACAGACCAACAGAAGGTTACGTCATCATTGTAGTATGCTATAGACTTTAACCGTCAATATAGGGTATTGTGCTGGAGCTCAACCAATAGTCCAGAAATCAGCAAGGACATAATGGCAGAAGTTGTGAAGCAACATCGATGGTGTTTATATACAGAAAAGTTCATACAATAAAGATTTAAATGGCAAGATATATGAAGTTTCCGGCACCACGCCAGTGCAGAGCAAAAACACCAAATAGACCAAGTCAAGAATTCAAGGCCAATGTGTGACGCAGTATGACCATAATCTATCATGCTGGAAGGAAGTCAGTAAAAACTAAATATTGGACGAACCCACACTTGTTTATGAAGCAGGAGGTACTTTGGCCCTAATTAGCTGATTTAATTTTAATTAGCTGTGTTGTCCTGCCGGGTGTTGGCTGGTAATCAAAGCTTAGGGCCAGGGCGCGCCTGAGGGATCACACCACAAATCTCAGGAGGAGCCTTCAAATTAAGCCATTACCCCCGCCTTTAAATGTATGCATTTTTTTTTTTTTTTGGAGGTTCAAAGTTATTACAAAGAGTTTGGCACAACCGGGCAGATTTCGTGCTGGCTGTCATCAGGAAATAGCTACGCACCGGTCTTTCAACATGTTTCAAAGTCAAGCTCAAAGGCCTGCGGGTCAGTAAAATTAACTCTTTTTAGTTTAAATCAAAAAGGGTGGCAGTTTGGTCCAAGCTCTGGTCAATGCTTCATCCAATGCTTGTCCTCTCTCTTTTGCTTTTTTTGTTTCTCACACGCTTCCTGTCTATCCTCTCACTCCTGTCTCCTGGTGACGATGAGAGCAGCTGTCAAACGCTTTGCCTTTAACAACTTCTTGGCATGTAGCCGGCCTGGTGTAGGTGTTATCAACCACAACCCGGAGAAAGTTGGCCGTCAGAGCATGCCCTTTTTTTTTTTTTTTGCCTGTTTTTTTTTTATTTTTTTATGGCCACATCTTGTCTTTCTTATTCCAAACCAATTTCCCCTTTCCGTTATTATTCTCCTCAAAACGTCGCGGTCCACCAGAGAAGCCTGGCGGGCCGGACAGCTGTTCCAAAAGCGTCTTGGCCAAACGCACGCTTCACAGACAGCCCTCGCAGCAAAACAACATCGCCATCGCATGCAATTACTTTCTCCGCAATCGATTTTATTTATGTGGCGATCCAGGGCTAGTTTTAATGACTGCTAGACCCGGTAATGATTCTGTAGCACTTTTATTCAATAATGATAAGAAGGATTGATGTATGGAGCTGGTTTTAAAAGAAAAAAAAAATCACCCACTGGCTGTTTCCTTCATCTTGTTTTATTATTATTGCTACTTCTAAATTGAATTGCAGGTGTGTTGGCAATTTCCGTAAGACATCTTGTAGAGTTGGGATTCAATTAAATAAAAGGTGCAAGATACAATTAATTGCAAATAGTATCATGTTTTTTTTTTTGTGTGTGTTTAAAACAAATCTAAAATTAAGAAATAGGGTAACTGGAACTAAGAAACAGTATATTGAGCTTTGCTAGGTCTTGTCTTGTTGAAATAGATACATCATTTGGGGCAAGAAAGGACATGCAGCTTTAAAGTGCCAGCCAGCAAGTGGAAAAATGGGATTGAAACTTTCCACCAATCGTAAGTGTTTTCATTTCCCTTAAATTGAGTCAGAAATTTGACGGAGAAAATAATGTGCAACTTTAAGTTGTGAGTGCAGTAAACCTGCCAGGGGCTTGGATAGACTAGAACACTCGATGATGACACTTGGTTAGACCAAATCATACCCGTACCACCCCCAGCAAAGTAAACTAAGTTAGGCAGCACTGTCCATACGTTTTTCTGCCGTAAGAAAATATTCAGTTATACATTTAGTGCAGAGGTCTCAAGAGACAGTGGTGTGGAATCGGTGGAGTGGCTTGTTATGAAATGTTATACCAGTAATTGATAGGAAACATGCATCCTACTGAGCACACAGAACTTCAAATATTATCCAGTACAACATGCCACATTCTGAACTTTCAATGTTAGATTGTAGTTGATTGTATTGAATTGACCCACACAACAGAGGTTAGAAGAAGAATGGTACTTACATAACCAATGAGCCATAGTTTGAAAAATGAACCTATAGAGTATTCTTTTTGGCTATATTGTGATTGTCGGTTAGTGTCCCAACCAATATTGGCCGCACATAACCATGACTTTAGTGCTTACGTTTCGAGCCCTACGTGGTCAAGCTCCTTCTTACATTGTTGACCTCATGAAGCCCTACAGCCCGACCGGGAGCTTGAGATTGTCGTTTTAAAACTCGGGAGATCGATCAGTCATAGCTGCCGCGCCCCGACTTTGGAACAGCATTCTAGTCCTCACGCTGCCTCTGATTGTCGGCATTTGCTGTGTTTTTAAGATGCTTTCCGATCTGTTTTTGCAGTGAAGCACTTTGTGTCTGTTAAAAGCGCTATACAAATAAAGTTTACTTGCTTACTAACTTACATGTCACCATGCTCTTAGGCAAGGCACTTAAGCCTATAGTGTCCGTGAACACTGGCATATCAACAACAGGTGAATGGTTCCTGGGTGTAATATAAATACAATACTATTGATTACTATTCATTTGATACTGACAAAGACAATCAACCCAGTTTAGCATTTAACTGCTAGTGTCCTCAGATGGGTCCATTACAATGTTAGCCGGTGATGTAGGGAAACGCAGAGGACGGTGCGGGCTATTACCTGGTCAGGTTGACTAATGGGGAATCCATAGGACACTGACAGGAGCCCAGCGTCACAGGCGGGGGACATTAATTGATCAGTCTCTCTGTCAGATCACTCCTGGGGACTGCGCCGGACATGTCAGGCCTGTCCTCCCACCAAGTCCACTGGGCCCGCTCGGTGCATGTTGTATTGTCTCTCCCCTAGACAGTCAAAGTCTTGCCTGTGCATCAGCGGGCAGGTTCTTGGAGAGATTCAATCATTTGCCCTAAAAAATAAATAAATAAATAAAAAAAGGTCGGCATTCGAATCCAGCCCTGACCGCTGCACGATGTGTTGACTCAGTGTCTGTGTACACTGATGCGTGACAGAGTTTGTGAGAACAAATGTGGGACAACAAATGTAAATTAACCAGCGGTTACAATCTAGCACGGTGTGTTTACATGTGTCATCGACTTTGAAAACTGCGCCCATCTTTTCACATCACTGGTGAGATGCTTATACTGTCTAGACTCTTTCTTCTTCTTTTTTCCGCCCAGCTGTCTAGACCATACAAATGTATCTACTGAAGAGCTCTTCTAATACACGACATTAGGAAGTAGAAGGAGAGCACGATACATCACACGGCTCAATGAAAAGAGCTCTGCCAGACGCATTTCTATTCAAAAAGGAAGGATACGTATCAAAGTTAAATAAGTCCTTATAGTTGTTGCTTTGCGCCGACTGTTGGCCGACACATAAAGCCACTGTTGCAAAATCAGGATTCAAGCCTAAAGCTTTAAACACGTGTTGGTCAGGTATACTATCATACCACAGTGCCGCCCACACAAAATGAACTGAAATGCACTCTATACACCTTAAGATTTTCATCATTTTTTTAACTATAGCAAGGTTCTGTTGGATTGGTCCTCTATATCACCCATCACCGGTTTCTTTCCGCGTGATTCCTCTTTACGTTTGCCTATTTGGATGGCACAGTATTGATTTTCTTCATCATTTCACCTCGTTTCTTCATATACCTGCTGGATGGCGTACACTCCAACAGGTGCCGCGATGATGAAAAATGACCCGGTGTGCTCTTTGCCTCTTTCGCTGTCAATGATCACGTTACTCCCTCTGCAATTTACTGCAAGAAGAGAAACCAACATGATCAAGAGTGGTAACGAAAGATTTGTGTGCGTAGTGAGTCGAGCCGAGCAGCTGCGTGGGCCACATGGCGCACAGGGAGCACAGCCAGGCTTTGCACTGCCAGAGGGACCACTTTCAGCAGCAAAAAAAAAAAAAAAAAAAGGATTTCACACGTTTATCAGTGTTTTCATTACTCAATTTACACTGAAGACTTTGCGTAACATATATCCAGGATCCACACGTCAGCGCAAATTCAACCCGGAAGACCTACCTGCCTGCCTTCATTATCCATTCATCCAATCACGGCCCCATCTCGAGCCACACCTCCGAGTCAGCCAATCACCGCAGCTGCTCATTCTGCTTCAGCCATTCATCGCCCGTAATCCCATTCTTAAGGTTCCCGGTCGATCACTCGCCCATTTCCCAGCCGTGCTGCGACCCTCCTCCGTCCCTCCTCCCCTGGCCTCTCCTCGGCTCCACTCGTCGTGTCGACCGGCCGCCCCGCGTCTCTTCCTACCACCATCATGGTCCGGGCTCTGGGGTAAGATCATCCATCATGTATTCCATATCTTCAATGCAACCTCCCGCCGGGGTCCGAGCCCCAAGCATGATCCATGTTCAATAAAACCTCCTAACACATTCTGTCTCTGGGTCTTTTCAGGCTGATTTAGAGTTGTCAGCCTCCAGCGGCCATTTATAGAACTTCCTTTCATGAGCTTTACGCATCTATTTTTCCGCTGCAATTGGCCGTGATGTTTGCATACTTTACAGAGATTTCACACTGGGTCCACCAACCGCCTCCCATTGTGTCAGGCAATCATATTTGCAAATTTTTTGCTCCACGCTCGTCATCAACCGCGCTACGTCCAGGAGTGGCTATATGACCTGGGGTACCGCGATTCTGAATAAATAGCAAGCAATCCAACTGCAATCAACAGGTGTTAGCCCGGAGTCCACTTCAAGCTGCTACGTTCTCGCCGCTGCCAACAAATTTCCATGAAAATATCAAAAGCCAGCCAGCCCTACCGCTGTTTAACTTTAAAAAAAACACAACACTGTGTTGCTTTGAGGCTAAATGAGCAGGAAACAAAATAGCACAACTCCAAAACAGTACAGAACAACTTTAGCACATGATGTCCAATTTGTCAGAAGTGATTACGTCGCAGTTATTCTGAGCCATAGGTGGCATTCGCTTTTATTTTTTATTTTTTCTTCTCTTGCAGAGGTGTGATTAAGCTTAGTACCAAGGGGAACATGCCGGGCGGACCCCCGGTGAGCTTGTAAATGAAAGTTATGACACCTGAGGAAGCAGCAAATGACGCCGATATAGGCCAGAGGTATTAAAGGAACTCTGGGAAAGATATTGCAGATGACATAAAATGGCACGACTCTGGTATATACTGTGCCATCATCATTATGTCGCCATCTGTAAATGGGTGATTGATCGGATATATTTTTGTGTCCAAGAGTTGTATTTATTTTTAAAATAAGTTGATGTATCACTACATGTATCACTTTATTCTACAAAACCTTAGTTTAAACACATTTTCATCACATTTCAATAATAAATATTGTTTTATGTTTTCACACCTCAAACCCCTAAAATGTGGTGGTGCAACCATCCGAACAAATGATTAGACTAATAAAGCTTCTGAACATTGTACTTTCAAGGTAACAATTAAAAAATAAATCATCATGGCATAATTGTATGTTAAATATCTTTCAAATAAGCCATCATTTGTGAATATTAATAGTTTTAAAACTTTTGAGATCACAAAGAAACTTTTGTCCGACAATTTGTAATCTTAAAATGTCAGGGTGGCACAACCGTAAGAACAGGGCTGGTATTTTGAAATAAAGAATAGTAACAGCAAACAGGATATAACATCAGCCACAAGAACAAGTTGTCTTTATGCCTTAGTGAAAAGGTTTGAAAATCTTTGAATTGAGAAAAAATATGTCATTTTACTTATTAATTTATTTTTATTTAAAAATAGCTTTTTTATGACTCATAGGTAAACTGTCACACTTTTGGTGTCAGGTGGTACAACCGATGTAAATACTGGAAAATATTATTTTATCATAAAAGTCTAAGATATACTTGGCAAAGATTTGACTTTGTACACATTTTTGGAAACTATTTCAATTTGAGAAAAAACTTGGTTGACACGTTTTTATACAGAGAAGCTACAAATACATAAAAATATATATATATATACTTTTAAATGTTATTTAACATTTAACATAACTTGTTTAAACACAAAATTATCGACTCAAAAATATGCATGCCATCAGTTTTGAAAAAACCTTTTGGAAAATATGTTTTTAGACCCAAATGCAGATGCTGTACCATTTGGAGTTTTGGATGGACAACTATCAGTGAACAGCGGCACATTGCGCTACTTTCTGAATATTTAAATTACGCTAAAATGGCGCATAAAGGGTTATTGTACGCTCAGAAGTGCCGCTCTGACAAACGCCAGTCGAAACTCCAGTCGCGATATCACATTATTCGTGATGGGAAAGCGGTCGCAACCACAGTACAACCGATATATTTCACACTCGATGTTGACCCTAAATCGTTCGCATTTCAAAGTGCGCTGCTCTCCAAGTATCCCCATCAGAGCAAAACGTTCACGGTTAAACATGGCTCGCCGCGTCCTTTCTCTGGGTAAAGTCTGCCCGAGAGCCAGACTTTGATGCTTCTGCAGAGTCACCGCTTGTGGCATTAATCAAATTCAATTAAAAGATTTTCAATAAAAAAAAAAAAAGGGACGTCTGTTATCAAGTGCGCTCATTTGCACACAGTGACCTTGGGAGTTAAAAAAAAAAAGAAAAAAAAAAAAGACGAAATTAGCATTCTCAGAGCTAGAGGCGACTAAGCGGAGATGAAGAGAGGCAAACGATGCACAGCGGGTTGCCTATAATTGAGAGGAGAGCAGAGGAAAAAGGTGGAACACCAAATAGACACATGGGATGGATGTGGCTGAAAGAGAAACAGGACCGGAGTAGACTCGACGAGGGGTAATGCAAAACTAAAACTGGATTCCTGTTGTAAGGAGATCCCCCAGAAAGGCCTTTCCAATTCTTGAATTGTTCGCCCCTCCTTTGATTATGATAACCCAGTTTGCAGAGAAAAGAGCGGTTTTATTAGCAGTGAAGTGCAAGACCTTTAAAAAGCAGAGTTTGCATAATGGGTCCAAATTTGTATCAAAGAAAACTCTTATACCGCACAGCTTTGGACCAGGAGTAGGCAACGTCAGGCCCGGGGATCAAATACAGCCCTTGAGCAAAATCAGTGGCAAGAAAAAGTAAGTACACTGTTTGGAATTTGTCATCTGCCTTAAGTGGTCACTAAATGTGGTCTGATCTTCATCAAAATCACAGGGATGATTAAAAAGTGTCTGCTTAAACTAATACCACCCACACATTTACATTGTATCATATTTGTATTGGCCATAACATGTGGACATTTACCTGAGAGGGAAACATAAGTAAGTGCACCGCCTGAATCTCACTCAAAAAATTCTACTTTGGGTTCATCAGTCCACAGGATATCTTCCCAGGAGTGCTGTGGAGCATCCAAGGGCTCTTTCACAAACCAAAGTCAGAGCCGTGGGAAGATATTTTAGTTAGGGGGTGCTGAGGAAAAAAAAATAACCCCAAAAACGCCTTTTCTGTGCATACATGTATTTCCTATTTATTAATTGCCTGCAGGTCGCAAGCTATCCACCAGGGGGTGATGCAGCACCCTCAGCACCCTGGGTTCCCACGGCCTTGACCAAAGTAGAATATTTTGGGGGGAACACACAAGGTCGTGTGTGGAGAATCACGGTATGGGGCTGTTTTGCTGCAACGTGTTATCGTCAATAGAAAAATGTATTCACGGGTTTATCGAGATATTATGCAGACAAACCTGAGGCATCCACAACAGCATGGAATAAGTAAGTGAACCCTTGTGTTAAATAGCTGGTTGACCCTTCGCTCACAGCGATCAGGATGAATCGCGTACCACGCTCTCCTGTGAATGTTTACATGTTATGGCCAACACAAATATGATCATACGTAAATGTGTGGATGGCATTAGTTTAAGCAGACACTGTATAATCATTCCTGTGATTTTGATGAAGATCAGACTTAGTGACCAATTTAGGGAGAAATGGGATTTTCTTGCCACTGTATATACTGTATCCTCTGGGGCGCCTTATTACTGCAAGCCCACTTCCACTTAGGACAATCAGATGAGCCAGTTTGTCACCCGGGCGTGACGATTCCGTGGTCACTTTCGGCTTTTTGAATGCTAAAAGATCTGCAAAAATAACCACATCAAATAATTACTTTTTCCTCCAACATGTGCGTGGTTTCTTTCAGGTGTCATAACGACATCCGCAGCCGAGTGCTTAATGGAATACGTGTGGTTAATTTACCTTCTCTGTCAAAACCCCTAAAGTCATAACCACTGCGTGCAAATATTTATTCCGTATTCATTACTTACTCGAAAACATTCGTATGACATGTATTCACTGCAAAGTTTTAATTTGGCAAAACTTGAGAGAAGTGCTGCGGGCTTGGGTAACTATAAGCTCCATAGACCTTAATACTATAGTGCTGTACATGCAGCACTGAAGCCTTAAGCTAGAAGAAAAGTAAAGCATGTATTAGGAATGAACTCTCACTACTACTCTGCAGCGTGCCAAGGTGTTGAAAAGTCCATGCAGTGCGGTCAGAGGGTATGGTAATTGTTTTATATATTTAAAATAAATAAATAAAACAAATCCACACGACATTGGGTTAACAGTGCTACCTCTACTGCTACTGCCAAAAAAAAGTAATCCTCCCTCTCTAAATGTTGCACTATATACTTACTTACGGAGGAGGAGGGGAGCGGAGGAAGAAAGTGTCCGATTCGACCCCGGGGGGTCGGTGGAGCGAGCGTCACCCTCCCGAATCCTCAATCAGACGCGGACAGAGCGGCTCTCATTGTCATTTTCGGTCAGCCTGTGATTACTGATGATGAGGAGCTGATAAGGAAGATTCAGTCTCACCGGGGGCAAGGTCACCTCCCACTGCGCACGGATGCAGATGTGATGAGAGCGGGATAAGTGCCGTCCCACACCTCCAGGAAACGGGAGAGGAGGAGGGCGAACAAACTGTTTTTTTGGGAGTTTTTTTTTTCACCTTGGGGTGGCTCTCCCATCTCCGCCACCGTCGCCCCGATACAAGTACAAGGCATTTTCTTCAGTTTTTGAATGAGTGAATAGACGGTTTATTAACTGACTTTTTCACAGCAGATTGGTTAGTAATTAGTTAATTTACTCATTTACATTTCCTTGAGTAAAGTAGGAGAAATTATATCAGAATTGAACATTTGCAATTTTTTTTAATTCAATATATTTTTTATTTTTTATTGCACTGTCCATCATAGACAGACACAGCCCTTGTCCAAAAGCTCCTCAATGCCTGTGCTTTATTCATTTATCTATTTTGAATTTAATATTGATAGTATTGATATGGTTACTTATTACTGCAGCTAAATGTGTCTGTTTTCACCTTTACTACAGCTCTGTGTGGATTTTTAGCAACTTAGCCAGTAGCCTCCAGCATTTTGATTGTTTTTGCTGCAGCTCAATTTCGCTCAATATGGACATTCGGTATCTCTTTATTTTGTTTTTTCTGAGTACTTTTCAGTCGCATGGTTAGTTTGACAGATGCCCCTGGGCATAACGTGGCTTAAGAATAGCCAGAGCTGTTAGCGGCTAGTTAGTGGCTAGTTAGCATAATTAGCCTGTATCTTGGAAATACTGCAGACTCCACGCTGCAGCACTAACAACATTTAGCTCTGGTTAAATCTGATTCAGGGAGTGTAGTCTGTAATAAAGCCAGCTCTATGTGGAATATTCTATCTCCACTAAAGAATTCTCCAGTTTGTTGCTCTTTTCTCTCCTCAGCTGAGAACTGCGTCCCGTTGGACGTCAAGTGGTAGCGGTTTCTGGTATTGAGTATGAGTACAAGCATGTGGTATCGGCACGATACTCGATACTGGTATCGGTATTGATGCATCCCTAACAATTACCCATAGTCTGAATAAAAGCTACCCAACCCTCAACCAGGGACGGTGTAGTGTCATGCCCAAGAACACAGCCATATAGTAAGCAACATCAGTAGCTTGAATAAAATCAACCATCAGCCTTGAATAAGCAAAGTGCACATTAATATCTTCAGGTTCTGTTTTTACTTTTCAGGTTTAAAAGTTTGTGTGTGTCTTTTTTGGATGATGAGGACTCTTCATTTTGTTATTCATTTGAAGAAACCGTAAAGTTGGCCTCCTGCAAAGCCGTTTGAAGTGGCGCCAACAGAAACAAGGTTATTTTCCAAAGCACCTCTCAATTTAGTCTTCTTTTCTCTAAGTAAAGACAATGGCAGAGCGAAACTGCCATCCTACTTAAGTCTGTCATTGCACCTGCTAGTCCCGCCAGGCAGCGGTGGCAGAAACACTGGTGACCCACGACAGCTGGCCCCCTCCTCCCAGCAGATTAGGAGCGACAGGGGTGAAGCAGACGACGCGCAGGTAAAATTGGTCTGTTTGGGGTGTGGGACATTCAAGGGGGGGGGGGGGGGGGGGGCAGACTGATTTCTCGCGGTGCCACGGCCGCTTTGATGTCGGGCCTTGTTCGGTAAAAAAGACTATCCACTTCTCCCCGGGGGGAACAAAGAGAGGACAAATGAGGATTGATGATAAGCCACAGCAACAGGATTTAAAGCAAAGAACTACAATTACCTTGAGCCAGGAATAGGAGATGTGCTCAAACCTCACAGACTCTTAAGACTCAGGGCTTATAATGGAACTAAATGTGTTCCAGCGAAAACCCTCCAAACGTCGTCCCGTCTGGGCTATACTGCATAAATGGTCGTGAATAATGGCCGTACTACGTTTTACAAAGTATTCAGCGAAGATAGTACCTCGGCACCGATATTTATGTTTGAAAAGTTATGGGAAAATTTGACAAGTAAGGAGTGAGAGAAAGGGCGGGTCAGGATTTCTAACTGGCCTGGGGAGCCCTCTGCAGGGAGTAGTAGGAATGACACGTGATAGAACACGCTTTCACTTTTAGCTAACGGCCCGCTGGCAAATTGATGGCGCTGTCGTGAACACATTTAGATTGCACATGCTTAGAACTAGGGCTGGGCGATGAATCAAATTAATTAAATCAATTGATGCTTCTAAAAACATGTGGAAAATGGATAAATCTCAAAATTGCGTCAATTTAGCAGCGTTTTAGTGACTGTTTTCGAAAAATGACACTGGCGTGAAGAGAAATACTATACTGAGTCAAACGTTTTGGACGAGAGAATAACGCTATAAGATTGTTAAACGCAGAAAAAAATGTTGCCCCATTAAAATGCTTATACTAAATGGGAATTTGTTGAGGCATGACAGTCACACCGTTCAACTTTAGGGGAGGAAATACAGAACATGCAACTGAGCAAAGCTCGTCATCACAGTTTAAACATTTGCATAGCGTTACTGAAATTCACACAAACGTCACGATCGCCGACGTAAACTCAAAAAAGCGATGAGTGGGACTTACATGCGGCTGCTGGGCGGGATCTTGCGCCCGTCCCTGTACCACGTGACCTGGGGCTGCGGGTAGCTGCGTATCCGCGGAGCCGGGATCACCGCACCGTCGCCCTGGGAGACGGACTGAGAACGCTCGCCCTCCTCGAAACTGCCCATGACTGCGAACCACACAGAGCAGAGAATAAATTCGCCGGGAATCATATCCAGTGTTTGTTTAATTTGCAGTAACTTCTCAGCAAGACCTCAGAGTACAGTCTTTTTGTTTTGTTTTTTGTACTCTTTTCTCTTTTTTGTTTTGGGTAATTTATTACTTTTTACTTTCTACTCTTATAAATAAGCTTTATAAATTGGACCTTTTGTTTATGGTTGCATGTAGCCTTGAGAAACGTTATCCACTGGGATGAAATGAAAACAATCTGACAAACTCAAACAAATGACAAAAAAACTATAGTAAGTAAACCTATTTGTTGTACAAGCTCTATACTCTACACTTCTTATACACATGTCTCTTAAAAATACAATAGGCAAGGAATAATCTTCAAGGTTGACCCTGAAATGCCCACACAATTGAGCCACACTTTCTATAGCTTGTTGTACCTTTTAGACAAGTTCCAGTCACATTACTTTTCCCTGTCAAGGATGCCACTTTGAGGATATTTCACCATTCAAATAGAATAATGTGATTAATTCTTAACAGCCATGGCAACAGTCGTCATATTACAATATTAGGAAAGATCTGCAAGTGCCACTGCTGTAATGTAACCTATTGTCACCACGTTTCCGCACGGTGTTTCTATTGATCTGAGAATATAATGGGTAATGATTTAAATGGGGAGACCGAGCTGTGCAAATGTGTGCAAATTCATAATCCCGGCCTCTGCGTAATTATAACTATGGCCCATACAATCCCAGTCCCGCTCCATCCCTCAGCGCGGTGAACGACGGGCGCTGCTGCGCTCCATTATCTGCTAATACACGTCATTTGTTACGCAGGTTATTTATTCTGTCGCTTCATTACTGCGCAACAGCTGCTAGCGAATACTATAGCGATGGCGGGAGTTCATGGCCAGGCTTTGTGCAAGAGTTTGGCTATAAATCGTATCGTGTGCATCGGGCCAAACTTCGGAGTAGGCGAGGCGAGTTTATTTGGAGAGCACAATTCATACACAAAGTCGTTCAAAGTGCTTCACGGTTACATAAAATTTGATTTTCCGATCAAATCAATCCATGAAACTTAAACCGTAAAAGCAACGAGTGCAGATAAAACACTTTCGGTTGTCATACGCGTGGCTGAAAAGAACCGTTTTCCGCCTCGATTGGAACATTGTCGGATGTGTGTGGCCCGTCTCACATTGTCATGAAGACTGTTCCATAAACACGGTGTGTTTATTGTTGACACATTCTCAGAGCCTGAGACGGTTCTAACAATGTCAGAGATGTACTTTGGTGCTAAGCCATGGAAATACAAAGCAGAGATGTCAATTTTTTTGTGACACACGGCGCAAACACATTTGCAACACATGGCGTCAAGGGGTTAGAGTCTATTCTCTGAAGCCAGGGCACAGACCGGAGCACTGGACTAATATGGTCGTATTTTCTGGTTCTTGTCAGGACTCGAGCTGCAGCTTAGAGGCTGAAGAAAAATGAATGTCAAGTCTCTCTAAGTCTGATTTTGACGCTCTTCCTCTGATCTTAGCCATGTTTTTCAGATGGTAAAAAGCTCATGATGTTATTGCTTTGACGTGGCTGTTTAAGTTCAGGTCTGAGTCCAGTTAGAAACGCCTAGATTTCTAACCTGATTTTTCAGTTTGGGAAAGAGAGAGAGAGAGAGGGGACAGCACTTTATTTATTTATAGACTCTATCATCATTTTGACATTTTTTTCGTTTTTTCATTTTTTGTGCTGGAGTATGTTTGTGTGCGGGGCTCTAGAGGCCCACGGAGCCCCCCTGCGCGCTCAGTGCCTGCAGCTTGGTCCCGTCTGGACTGCGCAGAGAAAGTAGCCGACTCTGAGATTCTGTTTTATGTTGCATTCATTACAGTTACAACTCACCTCGTCTTTTTCCCCATTTCCTAATTTGTGATATTTTTTCCGTGAATGTCAAGGCCAAATTTCATCAAATAAGGAGTGATCGGAAACTTGAGGAGCACCGGAGCTGTTCCCCGTGCCACGATCTGTAGGACTATGGTTGGATTTCTGGTCAAGACTGTTTATGACAGTTTATGGGAAATATGTACCAGTTCTTATGCAAAGAGCCGCATTATTAAACATACCCAATCGTGCAAAGATCGGCCACCTCTGTTTTAGGTGTTATTCCACAAGTGCTATTGTGGAATTATTTATATACATATTTGTCATATTAGGTTTTAGTGATTATATATATAACTGTGTTGATCTGTAAACTGTGCTTTGAGATACATTTGAATCTGGCGGACATTTTAGTTTCTGCTTGTATGTATGGTTGATCCACTGGGGGGCAGTGTGTTCAAATGAGGAGTCAGATTGCGCAGAAGAAGAAGTGACGATCCAAGAGAGAGCTGATTGGTTGGGGGAAGACACACCTATTCCTTTGTATTGAGTTGCAGGGGAGAGAAGCGTTCTCTTTCCCCCGCCTCGTCGTCCGGTCAGCATGGGGTCAGCTCAACAGATGTACCTTTAGTTTGTAATAGGAAATAAAGTAATGAATTTGGATTATAATATACCGAGTCTCCATCCTTTCGTCCAGCACTAAAGAATACGCTATTTTCAACAATTGGTGACCCCGACGTGATTTTTGATTTGTGGAAGATTGGATGGAACTAGTGAATAGACAAAGAAAAAAAAAAAATGCTTTTTTGTTGCTCTTTCGCTCACAAGGCAGACGTGCACACCGACTTTAAAATGGGTAAGAATACGAATTGTTTATAGCAAATTTGTTTATATTGGCTATGATGAAGGAAGTGTGTGCGTATGTTTTTGCTGGGGGTTTGAGATATTTGGCGATACTTTTAAAACATAAAAAAAAAAAAAAAAACGAAACGAACTTAAATGCTATGAAACTTGACTGGATTGTTCCGTGTTTAGACCGTACGCCTTGCAGATTTTTAAGGTGCTTTTTAAGGCATGTAAGTAGATGTTTTTATTGAAGTTAGACAAGTTATGGCCGCCTGCTATTAAAGGCCTTACTGGAAATGCGTTTGTTTTGGAAAAAATAACTGTTGTTTGCGATGATTGGTTTCCCATTTTTGCTGTTGGCATGTTCTGTGAATCTTTAACTATATCCCCATTGTCTATGCAAAAGAATTTCCTCAATATTTTGGTCAAATTACAGCTAAATGTCGTGTTGTTAGCTTTCGTTAGCATGGTTAGCTTAGTGCGCTAGCATACCGCATGGTTAGCTTAGTGTGTTAGCATACAGCTTATTGTTGATAAACGTGTAATAAACCCACAAATGTGTTAAACCCAGCTCAGTGTGTGGACACTGAAGGCTGTTCTGTGTAGTAGTAAAAGATTTTATTGAAGTGTGGTGCATGGTTTGTTTTCAATATGATCTGTTTGCTGTTGGTATGCGAGGGTGCTAGGTTAGCTCTGAGAACAAAGGATTTGTTAGCATTTAGCTTTTTCCATGTGGTACTGTTATTTGGCTGTTATATTGTAATACCGGAGTTTATGGCCGCCATTGCTGTAGTGCCACCATATGACCACTAGATTTTCACTGAAAGGCATCGGACTTTAGACACATTAAACTATTTTAACGCCTGTTTTCTATTTTTAAACACTTAATATGGCTACATATTCTTACTGAGATAACGCTGGGTTATTTACAATTAAAGGAATGAGGCTGGTTTTCGAAATAAATTTGTTTTACATCTGCCTTAAACAGTGACTTTGCAGGCATTTTTATCTGAAAACGGAACCATTTTGTTAAAGCAACTAAGGTACATTTTTTTATCTGATTTTGTTGACCGGCGGGGAGATCGGAGGGGGAGAACAGAATTGTCTTGTTTGTTTGTTCTTGTTTGACTGTTTGGTTTTTTGTTAATTGTTGTTTTGTTTGTTTTAGTTTGGGGGTTAATATAAAAAAATATTATAAAAAAAATATAAAATAATAAAAATAACAAAAATAGAGAGATAGGTGGACGTGATCGCACCGAGTCGCTAATGGAGTTCGGGAGTGGGAATTTCCGAATTGCCAAGACTCAAAGTAGCCGGCGAGCTACTATTTAGGATTGGGATTTTGATTGGCTATTTAATCTCGGTAAATTGTGGTGGACGCGTCAAGCCTTGGTCGCGTAAAGTACGGACCTAAATTTCCGCCCCGTAGACTGGTGCCGACTCCGACGGGAGAAAGCGTTGTAGCGTTATCCGGTATCCGTTAGGGACGTTGCGGACCTTAGAAACCGGTGAAATAATAAAAATAAAAAAATAGAGAGAGACTGGACAAATTCCAGATAAGAGAATAAAGAAAATGAGAATAAGAGATAAAGTACTGGCCAGATTATGTTTGTGCACAGGGTAATGGGGATATTGTAAAAGTTATTGTGAAATTATTGTGTCTTGTTGTCTTGTCTTTGTGTAATGTTCTTTTTATTGTAGAGTGACTGAGTTTGTCCAGAAGTGACCAGTGTGATGGACGAGTGGAGAAGGACAAACAAAAGTGATATTTTTGTGAGTGGCGAAGAAGCAAACGGAGAGAAAGACTTGGAAAGTATTGGAGTGAATGCATCTGATCATTTAACGGTGATAGATGGTTCTCTGAGGAGACTGGATGCCGAAATGGCATTGAATGTGAAGCGTGATGGAAAGGTGATTGAAAGTGAGAAGGACGGTTGAAAGAAAGTTTTAAGATAAGATAATTCCTTACTCAGAGATGTGGTGTGTGAATGTTGAGTGGACACTGTTTTTTATTAGAAAACTAAACGTGTATTTGCTGTGTCTGCAGTTATTTGGACGTAGGAAATGATCGAACAGGAAGTCATGGGTGCATTGGAGGAGTGGCCATTCTCATTTGTACCCAGACATCCGTGTAGGAGGGGAAGTGGAGAAATTGCTCCGCCCCTCATTGAAAAGAAAAAAAAGAACATTTTTGACCGAAGTTATTGTTTTAAAAGTTATTTTTGTTTTGTTTTTTATAGAGAAACATTTCTGCTGGTGGTAGTTATGTCTCCACAGCATACAGTTGAAGAACAAGTATCCAAAATGAGTGTGAGACAAATGCTATTTTTTAAGCCTGTGATTAACGGAGCATTTAGGGCTCTGAGAGATGTTGCTAAAAAAAAAAAAAATTAGAACCTCTCTCCACACGGTGGCGCCATGGAATGAAAACTGAAGCAGGGAAGACCTGTCGTGAGTTTGAATACATTGATTGAAAGTACAAACCACTATTCATTTAGAGTTTAAGTTGATCTTTATGCGCCATTTTGGACGCAGTACCAAAAGTTATGAAGGAGCAATTATGCAAAATTTGAATTATTGTTAAAGAAAACCAAATAAATTAATGAATACATTTTGAGAATATGGAGAACGCCCTTGAACAGAAGCGAGAGCAAAATTGAACTGAAAGAAATGAGTGCAACTTTTAAAGATGCAGCTTAAAGGAGCGAGTAATGAAAAAGAGTAATAATGAGTTTACTTGAATGTGCAGTGACCTGTGGGTGTGGTGTTGGTAATTGTGGCCAAGGACTGTTTCAGACAAGATGACCAACAACGTTCGAGGATCGAGGCGTTTACAACAACGCTGATGGGAACAATGCTACTCTCATCACTGGCTGCTGCTGGGTTCAGAGGCATGGGACGGCAGAATTCATGTTACCTGTGAAGGTGAACGGACAGACTCTTGACGTGCTGGTGGATAAAGGTGAACAACACTCATCTGTGAACTATGAGACTGTGATCATTGACGGACACCATCTACTGGGTGGATACAGGAAAACCACCCACAATCTTTCACCAACACCAGTGCCTACTCAGCTCACAGGACTGAATCTGACACGCCAACTCAGACTCCTGTTTCTCTCCTCGGATGTGCTTTGCTGATGAAAGAGAGCAACAGTTTTGTGCTCTCTGAATGGACTAACAGTGACTTTTCCCTGATTGGACAAACACCTTGCTGTCTGACAGTGGTTGCTGAATGCAGATATCTCCTGGGAAGAGCTGAAGGACTGTACAACTGACGTTTGACCTTGGATCAAACATTCACTTTGCCAAAGCCACCCACCCATTGATCACTGTACTTTAATATGATATGGAAAAGCTTTTAAGGCTAACCTTAGTGGACGTGAATGGTCCTTTTAAAATAACAAAATTAATTAGGCAAACAAGGTGTGACTGCGAACTGTTTACACCCTATAGAACAATAATATGATGTGTTTATAACTCGTTTGCTCTCTCTCCTGGACAATAGGCTAAAGAATTTGTTCCATGACCAAAGCGTGAGTGAAACAAAAGATTGGTAAGAAATTGAAGTTCCTAAAATGTCCTGTACCCTCCATCAGTGTCTGATACTTATGTCCGTTTTGGAACATCATTCCACGACACCATGATAGAGAAATATGTGTTTATGAACTGACTGAAAAATATCTTAATGCACCAGATAAAGATGGTCTTTAGGACCTACATATAATATCTATTAATGTACCTTTATACCATAAAAGTAACTCTGTAATCACGGGTAAAAATATGCAAGCAATATATTAAGTAACACATTTTTTGACTTGCTTTGTTCTAGACATCGTATATGAAACTAGATTGTTGTTGTAGCTGTGCGTTGTTTCAATTAATTATATAAAGAGTTAATATATTTTTGTTGTTTGTTGTAAGTTGGTCTGTATGAATGTAGCTGCTTGAAATGTTTTGAAATGTTCTTTTTTTTATTTTATTGCACTTGGGGGTGGGGGCTCATAAGCTTTTTGCTTCAGCCCACTCCTTTTGAGCACAATGTGTAGTGCTCAAATAAACAAATAAACTAAAACTAAACTAAACTACTGATGCTGGTTTATTTACTAAATTGAATCGATAATCTTTAAGTTACAACTAAATGCATTTGTCTGAATATTTTAATATATAAAACTAAATTGTCTGAAATTATGTCTGAAAGCTGAAGTGAATTGGGTTTCGATCCTTTCTCTTGCTCTGCTCCTGGCATCAATCCGTGAGCAGATCGAGAGGAAACTCTTATGAACTTGAAACAGGCCATTTGGGTGCCTGGGATCAGGCTCCTCTTTGATTCCACGGGAATCCAGTGGACACTGATCTTAAGATTGTATGTTATAATCCCTATTGAAACCATCTACACTCATTAGTTTATGCACTCAGGTTGGAGGTGACTGCTGATCTCACTTTGGGAGCTGCTGAGAGCTCCTTTCCCAGCCTGTCTGATGGTCCTCTGCCGCGATTGGACTGAACAGTGCTGGTCTGATCCCTTTTGAGGCCACTCCCAGGACCTCACATGCTGTCCAGGTCGCAAACCAGACGAGTGGTGTCCACCTCTCACTCGCCCTGTCAACCCATTTAAACCCGCCTTCAACCTCCCTGAACTGACCCTGACATTTGTTATTTTGCTATTGTTTTCTTTGTGTTTTCTTTGTGTTATGTAGGTGCCGAAGGTATTAATTTCCAGTGAACTTTGAGTTGGTTGGTTGTGTTTCCTGTACAAGGATAGAGGTTTCACTTGTTTATGTATGTTACATGTCTCTTTATTGGACTGAGTTTTCCTCAGTCCAAGAGGGGGTGTTAATTATATGGGATAATTATATGGGAAAAAAATTATCAATTATTATAATTTGGTTTATTTTGGCATGGGAAAGAACTGAGACAAATATATCTAAAAGATAAACAAACGAAAACATAAAGTGACGAATTGACAAATGTTATGGTCAACTAAGATTTCGGTTTCAGATAGATAAATACATTTATAATACTCTGTTTTTTACGTTTGCTGTGATTCTGAAGTGCACACAGAATCTGCGGTAAATGTGGGAAACAGAAGCTAAAAGAGAGTTTTTCTCTGTAGATTAATGAAACCTGAATTCCTGAATTTTCCAGATAAAATTGACCCTAGCATTCCAACAGATAAATTAAGTTAAATAGGTTTTTGAGTCCAGCCATAATTTGCAAGATTAGCTGGCATGGTCGTTCTCACGGTGAGCGGCCCGATGAGAATTTATTTTGTAATTTTTGTCTGTTCTTTTGTGTGTCTGTTACAGATCTCTGTTGGTTCCTTGTCTCTGTGGGTGCTTGTGAGTGGTCGTCATTATGAGAGTTTTTGATCCAAATCAATAAAGTTGTATTTTTAAAGCGCCTTACAACAATCAAAGTTGACCAAAACATGATGATGTAGGAAAAAATAAACAATAAAAAACCACCCGTAGTGGTGAGTGTATGTTTTTATAGCGGACGCCGAGGAAGCATGAACCGAGACAACGACCTGACAGAACCAAGGCAACCAGTTAAAGGACATGCATCTGTCACTGTGATTTCATAGGACAAATATTCAATCTGATTTGTGATCTCTTTTGTAGAGATCAAAACGGGGAATGTGGAATTATTTATATACATATTTGTCATATTAGGTTTTAGTGATTATATATATAACTGTGTTGATCTGTAAACTGTGCTTTGAGATACATTTGAATCTGGCGGACATTTTAGTTTCTGCTTGTATGTATGGTTGATCCACTGGGGGGCAGTGTGTTCAAATGAGGAGTCAGATTGCGCAGAAGAAGAAGTGACGATCCAAGAGAGAGCTGATTGGTTGGGGGAAGACACACCTATTCCTTTGTATTGAGTTGCAGGGGAGAGAAGCGTTCTCTTTCCCCCGCCTCGTCGTCCGGTCAGCATGGGGTCAGCTCAACAGATGTACCTTTAGTTTGTAATAGGAAATAAAGTAATGAATTTGGATTATAATATACCGAGTCTCCATCCTTTCGTCCAGCACTAAAGAATACGCTATTTTCAACAATATGTTTGACACTCGACCCACAACATCAATGGAAGGCGATTTCGTCTGAAGCACTTTGACAATAAATGAATAAAAAAAGACATTTGGACAGGTTACTCTCTATTTCTGTCTGTCTCTCTCTCTGTCTCTCTCCTGTCTGGGCGGCTGTACTGTTTCTCCGCTCCTAGAGAAAGCAGGCTAATATATTTTATACAACGGACCTTCGCAGAGGAGCGTAGGCCAATATCCCGAACATCACAGTCAACGAGATGAGGAGGCTTAAGGAAATTAAAACAACCTGCTATTTTTACCCCCACCCCTTTTATTTTCATTTTTTTCTTTTTCATCTAGGAGCGACAGATGTTGTTGACAAAGGCGTGAGAATGAAATAGGCAGCGGTCATATTTAAATGAAGCAAAGTTAAAAACAACCACGGAGAACAACGCGAGTCTAACGAGACGCTGAGTGGAGCAGCTGTCGGGGTTGGTGCCGCTCTCGGGGAAAAGTGCCGGGTGGACGTTTCACCCCTCCAGCAGATGGCGCTCCCCGTAGGCCCTCAGGAAAGGAAGAGGAACCAAACCGCGGAACTCTTTGTAGTGGATCAAGCCTGGGGTATAAGACAAGCGCTCCCTTTGTTGTTGCTTTCACTTTCTCAACTTGCACATTCCCTTTTGCACAGAAGTTGCTGCTCTTCTATAACAACACCACACATGTTTTGTACTACTTCTGATAACATGTCCACAATTTACTGCTACTACTATGATTTTATGATGAACAGTATTGCATTAATCTATGCATCACTGAATCACTCACATTCCCTCTATAATGTTCACATCCCTTCAAATAGTAACAATGTTTAGATGTGTGCTGTGTGGCAAATGTTTATCTTAATTCATTGATATTTCTTATTTGTTTTCCTTTACTACCTCATGACTGGGTGCCATGATCAAAACAAATGAATTCATTTCAATTTGTGGGCACTGTTTTTTAATTGAACTTAAGCTTTTTCCACACTACTCCTGCCTTTCCCCGATTTCCATGTATCTGTTAGACCGAATGGATACTCACATGCGACCTGGACGTCCGTCCGTCTCTGCAGCAGCGCCCCGACTCTGTTCCGGACAATGCAGCGGTAGAATCCGGCGTGAGATCGGTCCAGCGACGGGATTAGGTACCTTCCAAAAAACAAACAGACGGGGGGGAAAAAAAAACAACTGATTAGTCGTTTCTGCACGGCTAATTACAACCAAAACATGAATCTAGAGAAACAACAAATATTTGCATAAAAATCCTGGCCTGCAATATGCACACAGACTTTATCTAATAGTCTAAACAAGGGCGCTGAGGACATTGGAGCTTAGCCATTGTTTATTCCGATGCGCTCGGGAGGCTAAACCAGCTAGCTCTCCAAAGACACACTTAAGGCAGGCACAACAAACACCTGATCTACCTATCCTCACACACACACACACACACACGCACACATGAGTAATCCCCATAGGATGATGTCTGAAGGAGCATTAACTTCCCTCCGTGACCTTGACTCAGGCAATACTGTCACTTAGCCCATAGGGGGCGGCACGCGCTATGGCAAACTCCATTGCCGGCCACATCTGGATCCGCAGCTGACGCCAGGAGCGTTGAAAAGGGCAGGCAAAGACGGATAAAGTGGGAACAGCTCATTAGGAACCGTGCCAAAGATGCTAATAATGATATAACGAGGGTAGTGAGGACGCTATCTGTTTGCAAGGGGTGTTTTGGCCACATTTGCGCGAGAGGGAAAAGAGGGAACAAGCAATCGGGATTTTGTATGTAACGTGGGGAAAAATTTAATCTAATCACGCATGAAAGTGGACATGGTAGCATATTCATGGTGACTATATTGAATTAGGGCAATGCACATTTACCAGTATACTGTAGCATTGTGCATCAAAAATAATAACATGCCAGTTATTTTAAGCAATAGTGAAATGCGTAACAGAAGCCATTTTTTCACACATCTTTTCAATGCTTTTTTTTAATCACTGTGCCACATTTCTGTTACTCTTTTGTGGCGTTTTTGTTGCTTTTTTCGTCTCATTTTCGCCACAATTTCATCGCTTTTTTGTCACTTTACTGTTATTCTTTGGTTGCATCTTTGTCACTTTTTTGTTGCATTTTCCCGCTCGTTTTTTTGCCTCATTTTTGTTGCTCGTTTTTTCAAGAAGCTTTTAGTTTTGTGTAAAGCCAAACCGGAGAAATCAGTTGTGATCAGTTCAAGTGGGGGTTAAGAGGTTAAATTAATTATTTGCAGAATTATAAAACATGAATTAAAAAATCTTCCAAAATCGGCTTTTGCGATAGCAGATCCAAAATTGTGAAATGCTTTTACCCTTTGCGATACGTTACCCTTGTCTGAAGACAGCCTGAAGAGCTTTTTTCACATCCTATTGTTCTTGTTGGGAGGCACTTTTGTCAAATTTGATTGTTGTGAAAGCACTTCAAAATAATAAAAAAACTAAAATTAAATAGAAGGCTGACTGGGTATGAAAGAAATTTCCGCTGTAACAAACTAACCAACTGAAATAAATATAACCACAGTGTTCGATGAATCATTTGGATCTATCCACTGCATCGCTGTGTAACAGTCGAATTTGTACAATCGAAGTAGTTTAAGTTGTTTAACCTGAGTTTTGTTTGCAGTTGACAGCGCATCCTTCTTCAGATGTATTTCTCCCCCGCAAACATCAGGAGGATAGAAACCACCGGAGACTTAACTTTTACTACAACTTTAGCTTTTTGCTTCTGGGCTCCCCACAGCAAACATGTGCCTCCAGTGAGAAGTGCCTCCAATATTCAGTGGCAGAAATAATTTAAGCTTTCTCAATCCAAGACCGACTTAAAGATGCATTATGTAACTGTGTGTGTGTGTGTGTGTGTGTGTGTGTGTGTGTGTGTGGGGGGGGGGGGGTGTATGAGTGCTGACCACTGATACACCGGCTTTGTCGCTACAAAGTAAAATATTTTTTCCACATAAAAAGTTGCATACTGCACCTTTAATACACATTCAGCGTTACATGTTTCAGTGGCTATAGTATGCCTATTGTACCTGATTAGTTCCATCACTTATGTTACTTCCCTATTGACGTTACGAGCTCAAAATATGTGCTTTACAATATTTGTTTAATTGAAATGATAGACAATCAACCGAAAGAGCATTACTCAAACAAATTCAGTCACTTTTAAATGCATACCGTATTTTCCAGACTATAAGTCGCACCTTTTTTCATACTTTGGGCGGGGGGTGCATCTTATACTCCGGAGCGACTATTAAGTGATTTTTTTTTTTTTTTTCCAAATATACTCACATGCCGCTAGAGGGCACTGCAGGCTAATCGAGAAAGAACGTTTGGAGTGAGCGAGAGAGCGGAGGTTACTGCAATGAAGTAAACAATACAAGCTAATCACGGGCGAAAAGCTAGATGGCCACAGCTAGGGGAACGAGTTCGCAGATGAGAGCTTGAAAACACGCTGTTGGGAGAGGATTGTCAACCGTGCCCAGGTAGTTGCCAAGGCGATTGATTTGGAGTGAGATCGAGAGTTTGGTATGTTCTTTATGTGACGTTAACATACCAGACACCTATTTAGCTCTTTGTTTATGCTTCATGAGACCATCAACGTTAGCATACCGTACGCCTATTCAGCCTGTTGTTTTTTTCATTAGGCAATGTGTTCATTAGTGCGTCTTATACTCCGGAGAAACGTATAGTCCGGAAATACGGTAGATTAGCAACGGGAGCTAGATATAAAAGGACACTTGGGCTCGGGCACTTCAAAGCCTGCCTCAGATAAAAAAAAACTTTAGACTTCACCGAATGAAGAAATTAGCCCACAGCAACTTGTTTAATTTGAAATTCTCTCCCAACACACTTGTCAAAACAAATCCTTGTAATGGGAGGTGAAACATTTGCCACCATTTGCCATCTCTGCCGTCAGGATCGGAGAGTTTCTATAGTAACCACATGCGGCGTGTTTGAAGGAAGAAAAAAGAAGAAAAAAAAAGGTTTTCAGGGGATTTAACGACCTTTTTGTTTCAAAAGTTGGTTCCATGAATAAATAAAGTTTGGAGATGAGCGCACGCTGATGGCAACAAGGGAAGGAGGGCATTTTCTTAGGTTCAAAAGAGCTCTCCACAAGCTGTGAGCAATTTCGTGCTCAAGTTAGTGATTTGTCATTGGTTTGAACGGGATTTTTAAAAGTTGTCGGAAAGGATGAGTATAGACAAAAACTTGCAGGGAAAAACTGTCTTATTCGACCTTCATGTCCACCTCCTCAACCACTTGGACCCCTACAACATTTGTATAATGTAAACCTAGACTTCACACTGTTAAACCTCTTGACCCGATATTTCCCTGCCACGTTTTTGTCGCCTGTTATGTTGCGTTTTAGCAGATTTTATGTTGCTTTTTCATCACTTTTTCTTCATGTTTTGTTACCTTTTTGTTCCTTTGTCGCTATGTTGACGCTTTTTGTCAAGCAGCTTTTAGATTTGGGTAAAGCCAAACTGGAGAAAATGTGCTCGGTTCAGGCGAGGCATAAGAGGTCAATACTGAGGTGAAGCACAGGCCGGAATTGGAATAAAATCATTTTCCTTTTGGATATGGATATGGATATTCCTTATGGATAGTATTTCTGAAATTAAAAGGCTAGTATTTAGAAATCGAAAACGGGCCCAACTCTACTTCTCACTCCAAACCAATTAGTATCAAAAATCTCAAGCAAAAGATCAATTCAACCAATAACAAGACACAATAGAGCGCCAATAGATCTATGATATACTTCATGACTTAATATGACACAATTTTAAACTTCTATACGATGCCATTATGAACACTTACACAACATGAAATTAGGGCTGAACGATTAATTGCATTTGCAATTTTATCGCGATATTACACAACGCGATTTCGTAATCGCAGGGCACGCGATTTGGGAAGTAAATAGAGCAACGAGATATGGCAGCAAAGTCCGCTCCGCCGCGTGCTTTTGTTTACGTCTCAGTCTAGTTAAGGTGCGCGGTAGATTGTGGATGTACAGTGAAAATATCAGCGTTTATCATGCAGCCACCGCGAAGGAATATTGCTTTTCTCCGTTAGCATTGCGTTAGCCGCAGCGCTAATCACGCCATTCCGTCGCCGCTACTACACGCTCTGGTGATCACAGAAACTCCCTCACCTCCGGATTCACACGCCTCTGCCTCCACAGAAATATATAGGTGAGTCTGTGCTGATTGTAAAAAGTAAAGAGTCGTTTGTGGCTCAGTTTAGGGGGCTTATGTTTGGGAATGTTGTGGATAAAGAACTTATCTCAAAAGCATAATGACGTTTCATGACCATTAAGTATCCGCGGAGGCGATGTGCCATGTGCCTTTATTTACCTTTGCGTCTACCGCATATCCGCTCCGTAGGTCGTACAGACGCTAGATATAAACACTAAACTGCAGTATGAAAAGGGTTGGTAACTAGGATCCGAGGCAGGAGTCCGTGTCATGTCTTATTTTGCTGAGGAAATGTGCTGTTTAAGCTGAAATGTCACTAAATGGCTGCGAGTCAAAGAGACGTGTCTGTGTCTGGCACCTCATGTCCCGTCTCCTTGCGTCATTGTTCTTTTCTTTCTTCATATTGTCCAAAGTTACACCCCAAAACCAAAATGCTGCTCTTAATTCCACTGTGATTTGGCGTGTGCTCCATCTGGCCTCTCCGTGTCCTTCAATAACGCGCATCTGAAGCAACTACGAGTCGCAGCTCAGACTGGGATTTGATTGGCCGAAATAATAAAGTACTATTTAATAAATTAAATAGCTTATTTTGTATTAAGTTTGATTTCCTAAAACTTTTCCAACTAGTTAAAGCAGACGTTTGTTCTTACTTTCCTGCACTTTAGTCTGGGTGATGTTACTGACTGGCTCAGTGAGTTATTTTTTTTAAATATCTATATAATTTAGCATTTATTTATAGACTGTACTGTTAAGTTCAGACAGTTTAAGAAGTGCAGTCCACACACATTTTGAATAGGTCAAGCAACAATTTTGTTGCAATTTTCACTTCAAATATTGTTTATTATGAAACAGGCTGATTCATTGCTTGTGTTAGGTGAAAAATACATGAGAAGAGGACCTTGCAACAATAATCGCATATTTAATCGCAATCGCAATATTGAAAAAAAAAAATCGCAATTAGATTATTTCTCAAAATCGTTCAGCCCTACATGAAATATCGCTCTACTCCTATAAGCTGATGCATACAAGTACTGACTCCCCATGAGCAGGCTGGAGGGCGTGCTGAAAGCCTGTTAATATCAACAAAATACAGCGCACTATCAAAGCTCATTAGCAGCAGCGTGGGGCGGACCCCGGGGACCAAACGGGTTTCAGCCCAAAGTCTGTGAAGCCTTAATCAACAGATCACGAGGCGCCGTGATGATGTGTGGCCTGTCATATGTGCCATCAGCCAAATTAACGCAATTATGTATGTGTGTAATGCATGGGTGGAGATGATAAGGCGGTCCAATGTTGCGTCGTGGAGAGCTGTGTTAGCGCGGGAATGGGGATTTGATTTAAAATAGATATAGCAATTATCACGATCCTGACCAACTCATAAATCTGCTGAGCGCAATCAGACAAGCAATACATCACATTGATGTGTTGAAGGTTCTGAGTTTAATTTTTTAGGTAACATCAGTTCTACTCTTGCTCCCACACTCCCCAAACATTGAATGTGCTAAAATAACCCCCCGTGAATTAATGTACCGTATTTTCCGGACTATAAGTCGCTCCGGAGTATAGGTCGCACCAGCGGAAAAATGCATAACAAAGCAGGATAAAACATATATACGTCGCTCCGGAGTCGCAACAGCCTTGGCATCTACCTGGGCATTGGGGCGTAACTGCACCATTTACAAGCCTCTCCCGGCATCACGTTGTTCAAGCTCTCATTTGCAAACTCGTTCCTCTAGCTGTGGCCCTCTAGGCTTTAGTCCGTGATTAGCTTATTTTGTTTTCTTTTCTTCATTGCAGTAAGCGTAACCTCCGCTTTTCCCCAGTCACTGCACAATTTTCACGCTCTCCCAAAACTTTCTTTCTGCTGCTCGATCACCGTTTTCTAAATCTTCAGTGGTACAGGAGTAGCACATACTGGTACACAAGCCTAGACCGCCCTCTAGCGACTGTCAGTGTGAAAATAACAAACATGTGAAATTATATATTTTGATATATAAATCGCACCTGAGTATAAGTCACACCCCAGGCCAAACTATGAAAAAAAGTGTGCCTTATGGTCCAGAAAATATGGTAAGAGCATAAACTGAAAGAAGAACTCTCGCCTCACTGCAGAAACGCCCCGATGGAAGCTGCGTGTGTGGAGTTTGTGTGTTCCCCCGGGTCTGCATGGGATTCCTCCGGGTACATCGCTTTTTCCTACCTCTAAAAACATGTACGAGGATGGCTTGGACTCCCCTCTAAAAAGGCATCCTAAATCTCAGCGGGACCTTTCATGTTAAATAACAGTAGCTGACTTTTTCAAATACATTTTTAATCCTCATTTTTTTCTTACGCTCCAAACAGGGCTGCATCGTTGTATATACTATATGTATTTGTATTATGTTTTTCTTTCTAATTGACCCTTAATACTAAAATACGAATTTCTAGGACGCTGATGATATACTAATAATAAGCCATTATTACAGTCATTACACTACAGCCACTAGCCACACTAGTCATTTCCCACTGGCCCTGGAGTAAACTCACGGAAGCAATGCAGCCAATCTGTGCCATCAGCCACTCCAAACACTACACACTCACACAGGCAAACACACTCTTATTCATATTGGCCTATTGTGCAGGGGAAAGAAAATATGCACCGGGAGTACCGGGAAGAAACCGACACAGGCATTGGGAAGAACAAACTCCACACAGAAAGGCCACGTCCGGCCGGAGATCAAACCTTGTACCTTTTGGCTGTGAAGTGAGAGCGCTGACCCCTGCGCTACCAGGGGTCAGCACTTAACTAATCTCAGGGTAAAATACTGGCAGACCTTTTGCTGCCAGTTATGTGTTGAGAAATATGGAGTTAATTGGTTTGCATTTGACCGTAGCTGAACTGAAGAATCTCAAAGAACATTGCTCTATTTTAGTCCTGACTGGTAAGAAGTCATTTAGCAGAGTTAAAACTATTTAACATCACCAAGACTGAAATGAAATCTATACTGTCTCGTAATCAGCCAGTGTCTGACAGGAGCTGTTTTCGCCCCTGTTTTAACCTCTTTAGGGCCTAAGGAGAATTCACCCCTCAGCCTTAACCTTCGGTGCGACTTTACAGCGCTCCCCTCACTCCCCTCTCGCCACGCTGTCCCTTATATAATTAATACCATTAACCTTTGCCGAGACGACGCGCAGTGGCAGCAGGTGGGAGGAAGGGGGAGCCGGTGAGAGGGAGCGAGAGTGTTCGACAGAGATTGATTGATGTTCCCTTGGTCAGCGCACTCCGTCAGATCCCCTTTAATTAGCGGGGCATGATGAGGGGAGCGAGAGAGGGCTCTGAATGGGATGAAGAAGGAGTCGGGGGGCGACGGAGAGGGTGTAATTGAAGGAGGGAAAGATGAGGCGATAGAGCGTGATTGGCAACACTATAATCCCTCGGACACGGCGAGAAAGACATGGCGGAGGGAAGTGGGGCCAAGGTTAGTGCCGACATAAGGACAATGAACCTAATCACAATGTAAAATCACTAGATGGAAGCCAGCTACAGAAAGAGGCATTGTTGCCCTTTTACAGCATGTACATAATGAAGTGAGCGACATTGTGTTCGTCTGAAAGTATTTCCCGTAAAGATGTAGCGAGGGCACACAGTTGCGGAGTATTACGCCTCTGTAGCAGGAAGGTCGATGTTTTACTTGTGTAGATTCAATCGAGCCTCCTCCAATGCCATGTACCCGTGCGCTACGTGACCTGCGCAACTAATTAACCATTACCGAGAGTGTAGAGACTGAAACTGAAAAATGTAGACAGAATACACTCAGGACTTACCTGTACCATGTCATGAACCTCAGAAATGTGAGACAACTGAAAGCAGGGAGGGAGATGTTTTCTATTAGTGTGTATTGGGGCTGCCGGGTCGGAGTAGGGAAAGTTGCAAGCCCTGGTTCTGGCCAGAGACACCAGGGGGAGATGAAAGACCCCCAAATCATCCCATTGACAACTGTATTACGATTAGAGGGACAACGGAAATTATGTATTAAGGTAAAAATAACTTGGTTCCGCTTTAAATGCAACAGTTCTGTTTATGATAGGTGACAACGAACCAACGGCCTGGTACAAAACTAGGTCGTGCACATGGCAGATCTTCAAATTCCGGCGGCAGATGGGTGGAGGACGTGTTTGATTTCTGTGATGCCGGTTACACAGTCGTCCATTTGTTACACCATCCCAACACTGAAGCCCCAAAATCCAGTGATGTGTTCCGTGTGAATCCGTTAAAGATTTTGCGCAGGTGAAAGATTTCCGTATAGGCGAGGCTGTACGTGCTAAATTTCCCAGCGCTCAACATCTTAATTATGATGCATTGATTACATAACCGTTGGTAATATAAAATGTGGCGCCAAATGCCAGATGGATGTTGTTTATGCTATGTAAATACTAACTAGTAATTGCCATATGCCAGCTATAGTTGCTTTTGAAATTTATAATGACATACCATCAGCATTACCCCCCCTCCATTTCCATATTTGATTGACTGGATACTTCCGACAGACCCCCATTTGCTCAACTGCCTCAATATTTGCATAAATTATTTACGAGGACAGATCCTCAACACACTGCGCAGAGTTGCTAAGAGTGGCCATTTTTAAATCCCCCTTGCTGAGAGCGCCACCTTAAGACCTGCTGCCTCCGTAAGACACATGTCAGGTAGGGTTGAATACTGGCTTAGTCCAATGAAAATCGAGGTCCGGAGATTGAGTACAGGCCCAGTGGGACAACTGCACATGTTATATGTCCAAGGCGACCACGTGGCAGATGGGCAGCGGCGTCCGTGGAAATAACCCATGGCCAAACTGTCTTTTATATCGCAATTGTGCGCTTGATTTGTTCCTATTGTGCAAGATAATACGGAAGCATGGTTAAACACTCTTTTAATGTTTTTTTTAATGTCAGTGTAGCCTTTTGAGATGTGGAGCTGGCATTACTATCCTTTTAATTAGCGGTGTTGAAAAATATCGATCCGCCGATATATCGCGATATTAAGTGCCCGTATCGATACTTAAAGATCTATTTTTGGGGAAATATTCATTGCAGCATCTCTCTTTGGTCCTGCACTTTTACTCCCGTCCCGCTTGAGTAACACTAGAATCTAGTGAGAGTTCGAGAAACACAGGAAGAGCTATGAGACGCTCCGGGGCTCTTTTAAAACTCTACATTGGGCCTCACTTTGGCATTTACAGCAAAGACAGAGACCTGGATTATTACGAGAGCCACCAGCTGTGTGCAGATGTGGCTGAGTGTGTCCCCGCTGCGTTCGGGGAGAGGATTTTTTCTTCGCAGCATTTTATTACGGATTTAAACGAAGGCCGAGGGGAAACTTCAGTAAATACAGCATGGTCATGTTAAACCTCTGTCTCGCCACCGCAGTACTACGACACAAGTTTAAAAAGAGCCTGCTGTATTTAGTTTCCCCTCTGCTTCGTTTGTGTGCTACTGCTAACACAAAAAGATATGGAAGAGATGAGCGCTATAGTCACGGTGATGTTGTCATTAATTCCCTGATCTATGAGCAACGGGTGTCCGTTGTGGAGCAGATAAGATTTTAAATGCCCCGTCAGAGTTATTGTATATTTTAATGGACGAAACCCATAATAGTTATTACTGATCACGAAGGACTCCCAACTATAGAAATACTAGATAACGTGCATCCCCAGTAATTGGTTTCATTACTAGGTTTCCAAGAAATCTGTTTTCCGTTCAAAGTTACATAATACCACACAATACACACCATACAACACACAGTCACAAGCACATTAGTGAAAAGCATTTATATCAAAAGATATATAGATAGATAGATAGATAGATAGATAGATAGATAGATAGATCAAATGTATTTGATTTAAATCTAATGAAGGTGCACTAGTTTACTGAATAGTTGTTTCCAAAGTAGTAAAACAATAATCGCAATAATCATCGAGATATATTGCATCGTATCGTACGCGACCCTTGTATCGGGATACGTATCGTATCGCCTGAGACTAGGCGATTCACACCCCTACTTTTAATACTATGTTCAACATGTTTGATCATGCATGATTAAAATGCATTCATAAATGTGACTTTAATATGCATTGTTCTAGGAAGTAAACACAATTCAGAAAGCATCTTATCTTATTATCTTATTAAAATGTGTCGTTTTTCTTCCTTCAGATAAAACACCGGATGAACACAGATGATTTTCAAGAGTGAAGGAAGACCTTCACGAAAAAAAGAAAGCCGTCATCTCATTTTTTAAGCTCGAACAAAACTGTCCATGAAGTACTGTACCCTGTATTTATCGCAACTATTTGCGCATACACTCCCACACTCCAATCATCCTAACAACTGCAAAGTGACATCCCATTATCCCGCCTGTCAAAAAGTTAATCTAATTTTCTCTGTTTCCGTTTCTCGTGCTCGGGAAGAAGCGGAGGTCATCTCAAAGGCATGCGTTTGCTGTGGGAGTGTAAAAAAATAAAAATGTTAAAACACATTGTAATGTGACAGAGAGACAAGTCTATCAGAGACAACGAGTCATTGCTGTTAAAACATTGTAACGTGATTCATTGGGTTCAGCACTTTCAAATGTATTCCTTTCATATTTAGTTCTTTTTATTAGGTTCTGTGAAACTACAAGGAAGAACACTTACATTTTTAAGTCAATTTATTAGATTATTTACGTGAAATGCTTGTATAGGGCATTAGTATCGCATCTGTATCGGTTTTAGCCTAATGTCCCAGATCCTTTCATAAAGTCTGACCGTAGCACCCGTCTTAATAACTGACACCCAGATTGTGTGGGTTCTTTGTTGTTGTTTTTTTTTCACTGTGGTAAAGTCCAGTCCAGACTAAAAGACAAGCAAAGTGACTCAGGAGGACGACTTAATAATACAGTCCCTTAATAGAGTTGGTGGGTTAATTGGCAGAGAGGAGAGCGGTGTTGTGCCAGGATAAGTGCCCCTGAGGTTTCCTGGTCATGTGATAAAGCGCTGCGGTGCCATGTATGTGTGCTTCTGTGTGAGTTTAATTAATCACGGCCTGCTTAAAAACAAAAAAGCAACAAAAGGTAATTAAGCAGAGATTAGCAACCGAGATAGGACTTAACCCTTAAATGGAAAGGAGTTCAAAATTAGATGGAGTTAATTGGGACGATAATGAGAAATCCAGCTAAATTAGCAGTAATAGGTATTAACGACAGGTTGTCTGTCCATCTTACATAGTAGGGCTGAAAGATATATCGTTAGCGTATCGATATCGAGGTATGAACATTCAAGACTGCACTCTTTTGTATTATGATGGTTTTATTTTTCTGAAAAATGCTAAACCCGTGGTTATATCGTATCGATTTCGAGATATCTGGCATAAATGAAATTGTTTACATATCGTTTAGCCCTATTACATTGTGTCGATATAGTACACGGCATTGTGTCGATATAGTACTATCAAAAGATTGATCAGATTAGCACAAATGTAGATAATGAATCGGCCCAGTTTTCAAGTGAAACCGATGGGTTAAATGTTCGGGAGAGTTCGGTTGTGCAGGAGTTCCCCATTGTCAAAGTTGTTTTGGCGTAAACTGAGGGAACCCGAGAGGCCAAACATCATCAGTTCGAAACAGCCAAGAACAGGTGACAACTTGGAAACCTTTTTTACTACGTACTTTGGTCATTTGGAACTTAAACAGCTGAAACACTCAAATACAATAGCTGTAAGTCACACACCGTGAAGCCAAACCAGATGACCGAATTTGGGCTGTTTTTTCGTTCATCCCATATCGATCTTTTTTTTTTTGTCTCCCGGTTGCATTTCTGTTGTATACGTGCGAAACGATTATTAAAGCTTTTGGTGAGCTAAACCCTACCAAACCCCGAAGCGTCGGCTCCGTCTCGAAAATAAAACTTTTGATCGACAAAACTTTCACAAAAAAACCCTCATGCAGGGGATTAAAAAATACATGCTTCACATTGCCTGCCGAAGCGTTAAACTAGATTTGGTCAAACGTGTGTATCCAGCGATAAAATGTGTCACTCCGCATCACTCCCCTCCGCGCGGCTCAAGTCCCTCGGCATCGTGGGTAATAGTAATGCCCACACACAACAACTCCCCCGATCGATGGGCCGCCAGAGGACACGGGGTCAAGTCGCGCGGTGTCAATATTTAAAGCTGCGCGGGACGACGCTGGGGACCTCTGCCATAGCCTCATTAATATGGTCTACGTCTGCTGCTCGTACACGTGGGCCGAGTGGAGAAACGGGGAGGGCTGCGAAAAGTGAATATAAACACATTCAGCCATTTATAGAGAGTTGGTTAAGCGAAGCTCTGTGGTTTTCGATTGCAAATAACCAATTAGGCGTAACTAGACTGGGATATACTAACCGCCCCATGGATGGTCAAACCGCCAGGCCCAGTTGACAAATTGGAAAATGATGCAACGACTGTGAACACCCGGACAACTGAGGGCATTAACCTCTTAACCCCCACCTGAACCAAACACATTTTTCTCCAGTTTGGCATTACACCAATTTAAAAGCTTAAAAGAAAATGTGGCGAAAAGGCGACAAAAGAGCGACTAAAAACGTGCCGGAAAAGGCGACAAAAATGCAGCAAAAACTAAAAATGTGACAAAAAAGTTATGATCACTTTTGTAGGTCTTCGTACGTGGCTTTCAAATGAGGTGTTACACTGTTGCTCTCCAGGTGAAAACTTTTAGATTTGGGTAAAGCCAAACTGGAGGTAAAACATTTTTCTGTTGATGATAGGTATTTCTTAAAAAAAGCCTTGGACATTATTCCATTGTATACATGATTACAAAACAAACAGAACAACAACAAAAAAACGTACCTTTAAATGTTTCCCCATTTTATTTATTCGTGTGTTTTGTTTTTTTCGTTTTTTTTGCGGAACTAGCTTGAGAATAATAAAGCAGGTCCATTTAAAGTTGAGGATTGATACTGGACATAAGTTCAACCAGGACCAAATTTAGCACCCCATCCCACCATTCAGGAAATACACTGTGCATACCGTGCGGACAGTCCAAAGTAGTTAATTCCGTCGTGCTGTAAAGTAAGTCGCGCCGTTTCCAATTACCATCTGTCTTGAAGGAAGTGAAAATGAATGGTTTATAGTCGGTGTCAGAAGGCTCTGTGCAGCATCCGCACACTCCCACGTAACACCGCTTACGTCCCACATGCGCTGAATGAGATTGGGAAAAGTGAGTGGAGATGAAAAGTTTTGTTCAAAAGTAAAAGACATGTTCATTTAGAGTTAAAACTATGTAAAGTCAATTCAATCGTATACAAAAAGTAAACAACTGGTCTTACAATGATAATTGCAACCACAACCACCAGACGTTGACCAAAAAAATAAATAAAAAATGATCCCACACTCCAGATCTAAACCACATTGAGAATGGGATGTGATGGAGAAGGCAGAGGTCACACGCTCCCAGATCTTGGTGAAACATTTTAGAAGCTTACTGAGCCAATGCCTCAGCCCCCCCAAAAAAATATTTCTGGCGGCTTTTTTGTTGCTGTCAGGAAGTGTATAATGTTTAAGACGTACCTCCTGGGCCACTGCTCTGATTGACTGACATGTGCCTGTAGCGGTTGCGCTCCAAGTCCACGGTCCTTCCCCCTCATCTGCTATCTCAGTAGCATCTTGATGTCTGCACTGTCCTTCTGCAAAAACCCATCTGATCTTATCTCCCTCTCAAGACGATTTGGAAAAGCCCTGAACTCCATCAACAACCCCAATAACACTATGTCACATCTCTCTCACTTGCAGCCCGAGACGTTACAGCCGGATCAGCAATACGCGTGTCAACAAGCTCAATCCCCGAAAGGCTTCGTTTATCCCGCTGGGCCACTCTCACACTTCCCACTGCCCTTCGCCGAGATAAGACCAATGTTTACCAAGCGATTGCCATCTTAACCATTCAAGAAACGTATCGCCAAATCTCATCATGTTTTGCCTTGCTTTTTTTCCTCGTTGCTCACAGCGCTCCGTTGGGGCTGATCGCAGGAAGAAAAGGAGAATATAACGACACCAAAAAGGGAGATATTTCTTCATTTAGTATTTGGTGACCTATGACAGGCTCGGTGTGAAAAAAAACAGAGCGGGGCGTATTGTGAAAAATGGCAGTGGGCAAAGGTGCACATAAACCAGTAACATGTATAGGAAAGGACACCTAACCTTTCAAGATGAATGTGTATGAATGGTCTCCTATTCTTCTTATACTATGAAGTTGTTTTTTTATGCATTGATACAGTAGATTAGGATGAATGGTCGTTCCAGGTAAAATGTCCCGATGGAGAGTGCATGTATAACCAGGAGATCCAAAATGGTGGACAGGGACACACAGATGTGCCATGACATATGTTAGTTAAGGCGGGACAAACTGTGTGTGTGGATTACTGACATTTACATTGGAAAAAGGTATATTGCAAGTTTTCTTTTATTTGACAAACAAAACTAGTCGGAATAAGGGAAAGGGTTTTGTTGACATAAGTTATGTCTTAAGGTGTTATAGTGATCAAGAACAATATACTACATTTGATTAAGATAGTTGCTGGCCAAGTCGTTTGGTTGCACCTTACCTTTTCTACGTTTCTCAGTTAAGCGTCTGTTGATGGTCTACTCCATCTAAAGTACTCCAAGCAGGAGAGACTTTAACTTGGAAAAAAAACGGATACTCTTTTCCTTCCTTTCCAACTATAATGTGTTAAAAGTAACACTAACGTCGGCCAACAGTAATTCATATGATCAGGGAAAGGCGTTACAGATACCTTTTCCTTTAAAACTTCACTTGAGATATTTCTGTACTGTGTTGACATTCGGGCAGTGCATTCGTAATTACTTTTCAGGTTCTGAAAAAAAAAAACTAAAGCAATGGACCATTTGAAGCCTCACTATTTACAATAAACAGTGCCCCGATCAGCCAAAACACAAACCACAGCTTAATGAGATGGAATACGCACCGGTGCATGTGAAAGAAAGCCCACTTAGTACTTATCGTTGATCTCTTTGCTCTTTCACACTGATGTCAATTTGAGACCTGGTGATTTTTACCTGTACTCCAGTGAGAACCGCGTGAGCTCTGTGTTGTTGTGGATCCATTTGAACTCCAGGGGCCAGCTGCCCTCTGCCATACACGTGAGCACCAGCCTGTTCCGCTCCAGGTGCAACTGACTTCGAACCGGCTCCGTCTTGAAGTAGGGCGGCACATCGTCTGTAAGAAAGACCAGAATGTAAAAAGGTTATTTCAGTTGGTAAGTGTATGAGGTTTACTAGCACTGAGCAAATCGGAAATTGAAGAAGAAAAGCAAGTAATCGAGAACCAGTGAAGAACGTGTTTGCACGGAGTTCCAATGGGTCATCCGTTTTCTCTTATCCACCCACCCAAAACACAGTGGGCACAATGGGCTGACACCTCCAGCTAGTCCTGATCAAACCGAACAGAAAATGTGGAGACTGTTTCTCACATCGCCTACTGCTCCCTTTCAAACCAAACTCAATGCCATAATTACCTGCATAAAACAAGACAGCATCCTTTTTGGCAAGACTGAAACATTCGGCCTTGGGTAAAAAAAAAGTACTTGAAAACTCTTTCCTTTGACAAACATTGGCAAACACAACCGAACCTCTCGAGCGGGCGGCAAAATAGCCTCTTTGTGCAATGCAGCAGGCTCGATGGATGCGCGGATCGTACTTAAAGGCAGAGCAAACCCTGGTGTTGGCCCGTGATGAGCGATGCAAGCAGAGAGAGAAAGCCTGTTCCATTGAAGGAATCCGATGATGTCGACTGAAAAGGGAAGTTCAGAATTAAGACGGATTGGCCTTGGATCTCGAGCCTGTGTCTGTCTCTTTCTCTGGCACAACATTGACGGAGCAGGCAGGAAGGGGGAAGAGAAAGGCATAAAATCCATTCTTCACTCCACCACCTACGTACTGTTGCGCTCTGACACTCACTCGAGGAAGGGATGAAGCAGCACTAGCACAGGACCGAAGCCAAAACGTGATAATATCGTCACGACCAATGCAAGGTTGTCTTTTCAGTTTGGCCTTTAGTGAGTTAGATATGACATAGGAAACTATTTTGTTCACAAAGGTCCGCTGTACAAGGTAAGTAGACAAGAAAAGTGAGTTTTGACCAGAACCAAGTGTCAGGACCAAACTGTAGCAAGAATAGCTATGCAGTTCTTGGCTTAACTTTATTCAATTAGATTAGGTTACTCCACACTAAGGCTGCATGCATCCTGGATTTGTCCTGGAGGAACGTGGGATGCGCAACACATTGTGAGGCGGTACTGCGTGTGGGAAGTTTCAGAATAGCTATCAGTGATTCTCAGCTGCTTCAGGACCCACCTTCGCTGTGTACTGACAAGCCGCGAGCTAAATCTAATTACCAATTCCAACTTATAATTAAAAAAAAAAACATTGTACGAGTGGACCATGATACTGTAGGTAATACCAAAGCGCCGTAGTTCATCACACGGTTCTGTTTATTCAAGCGCTGATCATAAACAGACGACTAAGATATTAACAAAGCAATTATCAGTAGTCATTATTGGGTTCACTATACACCAGATGCGGCCATAATGCACAACAGCAAGACGATAACAGTCAAATGGTCGTAATGTTATGCCTGATATATCACTCCTATTGTATCTCCATCACTTACGGTCAGGGCTCGTCGTGACGTTAATGTCCCGGCATTGATGGAGGAGTCAAGAAAGTGAAAGAGCCCTTCTTGATGATCATTGTAAATATAGCACACAGTAATTGGACGGATGGTTAATATAATTATCAGATTGGATGATAATCAGCAGTCGAAATTAAACTGTCAGAATGATCTATAGCTGTGATATTCGGTGCGCTACCACGGATAGCAGTAACGGAGGTAGGCGGGAACGAGAGGAACAGCGTGGAGGAAGAAGGTAAGGAAAATTACGCGGTGAGATGCAAAACCCACATAACTGAAGAATACAATGAAAGAGAAGAATGTCTTTTTAAACGTAGAATCCATAGATTGTTCTATCATGGATCCATTGCCTTCGCCTTTTCTGTCAGCACAGTATTTACTCTCCAAGACATTTAATAAGTTAGAAAACCGTAACTTGCTTCCGACACCTGCAGTTGCGCTTATGGCCTCTAGGGGCAAGAGTTCCTTAGTACTGCTTTAAATGTAAAAAAAAAAAAAAAGGCACTATAACATTCAAAGCTGCTCCTTTCTACTGCGGTGAAAAGGCAGTTATTGGCATATGATAGTTTGACTACAGTCAGGACAGGATCAAAAGAAGTTTGGTGAAAGTGTCTATAGATTTTAAAAGACAAAGAGAGAGAAACGTCATAGATTACTTTGTGTGACCTTCAGGTCTGTTTTAGACAGGAATGTAATATCATAACATTGCTAAAAGCTTAAAAACGTCATTGTGGGTGATCTAGGATATTTATAATAGTAATTCTCTCTTCTAAAACCCGAACACCGCGAGGCCTGTGAGGCAAGCCTGAATGAATCACTCGAACAAAAGTTAACACCGTCAAATACTCAGCATTGATTCGACGCATCGAACTCCTATTTCTCCAACGGCGCAAAACTCTTTTTTTTTTTTTTTTCCATTCACTTTTATTCAGATCTCACTTTTTTTTTCTTCTTTTTGTTGCAAAAAAAAATCCAATCCCCCAGAGCCAGCGTGGAGCAAGCGCAAAAGCCTCGGCGAGGAATAAAAAAAAGCACGCACGGCTAATCGCAAAGTCACACACAGCACACCCGAAAGGTTTTGTCGGCGAGAAGACTTCACAGCGAGTCTGAGAACAAGCACGCAATCTCCGGGTTAAGTAATATAACGATGGAACGCGCACTTAAACCGATGGATAGATAAAAATGTAAGGGATTTGAAGGTAGTCGAGCGTTTGTCTGGAAGCAATGGAGGTCACACGGGCGCTCGGCATAAAGAGCGGATCTGGGAGGAGTGAGATGTGAAATTGTGATTGGACAGGACCGAAGCTAATTTTTTCCCCGGCGCCAAAAGATTTGATTTAATCTGCGATGGCGAGATAAGAGGAGAGTATAAGAGCTAGGAGGGAATGGTTAAGCAACATTGCGGTTTGAAGTATAGGAAAAGCAAGTTTAGCCATTTTTTTATCCGAGTAATCTAAGTGCTATCTATGACACAATCTGTAATTATATTTAGAAGCTCGAATACAATATTGAATAAACTACACATGTTGTGGGAACTGTCGTATTAATACAAGACTCTTTGTCCACGGTTTCCTTATTTTTCAACAGATGAGTGAGAGTTTCTAATTATTTCAGTAGGGATCAAATAAAACCCGACATATCAGTTCACTTATAGTATTTCTTAGTCAGTTCCTTCTTCTGAAGACTCTTGAGTAAAGAGTGCTTCAGACAGTGCAGGAACCATAGCCTTCCATGCAAGATTTAGTGTGTCACTTGAAGGGAGAAATTTATTTCTCACTTCTCAGAAATCTATTTAATAGAAACCTACATTCCTTCAGAAACAGCTTTAGTTGCGTGCTTAGATATTTGCTTACCACTGCAAACCAATTACATATGCCATAGAGACTGTAGGCGCTATACATATAGCAATTGGTGGGAGTTTTTATGAGAGTTTTTCCTATTTTTATTTTTATTTTTATGAGACTTATGCTCCCATAAATATAACTGTCTACACTCTCAATCCCTACAGCAGGTGGAGGCTTCCCTCCCGCTCCTCATGATCCACACTTAGATAACACTGATGAGCTCTCGGGTACTTCCTAATGAGGCCACAGCACAGATACTCATCACTGATCAATGCAGTCTATAGCCTCACTCTACACCGTTGGGGCTGCTTTACTAAACGCGACTATTGGCATTTAGGGGTTTTAAGCCAGGCAGAGTTTTGTGCATAATGCTTGCAGGAACGCCTAAAAATAGATTTAAAAAAATCGCTATGGTAAAGAAATGTATAATGCTCATTGGTTAAGACCCTGTAAATATCATCTGAGATTATGACATTAACAAGCTAGAATGTGAACGCAACCTATAAATGAGAAAAAATACGAATAAGAACAAAAATAAAGTTGAAGCTTACACAAAAATCAGTAGAGGTGTAGAAAAGTCTTAGTTTCGCTATTAATTAATTTACACATAGCCCACGTGGAACTCCCTTGGGTGGTGGTCCCGTGATCCTATGGCTCACAGTACCCCACAGTATGTCAAATTGGCCACTCCCATACCTTACCACGGTCAATTAAATCAGCGCCTCATTATGAGAACAGGGCCAGGTACAAATGTCTGCCCTTGGGGTGGATATCCATAATTGAGTAGGACTTCCAGAATACATTTTTACAATAACTAGCGCCACGTTGAAGCAGACATTTTGCCTATTTTCCTTTTTAAACCATGTAGTGATCTGCATCACATGAACCTGGAGCGGTGTATCATTTCGTTGATGCATGTTTATCTTCAGTCTGCATCCCCTTTTCGGACTCAAAACGCCAGCCCGCACTCCGATGAGCATATAAATTGAAAATAAATAGAAATTTCAGTTAATCAAAAATAAAACATAAGCAAGGAAATTAACTCACAACAAGGGGAGCATTTGGCATAACAGCATGATAGAAAAAATATGCTAACATTTAGTGATAAGGGTCAGTATTACATAACACATAGACGGTAATATGTCTACTATAGAACATGGCCATTGGGGAGCTCTGCTTGTTCTGTTTGGTCACATCCCTGACGTTTTTGCACACTACATCTTCACGCATGACATGTTTCCTTGGCTGAAGTGTAGTAGAGTAGACCATATTCACATAATATATAAGCTATACGCACCAACACATAGGGGCTACTTTTCCTTCCCCCTCAAGGCTGCTATTCGTACCAAGTGAGAAAGCCAAACCAACCCTCTCCTTCCAGCTTCCGGTCCTTGGAGGCTCTGCGTTTCTGGACACGGCATACATATTTCAACAACAGCCTAGAGGCTCCCCTCTCCACAAGGGAAAGAGGCTTATTTTGACCAAATTCAAAAATATGTCTGGTTAGGTAAAACATTATGACCACTGACAGGTGGAGGCGATTATAATTTCAGCATGAACCCGTGGCAGACTTGAGCAGAGGTGTGTAGAGACACGGCTTGACAAGACACATAGTATCTCCACACACAGTTTAGACGCCTTAAAGTGAGTGACGGGTCATATTATGCAGCAACAACAAAAAAAGATCACACAAAAAAATGACAATAAAGTCTTCAGACAACAGGCCTTTTATTGTAAGGATACACATTGCATGCAACGGCACTGATCCAACAAATTGCGAAAAGGCATTAACGCAGGAACTTTCAAAAAACTTGAAAATGAAAATAGGCGGGTAGTCGTAACGTTCCGGTGGGTGAATGTCTTATTAGGTTTTAGTTATGGTCGCCTGACTGAGAGTGTAGACATATTGCCTGTCGGTGGGTGACTCTTTGATGGCAGGTTTTCTGGTTGTGTGCTGATGAGAATGAAAGTTAGTTGGTGGCCCAACTGCGCAGCTAATGGCCCCACTGGGTGAGAAAATCTGTTGTACTGTCTGTCTTTATTCAGCACGCAGCACTGGTCCCCAGATCATTACATGTAATGTGCGACACCACAACCGGGTAATGGATACTGTATAGTGTGGAAAAAGATGTCAGATCTCTATGATTTTATGATAATAATCATCATTTTTAGATTATACAGATGTGGTTATTTATGTATGTTTTATTAAAGCAGAACTAAGTTACTCATGCCCCTAGAGGCCATAAGCGCCACTACAGGTGTCGTAGCATGTTGTGGTTTTTGACTCATTAATTGTCCGTGAGAGTAGATACTCTGCTGACAGAAAAGACAAAGGGAGAGAGGGATACTGTACATCCAATGACACAATGGAGATAATTTTTTTCACTCGATCTTTGCTGTAAGTGGCGCTACCCGCAGTTAGCTTTGCCCGTTAGCCTGTTAGCTTCTCCTTCGTGATTCCTTTAGCGTGTATTGCGCCTCCGATCCGGTGCAGGCAAAGTTGCAATTGCGGTTTTCTGTTTAGAGACACCAGGGGGAGATGAAAGACCCTCCAATCATCCCATTAACTCTTTCTATTACCCCCAGAAGGACTACGGAAAGGATTTATTAAAGGTAAACAAGTTACTTACCATACCGTTATAAATGACTCTATCTTTTGAATTATAATCCTTTCAAAAAGTTCAGTACTAACTAAAGAAAGATTCTCTGCAATATTTTAAAATACAGGATAGGAGAGCTAAATCTGGTTCATACGCTAACAGCTTTACAAACGTATCAATTGATTAAAAAGGGGGAAAAAGGCTTAATGACACAATGGATCTAATATTATATAAACTAGTGCGTTCTCTCCCCAAAACAAGGTTTGGTTTTCCATTATTTTGCGATTTTGTGCATTTTGCTTATTGATTAAACTCTCTTTGTTCCCGTAATTCCTCAAGGCTTTGGCACAGTGCCGTATATATGCCAAGCCATTTGTTCGCTGATATTTAGCGTTCCCTCAGTGGCACTCAAAGCGGGGCCAGCTGCTGGTTCACACTGTTTCAGACGGGGACCCTGACGTCAACAATGGCGTTCTGTAGTTTATTCACAGATGGTATGTACAAACTGATGCAAAAAAATATGGAAATTTATGACAAAGGTATTAATATTCACATTTTTGAAGGCTTATGTCTGTTTAAACTATCAGTTAGTAAGTTTTATTATTTATTCCAATGAATTACTCACAAATGCAGTATAAATGTGTACATGTACAATAGGCTTTTGTGTGCTCTCGCAGTCACTGTACGTTCACTCACATTACTCCAAGACGCGACGTTTGGCCAGTCTCCAGGTTATTACTGTCAACCCGTTTATTTTCATTCATGGCTCAGTGACGCCTCCTCTAGCCTCCAGCACTGCATTTCCCAGGAGGCCGCGCTGTTGCCGCTGCCTGCCACTAATCTGCACTCCGGACAGTACATGCTCCAGCCTCGCCTTGGCTCTGTGTAACTTTTGTTAGGGAGGTTTTTGAAGCACGACCCCTGCACTGTCTACACAGGCTGTCATTAAAAAGACAGCAAGGCCATATGGGGACCATATTAACGTGGGTTTATTCACTATAGACTCTAGACTACAGCTTTATTTATGGCCCGTAGATTTGTGTTCTCACTGGGTAAAAGCTAGATGCCAAAATGTTACAGCAACTGATAAAGCTCAGATTCTACCGTCTCCTCCCATTGTTCGCTCATGTCTGGAGGTTACAAAGCACCGTCCGTCCGCAATCAATCAGCGCAGCTCAAACATTAAAAGTGTCTAGCTCTTTAAACAGGCAGGATGAGAGGGGCCACTGCCATAAATCTATATGCTAACCTTTAGCTGCGACAAGCTAAGCTCTCAGACAGCATGCTGGCTTTTATCACTTAAACCTCTCAGCAAGAAATCCATTCACACTTCCTATAATGACTGCAAAAATAGCAACATGGATACTTCCAGTTTATACAGCTGTGCAGTATGTACTGGACTATTATGACTTTTCATGAGCTGAGAAATGTATTTCAATGAAAATACAAAAAAGTTCAAACTGTAAATGAAGCAATTAATTGTCATACCTGGCTGAAACCTTTGAGCTGAAAACCTATTATAGAACTTAGTTTTTGTCATGTAAATGGAAAGCCAAAGAGTAACATGGACTTTTTGTCTATTTTCTTGCTAAGCAGATTTGTGGCAGTGTGTGAAAGTATAGGGCTGAGTTACCGGTAAAGGGGGCACACAGGTTTAATTTCCCAAAAGATCTAGAAAGAAAAATCTCCTCGGCGCTGCAGAGTGCAGCGCAGTGCACTGAGCATATTATGCTATTATGTTTATGGAGGCAAATCAATTCTGCCATTATGGGACACAGTGAAGCTGGAGTCTGGATCAGGCTGATGTTGAAATCCGTCATGAGGCAAGGCTTTACAAATATGGACTGCAAGAAGAAAAACACAGCCAGACTCCACATTTCATGAAGCTAAACACAAGAAGAGGTAAAAGTAATAGCTACGGAGCAACAAACAGTAGTGACCTTGTTCCACACTTAAATAACTCTAGTAAGAAAGCATCATAATATCGAGTAAGTATTTCCAGCTTATCAACAGACATGCTATACTGAACTTGGCCAATAATAATTTGCCAGCGTCTTTCTTTTAGTCTAGTTATTTCTGTAAAGTTTACATTTTAAGTCATGACCTGTCATAAATCAATACGTGGTGGTAACGATACCAATGTTATACGCTCTACCCTATATACTGAACGAAATAGTGGCATGCCCTTAAATAGCATAAGTCAGGCTGGTCATACTTGGCATGGCTGAGTACTAAGTGGGCATTCTGAACTGGAACACAACCTTCAGAACTGTGAAAAACATAAAGCAAGTTCATTCAGGGGGAACAAATGAAAGAGTGCTCAGTCAATGGATGCTTCACACACGGATATGCAGGGACCATTCTCTCCAGCTGACCTGTCTCACCCCCAGGCTCTGGGACGGGTGAGTCCGCCTCCGCTCTCCTGAAAAATTAACGCCGCGAAACAATGTTCTCCACTCCTCAATTATGTATGGCTAGGTTATGGACTGGCCAAAAAAAAAAGCAATGTAATCCCAACATCGGCTTTCTCTTTTCCCATTTAGCAGAGAACGTAATATCAATACACCGGCTAATTTCGAACCTGCTTTATGTCATCCGACTTCACAGCTGGACAGTTTATTTTTTTTTTACACGATGTGTGTTAGGGCTGCATGAGTAGAGAGAGAAAAAAAAAGCATTAACTGTTGATAACTAATGCACTATTTCACCAAACCATTTCAACAGAGTAATTCCATTTAATTGAAATGATGTTTGTGTAAAAAGCCTTCACTCGTTTTGCCTGCCCTACATTTCTTTTTATTTTATTTTATTTATTTATTTGTTTACTTTTGGGAACCATTTGCTGCGGAAAACATTACATAAACCTTTCGGCCTTCATAAAGGTGTATGAAATGTATTTTGTGTGTGTTCAGCAATGCCCGCTGGCTGCTCTGCTTTATGACCACAACACTAGAGGCCGCCATTGCTCCGCCATTGCTGTAGTCTCCCATTGAAAAGCATTGGACTTTAGACACGAAAACAACTTTAACGCTTGGTTCCTATTTTTTAAACACTTTCTACGGCTACATATTCCCCCTGAGATAACGCCGGGTTAGTCACACTTAAAGAAACCAGGCTGGTTTAGAAAGAAAATGTGTAGAAATCTCCTACTAATGAGGGTCGGACTGTTAGCATTGGAGCTGCACGAGCTACACGTCACGCAAGGGCCGAGTCTACAGTGAAGATCCCGCCCCTATGCCCTTTTTAGGAACATGCTTCGTCACAGCTGGGGAGGAGGAGCCTGTAAACCCGCCATGATTTCCCCCTCGAACGCTGTCATTGTGGTAAACGGGGAGGAGTGAGGAGGAGTTGTCTATTCTTTTTAACGGTCTATGGTGTTCAGTTGGCAAATAGCCGTATAATAAGCGGGATAATGTATAGAACACGGGAAAATAAGTACCTTCGGGGCGAGACCTGTTTGCCCTGAAGGTACTTATTTTCCCGATAATGACCAGCGTGCTATACATTGTCCCTTACTTAGTTAGACTAGAACCAGGGGAAACGACCGCAACTCTGACAAATCCAACTGGCCTTTTACATAAAATAGCTCCAACATCACACCACCGAAAAAGATCATAGTGGAAAAATTCTTGGCGGAATATTTGCAAGGTTATAAGTGATAAAATGACCATTGGCGGCAACAGTCGCTTATGTGCACCAACACCATTGCCGTTAATCAATCGCAACAATAGGCAAAGTGAGGGAAGAGTCTTGTTCAAGGACACAATGACTAGCCACGAGCGTCTTCTCCACCAAAGCTGTTGGAATTGTTTTTGCCAACATCCATAAACCCTCCCCTTGCAGACGGTCTGTTGCCGCATGCTTTGTGCTAGAGATAATAGGAAATAATTTGGAAAAGGGTGCTTGTTTTAAAAGAGGAATTGGGGAGATAATTGTCTAAATTGCCACTTAGCGATGATGATTAGCGCGGGTCAATACTGGGATCCGCTGATAACCGAGGTGCTTTCAAGGTGAGGCCATTACCCACATAGCTCCCTCCTGATTCAAGTGAGCATCTAGCTTTGAAAGAGACTAAAGCTAAATTGCTTATGCTCTCAGGATAAAACGTCGGATCCATTAAAATTGTTACCTACAAATAAAATAAAAAGAATGTTTCCTGGAAGAAAGAGAACGGCAGAACAGATATTTTCTTAACATACTCAATCTGGTTTAAAAAAAAAAAAGAAAAAAAAGAGAGTATAATATATACAATAGAATAAATATATTTCTTCTGGATGCTTCAGTACCTTATTTTTTATTTTTTTCTACTTTATGTCCTCTCTTGACCCAGAAGTTTGTCCTGGTGGCTTTCATGGCACATTTCAAAGCAGCAAGGCCGACAGAGGGGCGACCGTTTAATTATCGTTAATGATTATTCATGTCGGAGTGAAAACAAACAGTGATTTAAGAGAACGGGTAAAGAGAAGTGTGTGCGCTTTGTTTTTAGGGAAACAGACCATGCATATTTACGAGTATTCACGCACAAGCCGCTTAAAACATTAATTAATCGGGCATGCATTTCCATTTTTTTTATTTAAGTCATGTGCGTTTCTCTATTGGATTCGCTGATTTTTTTGATTAAATTCTAGTTATGAAGGATGCAGCCAGTGGAACGGAAGAGAGTTTTGTTGGCACACTTTTTTTCTTCAACCCCTTTGAACTGCTTTTACTTAAAGCAGTACTAAGTGACTTGTTTTCCTTAATTAATCCTTTCCATAGTCCCTCTGGGGGTAATACAAGTGTTAATGGGATGATTGGGGGTCTTTCAGCTCCCCCCGGTATCTCTGGTCAGAAAACCACAATTGCAACTTTCCCTGCAACCGATGCGGTGGCCCCAATACACACTAATGGAATCACAAAGAAGAAGCTCACAGGCTAACAGGCAAAGCTAACTGCAGGCTAGTGCCAGGTTGAATCTAAATTTGTGAAATTTATTTTGAGGGTGGTCCCCCCTTCTTCACTTTGCCATCGCTCAAAGCTGCACACGGGCTTGAAATGTGCATATAAAACAATTTGCTTGAACAATACGAACATGCAGGAGGGATTGTGAGAGCTAGAAACGAGTTTGGGCCAAATAAAAAAATGTCACAATTTCTCCAGGGAAAATCAGGTACCCCAGCTTTAAACAGTATTTACAGCCAAGTTTGAGTGAAAAAAAAAAGATCTCCTTTGTGTAATTGGATGTACAATATCCCTCTCTCCCTTTGCCTTTTCTGTCAGTGTAGCATTTACTCTCACGGACAATTAATGAGTGAAAACCTGCAGTGGCGCTTATGGCCTCTGGGGGCATGAGTTACTTAGTTCTGGTTTAAAAAAAAACAACAACAAAAAACAGCAGCTTGCGCTAACAGAGATGATAACTAAACACAGTTAAAGAAAATAGACTTAAGAAGCAGTAGAAAAAGTAGCAGCAGCAGCAAAAAGAAAAATGACTCCTTTCACTGGAAAATATTCAATTCAAAAATGTTCTATTATCCATGATTAAACTGAAAATTGCTCTTGACACCGTTGAAAAGCCTTTTTCAGTGTACTTTGTATATATCTTTTCTTAGCTTTTGTTCTCTTTGTTATTACAGGTCATGATTTAAAGGAGTGTACACTGGGTTCAAAGCCCTGCCACAGCGCCTTTCTTCTCCTGCAGAGGTCAATGTTGGCTTCAATTATACTCCCTTCTTTGTGCTAATGCGGCCTATGGTGATTTTTAGAGGTGGACCATCATTTTCGAGTAATGAGCTCCTCATTTTATCATTAGCGCTCCGGTATACAAAGCCCGTATACCAGGGTCAAGAGAGAAAAAAATTGGGCTATTATGAAGCTACTGTGTGGACTGGGTTGTTGGGGAGAATCAAGTTTATTATCATCTCTCATCTCTTGGTTCGATTTTCTGCATTTTTTTTTTTTTTTTTGTCGAAGAGGTGTTATAAACCATTTGTGTGCATATTCCATTTATTAAAACATCACATCACCTGGAACGTACCGTGACTCCATTTTGCCAGAGCTAAGAGGAAGTTGATGCTAAAAATAACATAATTTATACAAACAAAAGCAGGGGAAACATTGCACACATTCCAAGTAATTAGCAGAGCAAAATAAATTAAAGCCGCAAGCGGCGATGTAGGCCCTCGCCCCTGGCGCAGCCCCCCTTGCGACCGCCTCCTTTGCTTCCGCCCCCGCTCTCGCCCAAACCTGCTCTCCCCTCGGCCTCACACACAACCTGTGTGCTCTCTGTCTACTAACTCTTGCTCTTTGCAGCAGGGGGCGCTATAGCATGGATCATTTTTGTGTTCATGTAAAAAGATTCAGGGCCATCTGGTGTATACGTGATTACATTTAAAACTCAAAGGGACAAAGAATGCATAATAATGATGCTCTCAGGAACACGTTTACACTGGCCACGCCCACATCTTACACAATATGATGTATATGTAATATCATTTTTTGTTTGGTTTATTGTGTAGAATATACCGGCAAAGTGGGAGATAAATAATCCAGACTGCAATATTCAAGGTATAGATAGGAGGCGCTATAGTGTTGAGCACTGTGCAGTTATTGAGCTCTACCTGTTCAGACCGTGAGTTGCCTTATGTCAGCCAAATATGATCCAGATTGGATAGAGCGCATGCCTGCGAGGGCTTGTGAAATGTACTGCAAAAAGGCATTTTTTCTGTGGGGGTGCCATTTTAATCTGTTAACCCCCACTTTAACCGAGCACATTTTCGCCAGTTCGTCTTGACCCATATCTTAAAGCTTCTTGAAAAAAAGCGTCAAAAACAGTTACAGAAATGAGACGTAAGTGCAGGTGAAAACACAGCACACAAAGAAGTGTACTTGGTTCAGGTGGGAGTTAAGAGGTTGAAAGTGAAAATGGCCGACTTCCTGTGCGTCATTGCCACGCCCACACCTTCGAAAATATAAAACACATGTAATATATTTTTGTGTTCGATTTAATGTGTAGAATATACCTGCAACGTTTCATATAAATTGTACAAACTAAATGTTTCAAGGTATAGATAGGTGGCGCTATAGTGGCGAGCACCGTGCAGTTATTGAGCTCTATGGATCCATACCATAAGAGGCCTCATGTCAACCAAATATGATCCAGATTGGATAGAGCGCATGCCTGCGAGGGGTTGTCGAAGGTACGGGAAAAAAGCATGTTTTTTGTGGGGGCGCTATGTGAAAACTGTAAACGTTATCAAAAAAAGCTGGCTTGAAAATGTAGCTCCATTTCTCTAGATTCTATTGAGCCATGTTTGAGCTTATTCTGCAGAAAAACCAAGGAGTAGTACATTTAAACATCTGGTGAGAGATTTCTTCTCCAGGATTTCAATCCAAGATGGCCGACTTCCTGTTGGTCAGAGGGCGGAGCTATAATTATGTTTTGTGACTCTCTCCATGTGCTCTATCACTGTGCCAAAGGGGATTGGCCTACACCAAAAATGACTGTCCCCAAAAGAATGGGGGTCAACTTTGAGGGGGCGCTGTGGAGCCATTTTGTTTTGGGCGTGTGCATGTCGCCCACTGACACGCAATTTTTGCCGACTCTGATCACTGTGCCAATTTCTGCGTGTACTTTTACACGGGAAGGCACTGAAAAACAGGATCTTAGAGGCGTAACTATAATAATAATAATAATAATAATAATAATAATAATAATAATAACAAGAAACCGGGGGAGAACAATAGTCCCTTACCAGGACAAAGTCCTGGCTCGGGCCTAAATTACCAGGACAAAGTCCTGGCTCGGGCCTAAATTACCAGGACAAAGTCCTGGCTCGGGCCTAAATTACCAGGACAAAGTCCTGGCTCGGGCCTAAATAAAAAGTGGCCACAAGATAGTTGGACAATATGCCTTTGAAGAAGTTATTTGAAACAAAGTAATAATTATCTGTCCATGTTTATGTGTTATTTGCAAATGATGGCATTGTAATATATATTCCCTTTCTGTTCTGTTTGTTATCCTGTTTGGCTTGATTTGTTGATGATTTTTCCTGTGCAGCAAATTACTGCCAAATTGCTACTTGGTTTTAAATGTTCTTTTTACCTGACTATAATTATTTCGAATGTTATAAATCATATGAGAGCAATTATTAAAAGTTGGCAAGTTGAACTGTAAACAGCAGGTTTGGCAAAAATAACTATTTGACTATTTTCCACAAACATTTCAATGCATTCTCTAGTCATTGAATAGGTTGTGTTCACGTTCTATACTGTAATGTGTTGATTTGCATAATCTCAGACGGCGGGGCGGGGTCCAGTTTTTGAAAGAAATCTCCAAGCAGAAAATTGAGAAAATGTTGAAACCTTTGGCTGCAAGGCCTTTCAACGGACTCACATCCAGCCCTTGTTTTTTGTAAACATCTTTTAATGCGCGCGAACACCAGTTTTGAATTCATGAATATGGGTCCATTTGTGACAGAGATATAAGCCATAAACCGAGTCGAAACATCTACATTCTGACGGTTACCATAGTTACAACCATAGCTTCAGATTTAACATGTTCTACCAATTCGACTATAACCAAATCTAAAAAAAAAACAAATCAACAAAAAAGAGACGTAAATGATGAAAACGCAGGCAAAAAAGCATCAAAAGGGTGACAAAAAGCAACAAAACAGGCAAAAAAACGGATGAATTGCAACAAAACGGTTACAAAAAAGCAACAAAAAGGGATGAAAAAGCAACCAAACAAAAATACATAGAAAAAGTGAGGACAAGTCTTAGCTTTCAAATGACTGGCCTAAATTGCACTGGCCTACAGGCTGTAAGCTCCAGTCGAAGAGCTTTTAGAGCGTGCTCAGTTAGGTGGGGGTTAAGAGGTTAAAATGATATGATGTAATGCGAACTCAAACTATTGGGCTTTTCTAATGTTGCCTAATATATTATTATTTTTCATCTCAAAAAGTGAAGCTTCATAGACTACATCACTTTTACAACCTTGTTAAAACTTTTAATTTGTCCAAACTTGCAGTCACTTTTATGTAGTGAAAAGAATCTGACTGTCTGGATAATAATTTCATGAATTGCTCTTTCGGGGTTGTGGGTTCAAAGCACAAGGCGAGGCGCCAATGTGCTTTTAAAAGTCAAATGATGTAGAGATGGCTTCAAGCTAAAAACATGACCAGGGCAAAGTTCACTGAGTAACTGCATAGCTGGTGCTTCTTTTGATAAGGTCAAAGATCATAATATCTCTCGAGCAAAAGGGGCTTTTGGAAAATTGGAAAATGTTAGCGATAATTGATCTATTTTCTGAAAGTGGACTCAAACACTAAACCAAACAACTCCACAACATTATTCCGTTGATAAATGATATTTTCTAGAGCAGTGATTCTCAAGTGGTGGCTCGGGACCCTTTTTTTCAATATTTTCCATCTGAAACTGCATGGAAACACCACTGGGGGCTCATATATCTTATGAAAAACAATATTTTAAAAGACTTTCATTTGGGTCGCTGGCTTGGGTCATGAAGCCATGACACTTGAGAACCACTGTTTTAGAGTATTGTCAACTGTTCTCCTTGACAAAGTCTTGTTGGGGCTGATATGCATGGAAGAAACCAGCAATATGTTTTAAAAGCTCTGTATACAAGCCCAGCACAATAAAGGCTTTTAAGAAAATGTAAATAGAGAATTATGATGTGGGATTTGTCTTTTTTGGTTTTGGCTTCTGTTCCCCAAACATCAAAGAGCACCTCCCCCAAAAATCAATGTGATGGTATTGACCAATGGCCGCTGGCTGCTCTGCTTTACGACTGCAACACTGGAGGCCGCCATTGCTGTAGTACCTCCATATAGCCGCTAGTCTCCCATTGAAAATCATTGGACTTTAGACACGTTAAAAACAACTTTAATGCCTGGTTCCTCCTGTGATAACGCCGGGTTAGTCACAATTAAAGAAAATATTTTGAAATCTCGTACTAATGAGGGTCGGACTGTTAGCATTGGAGCGGCACGAGCTACACGTCACGCAAGGGCCGAGTCTACAGTGAAGATCCCGCACTTATGCCCTTTTTAGGAACATGCTTCGTCAGAGCTGGGGAGGAGGAGTCTGTAAATCCGCCATGATTTCCCCCTCGAACGTGGTCATTATGGAAAACGGGGATGGGTGAGGAGGAGTTGTCTATTCTTTTTAACGGTCTATGGTATTGACTTGTTTCTAGCTCCTCTTGTCCTCTGTCTAAAACCATGTGCGAGTTCAGGAATCAAACCCTGCACCTCATGGGACGTGAAGCCACTCAGCTGCCACGGTTGCCCCCAACACGTACGTCAAATGAACCTACCTACATGGACCTCTACGTTGTACTTTTTTTATTTTTCAGACCCATTTCAACAAACCGTTCCAACGTTCAATTCAAACTTCACATAACTGACACACTTTCCCAGTACACTTCTCATCTAAAATCTTTGGTGGGCCCGATTCTCCTCGGGCAGAAAATGTCCTCGTTTCAGCCCGTGGCAAGAGTGTCCGTATCAGTCAAAATCTCCCATAGCAATTGTCCGGACCCTCTGGGAATCATTTTTGAGAACGCTGTCAGGGAAGTTCCGTCAACTTTAACAAAATCTCTGTACAGCCCCCCCCCCCCCCCTTCCTGCCTGGACCCCGTCTGCTCTGTTTGGTGACAACTCTGCCATTACTCTGTATCTCCAGTGATTGACAGCTAACTCCAATAGTGGAGTATTGGGAACGGCAAGATTGACAAGCCATCGTCCCACCTACTGTGTCACGCCACCGTTTGATGAACAAGTGTCAAAAAAGTGGACAGTCTTAAACTCACACTAAGCCTCTCGATGGCTATAAGTTGTGAATCGGTCTCGCGATTTAAGGAGTAGTTTTCTGAGTGTACAGGACCTGCTATCAATACATCAGTATCCAAGAATGTCATTTTGCGGAAGCTAATATCATCCATAATGTGCTGTGGAGAGATTTTATGGAATTGCATCTTATATTTGACAGGCATGGCGTTAAGTTTGAGATGTTCAGATAGGAAGAAGCTGAGTATATAGGAGAAAGTACACAAATTCAAAAATTCAGGACTGAGACAGGGGCAGGAACAAAATTGATCCTTGGCGTGTGGTAGAAAATGCAATATGTAGGATTTGCGAAGGCCAGTTGATGTTTGCTGCTAAAGCATCAGGGTGTGAAATAGATCTCTATTTCAACAAGCTCTGTGTTGCAAATATTGCTATGTAGAGCTTTCCGCCATGTTATAATGTCAGTGACATGACAAAACCCTACGGAGTCATAAACGTTTGCGCAACGTTTGAAACTCCCTCAACAACTCTTCTATATTTCGACTATAACCCTATAACGCCACTAATTTTCCCATTAGTGGCGACAAACACAAATACCAGACAAAACCAGGCTTATATCCCATCACTGTACACAGAAGTGCTTTCTTTTTTGGTAATCTTCTCCAAGGCCCGTAATGCTTCCACGCAACACAGAAAATGCGAGGGAAGGAACAGACAGAAGAAGACAAAGTCGGGGCTGAATCCCAATGGGGAGATTTCTGAAGATTCCAACCGAAATCTCTAAACAGAACCATATTATGACGCCCATGTCCAACTGTATCCACCAACATACTGTATGGAACGGTTGACTCGCCGGATCATTTTCAGAATAAATGAATGCACCAATATATGACAGTATGGTGGGGAGCAGGGGCTCAGGGTGAGAGTAACATACTGATCACCAAACACAAGCAAAAATCATAATAGCATACCCCCGTTTTTACATCAAACATAGTGCTTTGGATATTTACCTTACCGGCTTAATCATTTTACAAACAACATTTCCACTCTGATTATTCAGTTCACAATAGTGACCTGGTTTTCCTTGAGTGGCGTTGTAAAATCTACAAAAACTCCCCATGCTGTTCACATCCCAGATTTGATCAATAGGCTGTGAAACTACACAATGCAACGAGTCCAGGAATGCTGCAGCTCTCTGCCTAATGACACTGCTCAGAGGGGCCAAGGTCGCTCCATTCATCTCCACCGCCATCACTCTGTCGCTCCCGTATTACCCACAACGCAGCACGAGGCCTCACCTGTCCTTTCCCGGGCGCTCGGCATCGCCTCTCAGCAGCGACCTCCCAGCCTCCCATTTGCAACGGCTTTTCCTTTTTGCATTCTCCCTCGAAGCCCAATGTTCAACACCACAGCTATATGTTTGCATAAGCACGTTTGGCCCGTTTATCTGAGAGCGGCACAGGGGTTGGGGTAGGTTTAGAAAATGTCTCTAATGGAACAACGTGGTTTGCGTCATTACTAGTTCAGGAAAAAGTATAGCTTGGAAAGTGTTATCGCGACTCATTGATAAAAGCTGGTTTAGATTCCTTTCTAATATGCATTTGTGCTTAAGTTTCTGATATATTTTATATATATAAATATTAGGTTTAGTGTAGATACTTTAAATCAGTGGTGAGAGCATTCATCCATGGAGTCAAAGGTCAGCGGTTGAAATCCCTGCTCTGACTGGTGCCTATTATTGTTGTGCCCTTGTGCTAGACACCTCACCTTGTCTGAATGTGGTGTGAATGTGATTTGTGCTGGTTGGTGGCAGATTGAAAGATTGTGGCTATAAGCGACGATCTTATAATTAAATTAATTTAGAAAAGAGTGGACAATTGTCAAAAGTTTAGCGCGCTTGCCACACAGCAAGAAGGTCTCTGGAGACAGTTTGGGCCATTCTGTGGAGAGTTGGCTCTGACTGGGTTACTCCATCACTCCAAACATGCACATTAGGCTAATCTATTCTGACCATGAGCCAAGCTCGCGGTCTGGAGATGGGTCACCAGAGGCTGCACTGTATATATGGGTTGCCCCAGCGGCATGGAAGGATCGATAAGACAAACAATACATAAAGTGCAGCATAACCTCAACTTTACTTTTTATATCAGATTTATGTAATTATTAGTCAATTGTAATACAAACTTGTTTATATTTATTGAATATACAATAATTTGATTTGGTACATGAGTGCCGCATTGACAAGAGCAAGTCCCAATACTACAGCTAATGACAATCTGTTATAGCAACTTCAGCAGATCTCATCTTTAATACGCATAGATTACAGAGCGCACATTCAGCGGACTCCTGACTCCTGGTGCCATTTTGCATTGCCCCTCACATTATTTCTTCTCTATTACTTCATCACTCCACTGTCAGCATCCACTTGTCATTTTTCCCCAACATGATTCGGGACAGTCGTCGGGCGGGTGACATTGAGAGAGTGGGCTGGACCTGTTGTCTGTGAGCGGCAGAAGACAGAGGAGGCCTAATAGCAGCCACTTTCTCCCTTGTCGCCTCTGAAGGTCAAACCCATCCCTCACCGAGACGCCCGGAGCCGAGTGGGACAGCGGCGCACCTGTGATTGACACCCCATCAGCTGTCTTTTAACGTCGTCATTCGTCCACAACACACCTGCTCATGTCAGAAAAATACACGGGGTATTTACATTAGGATTACTGTAAAACATCAGATGGGGTTTACGTTCTTATCTGAAGGAGCAAAGGAAAAAGTAGTACTTTACTCCTCTCATACTCACATTTACGAATAGTTTTGCCAAGCGCTGGAGTAACGTTCTCTTCGTAAAGCGAAAAAGTGGATCTGGATCTGGAAGAAAGGGCTGAAAGGGCTGAAAGTAAAATGGAAGGAAAAAAAAATCTATGAGCGGCTCAGAAAACGGCAGCACTAAAAGAACCAAGAGAATGCTGCGTCCTTGGTGAAGAAGTCAGTCACGCCAATGCACTTTTGTCACTGCCTTCATACGCTTCGTGCCTTCATAATAATCCAGTTTTTCTCCAGAGGACTCCAGTGACCACACTCAACTCAGTCAGGTGTGTCAGAATCGTTCAGTAAGAACCGGATATTAATATTTGGAAAAAAAAGTGATTGGCAAAGAAATAATATAAGGCATGGAATATCACAAAGGGGTGCTAAAGGGATTCAACACAATTCTGTGTAGGTTCAAGTTCGATTTTCTAAAGATGGTAGAAGCTCTGGAGAGACACTGTGAAGCAAGTCCTTGCTCTTGACAATGCATTATACTGCTGTTGTGTCCTTGAGCCGGACATTTCATCTTCTATGTTGTGTGACTGTACGATTGGTTGTGGTCAAAGTGAAGCCGCGGAAAAATCAGCCTGCAACAAATCCATTTACGTCATATAACATTTGTGGATGTGATTTTGTGTGGCTGATTTTGTCAGTGTAGAAGGGAATCAGAGATGGGTGTTGGGTGGTTAGGAATGAGGAACTGGATTTTTGAAATATGTAAAACTCTTGCATTAAATGTTAAATAGTCTCAACTTAAATGGCACTTTTCTACCTTCATCAGGCCCTACCTTGGTCAGGAACCAGTCATCCATTCACATTCTCATTCATAAACCAATGTACGCAACTGTAAGGAGACAATCATGCCATTGGTCATTGAAATGATCTAAGCTAATACAGTGGAAACTCAACTCCAACAACACCCCATACACCTCACACAGAAGTCCCCTTTCTCTTTGGTCTTTGTTACAGACCAACTTCTTCAAATGACCCGCTTTCTTCTCTTCTCGTGTTGAGTCCGGACTCGCTATTGAATACAATTCCTCTGCTTTCCCTTCCGACATGAAGAGCTCAGCATGTCCGTTCCCTGTTCCCCGTTACCTCCACAGGCACTCAGCGCAATTAGCTCATGCCGGGCTATTCCTAATGCCACTCCTTTTATAATGCAGATCAGAGCAAAACGCTGCCCTTATGCTGCATTGTCCTGGCTGGATGGCTGTTGTCACTGAAGGAGAAAAAAAAGAAAAGAAAAATAAAGGGGGGCAGAGTGGCCTTTCGCAAGCTGCGGCTCCGTGATGTGATGAAGGGCTCGGGTTTGACTGAAGTTGAGATACCAAGGGGCCGCTCGCCGTCGCTATTCATGTGCCTCAAGAGGTCACCATATCGAGACTGCCTTTGCCAGATCTTATTGTGTAAAGGCCCATGCTGTGGATACCTTTTCATTCCGCCTGTCTTTAGACCTTGGCCATTCATTGCTTTGCTTATCCTTCAATGACTTTTACAGATCTTAAGAAAATAGCAGGATGTCTGAAGTGTGTTGTGCTCGATGCGAGAGAAGCAGCCACGAAGGCCATGCGATTCAGACTTTGCCCACTAGTCATTGTCATGCAGTGCATCTTTAGAAGAAAAAGAAAAAAGTTGGGGGCATCATGGAGTAAATAGATTAGGTTACGGCAAGAGATCGGATCAGAACAGAACAAGGACATGGCACTGTTGATCAGGAAGCAATAGAGCCACATATGACACTCTTTTGCTTGAGCTTATAGATAAAGGGGGAGCAAATCACTGTGAACTTGGATATGAGTCGTCAAAGTCATAAGAGAGAGCCATAAGGGGACACGTCATCAATAATTTGTCGTAAATACGAAACGGAATGGAGGATGCCTGCGGACGAAAAGAAAGATTTTCCATCAGAAACATTTTCTTTGTCATTTTGATCTGTCTGAGAGATATGGCACGGAGTCTATATTCCGAATATCGCGTGTTTGACTTCTGAATTGGGATTTAAATGCAGTGGTGTAGACTTTTCCCGGGTCGAGATCACAACGCGGATTTGAAAGCTGGCAAAAGCACTGCCTCTTTGCGACGACTCGAAAGTGCCGTTGCTTTATCCAAACAGAGCAATGCGCGGGAGACTATAGTGCGAAGCTTAACTCCTGACATGAAGAATGAAAGATAAATGTTGAACTGCTATGAGAGGCTGAATTAGCAAACAGTATTCTTGCAATGGGGAGTGAAGACAAGACACACAATGAAGAAATCAGAGATGGCATCAACAAGAGCTTTTTTTTAAAATTATTATTATTTTTTTTCTACAGCAGTGGCGAGAGACGTCAAAGCACACTTTGTCTGGCAGAAGACAGCGGACACTTCTGGAGCCAATTTGAATAAGAGTCTAGAGCTGCTCGGAGGTTGCTACAAGTGCAGCGTGCGGTTCATTAGCGGTGCCAGGTCTGTGGGGAGATTTGCCCCTTGGTGAGAGGAGCACACCGGCCAAGACTGTGCCAGTGCATATGCTGAGCGAAGGTTATACAACATCCTCATAGTTCTTTTTCCCCCCTCAAATTGACTATTCATAGCCTCTGTGAGTACAGTATACGTTCACTGCATCATAGCTGTGACTCACTGAGTATCACCTATCGTTCAGTTACATTTCTGTTAATTAGAGAAACTATTTTTAGATCAGCGGGGGGAAACGCTCGTGCAGGTAGCTAATTTTGCTCGCGTCGGTGTTTATTGTGTGAACTAAAAAGACAGTTTACGAGCGCTCAACGGTTGATGAGCAGTTAATAAGTTCACACTCATACGAAAGCAACAGACTAAAAAGATTGAGCGCGAGACCACACCCTTGAGTTGTAGCAAAATTCCACGGACAGCGCACACGTAAGTGCCGTGGCTAATCGCCTGCGAGAAACGTGCCACACATGCCCGAACTCGGGGACAGGCAAATCGGGTTAGTATCCTATAGTCCACTGTGTCTCCAATGCAAGTCAACAGGGCAGGGCGACAATACAGTGGGATGAACAAGTATGTGAACCCTTTGGAATTTCTCCTGTGGATGTTTACATGTTGTGACCAGTACACATATGACAACATGTACTTGTTTGGGTGGTATTAGTCATTCTTGTTATTTTAATAAAGATCAGACCACATTTTATGAGCAATTTAGGCAGAAATGTACTGTAAGAAATTCTGTAAGGGTTAGGGTTCACACACTTTTTCCTCCCACTGTATATCAAGATATAAAAAAAGGAAATATCACGATAATGATATATCTAATATGACGATAATGATATATTTGGCGATATCATTGACACCTGACAAAATACTTGAACATTTGAAAGCCTATTTTATTCTTTTTATTCATCTAAATTCACCGAAATCTGTGGGTCGTCCTCCATCTGGAAGATAATGAGAGAGGATAAAGTATTATTACAGTAGCAAAATATGAGCTACTCAAGCAACATGCTTCATTTATAACATTTTTTTTTTAAGCGCCTGCACAGTCATGTTTATGCTGGTGCTTTGAGTGGCGCTGAGCGTAGCATTAGGTACTGGTCCTGACCCCAGTCAAAATCAGCTGTAGTGTGCATACAAATGATATCGTCTACAGCGGTATGAAAATGTATCAGTGCAAAAACTAAAATGGGTATAACGGTGCACGGTAGGATATTGCCCCCGCCCTGGTCAACACAATGCACGGTCAATTATTCAGGCCTTTGCTCTGCCCGATCCCGTCAGACCTCAGGAGCTCAGCAGGGAAGGTGGGAGGGGCCGATGGGGCAGACTGGTTGCCTCGCTTCCGTCAGTCTACCCCAGCTGTGCCTACAATAGTCGCTCACCACCACTGAGTATGGAGTGAACGAATAATGCAATTTGAGTGTCCACAAAAGAGCTGTATAAAAGCGATGCATCAAAAGCTGTATTGGAACAAAACTTGGGTGGTAAGCATTAGCATCCGGCCCCCGCCAAGTTATGCGTGCGCTTTCTGAATCTGAATGGTGAAATTTGAATTTATGAATGAGTGGGAGGATTAAGGTGCCAGGACAATCCTAGTGTCGGGCAAAAGATGTGAAAATCATAAACACCACGAGTTTAATGTTGCAAATGCTCCAAAGTTGAAACTCTGCGGGCCAAAACACTTGGCATAAATGTCTCTCGGTATTTAACTCGCACATGAACTTTTCCGGACCAAACCGTGACCTCAGTGAGAACTTTTTCTATGGATAAACTTACTAACAATGCACATTGGCAGTTCGGTAGCAGCAGCTGCACACAATCGCCCCACTGTTTGTGTGATATTTAACCGTAATAACATACCATAACAAGAGTCTGCCCCCGGCCCCTCACCGCTCAAGGTCTTTAGACTAATGTCATGCTTTTTACCATCTGCTGAGATTGTTTACACTTGCCTTCATAATGAGCTCCTAATTAGTGGCTCTGAGTGGGGGACAACATGCACTGTCTGTGGGCAAGTTCATATCTGTGCGCTTTTAAAGGGTAAACCCAGTTGCTGTGTCGCTTGGCGGAGATGACGCGGCGGTTATTTACGACGGTTGACCGGGGAACTTGCGGATGCAGCGCAATGGTGATGTCCTATCGAACCAGATGTTGCAGGCGCCGGTAAAATGGTAGTTATGTGTTATGTTGTCATGGAGATTTAAAAAAAAAAACAAGACGATTATAGAGACGGAAGAAAGAAGAAACAATGGACCAAGACACAATCGTCCAACGGAGGGAGAGTGGAGGAAGTCTTCTGAAGCGCTCCAGATCCAGATGAATAAATGACAGTGAGATATAGTATTAGTCATGACTTATGCCCAAGAAACTGCCCCATGCCCTACAGGAGAAAATGACCCGGAACTATAACAAAGGAGCGTTTGCTAAAGGGTATAGATGGCGCCCGATATAACAGAGGCAAAACGGTGCAACTACACCACTACAGAGTACAGACGCCTCATCTCAAATCTCATATTTGTGTGTTTTAAAAAACATTTTTTTTTTTATGCAGGCTAGTTCATGTCTGTGTGCGATTTTATTTTTTATTTGTGCAAGCTATTAGACAAAAACATGTTATGAACCAAGCATCTTCCAGCAAAGTCTTAGAGAAAAGATCCATGCACTTTCCGATTGTTATTATTTTTGCCTTGCTTAAAAAAAAAAAAAAGACTTTATACAGCACTGCGTATTATTTCAGAGTTTCAACAAACTAAAATTGCTTCAAGGATTAAAAAAGGCGCACAAACATTTACCAAAAAAAGCAAAATTTTCTTTGTTTTACCAGATCCTCAGTTGTCCTAATGCAGCCCCCTGGGGGACGCCTTTATATTGCGAATGCGCTGCACAGCTGTTACAAACTGGCATTTTAATTAAAAGACACAAAACCACAGTCTGGTTCGTGAATCCATGGAAAAAAAAAACAACAACAACTCTCAGACTGTGCACTCTGAGCAATTTCATCTCGGTATTTTCCCCCTTCTTTGTTCTCTTTCGGTTTCTAATCACTTGACAAGATTACATCTTTGCTCCATGTGTTTGTAACAGAGCGTGCGGTTTCTACAATAATCTCAACCGGCCTTTGTACTAAAACAGCTGTCACGGAGGGAGATGGCCCTAATCCAACAATTCCATAATCCCAGCAGAATTTCGGTGTCGTCATTTTGACTGTTATTTATGAGAAAGCAAAGGGTTGAGGTCGAGTGCAGATGGGCACAATTTCTACAGGAAAAACGTACAGGTTTGGGGAAATATTGAAAATCCAATGTTTTCTTGTTACTATTGAAATGAATGTTCTAGGGCAGGGCGATATGATGATAACAATTGAGAATCGTGATCTGATCTCCATGACGATAATCTTTTATTTTATGTTTTATAACATCGTCATATTGATTCAGTGGTTGTTATGTTTAACTCAGCTCTGAGCTCAAATGCTGACACTTCTCTCCACTCACCGCGTCTACTGTCGGGATTAAACCGGAACGAAACCAGGGGAAACTAGGTCTAAACCAGGTCCAGAATCGGACAATGTCACGGACTGAATCGTGAGTAAACCAAGAAGTAAACCAGACTGAAATCAAAGTCTAAACCAAGACCAAACTAAAAAGGACCAAACCAGGGACAGAACGATATGAGGGTTAACCTTGGACTAAACCAGGTCTAAACCAAAGGATTCCAATCAGAAAGAAACCAAGAGAAAACTGGCTCTAAACCTGGACCATATCACAGACTGAACCAGGCTTAAACTGGGACTAAACCATGAGGGAAGCATGTCAAAACCTATGTAAGGACTGAAACTCGGACGAAACCAGGGCAACAGGTCTGAAAACCGAGAAGAAGCACACGGCTTTAAAAACCTTTAAAACATAGGACAAACTTTGCAGTGATGTGCTATGGCTACAAACTGTTATACTCCTAAAGGCTCTCCAGTCCCTGTGTCCAATTATTAAAAGAACTCCTATTAAAATAATATCCATCCGGGCATATAGTTCCCCACAAGTCGAGCATTGGACCGACCTCCATTCTTATTTGCAACAAAGTTATTGAACAAAACTCCAGAACTTTGGACAATTTAAAAAAAAAACGAATTATGGGACATTAAGCATAGGCTGATTTTTGATACTATGTTTTAATATTCAAGAACCCAGCCGTCAATGCACGACGTTTACATAAAAGTTGTAATAAAAAAAATAATAATAATAATAATAAAAAAAAAATGCTTTAGTCGCCTTTTAAAAGACAATATACACATAAATTGTGAGAAAATCGATATTGTGAATTAAACTAATAAAATTGTGATTAGTTTTTTTGGACATAACGCCCAGCCCTAGTATAGACTTAGTGTATTTTCTTGAAAATATGGACCCAGTTTATTTAATGAATCCTTGATAGTGACATTTCCCTGGGTTATTCCTGATTTTTACCTAGTTTAGGTCACGTATAGCCAAAGTTTAATTCTTGTATACACCTGCCAGATATGAAGTGAACCCCCCCAATGTAAACGTGCATTGTATTTTTTGTTTTCGTTCTCAAGAGGGTTATCCAGGAATCCGAAAGTGAGCCCCACACTCAGGGTTGCTGTAGATCCTATAGCTAAAACTAGTTTGGAAATGAACATCAAGGGACTCTCTCCTACTTCCACAATCCTATATCAGACCTCCAATAGAGCACAGTGACTGACCTCTGGAGGTTATTTTATGTCTCAAATTCCTATTATTTTGCTGTATAAAGTTTACCATGGCAACGTGTATTGCTTTTAGCAGGGGATAAGCATAATCCAAAGACTGCAACCCTTCTCTAAATAGCACAACGTCAGATGTAAAGATTTGTTTCATCATTTCAACAGTTCAACAGTGTTGGCAAAGATCTGTGGCCGGGGGCAGACGAGAGCAATTTGTTCTCGCAAACAATCTCCAAAGACTGTAAACAAGGGTCACTCAGAAGAAAAGACTCTTGTTATTTTCTTTCCACCACTATTGTGGTCGGTGTAAACTGCGGCCGGCCAAATCAATTGTTCTGCAAACGAGACACATAGTTTCCTTCAGAAAATAACACATAAGGACCGGCTATCAGAAACAGAGAGCTGCCTTGGTGTTTGCGTATTCACTGGCATCATTTGAAATTTAGGGCTGTATGTTGTGTGTTGAAGAGCATTAAAAAAAAGAGAAAAAAGATGTGACATACGTAGGTATAGAGAGGTCAATAATGCCCTCACCGCTTATATTATAAGACAGTGAATATTGCATGGTGGTGTTGGGAGTTGGTGAACAAGCAGATAGTTTGTAAGACTCGAGAAAGGGTCGTAACCTCGAGTACAAAGTGCTAGATCAAGTAGCATGCACTCAGCATACTAAGTTGGGTGAATATTTTATTCTGTTTTTAAGCCCTGTAGTTGAAGAAGAAGTCTTAGAAATAGTGCATGATTGTAAAAATAAACCATCAGTAGACTGGAATGACTTAGACATGATAACAGTCAAGAAGGTCATTAAGGAAATCGTTAAACCATTGACTCACGTCTCTTTGCTCAGGATAATTTTCTAGCAAAATGAAGGTTGTCAAGGTCATACCGCTATTTAAAAACGGGGATAATTACAATTACACCAATTACAGACCAATTTCTATATTATCACAGTTCTCTAAAATATTAGAAAAACTGTTCTAAAAGACTAAAAGACAATTTTATAGAAAGCCACCATATTCTCACGAACAGTCAGTATGGTTTTAGAACACATCGATCAACGGCAACGGCACTTATTGAATTAATAGAAGAAATAACAGATTGCATTGACAATAAACAGATTGCAGCTGGTATATTTATTGACCTCAAAAAGGCATTCGATACCATCGATCATAATATTCTGTACAGGCATATATAAGTAGGGCTGAACGATTAATTGCATTTGCAATTTTATCGCGATATTACACAACGCGATTTCGTAATCGCAGGGCACGCGATTTGGGAAGTAAATGGAGCAACGAGATATGGCAGCAAAGTCCGCTCCGTGGCGTGCTTTTGTTTACGTCTCAGTCTAGTTAAGGTGCGCGGTAGATTGTGGATGTACAGTGAAAATATCAGCGTTTATCATGCAGCCACCGCGAAGGAATATTGCTTTTCTCCGTTAGCATTGCGTTAGCCGCAGCGCTAATCACGCCATTCCGTCGCCGCTACTACACGCTCTGGTGATCACAGAAACTCCCTCACCTCCGGATTCACACGCCTCTGCCTCCACAGACATATATAGGTGAGTCTGTGCTGATTGTAAAAAGTAAAGAGTCGTTTGTGGCTCAGTTTAGGGGGCTTATGTTTGGGAATGTTGTGGATAAAGAACTTATCTCAAAAGCATAATGACGTTTCATGACCATTAAGTATCCGCGGAGGCGATGTGCCATGTGCCTTTATTTACCTTTGCGTCTACCGCATATCCGCTCCGTAGGTCGTACAGACGCTAGATATAAACACTAAACTGCAGTATGAAAAGGGTTGGTAACTAGGATCCGAGGCAGGAGTCCGTGTCATGTCTTATTTTGCTGAGGAAATGTGCTGTTTAAGCTGAAATGTCACTAAATGGCTGCGAGTCAAAGAGACGTGTCTGTGTCTGGCACCTCATGTCGACGTCTTCTTGTGTCAGTGTTTTTTTATTTCTTCATATTGTCCAAAGTTACATCCCAAAACCAAAATGCTGCTCTTAATTCCACTGTGTTTTGGCGTGTGCTCCATCTGGCCTCTCCGTGTCCATCAATAACGCGCATCTGAAGCAACTACGAGTCGCAGCTCAGACAGGGATTTGATTGGCCGAAATAATAAAGTACTATTTAATAAATTAAATAGCTTATTTTGTATTAATTGGGAGTTTGATTTCCTAAAACTTTTCCAACTAGTTAAAGCAGACGTTTGTTCTTACTTTCCTGCACTTTAGTATGGGTGATGTTACTGACTGGATCAGTGAGTTTTGTTTTTTTTAATATCTATATAATTTAGCATTTATTTATAGACTGTACTGTTAAGTTCAGACAGTTTAAGAAGTGCAGTCCACACACATTTTGAATAGGTCAAGCAACAATTTTGTTGCAATTTTCACTTCAAATATTGTTATGAAACAGGCTGATTTATTGCTTGTGTTAGGTGAAAAATACATGAGAAGAGGACCTTGCAACAATAATCGCATATTAAATCGCAATCGCAATATTGAAGAAAAAAAATCGCAATTAGATTATTTCTCTAAATCGTTCAGCCCTATATATAAGTATCACAATGATGGTACTATATGGGGCAGTATCAGATGGCAGCAATAACCTATTACTATTGAATGTTTAAGAATACTCAGTACAAGGTACTGTAAGACAGTATTCTAAACATGATTCTATGCATAAGAAGACTATGCAAACTGATTTCCCATGTTTGATTATGGTTATGTATCTATATCCAAAACTATGTGTTGATTATGGTTATGTATATCTTAATGGTACCATAATGAGCTGGTTTCAGACAACAAACCGGAATGTAAACCAACGGCAATTGTAAAGTTTGTAAATATGTTGAATGGGGGTAGGAATAAATAAGCACTGTTTGCTTCGGCCTACTCCTTTTCGGGCATTATTGTGTTTCCTTTTGACTAACAACCTGGAACTTGAAATTGCTCAAATAAACTAAACCAAACAAATATTCATTGTAGTGTGGCCGACGGAGGCAGACTACCCTTTACCAGCTGACAGCGCTAATCTCGACAACTGATGATTTACTTAAGATTAACAAAGCAACCCGTCAGTCCAAGGGAGATGGAAGTATTCAAATATCTTTACTCGCACCATCAAGAAAAGCGTCTTATTGCAGTTTGCAGCTTACTATGATCCTGTAACGGTGTTATAGGATCATAGTACACACATGGACTTATACTGATGGCAAGACAAACACCCAGAGAACCCACATGCATTCACAAAAGGCCTCTAACTCTATATCAAAACTCTGCACAACACACACACAGTATATAAAGAGAGCATTCTTGCTAATCACTTATCATTCTGAAGTTTATTGTCTGTGCAGATTTGCTAAATCACTGGCAGATGGCACTTTGATAAGTGTCTCTTTGTGTGGATAAGAGGCTTTAAATTTGAGAACACAACAATAAAACATCTATCTAATTGAGTTTCCAGATTATGAGCGACGGAAATAATATCATAATCTGCAGGCCATTTGCTAAAGAAATAATCGAGAAATAAATATGCATGTTTCTTCTGCTCCCTTATTATGTATCCCTCTGGTTTTCCTCCAACCAGCCAAAGATATACAGTAGGTGAAGAGATACGACTGAATGGTGGTCTAAAGTTAATGCAATACCTGAAAAGTTTGAACACGGCAAATATAACTCCACAGTTAAATGTATTTTGCCATTGGATTAAACAGACATATAATCCAAACAGGGAACTCTCTATGACTAAGAAATGATGCTCATTTTCAGTAAATAGGGGACGAATTTCCAATAATTCCAATCCTTTGATTGGGGTGTTGAATTTGTGCTTTCGTCTTCTGACAATATCATTCTGTCCAGACTCCATTATCTTCGAAGTTTGCTAAGCAGCACAGAATCTTTACTGCCCTGAGACCCCAGAGGCTTGAGCTATAGCACCACGCAGTTCATAGTTGTTGGCGGCCAACATGATCAAAATCAAAACTTCTCTTTTTCTATTGGACAGAAGGTCTTAAAAAAAAAACAAAAAAAAACAGCCCAAGTGGTTGTTTCAGTTCAGTTTTTCAGCAGCCACCATTTAGATTTAGAAGTGATAGATTAAACTTTAGTGGGAAAGGTCAAACCTTCGAAAATTTAGAAAAGTTACTCCCACGACTCGCGGCTTCTCACTTGGAGATAATGCTTCTTGGCCTCGGTCCTGGCTCCACTCCTAACCACATGCTCTATCAACATGGCCTTGCACTGGGTATGTCGTGTTTGCGATCCTAAAGAAAAGGGTGCGACCAGAGCAAAGAAATAGCCTTGTAAGAATGTGAAAAGCATTGTTATAATTTTTAGTAATGTAATAATGTTCAGCCACGTTATGTATCCAAAGAGGAGCTTTCTGGATATACTGAATGGTCAGGGTATCATTTTTTTGCTTTTGCGTCCAGGTTTTATTTTATTTTATTTTTTTTATTTTCATCTTGGAAAAATCTGAAAGAAAAGAGACAGAAACTGCTCAGAACAGGGGGAGAGGTAAACTGCTTTATGCTTCAGAAATGAAAGGGATTGTCGGAATAGCACTGGAAAGCTGAAGAAGAACCACTGTACATTGATTCCGCTGTAGCTTTTACGTGCGTTTCTTTGTCTGATCCTGGGAGAGAGAAAAGTTTGCCCTCAACTGGTTCGACAATGGGTGTATTTTTAAATGTGAGAGACGAATGATTTACAAGAACTCTTCTTGTAATACCTGACTCTATACTTGTTCACACGAGCAATAAATCCCAATGAGTGACGAACACTGCCAACCAAAACATTATGAAGAAGTGCAGATAAGTGCAAATAAATAGAAAACAATCTGACGGTTGTGTTACATGCCGTGTGAGAGGCACCTTTTCCAATAATTACCAGTTAAAAAAGAAAAAAAAGAAGAAAAAAAAGGAAATTACAATGTGACAACCGAACGTTTTGTCCAATCAGGGAACTTTCAAAACAAGAAACATTCAGAAAGACTATTATCTGGTATCTCAGCTCACTTTAAGAAAAATATGACTTTCTAATTGGGACATCAATACGGCCCAGCTAATCCTATTAAATGAAAAAGTCGGAAGCCATGGAAAAAAAAAAAAAGAAAAAGTCCAATTATGCAATGTCTGGGTTCAGTGAGATTTGCTACCAGAAGAAATGGGCAATTTAAGAGAGTGTCTTCATCTCGGCCCGTCGTGTTCATTAAGTCATTCCAACAATCACTTTCAACTATAACAGCTGGTTTGAAACAACAGATAAAATGAGTCCCTTTTTTCTCTCCCGCCGCTCAAGAAAATGTTGGTGTCATACGGAAAAATAGCTCTTTCTGGCCTCAGCTTGTTATAGTGGGGAGAATTCTTGAGGTTTTGTTTACCCCGTACTCCTTGTTAGGAAACATGATTTACCTCATTAATCTAAGTCCGCTGCCTGACTAACAAAAAACAAAAAAAGTCGCCATCTGGTTTGACTAACTGTTCTGATCTGGGGGTTTCTGCAGTTGGTCAGGTCTAGGTTCAGCAAAACACGATGTGCCCAAAGAATGAGTCCAGCTGCCTTAACGTCCTGAATTTCATCAGTGGATTTCTTCTTCCCTGATGGCACGCGCATTATTCCAAGATGACAAAGCCAGGATTCATTGGGCTCACACAGAGTCCAGAGCCGAGAATCTTTGGGATGTGTTGGAGACGGCTTTGCGCAGTGGTCACACTCTCCCATCATCAATACAAGAATACTGGCTCTTTCGACGTTGCAGAAGCTCACTGAGACAATGACGCAGCGAATGTGCTGTCACTAAAGCTAGATGTAAATAAAATAGCTCCTCCAGGCAAAATATGTTAAAGTTATGCAGGTTTGTACGTTAATGAGACATTTTAATCATCTCTTTTTGATGCAATGAAGAATCTAGATCTCTTTGTCAATAGGTAGAGGTCGTTTTAGTTCATCACATGCACTCAAGCCAGTACATCCTCTCTTGTATGCTGTAAAGAGCTGTTATTATATGAACTGTCATGTGATCATCTTGTGTATTGTAAAAAGACTTACTGTGTATATATATTATATCACGTGACCACTAACAGTCATCATTAGGTGATGTGTGTATATACAGGAGTGTCAGAGCCTCTTCCCTTGTCTCATGAAGGGCTGAAATGCCCCAAACGTCACCGTGGTGCCAATAAATGGGTGTCATGTTTTTTTTCCGCTAAACTAGATTAGATAGTTTCCCCTAAACATACGCATTCACAGGCCTGGTCACAAAACAATTCCAGCAATATTAATCCTAATGACCCTGTCACGGTGATGATGTCCCTGTAACAGTTACAACAATTGACACGCGTTTTTTACTGTTTCGATTTTCACACTTGTCAATTGTAACTCAATTAATCCTGATTCGAGGGACACCACTTGCCACAAAAATGTGTAAAATGTGTTACGCTTGCTTTTTTACATGAAGAAATATGAAATCTAGTCTAAATTTCTGACAGGAACTAAATAAAATATTCCCTTGAACATTTGACCCGTCATGAGGACAAGGTCTTTTGAAAGACTTGGGAAGTCTTCCTGACATATGGGGAAACCTATGTCCCCCATTATGTCAAGAATGGGGGACATGCTGCTGGAATATGTATTTGTTTGTTCAATTGCTCATTACTGCATTCATTTTTTGTTCATTGTCTTTATGTGTGTGAGTGTGTAATACAAAAATGGGCAAGAAACCTATTTTTGAAAAGAATATGTTTAATTCTTACTTTTGGCCTAACACACAATAACCATGTTGTCAAAAATATTGTTTCAGATTAATATTTAGCTTTCAAAACACTTAAACTCTGAAATATCGTACCTCATTCAGATTCTGACATTTGACCGCAGGAAACCTGGCAACCAATCCGCCCGTGACCCAGTCCAACACATTCACACACAGGCAAAAGGTGAGTATACTGAATGCGGGGCGTAGGATCTAACTGGCCACCTCCCAGTTATGAGACGACCAGACAGCGACCTGAGCCACCACACTCGACATCCATGTTCATACCGGCACGTGCGCCCGCCTGTCTCGAACACGGGCAGACGCCGAGCATACAGATATGAGCGCGAGGGCTGAGGAGAATTTTAATTGGCCAGGTGAAGCGAGCGGGGAAAAGGGGACATTAATGCTCGTTTAATGGAGTGTGAAGAGCCGCCTCTGTGCGCGTGGATATGAGAGGTCCAAGGGCCGGAGAGAGTATTTTGTGTAAGCCACTGAAATGTGACAGTTTGAGCACTTGCCTTTTTGTGTTAGCTTAAGCCCGAGATTTAGCGCCGTGTGCAGGAGAACGATACAGGCCATTACTGTCAGGGAACGTTATTATAGCCACATAGCCCAGTGTACATTCGGAATCCGTGTTTCTATAATCCGCGGGAAAGTACAATGCGTTTGCTCAACTTTGAAACGATAAGGCGGCCTAATGCGCCTTTCAAATGCGCATCCAGAGTGAACTCAAGAAGGTTCAGAGTTTTTCAATAAAAAATGCGCTTCTGAAGTTTTTCAGAGCAAATATCAAATAAACGGTCGCGGGATTTGCAACAGAGGGATATTTTCTCTTTTTGTACGTCTGTGTCTCGTGACCCGATTTGATGTCGAATTTTTTACAATTCTGTCCAAGTAGCGAACACCTCTGGACCCGAAAACGAAAAACTACAGCGGTCCAAAAAGAAGCCGTAGCACATTGGCATTGTTAATATCAGCACATGCAGCGGCTTCAGTGGGTCAAAGCCGGAATAAAACAACAGCCTTTTATCCATTTAATCAGCTGCAGTGGGAGCTATAGAGGCCCAGGAGGGTAAAAGATAAAAACGGATGAATTAAGGTTTAGTGAGTACAATTCCTTAATAAAAGTACAGCAATACACGGCGGTCACAATTCAAACTGCAACTTAATTTGCAGCAAATTATTTACAACATTGAAATTGGCATCTAGACATTCACATTTTTGTTTTATGTTAATAAGACATATTTGCTATTCATGCTGCTTTAAAAAAAAAAAAAAAAAATAGAAAAAAAGAAAGTAAAAAAACATTGCTTGTCAGATTTTGAGGATGCCTTTAAACTATAAAGATGGTTTTGACGATGTGAAAGAATTCCAATGAGATGAAAGATCATGAACATTTTATTAAGTGGACGTGCGTCTCGCTCGAACATATTTCTCCCCAAAACTGATGCTATTTTGGGGGCAGTATTATCAGCCAGTTTGTGTCTTTCAAGATTCAAGATGTCGAGGAACACGATAAGTAAGCGTTAAAGCTCTGCGTGGAAGTGTGAATGTGTACTGCAGATGGGGCCGCATTAATATTTAACCTCTCCAATTGTGGTCCATTCAGTGCCCTTGACCTTATGGCAGCAGAACCGCTCAGACACGATTCGACTTCTGCAGAGCGCAGGAACAGACAGGCAGGCTGATTACACAAATACAGTGGCGCTCGAAAAGCTGTTCCCGAGTCAGTCCTGTAAAGCCCCCTCAGACACGCCATCTCTTCGGCGCCCGCTTGACTTCTCCCCTCCCTGCATTGTATCCCGTTGTCTTGTATCTGTCCATTTCACTCCTTGCCCCTCTGCGCCGTCTCCCCGGCTGTTATTTGCGGCGTCTATTGTGCATCAGACAGCAGAAAGCGAGCAGTCTCTCTCGGCGTTTCATTCAATTCAAAGGCCGGCATATTTCAGCCCCGTTGGCAGACTTTGCGTGCGCGACGTGGCAAGCTTGAGCTGCAATCAATTCATGCTTGGAAGTTGTCAGAGCGTTCCTAAATGCAAAGATACGCCGAGTTTTGTCTCGCAAAAAAAAACGCGTCAGAACACGATTGTTTGTATTCAGCACAAGTAAGAAGTGCCATCATTATGAATCACAGAAAAAGGACCGTCAGAAAATATTATTTAAATGTACGAATATTTACGAAAAGCAATCTATGACAGAAGTAAAGAAAACAACAGGAAGCTCAAGGTAAAAAGGCCCCAATAGGTTAAAACTAGTGTGCCGTATTTCGCGGGCTATAATTTTTTTCATAGTTTGGCTTGGGTGTGCGACTTATACTCAGGTGCGACTTATATTTCACGTTTGTTATTTTCACACTGGCAGCCGCTAGAGGGCGCTCTGGCCTTGTGTACCAGTATATGCTCCTCCTGTATGGTTGTAGAATGACAAATAAAGCACTTACTTACTTACTCACTGTACCACTGAAAATGTAAAAAAAAAAAAACTAATGAGGGACTGGCAAAAAGCAGAGGTTACTCTTACGGCGATGAAAACAAAACAAAAAAGCTAATCGCGGGGTAAAAGCTAGATGGCCATAGCCAGGGGAACGAGTTTGCAAAGTGTCTGCTTGAACAACGTGCTGCCGGGAGAGGTTTGTCAACGGTGCGGTTACGCCTAAGGCTGGTGCGACTTATATATGTTTTTTTTTCTTCTTCATTATGCATGTTTTTGCTGGTGCAACTTATACTCCAGTGCAACTTATAGTCCGGAAAATACGGTAGATTCAGAGGTGCCAAACTGAATCTGCACCACTGTGATAGAGTGGAAAAATAGCAGCTATACGGCGCCCTTAGAGGGTCAAAACTCTGTATATCTTTGCTTACACAGCCCCGGTTTAAACCAAACAGTGTTTAAACCACAGCGGCCCACCCCCTTTTACCTCAAAGTATACACATCTATATAGACATACACAAGGCTCATGACAGGGCACACCATATCTCTCTCCCTCCGCGCTTATCTCCAATGACAACTTTCTAGGCCAAGCTATTGTTTTCACTGTTTATCTGAACCCCGGGCTGAGGCAGTTTTTTCTTTCTGCTCCCTTTCATAGACTGTGGCTATGAAGTCAAAAAAGAAGGGAATGCGGTGCGCCCAGGAATGCAGCGAAGGCGGCTCGCGACGTGGATGTTTTGTTTAAGCTTTCTGCAAGGTCCCCGGTTCTGTCGGAGACCGCTAAAGGACATGCGGCGAATTGAATGGACATTTCGTTTCTTCCCACATGTACAGGGTAAAGGCCAGTGTGACGGACAAGGTTTTATTCCTCCTTACAATGGCGATAGAGGACGAATACTAATTGAAAAAAAAATATCATATAAATTGTATTCAATGGAAGATTGTTTGCTAGTTTCCACTGACAACATTATAAACTGGTAGTTAAAATAGAGGCGAGCTGGAAATATTGAATACTTATGCCCTATATTTTCTTCATAACTTAAACATAACTAGTTTATTTTAACCACTACAAGACAGATGAATGCTTTTAAAGCCTAACTTAGCATTAGGCATAAAGTCCTTTTCCTGAAAGTTCCTTTAACCTGTTACTTGCCGTCCCCCTGATCAGGGGGGTAGGGTTACGATTAGGGTTAGGAAATGTGATGCAACTTGTGTTTCACATATCTCACACATATTTTTTAGAAACTAGAAGGTCTTGGCTTTCAAATGAGGTATCACACTGGCATATAGGCTGTAAGCCCTCCAGTCAATTCGCCTTTAGATTTGGATATAACTAACACTAACCCTAACCCAAAGCTGGCAGGTAAAAGGATGTTATATTTTTCTGTTTATTTAAACACTTTAGAACCTATTAGCCTTGATAAATTAAATAGTGTACCCCACATGTTAAGATTTGATAAAATAGACCAATAAAAGCAGGAGACAGTGTTGAGGGTAACATATTACAAAAGTAACAAGTTATAAACAATATATAACTTTTTTCAGTAACTAAGGAACATAACATATTACCTAAACACAATACAGAAATATTATAGTCATTACAATTTAAGTAACTCAAGTTACAAGTGCAATTAAATGGTTTGTATTGTACAAAGAAAAACTGCCCAAATAAAATGCACTCATACCAAATCATGTTGAATCCTGGTGTATAAGTCCTGCAGTTGTGTGTGGCATCAGAACAAAACACGAGAGAATGGGAAAAGTAGACGCTGTGTGATATAGGCCCTTTAAAAATATCCTCCACTAGTGTTCAGTTAGCATGAATTAAGACAGGGTATACTGCAATTTCAGAAATCACAATGCATTGAACGTAACCCCCTTCAAACCTCCAAAATGTGCAAAACACAGTTGTAAAAAAATGCACCCTAAGTGTAATCCATATAAATAACACATTACATAATACAGAAAAAATGCACAGTCATCAGAGTTCGACAGGGAGGCATATACATCACGGTTAAGATCTTTTCAGTTTTGGCGTGTGATGCTTGCCGTTATATATACACGCAGACACATCCAGAACTACCAATATACTGTAACCATTACCGCCGTGGCGACATAAATCAGCTGGATATTTCTCAGTTTCCCCATTTCACTTTGTGCCAGAGGGTTTCTACAACTACTCAATGTACCGTAACCGTGTGAAGCATGCAAGAAACCGAAGATGTAATGTCCTGGCTTTTTAAACACGGGGAGGAGCAAGTCGAAATGGGCTGCATACTTACTGCGGTCAAGGAAAAAAAAAAGAAAAAAAAAAAACTGCTATGGATATTGCAAAACCATCCAGCCTTACCACAAGAGGACCCTTGGCAACTCAACATGTAGTTAGGGTAAGGGAATTGATGGCTTTTTAAACTCATTGTGTACACCTTAGCCTTTGTATTTGTGTTGTATCACCGAAAATAATGTCTACGTCTCAAAAATACCTTTTGGCCTTTCAGAAATGTAGAAAGACTGTCTAAATAGGCAGGGTTACTAAAACGTGCACAAATGAAACAAAACCAAGCACCACTCCAGGTATGTTTTTGATGAGGACACTGTATACATGGTCAAACGCTCTTTGCAAAGGCCTTTTACATTTTATCTATTCATTCTCTACTAGAGCGACTGTGGTCAGGCGTTGATTTCTTTCGCCATTGCAGTTTGGTCGAGGACATGCCTGCTATGAAGCCAAAAACTTAACGGAAAGAATGCATCGGACCCAAATTTATATCATTTTAACGCGGAGGGAAATGGCCCTCTGCAAGACAAAGGCAAAGAAAATCTACGAGTCCGTCCTTTGACAAATTATTCACATTGTTTGACTCTTAATAATTAAACAAGGGCACGCAGCTAATGAGAAAACCGCTAAGGACAAAAAAAGAGAATGAGTGAAGAAAAGGAGAATTAACAATCTGGATTTTTTTTCTTTCGTCTCTGGCAAAGCATATAGGCCAGTTTGGTGTGTTCCGCTCCAACAAAGCGGGTGTCCTAAAAATCCCCCTTCCATTCGACACTGTCCACGGGGCGAGCTCAAAGACCGAGCGCTGACTAAAACACCACGGTCGGGGTAATCCTCTTCTCACTGGGATTTGCGGTTACTCAACGCGTCTCAGGACACGCAAGAGCTTTGACTTGGGGGGGAACAAGGCTGGAAATTTCACTTTGACTTATTTTGTTAGAGAACAAGAAAAAAGAAACGGCTTGCACATACTTTTGGTAAAATATGTTTGTTACCGTTGTATTAAAAAAAAAATGTTTGATGGATATGAATTTTATTGCTTTCAAATACCTACTGTATTTTATAAGAATGGCGGCAATTAGTGAGGCAAGTTAAAACATTAACCAATCTGCCTGTCTGCAAGATTTTATGAAGGTTCTGAACAACACTTTTATTTTATGATTATGTTTTATTAAAGGAGAACTAAGTAACTTATGCCCCTATTGGCCACAAGCGCCACTGCAGCTGTTGAGGCATATTGCGTTTTTTTTTTACTCATTAATTGTCTGTGAGAGTAAATACTATGCTGACAGAAGAGACAAATGGAGAAAGGGATATTGTGCCACAACCCAATGTCACAATGGAGGTATTTTTTTCCCGCTCAAACTTGACTGTAAATACTGCTAAAGTGGCACTAGCCCACAGTTAGCTTTGCCCGTTAGCCTGTTAGCTTCTTCTGATCGCGATAAACCAAATAGCAACGTTTTGCAAAATGGTCTTCACCATCCGAAAGCTCTAGATAGAATACAGTCAGGACTTGCTTGTACCATGTCGTAAACCTCAGAAATGTGAGCCAAAAGGGATTTTGTAACTGAAAGCAGCGAGCGAGATGTTTTCCATTAGTGTGTCTTGGAGCTGCCGTGTCGGAGCAGGGAAAGTTGCATGTGTGGTTTTCTGGCCAGAGACACCAGGGGGAGATGAAGATCATCCCCAATCCTCCTATTACCCTCAAAGGGACCAAGAAAATTATTTATCAAGGTGAAAACAAGTTCTGCTTTAATTTACTGCAGCAAAAGCAAAGAAGTAATGGAGGGGTAGCAGGACATCTATCCTTGGCCTAAAATGTATAGAAAACTGATTTTGAATCGTGTTTTCCTATTGCTAGATTTTAAATAAACATATAGTTTTTCTGTGAATGCAAGTCTGTAGCATGTTTTACTTAAATCTATTGGTGGTAGTGCCCCAGGATAGACCACTTTCATGAGTATACAAATGGTTCCATAGAGTCATTTTCCATCTCTTACAGAGCATATGACGGTAACAGCATGGCAACGAAAGCCAATGCAATTCTCATTACCTCATTGATCATGGCAGTACTTTCAGAATATATTCTTTACAGTAGTAGAGCAGAGCATGAGAACTGTCCCTATAGTCTACACGCTGGCATATACCAAGTGTACAGAAAAAAAAAAAAGCATTTTAAATTGCGTTTCCCCATATTGCCATTCTTCTTTGGACTGCTTCAGAAGATATCACAAAGACAATAGGACCCTGTGAAGCTCCAAGAAAATCCAATACATTACAAATCAGACACTATCTTGGGCCGGGGAAACTGGGGCCTGGAGAGAGCATCTTCCAATCCACATATCATGCCCGCACAGTTATTTATTTTAGACACTGAACCTTCAAAGAGCAGTCTGTGTACATAAGGGGAGCGCGTATAGCCACCATGTCCTCTAGCTGATTCTTGTGGAACAGCGCTGCCGGGTGGTTTCATCAATTAGAGCCATGACGCACAGGAAACCACAAAGAAATAGACGATCGCATGAGCAGCAGATGCCCCACTGGGTTTGGGGAAGATGTATGAGGCAAATAAGCTACAGCTGAACACCGAAGATTCTATTGGGACCTCATGTAATGTAGTTATGTTTATGGTAATGTACCTACAGGAGCAAAGGCATACAACTGGTAGCGTAATAATATCAACTTCAACAAAAACGTGTGTGGGGGAAGACAAAGTAAAAGGTGTAAATACCAAATGCAAGTCATGACCTGGTTGTGACTTGCGTTTGGTATTTATACCGTTTACTCTGTACCTGGTGTCTGAGCGCTCGGCTGCAGGAGCTTTATAACCTGCTCCTTGTAAAGATTAACAACGGCGAAGGACTTGAGTACAGGCGGTAATACAGGCCTAAATCCTCAGCCACTCGAGGGTATGTGAAATGGAGATGGACGCCGGGAGTGCAATAGTAATGAGAGTCAAGTGACCTCTTGTTCGGGCCCTTCTTAATATTATGGTTCTCGGCTGCTCTGTGAACCTTGCATTTCCAATACCGACGCTGGGTTAATAGCCCATCTTGTACTATATAATTCTGCATGCATGCTTTGGAATTCGTTGACACGCCACTTAACCATATAATATAAAAAAAACATATATTTTTTACCCCCCCCAGTGTTAACAAGAAAATTAAACGTATTATTCACACTGTTAAAACTCTTTGTAGACACTAAGCTAATGCACAAATCAATATAGAATTAATTGTCACACCAGCTCCCTTATGTCACTTCTGTACACAACTCCAGAGCCATCTTAATTGCAACCATATGAGACGTCACTCAATGAGCTCGTTCATATAGAGATGCGAGTCTGATAACTGAACCTGTTCATCCTGATAGAATTAAGCGTACTTACTTATTTGCATATATTTTACAATGAAAGCGTTTTTTTTGCGATACACAATTATGTATTTTTCTTTGGGATTTTCTTAGAGCGATGTTACCAGGATGACGCCATACCAACTGCAGGTTCTCAGATTTTGCCGCTCCCCATCCCAACAACTGGGCATGCAGTCTGATCACATAGTCACAATCACGTCCTGAGATGACTAACAATATAGCTCACAGTACCTATTTTACCGGGAAGGGGGTGCACAGACATCACGTTGCCAGATTTTGGCCCCACCCCATTCTAACAATGGAAGGGGTCACAATCATGTGGGGGTCTTATGGTCACCCCCGACCCACTTTCTCCACCCGTCTTATCGGAATAATGGGTGCAACTTCTAAAAAATGTAAATGTACTTTTTATGTATCATTAATTAGCTCACAATTGTTGAAACATATTCACTTTCTTTTATATTTTCATGTGTTCATTTAAACATGTGCACAAAAAAAAAAAAAAAAGTGATTTATTACTGAATTGCACTGCAAATTAAACCGTTATCCACTCACTGCATCGACTGAATTACGCATTCAGATAACAATAAAAATGTCATATCCTACCCCGCACGTATCACAGATGCCTCGAGGTGGAACAGCCACTGTAACAAACCGGGATGAAAGGCTGAATAACAACACAGATGGGAAATGCCTGCGGGAAACGCGCCCTGTCTAGTCATCTGTCGAATCGAGGTTGCCTTGTTCGAACCGCCAACCCGCCTGATCAAAGGAACAACAACTCGGATGGAATTACAACGATATATTTGTATACCCCGACCGCAGGTTTCGTCCTGAACGGTGGATAAACGCAAGTGAAAACTGCCAAATAAATAAGAATTCACCTCGGAGCTGTTAACCTCCACATCACTGCATCCATAATGTATAATATTTAAACACATCACGAGATATGACACACACACACACACACACACACAAAAGAAGGCAAAAAATAACCCACTGACTGTTCTTCCACTTTTTAGGACAGGGCAAGATTTTTCCATTGATTTGCATAATTGAGTTTAAATGCTGGTTGCCCTTCTTGACACAGTTCTCTCTGTTTAGCTCGTCTTTGTCCAAAAAAGAGCACTCAATCATAGCTCAAAACCTTCCAATCCCGAAATTCAAAAACCTCTACAATAATGCGGAAGGGCTAATGTCGATGTTTTTCATCTGTAAATGGCCTCTGCGCATCACACTTGCCCAAAACACTTAGGGCCTTTATTAGACCCACTTAACCACCGCACCCCATCGGACTTGGGCAATTCTCTGTAAGTCACGCCTAATGGTCACACACAGGTTATAGTGTCATTACTATCTCAAGCCCCAACACAGCGAGAAGTATTTTGAGAGGCAATTTCTGTCATTCGCCGACCTCTTTGCTTCGGCTATCAGTATGCAAAATACTGGCCCACATTTTATCCAAATGGGCAGCCAGTTTGCATTTCCACAGTGGCTTGCCTGTCTGCAGGCTGATTCCATTACTTATCGCCTATTTTTTCACGGCAGTACAATTAGCATTCAGAACCATTCCTCTCGATTCCTATGAGATGTCTCCTTATTTGAAGATGATACGCGCCCTCCAGCTCGTAGGAGAGAGTGAGCGAAGAGAAAGACACTTGGGTTATGACTGATGGATGCAGATGAGTACGCGCTACTTCCATGCAGTCAATGGCAAGAAAGGAAACTTTAACCTCCTGCCCGACCCCATGTGTGCAAACACGTGCATTTTCTCTTCACAATCTACAGCAGCACTGAAAGCTCCCTGAACAATAAAGCACACTTTAATCATGCAAGGATGATATGTCTTGCCTGAAGTAAGTAAACAGTTGTCTCTGCCAACAAATTGACACCAGCTAATACGATTTATTTGATAGATCAGATGTAGAAGGCAGTGTTACTAATGCATGCAAATATAATCATTTGTCTTACAAGTCTGACAATGCTCTTCCGGCCTCTGTGAGGTGAATATTTTCACAATGCGTGTCCTCAAGCCAGCGTTTCAAGGTTAGACGCTTGCTTTTGTGCCATCTTCAAGAAGTGCACTAACCTAATGGAAATAATGGGAAGTTCTCGTCACAATGTCCGAGATTGAGACAGCCGGGATTATGTCAGATAAAGAGTACATTCCAAGATCAACCGGATTCCTTCCGCAGACTATTTTCTCCATGATATAGTGTCGTATGACCGCGCAAAGGATGTTACAAATCTGGAATTAGGAAGGATGGCAGCCAATCTGACACTAATGACATTCTGACCCCCTTCAACCATGCCTCGACCACAGTGGTGCAGCGGTTAAGACTCCGGCCGCATGCAAGAAAGGCTCCCAGGCCAAATAAGACCTTCTCGCGTGGAGTTAGCATGTTCTCCTCATGCCTGCGACTGAGTAGGATCCCCTCAAGGTCCTCCTTCCCCTGCCACTACAAAAAAAAAACAGGACTGAATCTCAGCTGGGTGATGTGTTTTGCCCGCGGACACAACAGCAGCTCCAGTAAAGTTCAAGAGATCTAAAGCCAGGCCGCAAAATCAAGCCAAAATCTAAATTTGGACCTTCTGACCACGAGATACGCCACAATGCGATCGTCTGACATTTGAATCCACTGCCATTAACCACTTTTTCCATAACAGACGGCTTTACCGGGTAGATTTCTGGTCTGAATAGCAGACCTTGAAATAACCCAAATGGCCCTGTGTTTTTAATGCGCCCACACGCACAAACAGAGCCCACACTTGCGCCGTGCAGCCATCGACCCCGTGTCCCATGAGTCATCCGCTGCGCCCTCATTTATCAATATTAGCAGTGTGCGGCGCTTTCCAGTCTAAAAGGTAAGTAGACTAAGGCACACATGCGCGCCAACTCCTGCACGCTTCCTTATCCTGAGCCGGCGGATAGGATAGAGACGGGGGACATTAGAGCGGGGGAGACGCACTTCATTGCCAAGCGCTCGGCTTTTTTTTTTCAACGCAACTGGAACCCGCGCGGCTCAAGCAAGAGAATTTGATTACACCCTGCGAGGTTCTATTCTCATTTAATTTTCCCTTTTAGTCAGCAACTTGCACTTGTATCCTTCTGCAACCCTCCATACTCTTACCTTTACATCTTTCTTTTTATTTTTTGTTAGCACGGCACATTTTCCCTTCCACTCTCGCCCGCACTTCTACAAGCTTATTCTCCAGGTCCTGATGAAAAAGTAATAGGGCTTCTAATGGCTTCAATTCCGTCGCACGGGTGAGCCGCTGTGTATTGCATTCTTGGAGATATAAAGCCATTCTGAAACAGAAATGTGTGCGCGTTCAAGAACACATTGAAAATTCCCATTGTCTTTTTTGTGTTGCATTGCCCATACTTGTATATTTATGCATGCGGAAGTCCCATGTGAGTTCGCGCAACCACTTAGGACCATAGTTCCGTTGAATACGAGGTAGTGGTGGTTGATCTCGCCTCTACACCGCACTAACCCGTAACCCCCGCCCTTGGACCATCGCAAGGGGTTGCTTAAGGCTATAAAACTGTCACTAAAGCAACCTGGCTAATCATACTGCATGGGGGGGGGGGGGGGGATACTGAGAAGGTTAGCTCCTCTACGACCCCCTTCGTTGCGTCTTTCAAGTGCCATAGATCCACAATCACCCCCCGGTCTCCCAGCATGCATCACTAAAGCACACCCAATATGGTCCCCGGGATGCAGGTCCACTGAACCCTTTCTACTCGGACGAACCCTCGCCGCGCCTCACTGGAATGAATAGGCGTCGTAAATATCACAGTTTTTTTTTTTTTAAAGGACAGGCCACGAGAAAGAAGGAAGAGGGGACTTTGGAGAACTTTGTCCGGACCTCGTGTACGCCTAACAATGCAGTCCATTGTGAGCGCACGTTTTCAACACGTTCAGAAGCACTGCCACCAAAGAGAAGACTGGAATATCAACGGGTAATGCAATACAAGAACTGCATGCATCTTGGAACATGGTAACAGGTCTAAACTACAGATTTAATTGATTTTTGGAAAGACAGGGGAGGGTTTATGTCAGTGTTGAAGTGTCGCATATCTACAGTATACAGGCATAATATCTCATAGGCATTTCTGGAACAGGCCATTTGCATGTTAAGCGAAGACGGTCATAGACAGTGCCATAAGATTCTACGGCGTTCCTGCAAAAAACTTCAGAACATAACATCGTGATAATAGGCGACGTCAAAGCAACTGGATTCTTGGCCTTGAGTTTTACAATGAGCATGATGAACAGTAGAGCAAGAGCAGAGGTCTCATCTGATCCACTTGCACACTTTCTGGCCAGCGTTTTGTTTTCAAGTGTAAGAGAAGAAGCCAATTACTACGCTGCAGGAGGAACTTTCTTCACGTGTTGATTCGAAGCTCATTTAAGAACCAATTCCGCGTAAGCATAATTTGATTCTGATTGCAAAAAAAAAAACGATATTGTCTATGGATCTACAGTCTGTATTCAAAGCCCTCATTCAAAAACAATTTATTTCATCCGTCTATTTTATCAGTCTGCGAATGCGTAACGCCAACGATTTCTCAAAATGCATAAACTGTTGTTGTTGGCAGTGCCGGTGCCGTTTTCTGTAATACAATTTTACAATAATCATTAAACCGACAGTAGAAGCAGGGGCACATCCAATCCAAGTGTGGCAGTGGGTAATAAAAAAAATTATGTGTTGCTAGTTATTTGCACCTCAGTGTTACGGGACAGGGTATCATGAATCTCCAACATCAGGTAAATTATTATGAGGTGTGCGCATCCAGTAGTCTGGGTGCACTGTCCAAAAAACATGAATCAATGCAAAAAATAGCGGGTCCTCCGATTCAACAACAGGGAGTTATCCAAGTGACTACAGATTTAATGGAAGACACGGTGCCAGTCTCTAAAAACAATGAAATGAAGATGGAAGTTAAAGGAAGGAATAATAGCTCATTGGTTACATGTTTATAGAGGCCTTTTGCCAATCTACAAAGACAACTATAGAAATTCCTTAAGGCGGTTTTGCTGGTTGAGTAAATAGCTGGTTATATTCCAAGCTTATACTTTGCTTTACCACATTTCCAAGTGCATTACTACCTGCCGATCTACCCCTACAACGGCTGCACTTGATCGAATAATAATACTGCATCTTGGCATCTATAAACTCAGCATTGAGAGGTCTAATTACGGCTGAAATAGACAGTAAGTGGATGGAAGAGGCCGTCAACTATAAGGCAGTGCTTTTGAGAATCCCTACCCTGAAACCCCTACTTTTCAAAGGCATGCTGGATGGAGGTAATGGCTCCGAAGTGACACATACCAAGATGGGCCGATGGCAGCGTGGGAGTGCCATGAGAACATAATGCCCAGAGATGGTCACCTCTGCAGGTTGTGCCATTACTGGGGACAGGCCCGGGTCGGAAAGGTCCCTAAAAGGTCCGGCAAACTACTGTGTCATCCGTATGGCTGCGGAAGGCCGTTTGGATAAGTGGATTTGACAACCCCGCTGTGGTGAACTCTCCCGGCAGGCAACTTACTCTTACAGGCACACCGTTTATGTAGTCTGCGATCTGTCCGCAGGGATAGGACACGTGCCATGTGAGTTTGCATGCAGTTTTTTATTATCAAGTTGCAAGGTGAATCCGTGCTGTAATGGCATTTTGTGAAAGGGATACTTCAACAGACAATAGACACATGCGGTTCCTGAAGGTTGTATCTCTTTGTCACGGATCCTTTGGCTGAGTTTGATACAACTTCGGCTTAGAATGAAAATTAAGTAATAACCTCCATGTGTGTATTTTGTCCTCAAGTTTGGTGTGTTAAAAGCTGGACATTGGCATACGAGTTTTTATCATATTCGCAAATTGTAGCGTGGTAAACATAAAAAAATGTGTCCCATGATGCATTTATGAACACACGCTAATCCTATGGGGTCTAAGGATAATTTCGGGGGCCATTTTTCTCACCTGGCTCTCCTTTTTGTTTTGACGCTTGCCTAAAGGAAGCCGACGGCGCAGATAGAGGTATGAGGTAGCCAGCCTGGACTTACGACAGCTCATGTCGAACGTAATGAATTTGACCTGGACTTGGATTGGAGTTAACGTGGCGCCTAAACAGCTAATGTATTTATTGAAGTAGAAAGAGGACTCCTCCCCAGTGCAGCTCAATCCAAACTACGCTCTACATTTAATCAATGCGGAGGCCAGAGTAAACCATCCTCCGCACTCATATCGATGGCATCATTTTACAACTCACTACTTCTCCCTCACCATTTGAAACCAGAGAAAGAAGCACATGATCTGATTTGTGTTACTTATTAAGTCTGCAACCTTGGTAGCAGTCCTGGGTAGTCATTGTATATAACATACAACATTTACTATTTAATTGTGGTTGTTTATTTTACATTTCCTGCCTATTTGCACACCCTGAGTTTTTATAAGAGCTGAATGTAACAGGTAAATTTCACCATTGTGAGATTAATAAAGGCAAAAAACATGTGAAACAGCAACAAAACAGGTGAAAAAAGAGCAGCTCAGGTGACAACAATCGAGTCCTGACAAGAACCAAGAAATACGACCATATTAGTCCAGTGCTCCGGTTTCTGCACTGGCTTCCTGTCACTCAGAGAATAGAATTTAAAACATCTCTGCTTGTGTACAAGTCTTTTCATGGTTTAGCACCAAAGTCCATCTCTGACATGTTAGAGCCGTGTGAACCATCTCGGGCCCCGAGAACTTCAGGGAGGGGTCTCCTGGTGGTTCCCAGAGTCAATAATAAACACGGTGAGGCTGCGTTTCAGTTTCATGCAGCTAAAATCTGGAACAGAGGATGTGAGACAGGCCTCAACTCTGACAATGTTCAAATCCAGGCTGAAAACAGCTCTTTTTACCCGAGCATATGAAAACTGAAAGTATTTTATCTGCACTCTTGCCTTTTACTGTCATTGATTAACTTTATGTTGATATTTTATTGATTGATTTGATCTTTTTTCTTGTAATTTTATGCAACCGTGAAGCACTTTGAATTGCCTTGTGTATGAATTGTGCTCTACAAATAAACTCTATTTTTGTCTCGCCTTTAGTAAAAACAAATGTGCGTTTGTGATTTGTACAGTGCTCAGTACACAAAATAATACGTAAAACAATAAAACCAGGTTTAAAATGAAACATGTTTTTTTCTTCCCACTACATACACTACAGCTTTCATGGACACATTGTCACATCCGTCCACATCAGTCCTGTCATGGCGGCGCACAATACAGACCTGTATATGGAAGCTTGACAGACCATTATGCTCAAAGCTCCCGATACACACGTAGGCCAAGTCGAAATGTTGACATATTTACATAATGGAAGGGACTGCGGCTTATGGAGGTAATGGAAGAACAGAACATGCAATTACTGCGGTCCCCAAACTGTGACATACAGACAGCTTTCCGTTCATCTACAGTATGTCCGCACTGCCACGAGATGAAGAAGGGGAAACAAAGACCGGACCGGACGTTTTAGACTTGCAATTGTATGGCTTGTGCCGTATAGTATTTATACAATACTGTATGTTCGAGGAAGGCATTTTCCTCAGAACTCCAGCTCTCCAGGTCACTCAACATACAAACCACATAAATCCCCGGTGCATGAGTGCCGTCATACAAAGCGAGGAGGCGGCGACTGACCTGTAGTGTCGAGGTTCTGCAGACCTATTTTCAATAGTATTCTGAATAATGCATGGAATATTGGGCAACATTCAGCTCACAATAGCTGAATTTAAGAAGCTGATTAAAGAGGATATTATCTGAAACTGGAGTCACTGTCAGAACAGGATTCACCAGGGAAAAAAAAAAAGTTCATATATAATAGAAAGAACTTTATTGATATTACAAACCTTTTTATCTACACTGCATGCATTTGAAAATCCCAAGGTTAAGTCGAACCAGGGTTACATTGTATGCAAAAGCCTAGCGGAGGACATTAGACTTATTTCAGCTCAGCCTTTCCGATTTGCTAATTGTGATCATTTCAATTGTGATTTGGAGTGTCATTCGGACACCTACAGCACTTCTTTCCCCACTCCTCCTGCTTTCTCTCTCTCTCTCTCTTTTGTGTTGTCTGTTGCAAAATGCCAGATGCCGAACGCAGCTGGCAGCACTACACAGACGAGGAGTGCCGTGGAGAAAGACAATGAAAGGGAAGATGGTTCACTTTGGGGCCGAGGCGCGGGATCACTCTACAGGACGCTACAGGAAGAGGAAGCTTATATTCAGGCTACAGCTTAAAAAGAAAAAAAAGAAGCCAAACAATTCACTCAGCAAAGGTCAGGTGTGGATCTCAAAGCATGCCAGTGTTTTAATGCGATGGTATAAAAAAAATAAAAATAAACATGAATGACTAAGAGTGAGCAAAATGTTTAAAAGGCAGGATTACTCACAATGGCAGGGATGTTGCTAAAAAATACCAGGGTATTTCAAACTATAAAACGTAAAAAGACAAAAGACACTTCCTCTAATTCGATGTCTCACCTCATGTTTTGGTCTACTGCTTTGTTTATGTGTCTGGGGACATATAGCAGTGTATTAGGGCGGTCAAGACGGGACTTTCACTCTCAAATGAAAACCATGTTGTTGTAGTGGACATCGACAAAGAAAAAAGAAAAAGTTAATAAATAAATGCAAAATCTTTCAGCATATACTATACTGTGATACTTGAATCGATTGCGCCGCTTCATTGTAAAGTGCGCAGCTTCCCGAATGCGCCGTTCGTGTTCTCTTTCACATCGTCGAAAACACCCGCCGTCAGAAAGGGGGGAGTTTGCGAGTGTATGTTCGGGCGAGGCGGGGATATCGATTGGCGTTGACAGGGTGGGAGAGCTCTAAATATTTCAGGAATCACTCACGGGCCGGACTAAACTGGAGGTTCAACGGTGAATAAAACGTGGCTCTCCGATCGGGTCACTGTATCTTGTCGTGTCAAAAGCAGGATTTAAAGACAACAAGTGGGTTGATCGCTAACGAAAATATTCATTTTTAAAGCTAAAACGTTATCAAATGTATGTATAAAACACTTTAAGAATAGAGTTTGTCATCAGTATACGTTGGAAACGATTATAGCAACAAATAACAGAATAATTGAGCATGAAAAGAAATGGCATGTCTGCTTACTTGAATTAGAGATATACATATTGGGTGTACTTGCTATGCCACTTGTTTTGTTAAATGTTTTGCCAATTATATGGCATTTTGTTTATGGGTTTTTGATTGGTATTAGTGATTTCATCTTATTTTGTTTGGGCTTCCTTTCTGTTTATAGTTTGTGTTCCTGTCAAAATACTAAATGTGTGGATGATTGTGTTTGTGATTGTGGTATGAATGCAAGGGGGAGTGGCTGGGGTTGGGTGGGGGATTTAAAGTTGGTCTTATTTTATTATGTAAAAAAAATAAAAAAATAAATAAAAAATAAAAAACGAACATTGGCTGTTGTTGTTTGGACTATGTATGTTTTTATCCACAAACAACCGCCTACTGAGACGCCCCTGAGGCAATTTGTAATTTTAATCACGCATTTCATTTGCTTCTATTATCGAGTTTGCTCAGTTCCAGCGAAGACTGCTCGAATTGTTGAATATTCATGTGGGACGAGCGACAATCTGTCCCGCCCGAACCTAACAACAAATTAGTTGAAATGAGTTCCACAGCGCGGTCGCTACTTCATCGAGGACGAATTGGAGTGAATTAAGCAAATGTTGATTGGTTTTAAAAGAGTCGGAGCAGCGTCGACAAAAGGGATATTATTTCAGGAGGAGGCGTTCCCTGTGAATGGGGAATCGCGCGATAGGTTTGACTTCGATATAAAGCGTTTGGTAAGAGAAGAAGCTCCGGATTTTGCATCAGAAAAGCGTCGACGCTGAGGCTAATGCTAATGTTGCTATGAGTTAGAATGATGGCGAGAAGCAGAGCCGGCAGTTGCCACTTGTTACGGCAACATAAGATATATTGTTTGTAAAAATCAGTATATACAGCAAATCACGGCATGTATTCAAACTGGGAAAATGCTCGCGACGAACTCTCCGCCGAAACACTGAAAGCCAAAGCACCAATTTTCCCACAATGGACAGTCTATTAAGAGAGTTTTATTTCCCGCAGCATTACTTTCTCACACGGTGCATCACGAAAAAAAAAAAAAAAAGGAGACGCTGCACCTGTAGTGTGCAGCTGCTCCGACGAAATAGGCCCCATTTCCCGCCCTTGGTCTCTTTTGACCCACATTTGAGCTCTAATTACCGCAAATAAAAACCTCTGACTCAAGTAACTCCCCGTTATAACGCGCCGCATGCGTCGCCGTTCGAAACTCCCGAGTCCAGTTTCGAAGCCGCAAGTGTTTAGATATCCGGGTGAGGCGTGGCAGCGTATATGAAACTACGGTCGGCAAGTGCAGCTTTTAGACCCTATACATATTTCATATAGCGTTGAGGTTTTCTCTCGCTCGCGCCCTGTAGCTCTCGGCGGCAGTTAAGATCGACCCGGACTTCCACGGCTTCCCCTATAGCGCGGGATCGATCAGCCCGGAGTCAGAAGTGGAGTTTTTTGGGTTGGGGGGGCGCACCGGGTGGAGCAGGGTGATGTGCTCATGTCGGCTTTTACTATCCGCTGGCCCGGGAGATGAGGAGGCGGTACTTTGGTGTGAAAAGTTTGAAATCTACTAAAATACGCATGGGCGGCTTCTGCAGCTTTATAAGGTTCCCCATCCGCTTCGAAGAACTGGTCAAACTAAGCACCGTTATTCAAGAACACACCTAACAAACAAAAGGACATATAGATTAGTACATTTACTTAGTGATCACTGTATTGACTTGTCTGTGCAACAACCAGTGAATTAGCAATAGCAGTGAACCCTGATTCCAAGCTGTAATGTCTATAGTTGTAAGGGGTAAAAAAATGAGAGTAAGACCCAAATGCAAACCTGTGCACATAAGGGGCAGCCTTACGAGAGAAAGAAGATCGGACTAAGATGCGAAAATGCAATATCAATATTCGGGCTGGCTCCCCATTGTCCCGTAAACAGTGTAACATTTCAATCCATTGCCGCAGTGACTCGGCGGTGGAGCAGGGATGGCGGGTCAAGCCGTCGGATTAGGAGGGATAGACTTTCCACAGGTTGACGGGCCCGCGCCATCAGATCAAGTTTCTTTCAGTCCATTTCAAAAGCGCTGCTCGTGTGTAAAAACGCTGAACGAAAGAGAGGCTCAAAAAAAAAAAAGAAGCCAAGTCTCATCTGAGCGCAGGTGCAATTCAAGCCGCCAGAGCTGTCCGTGGTGCTGAAGTGGATAATGCTATCTGGCACCGGCGCTGGTTCAGAGCTGATTTGAATCTAGTTTTGTCTCGCCGCAGCTCCGGCTTGGACCTATCGTTTAGGGGTTTCCGTGCGCAGTTTAGTCCAGTTTAGTCCAGTTTAGTCCGTGTGTTAAGTTTATGACAATCATTCGCAAAACTAAGGCACGTTTAGAGTAGCTTTTATTGTCTTATTTTCAGATCAGCTTTAGGAAGGTTGCCATTGTTGTGTCCTTGGGCAAGACACGGTGCTGCTGAAATCAAATCTCCCTTTTACTGAACGAACGTAGCGAGACTAATAGAAGCAAAGGGTTCATTACTTTGACGTGCTGTCTTAAATGTAGATTAAAAAACCTAAATGAATGAACAAAAATAGTCTTAAAAAAAAGTCTTAATTTTGGAACCATAAGACTTCGGGTTTTTTTTAGCCGCTGATTTTTGTCCTTAAAACCCGCTCCCTCTGAAGCACCTACTGAACAGGAATGTCTTGAATAAATCAGCCCTATGCTCCTATTAAAGCGCCCCCTGCTGTCACAGTTGACACTGACACATTTTACAGTTTAGAAGTTTCATACACTTAGGATTATAGACAGAAAACATCGGCCAGGCATTTCGACTATAGAAAAAACATATATATCGGTTGACCTCTGCTTAAAATAGTCTCAGAGAAGATAATAAAGTGTAAAATTGTCCAGTGCTCAGAAAATATCTTACATGTGTGCTCCACTATCGGCATGAGTAGCATAGTGTTTCTTACTTACTATGTTATCAACACGATTATGACACATATTGTCTAGCGCAGCCTCCATTTTGGTCGCTCTCGTTCCCTTTATGCCCGTTGCAATTTCCCCTCAGCAAGTTAGTGGCCTGCAATGACGTCACGTAACTAAGGAGGCCACAAAACAGAGCAAATTAAGCGGAGTGTTTACTGTAAAGCGGGCAATCAGGATTCCTAATGCTTTTAGAGAGATTAAGTAAGGGTTACTTTGTGCCTGCTACAAAAGCACGATTAAGACATTAATTAATTAACAATAGGCCAGGCACAGCCCCGATAAAGACTGTTGCTTCTTATATAATGAGAATTACAAAGGGATATGAATGTGCTGTCGGTTTGATAAAAAAAAATAAAAAATACGAATGAAACTGGATTGCACTTTGCTAAATTTCTTTCGCTTTGTTACGAGTTGACGGTGGTTAGACCTTTTCCGAGCACCTATAGGTACAGACGGCGCCACGTCATATGCACTGTAAATTCCGATTACGGTGGTAACATGAAATAAAGTGTTATAATTACTAGGAGACCTGATATTTTCAGCATTTACCCTCTATTCCATGTAAGAAGTACATTTTCAAGAAAAACTTGTGATTAATTGCTTTTCCATTTTACAGCAACATGTTTCCGTTCCAATTACATGGTTTTGCCAGTACTGACTAACTTTACATGATGTCAGTAATGATTATTTGTAGTCCTGTTGTGCTCACGCTCATTCTAAAGTATCTATTATAAGATGCTGTCCTATTTACTAGGATCTGCCAGTATTGAATAATACAGGCTTAACATTGGCTTCACTTGCTTTTCTCTTTATCCAGTACATGGTTTTAGTAACTCTCCCAGTGTCCTCTACTGAGCCCCTGTAATGGGAACTTGACTGTCTAGTAACCGTAACGGACAAAACTAAGCTATAACTTATTTTGCCCGGGATTGGTTCAAATAATATGTCACATGTGCAGAATAAGCCAATCAGATAGCTCTGAACTGTTTTGAATTCAAAAGAGAAGTGTTCAACAGCCCTCAGTGTATCATCGAGCAGAAACAGCAGAAAACAGGACCTTTCCTGTTTTATTTCTCATTAATCAACTTAAGGTGAGTGTGTCTTTGGATTTTTTATTTATTTGAAAAGTACAACACTCTTGCTCTACCTTGCTCAACACATTTGTTATTTAATTTGGTGACCACACAGTGGTCTGTCTAATATTAGTGATACTAATTTAAGTAGTAAAGCTCCAGACCTGTATTTAAAGACAGAAAATAAATACTTAAGGGTAATTTACTAAGTGTTTGCTCACATGCAAAAATGCAGCAGCAGCACAAGATTTGTGATATTTTTTATTCATGCAGCATTTACATGTTAGCTTAGGTATTATTACTGTAATACTCTTTATTTGAAATGTTAAATCAGGTGCACCATGTCCACAAAAAAGTATATTATATTTTTCAGTTTGCACTCACCATTTAACAACTCACAGCATTAAATTAATGTATATCTAATACTACTGGTTATGATTAAAGTTTTTCTTTTTTCCAGACAGTGACAGCTGTGAAGATTTAGAGCCTGACTCGGCATCAACGCTGAAGGTAAGACTTTTAAACAGTTTATCATTTAGTAAAATAGTATTTTAAATGGTTTGTGTGTGTCCAGTGTCAGACTGAGGAGTCCAGCTGTAGAAAGACCTGATGAGACGGAGCTGAACACTCTCAGGTGAGACGGGACTCAAATGTTTGTGTCAAAAACATTTGACCTGTGGTTTGGACTTAAGTGTTCGTACAGAACTGTTTAGTCTTCAACTATTAGTCCTGCTTTTTATATGATATAGTTTATTCTACTTGTCATAAAACTCTGAGGACATCCATAGTCTGTGCTTTTCACCTGAAGTCATTAGCTAATTGTAATCCTGTGTGGATATGCCTGTAGTGAGCTTACTTACTGTATTTCCTTGTTTTACAGAAATCTGACCTGCTGTAAAAACTTTGAGACCATCTCAGCTTCCAGACAGTAGGTAAGAGAGCACTAATCGTTATATTTGGACAAATTGGACATAAGTGGGATGTGAAATAACATTTGTGAATGGTTTGTGTGTCCAGTGTCAGACTGAAGACTGCAGCTGTGGAAGGATCTGCTGAGGCTGGAGCTGAACACACTGAGGTGAGACAGAGTCAGAGCTGAGATGTTTGGATGAGACAAAGCAACATTTTACCTGAGGTTTTTGGTTTGGTCTTGTCATAGGGACTCACGACTAAAGTATTTTTGTTCTTCATATGTCTTACAGAAATCTGACCACGCTGATGAAGACTTTGAGGAGTGAGCTTTGACAGTGATTTACAAAGATGCTCCTCCTGCTGTGAGTCTGCAGAACCTGCTGCATGTACAGAGTCTGTGGAACCTTCTGAGACACTTCAGCTCCTCGGCTTCATCGGCTCAGTACAGACTAATCCACCTGTTCGGACTGATGTAAACTATAACTGCAGAAACGGCGATGTTCTGTCATTAATTGCATCTAAAAATGTTTTACAATGTTCAATGTTAAATAAATTGACTTTATAACCATACTTTGTTTGGCTTTATTACAACATTTATATCTTGTACTAAATTTGTGAAACTTCATTAATGAGAATAACATAAACCATAAAGAGAACAGGAATATTTAAGTAACCATTACTAAGAATAATAGTACAGGTTAAGACCTTATTTAAGTAACAAAAGTAATCGGTGCTAGGAATTCCCAGTTGCCTGGACTTGCATGTATAGTAATCGGAACTTGTATCAAAAGTAATGAATATTGTGATATCCCTCTTAATCGTACTAGGGTTACTAGTAATCATAGCTTAACATTGGGCTTAATAATTATGCATCGGGTTTACAACTTATTCCAAGTAAGCACAATGAGTTGGAATTTACAGTGTGAGTTGCAGTTATTTTTTACTAACCCTAACCCTATTTGCAGCTGTTTTCATTAAAGTCAAGCCAAAATCGGGTCCATATGGATGTTTTTTTTCACAGCAAATTGTTCAGTAGAAGCGGAAAAACGACACTTGTGAGCTAACGCAGCATGAAGCTAACATGAGTGTCGCTAGTTTCCTGGTTAGCATTGTCAGTTGTTTTAAGTATTTATGGGCCGTGGAACCCCTTTGCTCCTCTCCATGTCTCTGTCTCTCTGTTTAGTGGAAAACTATATTCATAATTCAGTATTTGTGAACCTCTTGACCCCCACTTGAACCGACCCGCATTTTCATCTAAAAACCGATGAAAAAGCAACAAAACGTGTAAAAAAGTGACAAGAAAGTGACAAAAAAGTGATGAAAATATGATAAAAATTCAATAAAAGAGCAACAGAAACATGCCAAAAAAGGGACAGAAGAGTGATGATTAAAAAACATGAGGAAAAAGATCTGTTTAGATAAACTATGTAGCTTTCAAATGAGGTCTTACAGTGGGGCTATTAGGATGTACAAGCCAAGAAGCTTTTAGATTTGGGTAAAGCCGAACTGTAGAAAATGTGCTCTGTGAAGGTGGGGGGTAAGAGTTTTAAGTAATGATGGAGAAATGGGAGAAAACTCTTTTTTTTTCTCTCTTCTTTGTTTTCCCCCTCAGACTGCTTGAAACATGACCATATATATGGGCAATTCCAAACATGCCGTCTGTATCTATGGATCTTAGGTGGGTGTTGGTCCATTTTAAGATTTGATTTTTATTTTTTTTAAAGCTTTGAATGGACTGGCCCCCGAATATACTGTATCGCAGACCTCATTCAAAATTACAAACCGACTCATGGTTCCTAAAACAAACTCAGTGGAGTGTGTTAAGTCTCGTCTTAAAACACACTTTTATTCTTCGGCTTTTAACACCGCGTGAGTTGTGTGTGGCCCTCTGTGTCCTTTATCATTTTTATTTATTTATTAATTTTTTATCCTTGCCTTTTTATTTATTTATTTATTTTGATTGTTTTATTGTTTACATATTTTTTGTTGGTGCAGCACTTTGGAAACGGTCTTAGTTGTTGAAATGCGCTATATAAAAAAAGTTGGATTGGATTCAGGAGCGTGTGCCGGGGCTGTACAGAAACGTTGATCATGTAAGTGACTTTTCTGAGAAAACATGGCCTCAGACCTTACAGTGTAACACGGTATACTGCAAGTGCAATTCTTTAGTTGCAGACCTTTACAACTAGAGTATATTCCCGTTTCAGTCCTCTTCTTTTAACAAGGGCCTCTTACGCATGTTGTAAAAATGGCTGTGTGCTTTTGAAATATCTCAGCCTTTTCGACTTGGTCACTTGGGTCAAATTCACAACAGTTGTACATTGCACAGCTTTCACTATATACAAGGAAACGAAAGCAAATACAAATATTAAGAGATTGAGAATCTTGTTTTCTTCACATGTTTTAGATACACAGCCAGAGGGGAAACACTTTTTCAGTTTTATTTTTATTTTTTTACAAACATCTCCACTGATCTTCGATTCAAACCCTCCTTAATTTCCTCTGCCTTTGGTGCCTGGCTCAGCACTCGCATTAGGAGTGAAGCGCTCAGCCAGGGAGAAGGGAATCAAACGCAAAAATCAACATCAAGAAACACGAGGCGAAACAACAAGGAAGACGTGTCTGGAGACGCGCTGGAGGAGGCCCGGAGCGGAGCGGGCCCGACAGAATGGACGCATTAAAACTCCTTTTAATCAAGGGGAAAAAAAGAAAACAACTTCAAAGAATCCACTTTCCGCGGCGCTACTTGGCTTATTTCTTCGCAACCGTTTGGGTGTTTTTTTTCTTTCAAAAGGGAACCAAAGGTGGACTACAACGGTTTACCTCCGGGCCAAACGTGGGTAGAAAGGGAAACATTTTCAAAGAGGCCGTCATGGGCGTGTTGGCTTGATACATAATTTTTTATGGAGAGTTGTTTTTATTTTTTATTTGAATACAACTTCGTTTTGACATAGGCTTTTTAAAATCCACATTTTGTGAACAATTACACAATTTGCCTCATTTAAGTTCTGATTTTTTCTGTCCATGAGGATGAGTTGAGGTTTGAGTTTTGTTTTCCAAATACGGCATGAGTTTGAATAATTGCATCTGTTTGAGTGGAAATGGTTCATGTAAAAGTCCATACATGGCAGAATGTCCATTGAAAAGTTTAGATCATCTAGACCAGTGGTTCCCAAGCAAGACAAATTTGGGGGGGTCGCCGGATCATGTAGATAAAATATATTAAAAAATTATTAGCATATAATATATTTAATGGTAGCATGTGTGTGCTATTTTACCAGCGTGCCATTATTTGTTAATCATTTAATACATTTTATTTCAGCCATTTGTTTTTTTTTCTTTGTTTTTTAAGAACTATGTAGGCTACGGTGTGACTCAGGCGAGGGGGGTCCGCGAACCCCATTTAACTGTTATAATGGGGGTCGCGGCTCCAAAGGGTTGAGAACCACTGATCTAGACGACAGGTGGGCAAACTAAGAACCGACGTTCGATCCGGCCCGCGCACACACACATGATCGAGCCCGACGTGCACTTGCGTGAACGTGACAAAAAAAAAAAGCTAAATAAATAAATAAAAACACGGAAAAGGCTGTGAACTCCAGTCGAGAAGCTCTTAGATTCGGGTGAAGCTGAACTGGGGGAAATGCGCACGGTTAAGGCGGGGGATCGGAGGTTAAACGGGTGAAAACCACAAATGTTTGTCCGACATGAAGAAAAAGACAATACATTACCGCCGATATTGTGTTGCTTTTTAAATGTGTTTACTTGACTGCAGTCTATCTGAGAACAACTTCGTTATTTGAAACATTTCTATTCGCAACCGGTCCCAAAAAAACCCAATGTGGAACTTGCATCAAAATGTTTGCCCACACCTGATTCAGACATTAAAGACTACCATCTATCTGCTATGGTTAAAGCCGCTCTTAGGGCAATGGGCGACATTGTCCGACGGGGAAAGTCTGAAATCCTTTTCATTCTTCAAGCCCTGTCTCCTTCAAATTGCTGTCTCGAAACATTTGTGTCTGTTTCGCCGTCGCTCCCCTCGAACATGCAGACGACACGCTCCCGCTCCAGACTAAAGTGATTCCACACTCACAGGCCTGGCGGGGGGAGATAGCAGAGGCACAGTGCGTATGGGGGAGACCTGGGCTGAAGAAAGAGGGGAATGGGGCTGCAAAGAAACAATGAGAGAGGGTGGAATCGATGATCTAAAGCCCCCCCCAAAAAAACGGTGACAGTTAATATTTGTGACAGCCTAATACCGGGATAAAAGGGGGGCGCTAAAAGGGGGCGCTAACGAAGAGCATCACGCAAAAACGGACTTCTCGTCGTTTCCTCACTTGATCTGCCAGCATTTTGCTCCATCGAATCTTTCCTCTCATTCCCTGCATGCGTCCGTTACCTCTATGAGGCACAGCACCTGGGAGGAGCCCGCGAGCTAAAAATACACCGCCGCCACAACGCCGTCCCACTCCCGACTGCAGCTCTCGTGTGACGCCGCGCGGGAGGGGAGGGGTCGATCCCTACAGTTCTACAGTTACCTATATGTTTGTCCTGTTCAATTACGCCCTCGTATGGGGGCATCGTTTTACCACGGCACGCGGGGTATGGCGGGCATGTCGCGAGCCGCTAGCGGTGACCGGAGGCAGCTGTGCCTGTGATCCGATGTCTGGCAAAATGGTGCTGTTTACAGAAGCGGTGGCGAGAGATTTACACATTGGGTTCTGTAGAGTTGGGAGGACCAGGAAGAAACATGAGGAGAAGAAGTGGAGCGTATAGGGACTGACACGTGTGGCTTTTATTTACCTGATACGGACACGTAGTTAAAGGCACACTGCGTAACATTTTGGCCATCAGTATACAATGCTCCTAATGACCATCTCGACACGGAACATGCTATTACCGCAGTGGGTAAATCAAAGAATGGATTTGGATGGGGACCTGACCTGTTTAAATCTCAAATTCTGCTGACTTTAGTCGACATCTCCATGGGAACGAGCTGGAGACGCACCCACTCCCGGTGAAGGTATGTCATGTCTTAGGAGAGCCGAGGCCGCTCACAGCGAAATCGCACGTTCGTTCGAGGTAGCTTTCAATGCTGAAAATGTCTGCCATCAAATAAAAGCTTGTATTTCAATTATATTTTTGGGGAGAAATTCTACGCGGTGTGGCTTTAAGACATAATTCAGCCCAGTTTAATAAAAAAATATTCTATTGTACACATAGTATAAAGAAAACAAGAAAATGTATTCACTCCGACACCAAACAATAGTCTGCAGGGAATATCGTTCCTTTTGCCCTGGTCTCCATCTATCTATACGTAATTTGCACGTGGAAAAGCATATATTACTGGCCTCGCTCAGCACAGATGGCTCGACGTTTGCTGTATGACAATGTGGAGGACAGTGAGCGCAGAGAAATGCATGAGGGGAGCTTGGACACGCCGCTGTTTGCAAGTGCCAACTGGCTCCGTTGCCTTTGTGCTGTTAGACCCACCAGATGGACTCGCGCGCGCGGACATCACAGGGAGGGAGCGGGAGTTAAAAGGTCCGCACTGCAAACCCAATCGCCGGTGTTATAAAAGAGCGCCATCTCTTATCTCTTTTCTTCAGGAATCACCAAGTCGTCGGCCTCCTCCCTGCTGCACTTCTCGATAGGAATTCCACAGACAGTGAGCACTTTTATGAACATCGTTGTGGCGCTAAACAGAGCTCTCAGTGCTCTGGCCCCGAGTGTCTCAACAGATTTAAACTTTGCCGCTTTGTTTTAAATTCACCGTCACTCATCTGGGATTCGTAATTGCACTCTTTATATTGTTATATTTACTATTTGGGCTGTAAAGCACTTTGGTGCAACTGTCAGGGTTGTCGAAATGTGCTATATAAATACAATGACTTGACTTGGCTTTTGTTGCCCTGCTTATCTTACTATAATATATATATTTACAATATATTAACAAAACAATGGAAAATAAACACCCATTATAATACATTCTTAAGTTAACCTCTCACCACCCGCCTTAACTGAGTGTATTTTTTCCAGTTTGGCATTCCCCAAATTGAAAAGCTTCTCCACTGGAGATTTCAGCCAATAGGCCAGGGTAACGCCTCATTTGAAAGCTAAGACCTACAAAACTGATCTAAACAGATATTTTGTTGGTTATACCTTCATTGCTTCTTTTGTCAGATTTTTGTAACTTTTTTTGTAAATTATTTTGTGGCTTTTTATTATATTATATTATATTATATTGACTATAACTAGTCTAAACATTTGAAATGTGAGAAAACTAGGTCAACCACAGAAAGAATATAATGAACTACAAAAGACAACGCTGAAAAAAAAAAAAAAAAAAAAAAAAACTCCTTTTGAGAATCACTGCTTCAGGCTAACTCTTCCTGGCTGCTAGACTTCTACCTCTCCAGCACCGTGCCGATCTTTCACCTCAGCTCTGATCCTATTGATGAATGAGGGATCTGTGAATGATTAGTCACAGAAGTCAAGCAATTGCAATGGTGTGAGTTTGCACATGTGTGTGGGTGGGAGGAGATGGAGAAAAAAAAAAACCTGCACATTTGGCGAGGGCACATACATGTTCCCCACATTATTATCATGCATTATGTAGCTAGAAGAGAAAGTTATCTGAATATGCGCCAATGATGGTACGTGGAAAATATCACTATGGCCATTTGGAATTGAGTCCTCAGATGTCTAATCATGACTTATTTCAATGTACAAAGATATATAGTGGGAGGCAAAAGTGAGTACACCAGTTTCTGCCTAAATTGGTCATAAAATGTGGTCTGATCTTTATTAAAAATCACAAAAGCGGGTAAAACAGTGTCTGCTTAAACGAACACCTCCCAAACAATTGCATGTGCTCATATTGTCCATAACATGTAAACATTCACAGGACAGCGAGGAATAAGTGATTACACACTTGGATTCAAAAGCTGGTTGACGCTCCTTTGGCAGAAACGACTTCATCCAGACGTTTCCTGTAGTTGCAGATTACATGCACAACAGTCAGGATGAATCTTGGACCATTCCTCTTTACAAAACTGTTGCAACTCAGTGAGATTCCTGGGATGTCTGATGAATAGTTTTCTTGATGTCATGCCACAAGCATCTAAATCAGGTCCCGGGAACTTTGACACCTCAGAGATTGGACCTCAGGTTGGCTCACACCTGACTCTAAATGTCTGCATACATTTGTCTAATTAGCTCTCGGAGGAGCCGTAGCCAGGGGGTGTACTCACTTATTTCTCCCTGTCCTGTGACTGTTTACATGTTGTGGCCAATAAAAAATGTTATAACATGTAGTTATTTGGGTGGTATTAGCTTAAGCAGGCACTTTTTAGTCATTCTTGGGATTTAAAAAAAAAGATCAGACCACATTTGATGACCAATTTAGGCAGACATGTAAGAAATCCCAAAGCGTGTACTCACTTTTTCCTCCTACTGTATAGCATAAAGAATGGAAAGAAGAAGAAAGCTTTTTTTCATAAAAGGTAATGCTCTATTTAACACATTTTCAAAGAGAAAAGCACAACAAATTACCCTCATGACTATTCGTTAAAGATCTTGTTGTCCCCCAAACTTGACATTTTAATTAATAAAGAGTAATGGAATGACCTCACAACTTCCTAATACTAGTGATCGCAATATTTAATCTGTGATGACAGAGACATGTAACTTTGTACAAGACTTTTAGTTCCATGTAAGTGCTCAGTAATTCCAGAGACGCAACCATAAATCATGTCAAATTAAAGTCCATCTCAGTGTTATCATTAAAAAAAGTCACACTTCTCTCATTAACACATACGACACCCATCGGGAAATACTAATATATTAGCTTTGTTGCGGATCTGCTACAGCGGCTGGCTCTGCCGCCCCACTATATCCATTTCTCTTTTGGAGCGTCTCATCTCGTCCTACATTTGTCACATCTTCTATTCTCAGAGCTGTTCTTCAGAGCGCGGCTGTCGGCGGCCTGTTCTCAGCGGGAGAGGCTCAATCAGGTAGCTGTGACCTTTTTTTTTAGCGCCGAGGAGAACGGAGAGGCGCCTTGTGAGATGTCAAAAGGAGCTGATTGGACTGCAGCTTCATTACGGCCCACGCTGTCCCCATTTCTGACCACGTCCCTGTGTCTGCAGTTCTGACACGCAGGTAATAAAAATAGTATATATTTTAACACAAAAAATATACTCAAGCAACGGGATATATGGCTCTTAAACTTGGGTATCGTGCATCTCACATTTTGTTATGTGTCTTAAACCACATATTTAACTGCCCTTGGCATTGTTTCTGATTCAACAAAAGCAGTAAATTGCGCGTCTCTTCAAAGCAAACACCACGCTCTTCGACTCCACATGGATATTGCTACTTGGGATAGGATTTACGGCTTTTTAATGGGAGCCAATTCATTGGCATCCGCTCATTCCCTAACTGCTGAGACTCGAGGAACACCGTTCAATTAAAAAAGGTCCCAACGTATAGTGGGACATATTTGCACCCATTGAAAACCATGTATTTAAATAAACCTCAGATAACGAAGGGGGGGGCTACAACTACAGTTTCACTTGTTTTTCCTGTTCCGCTTTTACGCTGATTTGTGTATTGGATCATGTTGGAACTGTGCAAAATTGAATAAAAAAAAACAGGAAGAAAACAATGGGGCTCTCTCTTCAAAATGTTCAGGATTTTGGCATTGTTTTTTTCCACACTAATGACCAAGGGAGGAAAAGAAGGCTGTCCAAAAAATCGATGTTCACTAAACACAAACTCTAACAGCTTGAGAAAACTAAGTTAAACGTATCGACACTTGTTGTTTAGGTGGCCCTGAGGTTAAATTGGATCACGGGGTTAACTAGAACTCCAGCTCTGAAAACAGTTATTCCAGCGGCCCACGTTAGCATACGCCAATAGGGGCTAAATCCATGGAATTGGACCGGCCGCTGTGGCACTGGGCGGCTAGTAAATAGGCTGAGCTCCTCCGGGCAACTGGCATCGACTTAGTTGTTTGTTTCACACATCAGCACGCTTCTCAATTAGCAGGCGAAAAACTGCGAGGGGTAATTGCAAGAGTGTGCTCCCAGAGTCCAAACAAAACGGAGGCACCGGTGTTGGCTTTTAGCAAAAACTGTGTTGACAACCAGCCTGATATTTCTCCTTCAGACGGAGTCAAACAATACGAAAACGAAGCAAGCAAACAAAAAGAAAGTAAGAAGATGTTGAAAAGTTAGGATTTCAAAAGGGTTGTGATTTAATCAGTCTATGAGTTGGCATTGGTTTATCTTTAATTCAAGTAATAGAAAAATACAATCATTGACACACATTGTAAATAACATCAGCATTTGTGGACTCCCACGGGGTTTTGGTGGGGCATTAGGAGTCATTAAATGAATTTTGCCAAGGCCTTAAATGTAATTAAAAAGCATTCAATTGGATTCAAACTGGTATTAAATCTACATTTATTGGAAAATTATGACATTGCTCAACAGGTTAATTGAAAATACCAAAAATATTGGTCTAAAAATTGTACCACTTTGTTTTACACTACCTTGATACATTGCAGCCAACAAAATTTAGTACAATGTAATCTGCTTTGTAACAATCTGTAATAACTTGTATCTATGTAGTACATAGACAATGGAACAATGCGTATTAGTACTTTGCAGGTCCCTAATGTAATAAGACGTATGACCTTTAGGATTAGGACTTAAGGTTATTATGTACCTGCAAAGTACTAATACACATTATTCCATTGTGTATCTAACCCTTAGGTACAAGTTATTACACATTGCTACAAAGCCCATTGCATTATACTCAATTTGGCAAGTACAATGTATCAAGGGTAGTGTAAAATAAAGTGTTATCATTAATATATATACTATTTTGCACGATAAATACATTTGACCCAACCTTCAACTCATCCAGGTTTGGGGCGAACACACAAACTCGACAAAGACAAAACCCCCAAATAAACCGGGGAACCAAACGTGTGACATTGTTCCTGCAAGCAAAGAGTCGGCTCTTCTGTGAAGGTGCCGATCTTCAGTTATCAACCGGCGGATATTACTCAACATAAAGTGAGAGTAAAATGCGAAGCGCTTAAACTCAAAACCAAATAAATTAGCACGACATGTTTCAAGCCTCTGCCGAACGAGACAAAGTGTCTATTCATAGCCCGGGATTGTTGCTTAAGCCTTGTAGCTCGCCGTTCTCTTTGAACAAATGATTTCAATTGGACACAGTCTCTCCTGGAGGGCGTCGCTGGGTTCAATGGACTTGTTCACTTATTACTAACATCCCCTGATCTTCACAGAGCGAAGCCGGAGGTGGGTCAGAAAGATATTGCTTTGGAGAGAGGGGAAAAAAAAGGGAAAACGCCGAGTTGTGGCGCAGCGCACTCTTGCCTTAGGGTGTATATAGTGAGGATATATGTCCGTGATGAAACACTATGGACTTCTAGTTTATTGCTCCTTCTGTGTCTTTCACAGCTGTAATCACGTTGACCAGAAAGATGATTTGAAAGAGCTTTGAAGACGAATGCTCCTCCGCCCACTTGGTCAATCAGAGGTATTAATAACGCTCCAGATGCTCGGTCCAAATTGCAGTTTGTTCCGATGCAGGTGAGAACAGCTGTTGGCGTCGGCGAACTCGGCCCGTGCCCGCACACTTGTCAGAAGGGGTCGCACGGCGCCACAGGATCTATGGGCACCAGCTGCTTTGTTCACAAGGCGTAAAAGCCAGACATACTGTGCCGTCACCGGCCAAAGCAAGGGGCGCGGGGCCCGCCGGGAAACAGGGTCAACACTGTAGGCGATCGAAAGGTCGGGGCGAGCTGACTTACTACCACAGAGGCCACCTCGTGCGCGGTGAGGTCAAACGGTGTGTGGCTAGAAAGGAAATCGCAATGTCAAATTTGAGTGAATGCAGGGAAAGAAAACATCGCACTGTAGTTTTAGAATATTATGTGGATCATCATCGCTGTAGATGTAAAGCATATGACCTAGTGACCGGTTTTATTGAATTTGAATATACAACTGACTGACTGTTGTAAAATATTGATGGGGAGTAAAGGCCTTGACGCAAAAAAGAAACTGCATCTCCAGATAGCTGCAGAGAGAAGGATGTCAACTAAAATAAACGCTTAGTTTCGAAGACGTAAACATACGAAGAGGCAGCATACAAAGCGAAATCATCCCAAAAGCTCTTTTTGCCAAACACATTCGGCTGTTTGCTTACAGAGGAGTTTGTTTGTGCTCTGCCACTTAGTTACACTTCCACAGAAGCCTGCTGCCATTGTAGTCAATAATGTTTCAGACAATAGCGTGCTCCTAGCATTGTAACGCCGCTTTGAAACCAAACACAGTCAATAACATATTGAGTTTGTTGAATAAAAGGTGTGAAGTGAGAGGACGCTGGCGCGTTTTGGCTGCCGCTTCTCACTTCGGTTCGGTTGGAAAAGTTTGTTTGAAACAAAAGGTTTTACGTACCGATCCTGCCTGGTACCGGTGGTATCCGAGCCTGCCTCACCATCTGGACTGTGTCTTTGCCTGGCCGCCCGCATCTGCCGCCTGTCACGGTGGGACTCCGCAGTGTCCATCAAGCTAGCTCCCGGGGCTGCCTACGGCCCGACCCCGCTGTGTTCTGCTCGAGTAGCGGACTACAACCCGGTCATTGGCCGACCTGCACTCCGGAGCAGCCTGTCAGCAATGCGGCTACTGTTCGTGGCTTTCCTGCTGGCCTCTCCACCATTCCCGGCTCCGTCCATGGCGCTTCGATACACGTCCTCGCAGCTCCTCAGATTTAACCACCGCGCACCTTCCTCACTGGATATCACAACAACTCTGCAACAACACTGTCTTCTCCGGCGTCGCCCCTACATCCACCGAGGCTCCCGTCGCAGTCTTCTCTACAACTTCAGTGGCGAAAACAGTATTCCATCTCTCTGGTCCGCCCGCAGTTCACTCCCGCTCGCACACCTGCTCAACAACATCCGCCTACGTCATCTGCGCACTCACCATGTGACTTCATCTAACCTCCTGCCCGTCTCAACTTCCGCCACATGGACTTCACAACAAAAGCCTCTTAAGACAGCACTCTTCAATACAAGATCACTCAACAATAAAAGCCTGCTCCTCTGTGAATTCATCATTGACAATAAACTGGATCTACTCTGTCTCACTGAAACCTGGCACAAACCCATGGACTACATTGCACTAAATCAGACCACCCCACCTGGATACTCCTACATCGACAACCCTCGTCTGGACCAGCGAGGAGGCGGCATTGCAGTAATCCATCGCAGTGACATCCTCCTCCGCCCCCTCTCCATCCCGGCTGTATCCTCCTTTGAACACTTGGCTTTCAGACTTCCCGGTTCCCAATCACTCACCGCTGCAGTCATCTACCGCCCCCCAAAAAACTGCCCATCATTTCTTTCAGATTTCACAGATTTTGTAACTCAGCTGTCCTCCATTTCCCCGTCCGTTCTTCTCCTTGGTGACTTCAACATCCATATTGACTCCCCTACAGTTAAATCCACATCTGACTTTCTGGACATTTTAAACTGCCTCAACCTCACCCAGCACGTCACTTCTCCCACACACAATCATGGACACATCCTGGACCTGGTCTGTTCCACACCCTCCCTAACCATACATAACCTGTCATTGACCGACCTCACAATTTCTGATCATCTGGCCATCACCCTGGACATCACTACCCCCTCCCCCACTGCCAAACACTCAAGAACAATTACATTCCGCAACCTGAAATCCGTCAGTCCCATCTCTCTCTCTGCCTCCATATCCCATGCCATCACCAGCTCTTCGCTTCCCTCAGATCCAACTGCCACGGATCTTGTCAACTTCTACAACCACACACTCTCCTCCTGCCTCAACCAAATAGCCCCCCTCAAAACTGCCTCGGTCTCCTTCTCCACCTCCGCCCCTTGGTTCACCCCAGATCTCCACAATCTCAAAAAACAAAAAAGACAACTTGAAAGACTCCATAAAAAATCCGGTCTCATTGTCCATGCCCAAGCCTACAAACAAGCTGTAACCACATATAACTCCGCCCTCAAAACTGCCCGGTCCAACTTCTACTCACAACTCATCCACTCAAACTCTTCCAACCCCCGCACACTGTTTTCTACATTTGCAAAACTGACCAAACCCAAGGACAATATAACCTCCACATTCACCACTGACAAATGCAATAATTTCCTGTCATCCTACCATACTAAAATCCATACCATACACTGTTCACTTGCATCCACTTCCTCCGCTTCTCCTCCCTCTGAACATGAACTCGCTCCACTCACACTCCATAGCCTTCCCTCCTTCTCTCCTCTGTCCCCCTCCGACACCACCAAACTCCTCTCATTAATGAAATTTCCCAGTTGCCAGCTTGACCCGATCCCATCTCCCCTCCTCAAAACCTGCATTCCAACTCTCATCCCTCTCATCACCAGCATCATCAACACTTCCCTTTCCTCTGGATCTGTCCCATCCCCGCTCAAACTTGCCTCCATCTCACCCCTCCTGAAAAAACCCGGCCTCAACCCTGACAACCTGGACAACTTCAGACCCATCTCCAATCTCCCGCTGCTTTCAAAAATTCTGGAACGCGCCGTCATAACCCAACTCCACCAACATCTCCACTCCTCCCATCTCTTCGAAACATTTCAGTCCGGATTCCGTTCACACCACAGCACAGAAACAGCACTTCTAAAAGTTACAAACGATCTCCTCCTCGCCGCCGACTCTGGTTCCATATCCATCCTCCTCCTCCTCGACCTCTCCGCAGCTTTTGACACAATAAACCATACCATCCTCCTCCACCGTCTACAATCAATCGGCATCTCCGGCACAGCACTCCTCTGGTTCACCTCCTACCTCTCCGACCGTCACCACTTTGTCTCTGTCAACAACTGCAACTCCCACATTTCCCCCGTCACCCATGGTGTCCCCCAAGGTTCCGTGCTCGGCCCCCTCCTCTTTACCATCTACATGCTTCCCCTCGGTCAGATCATCCGTCACCATGGACTCAACTTTCACTGCTACGCCGACGATACCCAACTCTACATCTCCACCAAATCCATCACCCCGGTTATCCTCTCCACCATCACTGCCTGTATCTCTGACATCAAAACCTGGATGGACAATAACTTTCTCAAACTCAACAGCAATAAAACAGAACTCCTCATCACCGGCCCCAAATCTCTCCTCCCTTCTGTCCAGAACTTTACCCTCCTCATCGACGGTCACATTGTCACCCCCTCCACCTCCGTACGCAACCTCGGCATCATAATGGACTCCACCCTCTCATACAAAACACACATCAACAACATCACTAAAACATCCTTCTTCCACCTACGCAACATTGCCCGCCTCCGCCCCTCCCTTACCCAGGCAACAGCTGAAATCCTCATCCACGCTTTCATCACTTCCAGACTCGACTACTGCAATAGCCTCCTCTACGGACTTCCCACCACTCATCTCCAAAAACTGCAATACATCCAGAACTCTGCTGCCCGCCTCCTCACTCACACCCGGTCCAGAGAACACATCACCCCCGTCCTCCAACAGCTCCACTGGCTCCCCGTTCAATATCGCATTCAATACAAGCTCCTCCTCCTCACCTACAAGTCCCTCCATAACCTGGCCCCACCCTACCTCACCGAGCTCTTGCAACAACACCAGCCCCCCCGCCACCTTCGCTCAGCCGGCACCAACCGCCTCACCCCCATCACCCGCACTAACCGCCGGACCTTGGGGGACCGAGCCTTTGCCATCGCCGCCCCCGCCCTCTGGAACTCACTCCCACTGCCCATTAGAAACTCGGACTCACTTCAAACCTTCAAATCAGTACTCAAAACCCATCTGTTCAAACTAGCTTTTCTTTAAACCCCCTTTTTTTGTTTTGTTTTATTTTTCCCCATGTGAAGCGTCTTTGAGTGTCCAAAAAAGCGCTATACAAGTTTGATGTATTATTATTATTATTATTAAAACTTGAAGTGGTTAGCACAGAGCTCTTAACCCTGGACAAACTGCAGGTTGTTTTATTTTACCAAAAAAGGCAGTGATTCAAGGTATCTCTAAGGTTTAGAGTGCTGCCAGCAAAACAAGGTATTGGACATAAAATGGCAAACAAAGAAAGTGAAAATAACATGAGCTAACTGCAGAAAGAAACACAAGATTTATTTTCCTCCATTTCGAAGATGTGAAAAATGTTTGCTCACGATCCAAGGTATGCCTTTGTCAGAGCTGGGATTGAACCACCCAGCTCTGACAAAGGCATGCTGGAATGAAACGTCCATACTAAAACATTTATGGTCAGACATTGGCTTGACTAGACACTTAAGCATGTCATTGGAGTGAGAGTGGGGAGAGACGTCGACAGCAGTGGAATTGCCCAAAGAGTCTCCAATGCAAAACAAAAGAGTGCCGTATTTTCCAGACTATAAGTCACACTTTTTTCACAGTTTGGCTTGGGGTGCGACTTATATATCACAATAGATGAAGTCACATGTTTGTTATGTTCACACTGCCAGCCGCTAGAAGGCGCTCTAGGCTTGCGTACCAGTATCTGCTACTCCTGTACCACTGAAGATTTAAAAAAGCGGTAATCAAGCAGCAGAAAGAGGGACAGGCCACTCTTACTCTGTCTGCTCCGAGGAGCAATTGATTGTTTCCTCTCCGTATACAGCAGGACTGAGCGCTTCTGGAGATCCTTCATCCCTGCTGCAATTCCATTTTATAATGATCATTGCTGATATAAATGTGTGGGGGTTTAACTTCGGGCAAGTATGTTTTATTATATTTATATGTATTGTCTTTTTATCCGCTGTTTGCTACTGAAAGACAACTGAATTTCCCCTCGCTGGGATTAATAAAGTATCTATCTATCTATCTATTCCAATGAAGAACAAAGCTAATCGCGGGCTAAAAGCTAGATGGCCACAGCTAGAGGAATGAGTTCGCATATGAGAGCTTAAACAACGTGATGCCGGGAGAGGCATCAGCTACACCTCGATGCCCAGGTAGTTGCCAAGGTTGGTGCGACTTATATATGTTTTTTCTTCTTCAATATGCATTTTTTTGGCTGGTGCGACTTACACTCCGGAGCGACTTGCACTCCGGGAAATACGGTACATAACATTACAATACTCAACACCAAACCACCTCATTCCAGTGACTTTCAACACAATATACTAATGAGATTTGTCAGCGAAATCTTCCGAGTGCGCCGCAGTTGGCAGCAGGACATTCTTTTCTTACCCCTGTGTCGCTACAAACGGCCAGAGTCAGCGTTAAGAGCCCGGGACAAATGTGTCCCCGCCGTGAGACCTGTCGGTGTCCCATCCAAAAATGGCCGCACATTAGACGCACTCTTTGTCATCCTCAGTCGGCTCTGTTCCATTTCCCCGTCTCATGTCGGGCAGTGCGCGGTAAAATTGCTACGAAATGAAAAGACTTGAGAAATAGTTCGCCTGGCGTAGCCGTGTGGTTAAGGCTGCTGCCCAGCGTCTGACCTTTTCCGTATCTCACCACTACACCGCTCAAAGTAAAAAAAAAAATGAAAAAAAAATAAAGACAAGTACCACCGCTGGCACCATCCGCACTCGCCTGGAGCCCGCACTGCCAGTAAGACTTGTGCTTCGTCAGTAAACAGTTGACCGTCCTTGTCAGTTAAATGTTTATGTAGCTGGCAGCGCTCCTGGCTCCGGGGGTCTGGCACGATGCTCTGGCTCCGGAGATAAGAGCGCAGATGAAAGCGAGGAGCTGTGATAAATAATGACGCGCGAGCCACCAGAAGAAAACAAAAAACAAAATAAAACAAGGAGGATCTCCCTCACTTGAACCACAATGGGCAGATTAGATGGCGTTTTTACAGCTCTCTGTGGCCACTTTCCATATGATAGACATCAGAGGGGCCATTTGATACAGGTACCAGGACGTCCCAGAAGAGAAGGGATGCGCACGGCAAGGTCACGCGGGGTGGTTCTGATGACGCAGCAGAAAAGCGGAATATGTTGCGGGGAGAAACTTCATCGTCAGGCTGTTTTATTTATATTCAAAGTTAACCTCTAAATCCGAGGAGGAGGAAGCACACACACTCTGGGAGTCAATAAAGCGCCGCTGTATGGCGCAGTATAGGAGCACATCTAAAGGTGGATCCATTTTTAACTGGACATTTGCAACATTGTGGCTTATACTCAGCATTGATTGTCCATGTTTTATAACTTAAAATAATGTTTGTGACTGGAAAGTAATCTCATTTGTAGAGCGCACATGACTTTTCAATATACTGTATGCGGCTTAAGACGAACCTGCCTTTTAAAACAAGATTACTCAAATATTGCATAGGTAAATTAAGTGATATACTAGTCCAGATATGCTTTTGATGGGGTTGTTGATTCTGCCTGATGTGTCCCTTTTAAATCTTCCCTATGGCACAGAAGGATGGGTCAAATGCAACAAGGTGGCAAATTAACCATAACTGTAACGCCGTGAAAAGTTTGGAAAGACTTTTTTTTTTTTTCATAATGTTGGCCTATTGTTTTAAATCTTTTATTTCAAGATTATTTGCAATGTAGATTATCACTGAAAGCATTCACTTACGGATGAACACATTATGGAATTATGGTACAAAACAAAGAAATACATTCGTCAAATAGCCGTCTTGGCTACATGGCTTTCACTCACTGTTGAAAACCATTTCAGATGACGACCTTATGAAGCTCAAAATGCCAAGAATAAAGGGTGGCAATTTCTATAAAACATATTTTGTGTTATTTCACCCTTTTTGGTTTCCTACATAATCCTATGTGTTCATTCATAGTTTAATGCCGTCAGTGAGAATCACACAATGTTAACCGTGTTGAAAACAAAGATAAGGCTATACATAAAAAAAAAAGTGTTTCCAGTGCTGTATGATACTGCCATATCATATCTCCTGGTTTAGCTTCTCCCCTTACAACTGATCTTTTGTTTTTCTTTTTTTTTTCATCTTTGTGGACCATCTTTGTGGACCAAAGATGAAAAAGAAAAAAGAAAAAACAAAAGACCATTTCCCATTAAAAACACTCTGTAGAGGTTTGCCTGCAGTGATCAGCACAGAAACAGTACATTATCTCGGCATCTACTGTCCACCCCCGCCTTCCTGTTGTTGCCTTTTATAGTGGCGCTCCATGTCTGTGAAGATACAGTTACAAAGAGATGGACAAGCAGACTGAGCCTACCCCACAGCCTCATCGGAGTAACTCATGTCCAGATAAGTCTCTCTCTCTCTCTCTCTCCCACCTGTAATATTTCTTCACTCCCACGTTTCTTTCTTTTTTCTTCCCCCCCCCTCCTCGTCTTGCGCTTGGAAAGCCGATCCGTCTGTGTCTTAGCTCTGGGTTGTGGCTGTTGCGAATCCATTACATCAGATAAAAGAGGGGACAGAGATGTGACGGCGCCGCGGCTCCCTGTGGGCCCTTCACACACGGGGCAGAGGAGGAGAGGTTTATACCAATGTGCACTTATTAAGAGCGGGCACACAGGGGCTTCAGCACCGCCCGGAGATGGGTGACAAATTGAAAAAAAGTACCATCACTTCACGTGGATTTGACTTGAAGTATGCCATAAAACACCGAATGAACAAAACTAACCCACTTCTAAAGCTTAAATGTCGTGGTTAATTTTGGTAAATCCCTTGCATTCAGTCACATTTCAGTGTCTAGTCACATTTAGATTGCTAAAATCCCAGTCAGTTACCGCGACAACCCCAAAAATAAGCCGGGTTCTTTCAGGTCAATGGCACGTCTTCCACAGTGAGCAAAAGACCACTCAGCCAACTAATAATCCCCTATTTGAATAATGGCTCCTTTTCAATTTCATTCCCAGCCTCTCTTCTCTCTATTTGGGCCGCTTGTAATTTCCTTTCTTATCTGCGGGCCGGCTCACACGACTTACGAGCTTCAATCTGCATCTCTCTGCAGACCTATTCAATGCAAAGTGAGCCCAATCGTACATCATTTCTCTCCCCCCCCCCCCCCCCCCCCCATAACTCTCTTTGTTTCTGCCTGCACTTGAATTCTGTTTAATCTAGAGATATTTTATAGCCGGGCAAGCAAAATGAAGTCTGGAAATGGAGCCGATAGATCTTGTAGTTTGTCGAATGGCCACAAGGGGTTGGTGCCAAAGCGTTGCTCCCCTGTGTGTGTGTGTGTGTGTGTGTGTGTGCATGTGTGTGTGTGTGTGCGTGCGCGAAAAACATATTGTACGTATTCAAAAAATGTGTAACATTTAAAGCAGTGCTAAGTAACTTGTTTACCTTAATACATTATTTCCGTAGTCACTCTGGGGGTGATACAAGTGTTAATGGGATGATTGGGGGGTCTTTCATCTTCTCCTGGTGTCTCTGGCCAGAAAACCCCACTTGCAGCTTTCCCTGCTCCGACCCGGAGCCTCAATACACACTAATGGAATCACGAAGAAGAAGCTAACAGGCTAACGGGCAAAGCTAACTGTTGGCTAGTGCCACTTTAGCAGTATTTAGGTGAAACAAAATATCTCCATTGTGTAAATGGGTTGAGGCACAATGTACAATATCCCTCTCTCCCTTTGTCATTTCTGTCAGCGTAGTATTTACTCTCACAAACAATTAACAAGTAAAAAAAAACGCAACATGCTTATGGCCACTAGGGGCATGAGTTACTTAGTTCTGCTTTAACAACACACACTTTGATTTATACTAATTAACAAAGTGGCGACAACAGAAAAATGTGAGGTATGTTCGCATACTTAAACTCACACAAAATGTCTTCCAAATCTATTTAAACATTTAAATAGATTTGCGGTTTGGTGACCCGAGACTTGGCCGCGGTTGGCTAAAACGTGGTGCCAACAGTTTGTCCTTTCTCCGAACAATTTAAGCCAGCGGAATCCCAGACTGATATCTGTGCAAAAGTTATTGGCACTGTGATATCAATCTTCCTCTTGCCAGGTTCAGGGGCTTATACAAATCAACACTATTTACCATGTCTGGTCTTTCTAATGAGAATTCTATGTATTTAACAACTTTCTATTATGCTAAGTTTCTTCTTTCTTTCCCTTCATTATATTATCCACAAAATGTCCTCAATATAATCCTTACAAATTTGCCAGTCTTTCTGCAGATGTAATTCCTGCTAATGATCACCTCCCAGACTACTGTCTCCGTGCCAGCCGTCCTGCATTGTTCTTTAGTTTTCGAGAGATAAAACATTTCACATCGAGTTCCATTAGCCCTTTCTCTATAGCCCCATTTAGCTGGCACATCCGAATACCGGATCGATTCTTCTTGGACAGAGACAGATAAGGACAAAAAGTAGATGGAAAAGTAAAGAAAGCGCAAAAAAAAAAAAAAAAAAAACTTCAGAAGTTCTGTGTGAAATGTTGTGAGGTAAAACCCTGGTGTATAGGCCAAGAAACATGCTGCCAAACAAGAGAGAGAGTACATTTTATCTAGTGCCATTACAATCCGAACATATCCGCAGCTAAACCCAAGAGGCTAACACACTCACACACACACACACACACACACACACACACTCACACACACACACACACACAGTCAGAGATGCTTCCAAGACTTGTGCTGGTAATGGGATTTGAAGGAAGACTGGAGAAAGCAGCTATGGCTTACAGCTTGGAACAGGATGTAACTCCCCTCAAAGGTTAGCAGTAATCGCCTTTATTTTGTCTACGGGGGGACCAGACTTCCTTAAACTTAACAGGGATAAATAAGATCACTGTTTTTGCCGATCTTCAAACAACTTCTAGACAAACCTGCCAAAAATGAGTCTACCGATCTGGTCTATCTAATTCAATCTTCAGATAATAATGTTGATTTCTCAGGAAAATAACTTACTGTATATGCAACAGCCATTCAATATACATAAGCATCAGTTTTTTAATACTTCATATATAGCATTGATACGGCGCCGCGTGGGTAAAGGAGGGAATGTTCTCTTCATTGTTTTGACATTTTCATTGTTTCGCAAGAATATAGACTAATAAAGATAGAACAATGAATGCTAATTTTATAGCAGAATACTATTGACGTAATTATAAATAACAGGATTGAAATGATTGTGAAGTTGGCTGTTTTGCTTCACAAAGAATAATGTAAATTGTTCAACACTGAAAACGTTATTTCCCAACATCACTTCCAGATGAATTTGGTTTTACTGTACGAATCAGCAGGTGGAATTTTTAAGTCATCAAAATCTCCATCAAATGAAGCCTAGGCGCAAATTCAACCTGGAAGACTAATTTCAGCATCACCTACCTCCAGCTAATGATCGCGTCTGCGTGGGTCACATCTGCACCTCAGCCTATCAGCGCAGAGCCACACCTTTGTCGCCTGCGGGCCTGGATTTAAGCTGGAGCGTTCATCAGCTTCCCAGCTGTGCTGCGTCCCACCTACACCCCTTCACCTCCTCTTCTGTCTGAGGCATCACCCTGCTACATCCTTCACCGGTCTCCCATACCACCACCAGCGTTCAGACATCCCTAGCTCTAACCTACCCATCCATACTAACTTTAATCTGTATTGATGTCTACTGCCCGGGTCTTATTGCCAACATATTTATGTCAATAAATCTTTCTGATCGCTGCTTTTGTTGTCTTGTTCGTTTGTATGTTTATATACTTTATTGTCCCCGTAGGGAAATTTGTCTTCTGCATTTGACCCATCCTTCAATGCTGCTGGGTCAACCCGTAAGGAGCAGTGGGCGATGGCAGTGCCGCGCCCGGAGACCCATCTCCAGATGTGGAGCCAGGCTGATGGTCAGAATCACCTGGCTGGAGGATTCACCTATTATACATGTTTTTCTATCCAGGTTGAATTGCTGCTAGAGAACTAGGGCTATCACAATCATTACTACATTGACTTATCATTCAATAAAGAACGGAAAAAACGATACATTCTGGGCTCAATATTTATCATCTGAACATTTAATTGCATTTTCCTCCCATTTTGTCTTTGTAAAACGTCGATTTTTAACTGAACACATTGGGTTACATTATACTGTGTATATACATGTTTATGCTTTAGAGTTGACAATATCTAGTATCTTTAGAATCAATCATTATATCCAACTTTAAATTTGCCATCGTGACAGGCCTGTGGAGAACTTCCATTTAGAGTTTTCACAGCGTAAACCTACCGATATTCTATAAAGGACAGGGACATTTTGAGGGATAGGGCTAACGCTTATGCCTCGACAAACTGTTGTAAATGTGATGTTGTGAAATGCGTCGCAAAACGCCGTACACGGTGCTAATTGTGGTGACGGAGATTTGTCAAAACAAGGACATAGGGGTCGGGACGTGTTTTGACGGAGCTACACATGTGCGGGGAGACAGACGCACAGAGGCACGCAGCCAAACAGAGCGGCCTATTACCCGTCAGCGTACATCAAAGAGGAAGGGGGGAAACGACGGAGAAATGAGATGTATCACCTGCGAGTCATTTCAATTTCAAATTTTTTCAAAAATCCCATTTACGGAATAATTCACAGCCCGCGGGAGCTGTTATTTTGGGGAGAATGAAAAAAAGAAAAGAAAAAAAAAACGGAGCGGTGGAGTTTGTTCCTTATATAGCACTGAATACATCAGACACACACCACGTTATCGGGCTGAGGCGGCGAATAGGTAAGAGCCTCCTATCGGGTCGTTACATTATATTAAAAATGGCATCAAGTTATTTAACACCAAAAGATACATCTTGTCAAACATCGAGAAAAACATCGAGAACAGTGCAGTGCATTGACACAAAGTAAAAGGATGTCGGGGAAACGTTGACAAACTCTCGCATCATCAGCACACATTTTTTTCATTGCCGGTTTCCAAACTGCTCCTGTTTTATAAATCAGTCATATATTTGTGCGGCTTTGTGTGGCAGCTGTTGTGATACTGGGCTATACAAAAGCAATTCGATCAGATTTATGTTGTGGAGTCAGAGGCGTCTTTGACTGAAAGTTGTGTTACGAACTCCTGGAAAACAAAGGCGTAAAAAAACAAATTGAAACTTCATACAGGGCTTCGACTTTGAAGATACAGCTACTGAGATGTTTTATTTTAATTTTATTTATACATTTATATTAGGGCCGGGACATTTTTCGATTAATTACGATTAATTAATTACATGAGGTTTAGTGCGATTGAAAATATTAATCGAAATTAATCACACTTTGCTTTCCACACTTCAGTTTCCTTTTTTTCCTGCAGACACACAATTAATGGCAATATTGCACTGGTCTGTTGGACTTGGTTGAACAAAAACAAACAATATTTTGTTGCTTAAGCTCATGTATTCAGTCATTATTCAATGGTATACTAAAAAACTTACTCCTCACTGTTCTCAGGTCAAATATAGATTAATTTTTTTAATCGAGTCCCGGCCCTAATTTATATATTTTTTTCGCGACCGGGGTTGGTATTTGCTTCATTGAAATCCTTCCCAAATGTTTGTTTTCAAGACCTTTTTTTTGTCATCGTCCCTCACCGATTAATGGACGGGATAACGGCCCGTGCTAGTTGGACGTCGGGCTAAACAAGATAAAAGCCGTTCACTTCCCCCCCCCCCCCTCTTCTTCTTCTTCTTCCAGTTTGGTAGAACAAAGATTGCGGCCAGCTCGGCAGAATCGACACGCTTCGGTTCTTGAAACTCGAGCTCAACAGTTATCAAAAAGATGAATGCCGTGAAAATGACACGGCGCATAGTGATGAAGTCTCGGAGAGTGCACTTTTCTTTCACATGTGCCGCACAGAGTCTGGCAGGTATTGCTTCTTTGGAGAACGGCTTCAAATAAATACAGTGTACGTTAAAAGCCTTGTCGTCTTCGCAGTGTAACTTCGCAAGACTGCTGCCGCGGCATTTTTATCAGCATCACGCACCGGCCGCTTTTTATGCGAATTATTGAATTTTTTTTCCTTTTTTTTCCGCCCTCTATTTTCCTCCCCGTGCGTGTGAACAAGTCCAAAGAGCTGACTCAGCGACGGGCGCGGCAGTGCGTGACCCTCACTTTTGAAGGAGGACTTCTTCTTTTCTCCTCTTTTAAAAAAAAAAAACATACGGCGGAGAAAACAAAGAACGCTTTCGATGCTGCGCTCCCAGGGAATGCGCCTTTATGAAAGTTGGAGAACCGACTTCGTGCCACAGCTGCGGTATGTGGGAAAGTGAGAAAAAACAAAAAACAAAAAAACGTCTCTTTAAAATTGAATCTTTCGAAACAAATCTTATTTGAGAAAAGCGCTGTGTTTTGTTTTTTTATGTTATTTTCGCAGCGATGTACACCACAGGAACTCAAGGAACGGACAACAGAGCAGGCAAGACAAGATTTTGGTACTAAAAAAAAGATATTTGCCACAGTAGCAGTAGTCAATTCCCTGTAACTACTATTTCCATGCACATATTTCAAATGGTAAAATGCCTCTCAGTAATTGTCAGATTTATCTAAAAAAAAAGATTAAAAATGAACCCATCACTAGACTGAAAACCACAAGGGAAAGCAACAAAAGCCTTCAAGCACTTTTGAGAGAAAATATGCTATGACTAGTAAGTTATTATTTTCTATTTTCTATTATATAAAAAAAAAAAGTGACCTTGAGAGCGAAACAGGATATTGCAAGCAATAATTGCAGCACTATAGTAGAGAAATTATTTCAATTATACAAAAAAACTTCTCCTTCTCACTGGACGGAGAAGTGAATCATGTTTTTCAGAGATGTCTTTCAGTCGTTCAATGTTGGCAGAGTGGTTTAGTCGGCCTTCTCCGATCTTTTGTGCAAAAAAACAGACATGATGCCACCCAAACGCTCCCACCAAACCAATTCATTGATCAAAAACCTTCAATATCAATATCAATGTGAGTTAACCGCAGTACAGCACATTGACCCAGCTCTGTATGGAATAAAAGTAGGTTTGTTTTACCTGTTGATGTATCCCGATGGGGACGTCCGGAAAACACGTGGAGAGAAAGAAAAAGAGAGAGACAGATCAGAACATGATTTTAAAGCAAAACATTAGGCATCGGTGTATAGTACAAAGACGCGTATGAGGATTTTCTGTTCAGGGGAGCATTTCAAAGTGGGTCTCTTTTTCCTATATCTGATTTGCACATTTCTGTATTTCTACAACAAAGGCAAAGAAACCGCGGCGCATCGGATTCCTGGATCGTTTCATCTCAGTGTGAGTCCACGAGTATTGTACAACATGGAGGAGAAACAGTAGTGGAACATCTGAAATTAGCTCACATTTCCACTAATTACAGGCACCAGCTGTTATTTTAAAAAAGAGATAGAAAGTCATGAACTATAATGGCTTTTTGCACTTTTTGCCCATAGCGATAAGCAATATGATTTAGTTGGAAAGAGAAGTAAGTAATAATCAGAAAGCAAACACAACTTTTTGGCATATATATACAATAATGAAGAATTTGTATTCACATAATAACCAATAGTTTTTTGCATGTGTTTTATTCATTTTATTTGTTGGGTCATTTTACAGAATTCTAATTAAAATCCTATACCTATATTATAATTTTTGTTAAAAGCCACTGAAATAAAATGTTAGTTGTGGTCCAAACTCATTTGTAACATCACAATTCTTCACAGGGACAAGTTTATAGCTACATTTCAACTTCTAGGATCAGTTTTCAGCGTCACTTTTACAGAAAAGCTATGAAACTAGCCTGATTGTTCATGCAATTGATTCAAATGCTTTATAATTAGATAATTTAAGTTTTTTTCAGAAGCCCCTTATGAGAGACCAACAGGCCCGGGTAGAACCATGAGGCCGTCCTCCTGTGGACCCAACACCTGCAGGAGGAGCCATAGGGGCTGGTGCAATGTGATTTGGAAAGCTCCAACGGCTGCCCCCATGACCCGGCAACGGACAAGTGGAAGAAGATGGATGGATGGATGGTTTACAACATACTAAAGAACAACAGATTTTGTTCCACTAGGACAAAATCAGGTATAATGCCTCTAATAACAACCCACATAACCCTTTTAGTAAGTAAGTAAGTGCTTTATTTGTCATTGTACAACCGTACAATTTAATAGTGTTCAGGTGTTAGTCCTAAACCGCTGCGACTGAGCCGCGCCGCCATTGTGGGCCAACCTGACCAGCATGTTCTTGAAGGTAGAGGAAACCAGACTGGCTGCCTTCAGTCTCCTCTGATCCTCTGAAACGGTGCAGCGCCTCCTGGGTTTGTCTCTGTTTCAGAGCGTGGTGTCCTGCACTGGTCAGCTCCTCCACCTTCTCCTTCGTCTTCCTCCTGCGCAGCTCCCTCCACTCCACAACAGTCTTTCATTATCTTCTGGGAAGAGCTTAGCAGTTCATCTGTTCCAGTAAACGTCCATTAGCCAGAGCAATACAAGGGATAGCAGGGGCTTAGCTGTGAGTCTTGCCCGGATACCTCCCCATTTGTACCTTTTTTGTTTCTTGTAGCTCTTCTTTTGACGCCTCTACTGTGCTGCAGGTGTACACAGTAAATGTGGGGTGGACGGTATACTGTACATGGCTATGCTCGCCCATACTTGCAAACTCTTTTTTTTTTTTTTTTAGCAATCAAGAAGTGGCTTTTAGATAAAATAATACTGACTCTTTTTTGTCCTTTTATTATAATGTGGGTAAGCCATAACCAGGCTTTCATGTTTCAATATTATATTTTGAAAAGGTTTCAGAAAATGGTTGCTGACATATTTCATAATTACTTGTGAGATTCATGACTTGTTCGTGACTTGCCTAGTAGAAAGCGCAGACCTCAGGGGCATTGCTTGATCGACGTTGGAAGAATCGCTAAATCAAGTTTCATTGCCTGAACAATTGCAGCTGTCTCTTTCCTCTTTCCGGAGATAATATAAAGACAAATCTCAAAGTCAACACCACTTTCTCTGTGTCTCATTCGGTTTCACGGCTCTCCCTTTGTTCACTGTCTGTCCATTGTCTCGCTCCATCCGAGAGTCGGGAGGTGTCACTGATTAGCCGGATAATACCAATCTCCACGGATCGACCCCCGAAAAAAGTTCACCTGACTTCTCAAATAGCACCCCTTTCAGCACCGCATTTGTCTTTTCGGAGCTGGTCGTTGTAGAAAATGGCTGTAAATTGGCTTTTTCCGGGTTGGACCGGCCCCTTCATACATCACCGAGATGTCCTTTAGATATCCACGCCACGTCCACCACGGCAAAAGTAGTTGCCCAGAAGTTTCTGATCCCAGAGCTGGTCTATCACTCCGCTTTACACAATACGTTAGCCTGGACGTATCTTGTATAATTGAGGCTCTAAAACATCATTTTGGGGAGCTTAGCATTGTTTATTTTGCATTTAAAACATCGCAACAATGTAAGGTACAGACAGAAATGAGTGACACGTGAAGAGCAAACTTTCACTGCAGAACTGCTCAGTCTGCTGATGGATTATTAGGCTATAGTAGGGCAGGGAGATCACCCCCATACTGATCGATCTCGATTTTTGATTCGATTTGTTTTGTTTTAAAGAAAAAGACAGTAAATGTGGTCTTTCCTGGACTAGCAAGTGCTGCAGCCAGACTGAAATCTGCAGCTAACTCAGCAGTAAAGACACGCTCCACACTTCTAGCCTCACAGTAAAACATCTTCTCACAACAACACACAAACATCTGCAAAGGAGACGCAAAAATGTGGAATGTTTGAAGAATGTCAGAAGCAGACAGCGAGAGTTAGAGCACGGTGTTCAGCGCAGAGCATCACAAAGCCACGACTTACGGAGAGAAGCGCTAACAACTTACTATGTACAATACATACATAAATATATACTAGTAAACAGCGCATTTGTAAGTATAAAAGATGATCACATTTACAATTCACTGTTAGAAGTCCAGTCAATCCACAGCTGCAGCCTAATAAAATAATCCACATGGTCCAAATACAGTGCTCAATAGTTCTCCTCCTCAAAGGTAAACTTTTCATCTCCGTGCACTTGTCCTGTTCCTCTGACGGTTCCTCAAGATCGACCTTTATTCAAATCGCGATTAGATTAAAATGAGATTAATTGCCCAGGCCTTGGCTATAGGCTTTCAAAATGTGGTGGATGGGTTCGTGTTCCATCTGTGCATCACGACAAAGTTGTTGATTGAGGTTGCTTCAGCCAAAGTCATTGAAACCGCCAAAGTAACCAAAGATTGAAGTAAAACATTCTTCCTCAAGTTGATTAGGAAACAGCATAATAATATGGTTAAATTGTGATGATGTCGCTTATAAAGAAATAAAGATGAGGGAAGTCATACTGTCATTTCATACAACTTTATATACTGTATGCAACTTTATCTGGTCATGGGTGATCCTAAAGCCATGAGTAATGGGCATTGTAAGGATTTCTTGGACGCCATCTTGAAAATGAGACCTTTCCAGTGGTCAGATTTTGGTAGACTTTTAGTATGTTATTAAGCACACCTGATACTACAGAAAACCATTGAAAACCATTTTGTAGCATTTTTTGGGGGTTAGGTGTTTTTTTTTTTTTTTTTTCCAGAAATGCAGCCGCCTATCAAGCTTCTGACATGGAAACAGTGGAAAAGGAGAAATTATGCAACAACAAAACCAACCACTTTGCTCAAGTCCAACCAAGTGGATTAAGATTTCAGCTATTTTATCCCAAATAGGAAGAGCATGTTCCCTGTCGTACTCCTCCCAGCCGGAGCATGTGAAGACCACTCGATGTTGTCCCCACACTGTAAAGCCGGACATGGTTTGCTACTTTTCGCACAAGGCTTTTTAAAAGTTGTGGTCGGAGTGCTTCTCTGTATCTGCTCTCCCTTATCAGCCCTCTCTACTTGTGTTTCCGTGCTTCAACACCGGCCTTTACACGCCATTTCCAGTCATCATTATCTTAGCCGAACCTACCGCAAGCAGGCGGTCGGGGATTATCTGCGCCGTCGCTGTAGGTAATGCATTTGATTTTTTTCGTTCCTTTTTTATTTTTTCTCGGAGACCAGCCAACTTGTGCACTGTTGCTGTGTTCATGGAAGCGATGTGTGTGCGTAGTGTGATCCCGGTGGGCAGTCGAGAGAGACGAGTCGCGCCGCTCCCTGTGAACTGATAACAAGCCAATCTGGCGTGTGGGTCGGCGCGGTGAATCATCCGCGCCCCATCTGACCCCGCCCTCTGCGGCGTCTTTTCTCGCATGGCAAATCTTCCCTCGCTACGTCTGTATCTCCTCCCGGCCGCGAGCTCTCACCTCATCACTGTTCTCACCGAAGAAGAACAAAGCTGAACTCTGTAGCTCTGACTCCGATGTAGTAACTGGGATATGTACAGTATGCATGTCCTGCTCACACGCAACTTCCTATTTCGTTCACACGCGCCGGTAATCGTAAACAAACATGGCGGCGGCAAATTTTTATACGAGGGGATTTTTTTTTTATTTTACCCAGAAAAGAAGCATCATAATGTTGATTTATGTCAAACTGTCGCCGAACGTTTTAACCTCTTAACCCCCACCTTAACCGAGCGCGTCTAAAAGCTTAAAGCCTATAGGCCAGTGTAACGCCTCATTTGAAAGCTAAGACCGACAACACTCATCTAAACGGATCTTTTCCCTCGTGTTGTCGTCACCTTTTTTGACGTTCTTTCACTTTGACTTCGACGCTTTTTTTGTGTCACTTTTTCATAGTTTTTTTTGCTCACGTTTTTGCCGCTCTTTTGTTGCATTTTCATCCTCGTTTTCGTCTCATTTTTGACACTCTTTTTCAAGAAGCTTTTTAGATTTGGGTAAAGCCAAACTGGAACAAAAGTGCTCAGTCCAGGTGGGGGTCTAGAGGCTAAAGGTTTGGCATGTTTTTTTGTCGCTCTTTTGTGGCTTTTTCGTCACCTTTTAGGCACTGCTTTTGTCGCTTGTTTATTGTGTTATTGTTGTTTTTTTCCGGCGCATTTTTTATTTTTTATATCACATCTGTGTCGCTATCTTGACCCCTTTTTCATTAAGCTTTTAGATTTGGGTAAAGCCGAACTATTGCCGCATTATTGTCACTTTTTGGACCAGTTTTTTGTCACTTTTCCCATCATTTACGTCTCCTTTATGTCGCTATTCAGATGCTTGTTTTTCAACAACTTTTAGATTTGGGTGAAGCCAAACTGAAGAAAATGTGCCCGGTTCAGGCGGGGGTTAAGAAAGAGGTTAACAAACTGCGGTCATCAAACATGTTTTTAAATTTTTTTTATTTTTTTTTAGGTATAGTCGTAACTTGTTCACTTCAAGGGTTTTGAGAGTCAAGCTATTTCAATTCTGTTTGAATCCTGACCTAGGATTGACCCTCTGCAATCCCCCCCAATCCCCCTGCGAACTCTTGTCTTCATTCTTCCGAAATCCACAAGGCACAAACATAAGGGCTACAGCACAAAAGACAACTCCATAGACAAGGTTGAAAGCATTGAAATACTTGACTTTTTTTTTTTTTTTTACATTCCTTCGAAAAAATCTCAAAGTGACCTACATCCATTCTTTCTTTCTTTTTTTTTCTTCCTTTTTTTTTTCTTTTTTTCTTTTTTTGGCTTGCTGGCTGCTTTGTGCTACCATTTAGCACTGCTTCTGTCCAATTTTCCTGCAGTGGCCGCCCCTGTCATTCGCTTGTCTATATTCCCCCATCTCTCCCCTCTCTTTGAAGGACAATTGGTCTCATTCAATAGGAGGCAGATCAAACTTTGCCGCATAAGTGGGTACAGGGGAGATGGGAGGAGAGGCAGCGGGAGGAGAGAAAAAAAGAAAAGATGAATAGGGTGGAATGCAAAAGCGGACTGAAATCGACTGGCGCTCAATGTCAGAATTCCAATCTGGATGAGTGTGTTACTGTACGGGGAGGGAAGGCTGTTCTAATGGGGGTGCGTCTCTATTGATCTATTGGAAGCACCTGTCAATGGAAAATGTACAAGAATAAGATTGGTACATGTGAATAACTGGATTTGAGTTATTTCATTTGGTGTTTCACAATAACATCAGACCCATTGCAATGAGAAAATATTGCTATCGTTGATCGTGGGGGGAATTATCCGACTCGTGTTTTTAATTGGTTTAAGAGAAGATGAGCCTTTATTGATCTCACAAGGGAGAGGTTCACTTAACCCAAATCTGGCTTTACCCAAATCTAAAAGTGCTTGAAAAACAAGCATCTAAATAGCGACATGAAGGAGACTTAAATGATGAAAAAGTGAGAAAAATGCACCGAAAAAGTGACAAAATGTGTTGAAAAAGTGACAAACATGTGTTAAAAAAGTGACAAAAGTTTGTTGAAAAAGTGACAAAATGTGTTGAAAAAGTGACATAAATGTGTTGAAAAAGTGACAAAAATGCACCGAAAAAGTGACAAAAATGTGTTGAAAAAGTGACAAAAGTTTGTTGAAAAGGTGACATAAATGTGACCCGCCGTGGAATCCAAAGACACAAGTCGGCAGCTTGCGTTTGGAGAAAAACGTAAACAAAGTTTTTATTTTGAAAATTGGTGATTTTCACTTTTTTCCAGAATCGTTTAGTTGAAGTCACGAAGAAGCCTCTCCATGTTTAAGCTACCAGTATTGGTATATTTAAAAGCGTAAACTTTTAGGTTCAAACCTGCTTGTTTTTGGGAGATTTGGGAGCCGCTGTAGGGGCGTGCCTTTGTCTGTGTGTATTTACATACTGAGGAGGAGGAGGGGACACAGCCACACAGCTGCTTGGTTTGCGTAGTCCACACAGGCTTTAGCAAACAAATGCCACGCAAAAAAGGCAGTTTTATACATATGCCTATTGTCGATCAGTTTTCAGGTTGAAAAAGTCTGGTTTTGTCAGAGAAATGGCGCACGCCGTGGGGGCGTGTGCGGCTTCATGGCTGTAAGCCTCCCCTGTGTGGCTCTCAGAAGCTGCCACTACTACACTGGAAAATGGATTTACCACGAGTTTGCTGAGCAGAAGGCAAAGGTTCAGACGGGTGAGTGAAAGTTTGTTTGTTTTTATCGCTTGCGGGTGCTGTGCCAGTTTTGACGAGTCTATTGTGCTGTTATTAGCTAACGGCTAACGTCTAAGCTAACGGCTAGCGGCTAAGCTAACGTGCAGCTGAACCTGCTATTTACACTAAAACCAAGACCTCTCCCAACTTAAACTACTCCATAAATGTAGTCAGCGCACCCCTAGCTTTCAGCCACTTCTTATTTGAGAGAGATCCGCTTCATATTTTCGGTTTTATGACCAAATAAAGTTACTCTGGATTACTGCAGTGAAATGTAAACAATGGGGAACGCGCGCGGCGATAAAACGCAAATTCGGCCTTTTCCTCTCGTGTATGTGCATTACAAGTAGTACAGGAGGCTTCTAAAGTTATAAATGTAGTTATAAACGCATCCATAGCTCTCTCTCAGTGTGAGGCGGAGCAGACGCAGACAGAGAAACACGCAGGATTGTGTCTGTAAATTAAAGAGCAGCTACACTATGTCCATTATCTACATCACTATGGCCTAGTAAACATCATCTTGTGTTCATTCTAAAAACACGTACGTTATCTCATGTTTAGTCCATGTTTAGACTTTCTCATACCTATTGTTATTAGCTAGCTCGGACACTCGTGCGTTATAAGGTAAAAGTATTCATCAATGTACAGGATTTTTCCTTTGACTCAAACCAGGGCCAACCACTAACTGAGGTCTAAACCAAGACTAAACCAGGAAGTACAGATACAGACTCTGAGATCTTTTTTTTTCTTCAGGCCGGGTCTAACAGCTCCAGCCCGACCAGATGCAGGAAGAAAATCTTTATGCCAAGTTTCCGCCAGAGACCAGAGGTATGTGTCTATTCTTTTATTCTTATTTTTCTGTTATGTCCCCTCTCTTCCTGTGTGGAAAAAGTGACACAAAAAAAATAAAGGAATTATTCGTTTACATCAGTTTTGTAGGTCTTAGCTTTCAAATGAGGTGTTACACTGGCCTATAGGCTCCAGTCGAGACACTTTTAGAGTTGGGTCAAGCTGAACTGGAGAAAAATGTGCTTGGTTAAGGCGCGGGGATTGAGGTTAAAAGTTAGTTACTCTTAGAAATACAAGCAGAAGGAGGATTGTGAAAGTACAACAACCGATTCCAGTATGTTTTGTTGATTATAATTATAATTCTTGTAATATCAGGGAACAACCTAGTCATTCGGTATATCCAGGTAGTCAGGTGCCCTCATATTTTGGAGACATAATGATGTACTTAGACCTGACCAACTGCAGCAATCTCGCGATAAAAATACCATAAAAAAGCCACAAAAGAAACGGGTAAAAATTAGATGAAAAAGAATGTGAAAAAAGTGATGACCACACGCGAGAAAAACAGTTTTGTAGGTCTTAGCTTTTAGATTTGGGTATTGCTGAACTGGAAAACATACACTCGGTTATGGCGGGGGGTAAGAGATTAACAAGTTTTAGTAAAGATTTTGGCTTTTTAAAAGTTCTCATCGCCACAAACAAAGACGACGTCATCTGTTCCTCCTCCCTCAAATTATTTAAGCCTATCACTTCTGCGCCACCTTTCGATTAAACATATGGTCTGCTCGCTGGCACCAAACAAATGCTTGTGTAATTGACCAGCGACGCCACTGGGGGAGGTGAACTGAGGCGTTCCCTCTTGTGAATGGGGGATGAGTTTCAATTAAGCTCGTGAAGGTTGGCGTCAGAGGAGAAAACCACAGGAACGCGCAGTCTATTAAAGCGGTAATTAACATCGGCATTCAGGTACAACAGTGGAGCGGACTTCTAATGGAGTCCATTACCTCAAATCACCACGCATCACTCCGAGAGCTACAAGCAGATGGGTGAGTAATTAGAAGGAAGAGACCTGCCTCTACAGGACAGGAGGGGTCACTGCACGCCTTGATGAGGAAAAGTTAACTTGCGCCATGACTGAGTCCAGGACAATGTACAATCGATCCAACACTTTCCAAAACAAAGCAAAGTTTCAATTCAATTCATGATTTTCCTTCCTCAGAGTGGACGGTAGAAACAGCTTAAAATAACTATTGCCATTTTATACAAAGCCAAAAATCAGCAAATGCATCAATGAAATGCAAGAAAAAATGGACTCACTAATATAACTAACAACAGAAACCATATGATTGGGGGAAAAAACTAAAGAATCAGAATTTAGTGTCAGCACATATGAAATGTGTTAACCTCTTAACCCCCTCATGACCTGAGCACATTTTGCTGGAGGAGCAACAATAACAGGATAAAAAAAGCTAGAAAAACACACAAGAGGGATGAAAACATAAAGAGTGATGAAAAAGCAACAAAAACGACAAAAACATGAAAAAAAAGCAATTAAAAAAAGTAACAAAAAGTGACAAAAACACAGCAAAAAAAGCAACAAAAACGCGACTAAAGCAACAAAACATCCACAAGAAAGAGCGACAAAAAGGTGACAAAAATGCGATGAAAAAGTGACCAAAACGCTTTTAGATTTGGGTAAAGCCAAAGTGAAGAAAATGCACTAGGTTAAAGGGTATATTTCAGGATTTTTGACATACGGCCTAATTTCCTAGTTATCCAGAGTGTTGCTGATGTCTGGAGATATTTTTTTCTTAAATTCATGCAGTTCTTATATTTGAAGAGTCTAGTGGCGCTAGGCTAGAGCAAGGCTAAAGCATTTCTATGGTATCAGTTAGCCTGCATTAAAAATAGTCTGGCCCACTCCACACTCCAGTGCACCTGAGGTAAATCACGTATAACGCCAGACTACCGATATAAATGTCTGTTTTAATAGAATAATTAATATAACTGACCTTGTATCACGTGAATTACCACATTTTGAGGGACTATTTTCTCGCAGATCACTCTGCCGCTGTGTTAGCTTACAGCCACGAAGCTGATGCTGCTCAAATATAAGTTATTTTAAATGCAAAATGGTTAAAATTATTCTATTAACACTATTAGTCCGGCGTTTTATTAGTCTTTTATTAGTTTATTGTAGTCTGATTTACCTCAGGTGCACTGTGGTAAATCACAGTGCTAATCAGTGATTAATCCGTTAGCCTGTTTTTAACGCAGGCTAACTGATACCATAGAAATGCTTTAGCCTTGCCCTAGCCTAGCGCCACTAGACTCTTCAAATATAAGAACTGCATGAATTTAAGAAACCGACTAAGCCAACTAAACCTGAGGCATATTATGGTAACATCCAAGGCTTTGTGTATAATAATACAACTCAGGAAAAAAGGTCTAGTTGATCCATTTGACGAAAAGACCTTGTGTTGTGCCTTTTGTTGGGGACTAAGACATCTATTTGCTCATCTGAAGTTCAGGGTCAGCGCAGCAAGACGCGTGACATGAAAGGGGTCTGAGGTCACTGGCTGCAGACGGCTATTGCCATTCCATGACACTGCAGACCTCCTATTTGGTTGCAGCCTCATATACTGCTCGCCCATGTCTGTCCGAAGTGCGGATAGCTCCCTGAAGGTGAAGCACTTATATCAGCGCCAGCGATTAGGGTCCGTTTTATAGCGCTGTTCTATGGTGCGACCGCCAGATTTACTCGGCCCGGGGGAGGCGGGATAAACCTGCTGGCTGAATATGACGGCTGGAGGAAGTAATGAAAAGGCTCGTCCCGTGGGAGGAACAAATCCATAGAAAGCAAAGGTGTTCTCAGGTGAAGTGACAGGCATGACTCGGGAAGCAAGGGAGATGGACAAAGGACTTGCACAAGCCACCGCAGGTGAAAACTCACAAGGGGAAGAAAGGGAACGCCAGGGGCAACTAGCGCCGGGCTGCGAAGTCAGAAATGTGCTGACATTTAGATACTGACCAAGACTATGAATAGGGCTCCATAATATTAGACAGAAATTGCAATATTTGGCAACTGTTTTGTATATTACGATGAGTGCAGAGTGAAAGGGGCTGAAGGTCACTGAGAGACATTTACCATCGGCATTTTAGCATTTTAGTATGTGCCATTAATTACTTTTAAACTAATCAGGACCAAAACACGGCGAACAGCTTCACCTAATATTGCAAAAAAAAGATCATTTGGTGACCGTGTTCAACCCAAAATAAACACCATCTCGAGGATGAGGTGTTGAGCAAGAAAATAAGTGACATGAAATATTGACATGTTTGGGGTAATTTTCTAAGTCTTTTGCTGTTTATTGAAAAGGGCTTCCTTCGCCGACATTGACAGATAAAAGAAATCGTCTTACCCTTTATAGGGCAAGTGACTAGTTTTGGTAATTTCCGCACACTTCACATAATGGCCTCCCTGCTGGACATTGGTAAGGTAAAAAAAGCCAATCAGAAGAGATCACCCTAAATCACAGATCGCACCACTGTGGCATTTGACCAATCAGCAGAGACCTGTCGCGCTCTCAACTTCCTGTTTTCTCTGAAGTTTAAAAAAAAAAAAAAAAAGTCTGGCTGAATTCATGGTACAATTCTTTACGTAACTTGAAAACTAACCATGGTAAGTTAATGAAAATCACACATTTTATTGGTGAATAATTGTGCCAGGTGATGATACAATGTGTTGGTTTTGGAGGACGTAGTGAAAGGACAGGCACCGTATTTGATTCACTTAAACCTAAAGTTAATTAGATGTTCTTGAGAAAAAGGACCAATAAACCCTGGGACTATGTTTGTATGTTGCCAAAGGTTATTTTGAGTCAAATTATACTAGAGGTGACTGGCCACTCCCACTGCACGTAAAGCACTACAGGGCAATGGACTAAATATGGTAACTTCGCTCACATTGATTTCTGCAGAATATCGAAACAACAGAACTAAACCTTTGTTATGTTCCCCAATAACACTCTTAAGTTAAAATTATTGATTTCAAAGTATTTCAATGAGTTCCCTATAAAGGGTTAAGCACCATAAGAGTGTCAAGAAATGCAAGATGTCGTGTAATAAATAAAATATAGTATTAAAAGCTCTACTTCAGAGAAACAATGATAGTCCAAACAGAAGCATTGCATTATCTGTTCATCATTCATAACTCTTGCCCCTAGAGGCCATAAGCGCAACTGCAGGTGTTGTAGCAAGTTATGATTTTTTTACGTATTAAATGTCTTGGAGAGTAAAAACTACGCTGACAGAAAAGCCGATGGGAGAGAGGGATGTTGTACATCCAGTTATACAATGGAATTTCTTTTTTTTCACTCAAACTTGGCTGTAAATACTGTTTAAAGTGGCGCCCGCAGTTAGCTTTGCCTGTTAGCTTCTTCTTCGTGGTTCTATTAGTGTGTATTGGTGGCTCCGACCCGGTGGCAGTCAAGTTGAAAGCATGGTTTTCTGGCCAGAGAAACCAGGGGGACATGAAAGACCCTCCAATCATCCCATTAACACTTGTGTTACCCCCACAGGGACTACGGAAAGGATTTATTAAGGTAAACTGCTTAGTACTGATTTAAGTACACTGAGTATCCTCCTAATGCAACAGGGGATGTTTGAACATGTGCGTAGAAGCAGGAGTCTCAAGCACAATTCCACCTTTCATGCCAGGGCACACGAGTTTTAGAAGAAAAAAAAAGATGTCTGCTATGAAAGAAACTGACAAGGAAACAAGGGAAAGTGCAGGCAGAGGTTGTGCACAGAATAACAAAATCCAGACACTTCTCAACTAAATTATGAAGTAAAAAAAAGCGAGGGACACAGACAGTAATTTGCTGGAAATTCTTTGAAATACCTGTCATATTTTCAAATGTCAGGGCAAACAAAAATGGTGCCGATGACATCTAGAAGCTGAAAAGAGGCGCCTGGTGCACTTTGAAATCATCAGTGTGCCTGGTTTCTGAAAGTTTAGAGCAAACGTCACATTTACAGCTGCAATTGCCGACATGTTTTTCACCCATGAACAAGATCAGCCACATTTAGTGTCTCCAACTTGATTCTCATTTGCTTCACAACAATATAATAACGCAGACTAATCCTGTGCATATTCATAAACATTTGCAAAGCAGGTAAAACGAGCATCTGCAGAACAATACAGCGCTCATTTTAAGGAGGTGAAAAAACTACAAAACAGTAAGCAGATTTGGAGCTTAGTTTTAAGCTTTTCTAAAGATATCGGCACCAAATTCAAAAGTGGTCAGAAACGAGCTACAGGGTGATGTTTTGGAGGTTGTCATAATGTTTGGCCTGATCCTGTTTTGAAAATAGTAGGGCGGGCAATAGAGACTTTCTATTTTGGTATTATGCTATACACATACACACACACGCATCCAAATGTATTCTTCCTTTCCTCTAAAATCTTTCTAAACTATGAGAAAGCGGGACAGGAGCGGCGCTGGACAGTGTGCAAATGTGCTCCATATATTCCCAGACGCCTATTGATTTTTCGAACTCCGAAGTGCCGTTTTGGTCGCGCTGGCTTCGGAAACGCGAGCCAGGGACACACTCCACCCACTGCTCATCCATCCACACAATGCACCATGGGTAATGACTGTGCTGCAGATCGGAGGCGAACCGGGGCACAAAAAATGGATCCCGTTATCGAGAGCCAAAGTTAACGAGGATGTTAGTGTGTCACTGATACACTTTGGGATATAGCCCATAACGCTCAAAGGTTTCCTACTAGAAGGTGTGTACTGGGTTGAATGGTTTTGGTGAAGCGACACAATTACGACGGTGGAAATGACAATGGTGAGGTGCCACTCAGAAGAAATTCAGATTGCAATGGTGTAAAAACGGAAAATGCCTGGGACCATATTGATGAGGAGTCCAGTCCAGCTCAAAAACAGGCCAAAAAAACAAACAGGACTTTTGCATCTGAATAATATACAAGTTCATAATGTCAGTTAACCCGTCGCTCTTTTTCTTCATATACTTAGCAGATCTAATTATATTATACAATCCTCGTCTCTACAGGCTCGTTCCACATGAAAGGGAATATTTGGATTTGTCAATTTTCACGCCCGCACGTACTTGGTGCGCACACACAGACTTCATTCAATATTTGATGTCATACATTTTTCATTCTGCAAACTCTTGCGTCTCCAGTTCTGGGGTGCGAGGGGAACTGATCGGTAAAGGTCTTCATCACTATACTATAATTGAATTAGGTTAGAGCACTGTAGGTCCTTAACGTGATAAATATAGAAGAAGCAAAAAAAAGCTTTTACTGTACAGCTACTTCAATGGGCCGACATGTGACCTTCATTCGTCCATTCGCACAGAACGTTAGGTGGGAGAAAATAGATCTGAGACTTTATCATACCATAATGTCATTAAATTGGGTTATTATTTGTTCTCTGGAGTCCAGTCAAATCTAGACAGCACCGAGGGTGAGAGGTGGGCGCTCACGCCTCACAGCAAGAATGTCCCGCGTTCGATTCATGGGCCCGGTTAGGCTTTCTGGGCTTTTCTGGTTTCTCCCCCAGCAATCGAAACCAGTGGTTCTCAAAAGTGACGTTGCCTGCCCCCTTGTGGCCAGGGGCGACTCCAAAAGACACTTGGTAAACAGCGTTCTTATGAGCACTTTGACCTTCCCTAGCACTGCTTAAAAGCCTGGCTCCAAAGAGTTTTTCTTTTTGTAAACGTTGCTATGACCCATGTGACAACGCTGGGGTGGGGATCATATTTTCAACCACGCTTGTCATTGTACATCAGCACTAAAAAGTGGAAGCCTAAATCAATGATGGAGGCTTCGTAGGAGGAGAATGAGCAGCTATGTTAATTTCTCAGACCGCACGGGATCATTACTTTGGAAAGGGCAGAATGGAACACCGGCTATCTCTTGTATTTCATATCTATGGTCGCAAGCCTTTTCTAGAGTACATATCTGTCTCTTCAATAAAAGTATAAAAACATATGAATAATAATTAATAACGACAGTTGTTTTGGTCATAGTTTCAGCTTCAAAAGTTACATTGCGGAGAAAACACAGTATTTTGCATGATATATGAGAAATTGTATTACATTCTGGATTATGGTGGGTCCTGACGGCGTCCCAGTTGAGAACCGCTGATCTAAAACATGCACAATAGGCCACAACCTCGAATAGAATAGATTTACTCATGGGTAAATAATGAATTAATGCTGTAGCCAATTTCTATGACGACCGTCCACCGATAAACTACTACAAACACTGTGTAAGCTGATACTGCGGATGCTGTTTTAATTACCGATTACCGCACAGAGAAACCTCTTTCAAAAGCTACATTATCACACATGCAATCTCAGCATCTAGTTCCCTTGTCCTCTGTCTTGGCTTTGTAATTGTATGTATTCCTTTATGTTTGGCCATCAGTCTATCTGTGGTTAATGTGTGTGTTGTGCTTCTGTCGCAATAATGCCGTGACCTGGAGAAGGTGAGTGATTACGCTCACATGAATGAGAGGGCTGCAGCTACAGGTAAACAAGAGGAGAAATGCGCTTCAGTCAAAGCTGTTCATACATTATTAATTGATTACATTTTTGACAGTATTTTGGTCAATTTGTTCAAGGTTGAATGCACAGACCAATCTTTCACAGTGGAGTCTGTATGTTTCCCCACACTATGACGAGTTAACTTATACATTAATGTGCACATAACTAACAGGCTAGGGTAGTGTTGTTTAGCTATGCATATGACCAAAAGGTTTTGCATACAATTTTCCACTGACTCTTAACTGTTTAATTCTTAGTTTTTTTCCTGTTGTAATTGTATGTAATTTTCAGCTCACCCTGCCTCTATTTTAAGCACTTTCAATTATTTTCTGTCTATATTGTGCGCAACTAATCCATTTGCTTTGCACTGTTAGCATACCTCCCTTTAAGTGAAGTAACAAGTCAAACTCAAAACCTCCCCGAGAAGCTATGAATGGTACAGAGGCCACCCATTTCCATGCGCTCATGTACTGTTTCTCACAACCGTCTGCTGCCAAGGAATGATAAGGAGCGAACGTCATGGAATCCTGTTAAAATAGGTCCCCCTCTAGACCGCCCTGCAGACCAGACCTCCCAAGCCACGGTCCCAAAAACCACTTCAAATCCCAAAGCGGAACAGCCCGGGGTGGGGGGAAAGCGGATGGCATCGCTCTAACGGCTGGTGCATGTGAAATGTTACGGGCATGACACACGTCGCACTGTTTAAAGCTGCTCAACACGAATCCAAATAGGGGCATGGAGCGCCGGCCGTTCCAGATAGCTCAAATACGCCGGGTATGAAGGGTTGTACACTGTGCCCTTTACACATGGGTCAGACCTGCAGTTTGAGTAACTTTTTGACCCCATGATAGTTACTCCTGCAGTTGTCCGTTGATTGACACACTTCCTTTTTGTGACACGGATTGTTCACTTTTATTTCTTATTCATAGAGTTGATGCAAGAACTCAAATTGTTCTTTTTTTATTTTGTAAAGCACTTTTTGTTTTGGTATAATGCACCGTCTTGAATGAAAAAAGATCTTGGTAATATTTCTCATCATCTACCTCAATACTGGCATTGCACATGGTAAGACAACGACAAAATGTCTAAGAAAGGAAAATACATACATACAATACAAGGAGTGAGAATAGGCTGTTCAGGATTTTTAAGTGGCTTGGAACAGCTCTAAGAATAATACATGACAGACAGTAAATGCAAGCTTTCACTTTCAGCTAATATGTATGCAGGCATGTTATTGATTTTGCATGTTATGCCTCCTTTAAGCCAGTAATGGTGTCAGACGTTTTCATTTTAAGAAAAACAAAACAAAAACTTTTTTGCTGCCATTTATTTTTTTGAAGTATGTCAATATCAGTGGCGCTTACAGTCTGGCAGTAACAGGCACACGCGGGCACACTCCTGCTGGGACTCCGTCAGTGTCATTGGAAAATCAATATGCTTTGCTTTTGCATGCAATTAATTAGTGACTGGTGGATGGGGTTTAACCACTGTGTGTGGAATGGTGCATATGTGAAGAGCATGTGTCCGAGAAAGCTATCTGTCAATTTCATTTAGTTTTTTTGGTATTCAATTAATGGGGCCCGTTTGCCTTTGCTAATATCTTTGCCCTTTTTATCCACTGTGTTATCAATTCAGGCCTCAGAAACATAGCACAACTTTGAAAAGTTTCAGTCGGACAGTTAATGGTGTACAATTGTGGAATAAATTGGAGATGGAGATGAAACGAGGTTCAAACATCACCCTGTTCAAATATAAATTCAAGCAAAAGATTTTTGCAAAGTCAAGAAGAAGTACTACTCTACATCTCACATAAACACAGAGCTGCCATTTTGAACCAAATCGGCAGCTTTTCATGGACTTATCAGACTATTTAAAATATTAAACTCTAAAGGTTTACAATGTTATGGTTAAACAAGTTCGATTTTGTGCAGCACAATACAATCATTCAACTTTTCAGTCAATTACACATTCGCTTGATTGTTATAGTTTGTGCATTATTATACCATCACAGCTCATTACTTTAGGCCTAATAATTCTTGATTCAATTTTAAATTGGCTATTGTGTACATCTTAGCATGTGGTTGTAGTAATCCCTGGTGTCCCATCTGACAGTTCTGAGTGAGACACTTATGGCAGTTGAGTGAATACCTACTTTGGTATTTGACAGTTGTTTGCATGAGCGACAAAGCTCAGTATGGTGCCACATGCCTGGCAAACACTCATGAAATGGCTCATTAAATCTAGATCTTCGCTTAAATGTGCATGCTGGGATTTAAAACTACAAACAAGCCCAGCCAACCTCGTAAATATAAATAATCTTCAAACAAGAAATAAGTCATTGTACGTCAACCAGAGCTATCTTTTCAACCCCTCTCCAATTGCTGACTGCATTACTCCCGCGGTCAGTCCATTCCAGCAACTCATTTAGGGTCAGATGTTTTAAATAACAACCAGCTAAGCTCCCTCCATCTGAGGGACCTTGACTTCCTAACACTCCTAATGTCCACATATGACCCCATAGGCATGAAAGCAATGCAGCTCTTTGTACGCCTCCCTTGAAGAAGAAATAGTTAAGGGTTAAACAGTGAAAAGAGGACAACGGAGAGAGAAGAGAGAGAGAGAAAAAGAAAGGCAGGACTTGTGGCTTGGAGACACAAAGACCTTAATTACAGAGTACAGGCATCACAGGAATAGCAGCGCGCCTGGACGTAATGGGAACCAGATGAGGGAATTATGCCATTTCCTCACAGAATGGCTTCAAGATGGAGGCACGGCGCTACCGTCCGCGCTGCTAATAGAGCCAATGAGAATCAAAGGGGAATGCACAGTGGGCTACACAGGGCCATGCTGCATAAACAAATTAATATTGTGGGAATAGCAAATCACGTGGCGTATAGGTCACTTGTTGAAAAGGAAGGAATATTTGTATGGATCAGGAAGGTTTCGTGGCCGGAAAATAATTACATCATTTGAAGTCACAATATTGCTTACATGCATTCTTTTTCAAGAGAATGAAAACAAATATAGTTTTTGTCGGCATATGCAAGCTCCTGATTCAACAACGTAATTCAAAAATGTCTTCCTTTACAATCAAACCAGAACAATTCAACATCCCAGGAAAAGGTTTTGCCCTTTAGGTGACCTTTTTTTTAATATCTCAGACTATAGGCAAGGTGTCAGATAGTACATAGGGATATCTTTATACCAACCTCCTTACAGCTGATTGAACCATGACAATAATAATGTGTAATTTAATATAAAATCTCGCCTATTTGAGGAAACCCAGACTGAACCAAACATGACTGTCTGAACTGATCATCAGACAGTCAATTATTTTGCACCAGTCTGTGACCTTAAGACCCTGGATGTTTTAACATGCCGTTTTAGGTCCAAATTTCAAACTTGACAAAAAATAATGAGCCAGTGCGGAAAGTACTCGTGTTTCTATCAGAGATTGACAGGCAGCTACTTATTAAGACATAGCTCAAACAAGAAAAACTGTTTTGATGAGTGTGTTTTTTTCCCCTCCTTTTTTAAAATATTAACTGTGTGGAGCGACAGTAGCAGAGAATGTCGAGTGGTTGCCCGATAACTGGAAGGTTGGTGGGTCCCAGAGCCGGATCTTCATACACGTAGACTATGCAAATTGTGTAGGGCCCCCCGCAGCAACAGTGGATTTCAGTGACTCTGATGTGCCCCTCAGTTCTATGAATGAGCACGGTATTGAACAAATTGCCATCAGGCTAAATTTCAATGGAAGGATAAAGATAACAGTTTATTTTAAATCAGTCGCTCCCAAACTGAGGGTGAGTGACCAGGGGGTGTCTTTTATCTTTTAGCTCGGGCCGTTAAAGCGGTTCATTAGCCTACAGTAGCTGCATAATTTGAAATGAGGAGTGGCATGAGATAAGATAAGATAAGATAGCCTTTATTGATATCACAATGGAGAACTTTACTTGTTACACTGGCCTATTGGCATGAGCTCAAAGTCGAGAAGCTTTTAGATTTGGGTAAAGCTGAACTGGAAAAATGTGCTCAGTTACAGTGGGGGTTAAGAGGTTAAAAGGACAAAAAAAAAAAAAGACAATGTTGTGTTCAAAATAAATCTGAAATACTCCCAAAACTATACATTTACTGCATAAATATAGCCTTTTCTTTTAAAATAATGTTCAGTCAGTTTCTTTTCAAATCTGAAATATAAATCTCCAAGTATCGCCTGCTAAGTCCTCGAGTACCCTAAGGGGGCCCCGTACTCCTGGTTGGAAACCACTGGTCTAGAAGCTAGACATAGTGAAGAAAAATGGCGTCGTCCTAAACACCACTATGACAATGGCAAACGAATAGTGGTTCTCAAACAGGGCGGCAGGGCCCACATTGAGGTTGTTGTGTTCCACTTCTGCCCTGCTCTGTTGTAAATGGGTGCCCCCTCTGTCGATTACCCTTATGGCGCACACATTAGGGAATTCCAATCCCAGTCTACCCATTTCGAACTGTGTGGTGTGTGAGACTCATTTGTTTTTTTTTTGTTTTTTTTTCCATTTTGTTTTCAAGAGGGACTACGTGTTTTGGATGGCCACCATTGCCCACACAGTAATGACTAAACAACTGGGTCAGAGCATTAGCAAATCAGCAGTCCGTTCTGGTCACCGGGCTAAAACGGCGCTCCGCCCACAACACATCTGGTGGATGAGTTGGACAAATAAGCCTGAATTAGACGGGCCTGGCCTCGACCACTTCCACGAGCTACTGCCATCGGGGCGACTGCCCAGACCAGGGTGACTCAGAGTGACTATAGGGAACTTCCAAAAGACCATGCTCATTCATCTCTTGTAGTCATTTGATTTGGAAGATAACGGACGCCTTATATCTCTGAGACTAAAAGGTAAATATATATGTAAATGTTTAATTCCGATTGCTACTGCTACTACTTCTACATGTTACTAGTCATACCACTATTTTCACAGCAGTAGTACCAACAAAGTAAACACCCAATTATGTTAAGTATATTACTGTCATAACCACATAACTGCTTGAAGTCCCTGTTCTCTACAGATTTATGGCCGACTGACAGGAAAACACCTTCAACTCCACACTTGTATACAGGCACCCTGATGCAACTTGAATATTTTATTATATTTCAGAATTTTTGCCTCTCTTGTTGGATTTGTGCATGACTTTGATCTGCCGAAGAGAGCAGCGGAGATGACATAGAGTGACCAGTGAGTGGGATTTGGAGAGCGCACTAAAAGCAATATCTGTGCGAGTGTAATGTGGGGTTGCAATAACAAAGAGCCATTGTTGCTGTGTTTTTATTGTTCTGTCCATCTCACAACAAGACTACCTACAAAACTGCCCATCGCCGCTTTTTCAGGGGGAGGAAGAAAGGCAAACATAATACAACTGTTGAAAGGATAAACTGATTTTTAAGGAGACACATCATCGACTTTGTGTGCTTCTAACAATGTGAAAAACAAAAACATACCTGGAAAAGTTTGTTTAAAACAAAACAAAACATTTTAGAAAGAGGTTAATCTGAAAAGTAACCCTGTTCACTTTGATCTTTTCTTTATTTACCGCTGAAACGTTCATTGGATTTCGTTGCGTCTCAATCTTTTAAAGCCCATAAATCACCGGACCGGCTCTACAATCAAACTGCTGCACCTCTGATATGTTTATTATATTAGCTAACTTAATGGCTTGTATGTACTGTAATTTCCAGTGCTGCCAACAGAGGGCAATCCAAACAACAAACAAGATGCCATACACACGCATTCATTTAAAGCAGAACTAAGTAACTTTTTTTTAATCCGGGGTTAATACAAGTGTTAATGGGATGATTATTATTTATTTTTTTTATCTCCCCCTGGTGTTCTCTGGCCAGAAAACCACACTTAACAACTTTCCCTGCCTCCGACCCGACAGCCCCAATACACACTAATGGAAAACATCTCCCTCACTGCTCTCTGTTGTCTACAAAATCACTTTTGGCTCCACTTTCTCGAGGTTTTATGACCTGGCAGCCAGGTAACTCCTGTCTGTATCTATCTACAGCTTTTTTTTTTTTTTGCAAACATTTTGCAAAACGTTCTTATTTGGTTTATCACCATCAGAAGAAGCTAGCAGGCTAACGGGCAAAGCTAACGGTGGGCTAGCACCACTTAAGCAGTATTTACAGCCAACTTTGAGCGGAAAAAATATCTCCATTGTATATGTGGGTTGTGGTACAATATCCCTCTCTCCCTTTGTCTGAATGAGTAAAAAATAAAAATAAAACGCAACATGCCACCACACCTGCAGTGGCGCTTGTGGCCTCTGGGGGCAAAAGTTAGCACTCCTGCCTGTCTCTGTTTTGATTCCCCGACATGGTGAGGCCTGCTCGGTGAACGTTCTCCCTGTGCCTGCCCAAGTTCAGCCCCCGGTTCTCTATTTGAACGGTGAAATTAATGTTAATACAACTTGTTATGCGAATCACATCTGGGTATTGCTTTATTGCTGAGTAATATTTGTCCCCCAATCATCCGACCCGCGGTGACAACTAGTTGGACACGTCTAATGTATCTTTTGTAGCGTGAAAAAGCGACAAATCTCACTTGAAACCGAGTTGTTTTACTAGTTTGCAGCGCTGTGTTCTTCCACCTATTTAGGCTGGCGTCTGAGTGAGAGGAATAAATAGCACTGGTGAGAGGCAGGGGAAATGAGCGCTGGGGACTCGTTTTCCTATGAAAATGCAGTGTTTCAAACTACAGCAAACAAGCACTCCCTTCAGCTTTTTGTAACGCGTCACGTCTGCCACAAGTAAAAGCCTCCAGTCGGCACAAGAAAGACAGGTACGGGGGCCTTTTTAAACACCGCAGTTTGGGGAATTCCATTGGCCGCCTGTGATGCAACTAGCTTCAGTAAGACATCTGGGGTTGACTGAAAGTTCGGCCGGATAACACACCTATGAGAGACGGGACAACGCGACAAAAATAACACACCGACCAAAAAAAGCAAGGGCAACAAGGAAATGTCAGTATATGTGAGGGAATACACAAGTGCGGGAGGCATTAGAAGCAGTCCAACTCTCCAAGGGGGGAGCGGCATTAAAATAAGTGATAAATATTCAACAGAAGCCAAGCAGGTTCTCGGGAGACAACCTTGACAGCCCAAAACAAATACTTAGTGAGCAGCACACTCCGGCAGCAGTACACCAGTGTGCATCCAGAAAGCACAGCGGTCCCCAGTCGATTTTTTTGTGACAGCAGACAACACGGGAAGGAACGTTTTTTTTATTTTATTTTTATTATAAAACACACTTACAAACGTTAGCCAAATCACACACGGTTCAGATGACGGGAGAGATATTGGCATGAGTGAGTCCCATGTGCGCGCAACGATTCTAACAAGCTGCAACTCATTTTGTCGTGGTATTTCTGTTCAGCGATTGGGAGGAACAAGGATGTAGTGGCACCGGGCTACTGCGCTATAGGTGCCGTTTTAGTGTAGAACACGCACCCATAGCCAAATCTCACAACTTTGGACAAAATAATAATAATAATAATGCATCAGTTTTATATAGCGCTTTTCTGGACACTCAAAGACGCTTTACATTGCACTATTCATTCACTCCATACTTGGTGGTGGTAAGCTACTATTGTAGCCACAGCTGCCCTGGGGTAGACTGACGGAAGCGAGGCAGCCAATCTGCGCCATCGGCCCCTCCGACCACCACCAACCACTCACTCACATCATTCATCCCGGCCTATTGTACATGTTTTTGGTGGTAGGGGAAACCGGAGTACCCGGAGGAAACCTACGCAGACACGGGGAGAACATGCAAACTCCACACAGAAAAAAGCAAGATAGAAGGTGTCATGTATTAGTCCCACGTTATGATTATGCTGTCAATCTTTATATCCAAAATGCTGTTTGCTTTATTCAAATACAAATGCTCAGAATAAATGTAAACACTGCATATCAGTAGAGGAGAACTTAGACTCCAGGGCTTAACCAGATCTAGCAAGGCTCCATGAAGCGAGGTACCAGTAGAAGAAGAAGAAGAAGAAACTTTATTTATATAGCACCTTTCACAGATAAAACAGTAGACAGATATTGACATATAAAAGATCCCCAGCTGGAATCAGGGATCTCATTACTGTGACAAGAGTGCTCATCACAATGCCATTGTGCCATAATCTTCCTTCCCTTGAAGAGGTATGATCCTGAGCAACGTACTACAAAGGACTTGTTGAATTATTGATATGCGCTAGAAGCATTTTCACTCTCAAATTTAAGTACTGTCAGCCACTGTAAAATATGACTTCCAGAGAGCACATTTTAAGCATTTCAAGTCTATTGTACATCACTATAAAGTTACACACTGTCACGCTGAAACAGCACCGCGTAGTATTTCTTGTTGCCTTAAATCTCCTTTCAATTCATCTGTGAAAAAAAACCTTCCAGAAACCTTTGAAAGTGAGGCGTGACCCTTCCTAAAAACCTTTCGCCTAGTGAAGGCCATTCATCACGCTGCTGCCAACAACCGAACTATAGAGAAGGAATCTGGGCAAAAGGAGCAAAGGAGGCCAAACACAGAGTTGAAAGCGAGGCTGTGTGCGGGGCAGGGCAGGGAGTTTTATGGTTTTGGCGACCCGGGTCACAGCGGTTGGGCCTTTGGGGAGAGGAGAAATCTGGACCAGCAGGAAATGAGGTAATTTTGGGGAGTCAGGTGAAAAATGGACGTGTTGCTGGAGCAGAATGCCAGAAAGAGTTGCTCCAGTGGTCACCGCTCAGAGAGAGAGAGTGTTAGTTTCTCCAGGTATAAAGCCAGTGCCAAAAGAGAATCAAGAACAACAAAACACATGACCAACGGTTGTGGTGTAAAAATGTTTGCAAATGAGATTGGATGTTGAAACAGGTATTACAAAACGGAGGTCAACCCCATTTCACCCATATTCTACTGAGACAGATCATTTATTACTGTTCATATGTCTTGAGGATGTACATATTGAGTGTGTTATTTCTGTAAGTATCCCACACACTATCACGTGCCATGATGCTGAGATTCTGAGTCTTCAAATTCAATGATTGCCCATGCCAAATAGCCCATCTCAATATGTTTTCAAAGAATTACCTTTGCTACTAAAACGCCATTTTTAACAGCCATCGGTGACAGTAGCAATTAAAATGTGCCACTATGTACATGTTCACACCTATCACTCAGCACGTCTGTGCTGTCAATGCCAAAACACACTCAGCTCTCAAATCGTACACCATTCAACAAGCCATGAATTTTACAGCAACGCGAATCAGAATGGAAGCAGACAGTGCGTACTACACAGCATCACGCCAATGTTGACATGATGACGTAAGAGAAAAACAACAGCCGTGGGGGAACGTTAATGTGGTGATACTTGGATTGGCATGGAAAAGAAATGCAGAATTGTGACTAAATGTTCTTGTATTGACGGATGGCGACAATAAGCGTGCACATGCAGAACAGACAACGGGATTAGTCAAAGTTTGATGAGCTGTTTTTGTTTTGTAACGCCTCGTGATAGGTGTAATTTTAGAGTAGAAATAAACCCAAAGAACAATACCGACATTGAAGGAATCGCATCGTATTGGCTTTCCAAATATTCAGAGTGCCTATGGATTCCGAGCATTTTTACGCAGGAATAGACTAAACCAGGACAAAACCAAGGACTGTTGTCATGTTTTCAGGCAAAGCAGAGCAATGGGAAGGCGAAAAAAGCACCACCAACAAAAGCAGTTCATGGGCGCCAGTTTCAGAACCATATTTACCGCTAAAGGCAAAGAGTAACTTTGTATTTAAATTATTGAAAGGCTTGACATAATACAGTTGTAGTGAATTTATGGACAAAGGGCTGTGTGTGAAGAATACCAAAGAGAATACGAGACAGGAGTCCGAGTGATGCAAACTGCAGCTGTCAGCCTGTCTGCGCCCATGGGGACACTGCACATACCTCATACTCTGGGACTGTCTGCTCTCAAATTGCCGGATGACACCTCCCGAGTCCCGTGTCCCCTTTCAGCACAATGTCAGCCAGGTGCGGACTATGATTTATGGCATGTTAGAACAAGCATATACACGCTCCGGTGTAATTTCGCTCGCTCGACCCCGAGTGGGCAAACCTGTCTGCTTATATATGTATAGAGTTATGAAATATACAAAAGGATAAATGAAGTAGTGTAAAGGATTAAGCTCAGAAAGGCTGAGTTTGTTCAACCTTGAAGCAGTGTGCAAACATTTATGGGGAAAACGCAAGAGCATTTCCAAACAATGATAGCTGTAAGCCTAATCATCTGAACCAGGTGGATTTTGTGTTGACTTGCAGCTGATGTTTTGCCACAAACCATGTAGCTTTGTCGTGTTCGGCTTTACTGAAAGACCTTGAATAAAAAAAGGGTCTGTGGTTTCATTGCACTTCACATCAATAAATTATTCTCTCTTCTCGTGGCGCAAACACATTCGCCCAACCTTGTGCGGACATGGCAAGTCAGGGTTAGGTGTCTCGCTCAAACAGTTGTTAGCAAAAATGATGGGAGCAAGGTTTGAACAGACATCCAGCTGATACGTGGACCGATGGCTTGACCAATTTGAGTTACTGATTAAATATATCAGACCCATTTGGCCTCTCCTGGGACTGCCACCTTAACGTGTTGGAGGGGTTTGAGCACCCGAATGATCCTGGGAGCTCTGTTGTCGGGGGCTTCGTGCCCCTGGTAGGGTCTCCCATGGCAAACAGGTCCTAGGTGACGGGTCAAAGAGCGGTTCAGAAGCCCCTTATGAGAGACCAACAGGCCCGGGTAGAACCGTGAGGCCGTCCTTCTGTGGACCCACCACCTGCAGGAGGAGCCATAGGCACTGGTGCAATGTGATTTGGGAAGCTCCAACAGCTACCCCCACGACCCGGCAACGGACAAGAGGAAGATGGATGGATCGATGGACCCATTTGGATTTCTTTACTCAGTGAAAGTGGTGATTCCCTTAACCCCTCAGATTTAAGAACATAAAGGGCGTCTGGTTTTCAAATAAGTTGTTCTGTGCTTATACACATCTTTTTAAGAACTGCAAACTCCTCGGACCTCAAAAACTTTCCGTTCCTCGGTCCATTTGGAAGCCTTTGCTCCTGAAATGGTGCATTAACATTTGAAACATCCTTCTCACACGTTCCACAGCAGGCCGACCCCCTTCATCCCTTAACTCGGCGTTCCCCTTTTCCGAATCATTAATAGAATGTAAATCCCATCACTGCACACGCTCGGGGTGTCTTTCAAGCAGATGTTGACAGGCGGTGTGTTTTATAGGTCAACAGCTGAATGACGGTGCCAGTTGAAAAGGCCCGAACTCCAAAGGCCTTCGGGGAGAGCGAGAGATGAGAGGAGAAACACATGCCCCGACGGGAGGGGTGACCAGGGTCCTCTGATGTCACAGGCGCCCCACCGACTCGGGGCGCTTTGCTCTTTCCTTTTGCCTTGGCCGGATCATTTTCGAAAAACTCTTTCAAAGCTTGTGTCCACAATGGAAGGCGGCATGCGGTGTGGTCATATCAAGCACGCTGTTTTCGAACTGCGATCCAATTTACACTTTGCAAAGTTTAAGGCGAGGGCAATAGAATAACAATTTATTAACAGCTTTAATCTAATAATGGCTGTGAGTTCAAGTAAATGTTATTCAAGACATTAGACCTTTTGCATATGGAATCAATCTTTACACAACCGTATTGTATCCTATATCTTCTCCCACCATCCCCAAAAAGATCAAAGTTTAAGGATTGAATCAAAGTGTCCGGTCTTTCAAAAATAAAGCTCCAATGCTTGATTATCAAACAACAAGCTAAGAGAGAAATCAAAGCCAAGCAATTGTAATACAGACATCTTGCGCTCTTGAGTCTTATATATTCTGCTCCTCAGAATATATTGAGGCGAACACGGCGAAGATAAATGAAGGTCATTTAAGTAATTAATTATAAAATGTACTTTGGCCGGGTCTTTTTCACAAGGTCTGTAGACTGCAGAGTATGTCCACCACAGTGACAGGCAACAGCAAGCAACACATTCGTCATGTTGCTCACAGGCTGCTTTTAGAAAATCCTCGGAGACCGGCAGAGGCAAAGAGAGAGGGATGACTTCTGTCTCCACGACAACTAAACGGCGAAAGAGCCTATTAGACTATTAGAACCAGCCAAAAGACATGGCAGGGCAAAATGGAATAATATGAATAAAAAGCGGGAGAGTAGTAATGAATTTTTGAAGAGAAAAAAAAAACAAAAAAGTCCTGCCATAAAACTCGAGATCTTCTGCCTTCCAGTTCCAAGTGTACAAGGGCAGAATATTGTTAAAATGATGCGTTGTAAAAGCTTATTTTTCACAGACGTTTCAGTGAATGTGGACCCGATTTGCCGGTAACTGAATTTGACAGCCTATGAGACAAACCCACTCGCAAAACTTTTAGAAAGGCCTCTACGAAAAATGGTAATCAGACTAACTTCTTATGCGTGTCCAGGTTTTCGGACAAATAAAGTTGGAAGGGAGAGAATTGAAGAGGTTTTGGCTGGTACTTTGTGGATGCAAGAGGATCATTAGTGTTTAGTGTATATGCGTATGTGCATATTGGTATACATTCAGACTCTGTTGGTTTTGACGAAGCCTCTTCTGGTAGGAGGCGAAATGTCCTTGACACTAAAACAACCCAGTGCAGGTGACGAAAAAAAAAAAAAAAGATTTCTAAACTGTCCTTCAAACACAAAAGTATTCATCCGAAAGGCACTGTTCAGCTGCTCACATTGAACTCTGGACTTTACTTTTGTGTAGCTCCAACAAAAAACAAAAAAAAGTGTACTGGCCATTCTGTACGATGAATTGGATGAAAACAGTGCAGTTTCGTTGCCAAGTGGGAAGCTTCGGCAGTAAGTGATGGCTGCAATTAACGTCAGCGCATGTACATAGATCAGATGAAAAACTACCTGACCACCGCTGCCCAACTTCAATCTCGCCCTTTGATGGCTCATTCCGCGGTCCAAATACGGCCATTATCTTTCGACTGGCTTTACCCCCGTCCTTCTTTTTCATTTTTTAATAAATCGAGATGTCAGACCTTGGACCTCTTATGGTATCAGATTATGATGTTTTGTTGCTTCGCTGATGCGTGTGCACAAGATGGATCGAGAGGCTGATAACCGGGCCAAACACTGGGGCTAAGTGTAAATCACTCATACACAGGAAGTCATTCAGACCGGCACAGGTAGTACAGGGAAATTGAAAGGGAAAGGAGAGAGGAGACGACAAGTATACACTTGATTATCACGGTGCGGTTGACAGGAAATTGGACACTCAAGGAAGTTGTCCAGAGTAACAAAGGCGGAGATAGTTATGTCGAGAGGTTTGTATTCCACCCTATCCGAGGCTTTAAAGAGTCCAACGTAATTGGTTCTTCCTCAAAGCTATTGGCCAATCTATTATTGGCATAGATGTAAAAAGAGCAAGACAAATTAACTAATAGTAAAATGGCAACCAATAGGTAGCGTTCACGTGACATCACAACATTCTAAAGAGCCTATAGTTTAACATTGAGGTGGAGGGCAACTGAAAATTCCACGGCCGTAACCATAGTAACGCTCAAAATGCAGATTTATAGTCTTAAATCATTGCTAATATCTCTGTAATTCCTGAGGCCAATTCACATGAAACTAAAACTGACACAAAGTTCAAGGTCATATCTTCCAGCACATATGAACATATGTCTAATTATTTCTTCACAAAGGCGTCCAAAAGTGGAGACAATATTCAAAAACATGTGCTTGATGTTGGCCAGTAGAAAGGACTTTCAGCCATAAAATCCACATGTCAGGTTTGTGAATCCAATCACTATCAACTGATGATCAGAGAAAACATTTGGACGTTTTCTTTTTGGAAATTTCTTTCAAAAACTGTTTCTCTCCCATAGAGTTGTATTGACACCTGCCCTCCAACTGAAATGGAATTCTAAATCGTGAACGCTACCTATTGAAATAAAAGGGAAAACAATTGCTTTACACAAAGCATTGTAAAGTAATTACACAATTGGTTAATTGCTTTACACAATCGCTTTACTGGGAAAGCTTGGTCATAAATAAATCATATACTATAAACACTGCAGGGTCATGGGGGCAACGGTTTGAGCTGCCCAATTCGCTTTGCACGAGCACCTTATGGCTTCGACTGTTGTTGTCGGGCCTGTTGGTCTCTTATAAGGGGCTTCTGAACCGCTCTTTGTCTGACCAACTAGGACCTGTTTGCCATGGGAGACCCTTCCAGGGGCACGAAGCCCCCGACAGCATTGCTTCCAGGATTATTCGGATGCTCAAACCCGTTCAAGGGGGTTCGAGGAGGGGATGATTGTTATAACAATATTCTATTTGCATGAGTGCCAATGGTAGATTAAGAGCCTAAAATATATATGGCAGGCCTATATCCTTTTGTAATGAAGTTTATGGTCAAATGATTTACATAATAATATATTATGTAAAGTACAGCACAGGTGGTGAGTGTATCGTTGCATTTGCATTTAACATGTTTTGAAGAAGCGCCTAAATTATATCCTGGTGCCCCTAAATAATATCCCAAAGTGCCTAATTTATATTCTGATGCGCATAAATGATGTCCTGGTGCGCCTACACGATGTCCCGGTGCGCCTAAAGGACAAACTAGTACCCATCCAGCACGGTAACTCTGAAGTGCTGACTTTCCTCCTCTCCTGTAACCGGATACATGGGTTTGCGTGCAGGTACCTGTGGCCAATTGGTGGTTTGTTCTTATAAATATTTCAGCGTGTGGCGGTAAGATAATCACCCTGATGAAATGGCTGACAGTCTCGAGCATGAATGGACTCAGAGACGCTAACGTGAACCGAAGTGAGAACGGGGAGGGGACGGGGAGCGCAGAGCAAATGTTTAATGTTTACTGTGCCGATGTCGGGAGATGAAAATGTCAAAATAGCGCGTGGCAGGAGAGTGCTTTGTTTTGTCGAGAGTAATTGTGAATATAGATTTTCCTGTTAGACTCTGCAGACATGAAAAGGACAGGCCGACATTATACGGCGCCCGTGTCTCAGTACATCAACACAGAGGGTGGGATAATATTGGATCAAAGGGATGCAAATTTACAGCTCGTGACAATGTGAAGCAAATACATAAAGGAGAGAAATAGTAAAAGTGAGTGACTGAGCCGTGAGCTGTATTATGTCAGAAACTGTAGCACGTACGGTTATTCGTGGGTTCAAATGAAGGTCCCAGACAGAACTAAACCAGGTTAAAGCTATATGACAACAATGTCAGCCAAACAAAGACATTCCTCAGTGGAACTATTACTATGCAGTTGATAAGCATAATAAAGTGTGGCTTACTATTGATGTTGAATACATTTTGGTCAGGAACAAAGAATAGTATCCGCATTGATAAATCTTCCTTGTACTTTCAGGGGTAGGACTAGGAGCTTTTCGCCAGCAACTACATGGACTTTGGGCAGGGTATATTAACACAAATAGTTGACTGACATTCACGAACACAGGTCATACCGCCTTTGCTCTGCCCGATCCCGTCAGCTCTCGGAAGCTAAGCAGGGAAGGGCCTGGTCGGTACTTGGATGGGAGACCGTTAGTTTAGTTTAGTTTATTCGTTTATTTGAGCAGTAAACATTCTGCTCAAAAGGAGTGGGCTGAAGCAAGAGCTTATAAGCACCCACCCCCAAAATCAATACAACTACAAAATTCTCATTTCACAAGGAATATAGTGGAACAAACAAAAGAAAAAAAAACAATGAAACAGCACACACAAAAAAAAAGATTATATGCACCTGCAGTTTCTAATCATGGCTGAAATTACCATTTGCAAGATAGCATTTACATAAAGACATTACATGACAGAAACCCATGTACTGTATACATTCCCCAAGAAGGAGCCATACTGATTAAGAAACAACAATGATAATGCTCCATAAGGAACCCTGTCAGTCGCATGCACACCCGTTTATAAAATTACTTTATGGACACCGTTTGGGAACACCAGGAAGCCCGGGTGAATCTAATGTACGAGTGAGTGGTTGGTGGTGGTCGGCGGGGCCGATGGCACAGACTGGTTGCCTTGTTTCCCTCAGTCTACCCCAGGGCAGCTGTGGCTACAATATAGCTTACCACCACCGAGAATGGAGTGAATGAATAATGCAATGTAAAGCGTATTTGAGTGTCCAGAAAAGCGCTATATAAAACAAATGCTTTATTATGATTTGCATTACAACTATTTCATGTGAGCTTAATACGTTAAAAGCATTTACTTGGCCATGGTAAAAAAATAAACATTGGAAATGGGGGTTTTGCTGGTTTGAATCTTGTCCAATGCACATGCTGTGGTTGTATCCTTGGGTGAGACATTTTACCCGCTTTGTTGTTATTGGGTGTGTAAAGAGAGGAAGTGCGTCTCGTCTGGATTGTCATGTAGACCAGGGCGGGCGGTGAAAGGCGGACACATCACGGCACCGAGAACAGAGAGGCTGCCACAGATCAAGCACCGTCGCACTGAGAGCATTAGTCTCGTGTTTGTTGGAAAGACTGTGTGGATAAAAAATGTTCTGAAACGTATTTCTGATTCTCCCACACACCGCCGGCATCATCAGAGCAGAGAAAAGACGGCTCCACTGACAGATTACGTTTTAGGATTTAAATGGATAATAAACCTCAAACAGCCTATGTAAACGTTCATGTTGGACATCCCTGCCACTTTTGCCGATTAAAAGTAGATTGCTGTGATGAGAAAAGAGAACGGGAGGAGACAGCTGACACATTTCTGATTCAGATATTTCATAATTTATTTTAAACACGCCTAATGCTGCAGGACAGATATCTGGTGGTGAAAACAGTTTTTTTGTGTGTCCCTAAATCAAAAACACATATTGCTATTTCTATTCATTTGAAAACCAGCCCTATGTTTGACGTAACCAGAACACCCGCAACAAATATTAAATAACCAATGAGGTTCCTATTCCCTCTGGGCCATTCTATTGTCTTCACACGGCTTTAATCCCTGAATTATGCTGTCGCAGCCAAATCCAGCTAATTTGGTTTTAGCGTCTTGATGAAACACTTAGAGGGTCAAAGTGGTGAAAAATAACATCATAAAAGTGCTTCAGTAATGAGCTCCTAATTAAATGCTGCGTGTTTGTTGTACCGCTTTCGAGTGTGGCCAGCTATTTGCATACAGCGTGAAAGACAAATCCAAGATGAAAGTAGAGAAGCAAGAAAAAGAAAGAGGGAAGAAAAAAAACAAAAACAATCGCTGTTTGTGACACCACCTGCAAGAGGAGATGAAAGAGCATTTATAATTAATCAGACACGTCTCGGTTTTTTAATGCTTCGGGAAAGGGGCGGAAAATGAAAAAGGGAAGATGCAAAGGGGGTAATGAAAATGCTCCCCAGTGGCACGGCTTTTAAAAGAAATATTGAGTCTACTGAAGAGATTGGCCAGTCACTGTGATGAATGGCATCCGCAGGAAACGGCCTCGTAATTTGACGCAAAGATAAAGAAGATGAATTTAAAAGCTAATACTAGCGTCCCCGATGGTAATGCAAACCAGTGTATCCTGTGGCTGATAGGCCCAACGAGGTGTAGTGTCTCTTTGCCATCTGAAATCAATCATCCCGGAAAATTACGTTTAGGGAAAAATGTGGTGTGTTGGTTGAACTGTAACGGCAAAACGAATGGATTCCTAGTGTGAAATACATACACGACAATGACTACAGATTGACTACAGAGGATCCATTTTGTTTAAGTTTTTTTTGGATTTCTGGTAGGTTTTTGGAATAGAATGTATCATAAGCGTGATACGGTTCAATCAGCTGTGAAACCCCAAGAAATAATTGATTCTGGAGCGTCCCGCAGACCATCGGGATGGTAAATAAAGGCTCTATGCTAACCAGTGCGTTAGCTTTTTCTTTTTAGCTTCTTTTATTTATTTATTTTTTTACATACAAAGTTGCATAGTGCACAGTTTGAAATGTTGACATTTATTTGTTTTTAATCAACATTTTTAGCAAAATCGTTGTGCACGTCCCTCAAGCTCATAGTGCATTAGCCCTAGAACATCATTGCCAGGTGGTTTTAACCCGAGCAAATACAATGATGTCATTTCATTATGCTGCGTTTGTCTGAGTGTCATGGGTCTCTGGGTAGCTTCAGCATTGTCTTTGACATCTTTGATGGCATGGGTGTTTTCCTAATCCGAAACACACTTTTTCCTACAGGCACATGTTAGGGTGATTTTCACCCAGCAATAGTGTTAGAAGGTAGTTTAGGAATAGTGTATAAAATCAGGCAAACTTGCCCCCTTAAAAGGTTGACATTCAGGACTGCCACATTTACTTTTCCTACTTCAACTACAGCTTTGCTCCTGTCCTGAGTTGGTGTCTCTGGCATTCCAGCAAGTCAGTAACACATGGTTATTTTAGTCAGCTGGTCATTCTTACCCATTCAAAATATGACATATTTTGTTACTCCCTCCTGCGGCTATTCGTGTGCCAAGGACACTGAACTGATTTTTTGTTCCCAAATTCCTAATTTTCCAGTAATTTTAGAGCATTTTTATTTATTGTCATGTTTTGATAGATTTTGATGACAAGTACTTTTTATCGGGTGTATTATCTCGGGTAAAAATTACCTGGCGTTAGTGATGGTGTTTTGAATTTGAGCGATAGTGTTCTAGGGTTAGATGTTTGATTGAGATGTGTTGCTGCCATCACATGTGTTTTTTTTCTCCACAACTATATCTATGGTTGAATGAGGTTTGCAACTGGGTGCAAATCCCAAACCAGTTGGACGTACACCACCTGCCAATGGCAAAGTCGAAAAATCTATCTATCTATCTATCTATCTATCTATCTATCTATCTATCTATCTCCGGCGCCTCATATTCTGCTCTTTTCCCCATCCACACTAACTGCCTGATGGCATTTTCCTCCACATCTGTGAACTTGATACTGACCTGGAGTTACTTCTCGGAAAGGTTAAGAATAGGGCAGGTAATTGATCCACCTCCCGAATAGTTTCTGACATCTCCTCACTGGTGAGCGCAATATACAGTGGCCGTGAGCTCGAGGTGGACTGCAAAAAATCAGCTTAAAAAAAAAGATGGATTCGCATTTGATGTACACCGGTGATGCACAGTCAGAGTGAATAACAAAATGCTGAAAGATGAAACAGAGCCCGCTAGTCAAAGTATGCAACATTTCGAGACCCATTTTTAGTTTTGATTTTAGTCAAGTGTCCACACACTAAAGAGTTTCTTTTTCAATACTCTCACTTTTCCTGCATGGACATAAATATTTACAAAATTGCCTATATTTGCTGAACATACAGTTGTGCCAATAAGTTCATCCATCCATCCATGATTCTATCAGAAATGGCAAAAATATAAATCCAAAAGGGTGTGTAAATAATGAATCGCGCTTATTTTTGATTATAGGTTTATTTTGTTGGTTAAAGATGTTTTGTTTTTGTTTTCAGAGGGGATTTTTCACAACTTACTTAGAGCTTCTTTGAATACAGTTTCTACAAAAACGACAAAATATATATGACCTGCTTAGTAAATTGGGCTAGGAATGACATATCAACAACAAAACCTGATAAAACTGAAGAACAGTTTTATCCACCAGGCTATCAGGAAGCTGAACTCCCTCCCTTCCCAGCCCCGCTGTGCTTCCAACCCTCAACCCCCGCCTCACACAAAGTGTTTGAAAGAAACGTCAATTTCAATACCAACAATAAATTGACAATACAACTATTTAGATCAAATCCTTCTGAAAATGCCTTCAATATTTGGCAATACTGGGGGTAAAACAAAATTCGAGGGGGGGGTTACTTTAGTTGTCTAGTAGTAGTTTAGTAGTTGTCAATATGACATGATACATTGAACTAGTGCAATAATAAAGCATCACATCATTGTGTAGATTAGACAACTTACTGGTTCCCTGGTGGAAATTTATGTTCAAAAAATGCTTTGAAGTTTGAGGAAAACTGCTCAGACTAATGGTTTCAGTTAGCACAATATGATGAACGGTAGCGTATTCAACCATTCGCTTAATCAACAGCGAAGCCCTAAAAGCGGTAAATCAGAGGTGAGAGAAGTTGCAAAGTTAATGGCTGTGAACAGTTTGGCACCAAACTCTTGGGAGAAATGATTCGCTGTGAGGAGTGCACCAGATGCTCTTCTTTCAAGGAGAAAATATTGTCAAACAAAGGCTGACAATAAGTTTCATTTTCAAAAGTTGAGCACATCCAAAAGGCACATATTTGGCTTGCACGCATCATTTGTATTCGTGACGGGATCTCCGTGTAAACACTCTGCCTTTGTGTATTCCGACGCGCTCGGTTACAGTAGGCAGGTGCGGGGATTTATGGGATTTGTGCGTCTTAAATTGCTGAGATGCCTTAATACCAGACAGTAGCAGTATGCCTGTTCCAAAGAAATATACAAAATCCACACGGAGAAGCCACTCTTAAAACACCGTTTACGCACGCATTCACATACACGCGCAAACGACACAAATCCATTTTTTCTTTGAGCTGCGCACACGCCGACGATTCCCGAAAGACCTCCAACCTGTGAGAGTGCCTTTTGTCATTTATGGCACACTGCACCGCTACAATTCATCCAGCGGCGAGCTAGCCCCAAATCCCATCTCTCCGCCTTCTATAGTCGAGCTAGAGCCAGACTTGCATTAAATATAAAAGGCTCCCAGCAGTCTCAGTGTAAATAGTCATATAATTAACATAAAAGTGCTTGTAGAAAATGGTAGAAAGCGGAGATTATGCATTTTTCACACAGAAGAAGAAGAAGAAGAAGAAAAAAAACACGCCAGCCAGCGTGCCATCCATATGATAATCCAGGCCGATGTGGAGCGCGAGGAGTTGAAAGAGTAATCGGAGCGTTTGCACGGGAAGGGGAGAAATCGTTTCATGTTGGGCAAAATCGGAAACGCACGCAGTTCTTGGTGGGCATCGCGCGAGGACATGACGACACACACATGACACGGTATAGCACCAAGGGAAAGACTAGCGAGGAATGTACAGACAGCTTCTTAGCATCAAGGAAACAAGAGGTGGTTTGATGTACACCGGTGATGTACAGTCAGAGTGAATAACGAAATGCTGAAAGATAAAACAGAGCCCACTAGTCAAAGTATGCAACATTTCGAGACCCATTTTCATTTCTGATTTTAGTCAAGTGTCAACAAGTTTTGCTCATCCTTGAGAATTATTGATATTTTTGTACATGCAAGTGCATGCTACTGTCCACTTATTCCCCCAACCCTCTCTCAGCTCTAAGAGATTTTACAAAAAAAAACGATGGCGCTTTTTTAAATGACAATGCCAAAGCAAGGGCCGCGTGTTCTTTCTTTCTCTTCCCAGTAACACTGTGTCCCCGTTTCTTACAAAATGATTTTACAACATCGACTTGCATCAATGCTCAAAATATTCAATATGGGTAGTCCTGACCTTTGACCTGGACCGGCATTCTTTGCGCTCGGCGCCAGAAGGCAACACACTGAAGAGATAGGCATTCTGAAGGCTTTGTAGGTGAGACGGGTGAAGCAAAGGTCCTGAATGGACGGGAGTTGGGCACCAATGATCTTCAGGTGCTCTCGCTATGCGCCTCCAGGACAGTGAAAACACAAAACAAGGGCTGCTTTCGAATTCCTCGAATAATAGCTCCTTTGTCATGATCCTAGCTCCCATCCCCTTGTCACGTGACAAGGTCAATTGTCAGGGATATGCGGCTCGTTGCTTGTGGGATGGCACATAGCTCCTAACTGCTGGTGAGGAAGCATAAAGACCCCATCCCTACTTCCTTCCTACAGCACTATTCGGACAGTTCTTGTCATGGCGGACGCTGATGCACACTCGGTTTGGACTTTGATCAATTTGGATGTACCCTCCTCCCTACTAGATCAGTAACTATTAAGTAGTCATCATTAGTTTGCTGACAAAGCCTCCTGATATGAGAGGAAAGGGTTGGCAATGCTAAAACAAACCGGCCAGTGCAGGTGATCGTAAGATTCTCCAAATCAATCTTGTTCAACATAATGCTCACTGCTGTTGTGTTCCCGGACAACACACTTTGCACATATCACTGATGACAAGAATGATCTCTGGTAATATTAGCAAAATGCATAAATTGCTTTGGTAGAATATTTTACACATGAATAATATTGCACTGCCTTGTTTCAGCTTGTTTCACTTCACCTAGTGACACCCGAACGGGACAACCTGGCACCGTGCGATACATTAGTGTAGCAATCCGTGGGAACAATAATATAAGCGAGAGCTTTCGCGGTTTCTTTCCGAGCCTGTCCGACTTGCTAGCATTACCTCGCTAACCCAAAATATATGCAAAGGAAAACAATGGCGGGGCAAGGGGACCATAACGCAATTTCCCCATGGCAAAGCACTGGGCTGAAAATTCAGGGAAGAAATCATCCTCTCTTTTTCCTTCTGCAAATCCGCACACACGCCACAATCCATCTCCGCTCAATCCGCTCCCCCCGAAGGATATAATCTCGGTATACGGCAAGAGAGAAAAAAAAACTATACATAATAAACATCTACTGAAGCGTCTTGGACTTTGAGAGAGGGAATGACGGCGGCAACCACGGGTGCATAGTAAGCGACTGGTGAACTTTTGTTACACCCGCGATGACAGCGCGGAGCTGTAGGGAGTTGGCAGTTGAGGCGTTGAAGGTGGGTTGTGTAATTTGTGATGCATAGAAATCGTGTAGAATGGGACATGACAGGAAGTTCATGTCGGGAGTGAATCTAGTGTTTATTTTAGTTGGATTTATCTTTTATGACTACTTTCAAATCCAGGTAATAGACAATAGTAACTGTGGGGAGTGCTCTTGCCTCACTGCGCAGGTTATTGGTTGAAATGTTCCCAGTGGAAGCTTTTCCCTGTAAAGTTTGTAGTCTGGGTGGGTTTATTGGGGAATAAACGTGCACAGTTTGAAAGTACACCTGACCATTACAGCTCAAAATCTAATCTTGCGCGTTGATAGCACATCCAAACATGGCAAAAACCACACAGAGTACCTCTTTATTTATGGGCCACTATTAAGATTAGGATCATTTGGCGGTGAGAAAACAGGAACCTGAGCCTCGGTTGTACACAGAACCCAATTTATCAAGTGCACAATGTGAGTCCCGGACATAAAACGCAGTTTGCATAAAATATCAACTCGCTTGTCTGGAATATAAAAAGAGACTAATTATGCCAGTAGAATATGGCTCGCTGACCTTTCACAATAAAGTTCCATTTGTTCTGCGCTAACTCGTAAATAGGCAGGGGAAGTCTAGAGCACAAAAATACATTGAGGCAGTATAGAAATGTAATGAGATGTGCAATGAGGCAGTCAAAGTACTAAGTATATTCTTATAACACAATTACATGTTTTTGTTGTTTTAGCTTTCGGCACATCTCGCATTGTTCTGTGGTTTCAGCAAGTTTTTCAGACCTTGTATAGTATTTAATTTGTTAATACTATAAAGTGTCATCAAATCTAAAAGTATTTTCTTTTGTATAAATGCGACCCAGGCCAAGAGTATTTCCTTAGTATGTTATCCGCAACTGTCTTTGCATTCACATTTCCATTTGGTTTGCCTTGTGCTGCCTTCTTCCACCTTGAAATCAAAACTCTATTGAGCAGTACCCGACTGTCTTACTCTCGACTCCTGATAAAAACAGCAGTGTGTTCTTTCCTTCTACCTCCCCCCTCCATTCTTACCCTCTTGCTTCTTTCTTCACTGACTTTGTGCACCCTGGTGTTGACATTTCATGCCTCAGTTTTTTTTTTTTGTGGCCTCTTGCGTCGCGGCGTGCAACTGTTAGCATAGTCACCAATGGTAGTCTATTAAAGCCCCGACACTGTAATTCTTCCTTTCACGCTCGCGGCTCGCCTTCACTCTCAATGACACGCACTATGATATGTGGAGAAAGCCCAGCCGCATGTGGCAGCGAGCGATTTACCACTTTTCAGGTTGAGGTGCCCAATATAGAGCATTGTAATTTTCCAGTCTGCCGCGTGAGATGCTCTGTTTCCAAAGTGCAGTGTCAAGTAATGGGATGGTCGTCGATAGGCCGTTTGCAGTTATTCAGATTTGGCATAGTGATGGCGCTAAAGACGGCTGTGCAATGCTCCGGGGCGAATGTGGTAATGTTACAGAGAGATAGAGGCAGAGACATTAAGAGAGGGATGAAAGCCAAAGTCCTTACTAAAAGATCAGTATATCCTGCACACATGATCAAGTAGAATTACTATAGTGAGGAAGCAGGAATCGAAGTAGGGAGAGGATGCGGCTAAGGGCTTAACACAATTGTGTCCTGTGAGACTTCCAAGCCTTTGATATTGTGGTTTTAAATGTGTATATGCAGTGACGTTGTTCAAACATCTAGTTCTACCAATGGAAGTAGTGAGCCTATGTCTGTATCATAGACTGTACAATTAATAGACAGCTTCTGCTCACTCCTCTCCGTTTGCGATAATAACTACGTTCGAGGGGGAAATCATGGCGGATTTACAGACTCCTCCTATCCTGCTGTGACGGAGCATGTTCCTAAAAAGGGCATAAGGGCGGGATCTTCACTGGGGTGACGGTGGCACAGATGGTAGAGCGGGTCGTCTCATGATCGGAAGGTCGGGGGTTCGAATCCCGCCTCCTGAAGGTGCATACTGTCGTTGTGTCCTTGGGCAAGACCCTTCACCCGACTTGCCTCCAGTGTCTGCGTACACTGGTGTATGAATGGGTGAGAGGTTCCTTGCTGTAAAGCGCTTTGAGTGCCTAATGTAGGTGGAAAAGCGCTATATAAGTTGAGACCATTGAGACCATTTGTAGACTCGGCCCTCGCGGGGTAGGTAGTTTGGTCGTCAATCAAAGTTCCGCCCTCATTAGTATACGAAATTACTAAAATGTTTCTTACGAAAACCTGCCAGGTCCCTTTAATTGTAACCAACCCAGCGTTGTCACAGGAGCGATATCTAGCTTTTAAAAAATAGGCGCCAGGCTTTACAGTTGTTTAGAAAGTGTCTAAAGTGCAATGCGGCCTAATGGAAAACTAGATTGGTTTTGCCGCCCACATATAGAAGTACTGCAGCATTGTCAGCGCCTAGCGTCGCGGTTTTAAAGCAGTGCAACCAGCGGCCATGGGTCTTTACGCATGTAGGAAAGCTGTTCCAAAGAGCAAAAAAAAAAAGCATCCCACAATAATTTTGCAATCATTTATTGAATACCGCATTTCCCCCCCCGTCATAGCTCTGTATTTCTCACGTTCAGCAGCCACGACAGCATGAAATGTCAACACCAATAGAGACAAAGCCTGAGAAGAAGGCGACATGCAGCGTCAAATCATTGCCAGGAAAAAAGTGCATCGGGCGTACGCTGTGATATTGTTCTGTTTGTGAAACAGAGCCGCTTTTAAGGCGATCTTGAAAGCCCCTCTATTGAATCCACTGTTAAATAACAGACACAAACACTAACAGGACAACAACAGGGCTTGGGACTTCAAGACCTTTTTTGTTTTTTTTGTTTCAGGCCAGCTTCGCCCCTGCTGTTTAATGTCACCCTGACAAGCTGTAGGCGGCTGAAAGGAGGGGAGATGAGTGAGAAGTGGACACAATCAGGCACTTTGTCACCAGCATTAACAAATGCTGGCAACTGCAGGTAATGGATTCATACTTTCAGGCTGTGTTTTTCATGACAGAATGTCTTTTATTTTTGGAAAGAGGTAGGACTGTCAAAGTAAAACAAAAAAAAAGAGAGAGGACTGTGAGTGTAAACCAGGACATTACATGCTTCAAAGCACTCTAAATCAAACTGAGGACTAAACCAGAGAATATAGTAACTTGCACTTGGAAAGAGGCCTGCACACCACAGTTTGAGAACCACTTCAATAGAGCAGAAAGACACTGAAGCGTGAGAAGACACGCTTCAGCTGCACGCCGCAGCCGAGGAAAAGGGAGAAACAAAGTTGATGACAATGGACAATATGCTGCTCTTTCGGCTCAATAAAAAGTTAAAGAGGTGGCCGTGAATTATACATGACTTTATGGGGAGACATCAGGCGCACATCCATAACATTGTCAGCTGTGTATTAGGTATTCCTTTTGTTGAACCCAGTGCTAACAGACACGCTCACCACCTTGTGATCCTCTGCAAGTCACCGCTTCAAACACAAACGGGGATAGGGGACCAACCTGGGAATCGATGGGAAACAATGTTTGGGGAAAGTAATATACAAGCCAAGGAACCAATGTGGAGGTGTGTCAAAGTGGACCACATTCATGAGAATCCAGAGTTGTGTGTGGAAGAGTTTTCTTTGGATATTTCAAAATGGACAAATTATGCAATCGTGAAGATTTTAACAACAATATTTTGAGCACTTCAGATTTGTTATGCTTTTTTTTTTTTCTTTTTTTTTTTTTAGATTTGTTATGCTTTAAAGCAGTACTAAGTGTTTACCTTAATAAATCCTTTTCCTAGTCCCTCTGGTGTCTCTGGCCAGAAAACCACAATTTCAACTCCGCTGCCACCAGGGAGGTGTCACCAATACACGCTAATGGAATCACGAAGAAGAAGCTAACAGGCTAACGGGCAAAGCTAACTGCGGGCTAGAGCCACTTAAACAGTATTTACAGCCAAGTTTGAGTGAAAAATAAATCTCTTCATTGTGTAATTGGATGTACAATATCCCTCTCTCCCTTTGTCTTTTCTGTCAGCGTAGTATTTACTCTCACAGACAATTAATAAGTAAAAAATCGCAACACGCTACGACACCTGCAGTGGCGCTTATTGCCTCTGGGGGAATGAGTTACTTAGTACTGCTTTAAAATGGTAAATAATGACTATAAGAAAATCACATAGCAGGTGGGAGAAAGGGCTGTTCGGGATTTTTAATTGGCCTCTTCAGTAGTGCCAATAATACATGTTGAAGAAAAAAACAAAGAAAAAAGCAATTATGGACTTAAAAGTGTTCAGGACGGTTATGTGTCCAGATGAGAGCACTTCTGCACTAGAAGAAACACCTGTGAACTGCATGAACGATGCATTGCTAAGGTATGTGTTCGAATAATAACATTGTAATATGGCAGAAAGCTCAAAAAAGGTTAATTTTGTGTGATATTGCTCCTTTAAAGGGACTAGATGCAAGTTGGTCATTTTATACTCACTACTGCCACCTCAGGTCTTACGCGTAACTGCAGTCTCTATATTAAGCTCGTGCACGACGGCACTTCGAACCCGAATTAACACCTTTTTGAGTGACAGTGACAGTTTAGAGGCAGTTGTGGTGAATAGGTTTGGGCTCATTCTACACATTAGGGCATTGTTGTAACATGTAGGGGGATGAAAATACTTCATTTTAACATTTTTAAAACTCCGTATAGTTTTAAAGGTGCATTATGTAACTTTTTATGTGAAAAAAAAAAAGTTGACATTTGAGCGTATTTGACCTTGTAGTGACCCAGGGGCTGTATGAGTGGTCAGCATGGCGCCTTTACTGTCCATCACAGCGGTCTCTAAGACGTTCCAAAATCAATTGTTTGGAAGGTTTTCACTGCGGACCCCAATACCTACAAAACAATTGATCCTGGAGCGTCTTAGAGACCGCTGCGATGGAAAGTAAAGGCGCCACGCTGACCACACAGCCACTAGGTCACTACAAGGTCAAATAAACTCAAATATCAACTTTTTTTTGTCCACATAAAAAGTTGCTTAATCCATCTTTAACTTCTCCTTTTTAATCTTTGCATATACTGTTTACTTTCAGCCAATTTCTCCACAGTAGGATAACTACATGGTTATCCGATTAAATCTTTAGGCTTAAGGTGGAATTCTCTCACACCGGTGAATCCCCCAAACATAGTAAACATGCAAATAAAAAAGTGCAATGTATGTATTTATGGGAAAACTGCATTGCATAACATGTTGCTCTTCTCAGCCCATCTATACCGGCTGCCCCCTGAACATAATGTCACATTTTAATAGGGTGCTCATGGCCTGGAGGACACACATACACTAGAAGCTATATAGAGATAATTAGGAGAACCTGCCACGTAGTTATGCATTTATGGCACCATAATGATGAGGGATGTCTGAATAATAGATCGACACATTGTCTTATGTCTTGTGTACCTTCCCATGCTCTATGACATCCCCAGGTGACACTTCGGCACCATCATATACATAGAAGATCCCAACATAATTACACATTTTAATCCCTAATCTCATCTGCACTCATATTATTATAGCTGCATGTGTAAGAGACAGCTGTGAAGGTTAGTTTGACTGCATACTTGATGAGATTCTACCTGACCTTTTAAATCCTAGACACACCGGCCCTGTTTACATAGAAGCAAACTAATCTAAAAACCTGTTGGAGCTGTCTCGTGTCTTCGGTCTTGTCCAAGGTCCGAAACCGGGAGTAAGGCGAGGATAAACTCAATTCACTCAACCTAATCCAGGTTATATCAAGATCCAAAGGGGTTCAAATCATTCAAGATAAACCAGAACTAACTTGGATTAAAGCAGACGAAGCCAACATTTAGAAATGAATAAACCAGGACATGACTTAACTTGAATGAACCCATGGCATGGTGGGTGATCGAGTCCAGAAGGGGACGCTCACATTTGGGCTCTTAATGGCCTTTACTGCTTATAACAGTTTAGATTAGCCATTGACTCAAGGAGGTGTGGCTTCCTCCATAGTGTTCAGCATGGGCTAACAGAGGCTGATTCATGCTAGTCGTTTGGCTGTTTGTGAGAAAGGGCAGAAATAAATTTAGATTTCTGCATAGAATAGATTTGTGTGTTGGCGTGTGTTACGACAAACACGTGGAGGTCAGAATGACAAGCCCGTGTCCAATAATGACTTAAAATGGGGCAAAAAAAAAGTTCCACACAAAGTAGGCTGCAAGTATTTCCTTGGTTTACAGTCAACGGTGTAGACGTTAAAAGTAAAAGTAACACAAAAGCTTTTCTTGTAAATCTGAGGTGAGAGAAAGATAAACAACACTGTTATCGCGTCGCACTGCAGAGCGCCTGCAATAGGAAGATACCATTTGGAGCTGGATACACCAACTATGTGTAAAAACTGGATAAATAAAGAGAAAGGCTATGTTTTATTTGTATAACAAGGTCTACTGACTGTGCGTTCCATGTGTCCAATGTGAAAGCAAAGCGGGGACTTGTCACTTTGATCCAATTGATATTTTTGTTTTGGCACCCGTTGGCATCGCTCGAAAATCAAGTATTGTATCCAAAATGATGACCAAAACTGGCTAAGCTAAGACTAAATATGGACACCCACAAAATACTTTTTTTTGAACTGCTTGAATGTCTCGAAACCTTCATCGCTTAGTCAGGTCAAAGAGAAATCACCGTGAAATAACTGCTCAGCACCACGAGACACAGCGAAACCCACAGTTTTACCCCAACCAGTATTATATTCATGTGTCCTATATATAGGGCACAGCAAGGGAACGGGGCAGACAGTGGGCTATAGAGACACATTGGTCTGGGAGTATGACAAGGCCACACAGGTAATTAGATACTTATACAATATGTTAAACACGCCGCCTCAGTCGCTCTGCCTCTCCTGGGTGATCCGCATCGCCCATCTCATTGTACGTCTGTCATGCCCTGCCCATTTTCACAAGGCTACTGTTGCACATTAGCAGAAAGATCACAGGAAAAGCCCCCGGTTGCAAAAGTGCCGTCCATTTTGCTGATAACCTCACCTTAACCTCCCTTACCTTTGGGAAGAAAAAAAAAAGAAAATAGCAAGGCCTTACTGTGTTGACAAGCGCACTACAAAAAACCCCATGCAATCTTATTATCAATTCTACCCGAGACCATTTTCCAGTCAGATGTGCCAGAATGAGTTACGGTCTAATGTGAGGGGAGTGCTGCAGCAGTAATAGGCAGCCCCTTTCATTTTGTTTTATGCGCACGCATTTCGGAGATGGTCACTTTTGGGAGAGCTGTTTTTTTTCTTTTTTTTTTCGGGCGTTTAAGACTGTCATCATTTAAGTTCATGCTCCCTTGGATCAGACAATTGGGCCGTTGTGCCGACTTCTCTATTTGCGTGTGGACATTGAGAGATATGCTTGTCAAAGTTATTGTGGGCAAACTGTCAGAAAGAGGGTTTATAATAGAGTTACACTTTTCTTTCGACTCGAATAATAAGCACCAGATGGTTAAAGGGTTACTTTCACTGTCATTGTTATAAGCCGTCACGCCAACAAATGCCACACAGCTGCTTATGGAGTGGCTGTATGTTTTACAATATTCGAAAATACAAAACACGTTGATTTGGCGGAGGTTTCTGTTCATGGTTATGACATGGAACGCACCAATGGCCTTTCTGACCACCACCGAACACAAAATCACACCAACACGTTCCGAAATCAATGCGACACGCCCTGGATAAAAGGGTGGTGAAGCATGTTGCCCAAAGGAGGGTGCAAAGAACAGTGTTTGAAATTGTATTTATAGTTACAGAATGCTGAACGCTTCCCTAAAATGTACGCGTATTACGTATTGTTTTCTGAATACCGTATCTTCTGGAGAAGCCGCACCAGCCAAAAAATGCATAATGAAAAAGAAAAAAACATATATATAAGTCGCTCCGGAGTATAAGTCGCACTACCTGGGCATGGAGGCATAACTGCACCGATTTACAAGCCTCTCCCGGCAGCACATTGTTCTCATTTGCAAACTCGTTCCTCTGTGGCCATTTAGCTATTAGCCCGCGATTAGCTTTTTTGGTTTCTTCATTGCAGTAAGAGCTCACTCCAAACTTTCTTTCTGCTGCTCGATTACCGTTTTGTTCAGTGCTACAAAACTAACAGATACTGGTACACAAGCCTGGAGCGCCCTCTAGTGGCTGTCAGTATAAAAATAACGAACATGTGAAATAATATATTTTGATATATAAGTCGCACCTGAGTATAAGTCGCACCCCCAGCCAAACTATGAAAAAAAGTGTGACTTATAGTCCGGAAAACACGGTACTTCTGCTTTACTGTATACCTATGCACACTTGTGGTGTATATATGATGAAAACATGTATTAAATGTGCATTCATTTCCATTATATGTATGTATTAATACAGCGTAGGATTATAGGATGTTATGAAGTTATTCACGACTAATTAGAGACACAAAAAAGCCGTTTGCAAATGCACAACAGGAACAAAGCGGGTCACTAAACTTTTCCTTGGTCATTTTCATCTTTTCTCTCTCGATATCATGCAATAGGAAGTTAAAATTGACTGACTGAGTACCGCAATGTATTAGGAAAGTAAGTGTATTCTAAATACATGTATTCCGTAACTCCCCAAAAATGGCAAAGAATGTAAATTATGTACTTTTTTTGGGTTAATCTATGTTCAATAAAGTCGTTGAAATTCACATTGATTGTAATATGCAGTAAACACATAAAGTAGACTGACAAGCTCGTAAACTCCGTATGACATGACAATGATCATTACATGTGCAGGTTTTGTTCCTTCTATTCTTCTTTAATTTCCTTATTATCCCCCTGATCACCGAGTAGATGTCTTTTTTTTTTTTTTTTTTAAAGGAATTACTCGTAACCTCCCCCTAACCTTGGAGCAAAGCAAGTCACCTTCTGTACTTTGAAATGCATGGTTAGCCTCAAGCAGAAGAAAAACCTCTTTCAATACCAATGACCATATTAATATAAGAGAACCTCTGCTTCTCATTACGGACTGCATACATTATAATTAGTAATGCTAATTGATTGTGCTATATCCAGCCTCCCTCGTCTTTCTCGCCCTTCATCAATAAGAACCACATTATAGGGTCTACGTGGTTGGCTATCTTATTCCTTATGTCCAATCCATTACGTTGTCATTTTCGGACGTCTGGATATTGGAAAAAAAATGTGGTTCCCCTCGCTGCGCATATGAGCCCTGCCCGCCTCCCTCTCTCCGCCGTTTCGCTGCGCCGCTCTTTTGCACACACCGCGAGTCATTTCGCCAGCCTCGGGGAAGGGTGTAATTGAAGCCCGCTGAAAGATAATGTAATTTGGAATAGATCATAAATAATGAATAGTCGGGACCCCGGCATAAGTATATGGGAGGAAATATTATCTGGTGTTTTAACTGTAGGCTGGTAAGTGATAAAGTGGATGTATCGGCACTTAATGCTGCTGCTGCCGCCGCCGTCTTGCCTTTGGGCGCAAAAGAATTAAAACAAGTAAAAAGGAGCATAATACTGAGTCCGCCGGCAAGCGTCGACATAATAGAACATTGAGGTTTTCACTCATGACATTAACGGGTTTGGAAATGGCAGAGGCTGCAAAACAAAGACGCCCGAAGCGCAAACAACATAACTACTTTCAGTCATTTGATTCCGGCGGTTGGAGGTTACAAGCGGGGCTACTGAAGAATATCGTGAGCATATCGTTATCACAATCACATCAAAGCGCCGATCATGTCACGTTAACGTTATCTTTTGAGCGCATTCAGATCACTGGCACATAAAAAGGTCTTTGTGCTTAATAACGTGTGCATGTGTGTAATGATATGTGACTGGTTCGGCTATCTTGAGCACAAGGGGCTTCAGTCCGTGGTCTAACTTGGCATCAGTCCTTGTTTTGACCCGCTTCAGTCCACACACATTCACAGTAAACATAGTAATTACAGCCATTAACCTCTTAACCCCCGCCTCAACCAAGTGCATTTTCTCCAGTTCGACGTCACCCAAATCTAAAGCCTCGAGGCCAGTGTAACACCTCATTTGAAGGCATTTTTCTCTTTCCTGTTGCTCTTTTGTGGCCTTTTTGTTACGTTTCCGTCACACATTTTCATCACTTTTCATCGATTTCTTTCTCATGTTTTCGTCTCATTTATGCTGCTATTTTGACACTTTTTTTTAAGAAGCTTTTAGATTTGGGTGAAGCCAAACTGGAGAAAATGTGCTCAGTTCAGGTGGGGGTTAAGAGGCCCTTAAAAGAAGCAGATTCTATATTTCCGGAAGGAATCGTGTCCTTGGATCAGAAAGATTACTGTGGGATGGCTGCATCAGGAAGGGCATCGGTAGTAAGCCTATCACTTCACGCAAGGAAACCTCAAAGGGGAAGTAGTTTTAGCGTCATGATATCCCAACACAAAACCTGAAAGTAAGGTCGTCCAAACCTCCCTTTTGTTAACTGGACCCTGCTATATTCCCTATCTCCCCCATGTCAATCCCGAACACCAAGTCATACATCAAACCACCGTAGCGGCTAACTAACCTCTTCACCTCTGTTTGGATCCGGCGGGGAAGACTAGAGCGCGGGGAAACGATGGCCGCGGTGGTGGGATGCAGGTCATAGATAACTGACTGTTGCGTTTTGACCCAGTGACCCCCCCACACATCCAACCCCGTAGCATGGGTTTGCTCTCTGGGTTGAAATAAATGATGGACAGAAGCGGCGCACGAGGGTTGATAGCTGGAGTTCTGATCTGTTTTCTGACATTGGTGCGTGATCGCTATCCATCAGACACACTCTCATCACGCTTCAGTAATGGTTCTCGTTGTCAACCGTGGGATGGATAGATCGTTTCTGACATCTTTGGAAATGTATCGTCCACGTGGAGTAGTGGGGTAATGTGGAAGCAATGCCGTTCTAGAAAAATAAAACCATGGAGTTTTTTTTTATTATTATTGTTACTTACAGTGTACTTAGTTTTTGATTGGATAAAATCAATAGAATGCCATGCCTACATCAAGGCACATTTTTGGTGTTTAATCCAAGCTTCAAGATAATGTAACTGAGTAGCCTATTAACTGTTCTTACTATGTATTGACTATTACTTCTATCCCTCTTATGTTCCAGTTGCACTTTACTTTACAGCACAATAAGAGTGGGCCATATCGTATTGCATCCCGTTATCGTGATATAATTTGTTGATATTGTTGTCATTTTTGATATTGTTGTGAACACAATATCATTTATGTTACGCTCAGCTCCATCAGAGCAGCATCACTGACTGTAGAACACGGGGACAGGTGCTTAAAAAGTAAAACAAAATGAAGGATGTACTGCTTGAGTAGCTCATATATGCCGTTAAATAATAATAATAATAAAATATCACTGAATAAATCCTCCAAATAGACGTAAGACTGGGATTTGGAAATAATTTGTCCATTGTCAATTGACTCTGTGCATAGCTTCAAGAAGTGACTTCCTGTTTCGATCCAGCGTGCCAAAATAAAAGCACACAGCTTGCCTCATTGATTAGTTCCGCAGGTACTTGCAACAATGCAAGAATATAATTAAATACACACATTTTAAGTGTTTTAGTTAGGAAGACGGAAAGTTGAACTAATGAACTGCTGAACTAATGAATAAGATGGTGCTTTTATTTTGGTGTGCTGGATCGAAACAGGAAGTCACTTCTTGGGCAGCGAGTCAATTATATCGTCAAATATATCGTTATTGTGATATTTAATTTTTATATTGTGATATACATTTTAGACCATATTGCCCTGCCCTACAGCTCAATAACAACATGGCAACCAAGTGAATGTAAGGTAGATAAGGGAGCTTTGTTTCCATATCACGAAGATACTATCCGTGTTTTCCGATAAAGTAAACTAAATTAATCATATTACTATGAATACAATTATGTGTGTGTTATACACTCTTTGTACCATACTATGTCCATCCTATCACCCGGCTAATTCTGTGCTGTCCTACCTTCGCTCCTTTTACCTGTGGCACAAATAGTGACCATCTTGATGTCTGCCTCTTGCCCTCCTCACACACGGTTGCCCCACTCTCCTCTATCAGACTATTGTTTTACTCCATTTTGGGCTCCATGCAACTGGCCTAGTTTCACAATGGTCTGCCCACCACCAGGACGTCAAAGTCTCTTAACCTCGGTCCCCGGCGCCTCGCTCAAGACGAACAAACAAAGACACACAGGCCAGAAATACTTTGGTCAGGGTAATTGTCAGGACACCACAGGCTCACATTAAACTGGGCCGGGCCACAGTCCAGACCAAGGCGTTTATGGGATCTTAGCACAACATCATAAAATCTGAAAATATAAAGGGATGATTCCGCTGAAATGTTGGATACTATGTTGGTAATTCTTTCGGTGCGGTTAGACTGACCACTGTTTCGGGAACAAGCGGCGACTGTCGACATTTAGTCAAAATAAACGTGATGAACAGCAGCAGATTTGGTGAAAAGTATAGCCTTGGTGCCACGTTTTAAGGGGAAAAAATTAAAACAAAATAACGTTATGTGATGAAAACATGGACTTTTCTCCAGATCTTGAAACAACATTTGGGGGGATTAGCCGAAATACCCCGTGCATTTGGAGTAATAATTATACAGCTTTCAGAATGAATCATAAATTCACACTAACGAAGCACTGAAATGGTATTTCCTAATTTGGGTGGCATTTGCGCAAACAAGCTTTTTTATGTCTCAAATCATGCGAATCAAATCAATAAATGCATATTAATGTATTAATCACTTTATATCAATTAATTAAATCCTTACATCACACACTTGAATCATTCTGTTTTGAAAGTAACCAAACCCACTTGACACTGCAATAATCTTTATTACGCTCTTTGCATTTCATTTCATGCTTTCAGAGCTAAATGGTCCACTAATAGCATTTTACAAGTGACAGAGAAATTGGATGATCAATGCCCTGAATTGACCTGTCTGACTTTTCTATGCACACATCTGACTTTCACAAAAAGAACCATGGATTTTGAGCGGCAAAAAGTTTCGTAATTAAATCTGTTTACCACACTTTTGATTAGACCGCAGTGCTTTTGGCTGAGGCTGTGCTCTCTCTGTGTCTGCCCTCTAAAGCTCAGCCACCCTTGTTGTTGATAACAATGTTGCCTGGCACACTGCCCGGCTTCACCCCTCCAAATGCCACCATTTGTCCTGAGTTGACAGATTCCAGAACTGGGGAGCGTACAAGGAAAAAAGAAAAAAAAACATCTCGTGCCCTATGGCCCGGTGCACTGTAGCATCACTGACCTCCATAGCCTTTCACTCATCTGTGAATTGATCTTTTGCACTGAAGGGGACTAGAAACAGTCATAGCTTATATTTTTGGCCTCAATATTTACCGCCTGTAGATTTATTTACATGTTGTTTGTTAAATATTTAATTTAATTTAATGTATATAATCAGGCATGAAAACGGGTCAGGGGTGAAAAAGGTGAGAAGGATGTTCCCCCTTTTGAGAATTTTTTTAAAATTCTATACCTAAAGCATCAATCTCGTGCATTCTGAGATGCATTTTTTTCGAAACCTTGGGAGAGCTGGAGAAACTTGACTTCCGCCATGAGTCAAAAATATTATGGCCTCCTTACTTAGTATTATGCCAGCCATTTCATGCCAGCCTGTCACTGGGTCTAACATTTACAATAGTGGAAATGTGACGAAAAACTGACGAAAATGTGTGACGTAAATAGAACTTAAAGCCACAAAAGAGCAACAGAAAGTGACAAAAAGTGATGAAAATGTGGCAAACATGTGATGAAAACGCAATTAAAAAAGCAATTAAAACAAAAGTCCAAAAACGTGACGAAAATGATCCGTTAAGATGAGTTTTGTAGGTCTTAGCTTTCAAAGATTTGGGTAAAGCTGAACCGGTGAAAACTGATTAAGACGGGGATTAAGAAGTAATTGTGTGAAAATGTTTGTTTCAACTTGTGCATTATTATTTAAGATGTGCGAAGGTGCATTTAGAAACAATTTCAGCCATATTATGCCTTAGAGTTGCATGTTTGTCGGCATAAAATGGCCCGCCACAATATTGTTTATCGAGATGTTTTCCTGCCTCAAAATATTGAACATCAAATTGTGTTATTCTGACAGGCCCAGTGGGTTTTAGTAATTCATAATCAGGAGATTGCGCTCTACAAATCAGAGGCCGGATTTAATCATCTCGCGGGCCGGAAGTGGCCCGCGGACCGCCTGTTGTAGACCCCTGTTCTACAGTAATATGAAATAGGCAGAAGTTAGTCACGATTCACAACACGTTTTGCCCCATCAGAGTTTTATGCATTATTGGTTCTAACACGACTCACTACAAACCCAAAATGACCTATTGGACCGACGCAGCGTTTGCCTGTAATTAATAATCAAAAGGTTTATCGACCGCAGTGAAGTTCGGGTTTCTGAATCCCTGCTCAACTCACTACAAAAGGCCAGATTCTTTATTCACACTCTTACATAATCGAAGAAAGTCGGGTCGGACAAATATTAAACTTGATTAAACAGTAAAATTTACTCACTAAAATTGACTCGCCGAGTGAATCATGTTTAAAGAGTTAGAGTATGGATTTTGTAATTGTCCAAAAATCAATGGATACAAGGGAATGGAATACTGAATGTAAGGGAAAGACAGTGTGTAAAGAGATGATTGTTTCATTCATCTTCTTGTGGGCATTACTGCTTGTAAGATATGGTGGGTGGAGTTTAATTCCTTTTGGACATAGGCAGCTATGTGTGACTGGGGTGACAATGAAAGACAACCATTTCCTCTCACAAACATTTTCTTGAAACCAAAGCAAACACAATGGTTTTAATGAAATGCAGGATTCCCATAAGACCAAACTCTCCAACCCTCTTTAAGCTTAACTGGATAGGACAGTCATTATTTCGGATGTTACACAAAACGCTTAAGCAGTTTAGCAGAAAGCTGTCTGTTGGTTTGTTTTGTCCAATTAGCAAACATTATACATACAGAGCTTTTATATGGATCACAATTCCGGCTTCAATAAAAAAAATAAAAAAAAACCTCTATACTTTTTAAATACAAACCAGCACTTTTCATTAACTGTGAGACGCTGCTTAAGGTCTAGAGAGAGCTACTAATCAAAGGCTGACATTTTATATTTATTTTTTTGTTCTCCGGAGAAACAAGGCCGGGCTAGGAAACGGATGGCGGCTTGCGAGAAAATAATGTCAAGACTTCACTTTTTATTTTTCTACATTTGAACAAATTCCCTCAAGAATCACCTTATATCCGCAACAAACAAAAAAAGACAACAGTTTATCGAAGTCCCCTGCGCGCTCGTAGTCAACGGTTTCTGAAAACATCCACAACTTTCTTCACTTTAATTACCGCTGCCACACAAGGCTTTCAGTCGTATTTTTCACTTGGATATTTCTGTTGTTATGCAGTTGCTGTGAAATTGCACACAATTGTTCTACATTTCTGTTGTACTCATTATTTAATCAAACGGATGCTGTACATTTCACGCGCCTCCCGTGGTATGCAGCATGGCCTTGATGTGTGTCTCCTTTAATGAAATGGACATTAAAGCAGAACTAAGTAACTTGTTGGCCTTAATAAATCCTTTCCTGTTAATGGTATGATTGAGGGGGGGGGGGGGGGGGGGGTCTTTCATCTCCCCCTGGTGTCTCTGGCCAGAAAACTACAATCGCAACTTTGCCTGCACCGGGTCGGAGGCGCAATACGCACTAATGGAATCACAAAAAAGAAGCTAACAGGCTAGCGGGCAAAGCTAACTGCGGGCTAGCGCCACTTAAGCCGTATTTACAGAGTTTGAGTGAAAAAAAAATATCTCCATTGTGTAATTGGGTTGTGGCACAATGTACAATATCCATCTCTGTCTTTTCGGTCAGCGTAGTATTTACTCTCACGGACAATTAATACGTAAAAAAAAACAAAAAAACGCAACATGCTCTGATACCTGCAGTGGCGCTTATGGCCTCTAGGGGCATGAGTTACTTAGTTCTGTTCGTTGGACAACAATATCACAAAAAGCTACATTATACATGAGAGTACATCTGTTTTCTTACCATTTTGATTCCTTTTATCGTTCCTCAATGCCTTTATAAGAGCTGAATTACATTTGCTTTCCATGCAAACTGTGACCTTTATGTAAACAAGCGCAAAAACTAGCTCTAAAAGGCTTTGCATCTGAAAGCCCCTAAATACTTTGCGTGCTTGCTTTGCCTATTGCTATTTTCATTTACATTTCCTTTTATAGCGCATCTTGTTTACAGCTGTTTCTCCTCACGCTCAGTGCTCCCTCTCTTACGGCCCTTATCCCGTTGCACGTATATCTACACGCGCGGTTTATTTACACGCTGCATTCTGAGCCCTCTTTTTGAAAACCGCTTGATTGGAAAAAAGCCCGCAAGACCCACATGTCCTCCCCCCTTTACACCACTGCCACCACACTCACCAGGCTGTTCAAATACAATACATTTGGGGGGTCTTTTCAAAACATACCTCCATGTTGATACCCCGCTAATTACAAAGAAAGATTGGAAGGGCCGGGTAAACAACAGAACTCGTGTAGCGGTGGCGCATTAATATTTATAATATTTGGCGCGGTGATTATAAGAAGTGCTGATCAGGAGTGAAGGCACAGACGAAACAACACGGTTTGAATTAAGGCAGACAAATACGACGGATCTTGGCTGGGAAAGGGGTTTAGAGAGAGGACAACAGGTGAGCCACGCCGGGGTGCACAAATGAAGACGTCTAACAAAAACAAAAGACGCATGCTAATCGTGATTGGAGCAAGAAGGGACTGTATCTCGGCAGTTAATCTTGTTCACTCAGACTTTTTGGCAGTGAAAGGCGGTAGTATGCAATTGGTATGTGGACTGTAAACACATGGACATTGTGCATTCTTTAACCTCTTAACCCCCGCCCTAACCAAGTGCGTTTTCTCCACTTCAGCCTTACCGACATCTAAAAGGTTACAGCCTATGGGCCTCATTTGAAAGCTACTGGCAAAACTCATCTAAACATATCTTTTTCCTCGCGTTTTCAGCACACATTTTTTGTCACTTTTTGGTCCTCGTTTTTGTCTCACTGTTGTCGCTATTTTGACACTTTTTTCAAGAAGCTTTTTAGTTTTGGGTAAAGCGAAACTGGAGAAAATGATCTCGGTTCAGGTAGGGGGTCAAGAGGTTAACTTCCCTCCATCTTGTTTTTTTTTCTTTCTAACTCTACATTAAAGCAGAACTAAGTAACGTGTGCACCCTAGAGGCCATAAGCGCTACTGCAGGTGTCGTAGCATGTTGCGTTTTTTTTTACTTATTAATTGTCCGTGAGAGTAAATACTTCGCTGACAGAAAAGACAAAGGGAAAGAGGGATACTGTACATCCAATTACACAATGAAAATATTTTTTTTCACTCAAACTTGGCTGTAAATACTGTTTAAGTGGCGCTAGCCCGCAGTTAGCTTTGCCCGTTAGCCTGTTAGCTTCTTCTTCGTGATTCCATTAGTGTGTATTGCTGCTTCGACCCGGGGGCAGTCAAGTAGCAATTTTCTGGCCAAAGATCATCCCATTTAACACTTTTATTACCCCAAGAGGAACTATGGAAAGGATTTATTAAGGTAAACAAGTTACTTAGTACTGCTTTAACTTTTTTGTTCTTCAAAAGGTCACTGCAGTATCTGAATAGGCAGCTAATCTGCACCGTCCGACCACGACCAAACACACTCACTCACTCACACATTGATACAGTTAACATGCGTGAGTCTCATGTCTGCTCATTAAAATGCTCTGTCCCGTCCACATAAACTATAAACATGAGCGTGAACTCTACCCTCTGAGCACCAGAGCACAAGGGATCATTAGCAGCGGGTCGCAAAGGTCACCTCACCCCCCCCCCCCCTTTTCCATGTCAAAGTGTTTTCAGCCTACACAGAAAGCAAACTTTTAAGTGAGAGATAAAACACAATGCTGTTTATCCCTAGGACAGTCTTGGAAAGCTAAAAACCAGAACTCAGGCAAACTCAAAAGTCGCATTTCTGAACTCGAACGTCACGTCTGGTCCCTGATTAAAGCCGCCGGCCGTTCCCCGACACTTCCCTGTGTTTGTTCCCTCTCTGCCGGAGACCTGTGTGAATAAAATATTCCGACAAACACAAGTACTTCGGGGGTTGACTAGTCAGCACACTGCTGGAGGTATACGCACCGCGACCTACTTACCCGGACAGCACTAAGTGTGAGCGTAGACAGAGTTTGGTGTCTGTGGGTGCTCCTTCTATTCAAAATCTATGGAGCAACATTGAATCTGAAGAATTGTGAAACGGCTCATTGCGGAGATTAGGCAATGTATTTGTTTGCAGTGTTGTAACATATTAATATATTTTATGTAATTTTATCAATTAATTTGTTGATTTTTGATTGTGTTTTTAATGCTTTTTATTGTGTTTTTAAATGTTTTTTTTTTGTGTTTGGTGTTGCTGTGAGGCACATTGAGTTGTCATGTACATGAAATGTGCCATACGAATAAACTTGCCTTGCCTTGCCTTAACATCTTACCCCGTGCCTGAACCGAGGGCAGTTTCTCGAGTTCAGCTTCGCCCATTTGAAAGCTAAGACTTACAAGTGTGATCGTAAGTGTATTGTCATGTCGTCGCATCATTTTTGTCATATTTTGTAAGTGTTGTTGTTGCTTTTCCATTGCTTTTCTGTCATGTTTTCGTCACGTTTCTGTCCCTTTTTTGACACTATCTGTAGCTGGTATGTTGCTTTTTCATCGCTTTCCTTTTTTGTCAAGAGTGTAAAAATAGTCCAACACTTCAAAAGATTTGTAAAGGTTTTCACTAATCAAAGGAAACTAAACTTGGCAATAGCAGCTTTAGACCCCGGTATAAGAAAAAGCCAGGCTAATTACGGTGAGTGCGCTTGCATGAGTGTTTACAAAGCAATTTTTTTTTTTCCTGGGCTTTGGCAAACCAGTGTCACCGGGTCTCAAAGGGATGACTGGCTTTTGTGGTTGCCCTCATTCGACAGCTATGTGACCAAGCACTCCAAGCATCAAGTGTTTGTGTATGGCAGGGGGGGGGGGGGGGAAGAGAAATACCCGGGCCCGCATGCTGCTAATTGGCTTACGCTCTGAAGTGCCCCATGCTCTGATTGGGCGGATAAGGGTATACACATGGTGACACGGCGGCTTAGTCACAGACATGCATTTTAAAGGGCAACAAACAATCAGGCCTCATCTCGGGGAGGATTTGGAGAACCATTGAAAAAAGGACAGGGTTTCTTTGCAAATACAAGGCAAGGCAGGTTTGTACAGAGCACAAGGTGCACACAAAGTCATTGAAAGTGATTTACGAAACGGGGATGCATTGAAAGTAGGCGAAGGCAAATGAAATCACTGGAAATATTGGAATCGGCATCTACATAATTGTTTAGCTCAAAGAGGGGACAAGGTTCACCTCTTAACCCCCACCTTAACTGAACACATTTTCTCCAGTTATTATTCAGGTATCCAGGCATTACCTAAATCTAAATGCTCCTTGAAATAAAAATAAAAAAACTCAAAGTAGCGACAAAAAAGACATGTAAAAGAAGATTAAAACGCTCAAAAAACAACAAAAAAGTTTTTAAAAAATGTAACAAAAATGTGGCAAAAAAACCCGCCAACAAATGCAACAAAAAAGTGACAACAGCGCATGGAAACACACATGGAAAAAATACTTTGATCAGTTTGTAGGTCTTAGCTTTCAAATGAGGCGTTACACTGGCCTGCAGGCTGTAATAAGCTTTTAGATTTGGGTAAAGCCGAACTGGAGAAAATGGGGTTAAATGATCACTTTAAGCAGACGCAGCAGGTAAAATGTTCCGAGGTGCAATATTAAAAGTATAGAGAATCTCTTAAGGCTCAGGATTGTTCCATCTATATGTTTTTATTTCATTTTTTTTCACAGTGAAACACAACAACAAAAACAAGCTCACCAAAGGCTAAAGCCGTGAAACCACAATTTAGATGTCAAACTCTACACATCTGTCCCTTTGCCTGCTCATCTCAAACGCCGGCCCCATCCAACCAGTACGGAACCAATTCACTTATCGGCTCCGCTCTTTCAGCCCGCTGAATTACAGGAAGTGTCTGCCAAAATGCATCTAAACGCCGATCTCTTTCTTTCCGCACAACCTTCCCGCTTTGACAGCCCCGAATCGAATTAAACAGAAGCGCAGGCTCGTTTACAGTTTATTTATTTATTTATTTTATACGGGAAATTGGGCTGATTGCCGCAATTGGACCAAACATTTCCTCGGGGATTTATTCAAAGCGGCGGCGAGACACTGGAGGTGAACCCGTTTTATACTGTATTTGTGTCCTTTTAGTTCTATTCATTTGGGGAAGCTTGGCGAACCCTATAGCCCGCTCGCAGTGAGCATTGCCAGGTTCAATAAAACAATCGCGGCTGAAAAATGGCAATGTTTCATTTCATCCCTGTTTCTCGGTGCCACGTGAAGCCCTTTCGACGATGCGGGATTTAATCAAGGCAATGGCAACGCGAGCGCACGTTTCAGTAATCAGAGAGAAGAGGGTTATTATTTTCATGCTGCTTTTTGCCCCGCAGTAGACTATATTCCCCAACATCATCACGAAATGCTGGGTCATATAGGGCAGCAGCTAAGAAACCAAAAATGAAAAAACAAAGACACATTAGTTTGTATGGTTTTAATTTGGAAAAATTAACTATCAACATAGGCACAACTATTTCAATACTATATATGCTTATCAACGCTATTCACTAAAAACACGTACAATAGGGTTGAAGCAGGGGTCAGGACTTCCCTGAGAAAGAGGTTCTGAATCTCAGTGGCACTTTGCGGTTAACAAAGTGAGGTAGGAAACAAACTCCCCTTAAGCCCCGCCTTAACCGAGCACATTTTTCCCCAGTTCAGTTTTACCCAAATCTAAAAGCTTCTTGACTGGAGATCACAGCCTATAGGCCAGAGTATCGCCTCATTTGAAATCTACCTACGCATCTGATTAGAGATTTTTCCAAGCATTGTCATTGCGTTGTCGTCACTTTTTGTCGTATTTGTTTGTGTTTTTTGTCACATTATGTTGCATTTTCGTTGCCTGTTTTTTTGTTGCTTTTTAATCACTTTTTTGTTGCCTCTTTTGATGCTTTTTTGCTGTGTTTTCATCCTCATTTACCTCTTGCTTTTGTTGTTATTTTTGACGCTTTTTTTTCTAGAAGCTTTTAGGTTTGCGTAAAGTCAGTCAAGGCGGGGGTTAAGTGGTTAAATTATAGGGGCGTTGAAAAATATTGATCCGCCGATATATCGCAATATTATGTCGCGCGATTCTCGTATCGATACAAAAAGCGCCCGTATCAAATTTATTTAAACATCTATTTTTGGGGAAATATTCATTCACTTTTACTCCCGTCCCGCTTGAGTAACACTAGAATCTAGTGAGAGTTCGAGAAACACAGGAAGAGCTATGAGACGCTCCGGGGCTCTTTTAAAACTCTACATCGGGCCTCACTTTGGCATTTACAGCAAAGACAGAGACCTGGGTTATTACGAGAGCCACCAGCTGTGTGCATATGTGGCTGAGTGTGTCCCCGCTGCGTTCGGGGAGAGGAAACAAAATACAGCATGGTCATGTTAAACCTCTGTCTCGCCACCGCAGTACTACGACACAAGTTTGAAAAGAGCCTGCTGTATTTAGTTTCCCCTCTGCTTCGTTTGTGTGCTACTGCTAACACAAAAAGATATGGAAGAGATGAGCGCTATAGTCAGGGTGATGCCCGTGTTGTCATTAATTCCCTGATCTACGAGTGACACCCGTTGTGGAGCAGATAACATTTTAAATGCCCCGTCTGAGTTATTGTATATTTGAATGGATGAAACCCATAATAGTTATTACTGATCACGAAGGACTCCCAACTATAGAAATACTAGAAAATGTGCATCCCCAGTAATTGGTTTCATTACTAGGTTTCCAAGAAATCTGTTTTCCGTTCAAAGTTACATAATACCACACAATACACACCATACAACACACAGTCACAAGCACATTAATGAAAAACCTTTATATCATAAGATAGATAGACATATAGATAGATAGATAAATAGATAGACCAAATGTATTTGGTATTTGTTTACTGAATAGTTGTTTCAAAAGTAGTAACACAAATTGTGACCCTTGTATCGGGATACATATCGTATCGCCTGAGACTAGGCGATACACACCCCTATTAAATTATTTTGAACATTCTCAAAGTGTTATCCTTTAGCCTCACCCCCTTTCCAGGCAAAATGTATTGAATATTTACAATGGTGAAAAGCTTAAAGACCTTTTCTACGATGGAAAACATGTGCAACCGGCGAGAATCCAGGTATTTACAGCAACAAATCCAGAACATACACAAACAAACACAGCCATGTCAGTCAAATATTAAATGTGTGGTCCCTTTCCAGCGCTGTAGCCTGTGAAGACCCTGTTTTTGTACGTTGTTTGAAACCGAGGAACATTGCTTATAAGTGACACTTTCACGCTATTCCATAGTTTCGCCCTGCAAACAGCTAAGTAGCAACTCCTCCCGTAAAACCCTCATAAATGAATTGCTTTTAATGGACATTTATTGCCAAAAAAAAAAATCAAAAGCAAAATGTAACAGCGCCTTTCCTGCTCACATTCTAGAGTGTTTCTCCCGTCTTTGCTGCTGTTGTCCGCATTAAGATGGGACGATGAGATTGGTTCAGAGCCCACCTAGGGTCACCAATCATGTGGAGGCCTTCCACATAACTCTGTCAGTCTGTGACATGGGCCCGTTCAGATGGGAGAGGAATGGCATCCATAAATCCTGTGCAGAGGCCGCGCGATCAATAAGCTGCCCCCACTGACTGACGTGGCATTTGTCATATCAGGCCAACTGGCTCCCTGTATACCTGCAAGAACGCTAAACACTGGGATTACTGAGAGGCTGTTTAACTACAACATTATTCGTTAAGACGATCATGGTCAAAAGTAGCATTTGTACACCCAGGCCTAAGCTTTTTTTTTTTTTTTCTCAATCTACACTGCCTGACCCCCCCAAAAAAAAGAATAAGTCACCACCAGCAACACTATACAGTATGGTCACACTCTCCAATCATCAATGCAAGATCTTGGTAAAAAAGTGAACGCAACACTTGTTCTTTTAACATTGCAGAAGCTTATTTAAACAATGCAACGATATGGTGTAATCAAAGCTACAGGCAACTATTAGTTGAAATGTCAGAAATAAAATGAAAATGAATTAATTTTGATTTAAATTTCCAAATTCAAAAGTAATCACACTTACTCAAGGAATTATGTGGAAGTTTTTGGATAGACGTCATTTTGGGTCAGGTCAAGGAGGCACTCCGTAATTGCCTCCACTTCCACGGGATTACTGATGTTAAATGCCTGGCACATTCAAGTTTAATCTATTAATGCGGCTTAATAATTGATAGCAGGCTTCTCTGACTGTGGTCTCGGCTCATGATCAATTAGTCATTATAATGAGGAGGTTAAGAGGCCAGACAGTGAGATGATTCACTATGGACCAAATGGAACTCCGTCCAGGACAATATGGCTGCAGACTGACCCAAGAGTCACTGAAAGACGCTAAGAAATTACATTTTAGAAAAGGCTTTCCAGAGAACATTTTGCTCATCAGAAGCTGGGATTTTCCTATCCATCCTCGACGTAAAATGTATTTTGGAAGTTTGTTTTATTGCTTCTGTAAGTTTGGACCAGACTTTCAGGATCTCCAAGGCCCATGGGTGTGTCACGGTGTGAGGCCAGGGGTAGCACAGGTCACCGTCGCCCCCCATTAATCAGCATGTATTAATAGACGGTGATGTTTAAAGCGCAGTAATTAGCAACTTTGTAAAGTTAGCTGAAGCAATCGCCACCCACTCATCAATGCACCACCCCAATTAACGAAGCTATGTCTCATTACTGTCTGACACCAGCGCTTCATGGCCGCGTACAAGTTTGACGCAACTAATAGTGACTACATCTGAGGTCCACCCCGCCGAGGAGGCTGCTCGGCAAAAGGCACCGGCCCAAATGTCAGCCATATTGCTTGACCCGCCGGGGGCACGACGCGGGGCGAGCGCAAATCGCCCCGCGGACGCTTTGGAGATGCGAGCGACCCAACAAACATTAATTACGCGGATCCACGAGTCATTATTTACAGGCTATATCGCCAGCTGCCGCGCGAGTCTCGGAAAGGTTAATGACGAGCGGCGCGATACGAAGGCCTAGACATTGTCCAGGAGCTCCTACCAGTGGGGATTTTTTACAGCAAATACTGTATTTGATTACTTTTAGTCATCGTCTTTCAGGGGAATAGTTTTTGACATTTTTTCGAAAAACTATGACTAAAGCCCTGCCTCCTTTCCCACCCTGGTGCCGCGCTTGTGCTGCTGCCTTGTTGTTGTTTAGCAGCGCTGCGTCTCGTCAGGTGGCTGCAGCATATGCGGGTGTGCCTGCCATTTCTTAATTATTGATAATGAAGCCCGTCGAGACCGCACCGAAAGATGAAGGGGAAATGGCACAGTGATGCAGTCAGACATAATAACAATGCGCTGTGTGATGGGGCCGTAATGAGAACAATTACGCCGCTTTACACTCGATAGCCACAACAACGCAGTGCCTTTCAGCTATTCCGGGAGGCCTATTCTTGGGAGATCAGTGTCGGACAGCTCTTCCAAATACATAGTGCCACAGATAAATACACAGTGCTAATCTACTGCTGAGGTCTGAGCTTTGTTTATCTGACCCTGGAAATACATCCATTTGTTTTGTGCTTTTTAATTCTCTTGCTTTAGCCTCCACCAACTCACCCACTCAAGTCAGTCTTTGTTATTTGGCCCAGGTTCAGTATTTGTTGGAGGGCTACTAGTCTATAGCAGTATTTTATGATAATGTATAAGGCAACAGCAAGAGTTATTTGACTAAAATGATTCTCTTGGCCTCTACTGTCACATAAACATCTATGCTTCTCGACTTGCTTCACTACACCCTGCACCTATTGCCGCCCCAGCAGGTGGCTTGACTATTCTGACAGCGGATGGAAATAGAGAACTCACAAACACGGCAAACAAGAAAAAATAAAAAATAAAAACACTATAAAAATATCCAACCTTCTCCTCCGCATCAAACCATCTCCGTGACCTTCCCATCCTTAGGGGAGAGAGAGACGTTTTTATATCCACGCTCTCATTAAATCCCCTGGAGGTTTACAGCCATGATAAAGCAAACAAATGGCTCGTAATCGCGGTGGTAATAAGCGGAGGGGTAGTCATTAGAGAGGCTATTTTTCCCATACGGACAGCCTCAGTTACAACGCCGGGCACCCCTCTTATACGTACTGCGCCTCCTTGGGTGACTTATAGTTGCTGGCACAGAGTCGGCACATCGTCCTTGCCTGTACCAGTGGTAACCTACGCTACATGCCTTGAGTTTTGTTAGATAGGAGCTTGAAAGTCCGGATTTCACACATGTCCAGAAATACATGCTGCCACAAACACATTTGCTGGAACTAAAAGTGGAATGAGCAACATATGACAAATGGCCAGGTGACGAAAGCTCCCCAAAGTTAGATAAGCTTCCTGCCAAAGTTGTGTAGGGATTTTGAGGTCACCAGAACTTAAGCAAATCTAAAGGGAACAGTCAAGCTTCTCAAAGAAGTACAATCTTTAGCCAATCCTAGCTGCATGAGGGGATAGAAAATGGACAATGGGGAGGTAATATCTGGGCTGTGGTTAAGTTAGAGTCAATCCATGTTTTGTTTGACATTAAGGCCCCTGTCAAGAACTTCAAACTTCAGCGTCAATAGGCTATTAAAATTCTACCTCGACTTCCTCTGATTATCTAATGTCTAATCCTACCTATCTTTGTCGTTCCAAATCCTCCAGCAACATAGTCCTGACCACAATTAGCCTTAGTGCTGCAACGCGGTCATGCAAAGTTCCCTATGGAACAGCGTATTCCTTATCACACAAAGAAAATCCTCAGCATCTTCATTTCTCCATCTTAGTCATTTGTTCAGTGCCGTCTCAATAATGTCGACTTTTGTTCTATTAATTCCAACATTTTTCCTTCATGGTGTGCTACGTCTTACATGAAAGTTACCTTGTCAAGACATCAAAAAATCCTTGCATAACATGGATGATATAATTGTTATCCGTTTAAGTTTCTTCACTTTATTATGTAATACGCCTGACAATACATTTTGACACCACGCAGAAGCAGAGCTGAGAGAAGCTTTTAAACTTGTTGCTGACACGAATCACGTTCTTATCACTGGGATTGAGGTGGCGGTGGAGGAAGGAGAGAAATTACACATTGTACCAACCAAGTATTAATCCAACCAACCAACCAACCATCCAACCATTAATCCAACCAACAAACCAACCAACCAACCATCCAACCAACCATTAATCCAACCAACTATCAATCCAAGCTACCATTAATCCAACCAACCAAACCAACCAACCAACCAACCAATCAACCAACTAAATTGGGGGGGGGGGGGGGGGGGGGGGGTTGCTTGTGTGTCCAAGGCATATTTCCCTTAGAACAAATTAAGTAATCTTTAATCTTGAAGTTCTGCATTAGCATTTTAAGGCAAGCATTTTTTCTTTTTTACCTTTTAACCCCCACCTGAACCCAGCACATTTTCTCCAGTTTGGCTTTACCTAAATCTGAAACGCATCAAGCACAGCAACATTTGAAACAAGAAGCCACAAATAGCTACAAAAGAGCAACAGAAAAGTTACAAAAACATGACAAAAACACAACAAAAAAGTGACAAAAACAACGACATGAGAAAAAAGTGTAAAAAGGGTTAGGGTTAGTTAATCAGTTAGGCTTTAACTTTCAAATGAGGCATTACACTGTTGCTCTGCAGTCGAGAACTGGAGAAAATGCTCTCGAGGTTAAATATATAACCAAACACCTGAACGCAATTTTGTTGTACAACTGTACAGCACTTACTTACTTACTTGGGCCAACTGCAAATGTTAACATGCTTCTTGCTAGTTTGCTTGCTACTTTATGCCTCTTTTTTTTCCATTTAGAACAAATTAAGAAAAGTTGATACATAACGTCCCAAAAGATATATATATTTTTCAAAACTGTCAAACAACTCAAGCTCTAGCATTGTCGATACATATAATAGTCCCAGAGTCTAAAGCAAACAGCTGTGCGACCTTCAAGTCATAAATCACAGCAATTACTTTAAGAATAATGGTCCTTTGATATGCCACCAGCCTGTTTACTTAGTTTTCACTTGTTTTTTCTTCATCTTTTGCTAATTGCTTTCTCTTAAAGTCATTATCCAATGAGGTGTTACCAAATCCCTGAAGCCATATGTAACTTGTGGGAAAGTGACACAGCGAAAATGCATGCAAAGTAAATGAAAGGTCTTACCTTTATGGAGAACGGTTTCAGATTAAGCAGCACCAAAGGGGGGAAAGAGAAAGAGAAACATGATTAGAAAAACAGACGGCAGCAAATGAATACATTCTGAAGTCATTTGTTTCTCCTTTAAGAACTAATCTAACAATTTTGCAAATTACGGAACTCAAAAGTCGCAGGATTGCAATGGAGAAGGGGGCCCTGCTCGGCGCAAACATGGTAGTTCCAAGAGAGTTTAACCCCAGATGCCAGATTTATATTATATTACCTTTGTCATTACATCTTAAAAGCATTGGTGGCTCGTTAATCTTATTTTTCAGTCCATTTTTTAGATTACCGCATAAATCAAATTGAAGCAACACCGGAGCGCTTGCCAAACAAGAGTAGTACTGGGAACTCACTTAAGCCAGTGTCCCCAATGTTATGTGCATCTTAACAGCTCAATTATCGGCTGGTCTATACTCTTAATACACTCTCCATAATTCTGGGGCTTGATTCACGTTTCCGTCAATGCAAAGAGCAGACACGCCAGCCAAAGCCACGATTTTGAAAAGGTTTCACACGTTCAAGTTGCCCACTACATCGATTCAAGTGGAAACGTCAAAGCGCCTGACGTTTCAAGAATCATCCAAATCTCTTTTTCAAAAGGACCAAAGATATTAAGTACCAGGTGGTAATGTAATGTGACACATTGAGATTAAACTTCATTGGATTGTATGGTATTGTTTATGCTAAAAAAGTATGAGATACCTATTCGACTATAGAGTTGTATGTAATATGTTTTCAACCAAAGGAGTGTAAGAGAATGGCAAACACGTTTTTTTATTTTTTATTTCTACCTAATTATCCGATTTCTCCCCCTTATTATGACATGTTATAATAAACAAATTCATGCCAGATGCCCTTCCTGTCACTAACAACCAGAGTAAAACAGGAATTTGTTAACCCAGTGATTTCCAACCAGCCACTTGACCAACTTGGTTTTGTTTAGTGAAATTATCTGTCCTCCTGACCTGGGAGGGTTGTTGGGTCCAATATGTTAGAAAAAAGGCTGCTGTAGATAGGGAAAAGTTTAACCTTTTCTGTTTAGTGAGGGGTTCTATTCCTGCTTCGTTCGACATTTTAACTCCATCCTGTGTACTATTTTGGCAAGGCCCTAATGTGCCTCCAAACAGTATCTCATCTTGGTCCGGGTAATGATGGTTTGAACGGAGCAGTGTCTATTAATTAAACGTTTTACAATCAAAACACAGTGTACCATCAGGTGAAGCATCGTTTATACCATCCCATCTATACCCTATATCCTCCCAGACCGCCTTTAGGATTCCATTAGCGGCAAGTAATAGATACAAGATGCCAGGTTTGAGGAGAGAAAAGTAGCACTTCGGAGGATGATAATACAAAAGATGAGAAAACGGGGGGGGAAATGGTTTTGGCATACAAAAGAAAAAAAAGGTTTCAATTCTCGAGAAAAACTCGTGCTTGGTAAACTCAATGGAACAAAGAACGGGGCTGGCATCGCAAAACTATCTTCGCGAGTCAGATGCAATAAGTACAGGCTGAAGCGGAGAAGACAAGCAGAGCGCATGTTAAGAAGCGGGGGGTAGAAAAGTACAAGAAGGGAGGAGAACATCGGCGAGGAGAGAACAGGCTCGGCAGACAGCTCTAAATAGGGCCTTTCATAGTTCTGCCGTTGAAAAGACACGAGTGAAAGAGGAATTTTCGGATGTGCTACTCGCTTTTGGGCTCGGTAATGGATCATTTCAGTCAACAAGGTGGTAATTTTCATGATCAAGCCAGAGTTAAAGTCATAGTGAATTGTAAAAAAAAAAGCGTCAAGATAAGTTGTTAAGCCCCGAGATGCGGCTCAGACCTAAATGTAAACAGAAATAGAACTTGCAGCGTCGTTCATCATCAAGTACTGACACAAAGGGAAAATAACATTGTCTCAAAGTAAGACGAAGACTCGAGCAGCCAAATAATGGGGCTGTTTTTTCCTTCTCAAAAGCCAAAATGATGCACTCAAAAGGTAGAACATGTGTTGCCCCGACGACAAAAGACCAAGACAGGAAAAAATGCTGGCAAAACTTTTAAAAGTAAGCATTTTCTTTCAAGTTTCAAAAGAAATCCATTCCTGGCTGAAGAGAGCACTATTTCCATCATTCTTAATACAAATTGCATGCAGTATAGTTTTTAATTTTCACCGTCAGACAGACTGATTGCATTGCTTTAGGAGCAGCCAAGCAGATAATAAGGAAACAATCCCACTATGAGAAACCCCCCAAAACAGCATTAAGTTCAACAATGCATTTATCTTTTTTTTTTCTTTTTTTTTTTTTCAATAATTCATCTTTTCTGGCACTCTGGACATTATTCAGCTTTCACTTTAATATTCTACGATGCAGGACTAGTTGATCAGAGAGAAAGAGAGAGAGAGAGAGACTGGCGCAATTTGCTCCATAACACAGACCTCGGTTAAAACTCCGGCCAACACAGTGCATGCCAATAAACTTCATGATGACAATCCAGCTTTATTGATCCCATCATTCCTATTTTTATTATACAAGGGCAAGTGGGGGCCATTTGCAACAAGCACTTGACAAACGACTCACTCCGGGCGCACGGAAACCCTGAAAAACGGGTACATGTAAATTTACTATTCTGGCATTTTGGATGGAGAGGGAAAAGTGTGCCAACCACTCTTTTCAATTGCACATATTTCTGTCAGCACACCGAGGTCAAAGAAACCTATGAAAAAAAACACTGTTTGGGGACCAGGATTGAGTGGATAAACACATTTACGGCTTAGGGAATGCTCAGAATAGTTCTTACGCTCTATGGTTTGCCGACAACCTGGTTTGCTGACGCTCCATGGGTGTTAGAGAACTGCAGTATATCCGAAATGCTGCGGCTCGAGTCCTGACCAGAACCAGGAAATACAACCATATTAGTCCAGTGCTCCGGTCTCTGCACTGGCTTCCTGTTGTTCAGAGAATAGAGTTTAAAACAGCCCTGCTTGTGTACAAGTCCCTTCATGGTCAGGCACCATCTCTGACATGTTACAGCTGAGTTGTCATGTAGATGAAATGTGCCATACAAATAAACTTGCCTTGCCTGATGATTATGACCTCAAAATACTCAAAACAAAAAAGGTGCTCTTAAAAAGAAATATTGAATCCAAAATACCAGCCATGATCAACGGCTCGTCATTTTTAAGGTGGCCATCTTTTTCGACAAAATCACAAATGACAACAGTTTGAGCACATACGGATAATCTAAATGACAAACTTATATTCAAACAATAGGCGCAGCAGGGTAAGGGTAGGAGAGAGTTCAACGCATGTGATTCTGTGTCTCTGTTTTACAGTAATTCCACTTTTGTTTTTCTCGCAGACCACAGAGGTCAGCCGAACCTTGCAAAAATTCTCAAATATCTGTGAGAAGAAAACGGTACGACTAACCGCTTGCATGCCTGTTAATTCAAACCAGCGCACGCCGAGCCGAAGATGGCCTCTCCCTCGCGATCTCAAAGCTGCCTTTGAAATTGCAGTGGTTTCAGCAGGGATCCCCCTGCTCACACATGTATTTGAGCATCTACTGGATGCACAAAAGCTGGAGGAAAAAGAACGGAGGAGGAACAATTTTGTGGTATCAATAGGACACATTTACGCAGTCTTACGCTGGCTTTGTGCACGGGCCATTTGGAAGAACCTCATATAGGGGCCACCACATATAACGCTGCCATGAAATCGTTATTCACTCTCTATTCACCGGGAACACATGGTCATGGGCATTTGCGCAAAGCCCAATTGTACATGAATGTATGCAGCAGATTTCACTTTGCACTTAGTTTCAGACCACTGCATTGTGCAAACCACATTTATTTTGTCCCACAACCAATTTGGCCTGTTTTTGCTACGGTTGTCAAGCAAAATATAAAGTAAAGGTCTTTGTCATTTGTTTTTTCTTTTCTTTTTTGCAGGGGTCCTACGACAAAAGAGACATTAAAGGAAAAACTATAGCATTCACCTGCAAAAGTGATCAGAACTTTTTGGCCATTGTTGCCGTGTTTTTTGTGGGTTTTTTTCACGTTTTTGTTGCGCTTTTGTCACGTCTGACTTATTTTTGAAGCATTTTCATCTCTTTGATGCTTTTTTCCCTCACATTTCGTCACCTTTTTGAACCGTTTTTCTCATGTTTTCGTTTCTTCTTTGACGCTTTTTATGTCATGTTTTTGTTGTGTTTTCGTCACCTAATTTTTGTCTCTTTTTTGTTGCGTTTTCATCCTCATTTCCGTCGCTATTTTGATGTGTTGTTTTTTTTTTAAGCTTTTACATTTAGGTAAAGCCAAACTGGAGAAAATGTGCTCGGTTCAGGTGGGTGGGGGGGGGGGGGGGTTAAAGGGAATTATGAAGCCTCAAACAAAAACCCAATACGGCTTCAAACTATTCAAAACAATAGAGTAATTTGACTGGCGAATAAGCCAATGGTGTACGTAAGATATATTCGTGGAAGGAGTCCACTGTGGCAAAAAGACGGATGCATATGAAAGGCCTATACCGTCCTGTCTCCTCTCAACGTTTACAACATTTGAGCTACAAAAGCCAGAAAATCCCATTTAACGCTAATAGCATCTGACAGCGTGATATCGTCCTCCTTTGGAACTTTCCAGCCCTGCTATTACAGCAAATCATTAGCATTTCTCGATTATGCAGTAATTCACAGGCAATTAAGCCAAACTATACAACAAAATGTCAGTTGCTACAATAATGAGAGAAGAGGAGAGAGAAGGTGGGGAAAGGATACTGTAATTGGGGAGGAACAAAGCTGGGAATGACTGTGGAGCGCAAAGTACATCTTGGTGAAGCAGTTTTCCTAAATTGTCGGGCCTATTAGCCCCTTTTTAAAACATGAATTATTCACCTGGAAAATGCCAACTCTGTCCTTCAATGTGCCCTTTTGTATTATCATTATTATTATTACTATTATCATTTGCCAAAAGCTACCATCTTAACATCAATGTGACTTTTGAAACATAACTTTATAAGAAAAAGAGGCAAGGGGGTTTAAAGTCTTGCATTCTCCTGTAGAGTCTCATAATTGTGGAACTTCATAATCCTGCCCACAGACCTCGGGAGTTAGAAACTTAGAGCTGTCAGACATTTTATGCAAACGATATCCAGAAGCTATGGACAAAGAAAAGTTTTATCAATGTGCAAATTTGAATAACATTGAGAATTTTAAAAATGCCCTATCTGAGACATGCAATTTGAAAGGAAACAGAATCTACCAATGCATGTATGAATAAACTATGAAGGAATTGTGTTTATTCAGTAAGAGAATTAGCCCCGTGCATGCATATTTTACCCCTCAATGGAAAGAAAAATGGATTAAAGGAGCTCACAAATTGATTCAAACTAACCCTCAAAGTGACTAGAGTTCACATGCATCATATTAAGAAATCACATAATCCCATCTTCAGATTTACCCGTAGACAAAATTCTCTCAGATTTTGTTAACATAGCGCCGAGACATTTGCAGGCATATCACCAACCCCACATGAGAGAGGGGAGATGAAAGCATTTCCTCCCGGGTCTTTTTGATTTGGGGTTTTCGAGTGACTGCTTCGGTGAAAGAGTCTAATTTAAATGAGTCTTTCGACATCTCACCAGGTTCTCCGCATATACCCCATCTAAGTATTGAAACATTTATCACCGGCAGATGCTATTGTCCCCTACCTGTTTGAGACGTAGGCTACAAGGATTGTTTTTCCAACGCAATAAACAGAACTCTCAATTAATTATTTAGCCACAATCTTATATAAGTGGAAGTTCTTCAGAGTTTTCTCTTCATGGTCAATATATATATATAGCTGCTGGAAAGCAAAGCAGGCAACTTTTTTACCTTGAGTAAACCGCTTTGGAGCGCGTCCATTTGCTGAATGTGTAAAGTAAATTAAACTTTTTACTCTCATAAGTTTTGCAAGAATGGGAGGACCGGAGGAGGATATTACACAGAGCAATGGTTATTTCTCTATGACTTTATTACTCTATTAAATAAAGGTTCAATTAAATTACATATTGTACTTATTTATCAAACATGGCTTTTTTCTGAGAACTGCATTTGTAATTTCTGTGTTCCACATCTTTGTAGAGAAAAAAATCCACTGCACCTCACAAAAACACAGCAGATACATACTGGCCATGAAGGAAGCAGCGTTTTAAAAGCTAACAAACAACTATCTTATGAGCTAAAGACATTTGAGACCTAGAAATGTCTGAAACACTGAAGAGGCACCAAGAGGCGCTACAAGAAACAAAAAAGAGGCAAACGAGGAGAAGATGGTGAAACACTGTTGGGGAGCGGAGGGAGCTCTGCTCATGAGGAAGAGGAAGGGGGAGGTGGAGGAGATGACCAGTGCAGGACACCACGCTCTGAAACAGGGACAAACCACGGAGGCGGTACACCGTTCCAGAGGAACACTGAAGGCAGTAGTCCGGTTTCCCCTATACTTCCAAAAACATGCTGGTCAGGTCGCACGCTCAGTCGCTGCAGAACTCAGGACGTATTTTCCGGACTATAAGTCGCACTTTTTTTCATAGTTTGGTTGGGGGTGCGACTTATACTCAGGTGCGACTTAACTATCAAAATATATTATTTCACATTTCATTATTTTCACACTGACAGCCGCTAGAGGGCGCTCTAGGCTTGTGTACCAGTATCTGCTACTCATATACCACTAAAAAATAAAAAACCGGTAATCGAGCAGCAGAAAGAACGTTTGGAGTGAGCGAGTAACTTGTGAGGGACTGGTGAAAAGCGGAGGTCACTCTTACTGCAATGAAGAAAACAAAAAAGCTAATCGCGGGCTAAAAGCTAAATGACCACAACCAGAGGAACGAGTTTGCAAACGAGAGCTTGATCAATGTGCTGCCGGGAGAGGCTTATAAACAGTGCAGTTACGCCTCCATGCCCAGGTAGTTGCCAAGGCTGGTGCGACTTATACGCACTCCGGAGCGACTTAAATATATTTTTTTCTTTTTCATTATGCATTTTTTGGTGCGACTTATACTCCGGAGCCACTTATAGTCCAGAAATTACGGTAACCCAACACCTGAACGCAATTTCATTGTAGAATTGTGCAATCACAAATAAGGCTTACTTATTTTTGTACTATTACCAATATTTGCTACAACAGGACAGTGTTGTCAAAACCACAAAGATTTATTGATTCCTGGTACATTCCATAATAGTAAATTAATAGATTTTATAATGTGAAATACTAGACTTTGTTCACATAAAGAGCCTTTTGACACAAGCAGGGACCCAGCAGTTATTGGAGTTGTTCCACCTCTCTTTTCTCAATTCTTTAGACTGTGTTAGTTCATCTCACCTAGTTCCCAGAAACTGGCAGTTTTGTACGGTATTGTTTTTCTACATTTCACCCTGAACTGTAAACTTTATGCATTACTTTCTGTCCCTGGTCCCAACTCCAACTTACTTGACACAGTGACAGTTTACATAATGCACTTATACAGCCACTTGCCTGATCTGCAGCCTATACTTTTGCTGTGATTCATTGATTTTTTGCAATAATAAGTGCGCCGTATAATTGCGATATACATGACAACTAATTATTGACGGGGGAAGTGGAGTGGTTGAGCAGAGCGGTAATTATGTGCACAGTGTAGTGGCTCGAGTAAATGTCAAAGAAGCAATGGGATATGAAATCAGCTGTTCAGTGTTGTCAGAACAAATATGTAAGGAAATGTCATTTTAATCAGCTATGTGGCTTATTGTGAAAGTTGTTTGCAATGGGTTTAAAGGTTACAAAGTGATTACCGTTTTCTGCAGGTGGCGAGAATTGATTTCTGTAGATACCAAGATAAAGGGTATTACAATATTAAGTTCAGGATCAACATTATTTCATAACTGCTCATTTCATTGTTTGTGACCATTTGTAACATTATGCGACCGCTTATGTCAAGGCTTTCTGCTGCAGGGCAAGGATCTCCAAACAGTGGCTCTCCAGAGCTTATGGATCCCCGAATGTTTTCTACATTTCTATATATACGACGTATGAGTCACATTGCAGATAAAGTTTGTTTTAGTTCTGAACATGTTCAACACAACTGGTAAACATGTGGGTAAATATAGAAAAGTACAAAGTGGAAACCGAGGTCATGTGGTCAGGTTGGAGAACATAGGTGTACCCTGAAAAGACAATTAAATGTTGTCCTTAAAAAGATGCAAGTTCTTGAAGTTTGTGTACTATGATTTGTACTACACTTTGTCGTATAAAATGAGGTGGTCGCCCAGTATCGATCGCTCACTTCAATTTTCATAATGGAACCATTCACAACTTATTTACACACACATTTATGCAGAGGAAAGGCAAACGAGTCCCGCGCAAGGGCACCATAATTGTCTGCAATGAAAGTTCTACCAACTTATTACATTGAAAAGTTTAAAAACATAGTTGACCAACATTTCGAGAACCATCAAGTTCTCTTCTTCAAAGGGTCAAAGATGTCCAGTTGAAATGTTGTTTAAACTTTATCGTATCGATATCGAGATATGAACATTTAAGATATTAATATAGACAAAGCAACAGTATAAACGATATAGATTTAAATTCACTTTATTTATCCGTTAGGAACTTCATTTGCAGAGGAAGTGCCAGTACGGCACTGTACTCTTTTTGTATTACGATGATTTTATTTTTCTGAAAAAGGCTTGGCTTTCACCAAACCCGTAGATATATCGTATCGATATCGAGATATCTGGCATGAATACCGAGATATGACATTTTTTCCATATCATTCAGCCCTACTTGGAGTATTTCACCACACCCAATCTAATACCTGATGGGACTTAACATCTTTGGCCCTTTGAAGAAGAGAACTGGATGGTTCTCGAAACGTCGGGCAACTTCAGTATGTTTGAAAAAAATGTCCAATTGAAATGTTTTTAAACTTTTCAGTGTTGTATCTGTGTGTGAGATTCATCTTTGTTTGGAATTCTACAAACTTAGTTACTGCGTTCCACTGTGGACAGTGCTTAATGTGATCCCCTGTTTGGGGGAACGCATTCCCCCAGTTTTTCAGGGTAAAGGATCCGGGAAATGTTTAGGAGGATCCGGCAAAGATTTGATCTGATATAATGGTGTTTAATGAGGGTGTTCTGGCAATTGTTTTGGCCTGTTCCCCGAATCCATCACATCAGACCAAAAGTGTCCCTGAAACTACTAATTTACAAATTAAGCACTGACTGTGGACATGTATGCAAAATATATTTCGGAAGTAAGGGTAATGAATTTAAAATAAATAATTAAAAATGAACTATTGTATTGTAAAATTACTGGAATAACTTTTTATACCAGTACTATTTTAGCATTGTCTGTACATTATATATACTGTTGCAGGGCCCACAGATGTGAACCGCCTCTTCCACCTCCAGCATGTTAATATATGCATTAAACCCTCTGTGAATATAGTGTCTTGGGAGTTATCTGAGGAGAAAGAGAAAGAAAACTGCTGGTTTGCAAAAATCCAGGAAATAATAAGAGCCAACTGCTAAGGAATAATAATAGACATACGTTCGAACAGTCCAACACAGTGGAGTAATGAGCAGCCCATTGCCAAAGGCCAGTACCAAAGAGCTAATTAAAACCAAGCGCTCACTGAGAGACCTTGACAAAGTTGACTCTCACACAATACAAGAATAAAGATTAGAATTGAGACTTGCGCGGGATGTCATCTCCAAACGAAACTGCACACCTCAACTTATTCCAAGTGTTTCACCCACGCTTCAATGGTTTCTTCTGCCGGACAACTTTGCCTTCATGTGCGGCACCAAAGAACCCTTCCATTTGCATTCTAATTGAGCGAGCGTACAGTTACACTAGAGTGAAACAATTACAGCTGCAGGGCTAAAGCTTGCACAGCCGAGCGTGAGCTACTAAACAAAATGGACGGCGCATACAGTCGGAATTAAAAAGCAGGCCTCATTAAAACACGTGAAGAAGAGGAATGAGCGATCAAGGGGAAAGCCAAGTCAGCGGAAAATATGGAGCATTTGGCCAAAGATGTGCAACTACAGAGGGCCAGGAGACCTAGATAAAAGGCGGAAGGAGTATGGCAAACGTTTCAAGTAGTAGTTGCAGTGACATCAGTAGCCATATGTCTGTGTAGGCTCTCAGTCGTACAGGAGTTGTCCATCTTCAATGAAGGTTCTTGAGCCGTCTTCTGTGCTCTGTAGTTGAAGTGTCGAACGTTTCGCCTCTCATCCAACAGGCTTCGTCAGCGCACGGGAATTCAGTTGAGCCCCCAGTCCAGATAAAGACCATGGGGAGGAGTTTTGCTGGGCTAAGTCCCTCCCCTCTATTAACCCCTTAACTGCCGTCTCCCCTGATCAGGGGGTTGGGGTTAGTTAACCCTAATAATAATTACGCAACGTAAGTTGTGTTTCACTCACACAGATCTCACACATATTTTTAGAAACTAGAAGGTCTTGGCTTTCAAAATAGGTATCACACTGGCACATAGACTGTAAGCTCTCCAGTCAATTCAACCTGGATAGACTCAACAGACGAAAGCAGCGATTGGGAAGATTCATTGAAATGAGTGTTAGTTTACATCGATGTCTACCACCGGGGTAGACATCGATGTATAAGTCCGTGTACGTGAACAGCTTGGAGTTGGGGATGTCTCCCCCCGGAGCCTGGACACTGGTGGTGGCACGGAAGACCCGTGAAGATGCAGCAGGTAGAAGCCGTGGACGGAAAAGGCGGAGAAGGGGTGGAGGTGGGTCGCAGTGCAGCTGGGAAGCAAACGAACCATGATTGCTGGGGCTTAAAAGCGGGACAGAGGGCGATGATTGGCTGCTATGGAGGTGCGGCTCTTACGCTGAGGTGGAGGTGTGTCCTCTCGGAAGTGATCATTGGCTGGAGGTCGGTGATGCTTAATCCTTAACCCTAACCCTAGGGTGGCAGTTAAGTTACCCTAGGGTTAGTTACAGCTATGAATTAAAAGGACTGGAATTCAAAATATGCCGCAATCATTTCAGTAATTCTGACTTGCCAAGTAAAAAAAAAAAAAAAGTAAAATTATATCTTATTTCAGGTGCAAAGTCGGGTGCAGAAGTCACTCCAATTTCCCATGTCCAAGCTTAAAGGAAAATCAAGTCAAATTGGGTCAGCGCTTCACTCAAACTAATGTCCCGTATGAATTTAAAAAGCCTTCTTCGTGTCACTGTCACCCCTCCGACGTTACTTATCTCCAGGTGTCTGCTGCTGCTGCCTCTTAGCGAGCGCGGACCACTTCTCCAGCAAGAGCTAATGGAATCTTACATAAGCCACCCCAAAGCTTTAGCCCCCGCCACTCTCGACATTTAGTGCACGGAAAGGCAGTGGGGAAATTTTGTAAGGGATAAAAAAAATTATCCAAAAAAAAAATATATCTCAAAGTCTTCGATACCATTAGCTATAACTGTGCGCTGCCGGGGAGAGGGGTCGCATTTAAGTAACTTTTGTGACATAAAACTTTGGACTTGTCGGAGACGAGCAAGAGGACGTGGAGTTTGCCGTCAGCCAAAACGAAGGAGGGAGAAAGCGAGCGCGAGAGAGAGAAGGGAAGCGGCGCGAAGGGAAGTCAATAAAAATGCCATGGGTTTGGGGGCATTTTTATCTCTCGTAATGTTTTAATGGCTGTACTTTGGCAAAATCACAAATGAGCGCTAACTGCCAGTGAAGTGATAGCCCCGGATAAAGTGGTAAAACATAAGCAGGGTGCGTTTTGCTGTGTAATTGATGAGAGGCATATCCAAGGTAGAATGTGAAATAATAAAATCAGGCCGTAACGTCGTCCACCGCCTGCATATTATTGCGTTTCCCATCATTTTGCTGTGAGTACTGTGAACATAACGGCTGGTGAGATATGGGGAAGTTCAAAGACCGTTTACATTTTGGACACAATGTTTAGCCCCGTACGACCATGGCAACGATCCGTTTGTCGATGTAACAGGACTGTTACATACACATACAGTGGGTGTCCTGCTCATGGAGACTGTAGTGTGACTGAACCTCCACTTTGCATTTGCTTTTGTGGATAATTTCAACAGATGGAAAACAGGCCATTGTGCCCTTTAAAAAATAAATAAATAAATAAAATAAAAAAACACCTTGGTAAAGAATAAAGTGCTGAAGTGGTTGTGAGTTCAAACGGTGGACAGAATGTGCTTCAAAAGAAGTGGCCAATGGGTTTAAGTTGTGCGCGGGTTAAGCCCACTATCATCAGAGAGCAGAAAGTGTAAGGACTTGCAAAGTGGAGGGAACCTGGGTTGAACTTTGAGCTTTTTTCTTTTTTTTCTTCTTCTTCTTCATTTTACTTCCCCTCCACACTGTAGCGAATCCCAGCAGACACGCGGGGACTTGCATTTAAAGCTGAGAAACGTGTGTCATCTCAGGGTTCAAAGATGACAGGGAAAGACGTCAACCGAGAGTCATACAAGTAAAAATAGACACAAGTGTTTACTGAAAGCTAACAAAGTGTGAGAAAAAAAACGTTTTTGTTTTTTTTATTCTTTTTTTTTCACTTTGTGTGAGCTCCCCATCATATACATAAGTATTTAATCCCTCATGGGTTGGTTTAGTCTTGAGAACGTTTCGGCACTCATCTACTGTAAGTAGGCAGATATGAGGCCTTTTTTTTACTTTCTTATTGGTACCACCTATCTTTATTCTAAAAAGCCATTCTTGACTCGTTAAATAACCTCTATTATAAAGTAAATAACTGAATTAATCTTTGTTTATACTGATAGTTATTTCCTCTTTACCAAAAACAAGCCACAACAATAAACCCCGACCTTTAAGATTGGTCTATATTCAACCTGCAACTAAAAGCTGATTGCTGACCAAACCTTTTAAAGCGATCGTGGAAACGTCTTCAACACAACCCAGTGCAGTTGACAGCTTAAAAACGTAATGCTGAAACGAGTTGGTTCAACATTCAATGGAGAGTCGACTTATAATGGGAAGCCTTGGGCCCTGAGGTGTGGCATGTTCTTTCTGCAGGTTTCATGGGCCCCAACTGTTTCCACCATTCTATATATTTGACAGTAGTTCTCGGCGTTTGACCCCATGGGAAACATTATTTTAGGATCGGCGGGTGACCGCATCACAGCGTCCAGCCAGGATCTTTTTTTTTTTGAGAAGTGACCGTCCGCAGGCATTTCTCATATTGTGTTTACCGATGCTGTGCGGGGAGCAAACGAGAACGCAGGCTTCTAAGTAGGTCGCCAGCGTCAAGCTCATCAGCAGCAAAGTACACAAATAATTAAGGCCTTGTCATCGAACAGCGTTATGTCGGACGTCTTCTGTTCCTTCCCCGTGTCATTTTGCATTTGCACCTTACGAGTAGACAGCGCAGCACCGTACGCAGTTCTACATGTAAATCCTATTTGTCCGACCCGACCGCGACCGTAAGCCGACATTCCTATATACGCGCTAAATTATGCACCCAAAATCCCACATGGACGCGTATTAAAGTTTAATGGTAATTAAATGTTAGCTCGGTGGACATATTAGTTATCATATGTAAGTCGTATTGGGCTCGTTTATTATGTATGAGCGGAATACTTTGAGGGACACTCTGAGCCGGTTCCATGCTATTTATGGGATTAGGGAATTTACAGTGCAGTTGCTCACGGACAAATCCCGGGTGCTCAACATGGCTTCAAGAAGAAAGTGTACTATATTTACTATATATTATATTTGATATTAGACACAAGGCCAAAAGGTTAAAGACATTTATTTATATTGGATAAGAACATGGATTCACGTTCATTGTGGTTTAAAGTTATAGTCTGTAGGTTTAAATGTTCTACAAATTCAATAAATTGTGTATAAGTAAGCGCCTGGGTATGAAATTTAATGTAATATGAATAATATTAAATAATATATATATTTTTTTCCCCTTTGCTGATCTCAGACACTAATCACAGGGCTATCACTTTGACCAATGAGGCGAGCTTTCCTGTTAACCGTCCCGTCAGGCCCAATCACAAGGGAGGGGGAGGGGCTTGATCGTTTACTTTTGAACTTTTGTGCCCATCTCTTAATGTTGCAAACTAGGAGTGGCTTTCTGGTCCAATCAGGAGGGGAACGGGGAACCTGATTGTTTCCGTTCAAATTTCACTCTCACGCTATCCTCACTTTGCAATCTTACAGACTATCACTTTAAGGCAATAAAGCATTTTATTGACACAAATAGACCAAAACGGCATCTACTAAAGATTTATGTCTTCCTTTGTTCACTTGGAAGTTGACAGCAAGTTAAAGTGAACATAAGTGAGACTAAGCTTTCACTTTCACCTAACAGCACACTATAATTTGACAGCAGGTGATGGAATTGTTTTCTTTTGTGCTTTAGCGGTTTATTTTATGTATTTCTTTCTTTTTCCCTTTTACAAGGAAACACATTTATGACATGGTTAAAAGCTCCAAAAGGGTTCATTTCGCATAAAGCGTCCCATTTAAGGCAAACGGGAAATGGGACTGCATTTTTCACAGTCCATTCACAACGTTCCCGACATAGGTGTGGTCTGCATCAGTATGCCCCAGGGCAGCTGTGGCTATTCACGTCGACGCACGTGTAACTCGGGGGTGAATGAATAATGCACAAAGCTTGTTAGAGACTTCCAGATTGCCTTTGAAAGTACCAGCGCCAAAGACGTGACATGGAAGAATTGTAGGACAGCTGAGCTATACTTTTGGTACTTGAAAACAAATTAACATCTTTCCTCAATTAGCCGGTGCAAGCTTAATCAAATTAGAATAAAAAAAAAAAAAACACTATAGGTTGCCATCGCAGTACTTTGTCTCTATACCTATTTAGCACAAGGTATTCGAGATGCAACAATTATTTACTGTTATTGGCCGGGAAGCAAAGCACCAGATGGAGCCAACGGCAACTCATCAAACATGTACAATTTACAGTTAATGGTCTATAGCAAGTGAAGGTCCAAATAGTCTTTTAAACGCTGGAAGTATGGCCTGCCTGTAACATATTAATTGACTGAAAATAATTGAGTTGTGGCTGATTAAGAGCACGACCACCAGGCGGCCCCGTTCCTGGCCGCCGTAACTTGGCAAACGGGGAGAGCGCTGTTGATTCGGATGCAGCGTACCCAGCAGTGCAATACTGATTTTCAATCATTCAAATTTGCGCCAGATTACCAGGCTAATTCTGATGAACCGGCCGCTCTGTGCGTGAAGTCAAACGCCTGAAAGCAGCATGGCGTGGATGCCATCTGCGCGACAAAGGTGCAGTGGTAAGACTGTAAATGCACCTCATTAATTTGAATGTTCAGCAGCCGAGGAGCATGGCGACTGTGGCCTTCACAGTGATCGGGCTGCTGGGTTTTTTGAGTGTAAATGTAGAATGTTCAAATTACTCTTGCTATTCTTAGGGAAGAAAAAAAAACAAAAAACAACATCGTAAGATTATGCAATATTGAGAGAGAAATGTCTTAAGCTGTTACCTCCTGCTGAAGGTCTTGGGGTTGGGGTCAGGGCTTAGGGTTATGATTAGGGTTAGGGACGGCAAATGGGACGTAAGTTGTGTTTCAGTCACACAGATCTATTTTTTTTTAGAAACTAGAAGGTCATGGCTTTCAAATGAGTTATCACATATAGACTGTAAGCTCTCCTGTCTATACGCGTTGAGATTTGGATATGAATAATTGGAGGAAATAACACCGACCTCTAAACCTGACCCTAAAATGGCAGATAACGTAAGTCATGCCGATTTTAAGTCCGTTTGGATTATCCTGCAATAATAAGTACTGTTTTTGTTATTTTAAATGTACAAGTTCAGTTTATTTGTCTCGTCGTCTCGCTCTTGTCAACCAGGAAGACTTGTATTTCTTGCTTCTTTCCATTCTTTTTCCACTTGTCTGTCACTGTCAGCCAATTAAAGCATGCTACCTGTGCCACTAGCTCTTCCTGTAAATGCACTCTCTCCACAATTTCACCATGGAAATGGCTCAACAACTTCGATTTTGTAAGGGTAAATGTTGACCCCATGAGTTAAAAATGCAAAGGCAGATAAATAGACTCCATTAGGGCTTGCTGCTGAGTTGATTATCACACAGTGAAGTGGCTATGTAAGCACATTTAAATGCTATGCGTTTATTTTTATTTTTGCCCTTTTTGACAGCAGAAAATAATACAGAAATGTATTGAATCCGTAACAGTGTGCCCAGTGTCGCTCCAATCAACAACCTGACTTTGAGTACTGAGTTCATGATATCACATGCTGCTCCTATATACAGTACTTTGGGTTGCATTTAGTACCACTGCTCCAACTTCCAAATTCTGAAGCATAAGTTATAATACTATTCACAAGGAAGCCTTTGCCAGAATAACCGCGATCATCTTGCCTGGTAACTATGAATCATTTTTTTCACCACTCATGGAGATTTTGCCAACATAAAATCAATAGTGCTCCAAATTGTCTATGTTTTTTGTTAAACATAAGGAAACCACTACAGTCTGGAGCTGTGAAGTATGTTTAAGTAAGTTTCACGCGCGGCAGAGTGTCAGATTGAGAACCCTCCTTTTGCCAATTTTGCTGCCGAGAATGGGTTGAAGTTACAACAGACCAACAAGAAAAGTACCATCTTGTCTTTTAAAATGATTAGAGACGGGAGCAGAAACGTTTTAGTTTTTATCCCTTTTTGAAGAAGCAACAAACTCCAATGTTGTAAAGGGATGATGATTATTCCAAAACTGCACAAGAAGATACTAAGCAATACTTTATCGTAAACTTAGTCTCTCTGCCACTCTGTGCTTCGCGGCGGGGACAGCAACATGAAGCCAACACCTTGCAAAGTACAGAGCAGTGACTGTATTTGACACTTGTGGGCTACCATATACGCTCAAGGGTGCTCAGACGCAACCATCCAAATCCACCTGAGTCCACTGGCGAACCACAGAGCTGGACCTGGGAGGAGTGCAGCTCTGAGGCGGTAGCGGAGTTGTCGGCCTTGTACTAAGATTGCAAAGCGTGTGACAGGTGCACGGTATTGCTCTGTCACACTGCCACACTCCGGGGCCTGACAGCAAGTTACAGCAATGAGCCAATACAGGTCAGTGCGTCTGGGCGGAGCACACCAAATGAGGAACGGCGTGGCCAGGCAGAACAAGATCTGGGCAAATCTCAAAGAAATTTGACAGAAAAGTTCTTCCATTTTTGATTTGGAAACCATTGGTGCCAGTTGTAGTTGTTTTGGGAAGTGCCACAGAGCAAGGAAATGGGGGTCAGCCCTATGTTCCCCGGTACCTATGTTCCCCAGTACCTATGTTCCCCCACTTCTAGGACCCGGGGAACATAGGTATGCACCCAGGAAATGCTCTCCGTGTAAGTCTTCTCTGTGAGGGTTCGGATCTTTAGGCATCATGCTATGAGGCACTGTAGAAGTCTAATAAAAATGCAAAAAGTCTGTGATTATGGCTGACCCATTTTAAGCCATCCAGAAATTGAGGCTTTATAAAAGTCTACTGGAATATCCATGTATTTTTTTCCCCCTTCCATAACTGTCCCGGTTTTGGCTCGCTCATGGCAAGATTTAAATGACTGAATATCTAGGTAATTCAAATCAGCAAAAAAAAAAAAGTCTGCAATCGTCACGGTGGATTTATTTCCTCGGCCTCGTTGTCCAATCTACGGGATTTGAACTCCATCACCTCGACGCGTGCACGGCTCATTTCTGTTCATAACACGACAACAGGGGAAACACTAACGCAGACACAAAACCAACGGGCCTTCGAGACACTTTGTCCTCCCAGCATCGCCCATGAATTATTCCCATTTTCTTTTCTAATTTTAATAGTGGAATTTGTGATGAGCGCGGCCGCTGGGAATAAACAGCCGTGGATCGCAGCTCCGGAGTTGTCTTGAAAAGAATATCCTTGGCTACAGCCTTTGCCGCTACTGCTGCAGGGCGGCACAATTAACGGCGATCGAATCCAAATCACAACAGACTCTTGAATTTAACACATACATTTCCAAAATTGTATAGGATAAAGACCTGCCAACTCTGTCATTATAGACCTGTGCACGCTTGAACTGAATCTTGATTTTTGGATTGCAAATCTAAGGACACTTGGCATGTACTTACAGTGCCTTGCAAAAGTATTCGGCCCCTTTGAACTTTTCGACCTTTTGCCACATTTCAGGCTTCAAACATAAAGATATAAAACAGTAATTTTTTGTAAAGAACCAACAACAAGTGGGACACAATCATGAAGTGAAACTTTTGCACATTGAGAGACTGAAATATTTGCCCATTCCTCCTTGCAAAACAGCTCGAGCTCAGTGAAGTTGGATGGACAGCGTTTGTGAACAGCAGTTTTCAGTTCTTTCCACAGATTCTCGATTGGATTCAGGTCTGGACTTTGACTTGGCCATTCTAACACCTGGATATATTTATTTGTGAACACTCTATTGTAGATTTTGCTTTATGTTTTGGATCATTGTCTTGTTGGAAGACAAATCTCCGTCCCAGTCTCAGGTCTTTTGCAGACTCCATCAGGTTTTCTTCCAGAATGGTCCTGTATTTGGCTCCATCCATCTTCCCATCAATTTTAACCATCTTCCCTGTCCCTGCTGAAGAAAAGCAGGCCCAAACCATGATGCTGCCACCACCATGTTTGACAGTGGGGATGGTGTGTTCAGGGTGATGAGCTGTGTTGCTTTTACGCCAAACATAACGTTTTGCATTGTTGCCAAAAAGTTCGATTTTGGTTTCATCTGACCAGAGCACCTTCTTCCACATGTTTGGTGTGTCTCCCAGGTGGTGTGGCAAACTTTAAACGAACTTTAAACGACTCTTTTTATGGATATCTTTAAGAAATGGCTTTCTTCTTGCCACTCTTCCATAAAGGCCAGAGTTGTGCAGTATACGACTGATTGTGGGCCTCTTGGCAGCATCTCTGATCAGTTTTCTCCTTGTATGAGCTGAAAGTTTAGAGGGACGGCCGGGTCTTTGTAGATTTGCAGTGGTCTGATACTCCTTCCATTTCAATATTATCGCTTGCACAGTGCTCCTTGGGATGTTTAAAGCTTGGGAAATCTTTTTGTATCCAAATCCGGCTTTAAAATTCTCCACAACAGTATCTCAGACCTGCCTGGGGTGATCCTTGTTCTTCATGATGCTCTCTGCGCTTTAAACTGACCTCTGAGACTATCACAGAGCAGGTGCATTTATACGGAGACTTGTTTACACACAGGTGGATTCTATTTATCATCATAAGTCATTTAGGTCAACATTGGATCATTCAGAGATCCTCACTGAACTTCTGGAGAGAGTTTGCTGCACTGAAAGTAAAGGGGCTGAATAATTTTGCACGCCCAATTTTTCAGTTGTTTATTTGTTAAAAATGTTTGAAATATCCAATAAATTTTGTTTCACTTCATGATTGTGTCCCACTTGTTGTTGGTTCTTCACAAAAAATACAGTTTTATATCTTTATGTTTGAAGCCTGAAATGTGGCAATAGGTCGAAAGGTTCAAGGGGGCCGAATACTTTCGCAGGGCACTGTAGCATGTACACAGATGAACAGCCGGCTATATTCTCACCCTTATTTCTTGTGCGGGCCATTTTTCCTTTTCAAATTATAGCCAAGAGCTTTCAGTCTCCCCGGGCCTGCTATCATGAGACCACACTGTTCCAGCTCGCACCAGGCAGCGCGGCGGTGCTGGTAGGAGCACGCGGCGTTAGCGTCTTCAGAGGTGCAGCGCGTCTCTCTTGGTTTGCCCGCGTTGCTGTTGTTGTTCTGTTCGGGGAGAAAGAGGCGGGGAGGGTTCAGATCTTACGCACACGCCTACGCACAGCCGGGACCCCCCTTAAGTCCCACAGCACAGGTACACGTCTACCGTAAGTAAATAACGGCAATTCCCCCCGGTGGGTACGGGCCTGGTGTTTGCCTATTCCTTCACGCGCGGCCTCTCCAGGGTGTGGCGCCGTCTGCATCATACATGTTGCTTTTGGATACTCTCCTTGGTTTCGAAATGGCTTTTATTCTCCAAAGTCAACATTGTGTATGCGCAAGGCAGAATACCCCATAGTCAAACATGTTCCCGTTCAATTCAAATGTTGGTCACTGTCGACTGCGAGCACAATCAAAATGCATCCCCACTTTGCCCCAAGGGAAATTTGCACTGAGCTTTATTGTCAAGGTAAGAAGCTGGACAAAGAAGAGATCACGATAAAGTAACAACAGTAGGAGTGTATGTGAGCGATAACACAGTATTTTCCATTTTAAAATCCCCATTGTTTTAATAGTATGGAAAGCTCCAGGAATTGCTTGCTTTACCTCGAAACCCGTACGTGCTCATTACAGTTAGTTTAGTTCAGTGTATTTGTTTATTTGAGCCGTCAGTCTGCTCAAAAGGAGTGGGCCGAAGCCAAAGGCTTATAAGCGCCCATTTTCATTTAACAATCAAAGCAAGGAACGTAGTGTAAGGTAACAAATCATAAACAGATCATAAACAAGGGGACATAGGGCAAGGTAACAACAAATAATAAAGAACAATAGTAAAGAAACAACAGCAAAATAATGTACTACAACACTCACAATATCTATATCCAGTCAATTACAATACATCACACTAAATCGGCTATTTTAAAACAGACAAAACCTACAAGGCACTATTTTAACTCATCCAGTAATAAACAGAAACGAGTACATACAAAACACAGCAGCTGTTTCATTTCTTGTACAATGTCTAATACAGAGCAAGTAACAAATGACGATCATTAATATATTTCTTACAATTTTTTACCAATGCCAAACATTAGTACATTACTAGAAACACTAGTGTAACATTACCGGAAGTCACTATTTTGTATGTCATAAAGGCACGTTACTATGCAGTACATATTATACTTCGTGATCTTACTACTTCCCAGTTGTCATTACCATCCTCAGTATAATATCAATTTGTGTACAATTTCCTTTTCTTTTTTTTTATAATGTATTATGAATGCCCTACATAGTGTAATGCATTAAAAAGCATTCATACTTATTATACTCTGAGATCTTGCTACTTCCCAGCTGTCATTACCATGCTCAATATTTTAATTTGATTATTGTTATTATTATTATTAAAATGGCTTGTTTCAATGAGAGTTTCCACAATACTAGACCGCACGTAACGCCATCTCAATCAGTGGCATACAGAAGGCAGTTGCAAATTTAGCCTTGACCATGTCTCCGAAAACAAGGGCTCCTCAGTCTGACCACTCCAGGCTGATCAACATTCACGCCGCGCCGCTACCCCTCTCCACTCGCCTCGGCTCGCTCCTCCTCGTATCCTCTCCTCTTCAGCGCTAATTCGACTCAAATCACTGCAATCCAATCAAGCCATTTCATTCGGCCTGCCTTTTTATTCCATTTGCCGAGCGCCTCTCGTTCCTCTGTTGCTCTGCGCCATTGTCGTCTCCAGTATAGTCGTCGGTCCGCACCACCCCTCTTCGCCCGTGTCTCCCTTTTAATGCGATTTGTTCAAGACATTTCAATTCAATTTGATTTCATTCCCTTATGTGTCCATATCTCTGCACGGTTCTTTTTGTTGTTGTTGTTTTTTTCTGTCATCCACATTCATTTCGTCTCTGGCAAGGCATGTAATATTTATATGAGGTCATCAAAAAAACATACACAGCCGGTAGTAAAAAGCAGGACTTGCTTGGACGAGCGTGAAATAAACAATTTTAACACAAAGATAATACAATCAGCGAGGGAATTGCATGCTTGCCATCTGGTTTTTGAGGAAAAGGAATGGACTTGCAAAAGCTGACCAGTGGTTGGCAGTGTATGGTACACCACAGTAGCGATCGCTGTAGTGACATTAACCTCTTAAGCCCAGTTTTGGATCTTGGCGTTTGGTGCCCATTTGAGCCCAACCCACTCTGAGTCACTGTGATTTGATTGGCTTCAGAGTGACATTGTAGGTCAGACACCGTGAGTGACAGTAACATGACGCTAAATAGTGAGCTCTTTATTTTCAGTAAAAAGACTTGAGGCCTTATTGCTCTTCAGTCACAGACTGAGAAGTGAAGAAGGAAGTCATGGAGATTCTGCTTTAGAACATTACACTTCTGCCGGATGTAACAATAAATGTTTTCAAGTATTCCTTATTAATAGTTGTGAAAATCCTGAATTTGTGTGATTAAAATGTCAATTATTAATTATTCTCATTCTACAAAAACAAACCCTTGTCATGTGTATCTTCTGTAGAGTCATGTTTGTCCCAGTTCTTCTTAGTCGTGGTGCAGCAGAACTGATGTGGACAGATGTTACAGAAGAAGCTCATGAGGTTCATTTCTTCAACACAGTTACATAGTAACTATTTTCACCAAAGTAAAAGTAGATATAATTGTCATGTTTTTTTTGTTTGTTTTTTTGTAAAATGAGAGTAATTAATAATTAACTAATATTTTTAATGATATAATTTCAGGATTTTCACATTTTGTATTTGTACTTTTTTTGATTGAAAACATATGTTTTAGTATGTTTTTAGTTTTTACTATACTTTTGAGTTTCAGAATAAGATATGACTCTTATATCCAGCAGAACTCTGAAGTTCTGTCTAAAGCAGAATCTCCATGACTTCCTTCTTCACTTCTCAGGCTTTTTTACAGACAATAAAGAGCACACTATTTAGCGTCATCTTACTGTCACTCATGGTGTCCGACCTAAAGTCTAACTAACCTAAATTCAATTCAAATGTACACTGAGAAGGTTGGAAGGGCGCCCCCTTGTGTCTAAGTGCGTCCAACTGCTGACAGTTGACAGTCCCCTCTTCAAACCACCTTCTAGCATCACCCATCAGCTTTGCAAAGTCACCCAACTGCAGTCCAAAGACAGTCAAGGGAACGAACCGGAAAAGGCCCTTAGTCGGCATGCTTCAAATTAAGTGACACTTCCATTGGGTGGGGGCCCCTGGCGAGCGCGCGGCAGGCTTAATGTCAAACCACACTGACGCTGCGGAGCTCAGGGACGGCCATCAAAAAGAGCAGACATCCTCCATCCACCGCCATTTAGTCACAGCACGGCCACACGGGCAAGAGGCAATTAGCGGGGAGAGGCTTTAAAGAGGACGGCAGCGGGGAGCAGACTAGTGCGACAGCAGGAGATGGAGAGACACTGAAGGCAGACACGACGAGCTGCTGCAGCAATTATGGCCAGGACACATTGGGCAGATGTGAGCGCTGGGACAATCCAGCCGTCCGCAGACGTGTATGACAGGGGCGCTCACTTTTATCGAGAGCGTGAAGGAGGCATCGTGATACATACCGTTTGCAAACTGTGATCGAAATCTAATTCCTGTTCTGCAGTTGGTCTATCCATGAATTCTGAAGGAGCAACACATTCAAAAGTGGCAAAGTGAGATCAAGGATATGACATCCTGTGATTTTTCATGCTGAAATCAAGCAAGACTATGGTTTTGAAGTAACCATGAGTATTACATGTTTGCTGTTTTCTGTGGGCTGTTTAAATGTTGGCGAAGCTTTTTAACCACTTAACTGCCACCCTAGGGTTAGGGTTAAGGATTAGGGTTAGGGTTAAGGATTATTTACATCCAAGTCTCAAAGCGTATTGACTGGAGAGCTTACAGTCTATACGTCAGTGTGATACCTAATTTGAAAGCCAAGACAGTGAAACACAACTTACGTTACATTTGCCGTTCTTAACCCTAATTATATCCTGATTAGGGTTTACTAACCCTAACCCCCTGATCAGGGGAGATGGCAGTTAAGGGGTTAAATGAGTGGGAAAACGTCCTCAGCGCTAAAACAACCAGGTACCAAAGGACGGCTGAAGAACTTTTGCGGGCATTACCATCAATTCTCAATGTGAATCTAGGTTAACCCATGCAACCCTCTTTCAACCCATAAAAACTCAAACTAAATTTCTACATTTTTCATGCATGAAAGGACAAACTTCATCCAAAGGGATGCACCAGGGCAAACTGCCCTCCCCCTTCCATAAACCCTAAAAGACACTGAACTCTGACCTAGATACTATTTTCAATTTTAAAACATAAAAGATCAATGCTACCCAAAACAATGTTTTAAGCCCCAGTTAGGCATTATAAGTCTGTCCTCTATCGTCTAACCCATCAGCCAGCACCACCCAGTTTGAATGTAATTTACATTACATGCGTAATGAGTCTTTCAGTGGTAATACATTGCTAAAAGAAAGATGGTTGCCTTATCTATGGGGGACGGCTAGTTTTACCCCTGCCTCAAAGCTCCATGTCAGTCAGACGTGGAAATGAACTGCGTAGAGCCTCTCTGAAGGACACCTAACCCTCTTCGGCAGCAGGTGTTGTGGATGCCTGAGTGATGCAGTGGCTCGGCGCGTGTTCCCCCCAGAGAGGCAGAGGGGGCAGACAGGGGTCCCGTCCCAGCAGCGGATAATATCACGGCAGCCTGGTGTTGTTTTGGAGCCGAAGTGTCATCCTCCTCGGTTGCGTTGAGCTCCTCTGACATTATGTGTGTGAGCGTGGGTGTGTGGGTCGGAGCCTAGGGGAGCCCCTGTCATGGCTGCCAACTCATAATGCCATTGTTAGCATATGGTTGAGCACTAAGTGAGTTGTATGTGTTTTTCTTCAAGGACTTATCAAATATTCACTATTACAAACACAGAAAAATCCTTGAGTCGGTAGGCATTAATCTTTAAGTAATGACCTTCTCTCCACTTGCTTCATTGTGTTCGGATTTGTACATATCCGGCGGAGAATTTCAATATTTGGAATTGGAGGATGAAGTGTTGATAAAGAGTAATGCAAACACATTGCTGGGACGGCTAAGTGCAGCTTTGGTGAATCGAGTGTTGTTGCATAACATCTACTTTACAGTATATGCCATATACTGTAAAGTAAGTCATTCAGACTCAAGCAAGGACTTTCGCTTCTGCTCCCCGCCTTCCTCTCGCTCGCCTGGGTCTGACTTTACAGCGAGCGCCGCTGTGTGCGCCTTTCACCCTCTGTCTGAGTTTTGTTTTTCTGCTACTGGATATATATTTGGCTTTATGTGACAAATAAACGTTGCGTGTGCATTTAGATCGTTTCTTTCCCCAGTGATGCGGTGGCGTTTGTGAGAGGTGCTTTCTTTGCTGCGCAAACTTTAGGAGTCACAGTTCTATTGAACCAGAGCCGACTGAAGCTCAATGTTAATGAGCTAAATAAACAGACTTTCGTCTTTTGGTCTGTTCTCCTTGGAGTCTCATTTATTAAGGGCTCTTATCAGAGTTAAATGGACTCAGGGCCTGGCGCTCACAGTGACGAGAAAGGCGGGAGACGCACACGCTTCTGTTTTTTAGATTACACAACTATTTAAAATAATCATTTCTTTGGTTTAAATGATGTAAAATGCAAAGAAAAGTTTGATTTTGATAAAAGTATATTGTTATATTGTTATAAAGTGTATTGTTTAATGCAAATAAAAACCTCAACTTTTGGAAAAATGGCCCACAAAATCAGGCATTTTAGTCCAAAACAATCACTAAAAATTGAAATCCTGGAAGGACTGACATGGGCTATTACATGTTAAACAGGGCGGCACAACAAACTACGAATGAATCAAAACGCAATAGGGGATGCACCGATTCGACACTTTACCGAATATCAGAGTCAATCTTGAAAAAAATTACAATATCTGGTATATCTGGTGTCCAATTCTGAACCCGATACCAGTTTTGGCTCTCACCATTTTAAAAACACAACTTTCCAATGTAAATGAGTATGGAGCATATGAACATGCAGCACCACATTCTGAGGCTAAAAGTTTACTGTTGATAACGCAGCATTAATATAGCATCACCTAAATAAAGGCTCGGTGCATTTTTAGTAGCAATTAGAATATTCTTTGCAATAGTAGTTTTATAATAGGTCAAATCCCAGCTGCCAAACCTTTCAAACGGTGCTCATCAAAATCACCAAAGTGAAACGTTTTTGTTTGTCTCCAATAAAATCCATAAAGCTGCCCATTTCCACCCACAGTGTGCAATTTCCTTTCATAATCTTTCTGCGGCTCTTTTTAAAAGTCAAATTCTAAACTATTTGTCTGAGCGCCGTTTACAAAGACACCCCCAGAGCAAAGATATAATACTTTTCCTTTGCAACTCAAATGTTTCAAACACACTGCCTCCCACATAGACTATCACATGCCAAAACGCACATGAAGACGCACGTGCCAATTTGAGGAGGGTCCCAGGGTCTCCGTATCGCTTTAATGTCCGCTGGTTTTAAACCGCAAAGTCCAAAAAAAAAACGTCTATACCATGTCTGGGAGTTGTTTCATCTGTTCCGTCTGTGATATTCGGCGGCTGTGATGAGGAAACAAAGACTGGCGTGCCGCACTTCGCTGCTTTGTTTCTTTTTTGTTGTTGTGCGATGCCGGTGTTTTCAAGCCCCAGCGCAATGTAAGAATTCCTCTTTGATAAACAGGCAAAATAAAAGGATTGGTTGAAAGCGCAAGGCGAACATGTGGGCTTTCAGGGTGAATCTAAAAGTGCCACTGTATGAACTGATGGGGAAATTGGCTAGACAACAAGGTCAAGTTGATTTAGAGAAAGGTCGTTAATTAACAGTGGGCCGCTAAATATTTCTGAGCATGTGTATACGTTGCTTTTCTGGTTGGTATTCTCATCTACTGCCGGTGGAAGGTGAAAAACGTTGGACATTTATCTGTGTGCAAATGCTCATACGTAAAGGAGTTTCCCATTGTACACCAAGCCGTCATCTGTACTGGATTATTTTGTGGAGTATGCCAATAATATTTTTACCAGCATGCAGAATATCGGTCGAGAGTAGGGGCGCCCAAACGTTTTGTCTCTGAGGGCCAAAATTAAAAAGTGCCTGTGGGTCGCGGGCCAAACACGACGATGTCAAGCGTGAAACTACAAATAACAATAATTACTTTATTTTATTTTTTGGTACATTTGCATTTGATTCTATCTATGCAAATACCATGCTACATTAATATGAATGTTAACTATTGCAAAACCCTAGTTTTAGTAGAACTAAATCAACTATTGCAGCAATATGACGAAGGTGAAGTAGCCGGACCACAGAATACCAATTAACTTGCATTAGTGTGATATTAGAACATTTTGAAAATGTCAGTCCAGCATAAATTATTTAAAACATTTTTAACATGTGCATATCAACAACCTTTGCAGTAAAAGTTGGTAAACTGGGAACAACGCTCTGTGATAAACACCAAGACACCACAACAGTGTTTCCTTAACTTTGCGGGAGTGAAACAGCGCCCCCAATTTGACTCTAGTGGCCAAAGAGTGCACTGCATCCATATTTACCATTGTGATTGAATGGGAAGAGAGTTAGTATTAACCATACACGGAGCAAAAGTAGGTCACTCTCTGGCGGGACAATGGAATTGCTCCGGCGGGCGAGATTTGGCCCGCGGGCCCCACTTTGGGCACCCCTGGTCTAGAGGGAACTCAATCCAGTCACAGGGAGAACATGCAAACTCCACCGAGAAATTCCGCTCCTGGCACTTTCTTCCAGTGAGGCAGGAATTCTTACCACTGCAGCCAACTCGTTTTATGAGATGCAAAGTTGAGCAGACCATGCTCATCAATTATCTAACCAGCCTGACCCTGTGATTTGATCTAATTTGGAAATTTCCATCCGCCCACACCTGTGCACAACCATTCATTTCCAGTCAGTGGGCAATTATGCATATCATTGGTAGCCCTGAAAATGATAGCGGCTCTCCAAGAGTAATAAGGTAATTACAAGTCGAGTCAGAAACACAATTTAAGTAAAACAAGTGTCTGCCAAGGCGGTGTGTGGAGAAGATATTCACACCGTCTGCTGAATACATGCCAAGAGCTTTGGAGTAATTCAAACAACACATCTTGTGCATAACCAGGAAATACCCAAATTCGATTGGGATTGCGACCCTTTTCGTTGATAGTAATATTTTATTTTGTTTTTTAGTATCATTGTTGGTTTCCAAACGGTTCCTGTTTTATTTTATTTGATAAAACCGTACACTACTGCCACTAGCGTTGCGTTTAGGGATGCACCAATCCTATACTGGTATCGGATATCGGAGCCGCTCCTGAAAAAAAATATGATATTGGGTATCGGCTACAAATATCAGATACTGAACCGATACCAGTTTTGGCTCTCAACGCCTTAAAAACACAACCTTTACCACCTAAATCTAAGTGAATATGTGCATGGTGTACATCATTGTAAAGCTAAGAACCTGGAGAATTCAATTGATAAGTTAGTTTTAACCTCCGCAAATGTATTGTTGAACGCCGCGCATAATTCGGCGGTTAGCAATAGCATGCTAAAGCTAGCGGGAGCATGCTAATGCTAACAAAAACTAATCAAGGCTGGGACAGAAACTATAGATAGAAATACCTAAAGTAGCCTAATACAATAAAAATAACCACTGCTGAAGCCAAGTGTTTTTGTTTTAGTTAAACAACACATTACTCATTATTAATTTTTATACTCACTCCTAAAATAACCTACGACCGCAGCACAATCAAATCAAAGACTGGAGCAAAAGTTTTCACCTCTGTTTATCCGTTGCGAAATGCTAAGCCCCTAGACCCGATAAAAAAAGGCAAAGTGATTGTGCACAATCAAATGCTGCCGAGTGGGGCCTGACAGCAGTCAAGCACTCATTTCAGAGCAGTAAAAGTCAGAAATGGCCCGGTGACCTAATGATAACCACCTGGGTTTTGAACTGCGCTCTGGTCTTGTTTCAATGCTTCTTTGGTAATTTGTAGCAGTAATGGCACTCCGTGAGTCTATTTGTGTCCATTTAGAATAATTCTTGAGTGTTTTGGCTGCTCCACTCCAGCCCGAAGTCTGCACTCACTTATGAAAACAGAACAGTTTCCACCGCTCGTGTAGTCTAAAGAATGTACAAAAAAAACCCTCAACCATACATACTTAAATGAGAGTCTCAATGTTAAGCTTTATTTTACGTATGTGTAATTTTGGGATGTTATCTGGATGTTTGCTTAAAAGGTAAAGTTCCAGACACCATTTTTGAATCCCCACCTCATGAATACAGGCTACCAAAGACTCACGCGTTTTAATGAATTTCTAGAACAGTTCAAACAGGTCTCTCTCGCAAATGAGACACTGAGTCTCAAGGATTGTCCAAGAAGTTGTCCATGCCATGACGTGTCCATTTGTGACTTATTCCCACACTTCCCACAACTAAAAGACTAACAGACATCACTTTTCTCCTATTGGCTAAAACCCCCATAATCTAATCTGAACTGACAGGATTAGACCTGAATACATTTCTATAGCTATATATATATATTTTTTTTTTTTCACTGACAGTTGAATGAAAACCGTCTATTATCCCACACAGCAAGGAGCGAACGCACAGATACACAGTAAAAGATAGTCTAAGAAGTGACACGCTCTGCAATATCAGATCCCAGTCGACGATATCAAACAATCATAGATAAAAAAAATAAAATAAAAAAAGACTTTAATGTCCACAACAAAAGAAAGATTGCTATATGGAATCAATATGGGATGAATTTCAACAAAGGACAAGGGCACATTTGTACGACTGTCATCTTGTTGCGCCAGATGCGTTTTGATGCCTGAAGGGATAAAGCAATGGCATCTCTGGACAATCATCCCAGCGTTGTGATGGACCGAAACCCGCAAGTTGAGAACCCTTAAGGCGTGAAAGGGCAATAGATAGAAAGAATGGCAGGAGTGGAACATTTGTGTTGTTTCCAGAGGGCAGAATGGATATGAGAGAGTGTCCAAATCAGATAGCAGCACATCAGAACTAGCCCCTGGTGTCAAGCGGGACATGTGTGAAACACAAAAAGAGAGGGCTATTAGAACACACTTTTCAACAACGAAAGGGATCATTTGTTGTGGGTCCGACCTATGATGTTTCTTACTGTAAATGGGCAAGGACAGTTCGCCAGATTCTGAATGTTGTTCATTTAGCACGCAATGGATGAGAAATCTCATATACACGTATATGCAGAAAACAACCATGGTAAAGTTTGTAATTTACAATATTAATGGAAATAATTATTTACGGTATTTTGTATTTGCAAAGAAATGCTAAGAAATAAATAGATATTAATCAACTCATCAAAGAAAGGGAAATATCAAAAACAAAAGGGTTTTTTCTTTATATTTTGGCTTCATTGCATCACATCGCATTAAAGATGTGTGGATGTTTTGATTGTTGACATTTCCCTCAAGTCCCCAACCATTCTTATAGTGCCATGGTGCTTCCTCACGCCGCAATGCCTCTATGCTATGTATGCCTGACTGAAACGGGAATCTTTAAACTCGCACATAAACCAAACACGCGTTTCAAAATGCCCAGCGTCCCCGCGAGACATCACATTTCCAACCTACTCTCGCCACGCTTCGGTCACAAATCACATTACCCACCTCCCATCTTTTCCAACCCACCACCGCCCCGATCTGGAATAAGCACAAAGCGGGAGCCGAATCGAACCTTTACCGAAGCGCCCAATGCTCGTGTTGCTGTACCTCTCGCAATCGCCAATCGTCTAAAATATGCACGACATTGTCATTTTTTTGGGAGCAACAATGGCTTTGTTGGTTGAGCAATGACCCCATATCCAGAATTCTGTGCACGGCATCTAAGAAAGGCGCCGTATATAACTCTAAAGCATTTTTATCTTGATTTGATCATTACTAAGAGACAGAGAGCCAGCAGAGGTGGCACTGACGGCACTTCTTCATTCGGATGGACGGCCATTAGTCTGTAGCCTGTAATGTGGGGTTGTGCTCCGAGGAGAAGATGAGAGGCAAGGTGGGGAACTGGTGTCATGAATCACCAATTTGGACACTATCATCGCCGGGCCGCCTCTGTGCTGGGCCAAAACAACAGACCTTATCACACGCTATAGCCCGGGCTAAATAATGAGGCTGCCACATCTGCTCGCAAAACTGTTTTCCTATGCGCAAAGACGCAGCAGATGGCGCATATTTTCAGGATCTTGACGGGGTTAGACATGAGGAACATTGCATTGTATTGTGACTGGGAAACGGCTATAAGGGAAACAGCGGTGGTTGTTGAACATGCTTGAAAAACACAGGAGGAGTTTCCAACAAATGCAACTTGAAGTCAAAAGGGGATATTCGTTCCCCCCCTCCCACATTCCCAAATCCATGTAGCACTTTTCAATGGTTTGGACACGCAAGCACATTATTTTAAATATAGCTGAATTTGTCCACTTTTGCTTGGAGGGCATCAAAGAAAAGATGTGATTTTCTTTCGGCGTCACAAACTCCTTTTCCTCCCTCCACAGAAATCATATCAGAGCGAGCGAGATGAAAGCCACAGCGGCACGTGGCAGTCTCCAGCCAGACTTGGCACGAGAACACGCTTCCCCTATTATAATTTTGGTCTTTAATTAGGGTTAATTAGACTCTCAGTAGGTCTGTCCATTCTTCCCTCGCCACGTGAAGCCAATGAGCAGCTACTCGGATGAATGCGGATCACTGCTGGGACACAGTGTGGCGTCTCGAGCGCTACATGCTTTTTTTTGGCGCGTGTGCGTGCCGGTCAAATGGCTTGCTTCTTTCTGGCAAAATATACAGTTCTAAACAGCTTCTTCCCCCCTGTTCTTCTGAAATACTCCACTCGAGGGAGGTAGGGATGGTTTCAGATCCACAGTGGCACTCTTAATATCATCGACCGATACAGAAGCGTCGTCTCGAAGCTTTTGTATCGGTGGATGATGTTAATTACAAGAGTGCCAGTGAAATAGTGAAAGCAATGGGGCATTTTAAAGCCGTTTCACCATGCTTTTAAAAAGAGAAGGCAAGGCAAGTTTATTTGTAGAGCACAATCCATACACAAGGCAATTCAAAGTGCTTTCACAGTTGCATAAAGTTACAAGAAAACAGATCAAATCAATCATTAAAACATCAACATACAAATGAATCAATTACAGTAAAAGGCAAGAGTGCAGATAGAATACTTTCAGTTTTCATATGCTCGGGTAAAAAGAGCTGTTTTCAGCCTGGATTTGAACATTGTCAGAGTTGAGGCCTGTCTCACATCCTCATGAAGACTGTTCCAGATTTTAGCTGCATGAAACTGAAACGCAGCCTCATCGTGTTTATTATTGACTCTGGGAACCACCAGGAGACCCCTCCCTGAAGTTCTCAGGGCCCGAGATGGTTCATACGGCTCTAACATGTCAGAGATGTACTTTGGTGCTAAACCATGAAAAGACTTGTACACAAGCAGAGCTGTTTTAAATTCTATTCTCTGAGTGACAGGAAGCCAGTGCAGAGACCGGAGCACTGGACTAATATGGTCGTATTTCCTGGTTCTTGTCACTCGAGCAGCAGCGTTCTGGATGTTCTGCAGCTCTAACAACTCGTTTAGAAAGGCCAGTGAGCAGCCGTTACAGTAGTCTAACCTGCTGGAGACAAATGCATGGATGAGTGTCTCCAAGTCTGGTTTTGACACTATTCCTCTGATCTTAGCAATGTTTTTCAGATGATAAAAAGCTGATGATGTTATTGCTTTAATGTGGCTGTTTAAGTTCAGGTCTGAGTCCATGATTACTCCTAGATTTCTAACCTGATTTTTTTGGTTTTAGAGAGAGAGACTCAAGGTGACTGATAACTCTTTGTCTTTGTGTCTGTGGGCCAAAAACAATTATCTTTGCATCCACAAACTGATCTGTTCGATGCAGTGACAGAGAGTATCTACAGGCCCCTGTTCACCTGCCGTCAGTGACACGTAGATCTGAGTGTCATCTGCGTAGTTGTGGTACGACACATTGTTGCTGTTTATTAGCTGACCCAATGGAAGCATGTACAAGTTGAATAAGAGGGGTCCCAAGATTGACCCCTGGGGGACTCCACAGGTCATGGAACTTTTGTCTGAGACACAGTTGCCAATTTCGACTAAGTACGTCCTATCCTCCAGATAGGACTTGAACCAGTTTAGCGCAGTACCAGAGATTCCCACCCAGTTTTCTAACCTGTGAAGTAAGATCCCGTGGTCCACTGTGTCAAAGGCAGCGCTGAGGTCCAACAGACCTAAAACTGAGACCTTACCTGCGTTTGTGTTCATACGGATATCAGAAAAAGCAGCCGTTCCTTTGCTAAACCGTAGTTTCTGTAACCTTTTTTGCAAACCTCAACCAACTGGCGCTAATTTACAGAAAGAAAAGAGTATCCATTCAGACTTTTGATGGGTGAGTTGTGAGTTCTGATTATTCTTTATTTTTTTAAATATGACTTAATATACTGTAATATCTTGAACTGAACAATTCGGGGGGACGGTGGCGCAGAGAGTAGAGCCCTGTGGTGGTGTGTCCTTGGGCAAGACACACCACCCACCTTGCCTCCTGCGTGTCTGCGTACACTGGTGGCTGAATGAGAGAGTGAATGGGTGACTGGTTCCTTGATGTAAAGCGCTTTGAGTGCCTAAAGCAGGTAGAAAAAACGCTGTATAAATGTGACCATTTAACAATAAAGTGTGAAGTGAGATCTTGAGTGGAAGAACATATTCAGCACAATGTCATGCAGACATTGATATTCTACTTATTATAGTCTGTTGTAATTTTTATTACAAAGCACCCCTGTGAGAACATCTTCCCCTCCGACTTTAATTGCGCTGAATTAATTGGTGGAAACTTCGGTCCCTGAAAAAAGCTGCCCCTGTTTCATTAAAGGTGTCATTAATAAAAGATGACGTTTCTTGTCTTTAATTAGAATTGGCAGTGAGGGAATAGAAAGGAAAGGAGAGAGAGAGAGAGAGAGACAGAGAGAGGGAAGTGAGAAGGCGGGTGTGAGGCAGTCTGAGGGGTTTGCTTAGAGCACACTAAAAATATCATGTGACAATGCCCTGTTCAGTTTTGTGCAATTAAACGTTGTCATGAACAAACTGACGGTAAAGCAGAGCATATAGAGTTGAAAAGAATAGCGTTATACTGTATGTTTGCAGAAACTATGGGCTTTAGATGGTGCACACAGTCCAGCAGAGCATGGTGTGAGCTCAACACTTATCATTCAATAAATTTGACAGTACATTTATTTACATTTTTCCTTATCTTGTATTTCATGTTAATTGTAACTCGTGTGTTATTGACATAATTATGTTGAAGCTTACTTTTAGAACAAGATATTTTCTAAGATTTCCCTTTTTTCAGTTAGTTTTCAGTGATATCAAGTGGTAAATGGACTTATATAGTGCTATTCTACCTTTATCAGGCCCAAAGCGCTTTACAGTAAGGAACCAGTCACCCATTCACACTCTCATTCATACACCAATGTGCGCAGACACTGGAGGCAAGTAGGGTGAAGTGTCTTGCCCAAGGACACAAATGGTCCTCAATAACATCGTTTATAACAATATTTCTCAGCCTCAATATATCAAACTTCCCCTCCTGGAACCGCCACCTTAACGTGGTGGAGGGGTTTGAGCGCTCGAATGATCCTGGGAGCTCTGTTGTCGGGGGCTTTGTGCCCCTGGTAGGGCAAACAGGTCCTAGGTGACGGGTCAGACAAAGAGCGGTTCAGAAGCCCCTTATGAGAGACCAACAGGCCCGGTTAGAACCATGAGGCCGTCCTTCTGTGGACCCACCACCTGCAGGAGGAGCCATAGGGGCTGGTGCAATGTGATTTGGGCGGCTCCAACGGCTGCCCCCATGATCCGGCAACGGACAAGTGGAAGAAGATGGATGGATGGATGGAATATATCAAACTTATACCCGAGTGGTACAAACAGCATCTTGTTGTCATTGTTTTGGTGCTCAATCCCAATTCTTGGAGCGACAAAGCCGATGTAGGCACACTCACTAAGTTCTTTCTCATTGGCTGTTGATGAACTGCCTACATCTAGTCCAAGTGAGCCCCTGAACACTCTCCTCCATATTCCTTTTACTCTGTCTTGTAAATTGCAAGGTTATATTTGGAGCACCGTTGGATAAAAGCCCGTGATTAAATACAATCGCTGTATACAGACCAGAATCCAATGCTTGATAATGATTCAATATTTCCATAATTCTCCGTTAGCTGTTTTGCTGCCTGTGCATACTTTGGCTTGGGTACGGCAGGAGGCCATATAAATATTTTATTGGCTACCTTGTTAAGAGGGCCTAGCGCATCCCCGCTAAACTCCAGCATTTGCCGAGATGGATTTCTGTCCTCATAGTTTTTAATATGTGGATCCGCCTCGCGACTTTTCCGACGTGATGGCGTTCCGCGTGCCTTTTAAGTTCGCCCTGTTTCATTCGTCACCCGCTCCGTGTTGAGTCTATCAGGGAAAAAGGGAACTTGTTGACCTTGCAACTCCCGCGGAACAATGTGCGAGTGCCTGCTGTATGCTAAACAATCCGGAGGCGTACGCTGTGGACTATATGAACCTGGCTGTGCATAATCAGCACAAGCTGCAAGTCACAGACTTACAGCAGAGGGAGCGGGAGCGGGGGAGAGTGATTAATTTTGCGCCTGTGGTCTGGGGAAAAACAGTAACAGCCTGAAACTGGATAAACTTCGGGGTTAACTCAGGGATTTGGGGGGAATTATCAAATTGGGCTGCTTCCTATGGAGGGAAGAAGAGTTATGTGAGAGAGTCTAGGACACGCTTTATTCGTTGAAATGACTGCCAAATAACAGCAATGTACTGAGAAGTTGATCGTGCTGGGATACGTTTGCATCAAGTACACTGTGTTAACCATTATTATGTAAATGATAGTGCAGTGCCATAAAGGTAAAAAACTATATATTTTTTTAATTAAACTCATGGATGGTATTGTGTCTCAGGGCTCTTTCAATCACTGACATCAGTCTCAGACAACCTGTGATAATTAGTTGTCAGGTAAGCCCAGTTAAGGGAAAATCTACTGAAAAAGGGTCTCAACCATTATTAAGCGGACCACCCTTTTCAAGCATGATTGGGATAGAAAAGGATCTCTCTGCTGATGAAAAGCGTGAAATAGTTGAATGCCTTCTGCTGGCCGCCTCTGGAGTCTCCCGAACATCAAGGTGTAGGACCCTCCAGAGGCTTGCAGTTGTCCATAAACCTTCTATCCGGCCACCCCTACACTGTTCATTGAATGCTCATGAGCAGAAACGGCAGCATAATAATTGTTAACACAGTGTGGAAGGCCTAAAATCCAGTGTTTACGTTACTTTCTCCTCAGCATTTCAACTGCCCCAAGAGATTGTGTTTTTGCTGCTATGCTTGGAAGACTGTATCTGCCAAAGCTCAGCTATAGCTTTGTAACATAGAACTCTTAGCTTGTTTTCCTTGAAAATGTAGCACTTCTCTATGCAAGTCAAGATCCTATGTCGGTGCTTACTGTGAGTAATTTCCCCTTTTTGAAATATGCGTCCTCTTTTTCCATATAGAGGCGCGTGGACGTGCGACTGTCTGTCTTTCTATTCCTTTGTCTGATCACCCACAGATATAGCAGCAGGTGTCCTGGCTGCGATTGTTCAGTAGGTCCCTCTCTCTCACCCCCTCCCCTAATGCTCTGCGCTATATTTATGAAGGCTCTAAATACGGCAATAAAAAAAAAAAAGGCATATAGTCTCGATTCCGTTTATGGATCCCTGGTGGTTGCATTTCAATGTTGTTTTTTTTGTTCTCATTTGTTTTTTTTTTTCCATAGCAGATACACAAATGATGTGTGAGCTCGGAGGCAATTAGAGACGGATGGAGGGCTGCACACGTCTGGCGGAGAGGTGAAGAGAAAAGCAGGGGTTTTGTGGGCCATAGACACACATGGAAGGGGCGCCGTAGACATAAACACATAGGAACGCACGCCGTAGACAAAGGCGCAGCTGCTGTTAAGGCTATTACGGTGATTCAGTCGCAGGCACAGGGAAAATGGTCTGAGTCACTCCTCCGAAAGGGCTCTGGCCACTGAGCTGGGCTGTCTCGCTTTGGCACTTCTGAAGAATGCGGCGGCACACATGCAATTACTTATATTTATTAGGTCATCAAAGTGGACAATAACTACGTGTGGCTTACGTGGGAATCTTTTGGAAAAGTTCAACAAATGAAATAAACAGGGCCGTAAAATAGATTCAGAGAAGCAATTTCTTTGGTTGTATAATGTCTGCCAAATTGTGCCCTTATAAAACCCGCCAGCCTTTTTCGACGTCTGCAAAACAGTGCTCCTGGATGTGTTTAAAATGTGTGCTGTGAAATGATTCTCTTTCTATTAAAGGCAATAAAACAGTAACCATTCTGATATGCCTGTATTTCAAGGGGCCAAATATCTGAACAAAGCCAAATTAAAGAATCTTTCCTATGATATAATCAACTCTTCAAGTACCCTTTCGTGGCCATGCTTTGAGAACAAACACTTGGAACACTGAAGAACCTAGGTACACGTGGCACATTGTGGGCTTTTTATTCAAAAAAGACAAAAGATCCCGTGCTTTATGCCGCAGAACCATTGAAAACCCCTTCCAAAGCTGACAAAATGTGCGTCCATGTGCAATAGAACATGTTGGATGCATCATCATTGGCTTCAGTAGATTAGACAACCGCATATCTAAAACAAAAGATCCAGTGGGAATTAGGAACAAAGCGTGGCAGCAGACAAGCTGGTCAAAAGACGTGTGCGTGTGGTAAATGGGACGGCAAACTCCACTTGACTCATATTGTTCACTGTATAGAATTTCCATTCAGTTTTGAGGGATCACGGGTCTTTGTCTAATGGGACGCGACTAGTGGGCCCCTGTACAAACCTGAAGTCCTAAGACCAAACAATAAAAAAAGGCCTAGATCAAGTGTGTGGGCCGATAAGAGGATCCTGGGGCATGCCTCTATGTACAAGGGCTTAGTGCCTGCTGTGACTTTGACTCAGTTTCAAATAATATTACAATCCGTCATTCAGAAAGTCAAATAGGCAGTACAGTGAAAAGGCGCACCAAGGTGGCATGCGTTAGCACAATGAGCGGCAAGAACATACATGCAAGAGATGAGTCAGGCAAAGCAAACATGCGTGGGGTCTACAATGACTTCAGCACAGTCCACAAAGTAGGCTTCAGATTCAGCGTATCCGTAAATTCCCCTTTACTCAGGGGCAGGCTTGCACAGGCTCTACCTGATCTGCAGAGAATGCAAAAAGAAAAAAAAAACTAGCAAGCCAGCCTGACTACTCCATGTGTGGGACGCTTGAGAAGACAGTCTGGGATCAAGCCATTTGAATTGGGACTACACCAGACTGGACCGATCGCGGGCATGCATGAGTTGGCAGCGGCAGTCTTCCACTGTCTCTGGTCGCGTGTGGGCCACGTGTCCATTTACCTGCTCGTTTACACTTTCAAATGGATAATGGACTTTTGGGGGGACTTTTGACCGAAGACTACTGTCTAGAGCACAGTAAGTGCCCGGTTCAATCAAATGTTTGTTCAATGCAGGGGTTTAGCATACTGCTCATATTCTGGCTTAGTTCTGGATTTGTCCAGGTTCAGACGGGTCTTGATTTAGTTTAATCCTGCTTCAGATCCATTGGTTTTGTCCTCTTAATTCTAACATTCTGCCAGGAAATATGGTGCGTGTGTGCGTGTGTGTGTGTGTGTGTGTGGCCATATGTGCACCAGTACGCTACGGCAACCTGTGATCTTGTACTTTTTTTTTTCACTGACACCGGCTATTCACCGGAGCGCTTTACTCATGCCAGCAATGTTTGTAGGCTACATGGAGTAAATCAAGCTACTAAATTACCACCAACTACTAAATCAGAAAGAACTTCGAAATTAAAACCTTTTTGCAATTGAACCTTATGAACTTCAGTAGATGTAGTCGGTTTACTTCCCTATGCTGCATTAGCCGCTCGGATACCCTCATCTTTAAAACAAAGGAAAGGAAAATGACATAAGCATGATTGAGTTTCTGGGGCATAATAAAAAGAAATGAATTGATAGTATGACGTAATACATTGCTCCTTTCACTGTGGTTTTAGACTTCGGAAATGGCCTGTGGAAATTCTTGGACCAAGAGGGCGCCATATGTGGGAGCAGAGCGGGGGGGGGGAACTAGATTTTCAAAGAATAGCACAGTGTTTTTTATACATAAGTTAGAAAATCCATGAAGACTATTGAAAAGACTATGTTAACCCAGACAACAATCATATTTGTCTCCATTAAGTTGTATTTAGAGCTCATTCATTTTAATTACATAGGGGTCCGGATCCACTCGGCAGGTACAGTAAAGACAAAAAGTACATAATTATAGCTTATTTTCAGCAGAGATAATAATAATACGGAGGAAAATGTGTCGACTGAAGAACATCAATGACTCACTGCTGTGTCGCTGCAACACTGGTTCCTTTTATCAAAATAAGGGAAAACAATACTTTACATGTGCTCACAACTACACGGTCCCTGGTTCATATCCCAGTGCCGTGCATGGGGTCTTTGCATTCTCCCATTAATCTAAAATGTGCAAATGATACCATTAGGTTCTTCTGATCAGGGGCCTCGCTCAAAATCCGCCAAAATACAATACATTAAAATGGTCTATTTGTTTTTTATACTCGTAGAAGAGTGAAATCCATTTTACCCTCATTGGAGTAATATGTGTTTGCATTACCAAGTCACTCTACTGCATAAAGTCACCCCATTGAAGAATCAAGATATTTTAGAAAAGTAAAGAATAAGTTTGCACCACAACTATCAGTTTGAAATATTAACTAGCTTAGTTTCGGTTTGAAAATATAATAAATTAAACCCATTAAAATTGAAATAAATGAATAAATGACTTTGTGAAATTTGCTTGTCTTTTCCAGAAACAAATAAAAAATGCTTCGCCAGAGACGAAGGTCGCTTATTGCAGGTCCATTCATTGTTATCTTTTATTTTCTGTTCTCAGCAGCATATCTGCCTCGCTCCCGCAGTGACCATGAGCAGTATCATGCCGCTTCACGGCTTTGGCCTTGCTGCGCCGTTTGGTGTCAACATCTTAAAAAAAAAAGGGCTGAAGCAAAAAAACGACCCTGGCGCTACATATGTTTACCCTCTGGCCCCGGATCAGTCCAGCGGCATCAGAACGAGGCCGATCCCGCAGAACATGAGAGAAATCCCACCGTGATAATGGTGAGGACAGCAGGCATGCACGGAGATCACACATGTGGAGGACACGCAGGAGCAGCTGCTTATAGCCCCGACCTTGGCCTTGTGTGTGAGCTACAAACAAGAGTCTCAAAATGCGCTAATGATGCCGCGGCTGTCACGGTCTTATCACTCCTCCTGCTTTCCTTCCCTTTTTTTTTTTCTCCAAAGCTTTCATCTTTCTTCAAATCCCACTACATTTTTTTTACCACTCATTTTGGCCCTGTTTTTTTCTTTCCGGACACATCCTGGTAACCTTCTGTTCCTATTCTTCTGTATGAAATTGGGAGCAGACGTCGTGACGTGAGCCAACTGCTCTTCAGGGGTTGTAAGCCATTGTGGACAGTAAATATGGGAAAGCACACAGTGTAGCTGGCAGATAATGTCCGGTGAGGGTAGAAGACGTGATCATTTGGATTATTATAATACTGCACGGTGTGCGTCCCGTCTCAGGGCCAAAGTTGCAAAGTATTGCTTTTACATGCAAATTTAAATGAGATATATTGCCATCCGTGGGACTACGGATGGCAATATTTTATTTTAGAAATAAATGTTCTACTTATACTTAAACTAAATTTAAATACATCTAATCATAAGCTGGGAGTATGATCATCATCATCATTTATGACCAAAGTCAGGCTCAAATCTTATTATTCTTATTAAAATTGGGACTACCGACCTGGCGATCTCTCCTGTTCGGCAAACCCTATTGGTTTACATCATATAATGTTATCCTGCTAATTAATGTAGTTCAATAATCAATACAGTGAACAAAAATCTATCCAAAAATCCAAAACAGATGACATTATGCAAAGATAACAAGGGTTAACTATTCACTTGTCACACCTGTTTAAAGCTTAGGCCAGCCAGTATACACCGATGTAAGGCTTAACGCCCCAAGTGTGTATTTGTTTGTTGTTTCGTCCTTGATTTCCTTCGACATGTCTTATGCACAGTCCCAAGTCTCTTCTCGGTCCAAGACATTAACAATATACGTCTCATCTCGATCTCAATACTCCTGATCATGACTATGTGTCAATGAGCTTTGTTATTCCCATCGCCATACCCCCTTTTTCTCATAATGGCTTCTATGAACACCTGCTGCTGGCCACGCTCGAATCGAAATCAATGTTCTCAGTTCCTCCACCGGTCTCCTCCGACTGACGTGGACCAAATAACAGCAGAGGCCTTCACACGACCAATTGTTGTTGCTTTCAATCAATCAATCAAGGTTTATTTATATAGCACTTTACAACAACACCAGGAGGACCAAAGTGCTTCACAGAAAGATTTAAACAATATAAAAACACAAAATGATTACAACCAAGACACAATTAAGTGTGCCCTAAGTATTAAAAGCAAATTTGAACAGATGAGTCTTTAATCTGGATTTAAACAGGGACAGGTCCGTGAGAACACGTAGACTGAGGGGCAGGCTGTTCCACAGTTTAGGCGCTGCAACCCTAAAGGCACGATCGCCCCACTGTTTGTAGTGGGACCTGGGCACGTCCAGAACCATTTGCTTGGCAGACCGGAGAGCACTGCTGGGTCAACAACTCAGTCAGATATAACGGAGCAAGACCATGAAGAGCTTTAAAAACAAGCATTAACATTTTAAAATCAATCCGAAAACGGACCGGGAGCCAGTGCAGGGAGGAGAGGACAGGAGTGATGTGGCTGTGTCTGGATGAACCAGTGAGAAGACGGGCTGCTGCATTCTGCACTAACTGTAACCGGTGGAGTGACGACTGTGGGAGGCCAGAGTAGAGAGCTTTGCAATAGTCCAACCGAGAACTGATGAACGCGTGCGTTGCCTTCTCGAGGTCTTTGCGTGAGAGAAAGGGCTTCACCTTGGTCAAAAGGCGCAACTGAAAAAAGCTGGCTTTGACAACAGCATTTATTTGTTGTTTAAAGTTCAGTTCTCGGTCAAAGACAACTCCCAGGTTCCTGACGGCATCACGGACTGGACCCATGACGTGTGTTTTCCCACCATCAAACCAAAGCATACACAATAGGTTAATCACCCTGTTGGGCATTTTTGGCTTCGTATTGTGTTTTCTGATCAAATCCCAATTAACTTACATATCTAAAAGTAGTAAAACATGTTTCTCCTGCCTGTGTTAATGCAAATCCTGCTGGTTAGGCTCCTACTGAAAAATGCAAGAAGATCTCATGTGTGGATATGCTTCAATACTTAATGTTATTGAGGTGTTTTGAACTTTGATTTGAAACGGCAGATTAATTAACTCATTGACAGATTTTGGGACGTACACCAAAGAAAACTATGTCTATCTACAAAACCAAAGACGGCTTGTGATCTGCAGCTGTCAGATCATATGCTCCCCCCGCCCCCCTCTTAAGCTTCCATACAATCCATTGACCTAAGTGTAACGGCAACTTGGCATGCACAAATACATTTTATCGGCACGAGGTCTTGAGGTCTTGAAAACCTACTGAAAAACATGTCGCCCCGGATGAAAAAAAAAAGACTGTCTAAGCTCTCCTCACATAGTAAATCATGAGAGATGTGTGACTGTAAGATAAGCCTTTCGAAAGTTTGTTCAAGGGGACAAACATAATGCAAGGTCAGGCTATACCAACTGCATCTAAAGGGTCTATATTTACACACAATAAGCCATGGAGCGTCTCATATAAATGTTGAATGAAAATATATGTCAGACAACTGTTTTCCTATTTCAGTTTCACTTCCTGTTGGACCACGCTTATGTATGTGCAAGTAGATAAGTAAGTGCTTTATTTGTCATTGTACAAGCGTGCAACAAAATTGTGTTCGGGTGTTAGTCCTTAGCCGCTGCCACTGAGCCGATCTGCCACTGAGCCCCGCTGCCACTGTGGGTCAACCTGACCAGCATGATTTTGGAGGTCGGGGTAACTGTAGCACCCAGAAGAAACCTGGCTGGCTGCCTTCAGTGCGCCACTGATCCTCTGAAACAGTGCAGCGCCTCCTGGCTTTGTCCCTGTTTCAGAGCGTGGTGTCCTGCACTGGTCAGCTCCTCCTCCTTCCTCTTCCTCCTGCACAGCTACAACAGCCTTTCACCATCTTCTGGGAAGAGCTCAGCAGTAAATCTGTATATTCTCCAGTGAACGTCCATTAGCCAGAACAATAGAAGGCACGTGTGGCTTAGCTGTGAGTCTCGCCCGGATACCTCCTCGCTTGTCCCTTTTTTGTTTCCTGTAGCTCTTCTTACAACATAATGCTAACATCTAGTATGTTTCAGTCTAATGATTGTTTCCTGTTATGTGTACCATTGGGACTTCAAACTAAGCAAAAGAGGGAATATTTGCAATTTTCATGAATATGCCCAGGATTTAAGCACTTTCGTTAATTTGAACTTTGTATGCGCCCTAAAAATAAAATCTCCTGGGGTATTCTAGTTGGGGATACACCAAATGAAGCCTAGGCGTAAATTGAACCTGATGGGGGACTCATTTCAGCATCACCTACCTCCAACCAATGGCCATGACTGCAAGGGTCACACCTCAGCCTATCCGTGCAGAGCCACACCTTCGTAGCAGCCAATCATCGCCCTCGGTTCTGCTTATAAGCCTCTGGGATTCATGGTTCGTTCGCTTCCCAGCTGTGCTGCAGCCCACCTCTATGCCGTCTCCGCCTCATCAATCTACGGCTCTCCTTGCTGCATCCGTCTCAGGCCTCCTACACCGCCACCAGTGTCCAGGCTCCAGGGGAAGACATCTCCAACTCTGATCTGCCCGTCCATACTAAATTCAGTTCGTACATCAGATGTCTACTGCCGGGGTCTGATTGCCAAAAATATACATACAAGTCAATACATATTACTTATCATCGCTGTTGTCTGTTTGAGTCTATCCAGGTTGAAATAACATGCAGCTGTGGTGTCCCTGTCCACAACATATGTGTCTGTAGTAGACAAAAACCTCCATGAGCCACTTTTAAGTCCCTGGATGCACCGACTTAGAATCACAGTAGCAACGTACTTTATGCAACCAATAGATCAGACAGAACTGAGAGGCACCGGACCATTTTTAATTACAACACTCCAACAATCTATACCGCCACATTTTGGAGAAAATATGCAAAGCTATACCAGACAAAGCACTGAAATTATTTAGCTTGGAGACACGCAGGCGCAATAATTGATGAGTCGGTTTATGAAGCCAAAGAAGTAGTTGAAAAAGTACTTCATTATAAAGGACTTGGCAGAGGCGTTCCCTAAAGTCATAAGCTCGCGCCCGGGGGCTAACAATGGCTGTGTGATGTAAGGTAACGCTGCCAGAGGATCAGGCTTTATTGCCTGGCTTGTGTGAGTGCATATAATGTCTGTATGCAATGATTTTGTTGTTTGGGGATGTAGCCAGAAAACACAACGCACTTCATTATTTAGAGGTATCAAAACAAAGGTGTATCCCAGGGCTAAGGCACTTAGAGATTATGGATGCTTGCAGACTTGTACAGATGCATAAACTTTGTAAACGCATTGCAGATATTTTTTTCGTCTGAATACTGTGGGGCTGTGCTTAATGTCACATCGAGAAATAAATAAATAAATAAAACACTATAAAAGGTGTTTAAAAAGTGTGGAATTTACTTTTTCAAATTCAGGGTTTGGGATATTAATGCATATATACAGTGCCTGAACCTGAACCTAGACCCGATCGACTCCAACAACCCCAGATCATAAAAGTTAGTCAAATCCCAGCCAGTGTATATTGCAAGTTAATATTGGAGGCCCGACATTTTAAGAGCGGGACGACTTCAAGGCATGTTCGACTCGCTTTGTTGGATTGATCAGGCTAAAACATCAGACTCTTCAAACTGTCAGGAGCTGAAACTAAAAACGATTTAATTGGGTGTCTGTAGGGTTTAAAACAGTGTAATGCTTTGATGAAATATTGGGGGAATATCACAAAGGCAGTACAGTAACGCAACACTGTGACCCAGATTGACTTGAGATTTCAAATAGGATGCAACACAGTGCGAAGGGAAAGTTCTCAACATGAGTTCAGTCCATTGAATTAGCTGTCCATGTTCCGGATATGTCACACCAATTTCAAAATAACAAATTGTGCAATGAGGGTAAGGTAAGAAGATGTAGTGGGGTAAAAGACTTGTTCAGTACTTTATTTGTAATCAAGATAATCCTAAACATAATAGTGTGAAAAGAGAGGAATTGGGGGGATAAGTTGTACGTTGTGCTCGAAATTAAACACCAGAAATCCAAAAGCAAAGTACGTCTTTTACACTGGACCAAGATTCCCGAGACGGGGACTCAAATGGGGCAGTACTCAGCAGGACGCCTGTGACAGAACTAAAGGGCGGGGGGGGGGGGGAATCAGTCATATCCAACATCCCACTGGAGATGAGAGACTTTCAGTGGTTTCCTCAAAAAGCGAGTGGGATAAATGGGAATGTGCATTGGAGATTTAGCAATGTATCGTGTTTGAATTCTCTTTTCAAAAGCAAAAAAGAAAAGAAAAGAAAGAAAAATGAAATGAAATATAGGGCAAGAACGTTTTTTCAGACTATGTCACACAGCATGAGATAAGTTTGTACAACTGGAGTACTGCTATGACTATACACCTACAATACCAGTTTCAGTTATTGTGATCGCTTCCGTTTTCTACGACTACTATAACTATGAAGTGTGCTTGTGCTCCTACAATTTAAAGGTGTTGAGCTTTTTTCCCTCCCAGACAAAACCTCGACAACTACTCCTTCTGTTGCCACGGTCGTAGTTCCCATTACCATTAACACCACAACTGCAACAACTAACACTACTTTAACAACTCCTATTAAGTAAGTGTGTGCTTTCTTCTGTCCAGGAAGGCAACATAAGTAAAAATAAAGGATACATTCTAAAATATGCACACCATCTACGATTGGGGCGATTCTGAAGGTGAAGTAAATGCCCTAAATGGGGGGGAAAGGGGCACCGATGATCTACTCTCAGTACGCGCTGGAGGCTCTTGTGTGCGTACATTACAATCACACATATCACCACCCTGCCGCAGTGCTGGGGGAAATTTCCTCCCTCCCGACTCCCAGTCAATTTGATATATTAAACAATTATTGAATATGCCACCAAACAAAACTCACTGACACAAAGAGCCGCGCAAATCTTCCCCCCGCTTCCCACTAAATTATGTACGACTGGCGCTGCATTATTCATGCGGCTGACGGCGGCTAAGTATGGACGGACGAAAGTTGGGGATGAAAACAATGGACCGCGCGAGAGAAGAGGGAAGGGAATGAAATATAAATCCGTCAGAATCACGTCGAAAACGGTCAACTGTCACTTGCCGTATCGCGGCGACGAGCAGCAGCGTTGCCAATGATAATGCGATTGGCGTGACAGTTAAGGCATGGTGTTAAGAGCGAAAACATGCTGTCAGGCGCAAATGCCACGCGAGAAAATATGTGGCGCTACGAAACAAGTGGCTATAAATAGGGCGGCGCATTAGACACTAATCCTGAAGTTATTGAGAGAAGAGAGGGCTGTAAATGTAACGTCGGACACAGCGGCCAAGATAAATGGGTGCCTGTGTTTGTTGGCATGAGAGTGACACAATGGCAGATGTGTCCAAAGCACAGCCCATTATATTATATTTGTTGGCGATCGATGCATAATCTTTGAACATGACCCCATAACAGCTTTTTTTAAGATTAAATATTTCAGGCCAACTTTTTAACGTGGCAATGTGATTAAGGAGAAGGATGTCAAAATACAACATTGCAAAAGTGTTCGATGTGACGTAATGTGACGCTGTCTGGGTCAGTTGTTCGACGTTAAACATGAAGTTATCCTCTAATTATACAAAGACAGATGCCATCCTCTGCGTGGGCCGGGTGCTGTTGCTGCCCCCTGCCTCACCTGCAGCTGTGCTTTACATATAGATTGAATTAGCCGGGACGGTGGCGCCCTATGCAAATACACATTATGCTAATAGGGTGGTGATAACTTTTGCCCCTTGGTAAAGTGTGACAGTCTCTTTTCAAATCCTTAAATAACATAGGCTGACAAAAACTTTACAGTGATCACATAAAACCTCTTATCCCCAAAGAAGTTTTAAATTGTTGAACAAATCTATAATTTCAAAATCTGCATTACTGAATCTCCTGTGATTTACTGCTGTTGCTCTCGTCCATTGTCTTCTTCCTTTGCGTCAAACCATGAATGCACTTTGTCACCTCCTTCCTTCTCCTATTCCCACTTAATTCACTTAATTTCTCTTCATCACATACTCGATGGACGAGTCGCAAAAGGGGAACGCGTGCGGAGGGGCTGGCGATGTTGAGCTTAGCTACGGGCCCGTGGCATTGTGGGAAATGAGCTCATGACGGGCCACACAGGGGAGCGCTCTGAGACACAACAGGTGCAAGGACAGACAACAGCTGCACATAGAAAACTAATGAAGCATGCACAAGGAGTCTGGCTGAAGGGAACTTTGACAATGTTACGGTGAGGAATAATGCAACTTGAAGGTGTTCGGTACTTGGGGAAGGAGAGAGAGTTTGGTTATTTCATTATTTTAACTTACAGTAAGCATTGCAAGTTTTGTTTCATCTAATGTTTACATATAATACAGCAATTTAAAACAAGTGACTTTGATTGAGATAGTGGTCTGTCCAAAAACAAATGGATTGACAAATAAGTGGTCCTCCCCAAGCCTCCCCAAGATTGATTTTAGGATCACATAGTTAAATGAAGTTACATCAAGTCCCATATTGTCATTTGTTAAGTTTCACCCAACTGAAACATGACCTGTGTTGCTCAAGGGCCTATCTTACCGGAGAGAGTTGTGCAGACTGCCCGTCACTGCAGTCAACTCTGACCGACTGTGCACATGCCCTGTGTTACCGGCCTAGAGACTAGGTGGAAACTAGACTCGCTGCGAGTCACGGAGATGTCTCCGATACGTCCCCTGGCAATAAGGCGAGTCTCCAGGTAGTCTAGGTGAAAACGAATATCATGCAACAACACATCATCAGCTGGGTAAAACTGATATTCCATGGTCTCCAAGAAGTCTCAGAGAGGTCTCCGCGGTCTCAAGCAGCTGTGGCAATGTTGCGTATGAGAGAGGTCTCAGAGAGAGTGCAGGAACGTCACAAAAACGTTTCACAGGTTGAGGACAACAAATAGTGTTCATGACACAACTGCTTGAGACTGCGGAGACCTCTTGGAGACCATACAAAGACCTCACAAAACCATGCAAAGACCTCTCGGAGACCATACAAAGACCTCTCGATGACCATACAAACCCCTCTTGAAGACCATGCAAAGACCTCTCAGAGACCAAACAAAGACCTCTTGAAGACCAAACAAAGACCTCTTGAAGACCATACAAAGACCTCTTGAAGACCATGCAAAGACCTCTCGAAGACCATGCAAAGACCTCTCGAAGACCATGCAAAGACCTCTTGAAGACCATGCAAAGACCTCTCGGAGACCATACAAAGACCCCTTGGAGACCATGCAAAGACCTCTCGAAGACCATGCAAAGACCTCTCGGAGACCATGCAAAGACCTCTCGGAGACCATGTAAAGACCTCTCGGAGACCAAACAAAGACCTCTTGAAAACCATACAAAGACCTCTCGAAGACCATGCAAAGACCTCTTGAAGACCATGCAAAGACCTCTCGGAGATCATGCAAAGACCTCTCGGAGACCATGCAAAGACCTCTCGGAGACAATGCAAAGACCTCTCGGAGATCATACAAAGACCTCTCGAAGACCATGCAAAGACCTCTCGGAGACCATACAAAGACCCCTTGGAGACCATGCAAAGACCTCTCGGAGACCATGCAAAGACCTCTCGGAGACCATGCAAAGGCCTCTCAAAGACCATGCAAAGATCTCTCGAAGACCATGCAAAGACCTCTCAGTGGTCTCTGCTGAAATCGAACATGTCCGTTTCCACCGAGACTACCTGGAGACTCGTCTTATCTCTCCATGATCAGCGGCAACGTGTGTCTCCAACTAGTCTCCAGGCTGGTGAGATAGGCCCTTAAGATAGTCAAATAAGCATGCTCTACAGACAGACAGAGAATAGTTAAAATTAGTGCTTTTTCAAGGTCGGTATTTTAATATTGTTAATTAAATCAAAAACCTATAGCTGTTACAGATTTCAATAAGTAATGAGAGACGTGTTAGCATTATAGAGAGTGAATTAATTTAGTAATTATATTGAATTATGAACATTATGTACCAAGGTGATGAGCTTTTACAAATTGAGGTTACAATGTGTGAAATCCAAGGCACCTGCATTGAAAAAACATAAAAGGGCTCTGACCAATAATGAGCAATAATTTAGAAAACCGTGACTGTAACAGCACGAAGAATCACTCCTGTAAAATTCTTCTTAACAAATGGCAGATAATTAGGCCAGGACATTGCAGCCTAATTCATTCAAATGAAGGGCCTATTGTGCGACGAAGACAATCTGTTCAAGTTGGAGGTACTGCCTAGTCAGCTGTAGTACTACAAAAGGGTACTACGGCGGAGTTGTATGTGATCATTAGTTGGATGCCAGGTTTGGGGCTAACGAAGGCTGAAGCAGAGCACACAGGAGCAGAGCACTTGGGAGCTGAGCAAGCTTTTAGCCGGCATTATGGGGGAACAGGCATTCCTGTGTGCTGCTATTCCGGGCACTGATTGGAGAGGTCTGAAGAGCATTGTTCCCGTGTTTTGTGGGAGGGATGTTGAGATGTTGGAGGGGAAGGTGGGTGGAGGCGGACCTTCAAAACGAGATGACAGTGGTTGGCGAAATGTGGCATGTGGTCTAGATCTGCTTGTACCTTTCCTTTTTTTTTTTTTTGTCAACACAAATCCAAGCTCCTCCTCTAGCCTCTTCAAGCCTATTCAAGTACTCCCCGCCCCCTTCCCTCGCTCCCCTTCATAACAAACCCTTACACTTTGCCTGACTAGCAAACAATTTGAAACATTGCCTAAATTCTCATGTATTGAATTCCATGTCAGTCCTTCTCATAACTCAACAAGGGCGTAGCACTTAATCCAACTTTGATCTGAAATGGTACTTGGTGTGAAAAGTCTGCGTCCCCCCCCTGCCATTGGGTGATCATATTGCAAGGTTCAGGGTCACTCAATTCCTGGCCTCTTTCAGGGGCTGCATTCCTGCGTGTGGCTAATTTAAAGCACAGCTGTTGCCCTTGTTTTCACTGTCAGACCACGGGACAGCTTTTTCAACTCAAATGCACTTACTTTTTTTTTGCTGTGTTTCTTTATCCCAATTCTTTTGGACACACTTTGGATATGGAAAAGGCTAGTTTTATTTCATATCATCATGATTATCTATTCATTAAAAAAATAAAAAATCTCAACATGTGTTTCATGAAACATGTGCACAGTTATATTGGAGGAGGAACCTCTACTTTTGGAGGTAATTTATGAAGATTAACCGCAATGTTACGCGGCTCCCCAGAGGCGTAGAAGGACCAGGGAGGGCTTGTTTGAAAGCTTAAAATGTCTAGTTTCTAAATCACTTTCCTAAGTTATGTACACAAATCAGCGATGTTGTAGATGGCAGGAGCATGGGGTTAAAAAATGTTTAAAGCGCAAATTCGCTCCCGCTCCACGGATGGGCCGCCTGGGTCGTCTATGCCCAGGCCCTGTTGGGAATACCACTAGGTAACACTGTTTGACAACTATTCAATTCAGTCACCTTGAGTCTCTCTCTCTAAAACAAAAAAATCAGGTTAGAAATCTAGGAGTAATCATGGACTCAGACCGGAACTTAAACAGCCACATCTAAGCAATAACATCATCAGCTTTTTACCATCTGAAAAACATGGCTAAGATCAGAGGAATAGTGTCAACACCAGACTTAGAGAGACTCATCCATGCATTTGTCTCCAGCAGGTTAGACTACTGTAATGGCTGCTCACTGGCCTTTCTAAACGAGCTGTTAGAGCTGCAGAACATCCAGAACACTGCTGCTCGAGTCCTGACAAGAACCAGGAAATATGACCATATTAGTCCAGTGCTCCGGTTTCTGCACTGGTTTCCTGTCACTCAGAGAATAGAATTTAAAACAGCTCTGCTTGTGTACAAGTCTTTCCATGGTTTAGCACCAAAGTCCATCTCTGACATGTTAGAGCCGTATGAACCATCTCGGGCCCTGAGAACTTCAGGGAGGGGTCTCCTGGTGGTTCCCAGAGTCAATAATAAACACGGTGAGGCTGCGTTTCAGTTTCATGCAGCTAAAATCTGGAACAGTCTTCATGAGGATGTGAGACAAGCCTCAACTCTGACAATGTTCAAATCCAGGCTGAAAACAGCTCTTTTACCCGAGCATATGAAAACTGAAAGTATTTTATCTGCACTCTTGCCTTTTACTGTAATTAAAACTTTATGTTGATCTTTTATTGATTGATTTGATCTGTTTTCTTGTAATTGTATGCAACTGTGAAGCACTTTGAATTGCCTTGTGTATGAATTGTGCTCTACAAATAAACTTGCCTTGCCTTGCCTATTGTTAGCATGCACCGTAAGCTGATCCTCCAGCTATAAGTTTAACACTGCAAAAGGAAATCTTGAAATAAGTGAAATGTTCTTGAAATAAGTACTTGTACTTGACTTTTACAAGCAGTTTTATTTCATGTAAAGTAAGATCTTTCATCCAGTTTTGAGTGCTGTGATTTCTTTCATCTTAATTCAAGTGGACAGATTTCTTAAAATTAGACACTCAAATGAAGGACAAAAGTACTTCTTTCAAGATTATCTTTTGCAGTGTACAGGTGTGGTCAGCCACTGCTCCTCACAGGTCACCCTTTGCAGCTTTGAAATACTGGTGCCGGGACAAGAGATCAACTAGTCCATTTTGTTTCAACCCTGCAACAAGTCGATTCAGTTCAGACTAAAGCTCCACCTCAGGCTCAGTTTGACAGGAAGAAGGGCCATTATTTTCAAACCCTTATGGGGAAAAGCTGCAGATGAATAAAACTAACATTGTGGACTTAAGATGAGTATGTTAGCATGTATTTAAAGTCAAAATGTATTCAAATTTCTTCATGACTAGCATTTGCACATTCCAGCGACATTCCCCGCACGCCCAAACTTTTTTTTTTTTTTTTTTTACTTCTTCTGTTGAACAAATCCAATGAAAATCGTCTTGACTGTAATAGAGGCGGCTACAATACCTGGGGAGATCATTAGGCCTTGGCACTGCAGTCTGCTCAAGGTTCTTCAAGCGTCTTCCTCTCTTTTCTCTTGGTTTATCGTCTTTGATGTTGCACCAAGCAGACAGGTTAAAGCTGCCAATAACTATCCTCTGAAAAAAAAGAATCAAGATAGGACGCGCTACCTCCGCCAGTAAAGTGTTCAAAAACGAGCGCACAACAAGCAAGAGCTGCTTTTTTTTTTTTTTCTGTTCTGTCTCTCGATTCCTGTATGGGCAAATTGTAATTATTCCCTTAAACAGCATAACAGCCTTTTCAACAATCGCAATCGCACCGGTAATTAGGCGTCTGACAATAAAGCCAAACATCGCTGTTGCGTTACCTTGACGACGGCGCTTGCACGTTCGGCATCTCCTTTTCAGTTAAAAGTTATGAATATAATCAAAAGTAATGGGCAATTGAGCAAATACGTAATAAAAGCAGCAGGTTAGGGCTTTTGTGCAAATGGCAGATGGCAAATTTGATGAATGAAAGATTCCACACAAAAGGCAATCACAGGTAGGAGTTAAGTGAGTACACTGGTAAAAAAAAAATACAACAGTCAAATTGACACAGTCGCACGTGTAAATTCACGAACAGATTTTGATTTTGATGGCGAATGTTCCGTTGTTTTTTTCCCGGGAGCGTTGAGCCGCACATTTCTTTAGACGCCGCATTGCGAGGCGTGCGAGGACTGCGAGATGCAAAATAAGCCCCGCTTTCATCTGCGCGGTGTGATGTTTCAAAGATTGACTTGTGGCTACGACCAGAGACGCTTGACAGAGATCACAGGCGAAGCAAGAGGAGGTCTGACTCTGTGACTATGGCGTTCCGAGACATCAGACACTGATGTATATACGTCGCAATCTCGCCTCTGGTTCTATATTCATCCGCCGTCTCTGTCGCACTGTGCGACCTACGACCCGACGCGATCCCTCTTCCCGGACGGGCGAAATTGTTCAGAGGACACCCGGGTGAAGTTGAGAGTTCGGTCCTTGAAGGTGATGTTGTGCGTGGCGTCCTCACAAGAATAACAAAACCATTAGTCTGTCAGAGGGCTTTCACAGACTCACAAGTTGCTGCCCGCAGTCTGTGGCGATGAGCAACGCTGCCTTTCAGAGTCAGCCTCTTCTTGCACAACACATTCTAACAAGGGGGAAGTGTCTTGTTCGCAGCATTGTGGGGTCAGAGTCGGCACCGCCAATCCCAGTGTCCGCAAAACCGGCAAAACAGGTGACATGATTGACCGACTTCGCCGGGCTCCTTTTTACAGCTTTTCGTGCCATTATCGAGAGCATCGTAAAACCAACCGTGTCATCATGAAGGTTTTTGAGTTCAATAGGAAGTTGCCGCCAGTACTAACTTCCTTTAACCCCTTAAAGACGGGCTAGGGTTAAGGTTAGTTAACCCTAATCAGGATATAATTTGGGTTAAGAACGGCAAATGTAACGTAAGTTGTGTTTCGCTCACACAGATCTCACACATATTTTTAGAAACTAGAAGGTCTTGGCTTTCAAATTAGGTATCACACTGGCATATAGACTGCAAGCTCTCCAGTCAGTACGCTTTGAGACTTGGATGTAAATAATTGTTAACCCTAACCCTAATCCTTAACCCTAACCCTAGGGTGGCAGTTAAGCGGTTAATGGGCCTTTAATCAACTTACAGCAGTTTATTAAGTAAAGAAGAGGAAACAAAAGAACAGGATGCAGCGGTGAAGGTCACGCCATTTAAAACTCCCCCACAATGAAATACGGCGCGCACAAGTGTTCGACCTGGGCTTGAGCAAACGACAGAAGCGAAATTCCTGATTGAAATACCAGCAGTCATGTGCCCCAACAGTTGGGAACGTCACAATCCCATAGAGTAACCTTGAGCTACATCTCAATAGATAAGCACAGGGCAACACGACTGATCCCATGTCACTGGAGATTTGACACGCTATAGGCTATGAAGCCGATTACTTTGAGTAGACTAGACTTGGGATTTCAAACAGACACATTTTAAATGGAAACTAGCTAAATAATATCTAAACCATGAATTTGTAAAGACATAAGACATTTGAATTATTGACTATCACTGCTCAGCTGCAAGTTGAAATTAACTTGAATCATGGATCCGCTCATGAAAGCATGTATAAAGAAAATTCCTTACCAGATGACAAGGTAACTGTAAATCCTTCACGCCAATAAGAAATGTAAAGCCGTGAGATCTTTTTACATTTTGCCATGTAAAGTGGCATAGGAGTCTGGGCTGTGGGTCAAAGCACGCTCTCTCTGTAAACAGGGTTTCTCTTGTAATTGATTGGGTTGAGGCCAAGAGAATCCGTTGGCCGGCCAGCTCGAGCGGTGCAGCCGGGTCACAAAAATAAATAAATCACCAATAAAAAGGCGAAGGGTCAATCCGCTCGGTGCTGACCACATGTGACTTACCCGCGGCTCGACTTAATAGAAAGCTAAGCACTGCGAGTCAATAAAGCAGAGGATCCGTTTTAAAATAATGTGGGTGGCCTTTTTAAAAGTCCATCCTCGTGAACCGCGAATCAATGTGTAACCTCTTAAGCAAAACACCACTGATTTGGTGTTTTTTTAATTTTTTAATTTTTATTAGGATATGTGAAATAATCCAGTTGTATCAAAAATTATGTCCGGATTGAAAAGCAAAGTACTGCAAGTCAACATTAAAGGCTGCTATTTTGTAAAGGGAAGATAGTACATAAACTGACGGTTGCAGTAGATCGTGGACATTGGATCTAAAAACAACAGCTCTCGAAAAGCTCTCCTGACAGCTCACAATTGATTTTTATTCGTCCTAGATTTTTCAATCGGCTCGCGTTTGCGTCTCCGAATGATAGAACACAACTTGCCCGCGTTTACATGTCCTTGTTTTAGTCTTTGTTTCTGCTTTCACAAACTTCGACGACCAAATGGCAGAAAAAAAGAAGAAAAAAAAACAGTAAAGAATTTTCGGCCCAATGTTTTGTCTGCTAAAATGTTTTTTTAATTTAACTTCTTCTCCCTCATTAGAAGAGCGCCAGGTTGATAAATATATGTGGCTTAGCTTGACACAAGAGTAATTTACAGGCGGATATTAATAGATTCATCATCCCGGCTTAAGCGCATCAATTATGAGGGGATCGCAACCTGTGAAAAGTAAAATAAAAAAGCCCCATTGAAATGCTGATGAGAAAAATAATTACGGCGAGTATGACAGCGGAAAAACAAACACATTAACAATAGGCAATAAATCGAGACGAATGAATTGGAATAAAGAGTGAATAAATATGTTTATTTATGGAGACAAGAGGGGCTTCCTCTTCGGTCCGAGGTTTCCGGTCGGACCGATTTCAGGGACGGACAAAGCTAGACCAACGCGGAAAAAAAAAAGTTTTTAAGAATATCAAAATATTCGTTAAGAATATTAAGAACATTCAGGCCTGCTGAGAGGGAGCAAAATGCCTAAACCGCCGAAAATAGAGGCGAAGCAACAGGCAGATTCGGCGGTGGAAGAGGAATACGTAAGCCTCAGTCGAGTCACGGAGCTCATGGAGCAGCAGAGGGTCATGTTCAGGGAATTAATTCAACAACAACAGGAGAACTTCAAAGGATTTATTAAACTCATAATGGAATCAACAAACACCCGCATGGATTTACAGACTAAGGACATTCAAGAACTAAAAACAAGCCTGCAGTTCACGCAAGGTGAGGTGGACACTTTAAAAGAACATAATCTGAAACTCACGGAGCGCACAAACACTTTACAAACGGACTTTTACAAAGTATGTGACAATTTACACATCATCACGGACAAACTGGAGTATCTGGAGGGACAGAGCCGCAGAAACAACCTGGTATTTGAGGGAGTGTTGGAGTCGCCTGGGGAGACCTGGGCCGACGCCGAGGTAAAAGTTAAGGAGATACTGAAGGAGAAGCTACAGCTAAATCACGCGGTGGAGGTGGAGAGGGCTCACCGCGTAGGGAAACACGACGGCGGGAGAGACTGGCCGAGACCCATCATCGCCAGACTACTGAGGTGGAAGGATCGCGAGGAAATCTTGCAGCGCGCCAAACGACTTAAAGGAACAAAAATCTTCATAAACGAGGACTACACCGAATCAATAAAAAGAAAACGCAAAGAACTGATGCCGGAGCTGAGAGCTGCACGAGAAAGGGGGGAGATCGCCTTCTTGAGATATGACAAACTCATTATACGTCCACGCAGCAGTACACCACATCCAGTATAAACACCGGGAAAAGCGTATGGATTTTGGTATGTAAAAGCACATAATTTCACATGTCCAGTAATACATATAGTTCTATAGGAAGCACCGACTTGGACTTTTCAATAAGGAGAATTGCTGAAGCAAACACTCAGGATATTACATTCTCACAATACGACCTACAGAACACTGAGCTCGACATCGACCCGGAAAATAACTTTTTTACTAGAGCTACCAATGACTGTCAATACTACACAGAGGATCTGTACAATAGTAAACTTAAGAACATTAAGGCATTCACTGTAATCCACTTCAATAGTCGAAGCCTCTATGCAAACTTTGACCACATCAAAAGCTTCTTAAAACAGTTTTCCACACCATTCAGTGTCATCCTAATCACAGAAACATGGATTAATAATGACAGAGAATTTGAGTTTTCTATTGATGGTTATGAATTTATAAGTATGAACAGAAAGAACAAGCATGGAGGGGGCGTAGCTATGTTTATAGACTCCAACTATAGTTACAAAGTAATGGAAAATAAGACAATGGTGGTGGATGATACACTTGAATGCCTTACTGTTGAAATTACAAGGCAAAAAAAGAAAAATATTATTGTGAGTTGTATTTATAGAACACCTGGCTCTGATGTAGATGTTTTTTCTAACTGGATGGAGGAGCACTTTTCAGGATTAAATCATAAAGTCATGTTTGTGGGGGGAGACCTCAACATCGATCTGTTAAACCCATATAAACATAAAAAGACGGACGAATTTATAAATACTTTATTCAGTATAGGTCTGTTTCCTCTAATCACTAAACCAAGTAGAATAACAACTCATAGTGCCACCTTGATTGATAACATTTTCTCAAATGAAATTGAAAGTGATACAGTCAGCGGGTTAATTATAAATGATATTAGTGATCACCTTCCAGTTTTCGTTATGTATAAAAATGGATATGTAAAAGATGAAGAGGAAAACAAGTATTGGTTTAGAAGGGTAAAAACAGAGAAAACTATTGATGCATTTAAAAAGGAGCTTTTAGCTCAAGACTGGAGTATTGTGTACAGAGAGAATGACACGAATATGGCTTATGATGAGTTTACGCGAGTATTTCAAAAGGTATACGACAAAAACTGCCCAATGAAGAAATACAGTAAAAACAGAAAGTGTAAAGAAACACCATGGACGTCTAAAGGTTTACTAAATGCTTGCAAGAAAAAAAAAAATCTTTACAAAAACTTTATAAGTAACCGAACAAAAGAAGCTGAGGATAAATATAAGAAATATAAAAATAAACTGACAGGTATCATTAGAAAATGTAAACAGGATTATTATAATAAGTTGTTGGATACTAATAAGAATAATATTAAAGGTTTATGGAACATCTTAAATAGTATAATTAGAAATAAACCAAGAACGATTAATTATCCAAAATATTTCAAAGATGAGGATAACACTTTAAACAATATGAATGAAGTAGTCGAAACATTTAATAAATTCTTTGTAGATGTTGGACCGAACCTTGCTGCAAAAATTGTAAACGTTGAGAACTATAATTGTGATCTGATAGAAGCAAATCCTATGTCCCTGTTCCTCAAACCTGTGGAGGAAAAGGAGATACTGGACATTGTTAAAGGGTGTAAAAATAAAACTTCGACCGATTACCATGACATGGACATGAAAACTTTAAAAACTGTTATTGAAAGTATCTCTAAGCCGTTAACTTACATCTGTAACTTATCGTTGCAAACTGGACAATTTCCTGATAGTATGAAAGTAGCAAAAGTGATTCCTCTGTTCAAAGCAGGAGATAAACATCTCTTTACAAACTATAGGCCTGTTTCCCTTTTACCGCAATTCTCTAAAATCTTAGAAAAGGTTTTTAACTCTAGACTCGACAGCTTTATTGAAAAGTGTAATTTACTCTCGGACAATCAGTTTGGGTTTAGGAACAATCACTCAACCTCACACGCGCTCTTTGATATAACTGAAGAAATAACTAATGCTGTAGATAACAAGAAATGTGCAATAGGGTTATTTATTGACCTGAGTAAAGCGTTTGATACAATAAACTATGATATATTAATTAATAAACTAGAACTTTATGGAATTAGGGGGGTAGCTCTACAGTGGGTTACCAGTTACTTAAAAAATAGAAAACAATGTGTGAAAATCGGTGATTATCAGTCGAGTTGTCGACAAATTGTCTGTGGTTTACCTCAAGGTTCTATTCTGGGCCCAAAATTGTTTAATATGTATATTAACGACATTTGTAAAACGTCTGAAATACTTAAATTTATCTTGTTTGCTGACGATACAAATATTTTTGCATCAGGAGACGACTTACAGCAGCTGTGTCGGATTGTTAACTTGGAACTCAAAAGTGTCAACAAGTGGTTCAAACAAAATAAATTATCTTTAAATCTGAGTAAAAGCAAAATGATGATATTTGGCAACTGTAACTCCAATGCTCAGGAAGCAATTCAGATAGAAGGTGTTGTTATCGAGCGAGTGCATGAAATCAAATTCCTTGGTGTGATTATTGATGACAGAATTACTTGGAAATCTCATATTAAATATATATCTACGAAAATTTCTAGAAGCATTTCAGTAATTGCAAAAGCAAAGCACATTTTAAACATCAAAGCTCTACATACCTTATACTGTTCTCTGATTTTGCCCTACTTATATTATTGTACTGTGGTTTGGGGTAGTACTTACAAAAACACAGTTAAACCAATAATATTGTTGCAAAAAAGAGCTATCCGAGTAATTCATAAAGTTGGGTTTTTGGACCACACAAACTCATTATTTTTAAAATCAAAGATCATGAAGTTTTGTGACATTGTTGAGTTCCAAACTGTTCAAATGTTATTCAAAGCAAGGTATAAATTGTTACCAAACCAATTACAAAGAAGGTTCCAAGAACGTACTGGTCGTTATGAATTACGTGATGAATTAAACTTTAGGATTCAGAAACATAGCACAACTTTGAAAAGTTTTAGTCCAACAGTTAATGGTGTTCAATTGTGGAATAAACTGGAGATGGATTTGAAACGATGTCCAAACATCAACCTGTTCAAATTTAAATACAAACAAAAGACTTTTGAAATATACAGACAAGAAGAAATGTGTTGCCACTAGGGGGAGCAGTAGGATGGATTATGTGTATTGTTCTTCTATAATCTGGAAGAGTGTTGCTGCTTGGAACGGTTGTCATTCTATTGCTCAAATTCACAAATGGAGAATTAGGGTTGGCAGGTTATGGATCTGTTGAGAGGAATCCTCCCAACGGGCTCTAAACCTTGTCTTTTAATGCACCACTCAGCATAGGAACATATTCTACAAAATCAGCTGTTAGGGCAGCCATGTGGGGGTTTGTTGATTGGGAGTTACTGCCCTCTTCATCTGGCCCGCTCTACACTTTGGCTTTTTAATGCACCACACTATGCAGGGCTTGCAGCATACTTCACATATAACTCAATTAAATAAATATATAATAATAATGATTATGGAAATTACACCCAAATTAAAATTATACTGAGAATGGTAATGACAACTGGAAAGTATCAAGATCTCAGATTATAATATCTATTAATGTACCTTCATAACATAAAAGTAACTCTCGGTTATCAAGGGTAAAAATCTGGAAGAAATATATTAAGGATCACATTTTTTTTTTTTTTTGACTGCTTTGTTCTAGACATCGTACATGAAACGGGATTGTTGTTGTAGCTGTGCGTTGCTTCAATTAATTGTATAAACAGTTCATATATTATTATTCTTTTTGGTAAGTTTGTAAGTTGGTCTGTATGAATGTAGCTGCTTGAAATGTTCTTTTTTTATTTATTTTATTGCACTTGGGGGTGGGCAATCATAAGCTTTTGCTTCAGCCCACTCCTTTTGAGCACTATGTGTACTGCTCAAATAAACAAATAAACAAACAATGTTTCGTAAGCACTCGTGTTCTCAATTATATCACTGGACACACGGGAAAGTTAGTTAAGTTTGTATTGAGAATGATTGCTATAATCAAAGGAATGGACGGCCACTAAATCAAGTATTTTGGGGGGAAATGGTGGCAATAATAAGGAAACAAATTATAAAAAATACTACGCTGACAGAAAAGACAAAGGGAGAGGGGGATATTGTACGTAGGGCTGGGCGATATGGACCAAAAGTCATATCCCGATATATTTAGGTTGAATATCGATATACGATATATATCCCGATATTTTTTCCACAAAGTGAGAGCTGTGAAATAAAATGTTAAGTCAAAGTCACTGCCAAATAGGAGTGTTTCAATATTTAATATTGCAATTTTTATTTTATTTATTTATTTTCTTCTACCCCATTTGCTGTTAATAACTTTATGTTGCATATAACTAAACTAAAGCCTAAACTGAGACAATGAAATATGACTTATTAAAGTATTACTTTTTAGTCCTTAATAATCATGAAATATAATAAATAAATAGCCCAAATAATTTCTTGATATTTGCTCTTGATTTAACTGTGTTTTAGTCAGTGCTTTTGAGATAAGTTCTTATCTTTATCCAAAGCATTCCCAAACATAAGCCTCCTAAACTGAGCCACAAACGACTCTTTACTCTTTACAAGCAGCACAGGCTCACCATCTCTGCTCATCATCAGAGCTCAGCGAGGGACTGGAGTGATTAGCGTTGCGGCTAACGCAATGCTAACGGGGAAAAAGCGATAGTCCTTCGCGGTGGCAGCATTACCAACGCTGATATTTTCACAGTACATCCACGATCTACCGCAAACCTTAATTAGACTGAGAAGTAAACAAAAGCACATGGCGCAGCGCACGGCGCCGCCATATCTCGCCGCTACATTCACATCTGTCCAAACCATCTCCAAATGATTGAGCCACTGGTTTTTGTTTTAGCAACCAAGGGGCTCTCCTCCGCACGCTTCACAGACATTGTTGCTTTCTTCATGTTTGTTGAAGAGTGCCGGCTGCCCCCCCCCCCTCTCCCCCTCTCGGCCTCTCTCCCCCTCTCGCCCTCTCTCCCCTCGACGAGGGGCGGGGCCGGGGCGCTGGGAGCAGTGCAGAGCTCCGTTCAGCGGGTTGCCTGAAGCAAGTATTACAGCGCAAATTTGGACTATATCGATATATACGATATGGTCTGATTCCATATCTCTTTTTAAAATATATCGATATATCGTAAATATCGATATATCGCCCAGCCCTAATTGTACGTCCAATTTTTTCACTCAAACTTGCCTGTAAATAACGCTAAAATGGCGCTAGCCCACAGTTAGCTTTGCCCGTTAGCCTGTTAGCTTCTTCTCCGTGATTCTATTAGTGTGTATTGCGCCGTCGACCCGGAGGAAGGGAAGTTGAAATTGTGGTTTTCTGGCCAGAGACACCAGGGGGAGATGAAAGACCCCCCATTCATCCCATTAACCCCCAGAGGGACTATGAAAAGGATTTAGTATGGTAAACAAGTTACTTAGTACTCCTTTAATGCTGTGCCTGGACCAAAAGTATCAGAACTTGGATCAAAATATATACTTTTTTTTTTTTCGCTTAACGTTACCCAGCCATAGTTAAATCTATTTTAACTAAAGATGTGGGTGCCAACAATAAGTGAATTCTGACCAATATTGACTATGAGCAGTCATTGAGTATTGCCAAAATGTTTCTGTCATTGTGTATTTCGTCATCTGGTTTTAATTATTATTAATAATTAATTATTTAATTATTTGGCTGACTTTTAAATTATACTTGTCATTATGTCTTTGCAGGGTTTGCATTGTTTTGGCCACTCAACCGAACTTTATGAAATGATACTATCTCCAGTAAGTATCTTAAATTTATCGTCACAGCCTTATATTTTATCACAGAGAAGCAGCAGACTGCGTCCAACTATCTCTCCCCATCACCATTCATGGCTTTAACAATCCGATTAGAGCAGTCAGCGGAAAGTCCATAGTTCTTAATTTATTTCACCCATCGCGCCGTTTAAAGACCTCACGATCACTGCTCACACTTGTAGTGAACTCGCCGCCCGCTCCGCCGCAACACGGCCATTTACATTTCAAAAGCGTGTCTCCATGGACCGTGTTTAACCCCGGGACCTTAAAAAAAAAAGCAGGCTAGCAAATCCATCTATCGCCTCGCTTCTCCCGTCCGTGCGAAAAAAATGTGTGTCGGGGTGGGATTTTAACTGCATTCCTGGCAGTAAATGCAGAAACCACAGCAGCACCTGAGTAAATTTGGCGGAGTCGACTACTGCCAGACGAGCGGAGCTGCTTGGAGGATTAGGTTTGTTTGGAGAAAAAAACCCACAAAAAAAGGTCCATGAGGAAACATCTGTGCCAAGAAGACTGACCCCCTAAACATGTAGAGCAACGGCCCCAGTGGTACAATGCGGTACTTAGAGGCCCCATGTGGTGTGGGGGAAAGACTGTATTCACACAGGGAGTTGAAGTGGCTGGCCTTGGGACCTTGGGGAATAATTCGCAGGGGTTAGGGCAGTCTGAAGTGTGGAGAAAATAAGGGACTAACAAGCCGCACAGTGGAAAACTCCCATTGATATATAGTGTAGTCAGAGGCTAAATCTCTTCTAGGATACTGAAGAGAGTTGACGACTTTTTCGTCTTTAGTCTGTTATAGTGACCATTTAAAGCAGAACTAAGTAACTCATAGCCTATTAGCTGCTTCTTCGTGATTTGTACTTGAGTTGCAAAAAAAGGGCAGTCACTCCAATTGCCTTAAATTAGTATCCTATGAAATAATGCACAAAAATGCCACATAAGCTTGATTGAGTCCGATTTACAGATCTTTTTTCTCATTGTTCCCAAATGAGGCCTTACACTGTTGCTCTCCAGTCCAGAAACCTTTAGATGTGGGTATGCGCTCGGGTCAGGCGGGGGGTAAGAGGTTAAAGTATCATCTTAAAGTATCATCTTTGCGAGGGTGTACTCCACTTAAGCCTATACATGCGTTTCCAATTACATCACGCATAGTTCTGGCGGCCATTTTGAATAACGATGTAGACTTATGCAGAACTACAACATGTAAAAATATCTCTACTCAGGATGAAAATGAAAGACAACTGATTGACAGTGGCATTTGTATGTACTCATAATGTTCAAGAAGATAACAGTTAAAACACGGCCCCAGAGAGCGCACGCTGCACGTTTATGTGATATAAGCAAATGTGGCACAGACGTAGCAGCTCTGTCTGTCGCGCTACAGCAGGATTTAATAAAGATCTGCTTCAGTCCTCAGACTAAATTAACACATCAAAGAGGAAAAACAGAAAATCTTTCTCTGGGATTTTTACAGTGTGTCATGTCAACAGACTCTCAGTTTGAGTCATTGTTTAAGCTGTTCAAGACATTAGCATGCTATCAGTTAGCAACTGTCAACCGTTGATTCAATCAACTGCCAATGGCTACAACACGATAAACACATGTGTGGCTCACATCTATGAACACTGAGGAAATATTACAGTAACAGCTCAGCTCTGTCACATGTTGTAGCCAAGGCTAGACTAGGCTAGGCTTTCTCTTGGAGAGGTCAGAGCTGAGCTGTTGAAGCTAAATGCTAACTGGTAGCATGCTAACGCCTTGAGCAGCTTAAACACTGACTCACTGGTTTCTTCACATAAACGTGAGTCTCTGGGGCCGTGTTTTTACTGTTATCTTGAGCAATGATTACGAGTAAATAAAAATGCAACCGTCAATCAGTTGTCTTTCACTTATATCCTGAGTAGAGATATTGTTACATGTTGTAGTGCTGCATAATTCTACTTTGGTATTCAAAATGGCCACCATAACAACAAAAGTCACATAACTGAAAGGCATATAGTTATCAGAAGTTTTGTCGCTCTCTGTTGTGTTTATTTGGGAAAAAGTAGCTCATGGGGGGGGAAATGGTTTGACACGCCCATCGTACATGAACAACTGGAAAATTAACAGGTGATAAAAAGTAGTAGCAAGTAATGTTTAAGCTTTTATATGCCAAATCCATGAGTGTTTTAGGCATAACATTTAGTATCTACATGACATTTTTCAAGATTTTACCTCCCTGCATTTATGTCTAAATGTCCTTGCTTGCTTTTATATGAAATCAACTCAAATATGTACATCTTATTCAAGCATTGCAAGAAGGTCACCTAATTGGTAGTAAAATACAGGAACATCATGAATAGTTGAGGTCACGCAACAAAATCATCCAAATCCAAGTATGGAAGTATTTTGATGAAGGCACCTATGAAGAAACGCAGCTCTCATCTGGGGCCCGAAGTTTGCATCTCTTCCATTGTAAATACCTTCCTGGCTCAGATTGCCCATCGCTTAATGCTCTATATTACTGATGCGCACCTAGCAAACAACATGGCCTCTCTACCGCCTCCACATGTTTTTTGCTTGGACTTGTCAGAACTAAGTGTGCAGGCTGTTTAATATCGCTGCATCAATACCCCAACCTCAATTCCCACTGCTTATTTTGAGGCTTAAGAAAACATGCCATACCTCTTTGCATGTCATTGGCCCTGTTTCGCCACCGCTTGGTTTTCTAAAGTATATTCTTGAAAAGCTGGGATTGGAGATTGCGGAGACATATTTGCTTTGGCTGTATTGAGAAAGCCTTAGCCGTAGAGAGAGAGAGCATATACCCATGAGATGCACGCGGCTTCTCTCGGGCAGATGCATTGACGTATCATTTTTTTTCGATTCAGCGCACATGTACAGTATGCACACCACTCTAATTTCACCGATGACTTCCTCACAATCAATACAAGGCATGCACGTTCAATGGAGGCACATGCTGAGCTGTACAAGCTGTCCGTTCAAGCAGAAAGAGAAGGAACACCAATATGGAGGTCATATGTAAATATGACAAAAAGCAAAAGGTACAAATGGTGCCTATTCTTTTCATTAGGAAGTAAAAGTTATAAACTTATAGGGTAAGTTGGAGTAGTTCTTGTTTGTTTAACCACTTTAAAATCTTTATTTCTAGATTCTAGTACCAGGTCACAACCAGATTGCCTCCTTCTGGGGAACCTGACTACTAGAAGCTTGGGTCTGTGTTTCCACTATAACGTGAACAAAGTGGGATTCTCTGGCAAACAACAGCCCATCGGAGTCAACCACGAGGCTAAGCTTTTCTGCTTTGAATGCCCCTCGGTTGACAGGATGTGTGACACATGTGTTAGTATTCATACTGGGCTTACGATCGTAAATATATAACACTCACGCTGAACACCATTTGAAGATGACAATCCCAAAACTAGAGGTCACACGAGTTATAGGGACCGAGCGAATTTGAACAACTTGCCGCAAAAAAGACGCACTGATTGACGATGCAAAAAGAGAATTAAGAAGTCCCTGAATGCATATCCTCGAAATAACTTGGCATGTGAACTTTTCATCTCCCCTCTTCGTGCCACCCCTCTCCCCGGGGCTCTTTCCAGTAAAGTCTCAGAGACGACAAGCGTAGAGACAGCAGCCGACAGCGGAGACAACTTTCATAAACTAGCAAGAATTAGCGTGTCGACTTGCTCTATGCCTCGGCGGATAAAAGTGCCTTATAACTTGACTTGTAAAATGTCACCCCGTTCCAAAAAGGGATTAAAGCGTATGCCAACCTTTTTTTTTTCCTTTTTTTTTTTCTCAAAGGGGAATAAGTATTGGCAGCAGCAGTGTTTTAAGGATTGGTAGAGATAGGGACTATAACTGCGGGCGGCTTGTATTGGTTGAAACTGGCACAGCTATCCGCTACTTGACGTCTCGAGGTGCAGAGAGAGGGGCATTATGAATTCATAGGCTGCAGGGGAACTAAATGAGTTCCCGTCACCTGGAATTTACGCCAGGCAGAAATCACTTATTCTCGACGTATTATTATTTTTCTTCCACAGCACTGCCGCCATTGGGTGCCATTTTATTTTACCCGGCGCCCCCGCGACCCCATCCAATGTAATCTTGTCTAGCGGGGTACAATTTCCTTGGCAACTTTGTCACACATTTCAATGTTCTCACGGGCAGAGGTTATTCAAAATGCTGTTTCTGTTATAGGTGCCCTTTTTCCCAAGGAGGTTACCGTAAGTGACTTGTAAGATGTGCTACAAAATTCAGCCTCTTTCTGGAAGCACAAATGCAAAACGTCTGGGATATTAGCCATGTAAATTTCAAAAAGCTGGACATACTTTAAAAAAAAGTATTAGCAATTATGGCGGCTTAAAAATTGCCTCGGAGGTTCCAGGTCCAATTTGGACTAGGTGAGACCTTTTTATGTCGCTGTGTCTGCATGGGTTTCCTCCGGGTGCTCTAGTTCCCTCTCAACGACCTAAAAGATGACAATTTGGCTGATTAGAGATTAGAGATGCACTGATTCATCTTTTATGCTACTCATACCAATACCGATATTGGGGTTTGAGTATCTGCCGATATCTGATATTTTCCAATACCAAGAGACTTCCTTAATAAAAGTGTATTTCTCTGAGTCACTCTTTTTTCCATTTTAAGATCAATAAACCCCTCCTGAAACCGCCACTGTAATGTGGTGGAGGGGTTTGAGCGCCCGAATGATCCTGGGTGCTCTGTTGCCGGGGGCTTCGTGCCGCTGGTAGGGTCTCCCATGGCAAACAGGTCCTTGGTGACGGGTCAGACAAAGAGCGGTTCAGAAGCCCCTTATGAGAGACCAACAGGCCCTGTTAGAACCATGAGGCTGTCCTTCTGTGGACCCACCACCTGCAGGAGGAGCCATAGGGGCTGGTGCAATGTGATTGGACAAGTGGAAGAAGATGGATGGATTTCAATTTTTTTTGCTTTTTTGTTGAGTTTTTTGTAATTTTTTTATTTTGTTTTTGTCCTTTTTTGGTTGGGTTTTTGTGGCTTTTCGTCACTTTCATCGGTTCTTTTTGTTGCAATTGTGTCCCTTTTTTCAAGAAGCATTTATATTTGGGTGACGCCAAACTGGAGAAAATGTGCTCGGTTCAGGTGGATGTTAAGAGGTTAAAGTGTACCTTCGCTGCATAGTAAATAACAGGCTTACAGTAAATCGGCCGTGGAAATGTGCCATCTTTGCTGCTGGAGTGAACACACAATGCAGTGCTGTCCTCTCAAGGGACCCCGCTGTTCCATTTCACGACACTAACCTTGGCCCCTTGTGGCATCCCATCCCAACTGGGCATTAAGACAGAGCAGGGAGAGGGGGGCGAGGGCAATGGGACATTGGGAGGGGAGGGTGTGGAGGGTGGGGGGGGGGGGATACTGGGGGAGATTATGGCGCCTCTATGGGACCTCCAGCAGACGGCTTTCATCCTCAGCAGCCTATTCCTGTCACAACAGCTGGGGCATTATAATGTGTGTGATCTAGCCCAGCCGTATCACAATGGGCTTCTCATTTTACTCCAAGTGTGTGTGACTTCTTTCAAAGGCGAGGGATTCCAGACTCAAATGTGTCATCCTGCAAAAACCCCACAACTCATGTTCTCATATTTTAATCCAATTAGGCATTCCTCTGGTCCAACGTCCATGTCACTGAATTCCCTCAATAGCGTCTTTCCCATAATTGACGGTGGTTGTCGGTAACTATTCGATTTGTGAGGCTTTTTGTTACTGTTAAACTTTTGTTGTTTTAATCAACTTCACTTTAAAGCCATTTTATGTAACATTTCACCTTATAAATAGGATGAAATACACGCCTAAATTCAGTTGATTTGTTTATCGAATTCAAAAGAGCTATCAATCATGACTCCAAGATTTTTTTGCATGGGAGCTGAAGGGAACACCAAGGTCAAAGGTCTGGTCAGTACTGCCGAACTTAACAATTTCAGGTTTGCTCTCATTTAGGTTGAGGAAGTTTAGCTTCAGCCAGTCTTTCACTTCCTGGAAGCATCTCTGCAAAGACTGCATTGAACTGCTTTCTGACTTAAGAGGCATGTACATTTGGACGTCATCAGCAAAGCAATGAAAGGAGAGCCCAGTGGCAGCATATCCAGGGAGAACAAAGCTGGGCCTAGAACAGAGCCCTAGGGAACTCCACAGGTGAGAGTTGCTTTTGAAGATGAAAAAGGGCCAAAGCTCATGGAGAGGTGCCGTCCTGTGAGGTAGGACCGAAACAATTTTTTTCATGATCCACTGTATTAAAGGCTGCAGTGAGATCTAGAAGAACCAAAACAGCTGCCTGGCCAGAGTCTGCTATTAAAAGCAAATCATTTACATTTTTAAAAAGTGCAGTTCTGGCAGCGGGATGTCACCAGCTCATTTATTAGCTCCTCTAACAATTACTGTTGATAACCCATAGCAAAAATAAAAAAAATTGAGAATTTTATGACAGTTTAGCTGCTCGTCACAGAGCGACATACAACCTCAAAATAACTTGGAATTTTCCACAGTGTGTCTTTTAAGGGACTATACAGAGTTTACAAATGTTAATATTATGTATTTTCCTCCCCCTACATGTTCCAGCAATGTCCTAATGTGAAGAATGTGTTAATTCGGGTCCGAATTGCAGTTATGTACGAGCTTAATATAGAGACTGCAGTTACATGCAAGACCTGAGGTGGCAGTAGTGAGTATAAAAATGACCAACTTACATCTAGTACCTTTAATATCACAATCTCTCTCCTAAGTAGTCTATTGTAGTGCGATGCCAAATTCAATTTGAAATCTATTTTAATCTCTGTACGGTCATTATTTAGTCCCATGGTGTCAATTTGGTTTTGTGCTTGGTTCAATATTAATAAGATAAAATAAAAGCAACATTTCATTTATTCATTGTGTTTGCTTTTGACTTGCTTTAGTAAGGTCCCAGTAGGGAAAAGTCCATGTTATGCAACTTTGAGATTTAAATATTTCCTATGTGGTCTACAAAGAAAGTCACAGCTCTGTGCTATGAAACATGCAGGAAGTCCAAAATGATTAGATCCCCATGTTGAATTAGTGACTGAGGTGCTTTGAAAGAGAAAGCCCTCCGTGACTTGTCTCTATCCTCTCCTGCCCCGCTGTACGCTGCCGCCACACCCAGTCCACCCCAGACAGCCAGTCTACCCACACACCACGGTTAAGCTGCCTGACTAAATATGGAGATGAAATCGCATGGTTTAGCCTTCACCCCCATGTAAGGCCATACGGGCCGGGACCTCAAAACCCAAACCCTAAAACAGCCAGTAAAGCCAGCCACTTCCTTAATATGATTATAACCCAGAACAATGCCTGAGAGCGAGATGAAGCTATACTTAGCCGCCGACACATTTTGCAGCTCTCTGACTTATTCTCTGTCATTTATATTTTATGATAGCCCCAGTCACATCTTTCGAGAGCCGTGAACATTTGTCATATTTGGTCTGAAATTCAAACCTTGAACAAAAATACATCTTTCCGCATAGGGCTTTCTGGTCTTATCGGGGCATTATTGAGCTAATCGGCATATCTGCAGTGTCAGCATATGCATTGGGTTTCTTAAATCAGTTTACAGTGATGAATGGCTCTCATTTAGCCCCGCAGCTGGGCCCGTGCGCCGCGCTGTCCCTGCGTTTTTACTCGCCGGCATGTCGCCTGGTGGATTTGTGGAAAGCCGTAAGAGATTTGACGGAAATATGGGAATGAGGATCCGTGAGAGGTAAAAAAAAAGAAAAGAAAAAAGAAAGAGAACGTGTGGGCAGGGTAGGGTCGACAAAAAAAGTGGATTTTAAGAAGAGTTTCTGGAAAAGCCGTGTCAGAAAGCACCTGCAGTCTATAAAAATGCCTCGGGAGTAAGTGGCGGTAAAACAACAGGAGTAGTACTTAAGGTGGGGCTGGGTGTCCTGTGCAATTTCCTCGGAGATCCATCACAGAAAATGTATCTTATCACAATCGACTTTGAAGCCATGCAATGTGTGTAGCTGGAGGGCAGGTATAGTGAAGATGAGCGACTCGTGTGCGTGTAGTACTGTGCTGATCAGGCAAAACATTACGACCACTGACAGATGACATGAACAAAGACCTCTTCATCATGGCAACTCTTCATAATGGGCAGTAACTACATGTTATTTTAATCAAAGTTGAAGCGGGAAATATTAATAGAATCATCATCCTTGATCAGTCAGTGTCTATTAAAACGTGTTTGATTATTTTCAAACGATAAGACACCAAATGAAATTGAACACATTTCTCAAAACTGCCCTTTTGTCAAAATCTCTTCTCACTATTTGCCAGAGCACTGGGAATATAGTCTGGGAACCAGACACCACAGCGTCAATTCCATTTCCCACAGAGGTACATTATGCAAGCTAACAGGAAGTGGCGTCAACCAATCCGTGAAGGGCAAAGAGGGATAAATACCCTGTCGAGCGTCATACTGATATGCAAGCAAAACATTCAGTGGCTGAGCGAAGGCGCCCGAGCACCACTCAAGGCTACGACAGAGATAGTACGAGTGTACAGCTTGACCCACAAGGATAGTACGACTGCACAGCATGACCCAGTGTGATATATAGCGATTTAATTTTATCCTCTAACACCCAGGCTGCTGGGAACAGTCTTGCACTTTCCCGCACATACCGTATGTAATTTGCGAGAATGCATTGATTGATTTAGTGTTTTTCTATGCAGATTTTTAAAACGCTTTTGATTAGTGAGTGCTTTGTGAAATTGCCGTGCATTGTTTAAGGGAAACGTGTGCTGTATGTGTCAGAAGCAGTGTTTTATCAATTGAGGAAAAACGTGATGAATGCGCTCCTTTATCTAAATACTTCATTTATCTAAGCTTAGGACCTGCACGGTGAAGTGTAGCTTGTGACCTTTTTTTATTTTTTTTTTAATTTTGTTTAGACTTTGACGTCCTTCCAAATAGCTTTCCCTGCCAAATGACTACCTCATATCTCCCCCTCGTACAGTACATTTGATAAGGCGAGTGCTTCTGACACTCATGTGGTTTTATTGTATTACGTCTGTGCTGCTGTCAGCCGTTTGCCCGCGCTGTTTATCTGTCAATAATGAGGCGCGGAGCAGCGGCAATCAGCGCGTCTCTGATTGTGTTTGTGCGAAACACGAGAGCGTGCTGTCGGAGGCATCAGATTGAATCACATTAGGGATTTTTTTTTAGGGACGCCTTTGACATCTGGACCACTGTCAGCAGTCTTTGTGTCTCTAATTTGAGTAATGGGTTCCTTTCCGACATTCGGAAATAGCAGAGCTCACAGCCAGAAGGGCAAGCCAACGTACTTTTCAAAAGACGACAACTGTCATGTGGATCTCAGTGTAATGTGTACTGTTTATTCTTGTAATGTTGGTGTTTTTTTTTACTGTTTGGCAAAATGAACTGACTGTCACATGGATTTGAGGCACATATTCAGCCACATATTTTGTAAGAATTAGAAGTCGACCCACAACTCAATTATTCAGTTTTATAGTACTAGTCCAGTGATTCTCAAAGGGTTCAGTGCATCAAGGGACCTGCAGTTCCCCTAGACTTCCACAGCAGGACAAACTCTCTACACCCGGAATTTTAATATGCAATTCCATTTTCTCATGCGACTTCCTCATGAGGCCAAGCAACTGAGTGCATCTTCCGTTCATCTTCTTTACCAAATCAAACTAGCAGCCTCTCTGGGCTCACTCAGGCGACGCCTCTGTCCAACGAAGACAACGATAACGGCATTTTCGCGTTACAAGCTCCAGTAGGTTTCCATTCGGCCACGTGTTAAATCGCTCGCCTCATCGCGCCCGCTGCTGCGGTGGAGATTAAAGTCCACTCCCCGCCCCGTGTGTGTCTCCAACGCGAGTCGCTAATTGAAAGGTATCGCTTAATACTGCATGGTTCGGCACTCGAGGACCGGAATTATCTCATTGCACACTCCACCGTAGGACAAGACAACAGGGAATGGATCGAAAATGCATCCATGCCAATTTGAGACGTAAGCACATAAGCAAAGCAGAACACTGAATTTTAAAGTGGGTTTTCATGTACAGAATTTGGAGATTATTTCATTCGATCGACCCTCTACTCGTCTCTACTTCTGTTTCAAAAGGCCAGTGTCCACTGCTTCTGGAAGTGCTGATCAAGTCAATGACTATTTTTTTGTGGTTGTCTATTAGAAAGTCGGGCTATGATAATTACAAGTTCCGCAGACGGCAAATAGAAAAGCTGACCAAGTTGTACATGACGCAGAAAGTGGTCGGTCGCGGAGCACGAAAACTTTGCGGCCGTCCCATCTTCAAACGGGCCACAGCGGCTGGACTCTCGGGAAGCGTCAGCGATTTGGGTCGAGACACACGAACCACATGAGAGCCCGGGTAATCCAGGGTCGAGTGTGATGACTATTGCAGTGTCCAGGAGAAAAAGCTTCAAACGCCATTATACAATTTCATAGACTTGGATGTTCATATTTGGGAAGAGGATTTGAGTGTACTACAAGTTCAGTTCTCTCCTTATGTGGTAAATGGTGGTAATTTTCAATGTATATTAATATATTTTCAGTATACAACTTTTGGTACTATATGTTCTAATGTCAAACTAAATGAACTAAAAACAGGTAAAAAAAATATTTCTTCAGCTGTCTCATTGCATCATCCAGTCACTCCTATACCGAGTGGTGGTCGGCTACAGCTATAAAAGGTATGCAGATGTTGTCAAAGCAGAGAGAGGAAATGTGTTATCTTTTCTTTGGAGCTCAATCCTGAATGTTGAGAATGAAAACGATGTAAGTGCATAACCCTATAGTTCCCTGGGCCTGAATAGAACAGAAAAGTAGCAGCCATCTGCGTCAGCGGCTTCTCCGACCCCCAACCACTGAGTCACACTCATTTCCCTTGATACGGACAAATGGTATGCCACTAATTGCCAGCGTTAAAGCAGCGCATTTAAGAAAATATATAATATCTTTCCTTTTATTCCATATGTAAATTAAAACTGCAAAGCCGTAATTTTACCAACAGAAGCTGCTCGGCACAAATGGAATCTCTTAAGCTCAGGGTTCCCATTCATCAATCTTTGCTCTTAACAATGTGCTGTAAATGTAATTATTTTTCAAACGGGATTAAATAAATCGTGTCGCAATCTTCAGTGCTCTAATCTTCAATTTCATTTTTAATTAAACTCAAAGCCCCCTGCCTCAGTCAACCACAATGCACCGCTGCCTATATCTCCACATGTGATCCCCACATACTGTATTGAGCTCATACACTAATCCAACATATTGATTTAAAGCAGTACTAAGTAACTATTGCCCCTAGAGGCCATAAGCGCAGCTGCAGGTGTCGTAGCAAGTTGCGTTGTTTCACGTATTCATTGTCCGTGAGAGTAAATACTACGCTGACAGAAAAGGCGAAGGGAGAGAGGGATATTGTACATTCAATTACACAATGGAAATCTTTTTTTTTTTCACTCAAACTGGACTGTAAATGCTGTTTAAGGTGGCGCTAGCTCACAGTTAGCTTTGCCCGTTAACCTATTAGCTTCTTCTTCGTGATTCCATTAGTGTGTATTGGTTGCTCCGGTCCGGTGGCAGGCAAGTTGCAAATGGGGTTTTCTGGCCAGAGACACCGGGGGAGATGCAAGACCCCCCCAACCGTCCCATTAATACTCGTATTACCCCAAGAGGGACTTCGAAAACGATTTATTAAGGTAAGCAAGTTACTTAGTACCGCTTTAAATCCAGTCTACTTTATACAGTACTACTTTTATACTGTATAGTGTAATAAGTGAGTAACATTGGATTTAACAGGTACTGAATGTGCGCTTCTTGATTTTAACACAAGAACAAACTGGGACTGACAGAGGCTGCTTGTTCCTCAATTCTCTGAACTGCACAAAGTCCTATAGGGGAATATTCATGATGCGTGCGAGTCCCATGTGGCAAAGCATTGTATGAAAGGGTCCAAAAGGATATGTTAATTCAACGCCATTCAAAGTAATTGGAGAGATTTTCCATTTCGCCTGCAGTTCCTCGCGTTGACAAGTTACCTGCCACCTGTAAGTCGTGTGTTTTATAAAAAAAAAAAAAAGAACATGACGAAAAAGGGATGAAAAAGCAACAAAAATGATACATGCGGCGAAAACGCGGCAAAAAAGTTCAGATTTGTAGGTCTTAGCTTTCAAATGACTGACCACTGGCTTATAATGTGCCGGAAATGCGCTCAGTTAAGGAGGTGGTTAAGGGGTTAATAACAGGTTAATGTCTTTTTGAACTCAACCCATTGATAAAATGGCTGATTGCACTTGTCACCTCACAGGTTTATTCTGCAGTGTGTGCGTAAACAATATAACAATCATTCTTGACTGGTATGATCTAAAACATCTCTCTTTTATGTTCTGAGGTTCTAATCTTTCAAAGACACCGCAGGAGTCCAAACCGCTGTGTTAGGATGACAACAGCTCACGACAGACAAAAAAAAAAAAAAAAAAAAAAAGGTCGAACGTGATTGGCTGGGAGTCTATTTTTTTTAAGTCAGCCCCCTCATTCGTAAACAAATATGCGTCCCCATTTTAAAGATGCTACTTGCGAGAGCAGCAAAGGCAGAGTCAGATCAAAAGGACACATCTTTATATGGTCTCCTGAGAACTACTCCGTATACTTCATGACCTAACTTCTGCGTCGACATGGTGTACAAAAAGGAGCCAAAGTACATAGACAGTTTCATAACATCATTAAAGACGCGAGTTAGTCACCATCATGGCTCTGCTGCACATGCTGTTGAAAGAACATGTAAAACGAAGAAGCTGTTTAGAGTTTGAGGCAGGAACGTTTTAATTGGAATACATAGTAGTTTCCAAGCAATAAAAGCAGCGGTAGACTTTTCCTTGATCTTTGAGAACTTTAGACCTTTTATGGCTTTGGACAACGTCCCTCAAAATTGGCACCTTTTTCCAATACATTCTGAAATACAACAGCTCGGACACTTCAAGGCCGCTTCCTTTGGGACGTCCATGCGCCAGTGTCCAACCGAAAGATATTTGACTGCAATCTCCCGCCGTAAAAAAAATAAGATACTGTTTTCTATCAGAGTGATGGATGGGCTTGTACTTTGGGCCTGAGGATTCCTCCGCGTGAGAAAGCAATACGGTACCGGAAGGAAGTTGGTTGTAACTTAAGCCGAACCCGATGGCAGTCCGTGTGTCACTGGCTTAATTACGGCGGCTCACTTTGTCAACTTTAATCAATTCACACAATTCTGCTTCAGCTGGCGATCAATAACAAGAAGACGCAGGAGGCTAGTTATGAACACCCCTGCTCGATAAAAGGGCTTGTGTTTCTGCAAATAGGTGCATTATGCAGATGGGAATGATTTTGTCTCCAGTTGCCATCGGGGCATTTAACTGTCAGTTTAAAATGCAATATATTCAAGATGTCATGAACCATTTATTAAGTGGTAAAATCCGTGTCCCAAATATAGAAAACATAAAGGCCAACCAAAAATCTTTATTTATTTCTCTGGCCAATACTAGACATACTCCCCATTATTTACAAAACAAAATGTGCCATTGGGTTTACTACTGGTATTGCTATTGCCACTACTGTGACTAATACTAGGTCAATTACTACTTTACTATGAGACTATGACATCTGGGCCCGATCTTCTGTTTCTAAACGCAGGCTTTAGACTAGACTTTCGCGCTGAAGAGGTGCACTTTGTGTAATCTTCAGCTCCAGACTAAACCTGAAGGGGGGCTGTACACATGGGCCTGACTGACACCCAAGGCCAATGGCAAAGTCATGTACAACAGCCTCCCCGAGCCTTGTCTTCACACAGGCCAATGTTTTCCCAGGAGTGGGGTGGCGGAGGGTGAGGAGGGCCCGCGTGCTGGTGTTTTGATCACGTGCCCGCGGCGTGTAAAGTCCCGTGCGCCGCTCTTCAATACCAAAGCCAGCGGTATGTTCGCTTTCTTTCGGGACACGGCCAACGTTTAACTCACTGTGGAATAAAGTGTGTAGTTTGTCCGGTAAAAGCTTGAAAATAAATGAGGCCATGTTAAAGGTGCATTATGCAACTTTTTATGTGGGGAAAAAAAGTTGATATTTGTGCGTATTTGACTTTGTAGTGACCCAGTGGCTGTATGAGTGGTCAGCATGGCGCCTTTACTTTCCATCACGGTGGTCTCTAGGACGCTCCAGGATCAATTTTTTGAAAGGTTTTCACTGCTGACAGACCTTCTCACCAGAAAACCTACAAAACATTTGATGCTGGAGTGTTGTAGAGACCACCGTCATCGAAAGTAAAGGCGTCATGCTGACCACTCAGACAGCCGCTGGAACACTACGAGGTCAAATACTCCCAAATATCGACTTTTTTTTTTTTTGCATCAAAAGTTGCATAATGCAGCTTTAATGTAAAGATGAGCGTAGAAAAGGGGAAGAAGCAACAAGCGCTTGTTGCCTCAGTTGATACCTTCTTTCTAAGCCACGCCCCCCGCCCTGGCCACGCAAGTACTGGCGCACCGTTTGTTTGCATGCAAGATGTGACTCTCTCTGCGCTAGTGCTGCTATTGTTCCAGGCGGACGATCGGGCTCATAATGTCAAGAAATCTGTAGAGAAAAGAAGCCCATTTACTCTCAAATGGTGACATAACTGAAGTGCATTATAAATACCTTGGCATTTGGATAGTGAATAATAGACAATGAAACATCTTTGTCATTATTAAATAAAGACGCTTGCCGCTACAGTGAAAAATCTTGATAATATTTACCACAATGCAGTATGTTTTATGGCATTAAAAATTTACATATTCACACACTGATCTATACAGAAAACTTTGTGACTCAAAAGCGACCTAATTTTGGAAACTTCTACTACAAACGCACTACTGCCAAAACTCCCATCCAATCCCCTGGGAAAAAGGAACTATGCTGTCTATATTGTCATTCATTGTTGCAGCCATTTTCCAGCAGGTGCATCGACAGCTATTAAGACGCATTGAAGTGACAGCTTGCGATCACTAATTTTATACCCACTGCGGTTTGTCTTTACACAGTTTGACACCTTCTTTTGTGGCAATTTAAATGACTAATTACAGCTCTGCTCACAAAACGATCCGAGCCGTGACGCGATCAAAAACAAACATCTTTGCCTTAGCCTCGAGGCTTTCGCTCGCATCTCAGCAGACAGTCCCCAAGTCTCTTTCTGCATTCTTAAAATAATTAGCCTTTTCTTTGAGTCCCTTTATGAATCATTAAAGAAGAGAACTGGGAAGGGCATCAATACAACTCACCCCAATGTGGAAGTCCAACACTCATCACACTTTTGTTAGCTCTGGATTGAATTATTGTAATTCATGTGTCGAATGAAAAAAAGCACCAGTTGTAACAGGAGCGTGGAGGCAAAGGCATGATAACTTATAGGGCATACAACTAGTAGTAGGTAGTTATTGCGTATTCATTCTAAAATTCGAATCTTTTGCATTACCTCATTTATGCGCTCCCACAGGCCAATGGAGAAAATTAAACGCAACGTCTGTCGAACGCACGAGATGTCATCCAAACAGGAGACATCTGCTGTGGATGTCCCTTCGCCTTCTGAAGGAAAACTCCAGATCGGATCAGAGCTCTTGATGTTCCTCCGCATCTGGACGGGACAGATGTGAGAGCATCCAGGTCTCTGTGGACGCGCTGAGAAGTGGAACGCGGCATCCATCAACTCGGGTATAGAACACGCATATGACAAGCGGGGAAACGATCTCAACGTGTGTTTGGTTTCACGCAGCATTTCTCATAATATTTTAAATCTGTTAGAATCTGCATTGATTTTAAATTTTACTTGTGTTTAACAGATACAATGTCTACTCAAGTCTGTGTTTCAGATTAATGGAGCAATAACTTGTAGAGATAAATCTTCAATGAAGGTAGAGATAAAGGCAGTAGCAGTAACCATAATAGTAGAAGTGCTATTCACATTTGGAGAGTTAAGAATCTGTTTGTACCGCAATTTAAATCCAACAAATTCGGTCTGCTTTTGGTTAAAAAACTGGGAAATGCTGCAGCGTTTGAAAGTAACGCTTGTATTGAACCTTAAAAGTTCATTTGAGTGCCATACTTTAAAGAAACTTAAGAAACTTTTCCTTGAGTGATTGATGTGTCCTTCCGTCACAGTGTATGTGTTGGAGCGCGGAGGATATTCGACTAAAAAACTATGTGGCAAAACATTACTGGCATTTGGTGCAGGCTGTCTCAGGTAGTATGGGGACACTCGGGGGCGTGAATCTTTGTCACTCTGTTTACTCCTTGATGTTCGCTGCCATGTTTTATATGGAAATGCGGCGGGGCCTATCTCTCCCCCCTCAGGCAGGTACAAGCGCAGATAGTGAGGTTGGACTGTGGAGGCTCCCTAACAAGGCTCCCTAATCCCTGTGATCCCCTCCTATTCTCCCGCACTCAGCTGTTTTCTCCGCTCCGCTGACAGCCCCTACGCAGCAGTGGCCTGATTCCGGTTCCCTACCTCCTTTATACATCCCCCCTCTGTAGACCTTTTCTCACAGGTTATCAACTCGAGTAAAGCCAGGCAGAACAGTAACCTGTGACATGCGGCATTGACTGCTTAAACCCCCGTCATGGACTAAGGGCTCTCAGAAGGGTCAAAACGCTCCGAAGGCAGGCTTGGGGTTTTATATAGAGCTGTAAATGCGTCAATCTGTGGCAGTGACTATTCTTTGTGCCACATCCAGGCCTGAAGAAATAGAGAAGATTTTCTATGGAAGGACTATGAATCTGAAATCCAAAAATGTAGGGCCAGGACTCCCATGAACAAGAGATTCTGACTTTTCAGTGAGCCTTTTTCTAAAGATCACAGAGAGTGAGAGAGTTGTAGCTTAACAAACACTGTGAGTGGTTGAGTAATCGGCTACTTTGATTTGCAGGAGGAAGAGGAAGGAGGAGGAGCTGACCAGTGCAGGACACCACGCTCTGAAACAGGGAGAAACCCAGGAGTCATAGAGATTATCAAATATCGTCAACTGGACTAGTTTGGTTGAATTGAGGACGTTTCAGTTCTGTCTTCACCTTCTATTTTTTCAGCACTGGTTATCCTTGTTATTTTTAAAGTGCTCAACAAATAAAGTTGCTCCTATAATCAGAATTACTATTAAACACACAAACCAGGTTCTAGGTATTTAAATGTCTAAAAATACAGAAATAAGTTTGTCTTACAGCCTGCAGAAAGTTATTGGGGTTTTTGGGGAAAACGCTGCTTAATGAATTCTCTTGGATCCCTTGAGTTAGATATCAGACACAAAGCTGAACACACAGTAGGGGTGTTGGTTGGGGAGATGCAACGAGCTGAGCGAAAGAGGGATGAAGACAGGCGAGCTTTAAGAAACCCCCGGGCTTGACTCTGGGCCCATCTTTAATTGGCAGGCCAGTGTGCGCTTGGATGACCACCAAGCAAGAGCTGCAAGAGATGACCGGAGGGCGGAACGGGCACGCCACCACCACATCGCCACATGGCACTAAATCGCTCCCCAAACCGCCCCTGCTGTACCGTCTTCCTGCCTTCAACATCCCAGTGGCCGGCTCCATCTGCTTCTGTTGTTCTTGGGCACTCATTACGGCGGGTTGGCACGAGGGCGGCGGAACACACCCCCAGACAGTACAGGTGCCAGGGCCCTGCCAATACGTGCCGGCATACATGGGAAGGCATCTCATTGACCTACTAGGGAAGTATCCAGGTCCAAATGAGCCCCAGGTTACGGCAGCTGAAGACATGAGCCAGAGACAGCATGCAGCCCTCCCACTGGGTCAACATGAAGCGAAGACATGCACAGTGAGAAGAGTTTATATGAAGAGTTATGCCGGCATTTTGTTTCTCACGATTTAGAACAACAATTAAGAGATGGACAACATTCCTACGCAGAGAATGAATTGACAGATATTCAGAGCCAGTTTATTCTTTAGTTGTGTTTTTAGGCATCACAATTGACGTTTTTAGTTCATGTTTCACTGCCAGTCGGTCACAACGTAAAATGGTAGGACGGACTAGGGAAACGAAAACTAGGAATCATTTAAACCGTTGAGTGCCGTCCCACCTGACCAGGGAGCTAGGGTTAGGGTTAGGGTTATGATTAGGGTTAGGAAAGGCAAATGTGATGTAAGTTGTGTTTCACTCACACAGATCTTACACACAGTTTTAGAAACTAAATGGTCTTGGCTTTCAAATGAGGTATCACACTGGCATATAGGCTGTAAGGTCTCAAGTCAATATGCTTCGAGATTTGGATATGCACAATTACTAACCCTAACTCTACCCTTAAACCTAACCCTAATATGGATAATTTGCTCTTTTAGCCCACAATTATAGAGTATGGAATATGGACATAATGTTCTTTAAGTAAATTGATAAAAATACCAATCACTTGGCAATTGAAAAGGGGAATTAGGACAAAGAGATGGCTGTGTAGTTTAACCATACGAGGTGATCCCCTAATGGCTATCTTTGTAACAATGTCCACGTCCGTGTGTAACGGTAAAGCGAATCAATACTGCAGTACATAAAGCTATCCATCAAAAGCTATTATTACGTTTAATTTCCTCAGTGATTTATGTTCATTCGTCCTTGCAATTTAGCTACTTTTATGAACCCATTTACTTTGTTCTGAACCTGGTTCAATAAAAATGGCGTCTTATTTTTCAATGTGCTTTAAGTATGGCCATGATGTACCACCTTTTGACTGTTTTTCCTTCAAACATGTCTGGATATTGTCCTTCCACAGCCTTAACTACACTTTGGTACGTTTCGAAACATGTCTAAATTGCGTGGGATCAAAGTTACATATTTAATAATCCTTTTCATTCAAATACTTTCAACTTAAAAACAACACGGGGTCATTCATACCCCCATTGCTGTCATATGGTGAAAGTTTGAAAACCTCAAAAGACAACGACACCAGTGTTTCAGTCAAATATCTCATATATTTCTACCGACTCGGCCGTTTCCATCCAAAGAAAACAATGGAGTCGCAACCGCTGGTGTGACTTCCCTCTCTCTGCCCACACCCCGAGGAGCTGGTGTGTACATTCCTGACCACAAACAGCCCTGTGGTGCAGGGCTGGATGACCATCTATTATCAAGTGTTTATTTAACTCCGGGAAAGACAGACGAAACAGGACGTCAGCAGCGAGATGTTTGGAGAAATGTGTTTGCGTTTCGAGGAGAAGGGAGGCTGAAGTGACACTAAAAAAGAAAGCGTTGAAGCCCATATGGAGGTCCAGTGGGGTCAAAATACTAATTATACAGATCGGGAAGAGGGCGGCAGAGTGGTGGAGTATTGTGTTACTTGCAACTAACCACTGTTTATGATTGAATCCACCTACGGCTCGTGGTTGTTTGGTATAAGTATGTGGAAGATGAACGTAAAGGTGTACCGTAGTCTTGTTATGTCAGTATTCAGATTCACTATGTTACAGCCAGATACAATCTTTCCAGAATGATGACAAGATGGACAGATCTCAAGATGACAATTTTATACCAAGAATACATATCAAACAGAACTCTGTTAGGTCAGTTTTTTTTTTTTTTTGGACCACACACTGCCAAACAACCTCTGCCTGAAACCGCACTGGTTTAAGTAGGCGACGGCGAAACTGGGAGATGGACGTCTGGGAGGCCCGCTCTCATGGAGGTCTGACTTTGAAAACTTCGAGAAACCACTGAAGGCCACGTGATCGGGTTAACTTGCCACTGGGACAAGTCAACATTGCAATTATGCATAAACAGCCAATGAGGCTAAAAAAACAACAACAACAACAACAACAACAAAAATAACAGAAAAGGGACAAAAACAAAAAAAGAAAACCACAAAAAAGTGCAAAAAATGATGAAAGAGTGACAAATATTTGTGACAAAAATCCCACAAAAAGGCAATAGAAGAGGGACAAAAACGCAACAAAAAGCAATGGAAAAAAAAATGTGAGGAAAAAGATTAATTTAGATCAGATTTGTAGGTCTTAGCTTTGAAATGAGGCATTCCACTAGCCTATTGGGCTGTAACCTTTTAGAATCGGGTAAAGCTGAACTGGAGAAAATACATTTGATTAAGGCAGGGGTTAAGAGGTTAACATTCCGACTAACTATGAACACAAACTATGAACACAAATTCACAATAAAAGACGAATAAATGAACTGTCAAGTGTCGAGCTTCATTTTTCCTCTCTTTTTTTCTTCATATTGACACTGAGACTTTTGAATACATACTTTGTGATGTCAAAAACTATAGAAAATGTGTATTTGAAATGATGGAAAACTATTGTAGCAGAAGCCTATGTACTGTAGTGCCTTAGAAAAAAACATATTCGTTCACGTTTCCCATTACCCTGACAGCGACGCTGAATGACAGACAGTGCTGGGTCTAATTTGCACGACTAATACTTGACACGTCTGTAATAAAACATCCAATTTAAATGAGACCCATGATGGCTTCAGAACAGCGTGTACATAATTATTCAATTGTTTCTTGAGAGGGGATTTTTTTTTCTTCTTTTTCCCCCCCCCCCACTGGTTTTGCATGAATTTCGGTACATGTAGTAAGACTGGCGGTGCCGCTTAGCTGGGCTCCTTCTCATGAATAACAATATTAATCAATGCGCCTTTTGTCTGTGTGCACTGTAGACGGGCGTACGGCGAGCTCACCTGACCCTTTTATCAGCGCCGCACGAATCCAAAGCTCATTTTTTAATCCGCGCACTCTTCTCCTATGTAAATGAATTAGCCGAGCGATGTCTTACTCGGGGTATCGTCAAACCGTAGCTTAATTACACTTTGTTGAATGGGTACAACTCCCATTTCGGTGCAGTGTCTCGGTCTTTGCGAGGATTTGTAGTCACCTTTACGCATCGCTGGGCCATTTCACGTATGATAATGTGTACTCCAATCAGAAAGAAGTGAAAAGATGATTAAGGCCTTGACCGCAAAAAAAAAAAAAAAAGAGAACTGAAGTTTGCTGCTTGGGGAGAGATTTATAACAGCTATCTTTCATGTGGCTCTCGCCAGTTCTTGTTTCAATTAGGAAGAGTTGTGTCTTGCTGGGATTTGCTACTTCAACTCAACTCTTCAAAGTGCAATTGATTTATGGGGGGGGGGGGGGGGAAACTCTTCTTTTGTAATCGTGTGTCTCCAACAACTCCAAACACGAAATGTGCTTCAGAAAGTGCTCTATTTTTTATTTTTTTTTGCATACAAGATATGTATTAAAAATGGTTAATAAAACAAAATACTGTGGATTCCATGTTTAACAGTTTGTACTGAATGGGTTAGGACCTTAGAAGATTTTTTCTTCATCCTACTCCTGGTTTTCTTCTCATGGAATGTATTGTTGTGTTTGCTGGATTGCTGTACCAATTTCATGTCGCATTACCATGAAAATGGAATAAATAAAATAAAATGAAAAAAGCCTGGAAACGGCAATACAGGAATCGCTCCATTTCATGCTCCGCACTCTCTGTTTTGTTCTGCGTCTATGGCATTAGCAGCGCGGTCGAGGCAGGTGCTGTTAATGCAGCTCAAGGTAACCGTCAAACATGTAATTTAAGCTGAAGTACAACGCCTAACAGCGCTCTGACCCTCTCCACACTGTGCGAGGCATTTGGCAAATTGTCAGCGTCCGGATCTGCTAACCTCAGTTGAATCACTTTGCGTACTTTGCTTCCCTGTCTTAATACGTTGCGTTGCCCGTCTTAAAGCAGGTGACGGGATGCAGTTGCATTGGACACACATTAGTCCAGACAGAGGAACCCTCCTGCTCTCTGTTCAAAAGCAGAAGCATCTGGGACCTGGAACAAAGCGAATCATTTACTCCCACAAATGGAGGACTACCAGTACAGTATATCAAATACCTTTTCGGTCCAGTCAGTCTTTGAAAGTCAAGGAGGACAATTAAATTCTTCAAATGAGGAGAGAGGAAAGCCCCCCAAAGGCCCCCTTTGGCTTAAGGTGGTACTGTTCCTCAATCTTCTGTGTGACTGATTACTTCTGTTTTATTTCTACCATCTCACAATTGTAAACAAGTGACTCATTAGCCACGAAGGTGGGCCTGCCTTTCTCTCACCTAAGATGGAAGTCGTGCTTTCACCTTAGAGAGGCACACGGTGTAACTTCTACTGACAGCCCCTGCCAGCACAACACGGCGTATTCTCAAACCTCACTGGCGAAGAGAGGAGGTTTTTCTTTCATTATGCGGTGAAGAGAAAAAGAAAATACTTCACTGATAAGAGCGAGAGAGACAGAGAAAAGCAACCAGCTAAAGTCCTTGAAGAAATGGAGGCGTGAAATGAGAACATAAGTGAAGGGGAGGAAGCAGATGGAGATGCAGAGAATGAAAATGTACAGCTTTGGACAAAAAAAATTATTTTATGTAAATGCAATATACCTATATACTACAGACAATATTGATCCTCGTTCATTATGCAATCGAAGTAATATACAGTAAATGGTGGGTGGTTCAAAGGTAAAAAGGTACAAGAAATGGTTTATTCCAGCCTCCAGCAGTTCCAAGAAGGAAGTGGTCAAATATTGAAAACTAATGTCCCTATTCCAATAAAAAATAACAAAATAATAATAATCAAATGTATTTTTTATCATTTCAGTATTTTAACTATGGAAACATTTCATACAGTCTTTGTTAGCTGTGTAATATCGGTTTTGACCTTTTCAATGCCCTGAAATGTGCGCATCGCCTCAATTTTAATTTCCAATCACGTTAGGCCATAAGCCACGCCCCCACAAATTCTCATTGGTTGTCACTCCAAATGCAGCTTCTTCATTTGGCTTTATTGCGTTAATATCGTTGTTTTACAAATATTTAAGGTTAGGAATTAAGGTTAGGATTTGGGTTTAAGGTTAGGGTTAGGATATGGGTTAAGGTTAGGGTTAAGGTTAGGGTTAGGGTTAGGAAAAGGGATTTGGTTAGAGTTAGAACAATGTGGGGGGGGCGGGATCATGGCGTAACTGTGTTGGAAAGTGGAAAGACGCGTGCCAATCTTTAACAATATTTATAAGAAAACAACTTATTCTGAGGGAACGATCGACGTTTCATTTTATTTTCTGAGAATGACAACATCTCATTATATGTCTTCTGTAAACGTGGCCCTTGTGGTCTTCTGGGTCAAAAATCCCCCACTCAACATCTTCCCCTCGCGTGCAACAACTGGGTCCCTCGCCATCCGCAGAATCCGCCCGCTGTTTCATTACCCGCCGCCCGCTCTCCGGCCTGTTGACTTGTCGTTCGGGCTCCTTCGCATTATCATCATTATCATTCCACTCCACTTACCCGCCTTCCTTTGTGCCAATCTCGCCGCCAGTATCCAAGATGGTGTTAGGCCGTGGCTCATTGCACCGTGGCATCACTTACTGGGCACTAGCCATGTGGAATCATTGGGGCAAGAGACAGGCTATACTCAAGTGGGCAATGGCGGTGACAGTACGGGCGGGGGTGGGGTGGGGGGAGGAGGGGGGATCGACCCTTCGCTGCTCCCTTCACAAAAAAAACCCTGTATTTTTCTACTTAGATGGTCTCGTTGTTTACAGCTCGGTGGCAGTGTGGCTCTCCACTGGGCTAATTTGTCGCCCCCGTGGACAAAAAAAAAAAAAAAAAAAAAAAGACATGTGGAAGTCAGTGAGCTTGTTACACTGAAAGTCAAAGGATGGAGAGAGATAAGAGGGGGTGGGATAGGCAGATGGGAAGAATAACGGGTTTGTGGCGGAGAAGGGAGAAAAAAACCCAACGATGAAACAAAGGGGGGAAAAAAGGAAGATTTGCGAGTTTCCTGCCGGCGTGGACGAGCGTGAGGCTTTCACGCTGGCTTTTGTTGTAAGAATTCAAGCTCTTGCCATTTTCCGGCGGCTCCTATAGGTCTCATTAGTGGACTCCATGGCTTACACGGGTCTCAATATGCTTCTGCCACAACTTGATGGAATCGCCTTAACAAAGATAAAGCGAACATAAAATATCCGAGTATCCATGTGATATCCTGCCCAGCGTTATCCTCCGTGTATTGGTCAATAACGAGACGGTTTGGTTCTCTTCCCGAAGGCTTGTTAGTTGTGTATGAATACGGCCAAAACGTTATGCCCCTTCTGAAAGTCAAAAAGCCAACGGGGAGAAAAAAGGAACAAATCAGAAAGCCTTGGATGACTCTCGAGGCAAAAGCCTACACAGCTGCGGCTTTTTTTGTTTTGAATTTACATAAATCAATGTCTTCAAAATCCATTCTGAAGGCGCAAAGGCCAAGACTAACGTTCTCTCAAATTAACCACCGCGTGTTTCCTGTGCAGCATTATTACACAAACCAAACAATAATGAGTACACAAAGCCATATTTCATGAATGGAAAAAAAAAAACCCTTAGGGGAAAGGCTATGTAATTTTGCAAAGTATAGGCGTCGCGGCATTGGCTGGTTTTGATGTTGCAATCTTAATTGTGGAGAAACGGCGGTCCCCACGAGGGCTTGACGGCGCATTGTAAGACCAAGAAAGCCACATGGAAGAAAACTATGGAGCGGCATGTAAACAGTGTGGCAATGTGAGAAGCATGCACTGCAAAAAAAAGAAAGAAAAAAACAGTCTTCCATGTTTTATGACATTTTTTAACCAACCACCAAGATTTCAGAATCTCTTTTTCAGGGAGTCCTCTGGGAAAAAGTTTTACGAAAAATGTTTTTCGAAGCCCCCCAAAAGAAAACCTACGCAGATACTTGGAGAACATGCAAACATCACACAAAATGGCCTCACCTGGCTTGAGATCAATCCCAGGAACTTTTTGCTGTTCAACGTCTTCTCTTTCCATGTAAACGAGCTGAAGTAGTATCGTTTTTCACAATACGAAAACGATACATTTTTTCTTTTATTATTCAAATACAAGGGCAGAATTTTGGACAACAGAACAAAATAGGCAGGGGAATACTTTGGTTTGTGGACCTAAACCCCCATGATATTATCATGATGAACATATTTGGATTTTCTGTCTGGGTAATTATTTATAAAAAAAACATTATCTATACATATGGACTCAGACCTGAATTTTCACAGTCATATTAGGTCCATTACATCAGCGGCCTATTATCACTTAAAAAACATTGCTAAAATAAAAAACATGGTGGACTTGGAAAAACTGATTCATGCATTTGTCTCAAGTGCTCCGTTCTCTGCACTGGCTTCCTGTTGCTCAGAGAATAGAGTTTAAAACAGCCCTGCTTGTGTATAAGTCTCTTCATGGTCGGGCACCAAAGTCCATCTCTGACATGTTAGAGCCGTATGAACCATCTCGGGCCCTGAGATCCTCAGGGAGGGGTCTCCTGGTGGTTCCCAGAGTCACCACCAAACACGGTGAGGCTGCGTTTCAATTTCATGCAGCAAAAGTCTGGAACAGCCTCAGTGAGGACATGAGACAGGCCTCAACCCTGAATATTTTTAAATCCAGGCTGAAAGGACACCTGTTTACTGTTGCCTATGGAGATTGATCATTTTTTAACGAATTTTAGTATGTACGTATACGTGCATGTGTATGTGCACACATGTGTATGTATATGTATGTGTGTGTGTATATGTGTGTATGTATATATTTTATGTAATTTCATCAATTAATTTGTTGATTTTTGATTGTGTTTTTAATGCTTTTTATTATGTTTTTAAATGTGTTTTTGTGTTTGGTGTTGCTGTGAGGCACATTGAGTTGTCATGTACATGAAATGTGCCATACAAATAAACTTGCCTTGCCTTGCCATATTTTGTTCAGTGCAGTCTCAATTAGGATCATTGCATCCAGCTCGGCCTCTTACTCGCCGTGGTTATTCCGCATGGCCTGGCGCGGCAGATGGATAAATTAGACCCTGGAGCCATTAGTCATGTGTGACCCAGCCGGTCGTAATCAAGAGGCCAATACAAGGGAGATACCACCGCTCCGGACATTGCGGGGCAGCCATTTATCACCATAACATCAGCCGCGCATCCAGGTCTTTATTAATGGCAGTCCACTTAAAGCCGTTTGTGGCGGAGCGCGACGCGGCCAAGGTCGGCGCCCGGGTCAAGTGGTCAAGGGGGCATTTAAAGCCGAAGCCGCTTAGTACTCCGGCTACCACGATTTCTATTTGAGGCATTTAAAAGGTTGCAATGGGGAATCGTCTGCATCAATCAATCGATCTATACTCTTTCTAGCCTTCGCCTCCTTCAGCCACTTTGACGCGTCTCTTCTTACTCGCCAATTACTGAAACCTCACTACCGTCTCATCCTAACAAGCCCAAACCATGTCAGTCCGGCCTCTTTGACTCTTTTTCCACGCGCTGGCCCGCTGAGGAGGTCATTCTGAATCGTATCCACCGCTCATCTTCATTAACCATCCGTTGAGCAGCAGTGGCTCAGCTGGTACGAGTGTTCATTTGGGCCGCACAATTACTAATCGCAAATGACTCTAAATTGCAATTAGCAAAGTGCAAGACTGCCATTATTTCTGGAAGTGGAATGTCCTTCGCCAAAAAAGAAACCGTCCCCATGGGGCCCTGTGATAAAACTGGATGACATTAAAGTTCAGGCATCTCCAAACAGGTTCTGGACGGCGTGATTCTCCCACCCTTGTGTAATACACATCATGTCGCCCCAGCTACTACTATACTTCATACATGTAGGGTTCCAAAAAGCAATAGTCTGGACCAAGTTTTTTTTTTGAAGACGTTTTGCCCCTCTTCCTAAAGCCTTTTTGTCGGAAAAAAAACCCTATTGTCTATCTCTCCGTTGTCTTGTACCCTTCCTCTCATTCTTGCTTTGACTAACCTCCATTGTTCCCCCAGCTATTAATGAGCGCAAATGCTTTCTATTAATTTAGTTTTGAGGCGACCAGCACAGCCCCGGCAGCTCTAATAAGGCTAATCCGCTCTAGCAAGACACCATCTCTCTCTGATAAAGGATTAGCTAAATATAGAGGGGGGGGGGGGGGGGGGAATAGCTGGGCATTGGAGGCGAGGGAATTATATGCAGCGAAGACATCATTGACACACATTTAAAGTGCTTAAGGAGGTTATTTTGCATTTTATTTTCATAGCCTTATGATATTTACTACAATTAGGACATAGCGGTGAGGCATATATGTATATGAGCGTTGCAATAGTATTAGCGGCGTGCAATAAAATGAACAATGACGATCGTTTCGATTGCCGCAAATGCTTTGTAAAATAGGTCCTCTAAATGAATTCCAATTATTCATAGGGCCGCTTCGAGGCGTAGCGAAATATCTGAAGATTTATGAAAAATGATTATGCAAAGTAACAGCAAAACTGCAATTCATCTCAAGTTCAGATTGCCCTGAATATACAAAAAAATAAAAAAATAAATAGTTGGATATCATTTTTGAGCATATACAGGTACTCGGGATAGAGGCGGTGTGGTTATCTTTTAGCAAATATTAAGGACTTTAGGCAATGATGTGCTCTGAAAATAACATAATCTCAATATGGAAATATCACATGTTAAACCTGCCTATAGCAGATTGTACTAATGCGCTCCCAAACCTTTTTTGGTCATGACCCCAAAATATGGTCGATAATCCAGCACCTATACGTAATAAGAGCAAAAAGTAATAACTTCAAGCAGCAAAACTATGAAAATCGTATTCATCTTGTGTATTTGATTGTTTATTGCAATATTTGACCCCAGTTCCTAAAAATACTGTTTCAAATGAAAACTTAAAGAGGGTTTTTTTTCTTGAAATCCTTTTGGACACCCAGTCTGTGGCCTGGGTCTCCGGACTCTCTCTCCCTCCTGCATTAGTCTAGCGGTTCATACGTTGGCCTCTTTATGGTTCGTAAAGAGTCCCCATTTGAAGATGTAAATTGCAAATGTACTCAATGGGTAGTTCCTGTGCACTTTTTGTCTTCGACTACTATTAAAAGCGCCCTGATTGCGGGACAAAATGGGCAAACGCGCCGCTGTGTTCTCTTCGCGAAAACCACTTGTTTAGCATGCCACCGCACACAGTCTATTCTTACTCACAGTCAGAATCCCTTCAGTTATCTCGGCGAGCGCTCCGGCACCTGCTCTTAGACGCAGGTGCAATGCGAATTCAAATTGTTCTTTTCCACTTTGTCTCTCTCTGTTTTTTTTCTTTTTCTTTTACCAAAACAGCATATTACACAAAAACACTAGCTTCTGCACTCATTTTCAAACCCCCACCCCAAAAAAATAAAAAAAAAATAAAGGTTGATTTATTTCACAGCCCTGGGTAGCTTTAGCCCGGTTATTCCGCGCTATTGATCCTTTGCAGTCTCCTACTAATTTTCATTTGGTGCCGTACGATGCAAGAAAAGGGCAGCGTTTATCATGTTTGCAATAGAGCGTAGAGAGGGAGAGAAAGAAATGTGGAAGTGGCAAATAGAAAAACCTGGAGTAGCCCAGAGCTCAGTGATTACAGAGTGATTTGAGCGTGGAGCTGTAAATTGCCGCTGTTCCATTTTGTTCACATATAAAGGCGGTGTGTACGGGGGGGGGGGGGGGCACATAAAACAACTGCTCGGATTTCATCGCCGAGTTTCCAATCATCTCTTTTTATTGGGAGGGCTTGTCTTAAAATACAAGCTCAGGGTTGGTTTTAGCGCCATCCGTCAAACCTCGGGGGCAGCCGAGGTGAGGGGTTTGTTGGCGGCAGTGGCGGGAACATCTGGGGCTGGGCAAAGTGGTGCCCGGGCATTTTATGCTGCGTTTACACATAAGCACGATGCGTTACGAATGTCATTTTTCCGTCATTCGTGACGTTCGTGACGTGACTTAACGCATCTCAATGGGATTCTTAACAGAACGCATCAGTTCGTGACATTCGTGACGTTCGTGGAGAAAGTTTTTGTCTGTCAAAAAATCTTCCACGAATGTCACGAATCACCCTCTGTTCGTGGAGTTCGTAACGGAGCGTGTCCTTTCGTGAGGAGTAGTGGCGCTTCGTAATTCAGCGTGAGAGCATTCGTGGAGCATTCGTAGAGCATTCGTGGTGCAGAATCACTGTTTTCACGCTCAAAATTGACAGAAACCCACGCTACTCCGAAAAGTAAATGTTCGTACCTGCAGTTGCTATGCCAAAGAAAAGTGTCACAAAGTCGGCCAATCCGCGCTCCAAGCCACGGACAGCACCTGGCGCTGCCGCTCCGCGGGGTGCTGAAAGTGTTCCTCCGACCTTTCTTCCTCCTGGGTCGTACCTGATGTTCGGGATTTGGAGCCAGACGAGCCCAATGACTCAGGGGAAAGCACGGCCTCTGCTCCGCCTCCAACCCGGCGGCAGAAAATCACTCCACTTTCGCCCAATTCTTGACAGATTTCGGACAGAACGCGAATATTCCTAGTGACCCGTAACAGCCCGTGGCACCGCGCAACACCACGCAGCAGCGCGCAACACCACGCAGGAGCGCGGGACGCATATTCGTGACCGTGCGTAATAAGTCGTGCCATTAATCGTAACGCGTAGTAACAGGTCGCAACAGTTAGTGGCGGCGCGTGAAACCTCTGCCCCGAATCATCAAATTCGTGATCCTTGGTCACGAATGTGCATTTGTGGCATTCGTAACGCATCGTGCTTATGTGTAAACGCAGCATTAGATAAGGGGCCGCAAAGCCATGTAATGTGTAGTTCGGGGGAAACGCTTTTTGCATAAGCATGTGGTGGCAGAAAACTGTAATTTTCAAAGAGCTATTTTCGGACGTGTGCCCCAAGCAAAGAAAGTTTTTCTTTTTTTTAAGCTTGTCTCGTTCAGAATCTTTTCACTTTCTTGCAGAGGTCATCGAAGCGAGTACAGAAACCTCTTTTCCTTTGTAAGATAAAGGCACAAATGACTGCACATTATAGTGGTTTGTATAGAATCTGATGTAATGTGATCCATTATCCCACATGCCCTTCCTCTTTCGATTACGTTAAGAAAAAAACATGTACAGTGTAAGTTCTACCTGCTCACAAAAGGAAGGTCCCGTGTCCATAGGATTATTTTTCTCCTACCATTCAAAATATGCACAATGGGGTCCTCAGTGAGGCTACGACTCCCCTAAAAATGAGATTCATCATAAGCAAACTGAAAACTGAAGGCACCAAGAGCCACCCACACCTGCAGCACAGTGGAGGTGTCACAAGATGAGCTACAGGAAACAAGGAATGGACAAGCGAGGAGGTATCCGGGCAAGACTCACAGCTGAGCCACACATACCTTCCATTGTTCTGGCTAATGGACGTTCACTGGAGAATAAAACAGATTAACTGCTAAGCTCTTCCTTCCCAGAAGATGGTGAAAGACTGTTGTGGAGCGGAGGGAGCTGCACAGGAGACAGAGAAAGGAGGAGGTGGAGGAGCTGACCAGTGCAGGACACCACGCTCTGAAAGGATCAGAGGAGGGAGCCAGGTTTCCCTCCGGGTGCTACGGTCTCCCCTAGCTCCAAAAACATGCTGGTCAGGTTTACCCACAGGGAAACCAGTGCCTTATCCATAGGCACTGGGACAACAATGATAAATAAAGCACTTACTTACTTACTTACTTAATGGGACTTTTCTTAGTAAATAGTAAAAAAAAAAGAAGAAAAAAAAAAGTAATGCGACTTCTAGCCTTCATCACTCATGTAGAAGTAATAGTCTTCAACAGTTGTTACAATCGGGTCTGCCCTGCCTGGGCTGTCTTGTCTGCCAAATAAAACCTTGCATATCTACATTTGGATATAATGCAGACCCCTAAAAATGTCAATGGTGGCTTTCTTCAATGAATTATAATGATCAACAAAAACAAAACCATATCATTGAATTGTGACAAGCTTGGGGACATGTGGTAAAGAACATGCGGGCGTATTTTATACCCACAACCACAACATAGCCAACATAGTTATTGAAAAAATGGGTGCCTTTTGTTACAAGTCGTCAATCATCCTTCAAAATGATACACTGTTTACCCGGTGCCTGTTATTGCAGGCACAATGTGTGCGCTGAACTCCAGTAAAAGGGTGTTCCATTTTCGGCGTAAAATAAAGTGACCTAATTTTCCAAAAGATTACAGCCCTATATTGGTTCCGCTTTCAAGTGGCTGTTAAAGAAGGATAATGCAACTATAAATAAGCTTGCTTTGGAGTGGTACAGAGACACACTGACATATTTGGACGGTTATTCTGAGAGATCCACTAAAGGCAGCAAAGAATAGGGAGTGCAGTCAATAGGAAGATATGAAAGTACATAGCTGATTCCTTAAAATGAAAGTGACTCAACCCCCACAATGATCAATCATAAGTTATAGACATATTCATTACTTTTTGTATTAAGTAGATCACCGTTCAGATGTAAAATATATAGGCATTTAAGAAATTACTCACAAAAATAAAGCAAAAGTAAAAGCAAAACTACTTCACACAAAAGACAGATGTGAAATATTCCAGGTATTTTTTTGACAAAGGAACATGGTTAATAAAATCAAATAAGAAGTCGAGTTTGCATGATCGGTCTTCTTGAAGACACCTTCAAAGCTTTGTTGCATAGTACCGTATTAAGAACAAGCGCCTTAGAAATCAGTCAGCTCCGGGCGAACTGAGGATGAGGAGATGGTGAAAAGATGAAGATGGCACTCCGTCTCAATCAGTCTCTGCGCTTGGAGGGTCCTCATTAACTATTCTCACTTATAATGACAGCACAGACGAACTTGCTGGCACTTGTGTTATCACAGACAAGGTACTTCCATTCTCAAGCCCCATCTCGCTATACTCACGCCCTCTTCCCATTATCTCACTTGGGAGACCCGGGGGCGCCGCCCACCCACTGTTCACCCGCCGTGGCAGTCAGGCAGCCTGGTCTCGAAAGTGGGACAGAGACCCAACTGTATATATATTCAAGATGTTAGAATAGAGCCAGGACAGTGACGAAACTACGGCTTGATTGATTGGTGCATAACAACAACCGGGAAGAATAGCACATGTGGCATTGTATTTTATCTCCAAAGACCACACACATGAGGCGGTCTCTGCGGTGCTTATCTGGTCCACAAAAACAGCCCATTGTTCACATGAGGATGGCGAACTCTCCAAAATGCTCGGACAAGGGAGACGGGACGAAAATACAACGATAAAAGCGTTCTGAGTATGTGAGTAATCTGTACTTATTTAACAGACCTGAAGAGAATACATAAGCATCCCGGATCTGGATCATTATAATTTCTATGTACCATATAGCGTGCAGACTAAATGAAGTTCTTGTTGCGGGGGTAAAGACGTGGGAGAACTTTGGCAATGGGGCAAACTCTAATGGCTGAAGTTAACTGGGTCACAGCATCTTTGAAATGACATCTCTTCTGGGATGTTCCCGGTCTGCGGCAGAGTGAAGAGAGAGAAAAATATCAACAAAAAAAAACTGAGCAAGGAAAGGGAAAAACAGTAAACAACCATCTTCAAACTACTCGAGAGCAGACCTTGAACTGTTACTTATCGGTATCCGTTCTCGTATCAGCGAGACAGGTCGGCATCAGTGCAACGATGACATGGCCAGAAGGTAACTGCGTCTCCAACAAGAAGTTTTTTTTTTTTTTCACTGAACAGTCAATGTAAACTGCGTCCGCTGAAAGGGAAAGCAATGTTTCGAATTGTCTTTTGATGTGGCGGCGGTCCTTATTTGGTATCGCTTGAAACCGACGGATCCCCGAAGCAAACTCGGACGGAAACGTCTTCTACGGAGATGTTTGCGATTCGTGGATGACGAACCGTAACAACAAAACACATGACATCACAAACGCTGAAACCGCATACTGCATAGAGTCGTATTGTCATTTCTTTTGCGCGCTGGCCCTCTTGCCAGTCTCCCCAGACCCCTTTGGGGCATCTTGACAGCTGGGGCTCTGTTCACACCACCTCTCCGCCTGCCTCATCAGTCCCAGCACAGCCCCACTCTTCGACATACACAGGAGGCCCTGTTACCCCCGTAGCATTAAGGCGCAACCCTGTGTTACAGCTCTATTAGCTAACTAATCTGAGATAACTTTACTTTATTAGCCCCTTAAGACTCATGCCAAGGCCTCTTTTCATCCTTTATGGATTCGGTTACTGTGTGCGCTCCTCCCTCCTTTTCCTCCTGTCTCTCTCAATCTTTCAATCCCTCCATCTTGCGCCAACATCCCCCCCCCCCCCCCTTCTTGGAGTCAACTTGTGTGGGCTCAAATTTCATGCCATAGACATGCGTACGAAATCGGAAATTGTCCGTCAGCTGAGGACCACTGCAGGCCAAATGAGCGAGGCAACAGCCCATGTATAACAAGCAAGGGGGGGGGGGGCGGGGCGCACAAGGGATATCTATTTTCTGGCAGAAATGGACTTTGAGAAGCGAGTCAAACATTCAGGTAGTGAGCTGATGGCTCCGCTTGACGCCTCGCGATGCCCGTTGCCATGTTGTTTCTTGTCGTCCAATTCCCCCCTGGCACCGCTGACAACATATGCCACCACAGATGTAATGCTAGCCAATTTAACAACACAATGCCAGGGTAATAAATAAAACAAAAATAACAATAAAATTAACATCATTTTTCTAGGGTTGTAAACAATTCCATGTTTTATGCTTTCTTGTGATAAATAGACATCGATAAATTATACGAAAAGCTCTAATATAGCATGAGCAGCAGAACAGCAGCGATAATGGTAATGATATTATATATAGTACTTTGTATGTATTCAACTTGATTTTGAAGAATGGAGCTGCTTGTTATGTGGTTGAACAACAAATTAAGGCACACGGTTTGAGAGTCTATTACAAATACACTGGCAAGCCTTCGCACATTTCACAATGTGTTCTGGCAATCGTCAAATCAAAAATAGATCTCAAGCTCTCCTTGTGCACATGTTGCACCAGCCAGCTATGGTGTATTTTTAATGGTTTATAAATATTTACTTTTAACAATTTCATTTCCAATTACTCACTTGCTCTGCAGCGATTGCAAATACATGATTGTGGAAACATCAAAACATTTGTAAATAACTTCACGAGCTGTACAGGAATTATAATTACAGAAACTACAAAAGTTCATCTCTGTTCTTTTGGTAGATATTGGCCACTGCAGACAAAAGGTTTTCTAGCTGATAAATATACCATCTCAAACAGGTTTCATGTTCTAAAATGTTCACATAGATTAGACAGTGAAGAGGTAACGAGATATTTAAGAAGCCGATATTAACACTATTTTGATAATATTATCTAAGCTTATTAAAAGTAAACAGGTAGCTTATGAGCTGAAGACATTTGAGACCTTCAAATGTCTTCATCTGAAACACTGAAGAGGCACCAAGAGCTCTCCACACCTGCAGCACAGTGCAGGCGTCACAAGAGGCGCAACAGGAAACAAAAAAGGGGACAAATGAGGAGGTATCCGGGCAAGACTCACAGTTAAGCCCCACATGCCTTCTATCCCAACTATTGTTCTGGCTAATGGACGTTCACTGGAGACTAAAACAAATGAACTGCTAAGCTCTTCCCAGAAGATGGTGAAAGACTGTTGTGGAGCGGAGGGAGCGGCGCTGGAGGAAGAGGAAGGAGGAGGTAGAGGAGCTGACCAGTGCAGGACACCACGCTCTGCAACAGGGACAAACCCAGGAGGCGGTGCATTGTTTCAGAAGAGCACTGAAGGCAGTACTCCGGTTTCCCCGACCTCCAAAAACATGCCGGTCAGGTTGGCCCACAGTGGTGGCGCGCTCAGTTGCAACGGCTCAGGACTAACACCTGAACACGATTTCGTACATACATAATGCATAACTACTGTATTCTTTATCGCAGACATCCTGTTCTCACAGATAGCTGCAATAAAGCAGTTAGTTAAGTCTCTCTGTGGGCTTGCAGTGGGTGGTTGGCGGCCTTTGCACATGCACGCGGCACTTATAGTTAGTGACACAGTTCCACTCTGGGCCTCCGAGCCTCTGAGTCGGTGTGAAGCTGCAGCCCAGGGAGATCAGAACAAAACCGAAGTGACATGGAACAGAGGGCAGGTCGAAGTGCACTCTGCTCGGCCGGAGGGAGAGAGAGATGTCTGCATCAGGAGAGGCTGGTGCCGTGAAAACTGCGACGGTAAAGCTACGGACAATACATGCAGTAACATGTAATGCCATGGAAAAAAAAAAACAATCTCTAGAACAGTCCTGAATGTGTGTGGTGATACCTGATAGCTGTGTTACCCTCGGTCCAACAGTCTGACATGCTTTCAACAATAAAGTCTTCATCATCCATACAACGCGATATACTGACAAACACGCCGTTCCACTCCACCCCCACGTTTGACTGGCATTCCTCTACCTTTTATCGGCGTGCATGGATTTCCTCTCTTCAAAATTTGATTGGCAGCTCTGATCAGAAAAAAAACGACCCTTTCTCTCGGGCTGCGGCGCTGGGTTAAACGCGGTTGTGTAGCGCTCCGGCAGCTGGACTGACAGACAGGACGGACAGCCTGTATTTGTCGTGCTCGGGGAGACAATCTGTCGCACGGTGGCTGGTGGCATCTTCAGGCAAATCCGCGTTTCCACTTCCCCGGGCAGCAGGCACTGGTCGGCTGTCAACTGTCCATTGTATGTACAGTCAGGCGAGGAAAGAACCAGCTTGATGTCTTTTGCCTGAAGGCTTCAAGTCTCTCTGTCCACAGCTTTTTAATGGGATTTGCAGAGTCCTCTCCTCTCCGCTGCCTGCCTGTCTTCTGTGTTCACTTTTACTGCCGACCGTGGAGGAAGAAGCAGGAAGATCAAAGCCAGGGCCCGCACAGTCTGCCCCTCTGAAAGCATTAGGCGTTCTCTGATGGAGTTATTAAAGCAGCCTTTTTGTGCAGGTACTGTTTTACTGTTTTTCTTGGAAGAGTTTGTGTCTTATACTGTTTTTTTGTACACAGTGGATTAGGAGAAACTTATATCAAAGGCGCAAACTTTTTGTCTTTACTTCCATTGGCATTACCTATAGGAACTCGTGATACAACGGGGTAGTTTGCTGATTGTGTGACTGCGTAAAGTAAGATAATAGACATTTATTGCGGAGTTTGCAAATAGCCATTACTGCGTGTTCTCTGCGTCTACCCCGCTTTTCCCTTCTGCAACCTAAAACATGCCCAACAGCAGGGGCGGACTGGCCATATGTCCATTCTGGAAGAGCAGAGAAATGGCAAAACGGAACAAAAAAAGTGACGAATACACAAGAACAAAGCATCGAAAAAAAGCAATGAAAAGACTACAAAAATATGACGGACAAAAAGAGATGTAAACACAACAAAGCAATGAAAAAGCAACAGGAAAGCTACACAAATGTGACAAAAAAGTGACAAAAACACAACGACAAAGCAATGAAAAAAGCAATGAAAAAGCAACAAAATGTGACCACAAAGTGTGACCATATGGCGGAAGGTAAGAGAAAATATGTCTTTGTGGAAGATGGCATTCGTGCCAATTTGGGCCAGGCTGGTCCGTCCCAGTCCGCCCCTGCTACTAAGCCTCCAGATTAGGGATGGGACGATAAACAATAATATCGTTCATCGTGATAAAAAATGCGGCAATTAATCATTTGCCACATTTTTTCACTATCGGGATTTTCGTGCTAGTAGATAATCGGTAAATCCATCAGACAACCAGTGCCGGTAACTTTACCCGGAGTGGGTACATCTCCATGGAAATTAAGTCGGCTGTATTTAAGATTTCATTCGGTTAGTTCCTCATCCACATCCATAACAGTATAGTCCAAAATGTTACACAGTGCGCCTTTAAATACTTACTTCATGTCTCAATATGACATTTACAGCAGACAATAAAGAGGAATATATAATAATTGCCCAATCCCATCTTTTCTGCAGTTTCAGTGATTTTTTTTTTTTTAAACCATAGGCAAATATTGTGATAACATCATTAAGCGCAATTATTTTGGCTAATCGTGACCCCAAATTTCATTATGGTCCCATCCCTACTCCAGATAGAGATGCAGGTGGATCAAGACCCAAGCAGTATTGACATAGTAGGAATACACACCAAATTTCCCTGAGGGCGGAATAAAACCTCTGCCTCACTTACCTCATGTTACAGACAAGCTTCTCTTCCTCACTGTGACGGCTTCTGCTTCACGTTCTGCTTCATTTTACATCGCTACACCGGAAGCCACTTTAGCTTTATCACTTAATAGACGTGAGCATGCTTAATTATTGAAATGATTTAAATATATATAATACTACAGAGAACAAGCGTGATACTTTCCAGAAGACAGACACTTGTTTATGTAGGACATTTATGTAATAGCACTAAACCCTGTGTGCCAGATACCAATCTTCTCCGTCTCGGTTTGAAGAGTCTGAAAAACGTCCCCAAAGCATTCAGCTTTCCGTCCCGCGTCTTCATTAAAAAAACGGAAAATAAAATGTTTCGAAAAAAAATTCAAAGTGGCACAAGGGGATGAGTTTTGTTCGGGGATTAAGCCGCTATTCTGCCTCCTCGTATAAGCAAGTGCAAATGTTTTCATGGCTTGGAAAGACCACCGTATCCGCGCTCAATCGTTTCTATGCATCCCAGAGGAGGGAGGCGAACAGATGGGGAACTGAGCGACTGCTGTCTGCATGAGAGTGCTACATTTTTTTTGTACAAAAGGGACTACGTTTTCTGCCTACTTGTATGCAGCATGTGGCTAACACCATGTAAGAAAGTCTTTTGTGGAGTACCAAACTCCGTCTAGACCGTATTCGATTACGCCCCAGCCAAACCTGGAGCATTTCAGGGCTGTACAAAAACATGGCTGTCACAAACATATGACAAAACCGGGATGAAACCAGGACTAGGGGCTAAAACTGATTTTAGACTGCAAGTAAAAAATAAATAAAAATGTAGGCTTTACCCAAATCTAAACGCTCCTTGAAAAGAGTGTCAATATTGCAACACAAATGAGACGAAAACGCAGCCAAAAAACCACATAAGAGCAATAGAAAAGGGACAAAAACGAGAAGAAAAAGTGAGCAAAATGCAACCAAAAAAGCAGAAAATAAACGAAAAAGTGCGAAACCGCGAAAGTGACAAAGAGTGATGAAAATGTGGAATGTGACCAGAAAAAATGTGATGAAAACGCAAGGAAAAAGATCTGTTTGGATGAGTTTTGTAGGCCTTAGCTTAATCTTTTAGAGTTGGGTAAAGTTGAACTGGAGGAAACGCATTTGGTTAAAACTCATACTAACGCTGCTCATATTTGCTCTGCTGCAAATAACTCTACTCTTTTTTTCAACTATTTTTTTCACAAAAATATGAAAATTAAGTAAAAGAAAAAAGCCATTTGGTTGTGTCTCTGTTGGAAATAATGCTGGTAACACTCATACTTACTTGCAAATGTCATGCCCGTTGTACAATATCTACCATTACGGCAAACATGAAAGACGGACTTCTATGTACAGTATGTACGTACAGGATATTCAAATCACAATGCCTCGTCTATAAGCTTTCTCACATAACTAGCAAAAATGCCCACGCATCTTTCTTATGCACTTTTCAAGTGAGCACATGCCTGTGTGCATTACAAAGGGTATAGCACACATGGGCCTGTTGTTGACTTTTAGCTTCCTGCAGGCATATAGAAAAGATAATTGGCTACAGTAGGAAATCTCTCGCATCTCTCGGAAAGATCGCCTTGTTTTGAGTGAAGCAACTATACCCGTCGCTATAGAGGCATGCTTCTTACGCTACACACCTACTGCCTATGCTAATTGACTTGTGTTTTGTGGAGACACTATAGAAAACCATTGTGTGCAACAGTTAAAGTCACACACAGTTAAAGTTAGTGGGTGCCTTGCAACTTAATTACATTTTTCCAAGCTATACGTTTAAAAGAAACAGAAAGAAATGAAAGGTGAGACTTTATGTTTATTCTATTTTTTCATTTCCCTCTCATTCTCTGATGTTTTACAGTCATTTTAATAGGTTTTGGGCGCATACCATTGAGGGATAGTCAAAGTCAGCATAAAGCTAGTAGTAGTTAATCTAAAAGTATTTGCATTTGTAATAGAAGGAGCCGCAGAAATACCAAATGGCACACAAAGCAATTGGAGTAGTAGTTGTAGTGAGCGTAGGTGAAAGGCAAAGTGTACAAGACACAATAAAAGTTATATTAGCCAAGAGAAGGGTGATTTAGAATGGAGCCTGTAGCCAGTTTGAGCGCTCCTTGTGTGGCGACTGGCGACATAATAATAATAATAATAATAATGCATCAGTTTTATATAGCGCTTTTCTGGACACTCAAAGACACTTTACATTGCACTATTCATTCACTCCATACTTGATGGTGGTAAGCTACTATTGTAGCCACAGCTGCCCTGGGGTAGACTGACGGAAGCAAGGCAGCCAATCTGCGCCATCGGCCCCTCCGACCACCACCAACCACTCACTCACATCATTCATCCCGGCCTATTGTACATGTTTTTGGTGGTAGGGGAAACCGGAGTACCCGGAGGAAACCTACGCAGACACGGGGAGAACATGCAAACTCCACACAGAAAGGCCCCGTCCAGGTGGGAATCGAACCCGGGACCTTCTAGCTGTGAAGCACGAGCGCTAACCGCTGTACTACCGTGCCGCCCATAGACGTAGACTCAAAGAATCGCCAACAACTAGCTCCATGAAACTCAAACAAGCTTCCATGTGTATGTCCAATGATGTTGTTCTCACCAAAGAAACATCATAAGATTGATGCAAGACACACACCAATCAGACATTATTCAATCAACCGCTATTGTGAAGACGCACATTACAACAACACAAAAAGGTGTAAACATCGTAATAAAACAGAATCCTGCTGCGCTGCTCCGTGGGCTTCCAAATATAATTTCACCTCCACAGTCTGAGTCTACAGTCTACGGCTGTGTCTAAAATACGAGCCTATAACGCGCAGTTAAGAGACCAGAGTGGTATTTACAGGCCGCCATATGCATGCTACAGCTGGCCACACGCATAGGGTGAGTCACGAACTCTGCTGGTTAGAGGTCAAAATGAACGCTTTTTATACAGTCACTAATTACACTGCGTAGTTTATGACCAGTAGCTGAACGAAAGTGACAGAAACTATGGTTAAAGTATTTGAAACAATAAAAACGTAGTAAATTTAAAGGTCCTATATCATGCAAAATCGACTTTTTGGAGCTTTTAACCATGTTGTTATGCTATTTCCTTATCAAAAACACCCCCAGAGTGGTTTTTGGATTCATTCACGCAGTTCTCAGTAATCCTCCTGAATCCTGCGCTCTGAGCAGCTGATCCGCCCTCTCCTGGTAAACGACTGACATGTTCAGTTGTGTCGTCACAGCGGAACGGAAGTGCTCGACGTCTGTAATCTAATGCCTTACGGCATGATTTTTATTTGTAAAACAGTTTTTTTCATTATTTCTGTCGTAAGAAAAAATTAATAAAAAAAAAAAAGGAAAAAAAAAAAAAAAAAAAAGGAAGTGCCTGACGCTGCGCTGCCCCTGTACCGAAAACAAACGCTCCTCCTGAGCGTCCGAACGGTCTGAACAGATGGTCATGTCATGTTGCACCGAAAGTTGTGAAGAGGGAGCTTTTTCTAACCTACTCTGGAGTCTGGACACCTGTTCTTTTTTCTTACCTCACGATAATGTCACGGAGAAAACCGCGTTTGGCTGCGAGGACTGGACTTTATTCAACCGTCCTAAAGAAGAGGCCATAGAAGTTGGCATTTCCCTCCGGGATTCAGCGACTATCAGCCAGAATAGTGTTTGTCTGAGCCTGTCGCTGATGGATGCTTGGTGAACCTTGGCCAGAATCAAAGTGGATTAACTTTTATAACCAGCGCAAATCCCATACTGGAAACATCAGAGAGGTGAGTCGATCAAAATGCATGTTAGCGTGTGTGCTAGCCATTTAGCCATGAAGCTGTGTTGCACATGTTAACTCCTTATAACAGCATCATGAAATAACTTCACTTTTTGCTGTGATATATATATTTCTACTACTGCTAAAGTTGTATGAGCGGCGAGAGGGGGCGGAGTTAACTGAATCCAAGCGTTTTGTCTTCCGGGTTGGAAAAATACCTCCAGAAAATACTAATATTTATCACAAAAATGAGTGCTCCGTAGTGGTAGAGGTACAATATATCATATAAAGGCCTATACTTTACTTTGGAATGGCTTAAAATAGCATGATACAGGTCCTTTAAACTGCTACCTCGCTGTATCCTGACTTTGACTACACCCCATAACATAGTTTGCACTCAAATCCAGCAGTTAGATCACTATCTTACAACTTAAATAAGATGCTATAAGAAAGTTTGTCATTTTCAAAACATACTGTAAGTCCTATCAAGAGCGTTCCGAGTTTTTTTGTGTTTTTTTTTCTTAGCTAAAACAAAATTAGCTTCTGAAGGATGTCACTTTTCATGCAAGCTGTTGAGGTAGGAAGAGTATGCTCGGCCAAGATACGCCGCGAGCTTCAAACTTCTGTCCCCTTTTTTGAGTGCCTAAAAACACCGGTGCCAGAGGGAAAGTTAACGTTTGCAAAAGGCGAGCCAATTCAATTCAATAAGCTCCCCAGATCGCGAGGGGTATATCGCCTGCTAAAATGGCATTTAAAAAGTAGCGGCCTATTGTAAGAGGCAGCCGGCAATTTTAAGACATGGCTCGTAAGCAGAAAGGTCCCTGCTTGGTATTGGCCCCTAATCTTTCAGACCCCTGTAACTGTCGTACGACGGGGAGCAGTGATGTAGCACTTTGGATGCAGCACTCTGTCCTCGCTAATGTGCCGCTGCTGTATTCTGTAAACTATGATTGACCGTTTTCATAGGCAATCTTTAAAAATAAAACCGGGTTCTCATAGCAGAAGGGGGCGGGAGAAGTACTTCAAATGTGTATGGTCAACTACTACTTTGTTTATTTGTGCTATGTTTAGAGAATTGTAACTGAAATCTCTTTTTCAGGGCCTGTCACGATAACAAATTTGAAGCTTCGATATATTGAGGCAGGAAAGTATCGCGATGAACGATATTATCGACTCTAACGATACTCAAGACTGGCAACTAAAAATGAGAATAAACCTTTATTCTAAACGTGTATATTTATACCACACAAGCTGAATAAACATGAAATATAATGTAACTCAATTTGCTTAAGTTAAAAACAAAAAGCTTTACAAAGAAAAAAATAGGGGGTATGCTACTAAATGTACAGATGATAAATATCGAGCCCAATGATGATTAATATGTTATTCATTGAACGATAAGTCAATATAGTAATTATCGTGACAGCCCTAGTACCCACAGAAAACGTATGCAGACACAATCTATTTTCTAAAAAGTATCTACAGTAATTAGTATATTCAATGCTCTTAAATGCACCTGGTAGACGTATCTGCTTGCAGGTGGAAAAACGCAGTGGAGATAGATTGGAGTCTGTTGCGGTCAAAGAGAGAAGCCTCCCATTTAAACGCTGCAATTAATAAATTAGCCAAAGCGAATCGATAGCCCCCCCACACCGAGCATGGCAGGCGGACAGCACTCAGGTGTAATTAAAATGGTAACTATTGACAAACCAAGACGGATGGAGCCCTTCCTGGCAGTTCGCGTGGCTTTGAAGAGTGATTATCCCGGTCTGCGCGCTCATCTGTGTGTGTCTGTGTGTGAGTGTGAGTGCGAGTGCGAGTGCGTGTGTGTGTGTGTGTGTGTGTGTGTGTGTGTGTGCGTGTGTGTGTGTGTGGGGGGGGCAATGTTATGGGAAAGCGCGTAACGTAAACAAGCGCGGGGGCGCGGGTTTAGCTTCGACTAGCGCTTAGCATTCAGAGGTCACGGGGTCGCCAGGCACAGCGGGCCATTCTAAACATCCATCTCAAGTCTGTCACCTTGCATTATCTTTGGGTCGTTCCAATTAGCTCGGGCGCTAAGTGGCTTGCTCGAGTGTGAAGTGCATCTGAGCAAATGACAATCAAGGTGTTAGCGGAACGTATATAATTACGGGGTGGCTAACAAGGTGCTAGGGATTGTGCGCTTAAATTTGAAGTGGCGTCGCTTTACTTGCAAACTAAGGTTATAGGGCATATCATTTCAAGATCAGTCTGTGAGCATTTAATTGTGGAGAAAGGGGATTATTACAAATGATAATAAAATTATAAAATAATATAGAACTCTTTGTAAATAGCCTTAAGTTCCTTTGACTTATGTACTGTATGTATATCCGAATCGTGGAAATTACTCAATAGACGCAATGTTGTAGTTCAAATAAATAACTTGCTATGAATGTAAATTGCATGTAGGAGATTATGACTTAATATACCAGAAGTTAAAAAAAATATATATTTTAACCATATAAATAGCACTGCAAACTTGCCTTTTATTTCTTTTTGGGCTCAATCTTAGTCGTCTGTCCAATCTGCAAACGTGCAATGATAAGGAACAAAGAAAAAAATACTATTTTACATGTTGGGTGGCAGGAGTCAAAATCAACACTTCAAAAACAACATCTCACTCGACCACGATCAAATTCCGCAGATATTAGCATTTCCCTGTTTTTTCCTTCTCGTGATGTGAGGCATTTTCAATTAGGAGCCTGTCCAGCTGTGTCGGCAAGGACATGCAAACAACTCAACTTCAAATTGAATTACAACTAAAACACATCTTGTTTTTCTCATATTAATATCTCAAACAAACTGAGCGCAGAGTTCATTGTTTGGCTTACAGGGAAAAAGACAAGTTCGCAGAAACTTGCACGTTTCCAGTCAACAGCATTAATGATTACATGGGTACATACTGTATCTTACAGCTGGTAATAAAATTGCAAAAATAACTGGAAACTCAACGCACTATAGCCTTTAATAGTTGGAAAGTGTTGGACCCTATACCCTGGTACATTATGGGACATTGCCCTTTCGACTCCTCTGTAATAATACAAACCATTACTCGTTGGTGCTTCGACTGGGTCTGGCATACAGTATTCTTGAAAATATCTTTAATCTGAATCTGTGACAATGTCCTCAGACTTTAAAGGAATAATGAAAAAAAAAAAATCACATTTAAAAGCCGTCACAAATGTCACAAATAGAATAGAGTGGTTTGTTTAGTACAAAGTAAAACTGTATCAAATTAAGTTAAGTAGCTATCAGTGTCTACAAAAACAAGCTGAGACTTAGTGGTTCTCAAACTGTGATAGGTTCTTCTTCACACGGTACAGGATCATCTGCAAATTTCAACACTATTTTTGGTCAACAAAAATATGTTTTATTATTAGTCTTTATTTAATTGTGATCTAATAATAATAGTAATGCATTGGTTTTATTTACCGCTTTTCTGGACACTCAAAGATGCTTTACATTGCATTATTCATTCACTCCATACTTGGTGGTGATAAGCTACTATTGTAGCCACAGCTGCCCTGGGGTAGACCGACGGAAGCGAGGCTGTTAATCTGCACCATCGGCTCCGACATTCACCCAAGTCTCCCAACCAGACCCTACCCTGCTTAGCTTCCGAGATCTGACGGGATGAGGCTGAGCAAAGGCGGTATGACCTGCTGGTCCTCGTCAGGTCAAGTATGATGTGGTACTTGGCCAAGAATATAGTAATTATTAGCTATTATTAGCCATAAGTAATAATACAAGAGTGGGTCGTCTCATGATCGGAAGGTCGGGGGTTCGAATCCCGCCTCCTGAAGATGCACACTCTTGTTGCGTCCTTGGGCAGGACACCTAACCCTCCTTGCCTCCAGTGTCTGCGTACATTGCTTTGGACCTGATGAAGGTAGAAAAGCGCTATATAAGTTGAGACCATTTACCACACTCTACAATCATGATGTATTTGTAAAACGATAATAAATGAATACTACTCTGCCAATAATGACATTTCCGCAGCTATTGTACGACTTCATTGTAATGCTTCGTCGTCTGGCCTGAGGCGATCGTGGTCCCATTGCTTATGAGGCACATGCTGATCAGGAACATTTCTCTGGGGTCCTCGGTGAACAGGTGCACCCTTGACGTTTCCACTGACTTCCATCAAAAGGTCCAAAATAATGAATATACCATTATCAATTGAGAAACATCAGTTAATTTATAGAAGGGAAAAACATGCTTTTTTTACTTGACCATAGGGATACAAATGATATGGTTCCAGTATTCTGCATCAACTGAAAGCTCACTGTCTTGTATATCAACAGCCTTTAGAGAATTGTCTTGTACTGAAATGCATTGTCACTGTCATTTCGCAACTCATCCCAAAACCGCTACCCGAGCCCATTCGCCACCCAAACGAATAGACATACGGCGTTTGCGTCATAATGTGGGAGTAATAGCTTCGAACAGCAAGGTTATCCTTTCAGCGCATCTGCGGGCTCCAGATGCGAAAAATTCTACCATTCTCTAATACTTCTCTTCATTCGCGCTTATTATTATGTAAAGCATAAAACATGTTCCCTCATCAAATCAAAGCGCCCTGCAAATCAAAGTTAAGGCAATTACAATCTTATTCCACCCTTTCAAATGGCAACAGCTGTTTGCCTCGGTCAAAATGGCCACGTAATTGCACACGGCAGCATATGGTTATGGCTGATTAATCCAACTGGGGGTGAAGACGGCATCATTCCTTTGCATGGGGTAGGAGAAAAAAGCCATCGGGATAGATAGGGTAATGGGATTGCGAAAAAGAAAAGCCTGGAATGGGCCTGTGATGGGACGTCTGTTAAAGATGGTGGTAATTTTCAAGATCGATCCAAACCCTACACGCCCCTATAGTAGCTGTTAAATTGATCTCCATGTCCCCCAGCGTCTTCTGGGGGAAGAGAGAGCGAAACAGTTTTATGCCCAGCTAAAGGAGCATTTGGGCTGCATCTATCGACCAAGCATTGCCGTGTGCATTTTCATTTTAATGTCCGTGGAGTTGCAAAGATTTTTAGTTCAGCCTCGTGTTTTGTTCAAGGAATAAACGATGAAAGGAAGCCGCTACAGCCCATGGGAGAGACTGTGTTGCTGTGATAGTTAAAGGGATGCATATATATAGATTTGAGAAGAAGATTAGATGAACCAAATCCATATGATGAAGATGCACACTGGCATAGTGGTTAGCCCTCTTGCCTCTCCGGATTCGGACAGCGCACACCCTTTAGTCTATTCTTCATCTCTCACTCCTGCTTCTGCCACCAACCAATAACATGCATCTTTTAGAAGAATGTGTATGCGTGGATATACAACTTTTCACATCCGTAGGTAGTTACTCAGATGGACGATAAATTGTGTATCTGACGACAGAGCGGCTGACTGTCCTTGCGTCACAGCCAAAGGACTAGGCATTCAAATTCCGGACCGTGTGGATCCTCCTCTGTGGAGTTTGCCTGTTCTCAGCATGCAGAGTTGGTCGACCCAAAACATGCACAATAGTCTATCTTCCAATCTCAAGATCAGGAGGTGGTCCCGGGCCAGGGCTTACATGTTGAGGGATGGGTCGAATGCTGAGAACAAGCCGGCAATCTCAAACAGATTTGAATTGGAGAGCAATAATAAAGGATAATGAAACAAGATGTTCCCCGGCAACGTGTAAGGAATGTTGACTCAAAAACTTTTAATTGAACCATGATACGTCAAGAAGCAGAAAGAGACGAGCTTTGCTGGTCATTGAATTTACTGTATTGCCCATACGTCTTCCCCAATTGAGAAAAGCTTGTAAAATACAGAGGCCATACAAGTCTATTAGCGCTAAGATTTATGGCTTCACCGGTCGGTCAATATTGCCCACTATATTGATAGAGCTATAGACAGTCCCCATCAGTGGAACAAGATGAGGCATTGACCAAACACTGGTACATGTGCACTCGTAATGAGAACAGATTAAGAACCATTACCCATTGTCACCGATCTATTCCTTCTCCCAAAGGTTTTCTCCTACTTCGGGGCAGCATTTTAGCTGTCCTGCCTGTCCCCTCGAACCAATAATGTTGTTGTTTTTTGTCTTGCCCTGGCTTAAGCTACTGCTGCACACTCAATCACCCCAAACACATCCCCCAAAGGGATCAGCCATTACAAGGGTCAGAGGTTATTTCCCAAGCTCCTCCGGCAAATGAGTGTGTTTCTATTATAAACACACACCGCGTGTGGCATAGTAAGACCGCTGTGCTGGCTAGTGGACTCCCCAAAGCTCAAGAGTCAAGATCAGGTCCGTGCTCATTTTCATTGGGCCAAATGAGGGATGTAGCAGGTAAACATGGGTGGACTGTGGAGTGCCCCCTGCCCGTCGTAGCATGCGTAATGGCCTTCTCCGAGAGCGGGGAAAAGATCAAGTCGAGCAATCAAATGTTCAGCCCGAGCCTTATTATTTTTAGAGATCATTATAGAGGACATTCTCCAGGGACATGGAGAGCGGTGGCTGACAAGCACAGCTCAGTTTTAAGTAGCAAATAACAAGGATGTATTCACAAGTGTTGTCATACTATTTTACTGCACATTAGGCAACATTTCATTTTCATTTATACAATAAGTACACCACTTCGAAATCACAGACCATGACTGGAGTTTGATCAAATTTTAAACAATGATAAAACAAATGTGGGTTTACCGGGCAGCCAGCTATATTGGTTAGCTGTCATTCAATAATAACACTACTTTACCCCGTGATATTCAACATGGTGATTATACACTGCCCGGCCACCAAGTCACACACTCCAGCTCTGTTTTGACACGTTTCTGCAACGTCAGACAATTTATTCTGACCAGTGTTGCATTATTTTTTCACCAACATATTGTATTGGTGATGGGAGAGTCAGACCACTTCGCAAAGCCTTCTTCTGTACATTACAAAGACTCCCATTGGGGTTAAAGGTGCATTATGCAACTTTTTATGCAAGAAAAAAAGTTAATATTTGTGTGTATCTGACTTTGTAGTGACCCAGCGGCTGTAGGAGCGGTCAGCAAGTCGCCTTTATTTTCAATCACAGCGGTCTCTACAGCGCTCAAGAATCAGTTGTTTTGTAGGTTTTCTGGTGAGAGGGTCCGTCAGCAGTGAAAACCTTCCAAACAATTAATCCTGGAGTGTCATAGAGACCACTGTGATGGAAAGTAAATGCGCCATGCTGACCACTCATACAGCAGCTGGGTCACTACAAGGTCAAATATGCACAAATATCAACTTTTTTTTCCACATTAAAAGTTGCATAATGCACCTTTAAGGTCTGGACCAATACATATGTGATGATGCCCAGTGCTCCCTGAACCACTCTTTCACAACTAGAGTTCGATGAATCCTGGTATTGTCATCTTTAAATATGCCCGTGCTATAAGGGAAGAAAAGAAAAAAAACATTGATAGAATAACCTGGTCATTAAGGATGTTCAGGCAGTCAAGTGATCTCATTCTTTGTACACATAATGTTGTTGAAGTAGACCCGGCAACATTTTGAGTATAACCTCCTAAATCTGTCCAGACAAAGAGCACACGAACAAAGTTCGAATGAAATGAACACAACCCTTGATACACTCTTTTGTAACTATACCAGTCCAAAAAAACAAACAAAAAAACATTCCTTTGCTGAGCATTTATTTGACGGCAACTTCACCAAGGAACTAATCCGGCCTAATCCGCAGATTTCAAATGTAAAAAGATACGCTTTGCAGTTCCTGAAAAGCTTAGCAGAACCAACACGCACGCTATCTCCATCAATACATCAAAGGGTAAATTCTCCCACCTGCAGATGGGGACCGAGCCTCTATGGAGAAAATGTATTAGATTAACATAAAGCCTGTTGTACATACAGTTGCCATTACTGATAAAGCAGTAATTCTTACGCAAATAATCCCACCTGGCCTTGCGCAGAGCTGAATGATCAAAGAGCGGTCGAGATTATGCCCAGCAAAAAGTCAGGGAAGGAACGTGAATTATCCATGAAAGTCAGAAGAGCAATGCCGCGATATACTGCACTGATCAGGCATAAGATTATGACCACCCACTTATTATTGGCAACATACAGTAAAGTAGTGTTATGAGAGTATTTAGTCTATTCTGACATCTTTCTATCAAATTTAGCTTTAGGTATCAACAGTTGAGCTATGGTTCAAATGGATTGGATCAATCAATGTTTCTTTACCATTGTGTGTGTTTTTGGTCCATTTTTGTCTTGTCCAGTGGCGTGTTGGAATCTAATTTTGGCCCCTGAATTTTATTATCTAGACCGTCCCTCTTTACAGTCGGGGGTTTAGCTCATCTAGAAAGTGGCTGTCGTTGGACATGGCAATGTGTGTTCGCATCTGCCTGAGATTTCGCCAGTCTATGTAAGGAAAACACAAAAAGGAGTGGGGGACTGGGCTGCTCAGGAACAACCAAAGTGAACAAGATTACTCAAAACCGCATGAATGAAGCAACAATGCTATACCCCAGGTAACAATGCAATGGTTGTCAGGATCAAAATAGTCCAAACTCTTCTAGCTCTAACAAATATTTCCCTTTTGTTTTTGGGGAAAAGGATATTACTTGTTTAATGGAGAGAACATCTATGTAGTGATAATCAGCCTGTCACTTTCAAAACCCAACAAACAAAGCCTTTGTTTTCACCGCAAACAAATAGTCCCAGAATTTTAGGTCATTCTGCTCTCAGTTCTGTCCATCAAAACACACTGTGCCCTGTTCCGGTTGGTCTGGGTGACCTCTTTTCCCCGCTCTGTCCCACAATGAGAACACTGCCTACATTAATAAGCACGGACAGGCAAAATAGGACAGTCCTGGCAAACGCGGAGGACTACACTGCATTGTGACATGTTCCAGACGGTGCACGGGCAAGATGAAAGGTGAAAGGAGAGTATCGATGTACGTACAAGTGCTGTGTTTGCTTGGTGTGAAACAGAGGATTTATTGAAGTTTAAATGTAAAATGTATGAATTTAAAATAGTTGAAACACGTGCTCTCAGACATCCAGCCGCCGTACTTTATTTTGAAAGCTTTTAGTAGGGTGAAAAAACGGTTCAAACTAAATTCTTTATCAGGATGTTAATATGCTTGGTAATTTTTCCAGCTTTTCATGTAATGCTTCCAATTCAAACTATTATTTTTGTGAAAGCACACGTATTAATTAAGATTGTTCAGCTGACTTCAAGAAATGTGTTATTTTGAATATTTAATGTGTGAGAAAACAAGAATAGCTGTCAAACTGAACCGGGTTACTGTCTTGTCACTTTGCAGACAGTGTAGACAGAGGACTGATTATCCTCTCATTGTCACCCTCTCAGGAGCTTTTATCAGCACCAACTTGAGCTGACCTTATCTGCGTCTGGGCATTTCAGTATTAACGCTAATGCTAAAGCTTTTTATAGTCGAGGGCTCATACATCCCCACAATGTTTGTCCTCTCTTTTAGGCAGTTCCCTTCAGAGGTCACACAGTGAACCTAAAACAACAATTGAGTCCTATACGACTGAGGTGTATCCTTCGTTTTCGCTTTGTACATTCCCAAACTATCAAATCGAAGTAGAATGCATAATTTCCTTGAAACTTGTCGACTTCAGTCTTCATACTACAGCAAATAAGTTACAAATTGTGACAGGGAATGGAGTTTAAGCAAGTGAACCTTTACAGTGTGTCTTAGTAATCATTACTGGGACAAGGACCATAGTTTGACCAGACCAGTCAAGAGGATAATTGAACATACAAAATTCAATAAAAGAATTTATGTTGCAACCAGTAAAGCAGTACTAAGTAACGTGTTTACCTTAAAAAACCCTTTTCGTAGTACCTCTGGGGGTAATACAAGTGTTATTGGGATGATTAGAGGGTCTTTCATTTCCCCCTGGTGTCTCTGGCCAGAAAACCATGCTTGCAACTTGACTGCCACCGGGTCGGCGCAACCAATACACACTAATAGGACCACGAAGAAGAAGCTAACAGGCTAACGGGCAAAGCTAACTGCGGGCTAGCGCCACTTTAAACAGTATTTACAGCCAAGTTTGAGTGAAAACAATTATTTCCATTGTATAACTTAAGTTAAGTTAAAATTTGAGTCATACGCAGACGTTAGTCAAGATGTAACAGTAATCGCTGAATTTCACCCCATCCATTCGTAGTCAGGAAGTGCAGCAAGGGACAGGAGTGCTTTAAAATGAGTACAAACAAGCACACTTTGCTTGAACAAAATAATTTCATAGCAATTCCAAGGAGATGCATTTAGGACCGTGTGAGGTTCGGGGGTTGCTGAGGTTGCGTCTTGGATGTTGTCTTGCGGAATAATGAATGATGGTAAATTAGACTGAAGTTGCCAAGTTGTTTCATTAAATTTTGATCAACTCCAGACAAAAAGGCTTGACACAGATTCACGCGTGTTCCTCCAGCCCCCCTCCATGAATTTACATTACCGCATTATTACAAACACCTTGGTAAAAATGAGGACAGCGCCCGCTCAGCACTTTGCATTGCGACGCACACTCGCACGCCGATCTCAATAATGGAGGACACCGTGTTTCTTAGGGCTTTGTCTCGGCACGTGCCGCACACCGTGGACTTCATCACTAAACAAAAAGACGCTTTCCGCATCAAGGGCTGCATTCAATTGCATCTTAAATGTTTCAAAATAGAATAACATTTAGTTTCTCAGTTTGAGGAATTTGCTCTTTGCGCTTTGAACATCCTGTCAATGGGGAAGCCGAGTACCAAGCGGTGGAGAAAGTTACTTGAGTTTGTTAGTTACTGATGAAAAGAGTCTGTGCTGCGGTTGTTATAGTCATCAGAGGGCTAAGGGCGTTCGCACATATACTGTAGCTCCTTCAGATGTTTTCTTTAGGAGCGATCACCCCGCGGCTTCGCCAGTGGCCACAGTCAGACAGAGAGATAATGGTGTAGCACTTCAATAAGAACCAGGAACCATGATCCTCAGTTAGACCAGATACGGACGACAAACGTGTATATACAATAGAATAGTAATTACCTGCAAGGGATGGCCATTGTGTCAACATTGCCCCCTCCGGTCAGGCCTGCCACAATAACATTTGATGTTCAAAATATTGTGCGGCATCCGTTGAACAATATCACATTTTAGTCACAGAAAATAGACTTTAGTCCTAAATAGCAATTACTGAGACCGGTCTAATTCCAGGCACAATGGTGTGGCGGGTTCTGATAGGAGGTGCATGTAAAAAACATTTGCCAAATCCACGTTGTGTCACTGTGCTGACCCCTGAAGAGAAACAAAGGTGGTTGGAGCCACATATTCGAGGTTCAGCCGCTCACAAACGCAGGAGAATATACAGAGGGTAGTAGTAGTTGGCTGCCTCGAACCATAGAAGCCTGCAAGATAAAACGTGCATCGCGTGTCACTGCGGATCTTCTCACGCCAACTACTGAAACAACACGCAATTATCAGCTCCAATTAACGTTTATCTGTTCTCTTTTCACACCTGCGCGCCGTCTTGCACTTTCGCTATACAGTTCACAAGAAAATACAGCACTGTAATTTATATATGGTAAATCGTAAAGGGTTTCAACTTACTTTCCACTTACAGTAGGCGCCCAAAGCGCTTTACAGCAAGGAACCACTCACCCGTTCACACACCAATGTGCTGGAGGCAAGGTGGGTGAAGTTTCTTGCAACGACAGCGTGCACCTTCAGGAGGTGGGATTCCGACCCCCGACCTCCCGATCATGAGACGACCCGCTCTACCATCTGCGCCACCGTCACCCTACATACTAAGTCTAAGAGACGTCAGATTGCGAAAACTGAAAAGACTGAGGGCCTATAGGGACAGTCCGCATAGCTTATTGTTTTCACAATAATCTTTCACTATTCTTTGACGGCCAGCCAGATAATACTGCGGCGCGACCTTTTTTGGGGCGCTGTGGCAATATGGCACAGCGAGACCCCCTCACACCCTCCGTTCTTTCTTTTGCAAATCATTGCGCATTGTACCGCCGTGGCTACCGGAGCGCTCTTGTCTGTCAATTACGATGAGTGACAAATGGGAGCATTTGTAGTCTGGAGACAACCAGTCAACCCCACTGTCTGCACGAATCACTCACAGACCAATCACTTTGTGTACCACTGCTCCACTCGCCGGTGCTCCTCCCTGCACCGTCTCTTCCCAACCCGGAGAGACGGATAATCCCGCAACAAAGACCTCCACAAGACCACTTACATGATGACATTGGGGTAATGGCTATTTGAAAACTTTTCTGATTCCAAGCGCATTAGGAGCTGGAGGAATCATACTGTAGCAGAATAGTAGAAAAGAAAACGTCATACTTTTCCAGCTAAACGTTTGAGCAGGCTGAGGCTCTCAGTTGTCCAGGAATTCCCTTGTAGAAAAGATGTAGGGGGTTGATTGAGTTGAGGAGGTTTACTCAGTATCTTTCCCAAATTATGGCACGTCATTTGTAGTTGGCTGTAAAAGGGACAGTGTTTACTTGGTAACGTTACAGGGGTCGGCGCTCTCGATGAGTTAGCAGGAAGCTCACTTGGGTGTTAATGAAACTAAACATTATGGAGCTGGTGTTTCGAGCTGGACATCGATTCGACTGAGAAGCTGTTTCGCGGAGAACTGAACATTCAAAGTTCCGGGGGAGAGGCACTGATGGCTGAGCTGTGGAAGACACCACTCGTTCTGCTGGCTGCTTCGCTCTTTATCGACTGTGGAAAATGTTTATGCCATATATATTTATGTTAGGCCTTAAAATGGTGGCCCTGTTCCATTTGTGAGGAGCAAACGCCTTTAATATAGATAGGCCTATCCTAGGGTACAAAATGTCAGTCCTTTTTGCCTCATGAGCAAATGAGCGGCACTAAAACACTGCCCTTTTAGTGCTCTGAGCATATACCACTCATAACATCATCACCTCCACAAACAGTAAATTAATGGGATTTACTGTAGTATTTCCCCACATATATTGGACACTAAAAGCACTTTACAGGAAGAAAACACTCACGCATTGGTGAACTCATTCATAACCCTGCGTACACAGACACTGGAGGCACAGCAGGTTAAGTGTCTGGCCCAAGTACCCAACGACAATAAACCAGCAACACAGTCTCCATCCACACACACGTCCATCACCAACTCAAGATAGAACCATCTGAGCCTTCTCCACCCGATCAGCAATGGGAGCATTTGGCTCCGTGTCCCATAGGAGAACAGTCTTCCTGATGTTCTGCAATCCCCACCATGGACAATCTAAAGCATGTTTGACCTTGGGCATGTGCTTGCATTTCATCCAGTAATGAAACAACATACAATGCAATATTTCAAATGTATGCCTTTCATGCATAAACTGCCTTGTTGTAATTTTTTTACCAAATAATTTGAGGCTGGGCGGCATGGCTAGAAAAATAATCAGTTATATTCCCTCTCAATGATCAAACTTTTTTTTTTTTGTCATAATAAAACCTAAATAAAGCTCCTCTGGAACATTTAAGCACCCAAATGTCTTCTTTCACAAAAATGTTCTGTTTTCAAAGTACAGTAGCAAAGGAAATTGACTCTGCAACAGGAAAATAAATTGATTACGCCATCTTTAAAAATCCCCCACCACAATAATTGAACGGCGGCTCAGATTGCGATTCGATTAAAAAATCTATTAACTGCTCAGCCCTCGCTCTCCTTCAAAACGACTTTTGTGCAAATAGTGCTTCAAGCCGGGACGTCTTCCTGTGGTCCAGAACTCATGCGTCAAACTGCGTTAGTGGAGAAGGGTAAAAAACGGCATAGAAGACAAAAGAATCGCCGCTCTCCTTGCACCAGACTCGAGCTGCCAGTTGAAAGCATCGGCTGGTCTCGCTGAAATATTCCGCTGCCTGTCGATGATTATGTGCCCTATTTTGTTGCCTCTGATAAGACTGCATCCAATTTTGCCTCTTCCCACGGAAGCAGTCGAGGGGTGCTCCCAAAGTGCACGCGTTTTATCCCCACTGCCCAATTTCAATTCAATCTTCTAAGAGATGCCAAATGAAGATGACATCCTTGACTTCGCTCTGTCGACGTCAATGTCCCGAGCAGCACAGCTTGGAAAAAAATCGGGCAACAAATGACGGTGTGAAATGCACTGATTGCAGGTGCAGAATACTGTAAAAGGATGCCACATATTACAAAAGTACAGATCAAAATCAATACATTAACACTAATGAACAGTATTAAGCAGTATATAGGCCTAAGCGTCTGTACATCAGTATATCCCAACCTTTTTCTCTCAGTGACTCCTATTTTACAGAAAAACAGTTTGAAACTGTCACAAACTGTGTTTTTTTCTATGGTCAATTTTGAAAGTCATATAAGACTTTTATGACTTTCAATAGACAAAATAGAAGAATAATAGCCAATATAAAATACATGTGTAATTTCTTGATTATAATTCTATACACCTTGTTTGGGACTGGCGACCCTAAATCGTGAGGTTGGAAATCACTTCCCTTGTACAAATATGCTACTACAATGCTACAAAAGCTGTTAGAACTTCAGAGAAATAATAACAAATTAATATTTGTATTTGTATAGAAAGGGTATAGCTTAAAACCCAGGTCGAATGAATCAAATTAAACTATTTTATTATGTTTATTTTTTTTACAAGAATACAAGTATTTCATTGCTTTGTATCTCTGTCTATCTAGAGCCATTGCAATGTTACCCACTGGTGACAGTGTGAAGACATCCACTGCTATGTCCTCAGTCGGCCAAATCGATATGGAGCATGTATGCCAAACATGACACAGCCATCTCCCTCCGAGCCCCCCTGCGGTTTCAAAATAGCGGTGTAAAAAAAAAAATGACAAAAGCAGCAGCAGGCGGGCGCGGCACTGTCTTGGTACCACTCCGGTGGAAATGAATGGGCCGAGCAGGCAGCCTCTATAACTGTCATTTTAAACTAAACATCCGCGGCTGACTGCAGAGGGGCCTTTTTTAGCCCATTTGAGCAAGTGTCGGCCCCTCTGTCAGCTGCCAGGAATAGACCGATCCGGATTGAAGGGAAGAATTTAAGCAGAGAAATGACTGTGCCTTTACTACTTTGGACACTAGGTTCACAGAATGACCAAACAAGCAGAGCAACATGATCATACATTTGACCATCCATAGTTACAATGCAAAACTCCACATTATGATGTACATACTTTTTGTCTAAACAGCAACCCCAGAAAATCAGAAATGACTTGCTCAGTAGGTTGCAGTAGTTGGCGCTATGATACAGGAATCAAAAAAATGGGAAAACGAGGAGACATCCGGGCAAGACTCGCGCTTGAGCCACACAAGCTTGCTGGGGAAGTAAGCCGGTAGCTTCACCAGGAGTCCATTTATTTCACCACGTAACATGATGGTGTCAAGCTGCGAGACCTGATTGCCTGGAGCTCGGAGTTTGCGTGTGCTCCCCGTGTCTGCGTATAGGTTTGCTCCGGGCGCTCCGGTTTTTTCCCCCGTCCTCCAAAAACACGCTGGGGTCAGGGCGGCCCACAGTGGAGGCGCAGCGGCTCGGGACTGACCCTACATCTGATCTATGCAATTTCCCTGTGCAATTGTATAATGACAATAAAGTTATTCATCCATTCATTCATTCATTCATTCACGCACAAAACGAAGGTCCCGGGACGATCGAGGCTTTTCTGTGTGGCACTTTAATGTGTTCCCCATGTCTGCTTCCAATCCTCAAAAGGACTTTCCCGGTTAAACAAAAACCGAATGAATACAATTAAGTGACATTTAATTGCTGAATAAACGGTATCCGTGCACTGCCTCAGTTTTAATCACACCAACAACCATACACCCCAGAATACCATTTTGCTCGACTTTCAATGGAGTGCAATTGTGTGGATAAATATAGCCAGGATATATCACCTGCGCCATTACATAAATGCACTTTAACAATTACAGTTGGACTGCAGTTTATAGTCGTTATTTTCCTTTTGGATTCTTAATGTTCAAATGATTCAAAGCTACAAACATTTGGACTCCCACTCGTGTGTGTGTGTGTGTGTGTGTGTGTGTGTGTGTGTGTGTGTGTGTGTGTGTGTGTGTGTGTGTGTGTGTGTGTGTGTGTGTGTGTGTAGTCTTTAGAGCTTCACAAAAGCAATGAAACTTCTTTTTTTTTTGCCATTATGATGTATAGCACAGACAAACAAGCAAACATCTCCCTCCCTCCCTCCCTCCCTCCCTCCCTCGGGCCCGGCAAAATCCTTACAGCTCGGCTTCACAGCCCCGCGCTCTGACGGAGGCTGTTTTCCTGTCGTTAAAAAGCCGTTCCGCTCGACCGGTCATTAAACCATGTGACGAGGCGGCGGGCAAAGACATGTCCGTCCAGAAGGCATCGCGCCGGCCTCATCATGTTCTTTAATCATCGGGCCGCCGAGTGGAGCGGACAACAGCCCACGCGGGGTCACACTTTCAACGAGCGGGCCTCTCCGAACGGTCTGAAGAGAGCCCAATTAGAGCCCACGTTCTCTGACCCACGAGCCGCGGACGTAATGCAGTCGGAGAGAGAGACGGGGGGGGGGGGGGGGCAGCGAGACAAGACGCGCGGAGAAAATGACTGGCGAGGTCCATTGCCAAGTCACACACACACACACACGCAGTGAATGCACGGCCACAGTCCCATCAGAATAGCGAATCAGAAAGCCTCCCTCAGCGGCTGTAAATAAAGGATGGTGTCGCGAGCCCACCTGCTCAGTAAAAGAAAAAAGAAAAAAAAAAAGAACACACGCGTGGGGCAAAGGAGACCTATAGGGATTGTCGGGAGGGGCAGATTGGAATGGAAAAGATTTAAAAACAGATTTAAAAACAATTTGACATGTAAGCTGGGCAATTCTCTGATCACCATCATCCTTTGGACATTCAAGATTGGAATCATTTGAGCTCAAATAGAGTCTGTGTTGTCAGATCAAATGGAATATCCAGTTTCAGACATTCTCAGCCAAATTCTGCTACAGTGGTCCATGTAGAGTCTTCCAGGTTAAGAAATATGTTCAAAAAAAGAATAGCCACATTCACACATGTGCCCCCCCACCACCAGGCTAAAGCCCTGGTAAAGTCAGGATTTTTGGAAGACAACCCTGACTTTAACTGGGAAAAGGCTTAAAGTCTGGTCAAAACTTAAAAAAACAAAAAAGATCATCCTAAAAAGATAAATAAGGATAATGAAGCATGCAGCAGAGGCAATGGCATTGTTTACAGACCCCCTACCAAGGCGATACTTCCATCTCGCAATGACAAAAAGTGTGGCGCATGTAGCCTCACGTTAAGCTCAAAACCGACATATAATCACAGATGTGGATACAAAAAAAATGTAAACAATAAAAAAGTGAATGCTTTTTAAAGTCCTCAGCTGGACTGGGTTTTTGGGTTGAGCACGTTCCGCCTCTGATCCGATGTAAAACTCCCAGACCGCTACGCCAACGTGTTACTTGAAAATTTGAAAAAAATATTTCACTGCGATGGAAAGTTTCCGCACGTCTGGAAGCTTACATAAACACAACAGCGCTACGTCATCACTGGCACAGATTATCCAAATACTAAATGTGTACAGTTGAGTATATTCAGCCCCTTTGCAAACCCCTTGAAACAGACCGACACCCCACACAATTAAAGAAGACAAAAAGAATCAAATCCAACTGCATACACGTTTGAAGATATAAATATGGTCGTCTCCAATGTCACGAGTGTTAAATCCCCTGAACACTTGGGTTATCCTGTAAATGTCAGGCTCCGGGATGCCGTCATGAATGATGGATATCTGCTCCCCTTGTTTGTGTGTTTTTCTCCTCCATCTCCTCTACATTGTATTATTGACTCGACGCCACCCAGGGCTTGAGACCTAATTCTCCCTGCTTTACCGCGGCGGCCACGGCTGAATCGCAATTTCCCGGCGAGCGCCAGGGGAACCGGAGCCGCCCTCACCACGTGGCAGCGAACCGGACTTTGGAACAGAGTCAGTGGTTCTGAAAATGCGCTAGATCCATTGCCTTTTTTTTTGGGGGGGGGGGGGGGGGGGGGGGAGTTTTTCAAAATGACATCTTTAATCATCAGTTACACTTACCGTATTTGCCGGACTATAAGTCGCACCGGAGTATAAGTCGCACCAGCCAAAAAATGCATAATAACGAAGAAAAATACATATATAAGTCGCTCTGGAGTATAAGTTGCACCCACCGTAGCTCGCTCGCTCCAAACCTTCTTTCTGCTGCCCGATTACCTTCTTTTTTTTTTTTTTTATCTTCACTGGTACAGGAGTAGCAGATACTGGTACACAGGCCTAGAGCGCCCTCTAGCGGCTGTCGGTGTGAAAATAACTAACATGCGAAATTATATATTTTGATATATAAGTCGCACCAGAGTATAAGTCGCACCCCCAGCCAAACTATGAAATAAAAAGTGCGACCTATAGTCCGGAAAATACGGTAAGTGAGCTGGATTACGGACCACCTGGAAAAATCAGGGACGGGAAAGCTTTACAAAATAAACTATAATTGTTACCAAGGTAAACAAAGAAGAGCAAAGCAAAGGGAGGCAAGCAATCTCACAAACCACTAGTGATACAGGTGCCATATGTAGAGAAATAGTGCCTTTTCTTTTTTCAAAAATGTTTTAAATTATCAAGTGTTCACTGACACATGTAAAGATCTGATTTGATTTTTGCAGGACAAAAAGCAAAAGTTGTATTTACTTATTTATTAAAATGCATCGAGCATTTACTTTCAATAGATAGAATACATGCTATAATCTTTACATAGCCCAAACACATTTGTTCACCTTTTTTTTTGGAAACTTCAACAAATGTTAATATAGAGTCGATCATTATCAATTCCATTCTTAAATGATAAGTTCGATACCTTCAATAGACCAAAATCAAAGCGATCTCGGCATTGCAAGACTTAAAAAAAAAATCGATACCGGTATACAGGTATTATACTCTGCACGGGAAAGCTGTCCTGAGGTTAAGGCAGTTTCTCCACTGGGCACCGCACGCACTCTTATCTCCAAATGAAAAAAAAGATCCCATGAGGGTTTCATCCACCAAGCCAGGAACTCTGTCCAAAAACAATCCAAAAAGCCTCTTCAAACCAGAGTGCCACTTGTTTAGTCTACAAAGCGATAAAACTAAATTCCTAGATGAGCCGCTGATTATGCCCATTAATTGCCCTGCGCTTCATGAATCAAATGCATGTGTTTGTGTACACCACCAAGCTGAATTTCCACATAGAAGCCGCCTGATGAATCCATTAGTATTGAATCCATTAGTATAGTATTAACATTTTAAGAGGCGTGCTGCACTGACATATTGGCAACACATATGCTCCCGAGCAGTAATGGGAAGCAATCCTGGATAGATATTTGCAAAAGATGGGAAGCAATTAGTATCGTGTTAAGTTTACAATTCAGACGGCAGGATAAGTGCAGCGAATGGCTCTCTCCTGATACGAAAAGAGTATACACTCAGAAGCGAGGAGGGACAGCCGAGAAGCGAGCACAAAGGGGGGCAGGAGTCTCCAGGGCTCGGAAGCCATCAGTCCAACAAGCTCCCCAAAAAGGTTGTATACATTTCTGCCGAGGCTTGTTGAGTCAAACAACAACTAGTAGCCTATCAAGACACATGTTCTCTTTGAGCACCTATAAACCCAATCCATAAGTGCATGTATTTCATCAGCTTGATCACTAACTGTCCTGGGTACTCCACCTAAAGCCCATAGTTGCACTGGTCTCTTGAACACATAGCTCACTGGCATTTTTATTTGGTAAAAGTATGGTTGGAGACCCCCTGCGTTTACAGGGAGGCCAAATGCCATTCATTGCGCGCGCGTCCGTGTGTCCATACCTTGAGCCGGCGCGGAGCGGATGAGTGACGAGAAAATTAAAATCCATGTGGCGCGCCACATTGATCCCGCCGACATGGTCCCGACGCGTGAAGAAGCGTGCATCAGTCGAGGGGGGGGTGGTGGTGGGGGGGGGGGGGTGGAGTGGTGGGGGGGGGGGGGGGGGGGGGAGACCAGGAGTGGACACAACAAGTGCCCCGGTGCTCCGTCGAGAGAGGACACTGTCCAGATCCGGTTTCCCCGCCGCTGCTTCGTCTGTCGGTAACGCACAGCTTGTTCAGTTCAGTTCAGTTCCTCAATACTGCTCCATGCAAATCCAGAGATAGTCCATCCAGGCGTAAAGAAAAAGTCTTTCCACCGGTGTTTTGTCTTGTTCAAACTTCCCTTTAGTAGCTACAGCCTCTCTCTTTCTTCACTCAGTTCTCCAGAGAGGACCATCACACGCGGCGAACACATCCACTCTCCGCGTAAAAGTTGCTCCCCCCGTAGCGCGCGCTGTCAAGGTCGGGCGAATCAGTCTGGCAGTCCGAGGCGCGGAGGAAGAACTTCCCTCTTCCTCGGCGTCGCGCGCGTGTCAAAAAGGATGACACGGGGGGGGAAAAAAGGGGGACTGAAGGGAAACTTGAGGCAGTGTGCAGTCACGGAGCCATTGCCAGCCGGCGTGTGCGCGGACCGGTGCTGAGCCACGGAGGATGGTTTCCTTTCTGTGTGTTGGAGGAAGCGGCGGAGTGGGCAAAGAGAGGCTGAGGGAAGGGGCAGAGCAGCGCGCGTCGCCACCACGCGGAAGAGCAGGGAAGCGCAGCGTGAGTGCCCGTCGCAAGGGGGAGAAAAAAAAAAAAAAAAAAAAAAAAAAAGAGGTGTAAGAGGATTGTGTGTGGCTTACATCAAGGTGCAGTGCAGAGAACGTGGCCCTTTGTTAGAATGATAAAGGACACGTGTTGGGCTCGTGTTTCAAAGGTGTCGGAGAGGGCTGTTGTTTGAGGACAATGCTCATGTGTGGACTAACAGAGTTACACTCCCTTTGATCATGGCTCGGCTTGAGGACCAGGTTTATTTTCAAAGCACTCTATACTGTTATGTCACTTAAGATATATCTCGTTACAAAATGAATCTAAACCTAAATCATACAAACTACTTTTACCTTTCATAATCATAGTATAAAACTTACAGGTGTGGCATAGAATGTCAGTGTGATGTTATAAAAGCCTACACTCTTTCTTTTCTTTTTTTTAAATTACGGGCTGACACCATAGGCTAAACTCTTTTCTTTCTTTTTCAGGTTTGGGGCCAAATTGGTCTCAACTGTCACTTGGAAACAAAAAGGAAAAGCCCGATCTTCACTGTAACATGTTTAATTATCGCACCGGTTCAATGTCTCGCGATAGATTTATTTGGGAAATTGGAATTCCAAGAGCCAACACTTTTTTTCTCACCTTGGTGTTTCAGCATCTCCACATAAGTAGAAACCAACAGACTTCAAATTTTCCAGCCTTGTACTGAACAATATTTAGAGGTTTATAATAATTACACCTTATTTAGCCTCAATAAATGATGAGTTAACATTTAATTCATCATGAGAAATTCATTAGTTAAGTGAAGAACTATTCTTTATGAGTTATAGGCATTAACTGTAGTAGTTAAAGGGACTATTCCTAATTTGAACCGTTTTACTGTCATGGCCATCCTTCGGCGTCAATATGTGACGAAAAAGGTAAACCGCTTTTCATCACATATTGACTATTTGGGTTGACCGTACGCGACATCAACAAATCAAACACATTTTTTTTTTTCCACAAATGACTATTTTTACAACGTACCTTTATCGGGCAAAAATACAAAAAGAAGAAAATGTCAGGTATAGCTCCTTTAAGTAGTTATTAAGTGTTAGTCACACTTAACTAATGAATTATTCATGATGAATTATGTGTTCATTGTTTATTAAGGCTAAATAAGGCGTAGTTATTATAAAGTGTTACCAAGTTTGTTTCCAAGCCGGATTTATTGAGTTTTGAATTTCGTAAAGGCCACATTTCAAGGTTAGATTTTTCCCTTAATAAACACTTTAATTTAAGACGATATCCAAAACATTTAAACATGGCTTTATACATTTGTCACTAAAAATATGAGATTTTTTTTTTGTCATTTTTAGGCATAAAAGGTCTTACCTGTCCGGCAGCCACCCACCGCTGAAAAATAGATGTTGAGATGTTTTGGTGCCTGCAAACCTACACTTCTCTATAACCATATTGGAGCTACGTGAATGCACCTAATAGACAGATAAAGGAATGCTTCTGCGCGGGACTCAATTTTGTCCTTTCACTTTGAGAGCAAGAGTAGACCCGTGAAGGACAAGCAATAAAAGGGAAATTTAGCTTTTTTGGGAGCAACAAAATTGCCAAAGTAAAAGGCCAAAAAAAGAGCGAGTGAGCAAATGTCCCCGTCTATAAAAATGACTGCCAGAGAGAAAAGCGGAGTGGGAGAGCTTAGTGTTAGTAATGTGGCGGTGTTTTTTTTTTTTGTGTGTGTTTTTTTCTTCTTCTTCCCTCTTTGCAAATGGCAAGTCTCATCTAAACCACCACAGGGCCCAGAGCAAATAACACAGCGCGGTAATGGCTTGTGTTGTTTCTCAGCGTGACGCGAGCCCTCCATCGGTGCCGGTCCTTCTTACGCATGCACGTACCATAAGTTAATAACGGGGGGAGTTGCGGGATGATGGGAGAGGGGTTCCACTGCTGCAATGAGGCCTTCGACAAATGTTCGGCATTGGCACAATTCAGATAAGATAATATACAGTAAACAATAAGGAAAAAAGAAGGCGGCTCGGAGCTGAGAAATGCATTGAAAGTGGAGGCTCAGTTGATAAGAGTGGCCACGACCGGTGCAGACTGTTGTTGTGTCTTTGGGAAAGACACATAACCCACTGTGTATAAATATGTGTGTGAGTGAGGGGTCCATGGTGGTTGAATGGGGCCACTTGCAGCAAATGTGAAGAATGAATTACAGCGCAGCACTGAAAGGTATATCAATTTAAGCTCGTAAAGCGCAATACCGGCCCCTCCTGGATATCCAATTGCCGTTTTACCATACCATTTTTTTCCCCAAAAGTTGCGTTGAATAATCCTAATTCCACTCCAATGCAGAACTGAGACTGCGTTCTAATTTGTGGATCTGTAAACATGTGCAGTGGGTGGGATTAAAGTGGCCCTGATCACTCAATGGCCGCTGGTTGCTCTGCGTTGTGACCGCGACCCCATTGCTGCAGTACGTGGGCGGCAAAACACGCTAGTTTTCCATTAGATAGCATTGCACTTTTGACACACGTTTTAGGCAACCGTAAAGCCTGGTTTCTAATTTTTCAAAACTTTCCACAGCTGGATATTGCTCCCGTGAACTAACCCAGCGCGGGTTAGTTACAATTAAAGAAACCAGGCTGGTTTTCGTAAAGGAACATTTTCGAAATCTCGTATACTAATGAGGCTTTGATTGACAGGCCGTTAGCATCAGAGCTAAGGGCCGAGTCTACAGTGAAGGTCCCGCCCTTTTGCCCTTTGTAGGGACATGCTCCGGCTAGGGTAGGAGGAGCCTGTGAATCCGCCACGATTTCCCTTTCGAACGTGGCCATTATAGTAAACGGGGAGGCGTGAGCGGAAGCTGTCTATTAATTCTGCAGTATATGTGATCACTCCTCTGAGGGGTGAGGGGCGGCAAGAGTAGTTTTAGTGGTGTTTTCAAGTTTTACAAAGTGAATACAAAGTGAGGAGAAGCCTCTGAAGAAGTGAAACATCCCCAACGCAACCGACCAAGTCCAGTCAACGAGATTAACAATTCAAACAAACATTTAAAGTCTTTGTTGTTTCTGCACATTTTTAAAGTAAAGGGCTTTGGTTTTCGGCAATGCATCACTATCACAGTCCTATGATTATTTAATATTGGATCAAATAATAATAGGGTAGTATTTGATCCAATATATATAAAAAATGTATTTGGGCGTCCCTGCTGAGACTGTTGCATGGTTGGAATTATTATAACATTCTAACATTGTTGGTGTTTTTGCTGCTTTCCGCATAGACGAATGTAGGCTCAGAGGACGATAAGAGGAAGTTTAGACTGCGGCCATTGTGACTCCCTACCATGACACCTTAAAAGTACCTTCTACCGCCGCATGGGAGTAATTTCGCTCACCCCAGTGTTAAACAGCGAGAGAGTTGGCTGCTGAGACTCATCCATTTTGAACCCTGTGCTTATGCCACCAGGTGTTTGCACCGCTGAGCATTTGCTAGCAGGTGCTAAAGCGGCTTAGCGCGTTAGCTCTCTTTACTCCCACAACAGAGCTTTTTACATCACACACCCCACTGCTAATGGTAATTTAGGGTTAGGCTGCAAGTGGTTTAAGAAACTGGCATTCACACTGGGGAACCTTATTACACTCTGCCCGGGACGGTTTTGGCACAAGAGGGTAGACCGGTTTCAGTGCAGTACAGAAAATATGCAAGTTGCTCACATTGATGTGAATGTATAAAATAGGCAATAATAGAATATGCAATCATGAAGAGAGGCGCCAATCGTTTATTTAAAGCAGGTCATCATCTTTGCATTAAGTCCAGGAAATTACATTCTTGCTTATTACACATTGACATTGAATTGCACTAAACATTGACAAGAAAAAAAAAGTGATATTCCCCGTAGAAAAACACGTTTTGCCTCAATACAAGTATTACAAACATGATTGCCCTTTTGGGATAAATACAATTTTTAATCCAAAATATGTTTTGACTTTTTTCCATACACATTTGCCAAAAAATAGCTAAAAGTACTAAGGACTAAACACTTGTTAGCAGTAATCCTACGTCCAGTCACAAATTGTATCCACCATGTTTGTGAAGGCTCTCATTCATCCAGGGAGTATCCATCGTAAAAAAGTTAAATCATCGACTGGACTTAAATGCATTATTAAAGCATAAATAGCATCAATCTTGAATCCAAATTTGTGGATGACTTTGACTGCCAACAGAAGCCCAAGTACCACCTGCAGTACATGCCACAGTTTGAGAAACACTGGCACGCTACCAGATAGGCGAACAATAAAATACACGAGATGCTTATGAACATTATTCTACACTTAATACAGATTGACGGCCGGTATATTTAAGCTTGTACTGATGAAACAACAGAGCTCCTTCTCCGATTACAATTTTATCAATACACCTTAAGGCATCCAGCATCTTCTAAGGGCAGAGAAGGAGTGTGAGAGGGGAAGGTAAAAAAAATAAAAAAAAAACATCTTTGCACAATAAAGATGCTTTTGAAGTCAGGAGGGATACAATCAAAAGTCATCTTACTCACCTACTATGGGCCATGAGGGGAGCCCGTGAGATAAGGGAAGATCAGAAGCAAAAAAGTAAGCAAGAAGAGTGTGGAGGCTGCAGATGGTTGAGGGGTTAGATATGTCAAAGAGCCAGGCAACCCACGGACATAAGAGCTGCACACCTCCACCATCAGCTTCTGTGAAATGCCCTCCGCAGCAGTAGAAAGCCTCAGAAAATAAATGATCGAGCTATGTGTAATGGGTCAAACTATGTATTCTGTGGTCCGTGTACCGTTCGTTCAATCAGTTTTCAATTTGAAAACAACAATGAAATTAGTGCTATAAGCATTCTTTCATTTCATAAAATGAAACAAAATCACTAAGATACAAAAACGGAAAAATTAAAATTGAAATCCCAGTCTCAGAGCGTCATTATTTTTGTTTTATCGATTTGCGTATAGCCGGAAGTTCGGCTGTACGGTTCACATTAAGGTCCCACCTGAAACACTGGGCTCGTCTTTCGGGGTGCAATTTCTAATAGGGAAAAACTAACACGGAGATTGTATACACTTTTTGCCGTTGTTCTATTTTCAGTGCTTTGTCCTGGGGTATTAGCACTCTTTAGATTCTATGACTTTTTCCGAGATGGGACTGGTTCTGCACGGAGCTAACTACAGCGCTATGCTAGGTGGCCAACCTGGCCAACGCGCCCGCAGCAGGCTGGCACTTCCTGGGGTGCGTAACTCGTGCGCTTCCCCGAGCTCCTTTCTCCTCCACTAAACAACGCACGAGTCTTGTGTCCACATAGATGTACTCTCTACATCTGTGTAGAATCTGACTTTCTGCCAAATGGATTGGACCGAGCGCTTTAGCTACAATTATGCACGGAGCTAAACATACTGTGCCAAGTGGCCAGTGCGCCGTTCGCAAAAATCAGATTGAGTCTTGATATATATATATATATATATATATATATATATGCCTTATCTCTTTGCATTACTTTACTTTCTTCCTTTTCGTTGTCGTGTTCGTAGATCCGTCTCTGTCCCGCCGAAAACGTAAATATGCAAAATTTAAGGTGCTCTGGACTATGAGGAATGCGTGAAATTCTGGGGGCGTTCCCCTAATCGGCATCCAACATGGCCGACAGGCTCAGACACACTTTTCGACACACTATTAGATTCACAATGACAACACAATCTTAAAGTATCACTGAAGGTATCACATTGAGTTGCCTTGTGTACGAAATGCGCGGTATAAATAAAGTTGCCTTGCCTTGCCTTGTAAACTTACATTTTCAACAGATTTTTTTTCTAATGCATTAAATGAGCCTGACTTCCACTTTAATAGAAATTAAATTACTTTATTTTACAGTACTGTAGTTAAAGCTTCTCCTTGATTTGTACAAAAGGCATGTAACGTCTTAGTTCACAATGATCCTTTTATGAAATCTTGTTCGAAATGCGCCGTGTTCCAGGGCTAACCTTCGTCTGTACTCTGCCTTCAGTTTTAGATCCTTTTAGTGCCAATCTTTCAGAAAACGCCAAACAGCTTCCGCCGAGGCCGAGGCGATTTAAGTGTCGGTCTTAAGAGGCCTCATTAGTATTTATCAAACACTTCACAGGCCATTAGCATTTCCCTATCAATTAGCGCTCATTTGGAGGGAGGCGTCATCAGACGAAACAGGAGGGGGCTGTGGAGATGTTCGATGTAACCAAAATAAATGCGGAGAATGAGGCACTACTATCTTGTCCTCTCTTGCTTGCCGTCTTGCTTCAGGTTTAATGGATTGGAACAAGGCTCTATAATGGAGATCGGGCGCTCGGCGGGAGACCAGTGGGGTGATGAGTGTAGCTTATTACCTCTAAGGCCAATTACCGGCGCGATCTTTCATATAGGCTAAAGCTGATGGATATTTGCGCTCTCGAATGCGGCTGACCATCTGAATGCAAACACATTAATGGAGATTCTACCAAATCTGGGTCCATTGAAAAAGGCATTTGTGTTTATTTAACAGGCTTTTTTCGTTTCTTTTTTTTTCACGAATTGTTCAAAGGAGGAGCTGAAAAAGATGAGGCTAGCATGGATGGATAAGATAGGAAACAGGGTTCAACGGAAATTATGAGAAAAATCTCAAGTTTGTATGTATGCGTATTAGGGGTTGGAACTTTTGGGTACCTCACGATACGCGATACATTGCTCACGATAACGATACTCTCACGATACGCGGATACTGTGACAATCGATATAGTGCACAAAAATAACCGACAATACATCACGATTTAAAAACAAAAAATTTGACTTTTAACCTTTATTTTAATATAGTACATATTACTCATAGTACATATTAGTCATAGTACATATTACTCATAATTTCTTTCTATGTGCTTTTTTTACTTCGTTCTGTGTGAATAAATGATCCCTGACTTACACACTGTAGATGGGTCTATAGATCTCTCAGAGGCATCACTTCATTTACGTTTACAATACGTCGCTCCGGAGTATAAGACGCACCAGCCATAAAAATATGCAATGAAGAAGAAAAAAACATAGATAAGTCGCTAGTATAAGACGCACTAGTCAAACATTGCCTAATGAAAAAATCAACTGGCTGAATAGGCGTGCGGTATGCTAACGTAACACATTGATGGTTCGCTACATGAAGCATAAACAACAAACTAAATGGGTGTACCGTATGTTTATGTCACATAAACAGATCAGATAACGATAGCATAAAGAACATACCAAACTCTTTTACTTTTTACTTTATTGTAGTAACCTCCGCTTCTCACTCACTCCAAACTTTCTTTCTGCTGCTCGATTAGCCTGCAGTGCCCTCTAGTGGCATGTGAAATGATATTTGGAAGGAAGGAAAAAAAAAAACACATACATATTAGTATGCTCCGGAGAATAAGACGGTAGAAAATAGAAATAGAAAATACGGTAAATAAACTGGAAACCACAGTCCTATTTAAAAAGGATTAAATCAACCCCACATTAATCTTTTTTATAATTATAAAAAGTAATATATTTGTGTGAGTGTTTGGTCCCAAGGGCTTAAAATTGTAGTGTTGACCTCTGCTGGTCTGACTGAATTCTTGACCATTATTGGCCTCTATTGACTGTGAAAAAAGTGGAGCACTGCTGCCTCATTAATATGTGCGACGTCATCAGAAGTATCGATATCGGAATAAAAATATAGCTGTTTCGTTGCAGGTACTTCAATAGTTGTATATTTTTTTAGATACTTGGTGTAAAAAAGCATCTTTGAGTGTCCAAAAAAGTGCGATGTATTAATCTCATTATTAATACAACATTTGAGAAGCAATCTGCATCTGATCAACCAATCCTCTTCGACCCAAGCCGGGCATGAATTTATGAGTTAGTGACCATAATCCAGGTCAGGATATTATCGGTCAGGACGATATCTTATTTTCAGCTTTGTTTTCTTGTTCTCTACAACTTGAGCCAGGATTGGTAAAACGTACCCTGGCTGGAGGATTAACTAAATACGTCCATTCAACTAGCCATTTATGTCTTGGGATTTGTATGTAAAATGATGTAAAGGGGCTGTTTAAATGATGGGCTATTTATATAATCCACATCACAGAACAGAAGATTTTGAATATCTTCTGTTAATGATGTATACTATACCTGTATGTGTCTTTTAATGTTGCTCATATAAGCTAGACTAAACTAAAAAATAAATGAAAAATGGAGTAGTACTAGCAATCGTAAAGTAGCACTGTTGTAATCCTGAGCCTGGCTTGTCCTGTCCTTGTTGAAGGTAATTGCCAATAGATTTTTAAGTTTGCGGATATTGACGTCCTCCATTGAATACCGTTGCTAATTTGAAAGCCTACCCTTGAAAGAAAATCTTTCAGTGGCTGAAATGCTCTCCTCTCATTGAAAAACAAACAGAAAAAATTGGGGAAAATAGACAGTGGAGTAATTTATGTACAGATCTATTAAAGCCGAGCGTTTGGCAGATGGAGATTAGCAAAAAGGAAAATCCAATAGTAGAGAAAAGATCAGTCGGAAAAAAAGTAAGACAGATGGTCAAAACAGAACAGAAATATTCAAAGTGGTGCCAATTTCTCCTTGGCGCTTCTCTGTACTGTGGACGATGCAGTTGAACGCGTCTGAATGGAGTCTACATGGTCAGTGCGGTGTGGCAGCCGGTCAAAGAACCAGGAGTAAACATGGCCAATCCTATAGAGCGGACCGAGCAAAAGCAATATTGCCAAACTGGAAGAGAGGTCAGAAAAGGGCTAAACGTGCCACAACAATAGGAGCTGAAGGCGGCACGATCTCGTCTCTGTGAGAAGTTGCCGCAAAGTGGTTGTCGACTTTTCCAAAGCCATATGGAATGAGTCAGATGCAAAGACCGCGTTTGTCTGCAAAGGCAATTCGGTCTATCCTTTGCTAAACATATATCTTCAACTTTCAGATTGGCCGAGCGGAAAGAGATTCAGCACTTTGTCGGAGCCAAAAGCCGATCTCACAATGCTGAGGCTTGAACCGTTACCAGCAGACTTAACCTCATGGATAGTCTTGGGTCATTGGATTTGAGGGTTTTAGAAAGAGTTTGACTGGCATGTGTGTGGGTGGATGAATGAATGAGTAGCATGTGCAAAAGAGGAAGAGCAACTTTGTAACTATGTCTGATTGCATTGCCTGTGTCAAATAAATCAACGAATAACGGTATACAATGTGTTGCCAGTGTTACTTCTCTTCAAATGTTACTGAAAACTATGAATAGCTCTATGAAGACGCTGCCAGCAGACTATGAGAGTGATCGCAGCAAATTGAGCCATTTCCATACTGAATCGGAAGTCATACTCAGCGAGAACGCACAGTGATACAACGGAGCAAATGCAAATCCACTCTGTTTTTGTAATGACAGTATATCCACCTGCAGACAATGTCGATTTTTGTAAAGTCAAGAACAAGAAAAATTGATGACTTAGTGTGGTTCCGTGAAAGGACTGTCTTCCAAACCATTTCACAACGTTTTCCCTAAGTGCACTGGGATTTCTCTTCAAATCTCTTCAACGCCATCGGTCTTTTGAAACACATGTATAGAGCGTAACCGTGAGGCAACCCTTTAAGGAAAATAGATTCTACTCAAAGCCTCATCATTTATTCTGCGGTCTCCTGAACGTTGGGGAGAAGAGGGAGATGCGGGAGTCTGTGGCTGATGCAGCCAGATGCAATCACTTTCTCAGGTGAGTCTCCCATCAAGGCAAGCGCCTTCGTCAAAAATGTAAACATCACAATTCTTTCTGTTTTTGAGAGGTACGAAAGGTCTAGGACTACAGTATACATTGGTCAAATCCAGTTTCTAACAAAACTTTTCAAAAAAGCAATAGATCTTTTTTTTTTTGGAAATATATTTTTAGTTTATGATTGTATCCCCAGTTCCTTGTTTGAAACGTACCAATGTGACAGAAATGGGTACCGTTTTATTCCTGAACTGAGGTGTTTCTTGACATTGCAGACTGTAGTGTACACGGTCTTGCATGACATATAACATGACACAACAAAATGATTGAAGTAATAATGAACTTGATGAAATTAGCTTTGTAACGCTCTGAACTGCACATAATAATAATTGCAAAATAATAATTGCAAGATTCTTGGGGCAGTGGGAGGGGTCAGTGAATATTTGACTAAAAATAACCTTTGGCAACATAAAAACATAGCCCTGGGGTTTATTGGTTATTTAGTCAAGAAAATACTGTAAGTATGATCAGTGGCGGCTGGTGATGTGAAAACCAGGGGGGCTGTTGCCTATGCCTACCTTCAATTATATTTTAAAAGATACTTATAAACATTGTTTTTAACTTAAAAAAGAAAGGTATCTTTGGGGCATTTAATATTATTATTTTATGCAGAATATAATCAAAACTAAACTTATTTAGTTTTATTAAACTAAAAAATAAAGAAGCATGGAATGAATTTATGCTTTTGGAAAATCTTTTTTCTGATGAAAATAAATTTTTATGTAAAGATAGTCCATCCATCCATCCATCCATCCATCCATTTTCTTCCGCTTTATCCGGGGCCGGGTCGCGGGGGCAGCAGTCTCAGCAGAGATGCCCAGACTTCCCGATCCACGCACACCTCCTCCAGCTGTTCTGGGGGGACCCCGAGGCGACACCAGGCCAGCTCGGAGACATAATCCCACCAGCGTGTCCTGGGCCTTCCACGAGGCCTCCTCCCAATAGGACATGCCTGGAACACCTCCCGAGGGAGGCGACCAGGAGGCATCCGGAACAGATGCCCTAGCCACCTCAGCTGGCTCCTTTCGACGTAAAGATAGTCACTATACATATTTTTGTTTTGCACCACTGATTTGTGTTTTGTACCAACAGAACAAAGGCAGGAGGTGTATCAAAAAAAAAAATACATGTATATATTAAAGTAAATTGGGACGTGGAGTAAAAGCTTTTTGTGGAGTGTCCCCACCAACATTGACACCAAACCTACGCCCTTGTCAGAAATAACTATGTGACTTACATGTTTAGATGAGAGTCCTCCTCCGTAGCACCTGGAGCTCCACCTGTTTCACTCAATGAATGAATGAGTGAGTTCCCTCTTCTGTCGTAGCTCCTCACGGTTCTGAATCTTCTCTCCATCAAATGTCCACGTCCTGGGACATAACTGTCCAAGTCAGCGAGGGTTGTCCCAAAGAGTGAAATAAACGAGCAGTAGCTAAAGCAGACGAGCTAGTTAGCATCGTAATGCTACCTCCAGTAAAGTCCGTTTAGACGTCACTTCTGACTGAAGAAAGTTGTCAAAGTCCATAAGTTGGAAAACATCCTTTCACCTCCTCTCAGGAAACAACACGAAGATTCTCCGGTCTCTCAAATGAGAAGTTCGTCCTCTGATCGACCGTGAGCTCAGAGCTGCTACTCGCATTTTGTTTACAGTAGACGCGTCCTCGGTTTTCACATGTTAGAGACGCGCAATGTTAAATCTCCCATGGGCGCTCGGCCTCAGCGCCCATGGGAGATTTAACATTGCGCGTCTCTGATTGGTTGAAATAATGATATGTAGTGACGTTTTTATACCATATCAGAGCGCCATTGGTTAGATTGCCGGCATTAAACTACACATTTATGACACTGTTAAGGCACACGATGAAGCAATAATTGATAGGAGGGGCGGCGCCCCACCGCCCATAATGGACCAGCCGCCACTGAGTATGTATAGGTGCAACGGGCATGTCCAAATATGGACAAAACAAATTAACTTTAGGTTTAAGTGAACAGTATGATCAAATATGGTGCCAGCCTCTTTCATGCTGTTATTTCACTTATTTCACTATGTCCGCCAAAACCAACAAATATATCATCACTTAGCACAATTATTCACCAATAAACTGTGTGAGTTTCATCAACTTACCATGGTTAAAATAAATAAATGTACCATGAATTTAGCCAGATTTGGGTCTTGTTCAGACTTTAGAGAAAACAGTTTAGTTTAGTTTAGTTTATCAATTTATTTCAACAGGGACAATGTGCAAACACATTAATTAAAGATGCTTTGCACCAGATTTAGCTTGAGGTAGTTTCCATCTGTTGTCCATCTTCCAACAGGAAGTTTAGAGCATGACAGGTCTCTGCTGGTTTGGTCAGATGCCACAGTAGTTGGATCTGTTATGTAGGGGATACCTTACTGATGTGCAGCAGGGAGGCCATATGTAAAGTGTGCGGATATTACCCAAAATTAGTCACTTGCCCTATAAAGGGTTAACTGGAGAAACCAGAGCACCCGGCAGGAACCCACTCAGTCAGTCTCCCCAGCAGCGACTATCGAGGTTTTTCCATAAGTCCTCTAGGGTTTTCTATCCTCAAGCGGCCCAATGCAAAACTACGGAGGATTGTCACCATTCACCAGCGCTGTGGGAGTTTGAGTGGCAGCTGTGGACCTCCATTTTGATGAGTGCCAAGTGTCCAGGACCTTTCCAACTCAGTGCCAAGTGCTGCTGTCGTGGGGATGTTTACTGAGAAAAGTTGGGAAGGAAGTAGCACTTTTGGCCGAAATGTTTTTGTTTACTACATGCTAAAAAGTTTTATATATTTTTGTGTGTCCTGGATATGTAAGTTTTCTGTTTAAAAAAAATATTTGATAGTCCTATAGCCACCATTAACACCTTCCATTTGTTGATGAAATTGACTTAAACTGGATAGATAGCCAACACACGCCATGAAAGACTACACACTAAAGTTACATTCACAAAAATATAGTAATGCCATTCTTCTAAACCTTTACTCTTCTTTGGTAAATTTGATCTCCACAGAAGTGCCCTGCAGCCGCCGCCGCTGTCACCTTTATGGACTTTCCTGTAGTGAGTGGGAGTAGTTTACATTGATCCCTCGCTCCGATCGCGGGTGCCTGTGTGCTGATAGCTGGCACCACAGTTTGTCTCTGTCTGTGACCGCTGCTGCTGCTGCACCCTACTGCATCCATTCTGTCCTCCCCGTATTGACCTTTTGTCTGTAGATGGAAATAGTCCTTGTTGTCTAATGCACCCTGGCACAGCTTAAATGTACTTTTTATAATGTCAGTGCCTGTGTAGAGCCGCACTTTTCCCCGACTCTGATTGCCTTAGTATGGATTTCGGTGCCCTTTTGTAGCCGAAGTGCTGTACTGTCTGACTTGTATGTGTGGGGATGTTAAGCGCACATCCAGGGCAATGGCAAAGCTCAAAGTTTTGAAAAAGAGCAGGGGATTGGGTCAAGCCTATGCGGTGTTTTGTAAAATACTATATGGATGTTTGTACTTTTTCAACATAGATTAAAGTTCTTAAGATGGCATTTGTTATGGGTTTCTTTAATGTTGAGGATATTTTGCCTCTCAAGTCAAGAAGCTTTGTAAGCAACTATTGATCTGTTAGCTTCAGGTTGAAAATATATTGATCTAGGGGGGCTAGGCTTGTTAAATAGACAATAGAGTCTATTGTAGCGTAGCTTATAGTTACTGCCAGTGTCAACAAATGACCACTATGAAGCTGGATTACAGGGTTAGCGGGGTAAGATCAGGGTTAACCCTGGTTTTGCCCTGTTTTTTTTTACAAAACTGGATAACTTTCTTGCTGGGTAAATATATTTGGTCGGGACAGTGCATGTTAATGAACATACATGGGTCTCATGCATGTAAACAAGCCACACTGGATAGTTGCCTTGGGCTAATTTGATCTCCCTGGTATCATGCCCTGAGCTGAAAACCTGCCCTGGACCAGGTTTAGCTCCAAGTTTAGGTAAGAAGACAGCACTTTGACCAATCGGAGGAGAGAATCCTCCACTTTGTTACCCAAAATGTGCAGTGTACGGAGGGAGTGAGGAGCAGGGAGTGAAGAGGAGCAGCGAAAGAAGTCCTTTATTTGAACGCAGGGATTTTATAAAGTTGTGGCTGACGCGGATTTCAGATAACTACATAAAAAATACTTATTTCCGCCCAATTGTACAAGTGTTGCATTTCAGCTATAATAAAGATGGTTACCAAATGTGAACATACTCCTTATGTAAAAGGTTCATACTGTCTTCTTGGTTAGACTATTACTGTTTTGTTCTTTAAGTAAGACGGAAGGTTTGTTTACCTGCTTTACTAGTTTCGATCACTTCCTGTGGCGCCGTCCTGGAGAAGGCGCCAGTCAGTAGGGGGCGTAAGCTCTCCCTACTGACTGGAAAATCCATATAAGCTCCTCCACCACCAGGTGACGCTTCTGAGGAAGTTCACAGGAAGTCTTACTAAAAGAACAAAACAGTAATGTACTCCTTATGTGCTGCTGCTGTTCATGGCGCTGCACATTATATCCACCATTTCAGTGATAGATTGTGATATTATTGTCTGTGTCTCTTCTGTGATTGGCCACTTGGTGCTGACCCCTCCCTTTTCACAGCAATCCTCAGAGAAACCCAGTGCTAACTTAACCGAATGATAACGCACCATGTACTTTCGATCTCGAGCCGGGGGCGGACTGGGACAATAATTCAGCCCGGCATATTTTTTTGGTTTGGACCAGCCCACCCATAGCACGCAAAAGCTTAATGACCGGTTCAGAGGATCTTCAAGAGTAGAGCTCTTGGAGGGGTGGTCCCGATCCGCAGCGGCTGGCTTCGATCAAGCGTGGTCCAAGGTAGGTGACAACATTGGTGAAATAGTGAAGCTCAAAACTGTCTGGCCTGATCGGTAAATAATTAAAGACCTCATAACTTGTTTGCATGGGTTCCAAACTCTTCCAAATCAAAGCCTCTGAGTAGAGCTGAAATTTAACAGATGTCAGATGGGAAACTTTGGAGACCCGGTGTAATAAATCGTGAAGGGAAATCATTAAGTGTGTATACTGCAGCTGTGACCCTCTGCCGTGATGTTATGAGTTCAGAAAGTTTCAAAGCCAAGTGGCAAAAGATATTTCCCTGTCATAGACTTACACTTCAAGTCAAACTGCGAATGCCTTATTTTTGCATTGAATATAAACCAGGCACGGTTTAGCAAAGCATTCATGTACTGTTTGTTGCACTGTTTGATTTGACACAGATTTGAAATTGTTTTATTCTTGAAACACTCTTAGTGTTATTAGACCTGGTAGAATAGTGGTAAAATATTCCAAAACTAAAATAAACCAGATAAAGTAGGTTTAGGAGCGTGTCAAATATTAAACTGAGTTATGCTTTAAACCGTCTACTCAAAGAGAACTGTTGTTGTAAAACTTGTAAAAAAAAATCTACCACACACAAAAGACTAAGTGCCTTTGAGATACAGAATGTGCCGCTTCTATCAGAGCTGTGGTAGTTGTCATTGACCTGATCACACTTTTGACAACTTTAGTTTCTAATAACACAACTATGTGTTCAAATAATTGACACTAGAAGATGTCAAGAAGTCAAGATGACTTCTTACAAAGCATTCTGCTGATGGTTGCCTCGAGAAGAGAGCCAAGGTGCATTTGAAGTACAGTACCTTATCGTTTCAATTACAGTGGATCTTATAATAAATGAAACAAACTGTGCAACTTTGCAAAGATTTATTTTTCATTTATATCACCCACGGCCAATGGGTGCAAAACAAATCTAGAGTGGAAGTGGTAAAATGTGAGTCAGTCACTTTTTAATTGATTTGGCACTCTTCTGCAGGTTTGCTGCTCATAGGAAAACACATTTCTGATGCAATCAGTATTTAAACATCTATATTTTATATTGCAGAAAAAAACTTCCAAGATTTATTAAGAGGTATATTTATTTAAAAAATATAATAGCATTCATTCGAGCCTTTTCGAAAGAGGACTAGCAAAAGTGATTTTAACTGAAAGTTCAGCCTCTGTTTGCATACATGTAGTATTTAGACTTACCGTAGGAAAATATGCCTGTGTGCAGCAGGGCAACCAGTCCAGACCTGAGGGTGACCGGGCGACCGCAGAGCAGCTTCCGGGGACCCATCTCTAAATCTTGAACCAGGTTTAGTCAAGAATCTGACTTTAGGTTCATTCAAGAACATACAAAGACTGCACAAGTAATCGAACCCTTGCTGTCAGGAAAAACACTATACTGTCCACCCAGAGCAATCTTAAAGTGACATCGAAACCTAAGCATAAATAGTGATATGCTGTAATACATGCTGTATGTGCTCCCAATCAGGGTCAACATATGAGTAAATCATATTTGTTCTGCATCTCATTGAACTCACAGTTCCATCAGAAGGGGAGATCGAGGCTGCCTACGAGCGCAAGAAGGCCAAGTATTCCGAGCTGGCTGCAGAGTGCCGGGAGGCTGGATGGAAGGCCGCCATCTACCCTGTTGAAGTTGGCTGCCGAGGCTTCGTGGGGTTGTCAATGACACGGCTTTTGAGGGATGCAGGAGTCACGGGGGGGAAGCTGCGCAGGGCCACAAGAGAGCTTTCGGAGGAGGCGGAAAAGGGCAGCTTTTGGCTCTGGTTGAGGAGAAAGGATAGGAGTTGGGGAAAGTATCGCTAACCTCAATGACGGCTGCAGGGGATAACATTCTCCAGCTGCAGGGAGTGACAAGGAGACGTCCTTGTCACTGCTCCGCCACCATGAGACGTTCCAGGATTAAAGGGGCGAAACGTTGGTGATTGGTGGTTCCTGGCTGATGACCCTGCAGCTGACCCTGTAGCTGACCCATGGGCACCGAAGGAGGTGCGACAGGCAGTAATGCTAAGCAGGAAATTACATCCACCTGTATACATCAACGGTTCATTAGGTAAATACTTGAAAACATAAACTACTCTTGTCAACTATTTCAACACAATAAGTTCAACAGGAATAAAGTTCAAAATGGTTATAAAAATCAAGGCTTTGGCTTCTGTCACCGCCGCTCAGCTGTCTGCTCTAAATTGCTTCTTTTTTTTTCAGAAATCATTCCAACAAATGTCATGAATTATTGATATGCATAAAGAGATCGAGGCAAAGTGGCCCAACATGTCTGATCTTTGAAACGAGCAAAGGACAAATCACTTTGCAGCAGCTTGATATAAATGGTTTCGTTCGTCTGTCACCGCCGACGGGCGAACTATTCGTTAATTAGTACTTTAGTGCAAGGTTTTCACACGGATTCAGGCAACCGCTTCAAATAAATAGACACCGTCCAAAGCAAAGGAAACTGCGGTTCAGTCAGTTCTGCTTAACACCCGGAAGCCGCTGCACAACACTAAACAACACGCGAGGCCACACTCACACACACACTCCTTCAGGGAAACAGATACTGAACGAGAGCCGCAAATCTCAACTGAAGGTCATAAACAATATTTCTGATGACAGTGAGTGCAGAACAGGATCCGTTACTGAATAGAAATGAACAATTTTACTTTCCCATAGCCATTCTGTTATACCCAATGACCCTGACGCACCCCAGGTCGGGACAATCAGCGTCAGGTTACCCACCTAACCGCATGCCGCCGCTTCTATTTTGACGCCTGAAAGGCTTGCAGTCGAAAGAAGAAGAAAAAAACCTCTACACAGTTGCTACCAAGCATCAAGATATGAATGAAAACGGTTTCCCGATTCTTATATAATAGCTTAACCTCTTAACCCCCACCTTAACCGGGCGTTTGTCTTTACCCAAAATCTGAAAGATTCTCGACTGCGGCGCAACAGCCTGATCCCTCATTTGAAAGCTAAGGCCTACAAAAGTGAGTTTTCTTTTTCCGTTGCTTTTTTGTCGTGTTTTTGTCACTTTTTAACTTTGTTATTTTTGCTTTTCTGGCACATTTTAGATGCCCTTTTGTTGCTTTGTTGTTGTTTTTATTTTACTTTTTTGTCGCTCTTTTGTCACATTTTTGTTGCATTTTCGTCATTGTTTTCGTCTCCATTTTGACACTTTTTTTTCGAGAAGCTTTTAGATTTGGGTAAAGCCAAACTGGGGAAAATGTGCTCGGTTCAGGTGGGGGTTAAGAGGTTAACCAGCCTACATTTCTCCGACACTTGAGGCAAATCTCTTTCCTCTCTCCCTCTCTGTACTGTATTTGCTGCTTGGAGCGTTCTCCGCAGGACGCAGGGGGAGTAAACACACGACACAAGCCACTATTTTTAGCCAAAGGCATGCTGACAATAGGTGGTGCAATGATAAACAGATCTATTACGCAACAGAATACGGGAATACAGATCAGAGTGCTTCGATAGTGAAGAAGAAACAATGAATGAAGCAACATACTGCACATAATGTTTTTGGTGAGGGGACAAAAAAGCTCAGAACAGTTGATAATGATGTATCACAGCGTAGCTTTGCATCAAAAGTGACTGTAATAAAAAAAAAAAAGATGTAATCCAATTTTAGGGTCCTCAAATTTTAACAAACACAGCACAGAGATGAAATGTATTATTCCAGGAGGGGACTTTAAAACATAATCCACACAATGTATTTAGATCTGCAGACGTCGATTCTAATCATAAAACGTACTCAGTTTACACGCACATCAGCGTTTAGGCTGGATTTACTGAGAAAAAACGAAATGTATCTAACACAATCTGTCACTCACGGGCAAAAACGCTGTTTAATACCGCCATTGTTTTCACCTCCACATCTGCGGCGCTCTGAAAGTACCCGATGGTAGAAGAGCCCTATACATCTAAAACCGTGAAACTTAACGCTTGAGTCCAACTCACGGGATTTGGATTTAATTAGTCAACAGTCCTCGTGAGAAAACTCTCTATACTGTCACTTCTTTGAGTGGAAATAGTAATTTTAGGGGGGACAGAAAAAGTTTGCAAGGAGTATAGCTTTCTCAAACGACTTCCCAACTTTCTCCCGGCAAATCTAATATACAGCGAGCCGGCGAGAGTAGAAAGCAGAAGTGGATTTCATAAAGCATCTCATGGCTTTCTTCTTGTGTTGTCAATTAGAGTGGGCATCTGAAGCACCTGCATGGTCACCTCGGCACTGTGGCCGCTGTCCGCGCTCCTCCTAATGAGAAGCTTTGTGCGGATAAAGGGGGGACTGGCGTGTTCGCCGCGGCCACGCTACAAGGCAATTAGGGTGTAGCAGCACTGTGGAGATCAAGGGCTCTACCTGATATGTACTCCCTTCCCGACACTATCCAAACTTAGATTCAATTCCCCGCCAAAGTACAAATGATCAGCAAATAATGACATTACATAGCATTCCTTTGAGCGTTTTGAAGAATTTTCCGCATTCCCTCGAAATATGACACAGGTAATTATGATAGGAGGCTGATCATTTAGACCAAATTAAGTCTTTTGCCCCCATTTAGACCCCGTGTAGATCCTGCTCTATTGTGTTTGTGTAAGTTCTCCAGATGTATTCTAGCCCAGCAACAATAGTCATATGGACGGGTTAGATTGGTACAAGTTTCCAGGCCGGCTGAAGTTCGTCTTTTACGTAAACCTTTGCCACAGATGTACAGCGGGAACCTTATGTTTACATACATTTTATAAAAAGACACATTTGCATTTTTTCACATTGTGTGACATGAAACCAGAATTAACTTTTGTTTCCCCTTTTTTTTGTTGGTCAATTTAAAACAAATATTTCTATTTGTGAAATGCCAGAAGAATGAGAGATAGAATGTTTTCAAAAATGTGTTTGTTATCTTTATTTTTTGAGACACATCATGTGGCCTCACGGGGAAAAAAAATCAAAAAGTTTTGGCCATAATGATTATCGTCACATCTGGCGAGCCCGACAACACCATCCCAACTGTGAAATACAGGGGTGGTAGGATCATGCTGTGGGTTTGTTTTACTGCAGGTGGGACTGGTGCACTGCATGATGACATCATGAAGCAAGAACACTATGTGGAAATATTGGAGCAACATCAAGACATCAGCCACGAAGTTAAAGCTTGGGCCCAGATGGGTCTTCCAAATAGCAATGACCCAAAGCATACTGCCAAACTGGTTACAAAGTGACTTAAGGATAATAAAGTCAATGTTTTTAAGTGGTCATCACAAAGTCTTGATCTCAATCTAGTTGAAAATGTATGAGCAAAGCTGAAAAGGCATGTACATGCAAGGTGGCCTACACATTTGGCTCAGTTACACCAGCTCTGTTTGGAGGAATGGACCAAAACTCCTGCCAACTAGTGTGTGAAGCTTGTGGAAGGATATCCAAAAAGTTTGACCCAAAAAATACAGTATAAAGGCAATGCTACCAAATATTAATGAAATGCAACTTTTGGTTTTGTAAAAAGTAACACAAATACATTTCTAAAAAAAATCTGTCTGTCAATTATCTGGAATTTAGCAAATCTAAATATTTTTTTTCAATTCTACTTGACCTAAAAAAAAAGAAAAGTGAATTCTGGTTTCATATCAGACAGTGAGAAAAAAATTCAAATGCATCTTTTTATAAAGTGTATTCAAACATATGGTTCCCGCTGTATATGATGATTATGATGATAACAAAAACTTGCAGGAAACTGTAGGTGACGGCTGTTGTGGGAATTCAGAAAATAGATGAGCTCTCAGGCTTTTCATCCCCCCCATATACCCGAAGGATAGAAGGAATGAGAAAGTGGAGAAAGAGCGAAGGGTTGGAGGCACACGAGTGAAAGAAGGAGTGGGACCTGGGATATTTATATGGTAGAGACCAGAGAAGGCTAGTGCGAGGTGTGACCCTGCTTGTGAACATTAGATGACTGACATTGCCTCGATATAACGGCACAGAAGGTTGCCCACTAAAGCGGCGTCATTCTATTCCTGTTCAGAGCAAGTGGCTAACGCATGTTCTCCATTGGTTTGGCTCATTTCTTCACACAGAAATTACATTCTTAAAACTCAGATCACTCTAAGATCATTTGGCAAAACAGTCTTACAGTTCAGCACAACACCATGGTTCACCTGCGAAAGCTCATACCTTTCCCAAAACAGTTCACTCATGTGTCAAAACTAAATTTCCTTCTCATTTAAACAATCAGTGCCTCCAAAATGCTTTGTCCCTTTGGCATGGTGTAAGCACTGCAAGTCTAAATGTTTAGATGTTTTGACACTATGGCAGAGGACCATTGAAATATCCCTCATGTCCACCTTTCAGGCTTAGCCCAGTCCTTTATTGACAATGGTTACTGTAATTTTGGGGGTAAGAGTAGCCTCCAAGGTTTGACATTGCACTCATACTGCCAAGGAAATTGTTACCATTATCATTCACACAAATAAAGTGACTTCCATACATCAGAGTAAAAAGAAAATGTATTCTGCCTAACATACTGTAACATAACACGCAAACAAAAAAACGATGAAAATGATATGCAGCCTACAGTGCTGTAAATAAAGTTGGAGTTTCACAACAATTCTTCACTGGTCGCTGTCCTCACTCTCCCCCTCCTGGCCAAAGTCCTCACCCTCCTGGCACGCTTCCTCTGATCTTGAGCCCGATGCTCATACACTCTCCACCTCCAAGCGGACAAAAACTCAATGGGATTGAGGAAAGGACTGTAAGGTGGTAGGAACACCATGACCTTCCTTGGATGAGTAGTAAACCAGTCCATGATGAGCGGGCCTCAGTGAAAATTCACATCGTCCCATACAGTGACATATTTTGATAAGTGAGGCCCTACGAGACCTCTCTCATTTCCAGGGATCAAATCAAAATGGAGGCGGTCCATGAAGATGAGGAACTTCTGTGTGTTGTATGGGCCAAGACTGGAGATGTGAGTGGCCACACCATTCTCAGATATGGCAGCACACATAGTTATACTGCCCCCTAAGTGGCCTGGGACACCCACCGTGGCATGTGAGGGGTCTCATTTCCTTCTAATCCCATTATTCGCTACAATAGCGTAAAAAAAAAAGTCAAATGAGCCATACAGAAGAATCATACACTACAGTTACAGACAATTACATAGTAATGTTCTATCTTCTCCACAAATTCAATATACTACTGGTCACTATTCCAGTGGTTTCAAACCTGGGGTACATGTACCCCTATGCAGAGGTACTACAGGGGGTATTAGGGGAGGGGGAAAATCATCAATGACTAGACTTACTGAAATGTTACACTAAAACCCACAGTATTAGATAGATTTACATGGAGGGCACAAATTGCAACTCTTTGACCCTTTTTCTTATTGTCTGTTATATTCTTCAAAATACGGATTATAATGATAATTGCATCATACAGTAAGACGCAGTTTTAGGCAAAATGTTATAAGTCAAATACTTTCATATCTGGATAGCCTGGCCTTTGCCATCCGTAAACTCCGGTCAAATATTTTTCCCTGCATGTACGTCTGGGTTTGATCTCAATGGCTGCGATTCAATCGGTTGAATTTCATCCTACCATTCAGCGAGCGGGGGAGGCGGGTGTTGTAGGTGACGTCAAGCATAGCTTGACTCGGCCGGGCGCATTACTTCACAACCAAACGCTAGCGATTGGGTAAAATCAGACCCAATCGTTTCAAACTTTAAACAGAGTTCACCCCTCCCACTTGTAAACGGAGCTCAATTGAGAAAGTCCAGACCCTCTGTACGAAACAAGTACGAGGGTATGGTAAAACCAGGCTAATACCTGGATAACCTGGATACACAAATCAGATAAAGTGGGTACTGAAGCCAAAAGGTTTGGGACCCACTGCTTAATGCTAAAAAGGTTATAATGATGGACAACCAGTAACTGACTTACATGTACATACTGGTACCGCAGCTCTTTCACTCCGTCAGAGTTCCTCTCAAATGGTACCCTGTAAAATTTGCTTCATTGTCATGTGATGCTTCTTCAATATCCGCTCTATTGTGGAGATGCTTATAGCGTGTTGGAATATGGCATTGTCTTGTCGGATTGCAGCGTGGATCTGTCTCACTGGGATGGCATTATTCGCCATCACCATGTTACAGATCTCTCGTTCTTGGTGTTCATTTTGAAGTTTTCCTCTGCCACCCCTGCGAGGTTGTCGTCCAATCCTAGACAAAGAATAATATTATATATGTCTTGCTGTATGCAGTGTCCTGTCCTATACAACTTAGAATTCCATCACTGACTGGCTACATACCTGTTTTCCTGCGAAAGGTTTGGATGATGGAGGAGACTGTAGAGCGAGGCACATTAGGCTGCACTTGTCGACCTGCCTCCGCCATTGTGAGGCCATGGTTGATGACATGGTCTATAATTGTGGCCGGAATTTCATCCAGGACAGCATGGTGTCTTCGTGCTCCTCTACCTCTTCCCCCTATTCCTCCACCACCACGCACCCTACCTCCTCCTCCTCCTCCTCTTCCTCCTCCTCGAACAACCATCACAACCATCGACTGAGAATCAACAATCAGTTTAGATCAACAAGATCTACTCACTTGGAAAGTGTGCTAATTGCAGGCTACATGTACTTAACCATTTTGCAAAGATGGACTGAGACACTGAGACATGGACTTAGACATTTGCAATTTGATGAAATGAATGAGAAATTCAATTCTGTCATGAAGCATTGCCAAGTGGTTTGGAGATTTGTCCATGTTGTTTTGAGAATGTCATTTCTCTTTCAAGAAATGAGCCAAACCAATGGAGAAAAACTGTAATGATAGAAAACAGACATGACGGCCATGGTCTGAGTTTATGACTATTGATTATGTTATACTCAGTCGAAGTAATTTTCCATTCTTCACTGTGAAAGAATGACTAAATTGTAGCGTATATATAGCGTGTTTATGCATGCACTGACAGCTTTGCCAATGCTAAGACAAAGAAAAATCCCTCATTTAGAATCCTTTGAAATGCTAAACCCCCTCAAGCAATGCCATTGTAAAGTGATTGATTCTGACAGTAATGGAATAATACCTATTGCTAGGTCTTTATTGCCGATAACAAGACGGTGCAGACACAACTCTTAAATCTACTTAAAGCATATATATTCTGACGTGCTGCAAAGTGCCAGGTAGTACAAGGACACGCATTAGCAGGCAGTCGGAGTTTTCAGAAAAAATGTGCACAATGTCTCATTTACTTCCCTGAAAGCCTCGCGTTCACAAAGTCTGGCCATTTCTGTTCCGCACAATGAACTGTAAAGGGGCGAAGTAGTCTGTAGATACCTTGCACACAGAAAGTAACAATTTGACTTTTACTTTCGTTTGGTTTGACTTTAAGATACAGAAACATAACAGCGAAAAGGTGGAGCAGCCAAAGCCTTGGAAAAATGTGAGCATGGCATTAGCACCAAATTGCAGTCAGCCAATGAATTGTGTGATTAATAATACAGATTTAACTTTTCTGAAATGCTAATTCAACACCCAGATGTGTCACTGAAATTATGCCGCGAAGATTAATTTGTTGCACATTTTCGCCGGCTGTTATAGCTCCAATAAAAGACTGACAACATTTACATAGACCTTTGTTAAAGTGTTGCTGATAGATTTCCGGCTAGTGTAGCAAATGTTTTCAAAAAGTAGTCATCTGGATTGTTGTTTTATTATTGGCTTCTATAGGCTTTACTTGATATAGGGAAGAATAGCAGAGAGAGATATTCAGCAAACTGTCAGGGTTGGGAGGACCGAACAGTACTCAGTACTTATGTGCAGCAGCATTAACCCTCAGCGGCACTGGCCTGGGGATTTGCAGATTGATTCCATATATCGATGCCTATGGACACCGGGTAACGAGTATTGAGACTCATCATTAGCAAAATATATGGTTCGGCAGTTAGTATAGAGATAAAAGGATGACTTACTTCATTGTTCTGAACTCCAAAAACAAACAAAAGACTGACACATTTGTATCAGGGTTTATGTGTGTTCTGTTTCTTTTTAAAGTATTCATTTTAAGCTTTGTTTAGGTGATCAATTCAACATATGTAATTTATTATAAAATAACCAGTTTTAGAAATATATGTTGATTGATAAGCATTCACCGATGTGAAATAGCCAGTATCGGTATAAACTAAAATGACCCAAAACACTCCCTGGCCTGGATTGTTTGAAGTGACATTAAAGATATTGTAAATAGCCAAGGCCTTCAGAGCTGAAAGTTAACACACGATTTGGGATCATAAAGGATCAGTTATCAGTCAGTTGTAGAGTATTTATCTTGGAACAGTCCAGACTGTGGTACAACGTTTACAGCTACGGCGTTATGCCAATCGGAAACAGGGCTACCAAATGTATGCGGACGGAGTCACCTTGACAAGTGAACAGGAAGTTAACTCCATCACCGGTGAGGCCCGACTGGCCCCCAGTGAGCTTTACTTAAAATTCACCCAAACAGAGCTTTTATGCAGTGGACATAATTAAACAGGAACGAGGTTAGACGAGAGCATTGCTAAAACCCTAAAGATTTTGTGTCTCTCAAAAAAGGTCCCAGGACAATGCTTGGCGAGCACAATACAAAGCAGCTACTTGAAAAGACAGCGGGAGTCCGGGTTAAAGGCAGGTTTGGAGAACTTTGAAAGAAAATGATTGCTCATCGTTACGGCAGAGTTGGTGCTAGGAAGGTAGACTGTAGAATCCCTTTCAATTTAAAAGTAGAGTCCCATGCTTTATAGGTGCGCTCTTCTTAAGTGGCCCTTAAAATGTAATGGATAAGGGTTCCAGTCATTTGGGGGCGATGCCTTACAATAAAAAGTGAAACGAATTCAGAAAGAGCACTTTCTACGTTGCCACTGCTTATGCAGCATATGGGATGAAAGGGTGCGAAGAGTGGGGAGAGACATCCAGCAAACCATTAAAGCCACAGCACTGAGGTCAGAACAGTACATGGCAGTGGCCCTGACCACTAGACTCCCAACTGCGGCAGTTCTTCACTATTAATTTGACCCGTAACTAATATGTCATGAGCATTTCTTGTATAAGGCCACAGTGTCCTTGTGAAATAGCCCAAAGCTGCGGTTGTGAAAGTCACCAGTGAGTATTATTCCTCAACTTTTTCAAGCGTTCATACAAAAAAGGGAAATCATTCTGACACTTGTGGGCTGAGGCCGTGCTAAAATTTATCGCAGGCATTATTCAAACTGCCACACTGGCCCGACCAAACCAACGGGAAAAGTTGCGCGAGGTCAGGCAGGTGAGGCGAACGGAAACGTCATTAAGATGAAGTTTGGACAAACGGGATCAGCGCCTTGTATGTACATCGTGGGACTGACGGAAGTTTTCACGCTTTGTCTTGATCTGGAAGGAAAAGAGCTCAGCAACATGGCGCCAAACACGAGATGGGGATTGTGCCTTGGCAGCAACATTTGTCTGTGATTAAGTATCTTCCGCTGTGTCTCTCTCTTCCTTAACTTTCTTCGCAGAAAAATGGGCGTGTGTGCCAGTTTTGACCTTTCGATAGCTTTTGGTAAATTACTTTACACAGTTGTTTTCAGTTGTGGCAACGCAATACATCTTAAATATCTACAGACAATGCAGATGTACGCAGGGCTGTTGACAGACTTGCAAAGAAGCCCCTCATAACAGACATAATAGAAAATGGGCTCCTTCATGGATCCCCCTGGTGCTTGGGCCAGGGGCACCTAACCCTAAGCCGGAACAAACACTGCCAATTACCAGGAAACACAGTTAGTGTATTTAATGAGATGGAAACAGAGCTTTAAACAGCTTTACCCACGGCCATCCCTTGTTATCATGTGATTTATTCTATCCGTTTGAAAAGTTATTATGCTGTAAAGTACAGCGCAACTAGAAAGGAACACACTTTGTACCTTTTAGGACAAACTATGCATCATTATTCCGTAAACCAATTCAAATGCGTGTCAGAGGCTTCACTGCGCTCGCCCCAGTGCGTCTTTGAGGTAGGGGACAGCCCCATGTGAAATCAGAATAGTCTCCGCCCCCTGTGGAGACGACTGATTACTGCAACAATCCAGCGCTCGAGTGGACACAGGCACGTTCAACCACCACTTCACACCCAGTGCACAACTGTCACACTTCGGTCTGAATCTAAACGGAAACACACACACAATTATTCAAATGGATAGTTGGGATTTTACATTTTAGCACCACATTCTGGTGCTCAACACTTATGCCCGACCATTTCTTCTATTTTCCTTAATAATACTTATTCTTAAGTAGCTTAAATCCAGTGAGAATGGAGTGAGACAATATTGTCCTGAAGTGTTTTGGGTGACTTGTGTCTGTGAAAAGCGCTATGCAAATAAAATGGCCTTTTTTTATTTTTAACATTGCTCCTTTTTTCCCCCCAGAGCATCTCCCTACATAACCAGGGAAGCTTCCTACCTCCTGTCCAGCTTCCACTTAGTAGCACAGCTAACCCGTCCTCTGTTGAACAGAAAGAGAAAAAGAAAAAAAACATAGAAGCTTGCCTAACAAAATACTGCAAATGCTTTAGGGAGATTTGCAAAAAAGGAACTTTTTACGACCAATAAAGCATTTTGTAACAGACAAAGTGTATAGTGTGCAAGATGTGTTTGGAATTCCCACCACATACCTGTAGGCATAATGCACTGGTGTTCAAGGGTAGACAGATATTATTAAGACGTTTGAAACATTACTGACATATCTACTTCAATTGGCTCTTAACTGGAGAGAAACTGTAGCTACGTTAATTCAGTGATGGTTATAAAATGTATCTGTAGGTGTAATATGAAATTGCTATCATTCTTTTAGCACTGGTTGAATGCAAAATATTTAAATGTTCACCCTCATTCATCATGACTAAATATTATGTGGACAAGGGCAGTAGCAAGCAATGTCCTCTAATTGGATTCTTGAGAATTCTTGCCGCAGAAAAACGATTAAAACAAGACTACAGGATACTACTGTAGACTAGAACTGCATAACATTGAATCTTACTGTAATAAATGCTCTGCAGTATGGGAGTTGGTCCATCGGTTTGATTGTAAATGTACGTTCCGTGTGTAAACTGTAAAGCTAATGTTAAAAAGCCCTTAGGATGAATCGCGTTGTGGGCTGTGAGGGTCAGGCTCGACACGGAAGCGGCGCTTGGTCTAGCGTTGCACCGGGCAGTGGAAGACTCCAGTAGCTCCGGGCGCAGTCACACACACGTTGACCTAAGCGTACGTAGGTAGGTGGAGAAACATCAATACACCGGCTGATGCGGAGGCAAAGGGCCGGAGTCTGCTTATGGCGGGGCATCTCCTCTCATGTTTGACCTGCACGGGTTCAAAGACAAGCCATGTGGGTGCTCGTGTCTGTAATATATGTACGGTGTGCTGTAGACTAGAGCCCATTGTGTGCTTTATATTGTTTTACCAAAAGCACATTGCTTTTATGCACAAGATCAGTGCTTCAAAGTTGTTTTTTGATGGAGTCTACCCCCTAGGCCGACAGCCCTCCATTTAGACAACCCTCCAAACTGCAATCCCGTCATTCCGACAGCCGTCCATTGCGAAGTCCCCCCATTCTGACACTTGACGTGACTCTTCATTTCCGAAATCTTCTCTCCTGTGTGAGTAAATATAGGACATTCTAGTAGGCCCACGTATAATAATCTTGTGTATCGGAATGGCCGGACGTTGCACAAAAAGGTAAAAAGTCACCACTCCGACAAAGGGGGGGAAAAAAAGTTATTGAAATAATGGCTGGTAAACTGGTACAATCACATTCAGAACATGTTAATGGTGTTATTGGCTTATAAGCTCTTGCTTTGGCCCACTCCTTTTGAGCAGAGTGTTTGCTGCTCAAATAAACACATAAACTAAACTAAACTTATTCAGTACAAATTTTGGAGACACCCAGCTATTTTGTCTCCAGCATGGGCAGGAATCAAGGCAAACATTTTTGGTGGGTTGTATTGGTGCATTTATATAACCAAGTATGTACTATGTCAGGGGTGTCAAACTCATTTCATGGGCCGACAGTCAGCTCCCACGGCGGGTTGTGGGCCGCATATAATGTAAACAGGAAAATACTATTGAGAACATTTTTCCAATGAATGAATAATAATAATCCGAGCTCAGTTACGCGGGAGGAGCTCGGACTCGAGCCGCTACTCCTCCACGTCGAAAGGAGCCAGCTGAGGTGGCTAGGGCATCTGTTCCAGATGCCTCCTGGTCGCCTCCCTCAGGAGGTGCTCCAGGCATGTCCCACTGGGAGGAGGCCTCGTGGAAGGCCCAGGACACGCTGGTGGGACTATGTCTCCGAGCTGGCCTGGTGTCGTCTCGGGATCCCCCCAGAACAGCTGGAGGAGGTGTGCGTGGATCGGGAAGTCTGGGCATCTCTGCTGAGACTGCTGCCCCCGCGACCCGGCCCCGGATAAAGCAGAAGAAAATGGATGGATGGATGGAATAATAATAATGAGCTGTGATTTGGTCATGGCCCCAACTTGACTGTAGCCTAATCAATAACAACGGCTTACTCTTGTATTGCACTTTACAAGCCTGTGTCTCAAAGTACTACATTGACTCCACACTCGGTGGTGGTGGTAAGCTGTTATTGAAGCCCTGTGGCAGGGTTAGGCCGTATGTTTGACATCCCTGTAATATATGTAGCTTTAACTTTGGTTGCACAGAAGAAAACACATATTTATTCGCATCAATAAAATTAATAAAAACGATCCTTGCATCTTCTAGATTGAGGTGGTCATTTTTTTTTTCAGTCAGGGCTTCCAAAGTGTTTCTTGCATGGTCTGCGTGAGGTTTGCTGTGGTTGTTGTTTTGTTTGTTTGTGGGGTCCAGTTGTTCCTTTCCATCATAATTTGAATGCGAGTCGACTTGTTGAGCCCAACAGCGGAGTTGTTGTGACTGCCTGAGACATAATGAAGACTCGCTGCAACTGAAAATCAGGGGAAAATCGGGCATGAAAGGTTGCATTATAGTGTGGCCCCAGCTAACTAGAATAAAATGCATACTATAATACCCATAAAGCAGGTGTGATTTTCTAGTCTTGTTGAATCTGAGGTGAAGCGATCCTAGTTAGCAGATAAGGAAAGGCATACGCAGCACTATGCTAAACTGGGCTCCTCTACATAATTGGAAATCTTCTTATACCATTACTTGTCATTGCCGCTCAAGAACAAATTGGGCGCTTGATTAGTGGAATAGACTGAGAATGAATAAGCAGCCTGCGGTGTCACCTGGGAACACATTTCCACTGAAAGTTTGGGGCAGAACGAATCTGGAAACTTTTAAGTAGCTTTTAAGGATACGTTAAGTACTAATGGATATTATGCCGTGCTATCTATTTCTGTGATTCTTAAACTGGTTTGGGGAGACGCAGAGGTACGTGGGGTTTGTAATCACAAACGGCAGTATTTTTTTATCACAAAAAAAATCCTCGGTTTAGTCCCACAGTGTTTTTGTTTCCTACAGTTTGACTTTCTTTTCAAATGCACAAGTTCCTGGAATCTTGCTCATGGCCAGGGATTTCTATTGTCCGATTTTAGTACGATCCAATCGCTGCCATTTTATTTGCACCGTGTCACTCAAATGCAGAAGAAGACTTCCTTTCAAATAACCCTGTGTCGTTCAGAGCCAACTTCATAACTAGTCTCACCATAAGCGCACGGTTACACACTCCATGTGATTTGATTCATACCTTTTCCACGCACGCAAGCGTAAATTAAAAGCACTATAAAACACCTTCTGTGAGATGTAATATACACACAGCCTTTCATATATCGACCTAATGTAGCGTTCCGTGTCTTCAGGATTAGACTTCCACCACCTCCCAAAATCCACTTTAACCACTGGCCAACCTGAAGTCCAATCACTGAGATGTGGCGTAAAGCTGCCCTTGTCTGATGTGCACCATGCATCGCTCAAAAGAGCTGTCGTAACATGTAATTGTTTGGGTGGTATTAGTGTAAGCAGACATTGTTTTATGACCAATTTATGCAGAAATGTGAGAAATTCCTCCCACTGTATATGCCCCAAATTGGCCCTAGTTTGTAGTTCAGGTGTAGACCTAGTATTTGTGCCCAAATTGTTTGTAAAATTGCAGTCCTGTTTTAGTCCTAGTAATACACTTTTCCAGTGCTAGTTTAGACTTGGCATTGCCTTTATTTAATGCATATTTTGCTCTTATTGTAATATACCATGTATGGTACATCTTAAAGCCAGATATTCTCTGCAGCAGTGCTTGGATTGAGTAGTTTGAGACTCACCCGTGTATTCCATGTATTACACAGCCACAGCCGCACAGACAGGGAGCTGTGAAGCATGTTCTCTCGGCACATCTCATTAATCATTGCCACTGGAGGATGTGACAGCGGCTGAGAAGGGTCCATGACAGGGGCTCACCTTTCGCTCCCGTCCGCCTCGAGAAATAAAAATATTCACCTAATCTCACACCGTGTCTGCAGCCATCTAATACCCATCGTCCAGGCTATTACTGCTACACTCCTAGGTACTGTCGGAAAGTGGATGGAGCTGAGGAAGGAGTTTGATTAAAAAGAACAGGGAAAAAAAAAAGAATAAAAGTTATACAATTCTGAAAGTGGGAGTGCAGATAACTCAACAATGCATTGCAACCTTCTCTCGAATGTGTTTAGCACCTGGATGCGTTCGATATCTGCAGTGTGAAATTTCGATACTAAAAAATGAATAACAGATCTAATTGCAATCACCAAATGTAATAGGGATAAGAAAATTGCCGTAGCTATCTTAAAAACGAAACTGAAAAAAGAAACAGGCCAGTGCAGCAGACCCGCAACGATATAAAAACAGCTTTAATGTGTTTCTAATTATGCGCACGTATGGAGTGGTTACTATGACAGTGCCCTTGTAAATCTATCAGCAGATGAAAAGCAAATGCAATCAGGCTCCGAGCTAAACCTTACGACCTCCAATCTATATCACACATTTTATCTTAATCCATCATTCAATTGCAATAATGGGGAGAAAATAAGACTTAACAAATCGATACATATTTAATTGTTTTTTTATCGGCGTGGTACCAAGATTAATTAGCCATTTTTAATTAGTGGCAGACTTTATAAATTTCTTGTTGCACCGATCATATTGCCATGCAGTTGTGAGGACGGATTCAAGTCACTTTCGCTGTTCACCCCGATTTTCCGCCCACAGAAAAAGGAATGAAAATCATATACTTTTTCATTTTACACCATCTTTTGTGTTAATATGATGGTAAAAAACAAATTATGCGTCTGGGTTTAAGCATATAATAACTTTAAAAAAAAAAGAAAAAAAAAAGATTGTTTTGGCCCAGAGGCTTTATTAGACAGCACTGTTCAGGGTGAGGTGTGGTGAGAGTAATTCGGAAAATTGTTGGAGCTGAGAATCGAGGACTGAACGGTGTTCTGCCACAGGTGCTGCAGCTTTAAACAGCAGAATCTCAGCGGCACGGGTTTAATCATACTTTAATCCCGGTGGAGGGATAAATATATTATGCGATGACACTTGGTATATGAAAAGTTTGACAAATAATCACAAACGTCCCATAAAATATAGAACTAGAGATTGGCGATGCATTGAAATTAATTTACATGTTGAACCAAGTGCACAATTTCTTCTGTTATTCCCCCACGGGCCAACTCTTAACATGTTTATTTCATAAAGGAAACAAAATGGTTTCGTTATATATAATTACTCTCTTCATTTCCATGCGTACCCTTAAGTGAAGTTACGTGTTGCATAATATAAATCTGTATTAACTAGCAGAGTGTGTGTGTGTGGGGGGGGGGGTGTGTATCTGTATCTGGGTTACCTACGGTGAGTCCTATAGATCTGCAGTATGCTGGGAAATAACATGATCAACAATTAATTATACTGATAAACCCTTAAGTTAATGCTGAAAATCAATAACACAATAAAGTGTTTGCTTATGAAAAGGTATGCCTTTTATGTGGCGTAATGAGGCTGAAACTCAGCCCAGAACAGATCAATAGGCTGGTAATTAGCAGTGATCAACCGTTCAGGCTGAAACTCAGGTCGTTAGGACTTAGAACTACAAAACGCTTCAACTACTAAAGATGTTTACCCACAGGTGAGAGTAGCTGTTAATAGAGGAGAGGGACTTAGCCAAGCGAAACTCCTCCCTATGGTCTGTATCTGGACTGATCTTCTGTGCACTGACGAGGCCTTTTGGACGGGAGGCGAAACGTTCGACACTTCAACAACAGAAGACGACTCGGGAACCTTGGACAACTCTGCGTCTGAGGGCCTGCACAGACATCACAGCAAGAGAGCACATTTTTTTTTTATCTGTGATTGTGTTGCTGACCTCCCTCCAGTCTCGCTTATCATAAAAAAACATGAACAATATTGGTTCTCTACCGGGTTCAGGATGTCACGGCTGGAGGTGGAGCGAGGAAAATGAAACCCGAAACGCAGGAGTGCAACAGGAACGGGCGGCGTTTAAAAACGGACGAAATCCGAAATAACAAAACGGTGAAACAAAACAAGACAATGAACTGACAAAGACATGGGAAAATAGAGGCGTCTAGAAGGTCCGGGTTCGATTCCCACCTGGCCAGGGCCTTTCTGTGTGGAGTTTGCATGTTCTCCCTGTGTCTGCGTAGGTTTCCTCCGGTTTTCCCTACCACTAAAAACATGTACAATAGGCCAGGATGAATGAGAGTGTGTTTGAGAGTGTGCATGGGGGACGAAGGATGCAAATTAGCCCAAGGCTACAATCCGGTGTGGCTTGTTTACATGCATGAGACCCTTGTATGTTCATTAACATGCACTGTCCCGACCAAATAAACCAATAAATAAATAAAACACATAAGGGCGGGGCAGGCAATTAACACAAGGGAAGCAAAATCACAAGGACAGAATAAATAAATAAAACATAGGACTAGACTGAAAACATACTAAAATGGAGAAACAAAAAACGAATCATGACACAAGACTTCCCTAAAAATGAGACTTTGTGGAACTGAAATCAAGTTCAGTTCCACAAATCCGATCAAGTACAAAAGTCAATATCTTAAGACTGCTTTTTTTTTACTTCAACTTAATTTATCGAATGTATGTTGTTGTTGATGTTTGTTTGTTGTGTGTGTATATACATATACATATATATATATATATATATATATATATATATATATATATATATATATATATACATACATATATATATATATATATATAGTGCTCCTATCACTTATCACTTTATATCACTTCATCACTTACTTTATACACATACACATCTGTAAATATGATCCCACTGTTGTTCTATGTCCATTGTCGTCTTACTTTTTATTTTGTATCTTATTTATTTAATATTCTTTATGCATGTCCCCTAGAGCCTTATAGTTTAAAGTTTTATAGCTTATTTTTAATCTAAATTCTGTGTTATATGTTTTACATTGCACGTCCGCATAAAGACAAATTCCTAGTTTGTGAAGCTGTTCTCAAACAATGGCAATGAAACCTATTCTGATTCTGATTCTAATAAAAAGAGAGCTGTACGAGTGTTAGCCCAGCTTCTTAGTAGTATTTGAAAAGTCAAGGCAACACAGGCAGCCAAGAAGATGGTATTCCTGTTCAATGCCAGAAAGAATCCTTATTTATTTTTGAAGAAAGTTTTTTTATTCCGAAGCATTAGAATGAAAACGAAATTCTTGGCCAAAAAGAAAAGCAACAACAGTGAAGATCAGGCTTTCAGTCCGTAGAAAGGTCTTGCATCATGTTTTGATCACGGTGCGCTGTTCCCGTTCAAAAACAGACTTTCCCAAACATTTTTTTTTTTACAGCTAAAGTAAGTTCTTTTTAATCTTCGCTGTCAGCATCTCTTTTTACCCTTACTATGTCGAGCTCAAAAGGCCTAATCCATTTTGTACCAGGGGGATGCGGTTTGGGACACTCGGTTCACTCGCTCTGTTTTCCCCCCCCCCCAACTAAAAATCAGAGCGTGCACATTCTCCAAAGGGACCTGACCGCGCTGTCTGCCGGCCTATTCTTCCATAAACACCCACATCAGCAGTACCAGGCTGACCAACTCCCAGAATGCACCGCTGAGCTCTTTAAGATGCAGGGGTGAGCCGGTGCGGGCAGCCAGGTTGAAGAATTGAGTTGGAGAGGGAATAGGGAATAGTAAAATCTCCTCCTAACTGAATTGAACGACTTGGTGCACTTTGCGAAACAAAAGAATGAAGTGTAAAAAAAAACAGCAACCTCGATTTAAATACTTTATTTCACGCACGAGACAAGATTAAACATCATGATATCTGTACGTTTGGGGTGATACTGTATTACTTTTCAGTGTACCTTTTTACCCAGACATACAATAATAAAGCCATTTCATACTGTTGTTATGTTGGGTAATATCCTCCTGAACATTGTATACAGTATCTTACACAACTATTCCTACTAATACCTGCCTTGCAATCTGACCTCGACATCGAGCCACCATTATTCATCAGACTCTGTTCACACCAGCGACTGTAAAATCTGTAAGGCGCACAGGAGGGTTAGAGCATATTTTATTCTCTTTTGTAGAAGTCTGAGGCTTCTTTCACAAGGCTGCTGTAGCCTATAGGGTCAAGACTTCAACCCAAGTCGAGTACGAGAACAAACCTGTGGGATAAAAGTAAGTGTCTCTACAAAGCTTTCCTTACTTTAGTGAATATAGCTGGGTTAAGATGTGGTGAAAGGCGAAATTAATTTATAGAAGTTTTCAATACACATGAAGGCCATGGCATGTTGAAGGACCTCTCCATTCAACTACTGCAAAGAACTTTACAACTCCACTTTGTGCTATAAGGAGCTATAGATTAAAACAACACTCAGAATACCTATGAGACTCCCCTCCAAGTGAAAATCATAACGTATTTGTCTTGTAACCAAAAGGTTGTACGTCCGATCCCCTTTCCACCCAGTGTCATATCCATGTATTGAAATTCTGACCTGACCCTGCCCATCACGAACAACTCTTTCTGCAAACTAAGCGGGAGTTTGGAACCAAAGGGCCCGTGGAGGAGCAGTCGCCCTGGTAAGACGTCTCAAGTTGTTATTTCACCTGTGCCATGATTCTTCATTTGAAAAGCGTATTTTTTTTGTCTAACAGTCTCAGCCTGTAGCACGTGTACTTTATTGTAAACACAACAATTGGTGGAACAAAACGAAACAAAACATAGGCACATTTTGTTTTTTAATCAATAACAAGTAAGATTCCAAATGAGCATAGATTATTTTAGCGGCTTACCCTGCTTCATTTTGCCGTCTGACAAAGCTGTATGCCTGTAATACATGGTCAATTATTTCACCTGAGCCATAGGGATGGGCACGGGTATTACAAGGGCAAATACATGTTTTTTGAGGGGCGGGGTTTGGCAGCAGCTAATGGTTTATGCTCATTTACTTATGACTTTCATTAGGCAAGGCAAGGCAAGTTTATTTGTAGAGCACAATTCAAACACAAGGCATTTCAAAGTGCTTCACAGTTGCATAAACTTACCGGAAAACTGATCAAATCAATCAATAAAACATCAACATAAAGTGAATCACTACGCCCATACTCACAGAACTATAGTTACGTCAAGTAACTGTCATTTCTGTTTCGTATGGGCTACGCCCTCTACGGGCTTCGCTATTGGTTAAAACCCTGCGCGAAGACCGTAGGTAGAGGGCTACGCCCATACTCACAGAACTATAGTTACGTCAAGTAACTGTCCTTTTTCAGCCTGGATTTGAAGTTGACGCCTGTCTCACATCCTCATGAAGACTGTTCCAGATTTTAGCTGCATGAAACTGAAACGCAGCCTCACCGTGTTTATTATTGACTCTGGGAACCACCAGGAGACCCCTCCCTGAAGTTCTCAGGGCCCGAGATGCTTCATACGGCTCTAACATGTCAGAGATGTACTTTGGTGCTAAACCATGAAACGACTTGTACACAAGCAGAGCTGTTTTAAATTCTATTCTCTGAGTGACAGGAAGCCAGTGCAGAGACCGGAGCACTGGACTAATATGGTCGTATTTCCTGGTTCTTGTCAGGACTCAAGCAGCAGCGTTCTGGATGTGCTGCAGCTGTCTGACAGCTCATTAATTTCCCACTACTGGGGAAATAAAAAATAAAAATAAAAACTTTGTTTACAATTTCTCCATTGTGGAAACAAATCCACTCTTACCACCACAACTCGTTACACTCACAAAGCAACAGTAGTACAGAGATGCGATTTCCATCCATCCATCTTCTTCCACTTTTCCGTTGATATTAAACTGATAAGAACAGATACTACACTTGATCTTAGCCAAAAGGCCGAGAAGCGATTTATGCCTCTTTAATGGATCTGTTCAACTCAAAGAGGAGTTCAAAAGAGTGGCTCATATTATGCATATCTTTTATGAAGCGCGAAATCTCATATGACCTCAGACCGAATTTGCTAAAAGGCACACATATTGTTGGGATCAGTAATGTTTACAGCTGGACTATAGATATTCTCTTTGACAGTCATTGCCAATAGACCTCTCACTTGCAAATGAAGCTCTGCTGTTTTCGAGCGTTTGTTCCCTTACAGCCGTGTCTCTTCTAAATGAGATCCAGTTCACATTGAATAGCCGTCCAAAAGAGCCGATTTGGACACGGACGTCGCTTTGCTCAAAACCGTTTGCACCACCGTCAGCACCCGACCATTTCCGTTACTGCCCTGGCTCCAGGTCTTGGTCCCCCCTGAGTTTCCCCACTCTTTCCAGAATAAGTTGAACGAAAAGCCAGTGGTTAAATTCCTCAACCGGACATTTGCCCCACCGTTGACTTGGGCCAGCGTGGGACAAGTCCACGTTACAGCCTCCACACCGTCAGTCCTGTCCGCTCAGAAGACTCCGTATACCTGTTGCTTTCCCCCGTCCGCCAAGCCGCGTAGGCACGGGTGTCAGAGGTGAGCAGGAAACCGCGCGAAATATAATAAAGGCAACCAAAATCATAATCATTTATTCATGCCGTCTCTCCACAGAAGCGCCAAACAAAACAACAAAAAGCGAGACCCCGACCACGAGCGCAGAGGTTATTAACGGCGAGGGAAAGTGTACCCCTTAGGCGGGGCGCAAACAAGAGCTTTTAATAATAAATGACAGCCAGGCACATGTCAAGTCAATTTATTCTTTTGAACAGCGAGCGGTGGAATTTCTCCGTCTGCCAAAATGCGCACGCTGAACACAGGATCTGAAGGGGGGGAAAAAAAGGCTTTGTTTGTGTATTAGGCGTGTGTCATCCGTCATTGTTGTACGTCCCAGCCGCCGCAGCACTTGAAGGCAGTCTGTCACTCTATCTATCTGCCCGTCGTTTCAGTCATTTGCGGCGCCGTGTTCGTGCCAAGTCCCGGCAGTTAAACTTCAGGTGTTGCTCATGTTTTAGCGCGTTGAGGAAAACTGAGGGAAGGTTGTTTTTTGTTTTTTTTTAAATAACTAACTGTTAGGATTTGGGGTTGCTGTAATTGAAGACGAAAAATAAGAAGCAGAGGAAGGAGAAGAAGAGGTGGAAGGAGGAGAAGGAGACGGAGAAGAGCAGGGAGAGGAAGAAGAAGGAGCGCAAGAAGAAGGAGAGGAGGCACGAAAGGACGAAGAAGGAGAAGAAGACAGAGAGCGAGGAGAAGAAGGAGAGGAGGCATGAAAGGACGAAGAAGGAGGAGAAGAAGAAGACAGAGAGCGAGAAGAAGAAGGAGAGGAAGAAGAAAAAGGAGAGGAAGGAGAAGAAGAAGGAGGAGAAGAAGGTGAAGAAGAAGAGGGAGAAGAAGGAAAAGGAGATGAAGAAGAAGGAGGAGGATAAAAGGAGATGAGGAAGCATAAGATGAAGAAAAAGAAAAAGGAGATGAAGAAGAAAAAGAGGAAGAAGGAGGAGAAGGAGAAGAGGGAGAAGGAAAAGGAGATGAGGAAGAATTAGAAGAAAGAGATGAAGAAGAAGAAGGAGATGAGGAAGAATAAGAAGGAGAAAAAGAAGAAGGACTAGAAGGAGGAGAAGGAGAAGAAGAAGAGGAAGAAGAAGAAGAAGGAAAAGAAGGAGATGAGGGTGAATAAGAAGAAGGAGATGAGGAAGAAGAAGGAGGAGAAGAAGGAGAAGAAGAAGAAGAGGGAGAAGAAGGAAAAGTAGATGAAGAAGAAGAGTTTGTGAGTATACTTTATTGTACAAAATGTGTAGTATAAATAAAGTTGCTTTGCCATTTTGAGAGAACAACATAATGAGAGTTTTGTATTGTCACTAGGAATTGATTCTTTTAGCCTGGCATTTGTTCTCGTAAAAGTAGTCATTGGTATCAGACTCTAGATTCTAGAGTCAGTAATTAAGTGTTTTATCATAATTGTACCTATTCAGTCTTTGTTCTTCAAAATGCTCTGTCCCACCAGCTGATGAGGAGGTATTGTCAGATAGTGTTAAAACTGCCTGTCATTCTAATAGCCACACCATTCACCTGGTGGCCTCATTATTTTCATTAACTCTCATACAGCCTCAGGCAGGTTTGTGCTGCACACGTAATGGAGCCTGTCAGATCACCAAATGATAGTTTTGCAAATGAAAAAAGAAGCGTATTAGTGATCACCAGAAGTGTTAACTTGTAAAAGAAAATATAGTGACTGACATCACAGTGACGCGAGTACAGAACGTGTCGTTTTCATACTGCCTTGTCACATTTCCCACAAGATTTGCATTTAAACCTTAAAAGTAAGTTCACAAATAATTCCGGTGTGCTCTTGCTCAGATGAAATAGAAAAAAAAAAACATTCTTGACTTTTAAAAGCAAAGCATTACTATACGGGGCTCTTACTTTCAGCTATCTCATCTCGGGCGTCCGTGGGCACCTCCAAAATGAATGTAAGAGATGGGATCTAAATGTCCTCATTGCGTTTGTACTTTGCAGATAAGACGACCTGCTTGACTCGCGGTGTTTGCTCAGTCCTAAAAATATGAAATGCAATATCCTTGTTCCAACGTTATGAATAAATGTCCCAAACTTGAATGCGAGAATGAAGTCGGGGACTCTTTTATCCCCATATGCACCTGTAGGAGAAGTCAAAAGTGAACTATAAGTCAGTGGAAATGGCCAATCGCTTGTAAAGTAAGAAAAACGATAGCAATACAAACGGTTACTCAATACAACGGGAGACTTTCTGTTGTTTGTTGTTATAGTGTTATTCTTGAGACTTTAGATGCCAAGATCTCAGTGTTTCCAATCCAAAAACAGAACGGCCGCCGGTAAGGTTCCGGGTTTATTTCAACTCCATGTAAGTGTTTGAACACAGACTGAGACAGAGGCAGTATCAACATAAGTATCAACATAAGTATCGAGCCAGTGTTCATTAAAGGAACAGGCCACCGTTTTTACACACTGAGATCACACAGTCACGCAAAACGACCAAAGATGTTGTTAGCATTTAGCCTCTCCCAATGTATTCCTATAGCTCCCAACGGGGGTGAAGTTGGAAGCCATGCCGCACTCTTCCACGGGCACGCACGAAGACCAGACGGGTACGCATCAACTCGTCTAAGCTCAGGTAAGAACATAATCACAGTATGGAGGAACTGCGTGCCCCCAGTCACGCAAAAAGACCGAAGGTGTTGTTAGCATTTGGCCTCTCCCAGTACATGCTTATGGCTCCAAACAAGGGGTGAAGTTAGAAGCGACCAAGCTCTTCCGCGGGCGCGCACAAAGATCGGACAGGTACGCATCAACTCGTCTAAGCTCAGGTAAGAACATATCTCAGGATGGAACAAAACATTGACCTGTTCCTTCATTCCTTCATGAAGTTCGATGAAGTGGCCGGCCTCTTACTGTGCTGCCAATGGTGGATGGATTGGCGTCACACCTGGAGAAACGCATTAGCTCCCTGCTCCCAGTGGCACTGAAGAATGGATCAAATGCGGAGTTTTCAAACCACCGTCAACATAATGAGGGAAGATAAAAAACCCATGATTATTTAAAGGTTCTATCTATATCATATCATCATTTTGAGGTTTCACTCACACTTCTGCGGCTGCTGTAATTGCTTAATTGTGTGACGTAGGAACCACGGCATGGCAAGCCTTGAACAAATACAGTTTAACTTAATCTGCCAGCCCACACTGTGATGACCTTCACGGGGAGATTTTCATTATGTGTCTCTGTGTTTAAAAGACACCTTCAGCGAACTTGTTTGTATTCCGTCCGTGGGCAAACTCTCTTCCAAGCGGTAATTAACATGTTTGCCGGTACCTATCTTTTTTTCGTACGTTTGTCTTTTGCACCGCTTCCCTGGTCGCCATTGTATAAATGGAGGTAGTGCGCCCTCTTCTGACCTTTAATATAACTGCTTTATATATTATCGTCAAACATAAGAATATTTTAAGTTTTAGATTTGATGTCATAGTCATGGCAAGATGAAATGCCCTTGGGTGTAAAGTACTTCATCTTCAAAGTTATGATAAAAAATGACAAAGCAGTGTTGACATGGCGATGTGAAAACAGGAAGAAACCTCCTTCTCTCCTGGTACAACTTAATTTTTCACCTTTTTCTGCGACCTCCATTTTTTATTTCTGTATTCCACGTTGTTTTTCTGGATACTTTTGTACGTCTTTGCCGAGTTTTTGTGGAGGTTTGTTGGATTTGTTTACTTTGAGAGTCCAAAATGGTCCTGAAGAAAGCAGCTAAACAAAATGCTAGCTTTTCAGCTAGACCCATTTGAGACCTACACATTTCTTCTTCTGAGACACTGAAGAGGCACCAAGAGCCCCCACAGCTGCATCACAGTGCAGGACACCACGCTCTGAAACGGGGACAAACCCAGGAGGCGGTGCACCGTTTCAGAGGATCAGGAAGAGACGGAGGGCAGCCAGCCAGGTTTCGTCCGAGTGCTACAGTTCCCCCGTCCTCCAAGGTCGTGCGGGTCAGGTTGACACACAGTGGCAGCGCGGCTCAGCCACAGCAGCTCAGGACTAACACCTGAACACTATTTCATTGTACACATGTACAATGACAATAAAGCACTTACTTACTTACTTACTTACTAGCACTAAACCACATCAGTAATGGCTATGAGATCTTTGGGCAACATTTTGGAAACCCCCACCATAGTCACCAAAGACTGTATCCCATTACGTGTGTGTTGGCACCTAGGAACAATACTTTCGACTTTGTCCTTGATGGTTAGCTTAATGTCTCCTCCTTCTTGACTTCATCCCCTCTGACACAAAAAAGTGTGTGTGTAAATCAATGTTTGCCAGTAGTTTGGGTCTCATTAGCCTCCTGCTTGTACATTCTCCAAAGCCATCACCAGTGGCTTGCGTTCGCTGGGTCTTTGTGGCAGTCTGCAGGAGAGTGTCCCCCCACGGCCCACACTGAATCACTCCGAACGAAGCGGTCAATTAGGGCACTTTCCAAAAAGGAAACGGCTCTAATCCCTTCTCACTGCACTGTATGATTATCAGGCGCCCATGGGAGCATTAATTGCACTCATAGGGGGAAGGGCCGGGCTTTTGAAGATTTTGCTCAAAGAATGGATTTTTAATGAACGTGCTGCAGTTTAGCGCGTAATGGTGAAATAATGATGGAAAGAACAGTTCAATCCCAGCACAAAGTGGGTATTATGGGGGAAAAGTGCACAAATAATGTCCGCTTTGCTTATAGGTAATTTGTTTTATAATGAGAAAAGTAAATGGTTGGTTTGCCTGAGTTAGAACAAATAGAGTAAAAACTGAATGAGAAATCTGTCACTAACAAGGACGTATTTCAAAAGAGTCTATTTTCCATGGCGTTGGCAATGTATTCTATTTGTTTTACATCTCTTTATTTCTGAATATAAAATACATTTATAAATGAAGACGAGCTTACAAGATGACAGAACTTTATTGGTGATGAAACAATAATCTGTTGCTTATTGCCCCATAAAATCAAACAATATTCATTTAACATTCATCATCAATAAGAATAAATTAACACAAATAGAGGAGTGTTCATGTGGTCCTCACTTGGTTCAGGGCGGTGATCGTGATGGTGAAGGATGGAGGCTTTAATGATGTAGCAATGTGTAATACCTTGTACATACACCATGAAATAATGTGTATTAGTAGTTTGAAGGTACACGTGTAATAGGACGGTGAGAGTTTAAGATAAGGGTCTTGTTACATGTCTTATTACATACCTCCAAACTACTAATACACATTATTCCACTGTGCATCTGACCCAGGGTTCCCCGGCCTTCTTTACCCTACGATCTACTTCAAATCACAAATGTATGAGAGCAGCTGGGTTGCCACATTCTCAAAACCATTATATTGTACAAAGCTTCCAAAACGATCGTATTTCAGCACAAACTATCGTACACTATGAAAATGCCAATAGTGCTGCCAACCCCTGACTACAACACAGGCGCACGCACTGTTCCATTTATTGAATTACGCACACACACAACCTGCGAACCAAGGAGGATGGGTCTGCCCCTTACTTTGTTTCGTTCTCAGTTTTTCTGTTGAAGTCTTTTCAATATAGTTGCCTGGCTTGGAGCAATATTTGTACTTAGGTACTTTTTACTTTTTCCCTTGGCGTGTTTTTTAGCACGGTGAGGTTAGATACCATAGCAGTTTCGGCAATAAGCCTTTGACTCATTTCCACCAGCAGGTGCAAGTCAACCTTTGAAAAACGTCTCTGACTCCGAGTTGTGCCTGGGGTTGCTTTGTTTTATTTTCCTTGCGAGAGGTGAGACGTGGTTACGTCTTGCTGACCAGTCAAATGCCATGGCTGCAGCCAAGGCAGTGGTCTGTGCGACAGTGGAAGTAAAACTGGTCCAGGGACAGTCTCTCCTTCTGACAGCAGGTATTACACCTACGTGAATACGGAGGCTAAGTCTGAGTCCAGATCAGAGCGAAAGCAAAGCACTGCTGAGAGGGGGCGGTGCATTTAACCAGACTTTACCTGGCACTCTGAAATTATCGTACATTTAGGACTTTTTTTGAATGATTGATCGTACATCGTTCAGGGGTCAAAATCATCATACATATACGATAGTTATCGTACATCTGGCAACCCTGGAGAGCTACTTATGCTTCAAAGACACTTGATTAAATTTAGTTGCATAATATTTCAAATAAATTCACTTAAGTTTTTAGCTTTGATACGTTACTATATTGATCCAAATGTTTGCCATTTGTGTTTTGCACGTTCAGAACAAAAATAAAATGCATCCAAAATGTGAGGCATTAAGCGTATGTAGACATTCGATGAAGGTTCTTGGATCATCTTCTGTACTCTCGGCCCTGGGTCTCTCTAGCCTGTCCGTCCATGGGAGTGCATCTCTCTTTCTGTGGTTCTCCCCAAGGTTTCTCTTTTCTCCCCCCCCCCCGGGTTTTTGAGTTTTTCGCTCGTCGCCACTTGCTGCCGACGCTTTTTTGGACATTATGTCTGGATACTTCATTTGCCTGAACTTCACATTGTCTTATTTACTGCTCTGTTTTATTGCCTGAATGTTCGGTGCAGCCCTATGAGGCAACTCTTGTTGTGATATTGGGCTATACAAAACCATTGATTGATTGATTGATTGATACGCTGTAGTTAAAGTGCAGGACGTTTCACCTCTCATCCGAAAGGCTTCGTCAGGGACACTTAAGTTTCCAGTTACGACCGCGGACTGGATGAAGACCACTGGGAGGGGTTAGCTTCGCTAAGCCAAGCTAACCCCTCCATGTTGGTACACACCTTTGTTGTTCTAAGTCTGGAAACTTTAGTGTCGCCTTTTGGATGAGAGGCGAAATATCCCACGCTTCAACTACAGAAGATGATTCAAGAACCTTCACCGAAGATGTAAAACTCCTGTACCACTGAGAGCCTACACAGATATGTCTGTTCAAATGTAGAAGTCTTCGGCGAGCTACCGAGGAAGGGCTGGAGCTCGCTGCAGCTCGAGTCCCTGATCTAACCCATAACTAACTGTTACATAGCACTTTACAGACATAGCATACAATGAATCAAGGGCCGTGTAAAATAAAAAGTTACCTTTCTCTTTCCCTCTTTGTGCATCAGGCAGCTTGAAGAGCGCAGGCTTTCTCCTCCATGTAAGAATCTCAGAATCTTGAAGAGCCATTTGCCATTGTTCTTAGACTCTCTGCTGCGGCGTTCATGGAGGCCTTTGCTTTCACTAATAATGACTGAAATGGAGCTGTTTTTGTCTGCCTGAAGGATGCCATTCAAGCAGGACGCCAATCAAGCAGACGCAAACTTTCCATTAGCCTTCGTGGGATTGAAATGTTTCGCAGTATAGTATCATGCTGGCTGAAAGTAAGTAGAGGTATGGTATGGTTGGTTTATAAAGTTTTGAGAGTGAAATATGTTTTAGTGCATCACAGATTACATTTGATTTGCACACAATCGTTACATATACGCAAAGTCAGAATCGATGCAAAGAGAGACAGATTTTGTTTTCCTGATTTCAACAACCGTCTTTAAAAATACTTGTTAAAAGGATTTTTGCATTTTTTGTATTAATAAGAAAGGGGTGGGCAATATAGCAATACATAAATACTACATTTTATCTTTTACTGCTACAAAAATACATATGTGCGAGCTACCAAAGGGGTAAATGCACTCCTTACAGAAATGGCAGAAATGTTTCCTTTTTTTTTTTTTTTTAATAGACAGATTATAATCAGCCTTCATTATGAGTTGGGCTCATCAAGAAATCACAGCAGTAACACCATGATTCAAAGTGCGCAAACAAATCTGACATTTACAAATCAGCCAAATACCCTTTCACATTACGACTAATCACTCAAACGAACAAGGGGTTATGTTATGTAATTCCGTCTGCCGGGGTAATAATACAGCCGGGGCAACAAGGTCCGTGGCCTGTCTTTGAGGGAGTCAAGCCTTTGTAATCATATTTGCAATCATATTTTAATCGAAGGGATATTGTTTTCTGCAGATGGTCTTGAGTGTGAGAATGGCGCGTTGAGCTATTGTGTGTTATTAAGTTATGCGTTAGCCCAAACACTGGACATTACAATTAAGCTAGAAATTACATTGAGGCCTATAAAGGTGGGCAAGATCCTAACGAAATTCTTTGGGAAAATATGCTAAATTATAACATGTACTTAAAACAAACCACCAAAGCTGCAAAGAAGAAGAAAAAAAAAATGTGCACGTCTCATTTCACCAAAGTATAAATTGACTTTGCTTTATAGTTTATTGTAAGGTCAATTCTCTTTTTTGTCAATCTAAACTCAGACATTAACACCGAGCAGCGAGCAGTCGGACACACGCTGCACCAAGGGAACACTCTCATGGGAGTGGAACGAGTGGAACAATGGAACAACGGCCAAGCTGTGCATGCAGGGCTACTGCTTGGGCTGTTTGTGCGTGTGATTTGCGGTGGAAGCAAATAGCCCTTGCCTCTCCAGCTGATCAGCCTACGAGATGGCGAGCCTTTACCTGTCACTGCGCTGGCCTGTGGTATCGACGTAGGCTTCCCCCTCGGAGCAGACGAGCGGTTGAGAAAGGAGCAGTGGACGGGGAGAGTTCGCCATCCCCCTCCTCTGAGCTAAGGCCCAGTCCCATTTCTCTCACTTGCTCTGAGAAACACTCGCTATGAGTTCCCTCCACAGTAGAGTCCCCTCAATGAGGGAAGTGCAAGTGAAGAATTTCCCCAAAGAAACGGGACGACACTAGTATGCAAATTGGAGCAGAGAACGTGCAACATCGACGTGTTTAATTTCACCCCAGTAGATAGCGGTAATACACAGTTGTTTATACACATAAACTACGGTAACAAGAAATACTATTTTCATTCACGTGTGAAAATGCTCCGGCCTGTTGCCGTGTGTGGCATGTTGATTTATCTACGTTTGATAAATAATAATAATAATGCATCGGTTTTATATAGCGCTTTTCTGGACACTCAAAGTTGCAACCCTTACAGTAAGGGTTGCAACGATATCTGGACAAACTCATGCTTTGCTCACATGCTACAGAACAAGATGACCGTGACGTTTCTGAACATAACGTGAAGGACAGATACAGTACAAGCACATAGACACAAACAACTGATTCACTGATAGGCTGTCACCCTCTCTGCGTAGAGAAGTGCAAGACTAGGATAAAAGAAGACGGTGGACGGGGGGCTGGTCTTCACTTCTTCTCTTTCTCTGAAGTCACCAGCTGGTTATTCTGCTCTGTACCTTTGTAACTAGGAACAACAGCAATAAAAGCCTTTTCTTTGAGACAACTTCTATCTCCAATGTATGCTTTGGCTATATCCAAATATCTCTTCTAGCAATTCTTCTCGCGAAGATATCCTGGTCTCGGCACCAATTGTAAGGACTGGGATCTTTTGTATCACGCAAGAAGAGATATTTGGATATAGCCAAAGCATACACTGGAGATAGAAGTTGTCTTCTCTACGCAGAGAGGGTGACAGCCTATCAGTGAATCAGTTGTTTGTGTATGTGCTTGTACTGTATCTGTCCTTCACGTTATGTTCAGAAACGTCACGGTCATCGTGTTCTGTAATATGTGAGCAAAACTCAGGAGTTTGTTCAGATATCGTTGCAACCCTTACACTCCATACTTGGTGGTGGTAAGCTACTATTGTAGCCACAGCTGCCCTGGGATGCGAGGCAGCCAGTCTGCGCCATCGGCCCCTCCGACCACCACCAACCACTCACTCACTCACAGTCCATTGCATATACATCTAACTAACATATTCCAACACAAATGTATATGTTCTTACATTTGTAATTGTCGCTTCCACCGGTAGCCGCCATCTTTATACTCCCTCGGCCTCAAGGGGAGATGGCCACTTCCTCTTGCGCCCTAAAGTATTGGGATACCCTACCCCTCCGCGGGAACGCGCAAAATCTAGGGGAAGGGCTCAAATCTAGGGCTAGGGTTTGAATTGGGACAGGGCCTAAGTGTTCCTCTACTTGTTTCTTGTTGCGTCTATTGACAGGCGCACTGTTTAAACATCACAGTATTTCGGCCGCTGGAGCTGCGCAGCGTCAATCGACCAGCTGAACATTGTTTCGTTTTAGACATAGCCTAGGCCCGTGACTACATTTCCACTTTTTCACTTTTATAATCAATAAATTCTGTAAACACTGCATTCTTGTTTCCAATTGTGTTTTCAAATTTGGGCCCCATGACATTTAGAAAGCTTTTTAAAGAACAACACAGTCGACCAAAGCGCTGTACACAAATGCAATACACATAATTCAAAAGAAACTTAAGAGTTCAAAATCCAACTCTCGGACTTTAACGCCAAAGAGGAAAAGCAAGTTTTCAGCAAAATTCAACAACAGGAAGTGAATTGTCCCGTGTGAGACCTCAGACCTCAGTGAGCGAGAGGAGGCGTATGGCACAATTAAATCACACTGAGCCTGAGGGCCCAGACCATAAAGACATTTAAAAGCAAATACAATAATTTGAAAATCAATTCGAAGGTGAAGGGATTGGAGAGTGGCGAGTTATTTGGTCAAATGTATGTGGTCCAGTTAGTTTATTTGTGTATTTCAGCGAGCATGAGACATTTGTCCCCCCCCCCCCCCCCAGGTCTGAACTTATTTGTTGCACTACATTTTCTTACAATATCTTCAGGCAAAAAATTAAAATAATGCATTGCTGGAATGACTTGACCTTTTTGTAATTACCCTTCATAAAACTGCTGCGTGTTTGCCGATAATTACATTGTGTCCAGTAACACATGAATCCCACAAGTTACAAGTGGACTTTCAGCTGCTTGATTGAGATAATAAAGTTACTTCCTCCTCCTCTGGTTTTCAATACATTATTTAAATTAGACTTAATTTCAACCAAAACTAAAGTTCCATCAAGTACAGTATTCATTTCAACAATTATTTCATATGATCTCCTTCACAAAATGCTCCTCAATGTGATTCTTGACTGTGATTGTGTGGTTTCCATCAATTTACACCAATCCTGTCGATGTCGCTGTCGTGTGAAAAGCAATTTAGATTCTCAATGCAACATCTGTGAGACAAAGCATCATTGGAGAACAATTATGCCAACAATATGTGGCAAAACAAAATGGCTCCATATGTGCGGATCTGTCAAACAGTGATTTCACAGCTGGTGGCGATGTGTTCCCAACCTTCCCGTTAAGCGCCGCATCTGCTCCGGCTTAAAATGACCGATAATTAAGAAAATACAATGTCCAATTAATGGTTACACAATCGTTGTAATTCAGTATAATTACAGTAGGTGGATTGTGTTGTTGAGCCGGTGACGGAAAATCATTTTAGCTAAGCAGGGGATGTCAAAAGGATCTAATATCTTATACTGCTTGTGTCGCTCCCAACCCAGATAAAAGACAAAATCAAGACTATCACAGACTTTACATGACGGCAATTAAACTTAATTATTGATCTATTCACAAAAAAAACTGTACTCTTTCGCCATTCAGCGTAAATAAGTTCATGCTTTTGTAAACACTCAGTTCTTCAGGACTTTTCCATAATGAGGTTTTCAAAATAGTCAACTGGAATCGTTGAGTGCTTCGCCTCTTGTCACTCATTTATTTATTTATTACAGAAACAGTGTAGATTCATCAATAACACTGTGAACATGCCAGGATTAGACTGGGGTCTGTTTCAATCAATCTGTCAAACTTTATTTATAAAGCACTTTACAAAAACAAAATGTAACACAAAGCGCTTCACCGTGCTTAAAAATCATTCAAATCGTCCCCACCCGCAAATATACAGTAAATAACAACAACTCCCACCTCCCCCACCCGCACACACATACACACATATACATACACATACAGACAGCCAAGCAGTTAAAAGTCCTAATTAGAAATTGACATAAAGCTGGGGACATAAGGCTGAGTACAGTTGGACCGAATGAGGAAATACCATCCAAGGAGCCGTCTGCCCCGGGCCCATCGGCCGCAGTCGCAGGGCGCCAACACAGGGCGCCCGGAGGAGGTCCAACCTCCATCCAGGCACCCACAGGAGAGCGCCCACACAGCCACAGCCAACCAGCACTCCCGGGGCAGAGGGATGAATGGACAGACAAACGGAGGGACAGACGAATGAATGAACTTGATGTCTTATGTCTTTTGTTGTGACGCCTCCACTGTGCTGCAGGTGTGGGGTGCTCTTGGTGTCTTTTCAGTATTTCAGGAGAAGAAATGTGTAGGTCTCAAATGCCACTCAAGGACCTTTAGATCTTTAGAAAAAAAAAAGCTTTTCTCTTGACGGACAGTAAGAACTCTCCACCGTCTCTGAGTCTATGTCAACTGTTACTTTTGTTATTCAATTAAGCCCTATTGGTTTACTCGGGCGCTTCCTGAAAGTTCTTGCACTTATCAAAACTTTTGAAAAGCATCTATAGTATACATACTCTATAACTGCCCACTTTGCATTTTGTAAATACTTCCTCTTTTATCCATATTGCATATTTATAAATGCAAATTTGTGCTTAGCAGCTAAATCCTTTCATCCTCAAACCACCTGCTTCGGTGGAGAGTGCTCTTTTGGAGTCTGCTATCGCCATGTGCATCCCTGGACAGTAGCAGCTCATGTCATCTTTACCTAAGTGCCGAGTTGTAAAGGGGAACAGAAATATGTAAAGCTTGAGAGTGAACCCCACATGGGCGGACCAGGGCAGGAGGCAGCGGCGTAAACGAGCACCCAAGGGAGACCACCCCGGCGGAGGGAGGGAGAGGTGGTGGGAGGACAGGGCGAGGGGAAGTAAGATTAATGATGCTGTGGAAATCAGGCGCTCCTGCTGTGGGAGTTAGTTACAGCCTGCAGGTCAGAGTCTCCTCCATTAAAAAGCGTTCAAAGAGCACAGCACAGCCGGGTAACAGAGCAAAAGAGAGGCGCTCTTGTCGCCCAGGATATCCCACCGCTTACAGGACTGATGTCAGCGGAAAAATACTTCAGAGGGGAGCAGTTCCCACCTCCCCCAAAGGCGCGCTGTGTTTTATTGTCTGCCAACCTTGAAGTCAGTGCAGTTGTGTCCATTTGAGAAAGTCAGCTTACTGGTACTTTAGCTGGAGAAAAATGACCAAAAACACACATTTTCACAGCATGCCCAACTCTTTAACTTCATGCCGGGCTGTTCACTTTCTTCCTTTATCTAACAAAAACCTTTCTCAGTCTTTGGCTTCCAGTCATATTTTGGATTGACTGGATTCACCAAATTGGATACATCGTCTCTGTAAAATGTAATCTGTAAAACGCACTACATGAATACAAAATCCCTGACATTGCAACAGGTGATTCAGCTCCATCCGTAAATAATTTCTCACAATAACATAACATACAAAATACAGCCACTAGTCAGTACTGCACCCTATAATCGACTGTAAAGCGATCACAGTGGGCGACAACTGGACTCATCATTATCATCATTAGGCCATCATTATGCTGCGGTCCGGCCATTAGATTCAAGGACTTGCATCATCCAAGAAAATGGTCTTGTGCCTCTTGTTAAAACAATTTGCATTGAGAGACTTCCCGCGGCACAAACAGCTCACAATGTGGAAAACCATCATTGAATCATCAGTGCGGTATTGACGTCTTCTGACCGCTCTGAGTCAAGTCGATTTACATACATAGACGGGGAGTTGCCACCATTTGGGACATTAAGGGAATGTTTGTTCAGTTTAAATATTTGACGAGGATTAACATCTCACTAAAGGCATCTCATTAGGTGCTCTGGTTGCTAAAGACACCCTGCATCCACTAATATTGAAGCCTTTGACACAATCATTGCCTTGAACCACCAACCACCTGTTTATATGACAATTGCTCTACCACCCGAGCCACTGTGAGCCAAGTCTTGCTGTCTCCACTTTAGGAAAAACACAATAAGATATATGAGACTTACACGAGGACTGGACACTGAGGCAAACTAGCTGATAAATGCTTATTGTATTAGCCTGCTATGCCGGGAGTATATTGAAGTCATGGAGGTGGCTTCAATCTCCAGCCTTGTCCTTCGAAATAACCGTCCCAATGCTTTCCGATGTTTCCGCCCCCTGTGGCTGCGACTGCGTGGTCAACAGAGTGCCACCGGTTTATGATAGAAATACATCACAGACATCTTGTTACCGAGCGCAAACTCAATATGTATGGTTTGATTCAATAAGAGACGTGATTGAGCGCGAGCAATTTCCTCCTCCCTGTAAAAGAATGTTTTTTAAAAGAATGCCGTATAGTTTGAGGCTCATCAATGTGCGGTGAAAGGCAGTGAGGACTTTCATGTATTTTTTTTTTTTTAAACAAAAACTTAGTTTGGAAAGCTTGATATCATTGCGGTGTCTGTGGTTTACAGTTTACAGGTTAAGATCAGGAATTGAAATGATGTTGCATGCCTGGTGTCATATATTTCATTTGTACAAACATGTAATCAAGTATGTATTGTTTTTAAGTAACATTCCCCTTCAATAACAATTGTAGCTACATTGAACTGACTGAAGATCGACTTTGACCTACCTCTGTTCATCAAGACAAGGCACAGCGCTTATGTCGCATTCAAGCACCCATGAATAACAATCTACTCTCACTTTACTTCAACTTTGTCTAACTCTCGGATGTAAACTTTCCAAAGGACGGAGCAAGGTGAAGTGTCGAGTGACCGGGTGAGATTAGAGAAAACACGGAGCAGGTTGGTCTGGGACGCCCTGACAGTGTGGGAGTGTGGAGGCGAGCCGCAGAAACAGACGACAGTTAATGGGTTTACACACACGCACACAAGTTAATCTGGGGACCGCAGGTGGGGAATAAAACATGAGTCGAGGGACGCTGCGACAAGGATTGAGAGGCGGCAAACAAAAGGAGACAGCAAAGGAAGCAGGGACGACACCATCGCCAAGACATTACTTTCGCACAAATTCCTAAAAGCTGATAAATTACTAACAATGTTCATTCTCCAAAGCTTGGTTCACGTCACCGGGCCCGGGAGGCAGCTGTTAAAGCACAGACACCCACGGATCCCCCTCGCCAAAGACATGTTCCTAGGAGAACCCACAGACATGGTCCCTCCAGTATGTCCTATGACCTTGGTTATCCTTCCAGTGGATCATGCCCGAAACACCTTCCAAGAGAGGCACTCGCTCGAGCTACCGCCCAGATGTGGCAGATCTTCTACAAACTGCTGACCGAGCTCCTCATCCATTGTGGGCACATCCAGCCACCCTGCGGATGAAAACTAATTTCAGTCTCTTTCATCTACCTCATCCTTTCGGTCATAACCCAGAGCTCATACCCATAGTTCGTCTGAACAGAGACCAAATCAAGAACTCCACCTCTGATCATTCATTTTTTTCCAGTTTTATCCATAAGCTTTGGTCCATAAAACTCAATATGGTACTACTCTCTAAATAATGGTTGCATGGGATTTGTTCTCTGCAGATTCAAATAATGAATGTGCTGAATTTAGACATTGAATTACAAATTGAATTACAAATTGAACAGTTGAAGTTGTAACAAAGTTGCCCACATTGTGGCATAATGGCAAAGTAGCTCATTGTTTCACTTCCTTCCGTTTCATTTCCTGCAACTTGTTACACACTGTTTGCATGTCCTTCCATAGTTGGAAATATGACCACATGGGGATCCACTTTCTTTGCTAGTTACGCTCCAGCTAAGTACTTACTGTATGTTGGTGATGTGTCAGCTGCAGAGAACTAATTCTTCAGGGACGATAAAATGCTCGCTTGCTTACATTACGCCTTTCTTTTGACAGGATTGTAAAGCGCCAACATAGTCCTTATCAAATCTAGCACATGATCTGCAGATGCTTCTTTGAGTTCATCCACTGATTGTCCCAGAGGCATTGAAGGATAGGTCAAATGCTGAGGACAAACTTGCCTAACAATACCTTACATAAATGTTTTGAGAGTGTGTAGGTGTGATTCAAAAGTCTTCAACTCAATACATAAATATTTTCTGCAACTGTATCCGTCTTCCAAGGCTAACTTACCGTACAATATCGATGACTTACTCTGTGTCCTTGCAAGACCAGGCTAAACATTTTACAAATCGATTCATTTTCTATTCACTGAGGACTCTGTGTACGGACGCGTGTTGGGCAGTTGGTATTTCTTGAGGGTGATACATTGCTAATACACAATAACTCTGTGTCTGAGGTCCATTATACCGATACACGGAGCGCTATAAAGTTGGAGGAGTGAAAGAGCCCACTGATAATAAGCCAGCCCCGAAGGACAGCAAGTGGGCCATTTGAATGAAGCAACAATTAAATTACGGGCCGCAGTTTTACCAGCCTTATTAAATCTCTTACTGAGAATAGACCATTTCCATTTTGTAATTTCGCGTCTAAGGCCACGGATTGAATAAGAAATTGTGTATTGTCGATGCGAGATGGGAGACGGCCTGACCTTCCCTCTGAAGGTGTATGGCATCTTAATTAGTTTAGCCCATACAATGCATTGGAATTAAGATTTGTTCGGGCATAAAGACATTTGCTCGTTGCCGTGCTGCTAATTAAAGAGATAGCGCCAGTTCCAGTCTGCAGGGGAAGTGTACAACTTTATGAAGCTTTACGTTGAACTTTACCTGCTTTTAGGGATGAATAAACATTAAAAGGCAGTGGCTAATGGTCTGTAAAGCCATTACTTTTGTTGGTACAAAGGAAGCACGCTACTTCAGTGTTGCACCCGGCTGGACGACGGTATTAATTAGGCATTCAGAGATGTTGGATCCTGGGCTCCGGGGAAAGAGTTTATTACTTAAGCTGGGTGTCATTTCTTTTGGCCTTAAGAGATTTTTGGAATTCAAACAGCGCTGTACTGCTCATGGAGTGTAAAATAGTGAGCCAGCACCCGTCTGCACTGTGCGACGGTAGAAAGATTGAAATTATACGTACGACCAAAGTCTGTTGGAGCAGGTTCCAGGCTCGAGATGGCAGTCATGGCACTGGTGCTCTTTCGCTGCTCTGTCAGGCATCGAGATCGCTGTCAGATGAGACGCCTGACAGAGATCTAGTTGTAGTCAGAGGATGGCTGTGACCAATATTCTAAAATATCCGACACCGCTTGGTATAGAAGCATCCAAAGTCACACGGACAGTCATACAGTTTAGCAGAGTGAAGTGTTTTACCCAGGGACGCGCCAAAATCTTTCTGCCCATGCGAAAAAAATCCTTCAAAAATTGTCCTCGAGAAAAAGTACTGAAAGCAGGCCCAGCAGTGACTGGGAAAGTTGAAGTATTTCCACCTTGAAGTACTTGTAAAACTCCTCACAGTCAGATGCAGTGGGTGGAACAAACAAACCAGGCGAAGCTGCGGTGGCTCTAAAAGGTGAGGTGTGGGCTATAATTCATTGGCTGCTCTGTGACTGCGCCGGCACCTGTTTAATGGGGAAACTGTTGGCAATTTTAAACTGTCGACGGGCTTGTTGCACTGTTTACAGGTCTGCAGTGAGTAAAGTTCAAAGCCGCTGATTGAATTGGGGAGTAGTAGAGGATTTTCTGGGATCTATTTTCCAAACAGTGAGAGGAAGATGAGATTGAATTAAAAATCTTTCCCCTGACTTATAGTTATACGGGACTTCTGGAAGTTTGACGATTTAGCTTTTGGATTTTTTCGTGGAAGAGGAAATGAAAACTGTGGGTAATGACGGGTACTATTTGTACAAAGTGACAGTGCTCTTCCCCTCAGCTGTCGCTCCTACACATGCATGGCTAAGTGGTAGCGTTGGCAACTGACAAGAAGCTTCCGGGTTCTATTCCCAGACAAAGTTCCTCCACAACCTTATTTGCATTCTTCGCCACTAGATTTGTCTAAAGTCTGTAGTGTTTCTCAGTCGTCTATACATTTTATTTGTTCTTCGATGAAGTCTGTGTTTTGATACGGACGGATCCTGACTTTGTCTAATAAATGAATATACCTGTTAATCAAAACATCAAAACTCAGGGACATAAAACAACTATACAATGTGTATATAGTTGGCCAGGCTAAAGCACCATTCATACTTTGGAAATACCAAAAGGACACTTGAATACTGTGCAAATGAAATATATATATAATCTGTGTGTCAATGTATGCAATTAAAGACAAGGATAGAGTTGAGATCATACATTTCTGCTCACATGAAAGGGGTTGAGAGAGTAAATCCCATTGTATAAAAAAAAGGATTCATAGACCTCAAATACACGCAGGTAAAATGAGGCCTCTTCTAAAAAAAAACAGCCCAAGTAATTTTCACCTGAAGGGGCGTTTGGTGTTGGAGCTTTGTCTAAGAGCCACACTTTGAAGTTGGTTTTATACCTGTCTTTTCAAAATGTTTGAATAATGTGTACTGTGTGTAAAGCAGGCAACAATGATGGCATGAATATTTTTGAACTGACATGGTTACATCAATTCTGATGGCCATTTGGCGCGTCACTGACCCTGGCGCCAGTCTCTTGTCTTACTACAAAACTGCATGTACTACAAAACTGCATGTACTTGCAAAGGGCACTGAACAGCTTTCCACCAATGACTTTGCATAAAAATGAGGCTGTGCTCTGTCCCTGTTTATCCCCTCGGTACATTTCACAGGCACATACCGTATTTTCTACCACACTGCTAATCCGGGAGCTAGATTAAACCAAAGCAGGCAGCATGGGCACCTGGATGGAGGAGAAATTAGCACAATGTGAGTACAAAGCTCCTTATTGGGGGCGTCTTTGGCAGCGCTGCAGTGGACTGGAGTTCCCACTGGCACAGTCTTTCGGCGCACGCAGAGCAGAGGCGTGTGGGCAGCCGTGGTGACTATTAGGCAGTGATTCCTTGGAAAGCAGACACTAATCCCACATTTCCTTGGTCTAACATAGGCTGGTCTAGAAAGACCAACTAAGAGTGCTAAATATATAAGGATGTATGAGAATGAAATGTATGTAATTAAACATGTTTCTTTTGTTTTTAGAAAGACTTCTGGGAGATCTTTTACCCCTTTAAACTTATTCTGTAATGTATCTGTACGGTCTTCTAGTTTACAAAGTGTCTGTTACTCAAGTAAGAGTAACATTACTTTGAAATGATTTTACTCAAGTACAAGTCAAAATTATAGTGATAACTACTAATTTAAAAGTAAAAAAGTCTTATTTATGTTTCAGTTGTGACATAAATTATGAGAAACAAAACTTAATCATGTGAAAATCCTAATATTTCCAAAGAAAATACCATAAAAATGTATTAAAAACATATATTTTTACACAAAACACAACTTCATTATAGTTTTGGTCAACATGAAGCTTTTGTAACTCTAAAATTTACTCACAGTGGCACAGGTGAATATTTTTTGTTTTACTCAAGTAAGAGTAAAGATACTTAATTTCAATATTGAGTTTTCTTCAAAAGTTTACTCAAGTGCAGTGGGGATAGGGTAACCAAATTTGAATAGTTTGGGAGGAACACCCAACGTCATGTGTGGGGGAAAAATGGAACAGCAGTTCAGTAAGATTCAGGCGGTGTACTTACTTATTCTACGCTGTCCTGCAAATTCTTACATGTTATGGGCAATAAGAATATGACAACATGTAATTGTTTGGGTGGTATTAGTTTAAGCAGACACGGTTTACTCATTCCTATGATTTTGATGAAGATCAGACCACATTCCATGACCCATTTCGGCAGAAATTTAAGAAATTCTAAACGCTGTACTCGCTTTATCCTCCCACTTGCACTTGGGAGGATAAAACTTCACGAGCATCACGTGGAGAAAAGGTATGAAAGCTGTTTCAAACAAGAAGGTCCAGTTTCAATTCCTAATCTCCCTGTGGTTCACTCGGAGTGCTCCAGTTTACATATCAATCCACAGTATGCACAATCGTCTCAAACCTCCATCAAGGTACGCCTGAACAAACCTAGCTCCATCAGCGCAGATAAAGGGCAGGGCGTGAGTAGTTTTCAGAATCAGGCAACTGTATGTAGCGGCTTTGTTGTTTAGGTTGCGCTTTGAAAACCCATCTCCTCTTTTGCTTTCACAGTAATCCACTATTCCTCCAGGCCCGTCCTTCAAATCCATCCCTTTCAGACACTGTACTCTGTGAAGCTAAAATTGTTCTTTTCAAATTGCCTCATTCGGGGGTTTCTTATTGGTGCGCGCCACTTTCATTACTTTCCTACTGGGCTCAGCATAATTCTTCTGTTGAGCGCCGCACGTAAACACCAGCAAATAAGAACAAAGAGTCAAATCTGCCCACGGAACAGACCTCGAAAGTGAATCTCAAATGTTTCAGAGATCATTTGATGATTTTAAGTGGCATCTTCTTGACTAGAGTGAGACAAATTTTTTGACAAACCGGAGTTTCAGCAACTCAACAACTAAATCAGGTCCAAAAGCAAAGTTAACCAGGTTGAAAGTAAAACTGAAGTGTGACATTAAAAGCTATAAATACAAAAGGACAAGCAGGCTTAAAATAAGGGTTTCTGACAATATTTTGGGACTATACAAATTCCAAAGCCACACTTGAGGACAAAGACAAAACCTCTGACTTGGATTGAGTCTTGGATGATCAACTTCATTAATAAATCGAATGTATAAGAACAGCAAATGCATGAGTGACAGCTTTGTTGTATTGTTTACAACTACTGGTGTTTTATTGTGTTCCAGCTCATACCTGAATTGGACTGGACAAAACCAGCGAGAAAACTAGGACAACATGAAGTTTATTGACTGCACTAAACAATTTCTAAGTACAAGATAAAAAAATAAAAAAAATGATGGCAACCACAGGCCTGCGACAAACTCTTCTGTATAAATAAATGGGTCAACCCTGCACTCCCATACGTTTCATCATTACACCGCATTTTAAATCTCTCGCCACCTCCCGCTCGCTCCCTCCTCTCGCCGACTTGTTTTTGAATGTATTTTGATTCACAACCCATGCTGCTTTTTATTACTCACCTCTCAAATTTGATGTCACGCCTGTATCTTATTTATTGGGGAGTAGGCGCGGGATGCAAAGGTGCGCGGTATAAAATGGCGAGATGATGGTGGCTTTTGCTGACAAGGCTTATTGGCACTTGTTGGATGTTGTTTGTTTTTTAAGCGACTGATTTGCAGACGCCTCCGAATGCACTTACTCTGTTAAGATTCCTATGCGGTGAAAGGCGGCTCTGGAGGGTTGTTGTTGTTGTTGTTATATCGAAGACTACTTTATTGTATGTTGGTATAAAAGGGGAATACATTTTGCCATTTTGAAAGCTTGATATCTACAATTACGGTGTGTTAGTTTTAGTCATTAAAGTAAACTTTGTTACTGCTATTTATGAACACATTTGTGAGCTCTCATTTGTATAGGACTTTTCAGTCAAGGTTTCAAGGTTCTCAAGCGCTCATCTGTACTGGGTTGTTTTAGTTTCAAGGTCGTTTTGCTTCTCACCTTAAGAGCCACTGTACCACTGCCAGACCAAAAGAAACACTGCTCAGGTCTAGCGTCAGCAACACTATGTACAGTGGGAACCAGATGTTTACATACAGTACACTTCATAAAAAGATACATTTGCAAATATTACCAAATATTAATGAAACATATGTCGTATCTCTCATTCTTCTTACATTTAGCAAATATAAATACTTTTTTGAATTCTAATTGAATTCTAAAAAAAAGTAAAAGTTGATTCTGGTTTCATGTCAGACAGTGAGAGAAAAATACAAATGTATCTTTTTGCATCTGGTTCCCGCTGTATGTATCCAAAGAATGAGATCAGCTGATGACCTGAACATCCGGAATGACCAGGGTATTCCATCAGTGGATTTCTTTCTTCTTCCCTGATGACACATGAGCCAGGAGTCATCGGGCTCACAGTGTGAAAGAGTGATTCAGCGAACACAGGACATCATTTTCACACATAGATGGGCCGCCACCGAGTCCAGACCCTAACCCCATTGAGAATGTGGGATGGGCTGATGTTTTGACATTGCAGAAGCTTATAATCTTGTAATCAAAGCTAAAGGCGGTCCAACCAAGTGTGACTTTTTTGTGGCGGGATTCATCCATCCATCCATCCATCCATTTTCTTCCGCTTTATCCGGGGCCGGGTCGCGGGGGCAGCAGTCTCAGCAGAGATGCCCAGACTTCCCGATCCACGCACACCTCCTCCAGCTGTTCTGGGGGGACCCCGAGGCGACACCAGGCCAGCTCGGAGACATAGTCCCACCAGCGTGTCCTGGGCCTTCCACGAGGCCTCCTCCCAATAGGACATGCCTGGAACACCTCACGAGGGAGGCGACCAGGAGGCATCCGGAACAGATGCCCTAGCCACCTCAGCTGGCTCCTTTCGACGTGGAGGAGTAGCGGCTCGAGTCCGAGCTCCTCCCGGGTAACTGAGCTCCTCACCCGATCTCGGAGGGTGCGCCCAGCCACCCTGCGAAGGAAACTCATTTCGGCCGCTTGTATTCGCGATCTTGTCCTTTCGGTCATTACCCAGATCTCATGACCATAGGTGAGGGTGGGAACGTAGATCGATCGGTAAATCGAGAGCTTTGCCGCTTGGCTCAGCTCCCTCTTCACCACAACAGTCCGATACAGCGACCGCATCACTGCTGACGCCGCACCGATCCGTCTACCGATCTCACGCTCCATCCGTCCCTCACTCGTGAACAGGACCCCGAGATACTTGAACTCCTCCACTTGAGGCAAGGACACCCCACCGACCTGAAGCGGGGAAGCCACCTTTTTCCGGTCGAGAACCATGGCCTCAGATTTGGAGGTGCTGATCCTCATCCCGGCCGCTTCACACTCGGCTGCAAACCGCCCCAGTGCGTGCTGAAGGTCCTGATTTGATGAAGCCAACAGAACAACATCATCTGCAAACAGCAGAGATGAGATTCTGAGGTTCCCAAACTGGACACCCTCCGGCCCCTGGCTGCGCCTAGAAATTCTGTCCATAAAAGTAATGAACAGAACCGGTGACAAAGGGCAGCCCTGGCGGAGCCCAACACGCACCGGGAACAGGTCTGACTTACTGCCGGCAATGCGAACCAAGCTCCTGCTACGGTCATACAGGGAACGGACAGCCCTTAGTAGAGGGCCCCGGACCCCATACTCCCGGAGCACCCCCCACAGGGCACCACGAGGGACACGGTCGAACGCTTTCTCCAGGTCCACAAAGCACATGTGGACTGGTTGGGCGAACTCCCACAAACCCTCGAGCACCCGATGAAGGGTATAGAGCTGGTCCAGTGTTCCACGACCAGGACGAAAACCGCATTGTTCCTCCTGAATCCGAGGTTCGACTATTGGCCGGATCCTCCTCTCCAGCACCCTGGAATAGACCTTACCAGGGAGGCTGAGAAGTGTGATCCCTCTGTAATTGGAGCACACTCTCCGATCCCCCTTCTTGAAGAGGGGGACCACCACCCCGGTCTGCCAATCCAGAGGCACTGTCCCCAACCGCCACGCAATGTTGCAGAGACGTGTCAGCCAAGACAGCCCTACAACATCCAGAGACTTAAGGTACTCGGGACGAATCTCATCCACCCCCGGGGCCCTGCCACCGAGGAGCTTTCTAACCACCTCGGTGACTTCAGCCTGGGTGATGGACGAGCCCCCCGCCGAGTCCCCAGCCTCTGCCTCCTCATCGGAAGACGTGACAGTGGGATTGAGGAGATCCTCGAAGTACTCCTTCCACCGCCCGACCACATCCCCAGTCGAGGTCAGCAGCTCCCCACCCGCACTGTAAACAGTGTTGGTGAAGCACTGCTTCCCCCTCCTGAGGCGCCGGATGGTTTGCCAGAATCTCTTCGAGGCCGACCGATAGTCCTCCTCCATGGCTTCTCCGAACTCCTCCCAGACCTGAGTTTTTGCCTCTTTGACCACACGAGCTGCAGCACGCTTGGCCTCCCGGTACCTCTCAGCTGCCTCCGGAGTCCCACAAGCCAACAAGGCCAGATAGGACTCCTTCTTCAGCTTGACGGCATCCCTTACTTCCGGGCGCCACCACCGGGTTCGGGGGTTGCCGCCGCGACAGGCACCAGAGACCTTACGGCCACAACTACGAGCAGCCGCATCGACAATGGAGGAGGAGAACATGGTCCACTCGGACTCCATGTCCCCTACCTCCCTCGGAATCTGGATGAAGCTCTTCCGGAGGTGGGAGTTAAAGACCCTACTGACAGAGGGATCCACCAGACGTTCCCAACAGACCCTCACAACACGTTTGGGCCTGCCAGGTCTGACCGGCTTCTTCCCCTGCCAGCGGATCCAGCTCACCACCAGGTGGTGATCGGTTGACAGTTCAGCCCCTCTCTTCACCCGAGTGTCCGAGACACGCGGCCGGAGATCAGATGACACAACTACAAAGTCGATCATCGACCTCCTGCCTAGGGTGTCCTGGTGCCACGTGCACTTATGGACATCCTTGTGCTCGAACATGGTGTTCGTTATGGACAAACCGTAACTAGCACAGAAGTCCAATAACAGAACACCACTCGGGTTCTGATCGGGGAGACCGTTCTTCCCCATCACCCCCACCCAGGTCTCACTGTCGTTACCCACGTGGGCGTTGAAGTCCCCCAGCAGAACAATGGAGTCCCCGGCCGGAGCACCACCAATTCCCCCCTCCCAGGGACTCCAAGAAGGCCGGGTACTCCGCACCGATGTTGGGCCCGTAGGCCGAGACAACGGTGAGAGACCTGTCCCCGACCCGAAGGCGTAGGGACGCGACCCTCTCGTTCACCGGGGTAAACTCCAACACGTGACGGCTGAGCTGGGGTGCTATGAGCAAACCCACCCCAGCCCGCCGCCGCTCCCCGCGGGCAACTCCAGAAAAATGGAGCGTCCAGCCCCTCTCCAGGAGTTGGGATCCAGAACCCAGGCTGTGCGTGGAGGTGAGCCCGACTATATCTAGCCGGTATCTCTCTACCTCCCGCACGAGCTCAGGCTCCTTCCCCCCCAGCGAGGTGACGTTCCATGTGGCGGGATTCATACTGAATCTAATATGGCAAGCGTTCATCATGATATTGGTCTCACAGAACTTTATTCTAAAACGCTACTCCCAACTTGTTTCATCAGCCTCTGTTGTAAATGTGGATATTGTATGAAACAAAAACAACAACACCAGACTGCTCTTGGTCACTTTGGACCCAAGTACGTTTTGGCTTTGTAAAAGATACAAATTGTCTGAAAAAAATGTATTGAAAATAAAATCTGATCTATACAATCAAGTACCTCTGAGATATGACCCGAAATAAACAGCCAGGGTCCATTTTGACCTCACTTTAGGAAGTGTAGGTTAAATTGTTTTATGTTCTCAAAAACCGACAAGTAGATAGTGTTATACAAACCTATACCTATACTGTGACGGCATATTTTTCAAGAGCTTACAAGATGCACACTAATTCTTCTATTATTCCTATCTTCTCTTTGAGAGGACACTTAAAGGTTGAAAAGCAATAAGACTGCAGTCTGTAGAAGCAGAGTTATCTAAGCACATCACTAAAATCTTAAAGGATTACCGATGAAGAATCCATAGAAAGTTGAAGGTGATTGAGCCAAGTTGTTCTATACAGAGCGTGGGCAAAACTATATATATATATATTTTTTTGCTATACCACCATTACAAACTTGAAAAATAGCGTCTACATTGGCATTGTCTGTAAAAATGTGGATAGCCATAAGACACTCCTCTTGCCTCTTTCTAAACGGTTAACATTGATCTCACTGACCTGCGCTGAAGAACACTTATGGCTAAGTACCGCTAAGAATGTCAAAGATTAGATGAACTTAAATACCGCGAGAAAACACTAATAGGCTGAGAGGTTTTCTGGCAGGGACTGTTTATGCTAGAGCCCATGGTACAATCAATGCCCAAGGACGGAATTCTGGTCGATGAAAGTGTCACTTGAAGCCACCAATAGATATAGGGATGTCTCATGGCAGCTGCAGGCAGACAATGGCCGACAATATAATACAGTATTTAGCCAAAGGGGAAGGCAGGCCAGACCTTGAGCGACTCAGTAATCAATCTCCCCCACACCAACATGGAGGAAAGTGCACAAAAACAAACACGTTAACGCTGTCCCCAGACACAAGGGTTTCTCAGACTGTTGGAGCGTCTAGGGTTATTACAGTGGCAACTCCTAACTGTAGAAAAGAAGGGTTTGAGAGATGGTTCAATCTCAACATTTCGTAAAGAGTTAGGCCTTGTTTAGTTCTACTTTGCGAAGTCCTGGGTATGATCGGGCCTTCTCCGATGCTGAAACCCTTCAAGATGTGGAAGCAGTGGCCTTTGCAAATGAGACAGGCTCCGTTCCTGCTTGTGTTTTTTGTCACTTCTTAAAAGGCAAGGGACGTTTAGCACAATTTGTTCACAAGGCAGTCCAAAGTAAGTTTTTAAATGAGTCAATGTGGTATGGCATAATTTAGATGTGGTTTATGTCTTGTTTAGTAACTTATAGACATGTTTATAGACTTGACTCCAGCCTAGTCTTGTTACATTTCAGATATAGTGTTGTGTTTAATCCCGGTTTAGTCAAGTTTTATCCAATGGAAAGCCTGCACGTTTGCTAACCCCAGTGTTTTGTTTTTTGTTTGTTTTTTGCCCCCAGTGGCACTTGTTGCGACTCGTTTGAGAACCACTGGAGTGGACTGTCGGAAAATGTACAGTCTTTTGGGGCTCATAAAAGCCTTAATTCTCCAGTCAAACAGAGCAGAGGCAGGCATTATTTGGTTTTGATCAACGCAGTCCATAACTAAGCTGCAGAGACGGCTGAGGAAAAGCAGCCTGTTGACACTGTGGAAGTCTGGCCGTCTGTAATGGGTCCATGTGACAGGCACAATTACAAAAAGAGAGCAGTGATCCAAGCCAACAGCTCGTCATGGATGAGAGGGAGGCAGTGGAGAGAGGAGCGCATAAAGGTTTGGCTGAGGTAAATCTTTGCAAAGGACAATAAAATATCCAAAATGGCAAAGGAGATATAACTCTTGTAGACTGTTTCTGGTATTATGCTATTCATCAATTTAAGTTCAACAGCTGACCAGGGCTGTATTGATGATGCAGCTGTTTTTTACAAGTATGCTCAGACTTCCTTCACCCTGGACACTTCCACCAGCTCCTTCAGGGTGATCTCCGGGGGGGTTCCCACGGACGTTCCCTTCAGATAGCTCCTCTCAATGTGGAGGAGCTGCAGCTTTACGGGTCACTGAACTCCATACCCATGCGCTGTCTAAGAGAGCGCCCAGAGAAAACTCATTATCCAGGATCCTGTCATGATCTAAAGCTTGCCGCCGGAAAGCAAGGAAAGTCCAGGGTTTGATTCCCGGACTGGGTGGGGGAATTATGTGTGGTTGACGTATTATGAATCCTGGTGGGGCCTTCAGGGTTAAATATAGGTCGGAAAAAAAATAAAAAATACAAGGGGGACTGTGAGGGTATAGATTGACCTGCAAAGAGTTTCAGTCTGACACAATGACCGCAAACGCAGTACCCTTCCACCATAAGAGCCGAGGAAACATTCCTAAAACCAGTGTGTGGTCAGGCACCGGCGGAGATGCTACAACCTGTGGGTGACCTACAGCTTCGAAAGTAGCAGTATTATTTCCCCGATCACAATAGCTTCTGTTTACACTCTGTCCTTCCCCTAATCTCCTCACCTTTATCTTAGTGGATCTCTCTTATAATCTCACCCGCTGTCTTCTCTTCTCCCCTCTCCGTGCAGCTTCAAGGTCACCTCCTACTTCCTTCCTTCCTTCCTTGCCTCTCTTTTATGACAATCTTCTCTCCTTCTTTTACGCTGCCGGGCTCCGATGCAAATCCTATTTAAACCTGTCACCTGCTGCTATGGTGCTGCCACGAAGGAGTTAAAAAAATGTAAAAAAAACAGTCACTAAACTGCAATTTGAAGAATGAACGTTAAATGTGTTTATTGGTGGATGTGGTCAATATGTATTGTAGGAGAATATCCACAAAAATGACTAGTTCAAAGTAAACTTGCCTGAAGAAAGGGAACATATTTTTGTTCACCACCAATAGTTTTCAACAACTCCAATAACTGTGATTGGAACTACCACTGCTACTAATGCCATGACTTCTGTCACAATCCACATTTGGCTTGGACACATCTGTTGAGATGATAACATTTCAGTGCGATACCTATTTTTCTTTGTTGTTATATGTTGAAGTTTTACTCATTAATATGGTAATAGATTATTAGATATAAATACATTATTACATTTTTGTATCATGGTCAATTGATCCATTCCTAAACTTAATAATGTTGGTGTTAATTGTAACATTGCATGGTAATTAACTATAGAAAATAATGGCATTTCCATGTCAAACTGCTCCTAATAAACTAGACACAATTATAAGTACTGAAAACTTTCGAATTCCACTCTATATCACTTCCATGTGAGATAATATAGTCAATAGAGTAGTAAGTATAGCATCCCTCAAGTTACATATGCGCTGTCTCGCCCATCTGATTGGCTGAACTGGACCATCGCCATAATCACCGGGATCCTATGGGTGCTCATTAAGCCCAAAACATGACGGCTGCCTTACTTGGCTTTTCACAGCGCGATTTTGACCTCTGGCTCTCAGTCACACCCTCCCCCTCCTGCTCCCTGTCGAAATACCCTTAATATTCTGCTAACGCCATACTGCTGCTTTGTCAATCTGCTCTCCGCTGCGGTCCCCACTGCCCTTTGCTGTGTTCAACAAGCAGCTAAAGTGTGTCCAATGCTATCTAATAACATGACCGAGAGTATACACTGCAAAGGTTCCACTAGCCTCGCTGCAGGGCAAGGTGTAGCTCCCCAGTGGCAAATGGTGGACTTTGCAACTAAACTATTATGTCTTTGTAAAGTCCTGGTAGCCTAGACAACTTTACTGCTGTTTTCCTTCAGCTAGAGAATCACCGTACATTTCGGTTTTTGTATTATTTCACATAGATATCGTATAAAATGTTCCTTTGTATTTTCTTAGTGCATTCACAAAGTGCTGTAGGTCAAATAAGCGCAATAAAAAGGACATGTCATGCAGATTCAACTTTTATAGCTTTTAGTTATTACGTTGTTCTGTCATCAAAAACATACCAGGAATACAATCCAGCCCTGTTTTAATTCCACATTATGACAACATTATAAGACAATACTATATTTCCTGGTTATGGCTTTATTAAAGGTGACCTCCGACTGGGAAAAATGCAGCGACAACAACAATAACAACAACAAAAAAGCCTTGGAATGCCGCTCAAAGTGATAATTACACCATGTTAACTCGGAGATGATCAGAGAAGTCCGAGTTGAGATATGAGAAGACGGCAGCAATGGCGGCCCCCAGTGGAGAAGTGTAGTCAATGATCAAACTTTGATAAAACCGCTGCAGTGACGTGAACCTTTGCTTTGGTCACAGCCTTCAATATATAACGTATTTAGCATGTTTTGAATTATACATTCATACAATATCAGCATCTTATTAGCTAACTGTTGTAGCATTAGCCATTTTCTTAAGGTATGAGTTTATTCAGCTGGAACGCTCTTGGGTTGCAATTTTCAAGTCAAGTGGGAAAAAAATCCACATCGCTTGTAAACCAGTGGGCAGAAACTGATCAATATCTATCTCTGAAAGTTTGAAATTGTATCACTGAACCAAATTGCCTTTTTTTGTCATGCAGCCCTTCCATACACACTGAAAGATTCAAACGTCCCCCTGGTGCCTCTCCGTGACAGTAAAAGAGTGAGACAGGCAGGACAGACGAGCAGTGGGTAGCTTTGTGTTTTAAATTTAGGTCCAGTCTGTCATTATTTACTTTAGAAAAACACATCCAATATGGCGGTGAATGGAGATTTTGCCACATGACTCGGGGCGACAGTGGCGCAGATGGTAGAGCGGGTCGTCTCATGATCGGAAGGTCGGGGGTTCGAATCCCGCCTCCTGAAGGTGCACATTGTCGTTGTGTCCTTGCCTCCAGTGTCTGCGTACACTGGTGTATGAATGAGAGAGTGAATGGGCCCCCTATGAGAGACCAACAGGCCCGTTTGGAACCATGAGGCCGTCCTTCCGTGGACCCACCACCTGCAGGAGGAGCCATAGGGGACAGGTGCTATGTGACTTGGGCAGCTCCCACAGCTACCCCCACGACCCGGCAACGGACAAGAAAATGGATGGATGGATGGACTCGCAAAAACTGATTCACAGTCTTTAAAGCAGTTAGGTCAGGATAATACTATGACTATGAAAGGAATAAGATGTGTGTCCTTTCGCCCCCCCCCCCCCCCCCCCGTTGAGTCATTTCCATAACAAGCATATTATTGCACTTTTAGATACCATGCCATTTCCATCCTATTGTCGCGCTGTTACTGTGTAAAGTAGAGTGTTTGGAAATAGCTGGTTTTGATCAAATCCAGAGTCCGTCAACACAGCGTGACACGTTTGTGGGACAAATATTCCCCCGGCTGCCGTTCTCTCACGGGCCGGTGTTGTGTCCGAGGACGGCCGGCCCTCCTCTCCCCCTCTCTCCACGTCTCTGTGCAACATCAGTCTAAATGAGTCCTGCTGCCCCCCCCCCCCCCGTGACGCCGCGGTCTGTCCGGGGTAGATAACGCGGTGGGGGGGACAGTCCTCACTCCTCTCCTTAACCTTGACACCCCTCCCTCTCGGCGCCGCTCCTGTATCGCCGCGCACATCTCGCCGCGACGCAATGCCAAGATTCCCAACACGTCGGCGTGATGAAGTGGGTCATTTACAGTGGCTGCTGAGGCAATACTTCACCAAAACTTCATCAGGGAAATAAATGTGAGAGGGCGAACGGGAAAGAACATGTTTGCAAAGGGGAGAGGGGTAAACAAAAGTAACACTACTGATCAAAAATTCTCAAGTGCTAAGTGATTGTTTGCGGTGTGAGAGTTGCAAAATCATAAAATGTTCGATTGCATCAAGAATCTGGGTTATTCGCCTTTTTAAATTGGCCGTGTTTGAGGGATTTCTCGGCAAGCCGGAGTGTTGCAGTGCGAGGCGACACGGCCGATGGCGCCGCCGTGACACTGATGGAGCCCTCTATCATCCAGCGCTGACACATGTGATAGTGATGGGATATGAAACCCTGGAACATGCCACAGTGAACATACGTGGCCGCGGGTGACTTTATGTTATTACTAAATCATCTCTGACAAGCTCCATAACCTGCAAAAACTCTCCGTCGAGAGTATGTCCTCCTCCAATTTCAAACATGTTAATCGCGTTTTGCACTCGCTCCTTTGCCAGTGCTTTCCTACTGACACGCTAAATATAAATGCATGAATAAAAGCTTAAAGAAAACGCCCTCACGTAACGCAAAGGACGTACATCCAAGAATACTGTATGTATTGTCAGATCTCTGAGCGTGACCGATTGAGCACATTTTCCAGCTGCCTTCGTTACTCACCCTTAACACGCGAGGTCTCTTCGAGATTGGTTTAATACAAAGATCCAGATGAACAGTAGAAAATGTTGAAACATGCAGTATATTGAGTTAGGTTGAAATCGGTATTGACAATGTGTGAGTGAGTGGTTGCCTCGCTTCCGTCAGTCTACCCTAGGGCAGCTGTGGCTACAACAGTAGCTTACCACCACCGAGTATGGCGTGAATGAATAATGACGACAGTGTATTGCACTTTGAGAAACTTGGTAATACAGGCTTGTAAAGCGCAATACGTAAGTGTAAGGCATTGTTATTATTATTATGAATGAGGCATTATTACACTGTTGCTCTCCAGTCGAGAGAAGCTTTTAGATTTGGGTAAAGCTGAACTGGAGAAAATGGGTGCATTACAACCACATTTTCACACCCTCATTTTTTGTGGCATCACAATGTGTTTTAATAGCGAGAATCTCTATTTGCACCTTTTTGAAACTCTATTGCACCCTCAAATAGTTTGTTTTGGAGCTGGCGCTGCGCAGGTGAAAGAAGCTGTCTGCCGCTTATTTCTTGATAAAAGTCACTATTTCAAATGTTAAACCTTCCAACCCAAGATTCTCAGAACGGTTTTTTTCAGTAAGAAAGGGACGGTTCTGCATTATTTGGAGGGGCATAATATGCTTTGTGAACAAGTAAAACGAATATAAAATTCCAGCTGGGCCGCATGTTCATGGTTTTTCAGGTATTTTTCGGTGTATTCGGCTGCGAAACCCTGGCAACCCTGGTTCAGAGCAGCAGAACCAAAACGATAACTCACGTCATGTTTGAGTTTGCGTCTTGAGTGGAGAGGAGGGAGATGGACTAAATGTGCAGGATTACTGAAACGAAACAAACCCATCACTCCAGGTCTGTGTTTGATGAGGATGTAAAAATAATGAGATGGTTAAAACCTCCACACACAAAAAAAATCTAACTCTGCATATAACAAACGCATGTCTTTTCTGACAGCCCTCATACAGGACAGTTGTATCTTTTTGAAACACTTCCCCTCTGGCCGTCTTCGAGTTCTCTGGGCCCAGACGGAGAGACTGAGAAGGATCTCCTCCCACAGGGCAATGAAGGCCCTGCTGAAAGATTGGCTATTGAACATGTCATGAGGCCAGTGCATAAACCACTGGTGCAAAATGACTTATATTCATACCGATTTTTTTGTGATGTTTAATGTATTTGATGCTGCTATGCAAGGGAGTGTCCTCAAAGGGAATTTTGTTGTGATTAATTTTGCAATGACAATAAAGACCTATCTGTATTTTTTTTTTTTTTTTTTCAACATGGCAGAGCTGATAAAACAAAACGTATGGAAAGTTAGTTAAGTTACAGCCTGCATTTTACTGCAAATTGACCCTCTCATAAGCTACATCTCATTAATGCAGCGTTGTCAAGCCTAGCCAATTATTATGCGCAGCGACGACCTGGCAACATAGTTACACATTCAGAGAACAAAAAAAACCAAGAAAAAAGAAATCTTCCTTTGCTAATCCATCATGTATGACCGTTGGCTTCACTGCTGACCTATGGCTGTACCGCGGGCATTTATCAACGGATCAATGTGGTCGTGGCGCGAACACACTCACGTGGCGTCCCTAAAGGTTGCGGCGTGCAAGCTAGTTAGCCATTCCGCTACATGTGCGGAGACCCGTCCCCGCGGCCTCCATAAAAAAAACTGCTGTGTTTTATAATGCGCCGGCGTGCGCTGAAAAAAAAAGAAAAAAGAAAAAAACCAGGTACTGAGGACGTTGCACTGCCCGAGCCGACGACGTGGGTTTTAATTAAGTTTTTTAAGCCTCTTGTTCCCCGGTGCACACTAATTAGTCTCAATTAGTGGTTGGTCTAATGGAGCTGTGGAAGTGCAGTCTCCTAGTCCCAATAGTGAAGTATGGAGACGTATCCCAGATGGACAGATAGAGGCTTACTGGTGGGATCCGGCAAAATTGAGTGTATGATTTGTGAATATGTAAAATGTCTTATGTCTAACAAAAAAAGGTTTTGATCTTTTTTTTTTAGATGTATTGGAAATGGGCACAGGGTTTGACATAAGAAGGGGTAAACATTTCATGACTGCAAAATGTACCCGATGGTCATGTGCCATGTCCAGGCCCTGTCCTTAGAACATGGAATTGATTTTATAAAATTGGCGGTGCCCAAAGTTACGGCGGCTTACACTTTCAATCTAATCTATAATTGCTTGATTGTAAATTTCCTTACCATAACACATTACTGCAGACAAGTAGGATGGAGTAGGTCGGTGGAGAGTCCTTGCCTCAAGTGGAGAAGTTCAAGTATTTCGGGGTCGTGCTCACGTGTGAGGTGATGGATGGCGCGTGGGATCGATAAACAGATCGGTGCGGTGTCAGCAGGGATGCTGTCGCTGTATCGGACTGTTGTGGTGAAAATGGAGCCGAGTCTATCGCAAAGCTCTCGATTTACCTATTGATTGATGTTCCCACCCTCACCTTTGGTCATGAGATCTGGGTAATGGCCGAAAGGACAAGATCGTGGATACAAGCGGCTGAAATGAGTTTCCTTTGCAGGGTGGCTGGGCGCACCCTCCGAGATCGGGTGAGGAGCTCAGTTAGTCGGGAGGAGCTCGGACTCGAGCCGCTACTCCTCCACGTCGAAAGGAGCCAGCTGAGGTGGCTAGGGCATCTGTTCCGGATGCCTCTTGGTCGCCTCCCTCAGGAGGTGTTCCAGGCATGTCCTATTGGGAGGAGGCCTCGTGAAAGACCCAGGACACGCTGGAGGTCTATGTCTCCGAGCTGGCCTGGTGTCGCCTCAGGGTCCCCCCCAGAACAGCTGGAGGAGGTGTGCGTGGATCGGGAAGTCTGGGCATCTCTGCTGAGACTGCAGCGTCTGCGACCCGGCCCCGGATGAAGCTGAAGAAAATGGATGGATGGATGGATGGATGGATGATGGAAGTATGTCTACAAGCAAGATGGAGAATTATATTGAAAATTAGGCAAATATCTACAGACTTAGCTTTTTCTGGCTAAATTATCAATTCAAGCCGTAGGTCACATTTTACCAAAAGTTGAACCTTTAATTGGATTGACAGCATTTCAAACACAGAAGCTTGTGCGGAAAGAGTCTATCGAAAGAAAGAAATATGTTGCAGTCGTTTTGGTAAAGTGGTCTTAATATTACACAAGCCAAAGTAGACAAGAAAAGACAGGTTGGACGCTTGGATGCATGGAATATGTCCCTATTAGCATGCCGTCTGTGTGGGTGACATTTACTGTGTGTGGGTGTCCATATTGTAGATGAACCCTATCAACCGAGAGCCTCCGAGACTGACAGCTTTAGTCCACAGCAAAGTGCACAGGACTGCCGCAAAGTCAATCATCCAATGTCCCTGTGGTGATAAAGGCCCTGCATGATCTGACCCTTGTTTGCAGCCATTACCGCGGCGACTGAGCCACGGCAGTGCAACCGGAGTTTAAAGGGCAAAGATCACCAGCAGGAGAGGGAGAAGTAAAAGCATGTTCTGCTATGAGAGGGGAAGAAAGCTGGGGAAAGTATTTAGTAATAGTATGTTGAAGCTTACTGTGACTACCACTATTCACGGTTGACTCCGACAGGGTGTTGTTTGCCATAGAATCTCGCCTCCCATACGAGGGCCTAATCAGGTGGTTGGCACAGCTTCTAGGCCGGAGGTCCTGAACAAAAATGTGCCGACAAGTATACTGCGAAATATGGGGTATGTTGTGATGTCACATGATCCATAGAAACATTTGGCATACAGTTAGTGCATCGTGTAGTGCGTAAACTGGAGTTGAACTTTGAATGCACCTCCGTACCTTTTCTCCATCAAAGGAAATCCTCCAATTTTTATCCAGGACAAGTGCGGCTGGTCAGGAAGCATCAGCCATCTGGGGCCAGTGGTAATGCCTTTGATACTGGACTTAGAGAGCACTCTGGTGTGGTGATGGCGGCAGCAACAGGGCCATATCAAGATGAGAACATGAGCCAGTGCAGGTTATTGAGCTTAACAGACTGCAGAGAGAGGGCAGTGAGCGAGTTTACCACTGTCAAATGCTGGAAGAAAGTGAACAGGGCCCACTGCTATTATATGTTATCGTACAGGAATCTATCGATGTAGAGATTTGAATAGTTGTCACCTTTTCAAAACCCAAATAGACATAAGAACAGAAAACTGAAAATAATATCAGACAGTACATCACTGCGGATGGATAACTGAAGAGACACCTTATTTACAAGTGGTTGTTTTCAGTTTTTACACATGGTGAGTAATGTGGCATCATGTTTAAGTTCTCCAAAATGACCACATTTCCTCTCAATTTGTTAAAAAAATATCCTCAATAGGTTTGTAAGCTGTATCGTATTTTCCGGACAATACGTAGCAGTTTTTTTCATAGTTGGGCTGGGGGTGCGACTTATACTCAGGTGCGACTTATATATCAAAATATACAATTTCACGTTAGTTATTTGCACACTGACAGCTGCTAGAGGGCACTCTAGGCTTGTGTAACAGTATATGCTACTCCTTTAGGTTGTACAATGATAGATAAAGCACTTATGTACTTACTTACTTACTTACTTACTTACTGTACCACTGAAAATTAAGAAAAATTTAAAGTTTGGAGGGGACTGGCGAACTGAAGTGGTTACTCCTACTGCAATGAAGAAAACGAAAATAGCTAATTATTGCTTATAGTCCGGAAAATATGGTACAACCTTGTAAAAACTGAGATTGAGTTCACATGAACGAGTTCAGTCAGTTTTTCAAAACATTTACACAAGCATCAGGGCTGACAAAGTATCATTTAAATGATTGTAAAATTGCGTTCTTTCACCTGCGCAACATTGCTAAAATACGAAACATTCTACCTAAGAGTGATGCAGAAAAACTTATTCATGCATTTGTTTCCTCAAGGCTGGACTACTGCAACTGCCTGCTAGCAGCGCGTCCTAAAAGTTCCCTAAAAAGTTTTCAACTAGTTCAAAATGCAGCTGCAAGATTGTTAACGCGTACAAAGAGAAGAGAACACATTACACCTGTGCTAAAGTCTCTCCATTGGCTTCCTGTTGAGTTTAGAATCAAATTTAAAATCCTGCTCCTCACATTTAAAGCCATAAAGGGTTTGGCTCCGCTTTATCTCCAAGACGTTATCGTTCCATATCGGCCAACCAGAGCACTCCGCTCTCAAAACTCAGGGCTACTAGTGATTCCTCGGGTCTCCAAAATCACTGTAGGAGGAAGAGCCTTTAGCTACCAAGCTCCGGTTTTATGGAATAAACTCCCAGCTCACGTTAAAGAAGCAGACACAGTCCCTACATTTAAGACTAGGCTCAAAACTTACCTCTTCGAATTAGCTTATGATCAGGTCAGTTAGGTAAAGCTCTAACCCACAGCCTGAAGTAAAGCTGCTTTAGGAGAAACTCTGCTGTGGGAAGTACGGTACACTGAGCGCTATCCTCTTCTTCTTCTTACTGCAACCTTTGTCTTACTATGATACAATATTTATTTCATCTGTAGTCTGTTCATTACTATTCACATGGTGTCTCCTGTCCCACTCCCCCTTGGGAGTGCCTGTCTAGATCGAACGGAGGGACCCGGCTGAACGGAGGAACCCGGCTGAACGGAGGAACCCTGCCTACTGACAACAAGGACTGGACGGTCTGTGATCTTGGCCCGTCTACTGAGGGACTCCTTCGGCCCTGGGTCTCTATAGCCTGTCCGTCCATGGGAGTGGATCTCTCCTTCTGTGGTTCTCCTCAAGGTTTCTCGTTTCTCCCACTGGGTTTTTGAGTTTTTCCTTGCCGGGCTGGAGAGTCTAAGGACAGGGGACACCCGAGCTGCTCGTCGCCACCCACTGCTCGTCGCCACCCACTGCTGACGCTTATTTGGACATTATGTTTGCCTGGATATTTGATTCACCGGAACTTTACATTGTCTTATTTACTGTTCTGTTTTATTGCCTTAATGTTTGTTACAGCCCTATGAGGCAACTCCTGTTGTGATATTGGGCTATACAAAACCATTGATTGATTGATTGATTGATTGTGCTTACTTCTAGTAGTGTTCAAATCGGGGAGAATTAATTATCTCAGTACACACGGTAGTACAGCGGTTAGCGCTCGTGCTTCACAGCTAGAAGGTCCGGGGTTCGATTCCCACCTGGACGGGGCCTTTCTGTGTGGAGTTTGCATGTTCTCCCTGTGTCTGCGTAGGTTTCCTCCAGGTACTCTGGTTTCCCCTACCACTAAAAACATGTACAATAGGCCAGGATGAATGAGAGTGCGCATGGAGGACGACGGATGCAAATTAACCCAAGGCTACAATCCGGTGTGGCTTTTTTACATGCATGAGACCCATGTATGTTCATTAACATGCACTGTCCCGACCAAATAAACCAATAAATAAATAAGATATGATACAGTGGGGAGGGCCAACGTAGTGAGGGAAAACCTCATTTGAAGCAGCAAATCCCGTTTGTCTTCACTCCGCTCCTTATTGGGTCATTACTTTTTAACACTCCAGTGAAGCTACAAATTACGAGAAAAAGACCGTCTTAGAGTGATTTCTCAAGAGGTGACAATTGTTACTCCAGGGATGTTTGTTGCCAAATAGTGGTCTGTATACAATGCACAAATTGAGAAGAAGAAGAAAAAAAAAAACATAGCTAAGTTCCATTGGGAAAGTGTTATTTAAATTCATCAGCAAAATGATCATGACTTAGTGAGAATTATCAGATATTTCGTAAATTGGCCAACGTTTTTGTCTTTTTGAAATGTCTCCAACACATCATTGACTTTTAGGCGGTGTTCATCTGTTAACAAAAAGGGACACTCAGATCTGATCCCGTCCAATCGATTCCATGCCGAAAACCACAACCCTACTTGTGTTTGCTTGCGTTAACAGCACTTCATGGCCTTATGAGGCGTGTGTTCCATCCATGGCTGTAATGGCGCTTGTTGTTTCGTCCCTCTCCTCCCTCTCTCCCTGGTAGACCGGCCCTCTTTACTTATTTACCCTGGTCTCATCCCATCGAGCGGCAGATCCGTCTGTTGAAAGGGCAGCTTGCCAAGAAGAGCCCGGTGTGACAGAGCAATGCATTAGGACATTAAGACACCCAGCTCCGGCGCCAAAAATCAATCACGCACCCCCCGGACGCATTAGCGGCAGAGAAGGGCACCTAGCTCTCTGGGCTCATGTGCTTAGTGAACGCTGGAGTTTGGTGATGACTGTGGCAACTTGTTTCCCCCCTTTGTTTTGGTTGTGAAAAGGCGAAACCCTCTCTTGTCACTATGACCACCAACAGGTCAAGGAAATGTGTGCATGTGTGTGGGTTGGTTTTTTTTCCTTGGAGAGGCGGTACACAGTCAGGGTTATCGTATTCCTCTAGTTTTATCCCAGATCTGGCAAGCCAAGGCAAGGCAAGGCAACTTTATTTATACCGCGCGTTTCGAACACAAGGCAACTCAATGCGCCTCAATGCCAGCCATTCCTTCTTTCCAAAAAAGCATCATGAAAATGTGACCCCAAAAAAAAGCTCCCAAGTGTGATTTAAAAAGCAACAAAATAACAAACAAACGCGCGAAGTGTGCCAAAAACGGATGACAAGAGCATGGAAAAGCAACAAAACCGCAACAAAAAAAGCGTGAAAAATGCTACAAAAAAGTGATGAAAATGCAACAAAAAAGTGTAGAAAATACAGTACATCAAATCAGTGAGAGCGCAGCAACGAGAGGAAAAATCTTTGATCAGTTTTGTAGGTCTTAGCTTTCAAATGAGGCATTACACTGACCTGTGAGAGGCTGTAAACTCTCCAGTCGAGAAGCTTTTAGATGTAGGTAAAGCTGGGGGAAATGGTTAAGGCGGGGGTTACGGGGTTAAAACTGTTCTCACCTTTTATTTAGAAGAAGTAGAGCTTTATAGCGCCTTTCACAGACATGGTCACAACGCGCTTTACAGTGTTAAGGCATAGGCACCGTGAAACTGTGCCTACTTGGTACCGACCGAAAAGCTCCGGTCGGGGGTGGTATCGAAAAACAAAAATTCTTTCGGTGCCAACTTTCGGTTCTTTTTCTCTCCAGACGTCAATATATGACGAGACTAAAAAAGGCAACATGAACGTGTGCGCAGATAATGAGCCGCTAAGCGAAGAAAAGCTATAACTTATACTGTAGCTATAACTTAAAAAGAAGCAAAGCTATAACGCACTAAACTTTTGCAATAGAGATGGCTCAGCCTCGGTCTGCGGCAGGATTGAGCCAGGACTAAACCAGGACTTACACTGGTTGTAAAACCCAGAGCTAAACTCCATCCATCCATCTTCTTCCACTTGTCCGTTGCCATTGCACCAGATCCTATTGCTCCTCCTGCAGGTGGTGGGTCCACAGAAGGACGGCCTCATGGTTCTAACCGGGCCTGTTGGTTGTCTGACCCGTCACCAAGGACCTGTTTGCCATGGGAGACCCTACCAGGGGCACGGAGCTCCCAGGATCATTCAGGTGCTCAAACCCCTCCACCACATTAAGGTGGCGGTTCCAAGAGGGGGCCCAGAGCTAAACTAAACCAGTTATTATAAACCAGGACTGAGTAAGAAAATTGAGGTTTTAGGCAAATTGACAAACAAAACAGAGCAGTGACAACAAGAAAGACGTGTTTACCTTTAGCGACAGACCCACGTAGGCTGAGGTCTAGTCCACACGTAGCAGGGCATTTATTAATCCGCCCTCCGCCTAAAAAAAAACTTGAGCCCACACAGCCTCGGGTTTTTAAAAACTGGCATCCACACTTAACCGCGCATATGCGTTGTCAAGTACATTAATTGTTCAAATCTCTCCACAAGTTTCTGCACAGCACATTCATTGCAGCTGTATAAACTGTGGTCCCAAATGCACCATTATAGCTTTACAGACCTGCCAAACAATTGCGAGGCCACACATAGGCTATACCCATGTGTATACCACATAGGCTATACACATGTGTATACCACATAGGCTATACACACACGCATTTCTTCCGTCAGATTAACAGTACAACGTGAAAACAACTTTCTTGGACAGACTGACCAGTGATCGCATGACAATAGACTGACCTGGCACGTAATGACTCCCACAACGGCAGCAGCGAGGACAGTAACATTCCTTTCACCGTGTCCTCCGGGAGGACAACTTCAGCCTAAAGTCTCCTGCATCAGAAACCCTCCTGTCTGGTGTAAAATAGTTGTTTCATCTGTGAAAGAGGGGGTGCATTTCTCGGCAGTCATGCAGTTTTCGACGTAACACCTGTCTGAACCAAACCCGCTGTCTTTGAGGAACGTGTCGGATGTGGGACGGTTATTTGCCGTAAAATAACTAACTGTAAAGTGCTCCTTCGTCTGCGCGCTTCAACGTGAGGCAGAACTTGAGCTTTAGCAAAAAGCATCTGAACAATCGTTAAAGCCAACACAGGTTTGAGGCATCCATGCTGTTTCTGATGTAAACACAGGTCACATTGGCAGTGACGTACGGCCGAATACTCCGGTTATTTATGTCCACACTCAAACGCATGACCGGAGAATTCCCAAATCTTCACTTTGGCCGGAGTTTTCAGAAACCTTCGTTTTTATCGACAGAAAACTCCGGTTTTGTGTGGGTGATAGGCCAGATCGTAGGAAAATATCTTCGGTTTGTGAGATACCCTGCTACGTGTAGACGGGGCCTGAGTTTACGTGCTGTTGTTTACAACTTTACAAGCAGCTGCAGCGTGAGGGGAATATCAAAGATTGTTTGTGGAAAAGTGAGCGCTCACTCTGTATTAGACATTTTTTGCACAGTTTGGGTAAATTATTAATGGCAGAGTGAGCGCCTCTCACCATGTAAGGATCTTTGACGAGTGCTTTCGCAAAGCACAGTATGTTTAGAAAGTGTTGGCTGAAAGAAACCGTGGCGCTGCTGCGGCTTGTGTAGCTTCTGTTGTGCTGTTTTAGGACTTTTTCCTGAACTATACTTTTTATACACGTTATTTTTATTGAATTAAAATAACATAGGTGTCGGAAAAAAGTACAGTTAAGGCACCGCAACCGAAAAGTGGGTTTTGTTAAAGTAGTGGTATAACGAATGGTACCCATCCCTAGTTAAGGCCTCAGGGAGAGCAGAAGATGGCCCCTGTGTGATTTTACTCATTCGTTTTGTGTAAGATGCCATGTTTGGTTTGATATGGATATTCGATATTTTGCCAGTCGAACGCTCATCCGAACTCAGCTAAAAAAGTCGGCCAGGTTTGACTGGATTCTCAAAAACTGCAGATCCATTCAGGTCATCCCAGCCTGTTGGGGTCGACAGCAACACAAGCTACTGCATAGCGTGGTCAACATTTCTTCATTGTCAACACTGGCTAACAATCGGTTATTCAAAAGATTGGAAAGACTAAACACACATTTCTGGACACATTTACTAGCCAAAAACCCTGTTTCTCGAGGAGCTGGACACGTTTGTTTTCGTGTGGTCTTTTTTCCCCCTCCTCATGCCATTCACCCGGGAGCAGCTTTCGAACAAATCATTAGACGTGGGAGTGAGGTGCAGAGGTAAAACTCGACTGCCAGCATTTCGGACCGGTAATGGGGTGGTCCAAAATGTTCGCACTCTTTCATGTGCCATTCTCTTTTATCCGTGGGTTGTTTTTTTTTTGTGTGTGTGTGAAGGTAGAGCCACCAAAACTTGTGCCACCAGATGAAAAACAACCTTCCCAGATTGAATGTTTGCAGAGGCACCGGGTGACGGGGACAGCCTGTAATGAGGTCCGCCAACAAGTGCCCTCTCGTCTAATTTGGATGAAATAGATTGCGAGGATGCCCCAACTAACTTTTGGGTCAATGCTTCTCGGGCACCCATTAATAATCTTAACTGAGGACATTTTTATTATCGCATGCAGAGTAGAAGTGTAATCAATAAGAGCGTGGTTGAACAGCAGCAAAAAAGACATGGCTTTGGGAGGAGCTCGGACAAGTTTGTATGTATTTTTTGCCAAACACAAATGCGTGCGCTTTCATTTTTTTTTCTGTTTCTGAGAGATCAATTTTGGAGTGGGTTGAACAACTTTATGCCTAATTATACAGTATATCCCACACAAACAAGCCGCATGACGAATCGATGAGGTGTTCATTGGAATTTCAATTACCCATAGCACATAAAAGTGAGGATCAGACCAGGTCAGTTCACTCACCAAAGAAATAGACATAATTTGACCACCAGTTGTAATTAAAAAGAAAATTGGAAGGCCCACAAAACGTATTGAGACTCTCCTTGGAAGAAACAAACTCTTCATGTCAATAGAGAAGAGCCGCTTCCTGTCGTACCCGGCGCTGGCGCATCGTGGGCCATCGCTGTCTTGTCCTTTGGTTAAAACTCTGTCTGAGGTTTGGGTCGGTCCAGCGGTCGGCGGGGACTCATTGGAGGACTCTCTCTGGAATCTGTGCCTCGTGGACTAAACATACACCCGTGTTAAAGGTTTTAAAAGCATAATGAAATGAAAGAATTCTATGTGACTAATGGAAAAGTTTATTTGTAGAGCACAATTCATACACAATTCAAAGTGCTTCACAGTTGCATCAAATTACAAGAAAACTGATCAATCAATAAAACATCAACATAAAGTTAATCAATTAAGAGGGCAGATAAAATACTTTCCGTTTTCATATGCACGGGTAAAAAGAGCTGTTTTCAGCCTGGATTTGAACCACATTGTCAGAGTTGAGGCCTGTCTCACATCCTCATGAAGATTGTTCCAGATTTTAGCTGCATGAAACTGAAACGCAGCCAAAACTTGTGCCCTTCGTTAATGGAACTTACCTGTGTGTCCTAAAGCTAAGTTTAAAAATCTCGCTCTGCTACACTTGTTTTCATCTACGCTGCAAAATCTGTTTAATTCTACAAATGGAACACTGAGACCACCTACATGTCTGCAATACATTCAGGAAATGTGCCAATAATATCAGTGAAAGTATAATACATAGATGGGGTCTACAAAAACACATAAAGAGAAGAAAAACTTGTGTTTGGTTGAAATAAAATCGTGACGCATCTCCGAAATCTCGTATAGTTTTCCATATGGAATTTAGATCATGCAGAGGTGGTGCTCAAAGTCATTTTCTGATTTACATAGAGATTGCCTGTGCCCCGGTCAGAGCTGCCATTGCTGGGATGACAAGAATGAAAAAAAATATATATATAAAAAAAATACCATGATAAATATTTCTCTGGAGAAACTGTTTCCATTCGATTCAGTTTTCTGTTGAAGTCGGCGCCTCTATAGCACCTTTTCTGCTTTGATCATATAAGCTGCAAAATGGGATTGCAACAGTAAAACAGAGATTGCCTGTTTAGTGCAGTTGGGGAATTTTTGAGTAAAGCCCTCATCTGTGAACTCTACGGACAACATTTATTGAGACACTTTTGCGGCACAAGGACTGACCTCACAGCAAGAAGGTCACGGGTTTGATTCTCGGAATTTCCCGTCTCACTTTAACCGAGCTCATTGTCTCCAAATCTAAAACCAATCGGAGAGCAACGGTGTAATGCCTCATTTGACAGAAAACTGATTACCGTATTTTCTGGACTATAAATCGCACTTTTTTTCCATAGTTTTGCAGGGGATGCGACTCGTATATAAAAATATATAATTTCACGTTTGTTATTTTCACACTGACAGCCACTAGAGGGCGCTCTAGGCTTGTGTGCCAGTATCTGTTACTCCTGTATGGACTTACTTACCACTGAAAACCAAATCGAGCAGCAGAAAGAAAGTTTGGGGTGAGCGAGAGGTTACTCTCACTGAAATGAAGAAAACTGAAAAAGCTAATCGTGAGCTAAAAGCTGGATGGCCACAGCTAGAGGAACGAGTTTCCAAATGGATGATTGAACAATGTGATGCCGGGAGAGGCTTGTCAACGGTACAGTTATGCCTCCATGCCCAGGCAGTTGCCAAGGCTGGTGCGACTTATACTCCACAGCGACTTATATATATGTTTTACTTCTTCATTATGCAACTACAACTCCGGAGCAACTTATAGTCTGAAAAATACGTTATAACTTTTTTGTTGCCGTGGTTTTGTCACATTCTTGTCATGTTTTTGTCTAATTTTATGTCTCTTTTTTGTTGTTTTTTCCTAGTTCTTCTTTCTGTTGTTGCTCTTTTGGTGCTGCTTTATTCCTTTTTTGTCACGTTCTTGTCGCTCTTTTATCCCCTTTATTGTCACATTTTAGCTGTGTTTTTTTTTTTTTTACCTCCGAGTTAGTGTCCGCGTGAGTGGGTAGGTGGATGGGAAAGGGCAGGTGTTGCTGAAAAAAAAGTGGATGAATAATATATTTTTCATTTGCCAAACTCGGAGCTGACTGTGGAGATGCATCGGGCAGAGAAAAAGAGAAAGTGTCAACAGCCTCTGACCTATAAAGCCAATAAACTTGACCTAAAGCTGCGGGGGCAAAGTGGCCGGTCTAAATGCTAACACTCCCCTGGGTGCTCCTTTAACAAGTCACAAGATCAAGATCTGGAAATGCTGCATTGTGGCTGCCCACTGCTCCTGACAGGCTGCTCCATTACCCAGCATTTAAGGATGAGTCAGGGCACGGTTTCCACTGTAAGGACAAGGAAATATACCTGAACTTGAAACTCTTAATTGTAACTTCACTTAATGGGAAGTAAACGACGCAAAGCACTTTTTTTTCTATTTTAAATTGTCTACCTCATATTTGTTATTGCGTACAAGAACTACATATCCAGCCCATTCTGTTATAAATAGACAGTGGCGGTTCTCAGACAGGGCCTTCGATAGCAAGCTGGGTTCACGCGCTCAAACGCATAGAACCTGATCGACAATAGGCGTTTGGATAAAGCTGCCTTTTTTTTTAAGTCACTGTTTGAGTAGGAAATTACAGTTGCACGTCACCAAAACCAATGTACATTAGGCTGTATAAATACATTACAATTAAATGTACTTTTTTTCTTCATAAATCGGTACATTAATTGTGGAGTGCAGCCCAATAAAAAAAAAAAAAAAGTGAAAAGAAAACAACAAAAACAAGAATATTGCTTTATTCCCGTCTCTTGCTGCAGATAGCCTTGAAGAAAATGAACAAATAAATGTGTGGGTAAATAAGCGTTGCCTGTTGCTCCAGTCGTCTCTCTATTACTTTGGGCAGTCGAGTGAGACAGACTTCTTATTCCTTGCTCTGAGAAGCAGCTCTCAATTTCACTGATAAAAAAAAAATAAAAAATAAAAAAAAATAAAAAGTGGGAATGGAAAAATGGAAGAATGGACGGCCGGTCACTGAGACTATAGAATGTGGTGATGCACTTTCATGTAGGTCTGTTGGGGAGGAAAACTGTGCGCTAGAACTAGGGCTAAAGCACGCACAACTAACAACGCCCCATGTTTTCACTTATTTTTGAGCTTTTTAGACTTTTTAGACTAGACTCTTCCGCTCTTCAGCCGGTATATGCACGGCACAACCCATCTCCTTTCATTAATTATGAAAACACTCTGTGACACAGATGGGAGCACCAGTGATAAAATCTCCCCTAAATGACCAAATGCTCGTCCTGCTACTTTTACGGTTATGGCGATTACTCCATGCACTACTGTACTCTCTGTAGTCATAAAAATATACAAGTACCTGATATAAAAGCTGTCATGCTGCTGCTGCTGAAACGGAGGCTTCAGCTGTTGGCCTTAAAATTAATGACAACCCTTTAGAATAGAGCCGCAATATACTATTTATGAAACTCTCATTAGTGGATGGTTATGCGTAAGAGAAAACTTGTGGGTGCAGTAAAGGTTTTGCAATTAACATGATAGTCAGAAATGAATCGAGTTTAATCCATTAATAAAGATCACTTTATTGCCAATGTATCCACACTAGGGGTGTCCATGGTTAACCGATTAACCGGTTAACCGTTGAAAATTGCGTAACCGAGCAAAAGCATTTTGCTCGGTTAACTGGCGTCTTTAATTTGACGCGCCATTGAAGATACTTGTAATGCATTTTGCACCACCAGAGACCGCCAGAGTGCTCCCAGACGTTTGCCCACGAGAAGTAGTCATCGTGCATGGCCGGCTAGCTTTCAATATGAAATGGGCCAAAAAAAAAGCACAGTGTTGGAGCACTTTGCAACCGAGAATGGCGTGTCGTAATGCAAGTGTTGCATTGCCGGGCACCCGGGCATCACTTAGGAGGTAGCTAGGTAAGCTATAGGCACAAAACTCACCTTTCTCGTTATTGTTCAAAAGTGGTGGAGATAAATGTTGTTGTCGCATTAATGTTTCAAAAAAGCGGACTGCAAGTAAAATAAATTAAAACACTCTAGGGCCGTGTGAACACAAAAGTCAGTGATCTACTTTTACTGCTCTGTCATTACCACTGCGTTTTATTTCTATAAATTAATTTCGTTTCAAATGTGTTGCAGCCATTTAATAACGGTGTTAACGATGAAATACCCCCTTTCACGTTTGTCAGTATAACGTAACGGAGGGGAACGGCACTAATTGTTAACCGAGTATTAACTGCTCAGGGTTATTGAAAAACTTAAAAACGTGCAGCCCCAATCCACACAAAAACAGAGCATCGAAACCCTCCTACTCTCGGTGCAATGTTGAATATCCGCCCAACAGAGTGAACAATGTGTTTTAGAGTTCAGTGGCCTCACAGTGGACCATGTAGGAACCCATAACATAATATGGGTGTGGGCGACACGGTAGCACAGCGGTTAGCGCTCGTGCTTCACAGCTAGAAGGTCCGGGTTCGATTCCCACCTGGACGGGGCCTTTCTGTGTGGAGTTTGCATGTTCTCCCCGTGTCTGCGTAGGTTTCCTCCGGGTACTCCGGTTTCCCCTACCACTAAAAACATGTACAATAGGCCCAGGGACTGCAGGTGGAAATTAGCACAAGTGCTATAACCTGGTACAATGCATCTCTCCTTTCTGAGGCTAATGTATATTGTACACTGTCCCTGTTCAAATAAATAATACATCAAATAAATAATACATCAATAACGGACATCACGATGGGGGTCATGTGCAAAAAATGTTGATTTTCGTCCATGCTACTTGGCTCTAGTCAGTTATACCAGCACAGCAGTAGGGGAGGTTAAACCGCGCACATTTCCCAAGGCAGTCTCGACATGTTTATTTTTGAACTCAATATCTTAATGCCGTGCGCACCTGCGGAGTGACTGGAGTGGTTTATGATCCATGCTTTTCTTCCATCACAAGGAAGGCTCCAAGTTCGATGGCCATCCTTCACCTGCATGTGAAGTGGCCGCCTGTTCTTCCTCGGTCAATTTGGATTCCCACAATGAGAGTAGAACGCGCTCAACAGAACAGGATAAATAAGACAGCAAATGCAACGAGGGATGATAAAGTCTTCCACAAGTGACCCGTGATTTAAAATTAGGCTTTACCATCACATAGAGACTCTCATTGATTTTAACCAAATAAATGTAAATATAAAGAGCATCAATTTTTGTAATCATACCGTTATTTTGAGTTGCACATGACAATAATGATAAGAGAATGGGTAAAGAAAAACAATAAAATAAAGTCATTTACTTTAATGGGCAGCACTTTTCATTTAGTTACTTGGCTCCTGGATCTCACAAATGACTTAATATTTGGGATTACGGTTTGTTTTCTTGATCAATGAATCCACAAAGGCGTAAATATCCCCAAGAAATGAAAAGTCGCAGGAGCACTGTGGAGGGGATTCGATTTGGTAGCAGCTGTACTTTCTCAGCCTGTGTAAATAAGCTCTAATTACAAACATCACGTTTCATCTCAGAGGTCCATTAAAGGGGATTTAGGTTGTAATAACCGGGGCTGATTGTGTTTTTGAGTCAAATCAGAAACGGAGTCACACTGTTGAATGAAAATGGGTGGGGAATGGCTGGCATGACTTTGTACAACTTTTCAGTGGCGTCACAGCACCACAACTTCACAGTGAGATTATTGAATGACTTGACGGTTGAAGCACCGCGATGTGAAGCTTCAGAAAAACGGCGCCATAGTACCAGATTATGAACTGAAACCCGACCATAGATTAAAGGAACGCTACAGATTGAAAGTGCATATGACAGGTTTTAACATTAGTTGCAAGTAACAACTATCATTTAATTTAAGTAACGCAGCATTTTTAATAAACAAATTTAGTCAGGCAGAAAGGTTTTTGTTTTATTTTTAAGCTACTGACAGGAAGTCATGTTTTGTTTTCGCGTTTACAGCCAAGCACGGGGCCGGTCTGCGCCACAGCGGACGGCTGTAGCTCTTCCTCTCTCACGATGGGTTCATAAAGGTTTTAGTTTGACCTGTGAGAGCCTCAGGCTTAAAGGGGCTCTGTGGAGTTTGGCAGTTTTGCGCTCGCAATTGCCCCCTCAGGCCAAACGCGTAACTGCAGCCTCGATGATGCACTCGTGCATGAGGCGCTCAGGCTTTACGAGGACCAGAAATAACAGGCCCGTCCTGGTCGATTTACAGATGTGTAGGCGTGACTTCAACTGAGGTAAGAAACGTTACTGTTTTGAAGGATATTTAGACCAAATCAATTTGAGTGAATGTTTTCCAAGATGTGATACTTATGCACAGCAAAGTGAATCGAGTGAAGAAGCCAAATAATACAGATAAATGAATAATTGACGTTTGAAGGAGAAAAAAATTAAATAGACTCGTATACTTTGTATGCATAAACGCAGGCCTAATTGTAATAATAAACTGGTAGAAATGTTACTAGGAAAGATCAACTTTTTGTACTCGTTTCACTACTTATTTTTGCCATTGTAAATACACCATAGCACCATTACCACCGTTACTACTCAAATGTTTTGTAGGTCCAGCACAATTACTGTTATTGCTGACACTACTAGTCTGCTACTAATACTACACAACTTCTCTGTTGGTATAAAACTATTAGATCAACTCTTTTGGTAACTTCCAAATATGATTATTTTATGGCTTGTTTCAGTGAAGTTTGCACAACATGCACGGACAGTCGGACACCGTTGTTTTGAAGCATCAACAACACTTTCCCCCCACGTATTGAGTAATAATTTCTTACCTTTCAAGCAAAAATAAGCCGCGGGTCTTTTGAGAGATTCTCTCAACATTTTCCGATGTTTACTCTGGTTCTTTGCCTACGCCGATCAGACTCGACTTTGGCCTTTTTTTCTCACACTCGAATAAACTCTTCGTTTCTTTTCGTTATTTGGGGTCTGGGCTGGAGTTTCGATGGTGCTTGAAGCCGGTCTCCTTTTATTCTCCGCTGAATCCATTACAGGTGTATATAGAGGCAATCGCGGTGAAAAGACCAGGTCTCATTCTACTCGGCATTGCTGGAGCATGTATGAGGAAGACATTTTAAATTTCTATACATTTATTTGTGTTTAGACTTATGTATAGTCCCTTTAAGGAAGAAACCGATGCAGTCACCTCCTCTTGCGACGCCCTCTCCCGAGTGGCTCTTTCTAACAAATACACGTAGAATCTCATGTGTTGGAAGAGGAGGCTCAAACCTTATCCCTCACTGCACTTCCGCTGTGTTTTCTTGCCACCAATTATTTCCTCATACATTTTTAACCTTGCCCTCGACAGCTTGAAAAATAAGCAAAAGCGTTTAATGAAACAAATTGACTCCAAAAGTTGAATAATTGCTAATAAATCATTAGAAGCATTGTGCACAGGCTATGCGCGGTTCGCCCTTGATTTGAATGGAAAAGTTGAGACTGCATTACTAAGTGTGGCTCGTGTCGCTGAAAGGAATCTGCTGATCAATATGCAACAGTGGATTGTTTGGGGGCTTGAGGGAAATCCAAAGTTTCTGCATTAAATCAAGGTAAACAAGAGCTTTCCTCACTTTGTTGCAAATGATCTGCTCAATAAAAAGAAAAAAGAAAGAGATAAAGCGCTAAATGGAGGCTCATTAACAGCAAATTTGATCACAATTTCGTAAACAAAGTTAAAGGGACTGTGAACTGCTCTCATGTCGTCTCACAAACGAGTTTTGCCTTTTGGTCTCTTTGGTCCCGGTGATGATGGGGCTGGAGCACTCCTCGGATGGACATTTGTCACTCTCCGCACTCGCTGAATACCAGTAGTCCCCTGATGGTCTTTGTCATGTTTCTGACAGGTTCTCGAGATGCGGAGTGAGGTGAGGACGAGTCAACCTGCCCCCCTTTCACTCACTCAAACAGAAGCACATTATCGACACAGGCAGAGTTCCCTTATTGATCAGGGAGAAGGAAATAGTTTGCACTCACTCCGAAGAGATAGGTTGGTTTAGATCTAATCAGTAACTATATTAGTCATTTTTTTTATTTACAGGTTTGGGGCCAAATTGATCACTTAACATATAAACATTCACCTGAAAACAAAACCAAAAACACATTTTCACCTTAACATGTTTATTGCACTGATTCAGTGTCTTGTGAAATTTAGTATATGGCACATTTCAAATTCAATGGCCATTTTTCTCACATTGGTGCTGTTGAGCATATTTGTTTATGGTACAAAGCCATGTTAAACAGCATACGTTTTATACGTCATGTGTGCCTGTGCACAAATGGTTTCTACTGAGCATGCGCAATAAAATGGTCTGTGAAGTTCTCCGACCAAAGACGATGGCGGTGTGTGTTTTCTCTCCCGTGTAAGCTAGCAAAAGGGTTTGCTAGAAAGCCACTTTGGTGACTGTAATAACGATTGACTGCTGCAGAAATGGCAAACGCTACAGGTTATGGGCCCAGTCAAGCAGGCCAAAGGTGGTTCAGACTTTTATTCGACGGGGACGAGAAAAGTTATGAGCTCTGGGAAACGAGGTTCCTCGCGCACATGGAGTTGCGCGGCCTCAGAGAAATTCTCCTGGAGACCCCGGACATCGATGAAGCCGATGTGGAAGCTCTCGCGGAAGATGAGAGGATAAACGGAGAGGCATATGCAGAGCTGGTGCAGTGTCTAGACAACAAGAGTTTATCCCTGATAATGAGAGACGCAAAACGCGACGGAAGAAGGGCCCTGGAGATTCTTCGCGAGCACTACGCGGGAAAGGACAAGCCACGCGTCGTGAGTCTATACTGTGAACTTTCCTCGCTCCACAAGGCTAGCAATGAAACGGTCACTGATTACATTATCCGAGCTGAGACTATATTCACGTCGTTAAGAAGAGCAGACGAACAGATTAGTGATGGGCTTCAGATAGCCATGGTTGTAAAGGGGCTACCTGATTCTTACAAGCCATTCGTCGTGCACATCACTCAGACAAATGAAGAAGTTACGTTCGGTGAGTTTAAAACAAAACTGCGAAGTTATGAGAGTACCGAAAAATACGGAAAGAGTGACCTTAATGTTGGAGAAGACAACGTAATGAAGACTAGTGGGGTAACGATGTCGCGTGGGAGAGGAAGAGGAAAGAAAATGGACCTAACTGATGTCGAGTGTTACGCATGTGGCAGAAAGGGACACATGGCTAGGACTTGTCCAGAGGAATCCCAAGTGAGAAGAGAGAACCGAAGATGGGACACGCCACAGCGAGGAAGAGGGCGCAGTCGAGGACGAGGCCGTGACCATGTGAGGAAAGCTGACGGAGAGACAGAGGCAGAGCCTACATCTTTTTGTTTCTTCAAGATAAGCGATTGTCCTACACAAAAAGGTAACAAGAAGGGTCTCATGGTCGACTGCGGCGCCACATCACATATGATCAACGACGCCACAAAATTCAAGACAGTGGACAAAAGTTTTAGACCAGAGGATCACATGATCGAGCTCGCTGACGGAACGAAGGTGAGCGGGATGGCGAAGATGAGGGGAGACGCCGAAGTCTACTTGCTGAACAGCGAAGGACACCAAGTGAAGACGAGGCTCAAGCAAGCACTCTACATTCCATCGTTTCCACAAAACATTTTTTCAGTAAAAGCAGCAACAGCCAGCGGAGCAGAGATCCGATTCAAGGACGGTGATGACTGGCTGGTCCACAAGAATGGTACCAAGTTCAAGATGGATGTGTATGGTAGGCTGTATTATCTTAGCACCATAGAAAATGAAAATGTTGATAATGTGTGTATTAGTCATGACATTCAAACGTGGCATAGGATACTTGGTCATTGTAATTTTGATGATGTTGCAAAATTAGAAAAAGTTGTTGAAGGGATGTCGATAAAAGGCAAAAACGACAAGCTCAATCAAAACTGTGAAATATGCACACAGGGCAAGTTCACACAAAGCAGGAACAGAGACGCAGACGCTAAAGCTACTAATGTATTAGAGCTAGTACATACAGATCTATGTGGCCCTATAGAGCCAGCTGGTAAAGACGGATACAGATATGCAATAGCATTTACTGATGATTACAGTGGGATGATTTTTCCATACTTTATCAAAGCAAAAAGTGACACTTCCAAAGCTACAGAAAAGTTTTTTGCAGATGTAGCACCATATGGAAGGATAAAATGCATTAGATCAGATAACGGTACAGAGTTTACTGGACATGAGTTCCAGTCCTTACTTAGGAGTAATGGGATAAGGCACGAGACAAGTGCACCCTACTCACCTCACCAAAACGGAACTGCAGAAAGAGGTTGGAGAACCTTATTCGAGATGTCACGATGCATGCTCTTGGATAGTAAATTACCAAAGCATTTATGGACCTATGCTGTACAGACAGCAGCTCAAATCCGAAACAGGTGCTACAGTAAGCGGCTAGAGCAGACACCTTACCGTGTTTTCACCGGAAAAACACCTAACCTATCTAACATGAAGGTATTTGGCTCTGAATGCTACATATATAAGCAGGATAAAAAGAAGCTGGATTCTAGATGTGAAAAGGGTGTTTTCATAGGCTATGATAAATATAGTCCAGCATACAACATGTATTATCCTGAGACAGGCAAAATCCTAAAACATAGACTGGTCAAAACTATTACTAAAGAAAGTGTTGATAGCCAGACTCAGACAGATTGTGACGTGGAGTATGACATTGAGAGTTATGGAGATATTCCACCAATGATAGTCAATAAGGGTCAGAGACAGCCTAAAGAGAGCAAAGAGCCCAGTGTTGGGGAAACTGCAGAGGCAGGTCTAACCCAGACCGATAGTACTCTGACAGAACAAGGAGATGGGAGATATCCTAAAAGACAAAGAAAAGTTCCGGAATATTTAAAGGAATATCAGTGTAAAGCTGAGTGTAATACCGATAAAAGTGAACATATAGATTATTTCTACAGGGTGACTTATGATGTACCTAAAACATTTAGAGAGGCTATGGACTCTGAAAGGTCAAAAATGTGGACTGACGCGATGAAAGAGGAGATGAACTCTTTGACAGAGAATGAGACTTTCAACTTGACTCCACTGCCAAGAGGCAAGCAAGCAGTGGGAGGTCGCTGGGTCTACACAGTGAAGGAGAGCGCAGATGGATCTGAGACTTGTAAAGCCAGATATGTTGCAAAGGGGTACCGTCAAGTGGAAGGGATTGACTATAAAGAGACTTTTTCACCAACAGCCAACATGACCTCTGTGCGAGCTTTGATGCAGGTGGCCGTGCAAGAGGATCTTACCCTACACCAGATGGATGTAAAGTCTGCTTACCTCCATGCTCCGATAGACTGTGAGGTATATATGGAACAACCGGAGGGTTTTGAAATCGAGTCAAACACAGGAGAGCACCTAGTGTGCAAACTCAATAAGTCATTGTATGGCTTAAAACAATCAGGACGTAATTGGAATATGTTACTGCATGATCACCTTACAGAGAATGGTTTTGTACAAAATGATGCTGATCAATGTGTCTATTGCAGAGAATCTGAAAATGAGAAAGTGATTCTGCTGGTCTGGGTAGATGATTTGATCATAGCGGCGAGTAACAATACCTTACTAAGTGAAGTCAAACAAATGTTGAAAAGAAGGTTTAAGATGAAAGATATGGGTCCACTTAAACACTTCCTTGGTATCGACTTTAAACAGAGTGAGGGAGAGGTTAAAATGACTCAAGAACGACATATAAAGAAAATGTTGGCAAAATTCGGAATGTCCGAATGCAAACCGAGATCCACCCCATGTGAGCAGAAGTTAAACTTTGACAGTGAGGGTGAAGTTATTGACTCAGCAGGATATAGAGAGATGGTAGGTAGTTTGATATACATTATGACATCTACTAGACCTGACCTGAGCTGGGTTGTGAGTAAATTATCACAACACCTATCAGAACCAAAGCAACAGCATTGGACTACAGCAATGGCGCTTGCAGCCACTGCTCAAGAGAGTATGTACCTTGTACAACCTAGGGCGCCGTAAAGGGGTGGAAGGTTAGGACGATTCTAAGGGCCCAGGCTGATGAAGGGCCCAGAAGAGCAGACCCTCTTTTTCTTTTCTTATTTCTTTTCTCTTTTTTATACATACGTGTAATGTGCTAGGGCCCCTCATACACTTAATGTGTATTTTGTCCGTTTTGACCATAGATTTAATATTTAACAAACAAATAATGTATTTACTGTTTAAGTCACACCCCTCCCCCTCACAATGGTTCATTCCACCTGCGCTGTCCGAGCTACGCTCGTTAGCCTAGCGTTTGTTATGATGCAGTGCAGATAGTGACACACGCAGGCATGTCACACATGTCACATCAAAAGTCAGGGCATCAAAACGGAAAGAAAAGAAGGAAAGAGAAGACTGAGAACGCCAAAGTCGACAGTATGTCACACAGTTTTTCAAAAAGAAAGGTAGCTTGCACTATTCCTGTATTCCAAAACTTTCACTTACTTATTTTTGTTGCTACATGACCTGCTTTTATCTAGCTAGCTTAGTAAAATAATTACTGAATTATGATTTACATCCAACAATAATAACATCTCTGCTGTCTCCGGGTTATCATGTCTCGTAGACACAGATTCAGCGGCCGCTGCACACCCACGTCTCCCTTCCCCCGCGCCCCCCGTCCCCGTCTCAGCCAAACAAGGTGAGCCTGAGCGCAAAACTTCACGAAGATTGAAAGCTCTAAGCACGTCTTATCTACTGTGTTCTCCACATGATGATAACTTTACTAAACAAAGAGTAATCTACACGCTTCAAAAATTACAAAAATCAGTTTGCCGTGTGTTCTGTGAAGTGAGGGCCAGTTACGTGATGATCAAATCCATTCTGTATGCCAGCCATTGATTTCAAAATACAACACTGATCTGACTTGTGAATTTGAAGATGAAGTCAGACACCTCAACTCTGTATATAGGGCCACTTTCCCAGGGTGTCTGTCACCAATTGATCTGCTCAACAGCATTTACAAGATGCAGCTGCAGAGTATTTTTGGGCAGGTCTGCATAGTTTTGCGAATATTTTGCACATTGCCTGTGACCGTTGCTGGTGGCGAGAGAGCATTCAGTAAGCTGAAACTGATTAAAAATGATCTTAGGTCTGCTATGTTGCAGGACAGACTTTGTCACCTTGCCATACTATCCATTGAAAGCAAACTGGCAAGAAAGCTGAACTTTGATGATTTGATACATGATTTTGCCAGCAGAAAGGCACGCCGCTGGGCCATTATAAAGTGATGTTGAACATAAAATTGTTATATAACAAACAGTTTATGTCTGGTTCAGTACTTGTTTAGTCCTGGACTGGTTTAGGCCTGGCATTACTCCTGGTGTGTCTTGATTTTGAGCCCTTTTGGCCTAGTTTTAGTCTTGGACTGATTTAATTATGGGTTAGTTGTAGCTGATGTTTCCTGATTGAGCAGTTGGACCCAGTTAAAGCTTGTTCACGTAAAGTATATGTCAATGTGTACATTATGTTCTGTTGTGTTTGCAATTGAGATAATAAATATTCTCCTTTTATGTAAACAAGTACATATTTCCATAGCTTTTTCTTGTTTTTGTAGGCTTTGACTCATCAGACATTTTAACTATGCAATGTGCTAAGTATCTTTTTTAAAGTATACAGGGCATGTTTATTGGGTTACATTTTATCTGTAAAAAATGTAGGGGGCCCAGAAATTTTTGTTTCCATAGGGCCCAGAATTTCTGGCGGCACCCCTGTGTACAACTACTTAAAGGAATGGATGGTAATAATAACCATGTACCAGTCAAAATCTATGAGGACAATCAGGGGGCAATAGCTTTGTCTAAAAACCCAGTATGCAGACAGAGAAGCAAACACGTGGATATAAAATATCATTTTGTACGTTCTGCACACATAGATGGGAAAATATCAATAGATTACTGCCCTACTGCAAACATGGTAGCTGATGTCCTTACAAAGCCTGTGACAAAGGCTATATTTGAGAGATTCAAGAGATATTTGTTTGGAGAGTAATGTTAGATGACCAAAGGCAATAATGGTTACTTTTGAAGTTGTTTTTGATTTTTGTGTTTACCACTAAAGTGCTAAAACATGTCTTTGAGTGGGAGTGTTGAGCATATTTGTTTATGGTACAAAGCCATGTTAAACAGCATACGTTTTATACGTCATGTGTGCCTGTGCACAAATGGTTTCTACTGAGCATGCGCAATAAAATGGTCTGTGAAGTTCTCCGACCAAAGACGATGGCGGTGTGTGTTTTCTCTCCCGTGTAAGCTAGCAAAAGGGTTTGCTAGAAAGCCACTTTGGTGACTGTAATAACGATTGACTGCTGCAGAAATGGCAAACGCTACAGGTGCGACAATATCTCCACATAAAAAGCACCTACAGACGTTTTTTTTCAGAGGGATTTTTTTGTTATATTTCATTCCTAGCCTGATTTATTGAGTTTTGAATTTCAAAAAATAAGACAAGATTCTTTATTTTTTTACAGATTGTTTCCACTAATCAACAGCTTAATTTAAAACGAAATATCCGAAATCCACTCGGAAAAAGTTGCAAGTAACAATTATCATTTTATTTCTGTGACGCAGTATTTTTGATGAACAAATGTTAGGCAGAAAGGTTTTATTCTTAACCTACTGACAGGAAGTGCTGTACTGCAGATAGAGGTAAAGTTCCATAGCAGTTTGCCTACTCATGGTTGGCACGGCAACAGTTTAAAATTATTTTCCTCTAGCCATGTCACTTCCTGTCAGTGTCCAATAGGGAAGTGAAACTATATACACAAAAATGGTCAAGAGAGCTGGGTAAATGTGTTTAACTAAATCTTCAATATAATTGTGTCAAATGTGTCATTTGCACGTTTAAGGCCCTTTAAAGGGACTATAGTGTAATATTGTGCGCTTAGTAGGAGCGCACTTTGTGATCTTGCCACTCCAGACCTAGCGCATGTGGGGTTGGAGACACACTTTTTCAAAATCCACTTTTGTAACTAATATGTAACAAAATAAAACCATACATGTAAACCTGGCTGTTTTATATGGAACCCTACAATGACATATTTATGCCAGCAAAATCTTATCTTATTTGTTTCATATTTCATACTATTTTAATGTACTATGCCTTATTATTATTTATGTATGTGTTTTTGGCTTGAAAGGGGTGAAACAGGACTCGAACCCATGGCATTGCGATCTGAATAGTGTTCCATGTACATGTGCTGCTTTACACACTAGGCCATCAGGGCGCGTTATTTCTGTGGTTTACACTCAAATCTGGTTCGCCAACAGTAGCAATAAAACTCATCATAATAAAATCTGTCTATTGTGAAAAGAAAGAAATAGCGACGGTTGCATTTTTCCTAACAGGGCTCAGCTTGATTTGTCCCAGATGCCCTACCTTAAGCTTTGGTTTAAGCTTCTGACAGGAACAGTTTGGACTGTTTTAAAGTGACTTATTTTTTTTTTTTACAACAAAGCAATAGTAAAGGAATTTATACAATGTCAAACTTTGTCATCAAATGTGGATTCTAATGGGACATAAAACTGTAGGTCATGATTTTTAAATCACAGCATGGATCTGTCTGATGAAGTTTACCACCCCAGCACAAGGGGAAAAAAGCAGAATGGTTCGTCAGAATTTGGCTCTGTGTTATGACAAACATTGCTAGCAGGAAAGCCAGTCCCACCAACTGTTTTTTTATTTTGCAGCTTTTGCCAAGCATCGCATGCACCTGTGAGCTGGGCACAGAGAGGCTTGGCTTTAATTTGTAAATTGTTCACAAAAAAAAAAAAAAAAAAGAACTGTGCAGCTAATGCCCAACTTTAATTTGCAACGCTTGGTTGGCTATTTTATTAAATTTTTTTAAACTAATGAGGCATCACTTCATATGATCACCCAGACTATTAACCCCTGCTTGACCTCCCAAAAAGTCACCTTGTGGATTGAATTGATCTGGGGTCGCTGCAGTTGGTCAGGTCAAGGTTCAGCAACACTATATGAGCCCAAAGAATGAGATCAGCTGACGACCTGAACATCCTGAATGACCAGTTTATTCCATATATATATATATATATATATATATATATATATATATATATATATATATATATATATATATATATATTATACAAGAGTGGTTCAAGAAGCATAAGACATCATTTAGATTGGCCACCACAGAGTCCAGATCTTAACCGTAAACTTTTAAATGTGCTGGAGAACACTTTCCACAGTGGTCACATTCTCCCATCGTCAATACAAGATCTTGTTGAATAATTAATGCAACACTGGGACTTTTGACATTGCAGAAGCTTGTTAAAACCAATACATGCTGTAGTCAAATCTAAAGAAATATTAGAGTACGCTTTTGTCAGGCAGTGTTCTCTTATTTTTTTTTTTTTTTTTTTTTAGCAATATGAATGCATAAGTGCTCCTTATGCATATTTCATTTTTTTAGTCTAGACATCTTCACCAAACCTTTTCTGATACTGATTGGAGTCATGTTCCCTTTCCTGCACAGATTAGCATGTCTGTCGGTGGTTACAATACTTTAAAGTTTCTTTCCAAAGTCTTTACATTGTCACTGCAGCAACATGGGTGGGTTTGCTCCCTCTACTGGTGTTTTGCATAACTACATTTCACAGCATTTTTGGCCTCATGGCTCGACTCAAACAACCAGGTCCAGTTGACAACTTTGAAAAGTCCTCTTCGACGGCGAACTGACACAAACTGCACTCATCTCATCTCTAGTCTTAGAAGCTCATGCTTGATTTAACATTGAAGGGATTTTAAGGTTTGCACTCTAGGTCACAGGTTCAAATTGCCCAACAGATGGCGATGGCTCGTGTCTCGCTGGTGGTACGACAGCCCGGGTGAGGAAAAATAACAAGCACAGCGCGGTGGAGGGAGGATGGAGGAGACGGGACGACAAAAACTGTTTAGCTTCTTTCCCGGACGCGCACGGCAGCGTTTCATGTGGCGCTCAGGTTTTATAGTAAGTGGCGGCCCCCTGCACGCCCTGCCTTGATTAATGAGGCCACAGCAGATGCTACAAAGACTGAGCAGAGGGAGAACAGCCTCGCCGCCACCTCACGCAGCGACCGAGATTTCTCCTGCTTTGCGTCAGAAAGGTCTGGGACAGGACGGGCGAGAAAGCTTTCGGTTAATGATGGGCAACAAGATGGCGCGTCGAGCGGCAGGTGACGGCTCAGCCCCACCCGCTGGAGCTCCGTGGGATAACAAAAAGTGTACTCTTATTTATTGGTCTATGCAAATAATCAAAACGCCACACGCCTGTTTGAAACCTCTATTCCTCACATTGGTGTGATCGATGTTGGTGTTCAAACAGAAAGAAGCAGCTTTGAAGCGCTGAATCTTTAGCGAGTCTTTTCAAGGAAAGCATTGAAGAAGAACTCTATGCAGAGAGATTAGTGCAAATGGTATAAACAAATATGAAAGTCAGAAACAAGTGGGTGCAACTTTGCTTTTTATTTCCATTAAAGAAATGTGCAGACAACAGACAGAATATAATATAATAAAGAACAGAGAAATAATGTTTATTGTATGATGTTTCTATGTTGCTTCTACTTTGCTTTTTACTGTCACATATCCCATTATTTGGCTGTTTGTCGGGACAAAATAGGCAGCACACTGCAGTCTAGTGACCCAAAACAGGCAGTTTGTTTGCAATAAGGTGATTTAAGGTTTAAGGTATACTTTATTAATTACCTTCAGGACATCACTCAATGCTGCATGGGGCAACTTGTAAGCAGTGGGCAGCCGCATGGCACTGACAGTTCAGCCCAGGGATCGAACCTGGGACATTCTGGCCTTCTGGCTGTGAGAGTAGGATATGTGGATTTGTTTCAACAAACTGTATGTGTAGAACCACTAATTCTGATTTTAATTATTGATTGAATGTTGGTTTTATCGAGCTCTATGGCAAATGTGGAAAACCAAATGTTTGTTTCTGACCCACAATAAAGTTTTATCTTATCTTTTGTCAGCATTTCAACTACCAGGATACATAGTGTTGTATAACAAAGGAATTAAAAGGAATATAGAGCGCGTAGGGGCAAGACAAGTAAAACAAGGCAACTGCCCACGACACATAAACTTGTATAGAGGAAATGTGTCGTCTTCTCTTGTGTGTTGCATGTCCTGGTTTAGAGAATGAATAGATTTAGGCTGTGGCTCTGAAGCCGCCCTTGCACCTGTCAGTGCCTTTGTAAATCAGCGTGAATTATACTCTTCAGGATCCACACCTCTTACTGCCGTCCCAGGCCTGAGGCGACTCCCTGCTTTTATTTTATCTATTTTTTATCACCGGCATAAATTAGTCACTGTTTAAGAGGGCTGTCCTACCTGGCACTGCACAGATTTAAAGCCGCTGTTTGAGCAAAGACAATGCAAACGCCAAGAGTCATAATACAGACCAATGCAATGAAAGAAGCAGTCTAAATATTGTTATGTAAGTACAAGATAAAATGTTAAAAGCAGAGTTTGTGTTGGCCTTGTGTTCACCTTAGAATTAACTTTTAAATGACATCAACTGAACTGGGCTGATTGACTCCACTCAATCCAGTAGATGATATTTGAAAATCTATACTTTGAAGTAGAGTCCAAGTAAAGTATACCACTATTACAATGTTACTGCGTAGACAAGTCAGCCCGTGGGTTGGATTGGGTACCTCAATGTGATGACTAAGTTTGCGAATGGGTGGGTCAGGTTAAAGAGTGCTCATATTTGTGAAAGATGCATTACAGTATTAAGCATGAACGTGAATTCTTATCCATGAAGTCACTCAAAGTAGGCCATGTTTTGTTGAATATCCAGTTTAGTAGGACTGCATGTTTTACTTTCTCACTGTGCATTCAACAGAGGTCTAAATGCAAGTACTACAACTAAAATACTGATAATATGAACAGTTCATTCAATGAAATGGTGTGAAGACCGCCAGACCAGCACAATGACATCAACTCTTATGTTTGTGTTGATTATCTCTGCTGCCATTACTACTATTGAAGACCTAGTGCGACGTGAAGCTGAATTCCTTGTACAGTTGTGCTCAAAGGTTTACGTACCCTGGCAGAATTTCATCACAGGCCATCATTGGCTTTGTTGACAACAAAAAAGTGCACCATACTGTGAAATATGGAGCTGGTTCGCTGATGCCACTGGCTCCAGCAGAATAAAGTGAAGGTTCTTGAGTGGCCATCTCAGTCTCCTGACCTCAATATCTTTGAACCACTGTGGGGGGAGCTCAAACGTGCAGTTCATGCAAGACAGCCCAGGAACTCATAGGAACTGGAGACTTTTTGCCGAGAAGAATGGGCCGCTTTACCATCAGAAATAATAAAGCACCTCATCCACAACTCTAAGCTATCATTTATGTTAAAGGGGGCAATACACTATTAAAAACTGGGGTAGTAAACTTTTGATCAGGGTCATTTCTTTTTTCATGATGATTTAAAAAGAGAAGTTGTTTCACCAATCACTAACTATGAGTGAAAAAAACCTGTTCCTATTCTTTGAAAAATTGCGAAAAAAGGCAAAAATTCTGCCAGGGTATGTAAACTTTTGAGCACAACTGTATATTGATGTACGGTGGTCCACTCCCTTTTCGTCTCAAAAGAACTGGTGTGTGTGTGAAGTCTACACATGGGTTACTACTGTGCTTACTGTGCTCATGTTATTAGTGTTCCAGTATTTCAGAGTTCAAGCGCGCGCAGACAAGATTCACTTCGACAAAGTACGATTACTCCAATTAGTTACTACTCGCCCACAGTCACAAAAAGTTTGCGGCTAAATGTCCTAATTTGTAAACTTATATCTTGGCTGAGCAGTAAAGAAACACCGGGCCATTACGAGGACAGGAAACCAGTCTTTAGTACCTGCTTCCAATTATAACTCTCCGCATGCACACAGTCCTGGATAATTTATGACGCCGCCTGATTTGCATGTGGCGCATTCGGATGGAGGAAGTCTATAAATACTTCAACGCGCCGAGGAAAATCAAGTCCGTTGCACTCAAACAGCTGCCGATGTCTTTCCATTACAGTACAGGCATCGCCGGTGTGCCAGATGTGTCCACAAGTGGCAAGAAATTGGTTGCTGGAGACTGCACCTCACTCTCTCTCTCCCCACTTTTTCCCTGTTGTATTTTCATACGTGGGGGACGCCGAGTCTCTGCGCCGCCCGCTCGGAAAAGGTCAGCTCTAAATTGGGAGCGAGGAGCAGATCTTTCAAGGTTTTAAGTATCGGTTCACAAAAGTCACTTGGACGACCTTATTTGGAGGAGATGGAGACAGGTAGAAAGACACTAATAGACCTGAGTGGTAAAGGTTAGAGGTTTTACGGTGAGCCTTGAAACTTTTTTTTTTTTTTCCTGAAGAAATTCACGGAACTATAGCAAGGCCACCGCGTTTGAAGTTGTACACGTCAAACACATCCGTGTAGAAAAAGGAGAAGAGCTTTTTTTTGCTGCTGCTTTGAAATCAGGTGCCTTGCATTCACTCCAGAGCTATACAGACACTCAGTGGTGCCCACAGCTGCCCGGGGGCTAAGTGACGGAAGCGTGGCTGCAAAATCTGTTCCCATGGAACTTTCTTACCATTATCAAACAATGCCAGTGACAAGTTCATAGGGGCGATGTGTGTGAAGTGTCTATCCCAAGGACAAAACAGCAGTGCACAGTGCCGGTAGCTTGTTTGAGCCGCGAGGCAAGTTTATTTGTAGAGCACAAGTCATACACAAGTTACTCAAAAGTGCTTCACAGGAAATGAAAAGCAGTACAGCAGAGTTGTGGCAGGAACGAAGTAGTCCGAGAGGATGTAGCTGAAAAACAAGCAGGAGTCTAGATGCAGGAGAAGTTTATGACCATCAGAACAGGAAATGGAGATATAAACTCAAGCCATTGTGCTAGTCAGACCATTCTAGTTTGACCATTAAAAGCAGAACAAAGTAACGCATAACCTTAAAGATAGTGGGCTGGTGTCTAATCTAGGGTGACCAGACGTCCCAGTTTACCCGGGATAGTCCCAGTTTTGAGTCCTCTGTCCCATGTTCCCACATATTCTTCCAAAACCATTAATTTGTCCCACTTTTACACAGGATCTGTCCCAAGTGTCCCAGTTGTTGGCCAATATGATCCACAAAGTAACAAACTTCACTTGAAAATTCATGTATTTGGGCCATGCAAATGTTCATTACCAAGTAGAAACCAGTAAAAAATATAAAGTCTATCTTATTAATGCTGATTGGTGCATGGCTTAAGACAGTGTCAAGCAGATTTACCATTTAGCGTAGGAAAAACAGTCAATAAATGTCTCCCTTGTTGACCAACGAAATCCCAAATAGTGTCCCAGTTATTTTAATCAAAATCATCTGGTCACCCTAGTCTAATCTTAATCAATAGAAGTGGGAGAACATAGGGCTGAATTACAATAATTGTCCGTGGGAGCATAGGCGCCGATTTATGTTCTTCCCAGTGGGTGCCCAGTCAAAAAAAAAAGGCGAGATCGAACCAGCACTTTCGTGGTTGGGACCCCGGCCATATGAGCCATGCGCTGCACCTATGGAGCTAAACGAGCGGAGGTATGTGTATTTGGAGGAAACAGGTTAGGCGTTATTTATTGAATCATTTTGTAATCAGGGAAAATTCGCCTGGGTGCCCAAAGATTTGAGTGGGTGCTTCAGCCCCGCAGCACCCACGGGATCGGCGCCTATGCGTGGGAGTAAATACTACACTGACAGAAAAGACAAACGGAGAGAGGGATATTGTACATCCAATTACACAATGGATATATTTTTTTTTCACTCAAACTTGGCTGTAAATACTGTTTAAGCCTGTTAGCTTCTTCTTCGTGATTCCATTAGGTGTGTATTGGTGGCTCCGACCCGGAGGCAAGAAAGTTGCAATTGTTGTTTTCTGCTGGCCAGAGACACCAGGGGGAGATGAAAGACCCCCCGATCATCCCATTAAAGCTGGGGTACCTAATTTTTCCAGTTCAAACAGTGACATTGTCTGTTTTGGCCCACACTTGTTTCTAGCTCTCACAGTCTCTCCAGTGTATTCAAATTGTTCAAAGAATGGAATTCTATGCACATTTCACACCTATATACAGCATTGAGGTGTGACAAAGTGAAGCAGGGGCGGCCACCCCCACAATAAATTCTACTCATTTAGACTAGACTTCTATCTTCCATTGCTCAATACAACTTTAGGTGAAGACACAAGGTCTGTGTTTTGCTGTGTTTACAACATACTCCGAAGTGGCAAAAATAAATGTCTTCTACGATACCAAAAAATCAGGTACCCCAGCGTTAACACTTGTATTACCCACTGAGGGACTATGAAAAGGATTATTTAAGGTTAACAAGTTACTAAGTTTGGGGGGTCGTCTCATGATCGGAAGGTCGGTGGTTCAAATCCTGCCTCCTGAAGGTGCACATTGTCGTTGTGTCCTTGGGCAAGACACTTCACCCTCCTTGCCTCCAGTGTCTGCGTACACTGGTGTATGAATGAGAGAGTGAATGGGCCCCCTATGAGAGACCAACAGGCCCGTTTGGAACCATGAGGCCGTCCTTCTGTGGACCCACCACCTGCAGGAGGAGCCATAGGGGCTGGTGCAATGTGATTTGGGCAGCTCGAACAGCTGCCCCCACGACCCGGCAACGGACAAGTGGGAGAAAATGGATGGATGGATGGATGGAAGTTACTAAGTTGTTCTCTAAGTCTGACGATGCATCCACATGAAGAGTACGTAAAACACTAGCCCATTCACTCAAAGTAGTACCCCTTTTAGTGATAAGGATGTGTGATGAAACAATGACAATGCTTTACTCTCAAGAAATAATGCACCCATAATGTCACACTCAAAACCCATAATGTCACACTCAGGGGTACACAGGGCAAGGCAAAGTATTTCACAGAGACAGGAGAGCATATATAAGGATACGGTTATACTAAAGGATGGCTCTAGGGACAAAACACTGGTGCGTGAAAACACATACATTGGGAGAACTCACCCCATCTGTGCACACCTAAGCCCCCCCCCCTCCAAACTCACGTACGCTGCATCACTTCGTCTATTCAAGTTATGGACCCATTTGCAACTGTGCCATATACTATGTCTCTGCACCGCCGCGGAAAACAAAACGGGGCCTAAAATCCAATCCCGGTACAATTCTGCATCCTTCCTGAGCCGCGTTCGCACCCATAAATCTTGCGTAGTGCGCTGTATTTCCTCCAGGATCTGATCTCGCGGTTGCATCTCCCTCACACGTCATTAATCTTATACAATGCCCCGTAATGGCGTTTCCTTGTGTCTCTCTGCACAGTGAAAAACGAATGACCTCCCGCAATGCATCGGCGTTTTCAAAAATAAATTCAACCGGTGCAGTATATGCTTTTTAGGATCGCACGTACAAATGCACGTATCCGAGTGGTGTTTGCGTCTGATGGATTTTAAATTATAAAAACAAATACGTTTGGAAGAAAGGCCCAGGTTATGGTACACTTTGTAAAGTCGCCGTGGCAGCCTGTCAGTTTCTTATTGTGCTTACAGTATATTGATTATCCAATGGATTCAATATTCAAACAAAATAAATCTCAAAATGACAGGGGAAAAAATGAATATGCATAAATGCAAACGGAATTTGCCTCAATTAACCTCCCACTGCATTTTGATATAATTAACTTCATTGTGATTTACAATAGTTGGGCAAACAACCCCGCTCGTATTTCATCTCATAATGGACAAAAGAGGCCCGTGCTGCCGAGTGACACTTATTCATTTATGGTGTATTTATGTTCTTCCATTTAATTGAATTTTCTGCTGTGGACCCCGCGTCAAAGCATAAATCTGAGCTTTCAAGATAGCCCAAAATGAGGTAACAGACGTACGAGAGAGGCGGGTGGAGGGACAGGCGACGGGGGAGATTTACGGGCCCCGGGGAAAAAAAACATGACCCTGGGATTCTACGGTCTGTCAGAACAACATCTTCCCCGTCACCTTGAGATTCAGAGGAACCGTAATTCACTCAAGGGAATCTATAAATGATACCACGATGCACGTATATCCAATGTTACTTCTTGTACAGTGTCTGAATTGTCAAAAATCCCGAGGTCCTGGGTTCGATTCCCAGCGGGGGGTGGGTCCCATCAAGCCCATAATCGCATATCGAGTGAGCAACAGCAACAGTTTACAAATGATACTACATACACAATACATATTATAAAATCATAAAATATATTACCAAATGCATGGGGTCTTGCACTTGTCTGATTCAAATCATGTCCCGTCTCTATCTGGTCTTAAGTGTTTCACAATAAAAAAAACACCCCCCGCGACGTCCGTGATTGAGGGCCACTTCCCTTTAGGGCAGGAAGACGATAAAATACAGCCGCTGACACGTCAATCTAAATTAAAAAGCTGAGTGGCCTGGTTTACGCACCAACAGGCGCCATATTTCATCATGTCTGTCACCTTTACACGCAACACAACACTCATATTTTCACTTGGATTCCGGGAATGTGACGCAAAATGTCGATATATCGTCTGTAGCCAGAACTGCCATGGGACAGACTGTCAGAGGCGTCTGTTACACCAAGGAAACCAACAGGACACATATTTGTATACATTATTTCAAAAAAAGGTGTAGGTTTTGGATGATTTTAATGGGTGATTTAATGGGTTGTTCGTGAACCTCTCGGCATAGCAAAAGCAAATCGGGCTTAAACTTGTCCCTCCAGGCTGCGCCCGTGCATTTCATATCGTTTCTATTTGCGTTTCTTTCAGGAGACCTTTTGTCTGGCACAAAAGGTAACTGACGTCAGAGCCAGCAGGCAAACACCTTGTCTCAGCATCAGTTCCCATATAATACACAATTTAGCTGGAGGTACAATTAACCCTTATGGACCTCTGCTTTTGTTATTTTTGCCAAGTGAAAAAGGCCACAGTGTGCTCAATTACCATCATTTCGTAAAGCCGGTGATTATACGTGTGATTCAGTTCATACATACAATATTCTCGCCTAGAAAAGCATTAATGTGATGTGAGATTTAATAGTTAAAACAATAATGTGCTGCATAGTGGTTCAGTGGTTAGGTCACTGCACACATACTGGGCTCTGTGCCGGCTTCGGCCTTGTGAGACCGATTCCTTGCTCTGACAGTGTTCTGGAAGTCTTTCTGTTTTTTCTCCCATTCAACATCCTGTCATAAAACAGTGATTGGCCATGAAGACTTTATTTTGAATAGAGGTAATTAACTGGACACTAGCTTTTCTTCTACAGCTTTAATTATTTGGGAGATGCTACAATTTCACTCTTGATGAACAAATGCATATCCTTCCTCAAGGATGGTATTGCTCATGGTCAGTCAACGTACACTGAAAAGGAGTGGGCTCATTGACGACATGGAACAATAGATTATGTTCAGGTGGGAAATGTTGCCCTCTCCATTTGACCTATCCTTTTTATGTCACTGGGTCAACCTATAAGGAGCAGTGGGCCGCCACGTGGTGCCCGGGGATTTGCCTTTTGGGCATGTTATGGGGGTGATGAGGAAACCCCAACCAGACACAGTCGTGGAGCAGATTAATGGCTGCCATCTTGAAAAATGGCAGCCAAATTGGAATTCAGCTGACACTATTGACTTCTTCCAGTCGGAATTCATTCATTTTGATGTTTGGATCTGTAATACATGTCTGTTCATTCAAGTTCCATCCATCCATCCATTTTCTTCCACTTGTCCGTTGCCGGGTCGTGGGGGCAGCTGTTGGAGTTGCCCAAATCACATTGCACCAGCCCCTATGGCTCCTCCTGCAGGTGGTGGGTCCTCAGAAGGACGACCTCATGGTTCTATTCAGGCCTGTTGGTCTCTCATAAGGGGCTTCTGAACCGCTCTTTACCTGACCCGTCACCCAGGACCTGTTTGCCATGGGAGACCCTACCAGGGGCATGAAGCCCCCCGACAACAGAGCTCCCAGGATCATTCAGGCGCTCAAACCCCTCCACTACGTTAAGGTGGCGGTTCCAGGACGGGTTCATTCAAGTTCTACTTTAAAAACCTTTTTGTTGCATTTGATGAGGCGGCGATCTTGAAAACTGGCAGCCAATATGTTTTTCAAGTGGATACTTATCATACTCATCTCGAATAATACATAATTTGTGCTAAATTTGGCCCAAAAATAGGCTTGTGCCGCTCCACTAAAAGACATTAACAATAACCAATAAAATGAACACGAGGGAGGAACCGAGCCATCTTCTGCCAAATCAACAGTTAACTTCAATTTAGGAGAATGAAGTTATGAAGTTTGTTCTAAATTTTTATTTGAGCATTTGAGTGATAATTATCAAATTTGCATTTGTGATATATAGAGAGGTTGACACAGGTTGACACAGTGGCAGCGCGGCTCAGCCGCAGCAGCTCAGGACTAACACCTGAACACTATTTTGTTGTACGCTTGTACAATGACAATAAAGCACTAACTTACTTACTCACTTAGATGATTGATGACCCTTGAACAGAAAATAGGAGTATTGATTATGATGTAGTCCATCAAAAATCTTGGAGATGGTGTATATTCAGAGACCTATAGAAGTTGAAAATAAAAAACAGAATGTTTATATTTTTGCAAAAGCTAAATGTTTTTTCAGGCAAGTAAATTGATGTGATTAGATTATTAGTAAAGTACATTTATAAAGGCATAAAGATTATATTTGCAATTGCCAAGCAGCTATGCTTTTACTCTCCCACATGACACTATGTGGCCTTAATATACACAAAAGCACAGATGAAAAAGCCAATCTCATGAGAAAACAAAGTCTTAGTGATGAAAGAAAGGATCAATGTTTGAACATAGCAGGCCACCCTCCATATTGTAGAGCCCACCAGGAGGACATGGCATAATGCTTGCTATCAAAATAATTGCATGGCTTGAATTAGCCCTTTTATGTGGATTGACATAGAGGGTATGGAGGTTTTCATTACGTAATCGCAGGTGTCTGTTTGGCCATTTCATTTGATGTACTCAAGTACAACAAAATGGACTCAAAGGGGGCACCTAACCTATAAAGAACAATAGTAACCTTGACTTTTTCACACTTTACTGTTGCGCTGTTGATTTTTGGAGCCCACCGAGCCCCTGTCAGATCCCAAACAAAAGCACAGTGCAGAGTTACGGCCGTATTAATCCACTGCTTGTGGGTAATAGCTGGATTTACGGGCGCCTTCTCCCCTCTGGGATGATCAAGGTCAAATCTACATGGATGATTGCCATTCAACAGCCATCCAGCCCGTATCTCTGCCTGTCCACACACTGCAGGCGATCAATGCAACACATGTGATGGGCAAGAAATGAAGTCCAGGAACCCAAAACTCAGATGGAATAATGTTGAAAAAGTACGGATGGAGAATCATAAAGTGCATGGACATGGAGGATTCCTGCCATACAGAAATTGGATTTACAGGGTCTCTCATGTTTTGATCATGATACAGTGGTCCCTGGTTTATCGTGGGGGTTACGTTCTAAAAATAACCCCCAATAGACGAAATCGAAGTAGTCAGCTTTATTTTTTACAATTATAACATAGTTTTAAGGCTGTAAAGCCCCTCACCACACACCTTACACACTTTTCTCAGACAGGCATTAACATTTCACGCGTTTTTTTTTTTTTTTGTCTTAAAAGATTGTTCTATGTCACAAGTGGGGATTGTAAAATCGTGGGCTGCACTCTTCTCCACTATGACCAAAGTTTTGTCGTAGCAGTTTCAGGCGTGTGTTTAGCCGAGGCAAGTGGGGTTTATGTTCGCAGAAAAGTGCAGGGAAAGTCCTGTAAAATGTGAAGTCAGATCCGCGCAGGCCCGGCCTCTGTTGCTTGTGACTCTGGTTGCGGTGCAGCATGCACTGATGTGTTGACGGGACTCTGACATAGATCCTCTCTGCAGCGAGAGGAGGCTCACTCTGCGACCAGTATTCCAAAATATCAGACACTGCTTGAGGTCGTTCGTAGCTGCTTTTATTGTAAATCTTTGTCTCACTGTACGACATACGACTTGCGGTTTTGAGCTACGACCTAAGATTTTCCTTTACGACGAGTGATCATTCATCATAGATGGCCAAAATCATGCAGCGTTCACCCGGCAGCAGGACGCAGAACACAATGCGCGTTCATACGCTGTAAAAAAGCATGCAAAATTGTACTTTGTAGAAAAGTAAATTGCGAAAGGTGAACCGCGTTATAGCGATGGGCCACTGTACATGATGAAAAAAGCTTCAATATTACGGGTTGTTTTGCGAAACCACGACATGCGCACAAATATTATATATAATATAATATATTATTATTCTATTTTGTACTTCACCAGCTGCTTCTCCCCTCCCTCTCCTTCTTTTGTATAAATACTTCTGGTCCACTCTCCAACCCCTCAACGGCACTGAACTCTTGCCCTTGTCTCGTCAGTTAAATTTCTCTGTGGATGAAATGACAATAAAACTATCTTGTATCTTGGAAAAGTGATGATAATGGGAGCTCTAAATCACTGAGTGGCGACCCAACATTTTGCTAACATTGCACGAAGAGAAGAGCAGGACAAAGAGTTTGTCACTCTAAAACAAAAATGTCAAAATTGATTGTTATAGACAGATAGTCATGTATGGAAAAAAAACGATACTGCCATTGGCCCATTCCTTCACAAACAGTGCTTAAATTGTGAGGTACTTTTCAATAATACTTTATGTCTTGCTATGTATATTTGTTTATCTACTAAAAAAAATCAAAATGATCCTTCATCACTCATCACAAGGACACTCACAAACATTCATCATGTTCATCTTGTTACTTCGTTCTTACAATACAGTAGAATTTCTGTTTCCGTGTAGAAAAAACCCCACACACTAATCTTTGTATTGTATTCAATCAGTTTTACAAGTGTGACAAATAACACGCAAACGCACAGAATGTGGCTGAGGCCAATCCAAGTTAATTGCTTTTCATTGTGTTTTTTTCCGAGAATTGAAATGTTGAACGCGTTGGTGTCGCCCTCGTGCCAAGGCTGTATCACGATGTTGCATCTATTGTACATGAGATACAGCGTCGGCGGATGTGTGGGTCACAGTTCAAGAACTCAAGAAAAAGAAGATGGTGAAAGACGCAATATTTCTCATTTGCTTTTCTTCTTAGGTGGGAAACTCCTTTGTCAGCATTATTTTGGCCAGTAAATTCAATATTGATCAGTATAAAATATTACGTGTGAGTAATGTGAGTAAGTTCAAAATGATTGTTCATAATTAGTGACAGGGCTGTGGAAGTGAATGTAAAAAATAATAGTCTTGACTTCAGCTTCCTGGTTCAGAAGCAAGGCCGTGGGAACCCAGGGTGCTGAAGGTGCTGCAGCACCCCCTGGTGGATGGTTTGTGCATTGCATGTCATAGTAATACATAGGAGATAAGCACAGAAAAGGCATTTTTGGGTGCAATCTTGTTCCTCAGCACCCCCTAACCAAAATATGTTCCCACGGCTCTGTTCAGAAGATACAATGCAGGACAGCCGACCACATACAAAGTGAATGAGCATCAGGTCAATTCAATATGAGAAGGAGATGATGTGGAAACTGTCAGTGGTTTTACTACGGTGTGAGCGTTACCATTGGCAGTAGAAGCAAGAAAAGAAAAAAAAGTGACGCATTTGTTTGACTGTGTTGTGTTGCTGAATCATAAAGGGTGGGGCGTCTCCTCGTGCGCTTGGGCTATAAATAGGTATTGCATTTGAATCCGCGTCATTTAACACATAATCATAACTTTTTTAATATTATTTGTATGACTGGACAGGGGAAAATATATAAAAAAATGGGAAAATGATATAAAACCACAACGTTTTCATTTTGATTGATAAATGAACACCGTAAATGCTCGATTCAAGATCATTTTTATTTGAGTGGGTGTAATTTATGATAATAAGATAGAAGTTTTTAATTGCTTACCTTAACCAGCGCTCCAACTGAGTCAGAGCGAGAGCGCTGTCAAATCAATGAATTGTGTTTTCTAATTATTTATTTAGACCCGAGTGCTGTGTTCGCTGTCTCTCAGTGAGACAGGGGGTTACTTCTTGGTTACTGCACAACGATGTTATTCGGAATAAATGAATGAATGAAATGAATCGGAGATGGAGAAGTTCAGAGGTAGAGCTGTCTTTTACTTGCGGACGTCAACACTGGAATGTATCAAGGGGCATCATTAGGTGCTGTGATTTTCAATCTGGCGAGCCCTGTGTGTTATCTAGTTGGATGATTGTCCCAAGAACCAAAACACTCTCTGGAAAAGAGCTCAGTGGGCTCTTCCTGGTTACATAAACGTCAGCTGAATGAATGAAAAAATAATTTCAACATACTGGGGAACACAGTCGACAAAATATCAGCTAAAAGAAAACGACTTTATGTGAAGTACGCACTAAGCCACTGGTGAACTCAATTCTTCCAAAATGTCCCAATACACTTTGTACACACTCTCTCACCTCGCCCCAAAATCAGAAGCTGGTAACGCGTCAACTCCCTCTCCCAAACCTGATAAACCTGATGGCACGCCCCGCAGACTTGGTACTGCACTGGGACACGGGACACTTTGGAGTCCGTCTTTCTGTCTTGACACTTCGGAGGAACCCTGAACAACAGAAAAACAATCAGGTAAGCGCGTTACTGTAAATAAACACTTGGTTCTGGATTGAAGGGGGGAAATAGTGCAAACTGAGATTGTTTAACTACATTAGAAGTTGTGGTTATTTTTTAGGTAATAGTAAATAGAGCTTTAATCTGTGACTTAAAGAACAATGTTAACTTTAACCCATGGTGGTGGTATCGCTGTTGGTTATTCTGATATGATTTTTTTGTGCTCTTAACTCGGTTTTGTGTTGTCCCAGTACATTCTGGATTTGTAAGGGTTTAGAAACTCCCGTTTGTCCTGAAGATTTAACGTCCTTTCTAACTTTGGGACTGGGAGTTATACCTTGAACTCGCATTTACATCAGTTTAGGAGGTCTTTGTGCTCGAGTCTGAACACTGTCTTTGTGGGATCAGCGCCGTGGCGAAGGTCCCTCTATGCATTCATCTGGTTCAGATTTTGGGTCCTGTGTGAATTTATCCCGAAGGATCACTGGGCCTCATTCATGAACATCCTCCCAAGAAGCTCCCGTACTTACAAAGGCAGTGTCGGGAGACTGCGCCAGATTCACGACACGTTCTTAAGAAGGGAAAATAGTTCGCACCTGTGTTCTGAAGTCGGTGCGCGACAGGCAGCCAGAGGAGGAGACTACGGTGGCCCTGAAGTGCAAGTCGCAAACACAGCACTAAAATGCACAAACAAAAGTGGAAACGCAAAAAAAACATTAGTGAAAACACACAAACAAATCCTGAAGCACACAAACAACTTCCAAAACACAAAAGCAAGCAACCATTACGGACAGGACCTTCGGTCTTCACTGTGATTGGACAGATATAGTTACTTCCTGTTTTACTTCCTGCTTTCGCATAAAGCGGTTTGCTCACGTGGGTCTGCTCCATGGATCTATTATAATTACCTGATCTGCTCTATGAAGGTAAATTTGATAATAATACTACTGCTACTATTGGTACTACTACAATTACTACTACTGCTGCTAGAAGTACTAATAGTAGCAGCTGTAGTAGTAGTAGTAGTAGTAGTAGCAGTAGCAGTAGCACCTACTACTACTAGATACTGCTACTATTAGTACTTTTAGCAGCAGTAGTAGTAATTGTTTTTGCGTTTCCACTTGTGTTTTTCAGGGCCACCGTAGGATACGAATGGCAAAACACGCATCCAAAACTAATAACCAACAAAACCCCAAAAGGAAACTTGTAAACATCGGCAGCATTCAAAAGTTTTAGCTGTAATACTTTACTTGCCATTAATACAAGTACAAGTAATATTACCAACTTATTTCTGAATATAGGAGTCTGGAATTTATGATAGTTATATTTACATTTAGGAATGAATTAATTAATGCACGATTTAATATCTACAAATATCAATCAAACAATCCATCTAAACTTTATTTATAAAGCGCTTTTCATACACAAGTGCATCACAAACTGCTTTACATTTAAAGTACATTAAAAACATTCTCGCCCGTCCCACCCTCCAAATAACCCCAAAACACTCAGAATGTTGGTTTCCATCAGGAGCATGATCTTGAACAGAACTGGAGATGTTTTTGTTTCATAAAAGAGTCCTCCTGGCTCTTCTTAGGATTTGCCCTTACAGAGGAAGTTTTCCGCTAAGTTGTGTGAAGGCCAAACACCTTCCTAAGAAGGCGTTCAAAATAAATGTGTGCACAGTGACAATTTTTTCAGAATTTATACCAACTTAAAACGAGGCAATGCTCCAACTGCATAACATGGCATTTCAAAATTGCAGAAAAACACATTTGTATACAGAAGAAAAGAAAATCAAAATTAGCCTTGGAGTTGACTGAAATCATATTGAAAGTGACAAAGGCCTAAATTCACCAATGAGTGTGGGCATGCTTCTCCTGTAATAGTTACTCTCTTGGACCAGGATTGCCCCGTAAAAGAAATTACAAAACCTCCGTCAGACTTTCCTAGTTAAATAGAGGTCATAATTGTATCTTTTCAATCTTGTTTATTGGTACATATTTCTTTGCTCCGAAGCATCCGATTAAAACCCCGCTGTTTGTCGGTCTGGGGAGACCAGAAAAAGGTGTGCGACTCCGAATTGCCGGGGTGCCCTCCCCGATGCCTCTAATCTAATTCCCTGTCAGTGCTAATAAATGGGACGGCGTCAGCGAGGGTGTTATTTCACCATCAGGGTTATCACTTAATACTGCATAATGTCTACAGGGAGCCATCGCAGCCGACACTTAAGAGGCAGAGTTCTTCTTGCAGCAGGAGCAATGATCATCAGCCCGGAAGAATAGCGCATCTGTCAAATCAATGTGAAAGCACTCAATAAAAGCACTCATAGGGGATTTAAGCTTAGTGTTAATGATGCACACTTACTCAAAGGGAAAATTCCATTGTCAATGTTATGGATTGTGTTTACCAACGGAGAGTATTTATTTGGCTTGTATAGTGATGACAGTATACAGTACAGCGCGCTTGGATATCTGTTATGAGCTAAGTTGCTGCTTGTCATGAGGGAATAGGCGCTGAGGAATGCCGTCCGGGTGGTTAAGAGCATTCCTCCAACTTGTGAAAGGACAATACCAAAGCGCATTAGCCGACTACTGGTAAGCACAGAGGCCGGTGTTGTCGTCGCTAATGGTCTAAAATGTAGGCGAAAATGACAGAAGTCGTTGTTAAAAGCGAGACTTCGGACCGCGAGGGCGAGGTAGAAGTGGTACGTTCCTCAAATGGATCTGAAACTTGACTTTTGCAACATGTCGACCTCTTAATCCAACCACGTGGGCCGAGCACATCAATCTAAAAAGCTTCTTGAAAGAAATCAAAAGAGTGACAAAAACTTGGATGAAAATACAAGAGTAAATGGAAAAAAAACGCAACAAAAAAGCATCTAAAAGTAAGAAAAAAAGACCAAAATAGAAAGACAACAACGTGACACAAAAAAAAAGTCACTATCAGTTTTGTAGGTCTTAGCTTTCAAATGAGGCGTTACCCTGGCCTACAGGTTGCAAGCTCCGGTCAAGAAGCTTTTAGATTTGGGTAAATGTGCTCGGTTAAGGCGGTTAATAATAATCATCATATTACTGTAATAATGCTCAAAGTCGCTTTACACATTTGTATACAAAATTATATGTCTTTTAGCTGATTGTTATGGAGCTGACACTATGCATTATCTATGTAGCTTCTCAATTTTAATATCGTAGCAGTAGTTCAGTGGTTTGCAGATGACTTCATGATAATCCATTTGTTTATATAGTGTATTGTTTTTTGTTTTGTTTCACTTTGCGACGACACAAAAGCACTTGAACACAATGCCCTCGTTACTTCCACTTCACAACCGGAAAGGATCATCTTTACCAGAGCACATGAGCACATGAGCTTCCTGGTGTCCCCCCGCAGTCTCCCATCCAGGTTCTAACCAGGCCCTTCCCTGCTTAGCCCCGAGATCAGACGGGATGATTGGGCCTAGCAAAGGCTGAATGGACACAAACTGTTGAATATGCATTAAAACTGAAAATTGTGCCGTGGCAATCCGTTCAAATTTGAGACCTGACCCACCAGTTGACAATCAGTGTTCTGGTGGTCCCATGGTCTTCGTTAGTATTAGTTTCATTCACAATTGAGTTAAAAACAACTGCCGTGGATTGATTTCATTTTAATTGGTTTTGTGATGGATTTCTTTAATGACTTTGACACACTTTGGATGACTTCGTGCACAAACTCGAACCGAATCTCCATGATGATTTGGTTTTGGCGTGAAAGCTCGCTGTGTTCTCATGGCTAAATGTACTCCATGCCTCATTGTACAGCTTCCTAATTTGTACAGTAATATATTCCTATAGTGTGGGCTTATGCATAAACATTATGACTAATATACATCAAGTGCATCCAAGTCTCCATAAAACGCGGGCGTTGCAGCAGCTATTACCGCAAACAATGGCGGTTCCGTGTGTGGGCGCCATCTAACATAATGAGCCGAGCGCACACACGCACGAGCAGCTCCCGACGCCTTATTTCCTCTCATGTTCTTCGTCCCACAGGAGACATACATCAAACGCACCTGTCTGACTTCGCACCTGCTGTTCCGCGAGGCATCATGGGGAAAGGCGCGGGGGAGGAGGACTGGGACGCAGACGAGAAGCACGCGGACGTGGTGGACTCCCAGCCCAAAAAGGCAAAAGAGAGGGAGAAAAGTTCGGGGGGAGGAGGCTGCCCCCCGTGCTGCATCAAGACCCGCAACTGCCTGATGAGCGCGGAGTGCGGCCGCGCGCTGCAGATCTCCAGCGTGGTGGCCATGTGCGGCATGTGCCTGCGCATGTTCGTGTGTAAGTGTCGCGCGCGCTCCCGTGTACCTGTGACAAGTTTTCACCAAAAGTCAATGCTGTTGGGGCTGCGCTGTTTTGAGATCGGGAGCATCCGAATCAGTTGTTAACCTCTTAATTATTTAAATAAATAAAGTGACAAAAGAGCAACAAAAAACATGACAATGACACAATAAAAAAAAAGCGATGAAAACACGACAAAAATGTGGCGAAAACCTGACGAAAAAACAGCAAAGAAGCAAAAAGAAAAAATTTGATGAAAAAAAAGTGATGAAAAAGCAAAAAGGCAATAAAAAGAGACGAAAACTTGACAAAAAGGCTTAAAAAAATGTGATAAAGCAAAATAAAAAATGTTGCTTTCAAATGAGGCCTATAGGCTGTAAAATCTACAGTCCGCAAGTTTTTAGATTTGGGCAGAGCCGAACTGGAGAAAATGTGCTCAGTTAAAGGAATAGGCCACCGTTTTTACATACTGACATATGTTCTTACCTGAGCTTAGACGAGTGGATGCGTCACGCAAAAAGACCAAAGATGTTGTTAGCATTTAGCCTCTCCTCCCTTTCCCCTATGGGGCCAAACGGGGGTGAAGTTGGACGCGACCGAGCTCTTCCACGTTTCCCGAAAATCGACATGTTTAATTTTGTGTAACTATACCTGGATTGTGTAACTACACACGTAACTGGATTTAAATAGGGGAAATGGGAAAAAGCTTGGTTGTTTTTTACTCGGCTCACGATAACGATTATCTCACGATACGCTGATACTGCAATAATCGATATATATATGGCACAAAAATAAGCTACGATACATCACGATTAAAAAAAAAAACTTGCTACTTTTAACCTTTATTTTAACATACTACATATTATTCATCATTTACATTTCTTTTCACGTGCTTTGTATCACTTTTATAAATGATCCCTGACTTACTCACTGAAAATGGGTCTATAGATCTGTCAGTGACTTCATTTACATTTAAATAAACAAGAAAACACAGTCCTATTTAAAAAGTAATAAATCAACCCCAAATTAATCTTCTTTATAATTATAAAAGCTATCATTAAAAGTAATTTATTTGTGTGACAGTGTCCAAGTGCTTAAAACTGTAGTGCTGCCCCCTGCTGTCCTGACTGAATTGTTGATCATCATTGGCCTCTATTGACTGTGAAAACAGTGGAGCACTGCTGCCTCATTAGTATGCATGACGTTTCTCATTAATATGCATGGCGTCATCAAAAGTATCGATACCGGAATAAAAACGTATCGGTATCGTATCGTCCCACAAAATATCGCGATATATTGGAAAATCGATATATTGTCACACTCTTTGACGCTTTGAAAACGTCCGCTACGAGGCATCTGAGAGCCAACACAATCGTGACCAAACATGACCTTGAAAACATATATCACAATTACTTACAATGTTTAGCTAACCTCAAAGGCTGCAGTTATTTAGTTAACACAATTATAATGACTCCTACAGACAGCAGAAAGTTCGAGTGGGATCTAAAAAACCCCATTGCTTAGACCTGCGCAAAGACTTGAGTTAGTTTAAGAGACGTGGTCATGTGTCATTTGCTTCTGAATCTGCGCTAATTGTTTAATACCATGTTTCCTGACAGAATCTAACCCCGGACGGGTCAGCTGGTCTCCCCGCGTTGCCACGGTGATCGAGGAGGCAGGAATCCGACCTTCGGGAGTATTCACCGAGGATGATTGACTTTTCTTCGCACTTTATTTATTCAATCAATCGTGTACAAAAGTTATAATCAGGGTGAACTCAAGGAGGGAATTTAGAATTTAGAATGTAAGAAGTGACAACTGGTTTCTTCGTGGCGCTGAATTGCTGTTTGCCTTATGAACAAATGTATATAGTGTTGTGAATAGTCTTAACAAACGTAATAAACTCAATTAAATAAATCTATAATAATAATAATAATAATGATGATAATTAAACCCAAATTACAATTGTATTGAGGATGGTAATGACAACTGGGAAGTAGCAAGATCTCGGAGTATAATATCTATTAATGTACCTTTATAACATAAAAGTAACTCTCGGTAATCACGGGTAACAATCTGAACGAAATATATGAATGATAAAAAAAAATTACTTGCTTTGTATTAGACATCGTGCATGAAACGAGATCGCTGTTGTAGTTGTGCTTCGTTTCAATTAATTATATAAACAGTTCAAACATTTTGTTTTGTAAGTTGGTAAGGTGGTCTGTGCGAATGTAGCTGCTTGAAATGTTTCAAATCCTCTTTGGATGAGGTCTTGTCGATGTTTGTGTGAAATGTACTTTTTTTATTGCACTGGAATTTGGGGGTGGGGGCGCTCGTAAGCTTCTTGCTTCAGCCCACTCCTTTAGAGCAGAATGTATACTGCTCAAATAAACTAATAAACTCAAACTAAACTGAGCTTGTGGTGTCATAAGGAGGCGGATGGGGGGAGTCATAGCGCCGCCATCTGCCAGTTTCGCGACGCCACATGTGATACAAGATGAACTGAAGGATCGCGGGGAAAGCGGGCCGACCCACACTGGAGTTTCACACTACGGTCCAGACTGTGTCACTTCTCTGCTCCGGTGACAAAGAGCGTGGGCGGACGGCGCAAGACCGGAGAGTGTGGCAAGTAAGATGTCCGTTAGATGCTAGCCTTGGACAAACACTTGAGGCTAGGCTGAAACATTTGCGCTCGTGAGATTCGCTTCAAGAAGTCGTGAAGGACATGCAGAGGATAGGCTTGTCGATAATTATAAGCTGGAACAAATACACATACGCTGGCAGTCCAGTTTCCATGGTGTTACCTTAGTGTCCACATGGCATCGCTGTTCAATCCTGTTCACAAAATCAAATGAAAAACGGTATCTTCCTGTTAAGCCACATGCGAGACAGCGTATTACAGATTTACATGAATTTTACCATTATTTTGCTCGTATTTATTTCTTTTATAGTTGCAGTACTAAACTTGATTAAAACACAACTGCCCTGAAGGCCAGCCAGCCGGGTTTCCTTGGGTGCTCCTGAACATGCTGATCAGGTTGGCCCACAATGGCGGTGCACATGAGCCGCAGCGACTCAGGACTAACCGGAACATCTGAACGTCATCATTGTATAATAAAGCACTTCCTTATTTACTTACTTAATTTTACTTTAAGTCTTTTTTTCTTTTTTTTTTTTTACTGTGTTTGTAAATAGTAAAAATAGTACGTCTTTGGTCAACCCTTTATCCTGTGATTTGTCATGTCATTGTCATAGCCTGCCAGGACACTGCACATGTAAATGAACCTCAGGCTAACTCTGGTACAACGCAAAAAATGGCATAATAATGGAGGTGAGTAAAAATTCGGAATCATATTAGTGTGCATTAGTCTTGCAATTCGATTTTTACTACTGACTTAAAGAAAACATAATAATGTGAGAAGTATTTATTGTACTCCATCTTGGTATATCTGCCCATCCATCCATTCCTGTCGTTTTTCCCAGCCCACGTCTCAGAGAATGGAGACCTGCACAAACACGACATGAAAAGGGAAATTACACGACTTCATTTTAACTGAAATTATTAACTTAAATGATTTCCCAAATGTTGTATTTGTATGAAAGGTAGCCATGGCAATCTCCAGCCCAGATCAACATTTGCAATAGCGAATGATAGCTATTATTCCTGAACTGCAGAGCCAGATGGAAGTGGACATGATTCATGGAGCAATAATGGGGCAGTGGGGAGTGTGAATGCTATTTTAGTTCAATACATGAAACATAAACTGCCGGCCTGGACTCAGAGAGAGACTATTTCAAAGGCAGTGCTTTTGACCAACACAAAGTACATAATCTCCTCTTTTAAAAATAAAAGTGTATCAATGTGTGTTTGTTTTTTTAAATACATTTTTCCGTAATTCTGGAGAAGCAGAAAATAGAAGGTCTGAAAGGATTGGGGACAGAGATTTGCTAAACTTTGACAGCAAACATTTCACAGCCCCACCTCTATCCAGTATGCGTAGCCATCACCAAAAACTGCCATGAAGATGCTCTCTGGATGGAGAGTGGGAAAACATATAAACATAAGCCTTACAAGATTTAATTAAATACCTGCATGGCTGAGCAGGGCCGGATTTAAGTAAAATGGGCCCCGGGGCTAAAGTTTTTTCAGTGACCCCCGTATACTGTATGTCTGTCTGATTTCTCTCTCTCTACAATGAAAGGCTAGATGAATGTGTTTTTTTTTTATTATTTGAACATGCAAAAGTAACTTTGAAACATATTACTTTTCAATGGCTTCAATTGAGCTCCGTGGCCCTGGAGGAAGTACCTTTGCTCCTGCCAGACTGGTGGGAGGACACATTTAAAAGGGGGGTCTGGAGGTCCTCCCACAGATTTTTTTTTTTCATTTTAATGGTGTAAATTGATACATTCTCATGCATTTTAACAGACCAATAGGTACATATTTTTTCCCAGTGTCAACTCAATGAAAATGGCTCAGACCTTGTTTAGAACTGGTTTAGACCTAGTTTAGGCTTGGTTTAGTCTTGATCTCGGGTACAAAGTCATCTGATTAAGCCTTACATGTGAGGGAGTCTGCAAAGAGAGAGGGAACGCTCTCCTTTTCTCCTTATGGCCATGGGCCCTTCCGCCTGCTGGGCCCCTGGGCTTAGCCCCTGTAAGCCCCTGCATAAATCCGGCCTTGCACTCAAGAGCATTCGCGCCGCCACGGGTGGGCCTGTTATCCGTGTCCCACCCTACAGTAGAGCCCTGCACGGGCCTGATTTCTGGGCCCGAGCCCGGCCCGGGCCCGTGAGGTTCGGGCCCGAGCCCGGCCCGGCCCGACAGACTTTCAGAATTATCAGGCCCGAGCCCGGCCCGCGGCCCGGCTCTTCCCTCTCACTCTCGCTCTTCCCTTCGGGCCGTCGGGCCCCTCGGGCCTCAGGCTCAAATGCAGGGCTCTACCCTACAGTCCCCATCATTCAGTGTTCACTGCCTCTCCCAGGACAGGCGAAATGTTTTCTTGTTCCTAAGGGGGGGGGGGGGGGGGGGGGGGCACAAAAAATAATTGAGAAGCACTGGGCTAGGCCATACAGTTCTATTAATGATACACTGGGCCTGACTGACCATGTGTGGCAATGGCTCCTCTGATGTCCACCAATCACGTACACACCGTGAAATGTCTTTCCCAATGTCAGCATCCAAGCAGGGATCAAAAATCTAAGATCTACCAGCACTACCAGTTGGAGCATTTTCAGACCTGTTATAGGGTGTTCTTCCTTTCTGATTCATAAACAAAATAAAAAACGTAAATATGCGTAGGAAGCTAGCTATTTTTTTTATTTGTAAGCCGTTTCCAAGCTGGCAGTAGTTTTTGACATAGCCGTTGGGTGCTATACGTTACGATTAATGATTATATATTCGCTTTTTATTTTTTCCTGTTTTCTGCAAATGCCGCCTTTCAGGCCACTTTGTCAGCGTCGCCATCACAACGCGCGGGTGACATTTTAAGCCGACAGATTAGGGCCTCTCTCCAATTAATTTCGCCTTCCTTTCCCCTGTTAAATACACAATCAAGCAAAGGCAAAATGTCAGCGATACAAACGAGGAGCCACCGCATGACAATTACCACCGCGCCACTCGCACATGCCAATATGTTAAAGTGGGCAGGCTGCGAGAGGAATTAGACAAAGGACATTGGACTCCTTTTGTTGTGTACTGTAGCGACCACGTCCACAGGAGAGAGTGAGAGAAATGACCGCGCCATTGAGATGTACAATTACATAAAGGATTGTAATTTTATTGCACCGAAGAGTTACTACGCTGAGAGCTTGCGTCGAAAGGTCAGTCCATTTGCATCCGGGCGTCAGGCTGATTTAATGTGTATATACGTTCTTTTGACCTCATAGATTAAATATAAAGATCATCATTTCAATTTTCTGTTGCAGAGTTGGCAGATAAAAGCATAGAATAGTCAAAATAAAATAATGTCCATCCGTCGTCCCACACTCGCACTCTCAAACACACTTTCTGTTATTTTCATGCATAAAATACTTATATTTTTCAGCAACGAAATCTAAATAATGAACAGATCCTGGATGATATGGTTTTATATAGTTGCTGTATTAGCTTCAAAGATTTTTTTTTTTAGATGGAATTTTGGATGAGCCCTTTCATCCCGGCCTATTGTATATATTTTTTGTAGTACGGGAAACCGAGATTCTTGGAGAAAACCTTATTTACAGATTTACAGATTACCAACATAAAGGACACCTGCATACTTAAGGAGAGTGTCACTAATAAACATCACCCTGGTTAATGTATTCCAATAGCTGAAACAATGCATTGTAGACCAAAACTCCACAACAGCAGTCCCGGAGGTGTAGAGTTGACAAATGAAAGTGCAGAAATAGCCATGGAGTTGAGCGTGTGCAGTGTTGTTCTGTCGCTCCAGGTCAAATGGCCTTTGGAGTGAGCTGGAAGGTCACTGCCCCATATGCACATCAGCTCTGCCAGTTCACTACAAACACTAAACTGGAAAAAGTGTGGATCGCGAGAGAGGGAGGGTGCAAGGGGGACAGAGAGAAGGGGGTAGGGGGTTAGTTGTTGAGACCTTTATTCATCATTATGAGACAATTTCCCTAAATCTTCTCAACCGATATTGTAAGAAAATGTGTGTCACACTCAAGCAAATATTCAAAATACATTTACTACAGAGCCGTGAGCCGTTTTTTGTTTTCTTAAAGGTTCCATTTTTATCAAGCTCCACATGCACCGCTCTGTACTACACTCACCTCAGAGAGAAAAAGAGGGAAAGGCACAGACTAAAAGAGTGGGATCAGGGAGAGAGAGAGAAAAGAGGAGAAAAATCTGCAGTCGCGGCTCACGAAACAAACCTGCTGTTTACACAAAATCAAGATCGCTACAAACTTAAACTAATCCACGAACGTAGTCAGCACATCTCTAGCTCTTAGCCATGGATAGATTAGAGATACGCTGGGTTTGTGGAGTGAAAAGTAAACAGTGCGATCACATGCAGAGCAGCGATACATCACAATGTCGGTCTTTTCCTCGTGTGTGTGAGCTCATTACAAAAGCAACAGAAGCAGAAATACAGGAATCCTGCTAAGGTTTTGACTTCAGTGATGTCTGGAGTCTGTGTCCCTCTCTCAGCTACAGCAGCTCACAGACAGACCAGGACCGGGGCGGAGCTGACACTGGCAGCAAAGGGACTGGGGACAAACTATTGGAGAAACACTGAGGATTTTGACCATAAATTAAAAAGTACATACTTGAAACTAATACTAGCTTTAACAGTGTGGGTGTTGCCATAATACACAATGATTCAAAGACACAAACAGAGACCACTATCAGCCATTATCAAATTATTACAGCAATGAAAAAAAATAAAATTACAAAATAAGTTACATTTCTTTCTTGATAATAGCTGTTGTTTTTTGCTGGGAGTAGTAGAGTGGCTCATTTGACAAGCCATGAATCAAAATCTGAAATTTAAACTGTATATGTAAGAAAGTGAAAAGCCATCTGCGAGCCAAATGAACCTGCTCTTTTTGGTGAGCCGATCCAAATGATCCGGTTCACCATAAAGAGCCGAAAATCCCATCACTAGTGTTATATGGCACGTGTGGCGGCCCGGATTAAATCTTTAGAAAAATAACCACAGTGCTCACTCCGGCCACTAGGGAGCAGCAAAAAAAATAAAAAAATTAAGGAATTCCACGTCTCCAGCAGAAGGCATTGACATAATAAGAGAGGGAATTAACAATGACTACAATGTAGCACCTTGAAAAACACAGGCTTGTAAAGCGCAAAACAAGTGTAAGCCGTTATTATGATTTATTAGGCTACAGTCCTGTCACGCTTTTGACCAAATCACAGTGCTCATTATTATTCGTAATTTATTGAAAAAAATGTTTTCTCAATAGTATAGTTTACATTATATGTGGCCCGCAACCCGCCTTGGGAGCTGAAATTTTGCCCACGATCCAAAATGAGTTTGACATTTCTGGTTTAAGTATAATGTTGTTATAGAAATAATAGCAACTGTAGTTTTTGTGGCTGTGACATTTGGAGTAGGAGTCACAGCAGTAACAATGGCAAGGACTAGCTTGACATCTACAATAGTTAACACTATTTCTCAATTATTTTTACGGTTTCATGACATTTTCAGCAAAGCAACCGGAGGTGACTAAACGTGATAAGATCCCAGAAAAGAAAGATTATCTTTGGACCTTCGGAAGATATATCGAGATGCGGTTTTGTACTGGTCGCCATCCATTGTCCATTGCCAAGTCCATATGTTACACCTGATCTGGCCTCAAGGCTTTTCCAGCACGGATACAAAAACTGCAGATCAGCATTCACCTGCTTTCTACTCTGAAGCAGAAAACAGAAAACATTCAGGTTGCCAGATTGGGAAATCCTTTGCAATCACGCTGCAAAATAGCAAGTAAATCAATGAGGACTAATCACTTAAGGAAAATATAAACAAACAAGGCTGTGGAGAGTAATTGTAGCTTCACACAAAACAACAAAGATAATCTGGCAAAGTTGTGGCAATATTGATATCAAAATTACTAAAAGATGCAAAGTAAAAATAGAAGTTGATATAACTACTCTCTGAAAATTACACTAAAGATCCATATAGGACAGTCTAATTACTTTTAAGCCTCAGATCAATTACCTGCGTGTCAAAATTTCATGAACATTTCATGAAAATATTGTGAAAATTGCATTGAGTCTGTTTGTGCATCTTCCACAGGCACAAAGTGTTATTGGCCTGTTTCCCGTTTTTCACACTCCCATGATGTCTCGCTTCAACATCTGCTTGCTCTGTCGTGAATCGCAAATTACTCCGCGCTCACTGACAACCTAAGCCTCCTCGACACTGTAAAAGATAATGTATTACTGCCGTTCCCCACAAAATGACAAATAAAAAAAATAAGTCTGTCATTTGGCAGACTAACGATATTGTTCCAGCACCATTCTTTCAAGCAAACTTTTCTCTTTCTGTCTATACCTTGAAACTTTCTTTTTTCTCCGGTGCCGACGTGAAGATGAGACCATAAAACTGTGGGCAGCGGTGTTCCGCGGTGTCGGTTTCAGACGGGATGGGATGAGACAGACGGAAAGAATGGAGGAGCGACAGAGATGAGATTTGCGATCTCATCCGTGCACCCGTGGCCCGATCCTCCTGAGCAGCGCTTTACAGTCGTCAATCATCTCCATGGAGACGCCGTGGAACTCAGATGGATGGAGGAGCGCGGAGGAATTTCAAACATGGCCAACGCCGCAACATTTAGTTCGATTGTGGACAGAGGGAGATCGTCTCATGTGACGAGAGTCACAAGCTTAATGACTGAAATGTTTTGACAGCTCAAGAAAATATAAGCAGCTAACGGATGAATATTCAGCCCTGTTTGCTGTGTAGGTAGACTTCATGTGGCATCATGGAGGGCAAACCTCATACTAGATACTCTCTGACCCACTTGTCCAAGAAGTCATCACGAGTTGGCCCTATTTAAACTCGGTAACATCCGTGTCCATTTTAGGTTTTAACAAAAAAATTAGGGATGCACCGATTCGATACTGGTATCGGATATCGGAGCCGATAATGAAAAAAATACGATATCGGGTATCGGCTACAAATATCCGATTCTGAACCGATACCAGTTTTGGCTCTCAACGCCTTCAAAACACAATTTAAAGGATCTGTATCATTTTAGCCATTCCAAATTAAACTATAGGCATTTATATGATATATTGTACCTCTATCACTATGGAGTACTCATTTTTGAGAGAAACACAAGTATTTACTGGGGGCATTTTCCAAATCCGGAAGACAAGACACTTCGATTCAGTTAACTCTCTCCGCTCATTCCACATTTGCCGTATTATAAATATAAATATCGCTGCAGTTACTTCACATAATGCAGTTATAAGGAGTTGACATGTGCAACACAGTTTCATAAATGGCTAACACGCGTTTTGATTGACTCACCGCTCAGCCTGGCCTCCCCATCATCGGCTGTTTACGTTATGGCACTCGCGTTGGTTATAAAGTTAATCCACTTTGATTCTGGCCAAGGTTCCCCAAGCATCCATCAGGTTGGTTGATATAGTCGCTGAATCCCGGAAAGAAATTCCGACTTCTGGCGAGTGCACTCTTCTTTAGGAAGGTTGAATAGTCCTGTTCCTCTCGTGACCAAACGCGCATCCGTGACATTATCGTTGGGTAAGAAAAAAGAACAGGTGGTGTCCGGAGTAGGTTTTAGATTTGGGTAAAGCCGAACTAGAGACAATGCGTTAAGGCTGTGGGGAAGAGGTTAATCTGATGATCAGTCATGCCCTTCGGAACTCGTGAAAATACCAGTGTATGACTTTGTATAGAATATGAACTAGCATGCAGTCTGTAGGCTACCTGTTGGTCTTAATAGATAAAAAAAATAAAAATATCTATCTATATTTATTCAGTAATTAAAGTGTCCTGTACATATGTTTGAAAAATAAATTCAGTACAAATGCTTTTGACATTTAATTTGTTCGTGTTGAATAGCAATGACTCATTATGAGAAGGTAAGTGCAGGAGCGGTTTTGATCACTCTGGTTTCCCTCAGTGGCACCTAGAACCGGAAATGAAGGCAGCAGAGGATAATCTCGCAGAACGCTAACAATGCACGGTCTGTATTGCTCGCCTCTCCCGCCAACGCCGACACTATGATCCAGTTTTAGTGGATGTTTTGTTGGTATTGTTTGCTTCGAGTGGAGACAGGAAGACAAACACAAATTGTTCTAAGCAGATTTCGCACAAGGTCAGCCTGAACACCTGCCTCGCCTTTTGTACAATATGAATTTATATCACGCTGTCCATTTTGTTCTTACATAAGCCTAAAGGAACCAAGTGGGTTTTAAAATAGAATGTAGAAATCAAATGGCCAAAATAATGAGGCTATTTAAAATGAAATAAATGGTCATAAAAATCCATTCAGACAACATCGCAACAAAACGTCAGATGTGTAATTTGTCGATACAATGTGTGGTGTCCTCGCAAAATGCAATATTTCTGGATATGTAAAGTAACTGTTTTTTCATCCCTGAGAAGGCCCAATGATGTATGCACTTCAAACCACCACCACTATTGAGGTATACAAAACTGTGTATTGTCTAATGAAAGATCAGTTTGATCCATCCATCCACCTCCTCCAGCTGTTCTGGGGGGACCCCGAGGCGACACCAGGCCAGCTCAGAGACATAGTCCCACCAGAGTGTCCTGGGTCTTCCACGAGGCCTCCTCCCGATAGGACATGCCTGGAGGAACGACCAGGAGGCATCCGAAACAGATGCCCCAGCCACCTCAGCTGGCTCCTTTCGATGTGAAGGAACAGCGATTCTACTCCGAGCTCTGCCCGGGTAACTGAGCTCCTCACCCTATCTCGAAGGGTGCGCCCAGCCACCCTGCGAAGGAAACTCATTTCGGCCGCCTGTATCCACGATCTTGTCCTTTCGGTCATTTACCCAGATCTCATGACCAAAGGTGAGGGTAGGAACGTAGATCGAGCGGTAAATCGAGAGCTTAGAGAGATCAGTTTTACTTTGTATTTATTCACATAGCCCACCCTGAAATGTTACCCATTAATCTTAGCTGTTGTAAAATGCAACATTTTGTTGCCCTTACTTTACTGTATTTTTGTTAAGCTTTCTTTGGTAGAACGGGCGAAAAAATGGGAGTGTTGCAAGAGATAATTTGTCAGTGTCAGTATGTGCTCCAGCCCTGCATGACAATTACAGCCTTTGTTTTCCTGATGAGTAAGTGTCTATTATTATGGTGGATTCGACCTTAACTTGCACAATATATCGCAAAAACACTGAGATCTTCCACTTGACTGAAATGTTCACATTTTGGAAGTTGGGACAATTTGATTGGTTGTTGTGGTTCGTTTATAATTCAATGGAAAATACTGGGTTAAGAAACAATATTTCAATGTCACGCGCATTTTTTTTTCCCTTCCTATAATGCAACCCTACCTTGTACATTGACCTGAAAGAGAAGAATTGCACGGACTTGGCCTTAATGCTTGCGGACTGGTGCAATCAGGTGCAAGCTTCACCGTTTTAATTTACAGAGAGCTTAACAGAGTTCCTCATTAGCTCATGATGTGAATTTAAAGCATAATTACTATTTCTGAGCCGGTAGTTCGGGGAATTCATTTAGCACAGCCTGCGGCCATATTTAACCCCTTTTTACGGCTAATAAAAGAGGCTCCCAATCATCACACAGCTGTAACAAATGCCCAAAGTCGATCCAAAAGACGGCATGAAACCGCTTTCTTTATTACTGGCCCACAAACATACGAGTGCAGAGAGATATGAATAATCCAACAACTGTCAGAGGAATGCCAGAAAAAACATGGAGAGAACTGACGTGAAATAATGAAGAGTGCTCATTCTGTGCTCACGTATTGGGACATGAATGCCTATACGATCATTTAGAAGCCATTTTAATTTGAATATGTATATCATGGGATTTGCAATGAGTGGCCTCAATGGGTGAAGCAAATGAGAAAGAAAGTGACGGTTATCTAAAATGTGTTAACACGCCTAAAATGCAGCTGAACGCGACACTTTTGTTTCTGCTCACATCGTTTCATGGGGTGAACTCAAAGACGTGAGACATTTTGTAGATACTGTACACAATAGACCCATTTCTGCAAAATACTGTTCACAAATCTGTGTTCATGTGCATTTCTCCTTTATCCAGAGAATGCATCCCCCCGCACAGGTATGGCATGTGAAGATGCTGATTAGACTGGCTGAATATTGTACAGCTGTGCCTTGGGCTGTCTACAATAAAAGGACACTCTGAAATGTTCTGTTTTGCTTCATTTGGGGGAGTTGTCGGGGGGCAGGAAACCTGTCAGTAAATGGTGTGATTTGCCACAAGCAGTGCAGCCCATCTCCATAAATGGATTTCTTCTTCCCTGATGGCACGGGCGTACTCCAAGATGGCAATGCCAGGATTCATCGGGCTCACATTTAGAAAGAGTGGTTCCCGGAACAGGGGACATAATTTTTGGATTGTCTAACACAGAGTCCAGATCTTAACTCCACTGAGGGGGATGTGCTGGAGAAGGTTTTGTGCAGTGGTCACACTCTCCCATCATCAATACAAGCTATTGGTGAAACAATAATGCAACACTGGATCTTTTGATCTTAGCGTAGCGGTTAGCGCTTCCGCTTCACAGCTAGAAGGTCCCGGGTTCGACTCCCACAATGACGGGGCCTTTCTGTTTGGAGTTTGCATGTTCTCCCCGTGTCTGTGTAGGTTTTCTCCGAGCACTCCGGTTTCCTCCGGGCACTCCGGTTTCCCCTACCACTAAAAACATGTATAAGAGGTGAATCCTCCTGCCAGGTGATACTGACCTTCAGCCTGACTCCGCATCTCCAGATGGGTCCCCACTGCTCCTTACGGGTTGCCCCAGCGGCATCAAAGGATGGGTCAAATGCAGAGGGCAAACCTCCCAACGGGAACAATAAAGTATAAAAAAACAAACAAACAATTGACAGTACAGAGGTCCATTGAAACAATGCCACAGTGAACGTGTGCTGTAATAAAAACTAAAGGCGGGCAAACAGAATATTAGAGCGTGTAACCTTTTTCGGAGGGTGACTTTTGTTTGGTCAGGCAGTGTTTATTATAATAGTAATAATAATAACTTGATATTTCTATGTCTGTGTAAGTTCTCAGTCATACAGGAGTTGTCCATCTTCAATGAAGGTACTTGAGTCATCTTCTGTATTCAGTAGTTAGAGTCTTGATATATAATTGGCCTTTTTGTGAGCCAATGGCTGCATGGTGCCTTTACTTTCGATCACGATGGCCCCCACAGCGCTCCAGGATAAATTGTTTAGTAGGTTTACTATCTCACCAAAAAGGTTAAATACAACCTAATTAAAATGTTTTTTTTTCCTTCACATAAAAACTTTAACAGTAATAATAGTTTTATTTTACATGTTGTTGTACACCGTTGGAAGCGGAAGTGCGCGCTGTGTTTGTTTGCTGTGGCAGCGTTGGCGGTGTTAGAGATAAGCTCTGAACAAGTTAATACTTTTATTTTATTTTATTTTACTGGTTTGCAAAACAAAAACAAAAATGCCAAAAAAGCCGCCGGTAGAGGCGGCGACTGAGGAGGACTACGTAAGTCTCAGTCGAGTCACGGAACTCATGGAGCAGCAGAGGGCCATGTTCAGGGAATTAATTCAACAACAACAGGAGAACTTCAAAGGATTTATTAAACTCATAATGGAATCGACAAACACCCGAATAGATTTACAGACAAAGGACATTCAAGAACTAAAAACCAGCCTGCAGTTCACGCAAGGTGAGGTGGACACTTTAAAAGAACAAAATCTGAAACTCACGGAGCGCACGAACACTTTACAGACGGATTTTTACAAAGTATGTGACAATTTGCACATTATCACGGACAAACTGGAGTATCTGGAGGGGCAGAGCCGCAGAAACAACTTGGTATTTGAGGGAGTGTTGGAGTCGCCCGGGGAGACTTGGGCCGACGCCGAGGAAAAAGTTAAGGAGATATTGAAGGAGAAGCTCCAGCTACATCACGCGGTGGAGGTGGAGAGGGCTCACCGCGTAGGGAAACCCGGCGGAGGGAGAGACTGGCCGAGACCCATCATCGCCAGACTACTGAGGTGGAAGGATCGCGAGGAAATCTTGCAGCGCGCCAAACGACTCAAAGGAACAAAAATCTTCATAAACGAGGACTACACGGAATCAATAAAAAGAAAACGCAAAGAACTGATGCCGGAGCTGAGAGCTGCACGAGAAAGGGGGGAGATCGCCTTCTTGAGATATGATAAACTTATTATACGTCCACGCAGCAGTACACCACATCCAGTATAAACACCGGGAAAACGTATGGATTTTGGTATGTAAAAACACATAATTTCACATGTCTAGTAATACATACAGTTCTATAGGAAGCACCGACTTGGACTTTTCAATAAGGAGAATTGCTGAAGCAAACACTCAGGATATTACATTCTCACAATACGACCTACAGAACACTGAGCTCGACATCGACCCGGAAAATAACTTTTTTACTAGAGCTACCAATGACTGTCAATACTACACAGAGGATCTGTACAATAGTAAATTTAAGAACATTAAGGCATTCACTGTAATCCACTTCAATAGTCGAAGCCTCTATGCAAACTTTGACCACATCAAAAGCTTCTTAAAACAGTTTTCCACACCATTCAGTGTCATTCTAATCACAGAAACCTGGATTAATAATGACAGAGAATTTGAGTTTTCTATTGAGGGTTATGAATTTATAAGTATGAACAGAAAGAACAAGCATGGAGGGGGCGTAGCTATGTTTATAGACTCCAACTATAGTTATAAAGTAATGCAAAATAAGACAATGGTGGTGGATGATACACTTGAATGCCTTACTGTAGAGATTACAAGGCAAAAAAAGAAAAATATTATTGTAAGTTGTATTTATAGAACACCTGGCTCTGATGTAGATGTTTTTTCTAACTGGATGGAGGAGCACTTTTCAGGATTAAATCATAAAGTCATGTTTGTGGGGGGAGACCTCAACATCGATCTGTTAAACCCATATAAACATAAAAAGTCGGACGAATTTATAGATACTTTATTCAGTATAGGTCTGTTTCCTCTAATAACCAAACCAAGTAGAATAACAACCCATAGTGCCACCTTGATAGATAACATTTTCTCAAATGAAATAGAAAATGATACAGTCAGCGGGTTAATTATAAATGACATTAGTGATCACCTTCCAGTTTTCGTTTTGTATAAAAATGGATATGTAAAAGATGAGGAGGAAAATAAGTATTGGTTTAGAAGGGTAAAAACAGAGAAAACTATTGATGCATTTAAAAAGGAGCTTTTAGCTCAAGACTGGAGTATTGTGTACAGAGAGAATGACACGAATATGGCTTATGATGAGTTTACGCGAGTATTTCAAAAAGTATATGACAAACATTGCCCAATGAAGAAACACTGTAAAAACAGAAAGTGTAAAGAAACACCATGGATGTCTAAGGGTTTACTAAATGCTTGCAAGAAAAAAAATAATCTTTACAAAAACTTTATAAATAACCAAACAAATGAAGCTGAGGATAAATATAAGAAATATAAAAATAAACTGACAGGTATCATGAGAAAATGTAAACAGGATTATTATAATACATTGTTAGATAGCAATAAGAATAATATTAAAGGTTTATGGAATATCTTAAATAGTATAATTAGAAATAAACCAAGAACGATTAATTATCCAAAATATTTCAAAGATGAGGATAACACTTTAAATAATATGAATGAAGTTGTCGAAACATTTAATAAATTCTTTGTAGATGTTGGACCAAACCTTGCTGCAAAAATTGCAAATGTTGAGAACTATAATTGTGATCTGATAGAAGCAAATCCTATGTCCCTGTTCCTCAAACCTGTGGAGGAAAAGGAGATACTGGACATTGTTAAAGGGTGTAAAAATAAGACCTCGACCGATTACCATGACATGGATATGAAAACTTTAAAAACTGTTATTGAAAGTATCTCTAAGCCGTTAACTTACATCTGTAACTTATCGTTGCAAACTGGACAATTTCCTGATGGTATGAAAGTAGCAAAAGTGATTCCTCTGTTCAAAGCAGGAGATAAACATCTCTTTACAAACTACAGGCCTGTTTCCCTTTTACCGCAATTCTCTAAAATCTTAGAAAAGGTTTTTAACTCTAGACTTGACGGCTTTATCGAAAAGTGTAATTTACTCTCGGACAATCAGTTTGGTTTTAGGAACAATCACTCAACCTCACACGCGCTCTTCGATATAACTGAAGAAATAACTAATGCTGTAGATAACAAGAAATATGCAATAGGGTTATTTATTGACCTGAGTAAAGCGTTTGATACAATAAACTATGATATATTAATTAATAAACTAGAACATTATGGAATTAGGGGGGTAGCTCTACAGTGGGTCACCAGTTACTTAAAAAATAGAAAACAGTGTGTGAAAATCGGTGATTATCAGTCGAGTTGTCGACAAATTGTCTGTGGTTTACCTCAAGGTTCTATTCTGGGCCCAAAATTGTTTAATATGTATATTAACGACATTTGTAAAACGTCTGAAATACTTAAATTTATCTTGTTTGCTGACGATACAAATATTTTTGCATCAGGAGACGACTTACAGCAGCTGTGTCGGATTGTTAACTTGGAACTCAAAAGTGTCAATAAGTGGTTCAAACAAAATAAATTATCTTTAAATCTGAGTAAAAGCAAAATGATGATATTTGGCAACTGTAATTCCAATGCTCAGGAAGCAATTCAGATAGAGGGTGTTGTTATCGAGCAAGTCCATGAAATCAAATTTCTCGGTGTGATTATTGATGACAGAATTACTTGGAAATCTCATATTAAATATATATCTACGAAAATTTCTAGAAGCATTTCAGTAATAGCAAAAGCAAAGCACATTTTAAACATCAAAGCTCTACATACCTTATACTGTTCTCTGATTTTGCCCTACTTATATTATTGTACTGTGGTTTGGGGTAGTACTTATAAAAACACAGTTAAACCAATAATATTGTTGCAAAAAAGAGCTATCCGAGTAATTCATAAAGTTGGGTTTTTGGACCACACAAACTCATTATTTTTAAAATCAAAGATCATGAAGTTTTGTGACATTGTTGAGTTCCAAACTGTACAGATGTTATTCAAAGCAAGGTATAAATTGTTACCAATCCAAATACAAAGAAGGTTCCAAGAACGTACTGGTTGTTATGATTTACGTGATGAATTAAACTTTAGGATTCAGAAACATAGCACAACTTTGAAAAGTTTTAGTCCAACAGTTAATGGTGTACAATTGTGGAATAAACTGGAGATGGATTTGAAACGATGTCCAAACATTAACCTGTTCAAATATAAATACAAACAAAAGACTCTTGAAATATACAGACAAGAAGAAATGTGTTGCCACTAGGGGGAGCAGTAGAATCAATTATGTGTATTTTTTCCTCTATATTCAAGGAAGAGTGTTGCTGCTTGGAACGGTTGTCATTCTATTGCTCAAATTCACAAATGGAAAATTAGGGTTGGCAGGTTATGGATCTGTTGAGAGGAATCCTCCCAACGGGCTTAAAACCTTGTCTTTTAATGCACCACTCAGCATAGGAACATATTCTACAAAATCAGCTGTTAGGGCAGCCGTGTGGGGGTTTGTTGAAGGGGAGTTACTGCCCTCTTCAACTGGCCCACTCTCTGGCTTTTTAATGCACCACACTATGCAGGAACGTCATACTTTTAATGCACCACACTATGCAGGAACATCATACTTCACATTTAACTCAATTAAATAAATATATAATAATGATAATGATAATTAAACCCAAATTAAAATTATACTGAGAATGGTAATGACAACTGGAAAGCATCAAGATCTCAGATTATAATATCTATTAATGTACCTTTATACAATCTACCTTTATCTATTAATGTACCTTTGTACTTTATACAATTAATTATATAAACAGTTCATATATTTTATTATTATTATTATATATTTTTTGTAAGATTGTAAGTTTGTAAGTTTGTAAGTTGGTCTGTACGAATGTAGCTGCTTGTAATGTTTTGTAGTGTTTTGAAATGTTCTTTTTTATTTTATTGCATTTTATTGCACTTGGGGGTGGGGGCTCATAAGCTTTTTGCTTCAGCCCACTCCTTTTGAGCACAAGGTGTATTGCTCAAATAAACAAATAAACTAAACTAAAACTAAAACTAAAACTAAACTTGATATTATGGAAGAAACTGGATACATTTTGCATTTATTTTTAAGCGCCGATAAAACTGTCAAGTGCTGCGTAATGATGATTCAAAATGCTCTTTTAGTTGCAATTACCATTTGCCAGTCCATTTATGCTCATATGAATGGCAACTGTTCAGCTCATCCGTTTTTTTTCTTCTCTCAAACCTTTTAAAATTCAGGGGTTAAAAGGAGGGTGGTAATGGAATTGCATTTGCAGCTTGGCTTGGCTTTTTCCGAAACGTTGTCAGCTTTGAAATGTAAAACGAACACGTTGGATCAATTGGGGATTTTTTTTTTGGGGAGGTCCTCTCCCCGAACGAAGGCTGACACGATTGGGGAGCAGTCATAAAGACATCAGCGGATATTGCTTTTTCACATCTCCATTTGTCACTGCGTGGTATATGCTTTCTCTGGTTATACGTATGGACTATATTGGCATTATGTAACTAGTATGAGGCTAAAAATGAAGCCGCCATATCACCAGCAGAGGTTTTGAAATTGTGAAAGCTAAGCATTTTATGGCCTTGAGTTGAAAGCATTACTGCGAACTTTTGACGACGCTTCCATTGGCTCGTTTTTATATCGATTACACAAAACCAGCATGAGAGTACATCTTCATCTAAGCATCGAGATGTTTTGTTAAAATCCCTTTGAAATATATGTGTGTATGTAGACAGCACATACACCGTCTTTGGCCTCAGTGTAATTCACACTCTTCTTCCCCTTTCATGCTTCCTGTCTTGTCAAATGAAGCCAGCAGGTAAAACATGTAAATGAACCAATTGTTTATTGGTAAAGTACTTTCCCTTTAAATAAAGTACAACGGTAAATGTCATGGCACGATTCCAATTGACTCCCTAAACGCCAATCTTCCTGACACTGGCTCTGAACCAGTAACATGTTAATAATGACTTTGTGTTTTTATTCCCCGTAGCCCCATTACTTTAAACCTATGTGGCACACAGTTTACTTTATTCCTCCCACTGCCGTTTCCTGCCTTCATCTCCATTTCTCTGTCATTTGTGTGTCTTTCTCTTGTCGGCTGGCGGTCCCCCGGCACTTGGCGTGTTAATAATGTTTGTGTAAGGGGGGGGGGGGGGGGGTAACCACTGATAGCCAGCCTCCTCTCTCCCAGCCTCCTCTCTCCCCCGCAGCAGTTTGGACAGCAGCCTGCATGGGCCGATCTCTGGAAAGTGACCTTCTCGTGGCAGTATATTTTACAGCGGACCCCAGCGGACCCTCTGTTCCAGCTGGAGCTCACTGTTGCAGACAGATGCCACATTAAGCCCCCCCCCCCCCCCCCCCCACACACACCCCTGACACCGACACGTGTCCAAAAGCCCTATGCTGCTGCTCTGTAGGGGGCGCCATGCTGTTGGATGAATGTGTGGTTTGTTTGCGTAAAGCAACATTTGAACTTTTTTCAGAGAATGTTGTTACCTCAAAGGTGTGTTAAAGTGGACGTAAATGTGGCTTACTGTATAAACCACATTTTGGGCACCTGATATTTTATCAATGGTGCCAATGCTGATAAATGTCTGAGGAAGAAATGCATTGTCTACCAAGCTGTTCATGTGCCGTTCATCGCAACGAGCATGAGCGTTGTTTGTGCGCATCGACAGCACAAGCAGGAGTGTTTCCAACTGCTTTTTCCTCCACCAATACAGATCCGCATGGGGGCGAGAGAGTGAAGCACCATAGAGAGAAAAAGAGGCAGCATCTGTTTTAGAGGGAAAGACCGATTTACAGTACGTTCCATGACTGGCACATGTGGAGTGCATTCTTGCCTCTCAGCTACAGCTATCCCTGTGTCAGACAAAACTGCCTGTATCTGCAGAAATGACCCGTGCTGCATCCGTAGCCATATAGGACAGGTTTGGAGACCAGGGTGTGGGGTGGAGCATCACCGTGCACCCGCGGGTGCTCAAGCGCTTTTTCAGACCATAACAGAGTTGTGTATGTAGTATCCTTTTCGGGTCAGTTTGGGCACAATTCCAGATCCGGTACAAAAGCCTCAATTCCCCAAATTGTTTGGGACATAAAAGTGACATAATATGTTCACTTTACCCCTGTAAGATTTACAAACATCCAAATCTACAGTATAGTGTTACAACTCTGGAAATATTTACAGACTGTATCATTTCACAATGCTAAGAAATCAACAACATAAAGGATATTGTGTGAATTCCAGCCTGATAGCATTCAGCACCTTCCAATTCTGCAGTGGTGTGTATCAAAAGCATCTGAGGAAGAAATAATGGTCAGCTATAGGTGACAGGCGGCACATGTGATGTAATGAGCTCAAAATGGTATTAAAAAACCCCAGAATCTTCACATAGGCTATCTGTGAAATATTTACTTACAACATGAGCCAACCACGTAAACGCATTTGTCACCGGATCCTGTCTAGTCCAGAATAAATTGCCTCTCCGTGTTTGCACTAAAACACAACAGCCCGCTGAACATTGCCCCCCATTTCTCTGAAGCACCAACGTTTTCCCTCTCCCATCCCCAAACTGAAATGATCCGCGCACGTTTCGCACATAATGGCGGAGTAATTTCATTCCAGCGCTTTTACGTTTCATCCGAGACCCAACTCGCATTATACAATTAGATTTTACGGCAAAACAATAAAGCAGCTCTGCGGTAAAGCACCGTAATGTCATCATTGAAAAAAATAAAACAGTTCCAGGCACTTTTGGCTGACCAGACCTCATTTTCATCCCTTTCAGAAAAGCTCCTAATCTTTGCAAGAATTGACCGGGGTGTTTAAAAATGACCGAACAATCAAGGAACATCCATCCAGGCCGGTAGCAGGAAATATTTCTTACCGTTTTTTCTCGATTGATAAGACACTAAATTCCATTGACTGCGCACAGCCGCCAACTCAGAAAAGGACTCTGATGCCAAACCCTTGAACACAATTCAACCACTCCAACTCGGAAACACATAATGATTTCACATAGATATAACGCCAGTTCTCAACATTTTAATCATGAAATGTATAAATAAACAGAAACATATGGGTTTTAAATAATTTGTATTGAATGTAGCGTTCTAACATTGAAAAGAAAAAATCGGACTTTTACAAAGAACAATTTGATCTTGTCTGAGGAGGATAGCTTTTCGAATCTTTACTTGAACAAAATAGGTTCACAGTGCAACATGATATTGATTTTCCCTTTTCTTTTGTTTCCTTCGACTCGTCTTTCTACAGGGTAATGCTTTAATTTTCCATTGTTTTTCTTTTAATACACGGCTGCAATGTTAACAAAATCAATAAAGTGTCTAAAGGTTTTATCTGGGCCTTGTTTTTCGGTTGAGTTGTTTGCAAAGTAAAACTCACCAAAAAGAGATGTGTCATCCCAGGCAATCGTTAATAGTTATAAAAATGTTTTGAATAAGGGCTCTCTAACAATTAGCTCATCTGCTTTTATTTGACTTATTGCTTTTTTTTATTACCCACAGTCAGTGGAGGCATCAACAACAAGGCTAAAGTTTTTTCAGGGCCCCCCATATACTGAATGTCTGTCTGATTTCTCTCTCTCTACAATGAAAGGCTAAATTAATGTGTTTTTTTATTTTATTATTTGAACATGCAGAAGTAATTTCTTAAACATAGTACTAGTTTTCATTGAAGGTACTTGAGTCATCTTCTGTACTCAGTGGTTGAAGTCTCAAACGTTTCGCCTCTCATCCAAAAGGCTTCGTCAGCGGACTTTTGGATGAGAGGAAGATGACTCAAGTACCTTCATTGAAGATGGACAACTCCTGTACGACTGAGAGCTTACACAGACATAGTACTAGTTTAAAAAAAAGGAACAATTTGTGAAAAAACAGTTTAACATAATGACCCCAATTTGAGCTCCTTGGCCCTCGCGGAAGTACCTTTGCTCCTGCCAGACTGATGGGGGGACACATTTAGAAGGGGGGTGTGGAGGTCCTCCCACAGAGATTTTTTTTTTTTTCATTTTAATTCAGCCTGCTGGGCCCCTGGGCTTAGCCCCTGTAAGCCTCGGCACAATTATATGAGAGCACATTATGTTTATGTCCTGCTAAAGTTAACACCAGTTGAACCCGGACAGATGTGAACCGTAGCAATGGGGCGCATCGTGTCCTTCTTACGTCTGTTTGGCCTTATTGAAACTCCATAAACACACGGCAGCTTCCCCACTGTTAGAGGAAATACGGATGAGCCCGGAGAGACATGAGTGGAAGGATGGAACCGAGTCTGGATGTCTTAAGTAGAGAGAAGTTTTATTAACACACACATAATAATACAGGCCTGGAGACAGCTGAACAGTCAACACATTGGTTAGGGCATGGACCATTCAGAGTCTGGTGATCTATCCACATGAAGAGCGTTAAATAGTCGTAAGTGCCACGTAGGCGATAACCATCTACTCACAGACAATGCGCCACGTAGACTAGGCCACACGTCATGTAGAAGGTCGAGGCCGCCGTGTCTCATTCTAACAGTACGATATGATAAAAGGATTATGTGAAGGCCGAATGAATCTATGATTCCCCATCACCCACTTCATAGTACGTCACCTCCAAAAAGTCGTCTGAAAAAAACGTCTAATCCACCAGTATTATTAGCTAGTTTCCAACAGTTTACAGACACCGCGTGCATCATGCGAGTGAAAGTAACCAATGAGGAGTCTTTAGCATGCTCTGTGATAGGCTCTGGGGCTCAGTCCGGCACAGTCTGAGAGTATGTGTGTGTTTGTGCGGGGAACAGGACCCATTTATCCTGTCATTTATCGATCACCGTCATATTCATGCGCGTTCTCGGGACTAATTAGCCCTTTCTCTGTTCTCGTGTTAAACATTGTGATCAATGTATAGAACTACAATGATCATACACAGTAATGACATTGGGCATTTAGTTATGATATAAAATACAACTTATTCTTTGTTCTTTCTTTTGTCAAAAAATGAAAGGAGGGACTTAGTCCACCTAGCCCATTGATACCAGCCGTCCCTGCTGTCCCATGTTGTTCATAGCAGAGACCCGCTCACCCGTCTCTCCCCACTGCACGGTTGCCCTACCTCCCAAAGCAGATGCTAATCCCGGGCACTGGCAGTGGTGAGTTGTCCTGAGGCAGCCGAATATTTCGGGTAAATTAGTAAAGACAACACTTGCTCCCCACGCCGACGCCGCCATGCTGAGGTAAGGCGTGGGGCGACAGAGTGGAAAACACAGCCACAGCCCGGGTGAGGCGAGGCGTACAGCACCTGTGGGCGTCCGTCATGTGGAGGAGCTCCAGTGGACAGGTGGCTGCTGCCGTGGTCCGCTGCACCCCATGCACCTTCACTGGGTAATTAGCCACGCTGCCTCTGTATCTGTGCTGGAAGGAAAGACGACGGGCACTGAGAGAGATGGGCGTAATAGCTGAACAACAGTGTTTGGCCAGGTTGCTCTCATAACATACATTTACTGCTGGAAACAAAGACATTGTCAAATGTTCTCAGTAAGATGCTTGAGTATTTCACAGAGGGTTTATATTGGGCGCTGTAAATTCAAAGGCCTGTTCTTGAAATGCCTTTTCGTCACACTTCGGGGACAACATCTACTCCTACCGTAAACACCTACAGACACCAAAGCTGAAAGTTGCGACTGCCACCTGCCCCTGACAGGTATACCCAGCCAGGATTGAAGAATGATAAACGATGATAAATTTGACATGGAACAACAGCGTGAGGTTATTCACAGATCTGCCGGTGTATTAAAGCAGAACTAAGTAACTCATGACCCTAGAGGCCATAGGCGCCACTGCAGGTTACATAGCATGTTGCGTATTTTTACTCATTAATTGTCCGTGAGAGTAAATTCAACGCTAACAGGAAAGACAAAGGGAGAGAGGGATATTGTACATCCAATTACACAATAGAGATGTTTTTTTCACTCAAACTTGGCTGTAAATACTGTTTAAGGGGCACTAGCCCGCAGTTAGCGTTGCCTGTTAGCCTGTTAGCTTCTCCATTAGCGTGTAAGGTGCCTCAGATCCAGAGGCAGCAAAGTTGCAATTGCGATTTTCTGGCCAGAGACACCAGGGGGGGATGAAATACCCCCCAATCATCCCGTTAACACTTGTATTACCCCCAGAGGGACAACAAAAAGGATTTATTAAGGTAAACAAGTTACTCAGTTCTTCTTTAAGTGTTAGCAGCAGATATGGGTCAGAGGGCAAAATGGAAAGGCCAATAATATAAACTTTTTGTTAGAATATATGACACAGTTTGTTCTCTCAAAACCCTCATTCAAAACCTGCAGAAGACGTAAAAAGTAATATGTGGGTTTGAGGCCCAGAAAGAGCCCAAAAAAAAATATTATAATAATAATTTATCAAACTCTTATCAAGTGTGACTTAAAGTTTAAAATTATTTCATCATTCATCGATTGAGTGACTTTCATGCACACACAAATTAAATGTTATCAAAACGCTACTTTCCACAGCCATTGAAATGAAGATTTTCAGTTTGCGTCTGAGAATCTGCGGGGATATGATCACGTAGAACTGCTTAATCACCTTAATTACTTGCATCATCAAATCTCCATTTGTCTGTCTCCACTCGCTCCGAAGCCTGTGATTTCTACAGAAACAAAACACAGATCAGAATCACAGTCTCACTACACTGGGTCGGCGGCACTTCATCAGCGATAGAAACTGCCTCAAAGCGCACACTGTGGTTCAATTAAGAGACACCATCACTGTGAAGTCAATGGATCTGGAGTGACTTGTGCTTAAGTTAAACTGTACTTACACTCAGCAAAACACTCAATCGGTACTTTAAAGAAAATAGAGTGCTGAACAGTTTGGGTCCAAAGACAGTTAGTTTCTCTTTATTGTATTGGAAAAAGTCCAAGATCCAGATGTTCTCATGGAAGACACGGGGAGAACAGACAGTGCCTCCACACAAAAGGGCCTCATCTGAGAACGTGACCCAGGACTGAAAATTGTAAATGTTCGCAGTAATTGTCACTTGAGGAAATTATGTTTGCTTTAATTTGATTAAAGGTTAAACGCTCTATACCTGACTTTTCTTTTATAACAAACAATGAAAGAGGGAGCCACTACTAAATTAGAATATTAGCTGTGGTTCACAGTCATTTTTAACTTTCCCAACATATTTCACAGGGACGAGTTTGTAGCCACATTTCACAATTTGCAGGGTCACTTTTCCAGGTCACTGTCACAGAAATTGATACAAATGCTTTATGATTAGATGCAGAGTGTCTTTTGAATTTTTTTGACCCCCACAAATGTCTGAGTTTATAATGTACCGTGGCGACAGAGCGGGTCCTCTCATGATCGGGAGTTCGGGGGTACAAATCCCACCTCTTGCAGGTGCACACAGCAATTCACCCGCCTTGTGTGTCCAGTGCGCGTTTTATGAATGAGAGTGCGAATGGGTCAGTGGTTGCTTGCTGTGAAGCCCTTTGAGTTTCTAAAGTAGGTGGAAAAGCGCTATTGAGACCATTTACTAAAGGAGGGCAAAACAAATTTCCATTCACCAGTAAAATCTTGGTATAGTGATTAAAGGAAATAACTTGATTTAACATAGTAACAGTTAAAAGCTCAAAACAGTAAATTGTGCATGGTATAGGCATATTCAAATTTTCATGTTAGCTTTGAGTGGATTGTTTTCAGAGTCATTGCTCTGTGTCTCTAAAACAGCTTCAGTAGCTTCAAACCATAGGAGTGGACAAATTATGGCCGACTGCTTCCTGAAACTCTAAGTAAATGGTGGCTAACTCCAGATGTTGCTGGCTCCTATGGACTTTCCATTGAAAATATTTTTCCCCGCTTTAAGTCATTATTGAACACAGTCTTGTCATTCATACCACCATGTGTTTGTCTTAACATTGTCCTGATTTTATTCTTTCATTTATTAATTGTTTTGGCCTCTTCTGAACAACGGAGCTGGCTCCAAAAAGGCAAATTGCTAGCATGAACGAAATTCAGGAGGAAAGCCATGTGTCCTCAATCCATTCTTAATGTTACAGTCTATGCTTCAACTCAGGGCTGGACTGGCCATCAGGAGCACTGGGAGTTTCCATGGTGGGCCGACGTACTTTGGGGCTGGTCTGACCAGATTAGAGATCAGGCCCATGTTGCTCCACACCGGGACACAAACCATACTGCACATTCTACTGACGTGCACATCATTATTTGGATGCAATTACCAAATTTACCCACATGACGTATCTGGCGCCTTTTATCCCGCTCCGTTGGCATGCTTTTTTGAGTTATGTCTTTTTTTTTTTTTTTGTCTGGGCAGATATTGGGAAGAACATAAACTGGCGCCTATAGTATGACAGATTTTTTTAGAGGGCAGATCTTGGACCAAAAGCCCCGGGCCGATTGTTTTCTGCCAGTGCAGCCCTGCTTCAGATGGACAACATTTGGCCAATCTTAGATAAATTAAGAGCGTAGTACGGTGACAAGTGCAATGACAGCAGTGCTCGGTTTGTCTTTGACTAAAATAATGTGGCTTATAAAACGCTAATCATTATACTTATCATTCCACTAGGTTATTTTAGGGATAATATAATAATGATACAAATGATTCTGCCGTAGAGGAGACTGTTGTCACACCGGGGGAGAGTCATCTGGCCCAGTCCATTATGGGCCTGATTATGCACATTATCTCAGCATGTTCATTTTTTGCGTAATGTTGTAATTATATTTAGAGTTAATTTGTTGAGTCAAACAGAAAGCCCTGGAGTTCTTCTAAAATCATTGACCTCTACGAATAACATACACAGACCCAGCAGTGGTAATGAGCTGGAGATTTTTTAATGACTTCTCTGTGCCCTCATGACGCCCATACTTTTATTCTATTTTGTAAAGAGCTGAAGGCTCGGCAGTATCGTATCATGTTGTGAATTTTTGAATCATCCAAATAAATCTCCATTTCCACACAAGGACAGCCAGGTTCACCGGTGAAAACGTACAGCGTGAAGGACGATGTATGAGTGGCACAAACCTATACATGAGCTGATGGGTTTGTTGTGGACTCTATTTTATCCCAATATCTTCTGAAATGAGCCATATACAAATCCCCAAACACTTGTAAAAACCTAAGACCAACTATTGCAGCAACTGAAAAGGAGTTGCCAGCAAACTTTGCTGACTTTGTGCCTCCCAGTTTACCCGGGAGAATCCCTGATTTGAGTCCCCGTGGATTTCTCCAAAACCATTGATTCATCCCAGTTACTCAGGTTCCGTCTCTGGTGGTTTTTTAGTTTTTTCTTACCAATACGATGTCAAAAGTAGCACGCTTTGCTTGAAATGTAATGTCTTTGGGCTATGTGCATGTCAATCACAAAAGTGTAAGCGAATAATAAAGCTTGAAAGTCTGGTTGCTGATTGGCCCATTTTATTGATGTTAGACACTGTTTAATGTTCAGCATTGGAAAAGATACCCGTAGTGTCCAAGTTTTTAATTCGGAATATACTGCGCTGATATGTTTGAGAAGGCGTAACGTGTATGCAGTCCTCAATGAGTGTGTGTACCTATGTTCCTGTATGTCTCGCTGTTTCCCCTATCCTATGCAGAGCACCAGGGAACAGGACTCCTCAGTTCAGACAAATGTTCCCCGTATAATCATCAGCAACGCCAATCCCACATCCAAATCCAATATCGAGGCTCCGATCCCAACCCCAATCACGCACCTAACCTCAACCCATAACCTTAAACAGAAAACTGATGGCACACCGAGCCTGGCAATTGAGTAACATACTTTCATGTAAATCTTGAGGTTCCGCGATGAGGGAAAGACAACATCAGGCTCCCCAATTTTGGACAAAAAGAAAGAAAAAAAAGGACTATTTTCACAATTGATTTCCATTCAAAACCGTTCACATTATGCGCTATTGAAAAGCTCTTATTCTGTCACGAACGTCCCAGCCCTAGTTGTGGCTAATGTTAGACTACAGTGAAAGTTGCCCAGTTAGTTATTGGATCGTAGTGTGCTGATGGGCGGTAAATGGGGAAAGGGAACTATGCAAATTTGTACCTGGCTGCTGAGAGTCTATGGGGAAATCAGGTGGCCATTTGAATATTCAACCCCAGGGCCACGGCTCTAATTCCTCCGGCCCCAACATGCCACACAAGGAGAAAGGAAGTGACAAAATGTTGAGGAGTGCGCGGGACGAGAATTTGCATTTTAATGTGCCTGTCACAATCACTTTGGCGTCGGAGCACAGAGTACCAGCTACCGCACAACCTCTCGGGTCGCTAACAAACAACATGTAATACCAGCCGCACAGGAAACGCCATATTAAGAGATGGGAAATAGTTGGTGCAAAGATCATGGAAGAGTTCTCCAGTTGAGATGAGTTGGTATGAAAGTTTTTTTCCAGCTGCTAAGCATAGTTGGCCTAGAAGTTGAAATAACAATCTGGTGATGGTAGTCAGAATCAGAATCAACTTTATTGTCATTGTGTAATTTACTGGTGCATTAAAAACACAGAATACAGAGTAGTATTAGCAGTACAAGCCTTTGTAGAGCAGATGCTGTGTGACCAGATCGTAGTAGGATCAAGTCTCCTTTAAAGGACATGCTCTTGCTCCTTGTCCCCAACATTGGTGCACAGATAAAGTTCATTTTGTTTTCTTAAGCAATATTGATTTTATTTTTATTTTCTAAAGACAATAGCATTACATTTTAACATGTTTTGGCGTGCAGGTGCCTTCCTTGGAATCCGGCTGCTGTGACGTGACAGTTTTCAGCTGATGTTTCTAGACGTGATCATCTGCCACGCCAGCTGCGCCCTCCGCCCCTGGTGGTGGTCTCCGAAGAAGCCGATCCCAAGTGTGTGAGAGTATCTGCGCCTCGTTTTCTCATCTATAAAATCTCCTGTAATTGTGGTTTTCTGTCATTTACAGTGTACTCCATTAGTTGTTGTGTTTTGCAGTGATCTGAGACAGCTGAATATGTTTTCTTAACGGACCAAACAAGCTAGCGATTTCTGAAGTAGCCGCTGTGGGGCTAAATACCCCATTGTTGCCCTCAAAAGGCAACGTTTAGAAAATCAATGCAAGCTGAGGCCCAACGCAATGTGTGTTGTTGCATTAACAATATTGAGGGGAAAAAAATTTAGGAAAAGTAGCCAAACAAATTTATGACCCATTCTTGAAAAAGCCCAAAGCGATGGCATAAATTATGTTGGGGTAGAATTCTGTTTGTGCTCTAAAAACAACAAGATGGCGTTTATTAAGTCAGACTGGGGAAAGTGTTAGAGTGGAAGCTTTGCCAATTGCATTAGGAGCGGATCTGGGAGGGCTGCTGCAATAATGGCGCTGCCGGCCCTGGGTCAGATTACAAGAGGACGGTAACAGATTTAGAGGACATCAGTGCCCCCCCACCCCCTGAGAGCAGAGCAGACCGACTCAACGGATAAAGCTAAATTATTAAAGAGAGGCTTGATGGGAAACAGAGAAAAAGTTTGAGTGTAAGTTTAAGGTCAATAGTGCTGAAAGGTACCATTTAAAAAGTGAGGCTGAAAAACTGAGTAAATGTGGCGATTGCAAAACCCGAGGTTGCTCCAAAATTCCACACAAATGCAGACACTTCTCGTTGAAAATGAAGAATCAACTGATTTTAAACATGCACTAGAACTGTCTTAACATCACCAATCAGACACTCTCGAGTAGTTCGGTAAAGTCTTGGCAAACAAGACCTCCACCCATCTCAGCAACACATTTGCAAGGCGATGTGTGTGAAACGTCTTGCCCAAAGACATGATGACAGCGTGAATGGGGAATACTGGTTTCACTCTAGCTTCTGTAAAAGGCTAAAACACAGGAAGTGCAGACCAGATATAACTCAGATTCTGGAGATTGGGCAAAGGCTAGTCGAGTCAACAATGATTTCTGACCTGTTGCCAATGCGGCATTAAAAAGATAATAATGTTGATTTGTTGTTTTGTTTGTTTTAGTGCAACATGAATTATTGTGTCTTGAAAATACCGTAAAACTTCAGATATTTCAAAATGTAGTTACAATATACCATCAAGGAGGGGCAATGTTGCAGTGGAAAGTCTTGTGGTTGAAATTGACTGTAGATCTGTGCATTGGAGATGCAGTAGTTTGACATCGGACAGGATCAAAACACCTTGTGGGTTGTCATATTAAGTGTGTAAGGGAAGAGGGTGATAGACTAAAAAAAATGAAACTAAACACTACTCTTTGTTTTTTGAGAAGAATGGAAAATGGACTCAACTTATATAGCGCGCTTCTACCTTTATCAGGCCCAAAGCGCTTTACAGTAAGGATAGGACATTATAACTAAAAGCTAAAAACTCAAACGTCGATTTACACGATACTATGACTAATGTTTAACTTGATTGGATTTGACTGACAGAATCAGCTGTACCTACAAGGACCTTGAGATCCCAAAAATGTTTCCTGGACAGTTTTGAAGGCTGTTGTCCCGGCCTCTCGAATGTCCCGCCCTTCTCTGTTGCGTCTAGCTCGGCTGCTTGTCTGTCCTCTGCCAAGCTTTGACATAGATCATTGATATGGCTGACAATAGACTCTCGGCTACAGTCGGGGATAAATTTGGACTGCTTTAATCACACATAGTCGATAACCAGCTCACCTTCTGCCGAATGAAAGTGATGAGGACATGAAAGCGACGTAACAGACGGCCTCGTGTCAAACCGTACACCCATAATGCAGCTGTCCTATTGAAGTGGGAATCTCTTAGGAGTTGTACCCATCTTTGAAATATTCTCATAATTTAGGTACAAAGGCGGGAGAATAATGATGTGCTTTTGTATGTGTTTGTTCCTTAAAGCATTTCGTCCTAGCTGTCATTGCTTCAGGACTCACTGAAGTTGTTTTCCCACAAGATACAAATACAATTGTCCTTCAGGAAAACCGGCTTGATGATTAGACTGTCATTGAAATTAATTATATGTTTAGAGGCAAAGCTTATGGAGAATTTCCGTCAAGGTTGTGAAGTTTCTGATGCTTTTGGGAGTAAAAGTATGAATAATATCCAATCTTACCCTCATCCATTTATATCCATAGAGAGATGCTCGCAATGCTACTTACTTTAGCTTAGCGCTCGTACTTTTCAGGGTGCATGTTTTTCCCCTGTCTGCGTAGGTTTCCTCCCACCACTAAAAAACATGTACAATAGGCCGGGTTGAGTGAGAGTGTGCTTGAGAATGGGGAGGGGGACAACAGATAGTTAACGTGCATGAGCCCCGTGTGTGTTTATCAACATGCGCTGTCCTGACCAAATAAAAAAATAAAATAAAAATTAAAGCTACTCTAAGGGATCCCATTTTGCTGGACCGGCATGGTTGAATTCCCACATTGCATTGCTAGATGTGCCACTGTCGCAAACAGCGAGGCAACTTTGTACCGCAGTAGGAGACCGGCACCGCACCTCCCTCACCTCGCACCCTTACCACACCCCTCACCATGTAAACGCAAACACATGCAGACAGAGATCGCAAATGTTTGAAGCAGCAGACCCCGCAACAGTTAGCGGCTCACACAGAGTTTAGCATTGAAGAGATAATATTTTTATACGATGTTTTGTTTCTTTGGCTATTTAGCAAACTAACCAAAAGTTTTCATTCAGTGCAGTAAAAGGTGTGGTTTTCCCCAAAAAAGTTCTTTGTTTCAGGGAAGATTGAGACACAGCGACCCCCACCCAGTCCACTGGCCACATGGTCAATAAAGGGTTCAAATTACAAGGGAGACCAAGGTGGAGCTGAATGCACAGCTGTGGGAGCCAATGGGAACGATGAAAACATTACATGTGGTCTTAGACTCATAAATCTTGTAAACAATGGAATGTGTAAAAATACTGTGCTTCCCCAGGAAGAGTCAGTATGCCCATTGGGAACGGCTGCTGACAGACACATTTGATAGGGCACTGGGAAAGACAGAATTCTGTATTAAGATGACATGTTAGGGAATAAAGCGTCTAAGTTGAACTCCTTGATTTGTCATCAATTCCTGGTATGTATTTTTATTAGTTTTACGTAGCGTAGAAATTTGACGGTTCTGAACTCCTTTTTCAGTTTGAATGCGCAGTGTTGTCAATTAAAGGTAATGTTTAAAATAGGGGAAAAGTAAACTCGTCGTAGTGATACTATTTTATTGTGTACAAGGACAACACAGGAAAACGGCTGTTTTTCTTCATTTGGTGACCGCGACGGGCTGAAGGGGGTGCTGAAGAGCCGTCAAACGGAGACGCGACGAGGTTCGGTCTTCGAGAAAAAAAACCCACTTTTGCGGCAGGCATACCAGGTCCTTATCATTCCACATCATACAACAACAATTTCATGGACGTCCATCTAGAAAAGGTAAGACTGCTTTTGACCCCTACTATTGTGTGAGTCTCAAAGTACGTCTATTTGGCATATTTTTCCAAATTTTAGATTACTTTTTAACGGAGTTGTCTGTTGTGTGGTGTAATCTGTGAATTGATGGTGGAATTAAGGAAAGTAACGTTATAATTTGATATCTTAGATACCACAAAAAAAAAAGTGGGATAAATTGAAATTACGAGTAATTAACGGGCTGCGCGTTGGGGTTTTACCCCTGTAAAAGCTGAAATGCACGTAGGCAGAACCACCCAAGGCCGTGGACGCACGGTCTGAAATAAAACGTTGAAATATGGTCGTTGACAGATTTGGGGTCTGTCTAAAATAAACGGTTGGAGGCCGTTAGGGTCGGGGATCCTATAAATTTTACATAGAAACAGGTTTGAGGCCTTTAGAACGGGGTTCTATAAATTCTAAAAAAATACGGGATTAAGTGGTATAAAAAAATTAATTAATAAAAAAAAAAAAAAAAAAAAAAAAAACGAGAAAAAAACCCATAGTGAATTCGGTGAATTTATGTTTGGTTTTTGGAAATCATAAACGGTATTAAGGTGAGTTGGAGTGGTGGTAAGTATAAACTTGTGTGACGCGACAAAGAAGGTAAGAAAATGCTGGAATTAATGGACTGTGAAGGTTGGGGGAAGGCAGTCACGGAGGCGTCGCCTCTCTTAACAAAGACCACGCGAAAAGACTTGAACAAGGCGATTTTGGCCTGTTTTCAAGGCTTTGAGCTGCTTCAGAGGGACCCCACGGTCCCACATTCACTGGAGTTTTTCTGCGGGGTTTTGACTGGTGCAGTGGAGTTCTGCACGAGGGAATTGCAGGACGAGGACAAATTAAAGGGGAGTAATGGACTCTTGAAGAGTGAGAAGAAACTGCTGAAACTCACGATCAGTAAGTATCAAAAACTGAGAAAACGCATCGACCCGGTCCTTGCACTTGCTTCAGCACAATGGTTGAAAGAGAGACAGGTTTTTTCCCCAACTCAAGGGGGAGGGGTTCAAAAGTCCCTCCCGAGAGGAGGGGCTCCCGCCGTGGAGCCGAAGGCCCCTGCTACAATCTCCCCCACTTCAGGGGGAGGGATTCAAGAGCCCCTCCCGAGCGGAGGAGCTCCCGCTTTGGCCCCACAGGCCCCTCCTCCGTATGACCAGAGCGGAGCGTGTGGGTCCTCTCTATACCCACAGTTAACCCTTCATGGACTGGTGGACGTGGACGTGGCGGCTTCAAACTTGTTATCAGCGGACGAGCATAAACATGTTAGGTCCTTGATAACACGCGCTTACACTGACTCCAAGACAATACCAAGGGATCCAGGCGGACAGTTGTGGGGGACAAAGGTGGTGGAACAAACAGAAAAATGCGCCAAGGAAACAATGCAAGCCCTTGAAGAATTGAAGACACACTCGCTGTCTCAGACACAGAAGGTGACTGAAGATCATCTAAAAGCGCAACAACAATTAATGGAAAGATTTAATGAAGAGACGGAAGCAAGAAAGGCTGAGGTTCACGAGCTGACTGAAAGGCTACAGGAACTTGCGCTTAAGGCCAACGTGGCCCAGCCGGCCCCAGTGGTGAAACAAAAGAAGACAGTAACTGAAAAGATTAGTCTTTCCCAGTTCTCGGATGATAGCGAGGACGAAGGCCACTGTCGGGCCAATGTGGAGTCATACAAAATATCGGATGAATTAAGCGCACTTTACACCGAAAAAAGAGGCGCTTTGGATCGCGTATTTGAACTTAAGAATAGAGACTATGAGGAGGATGAGGAGGAGGACTGGAAAGTGGAGCTGAAACAGGCAAAAAAGGTGGTAGCGGACCTACAGGTGAAAATTGAAAAAAAAGACTAAGGAATTGGCCAAGCTCCCACAAGGAGCTACATATCGAGGTACTTATCCTCTTATTCAGACGGGACCCCCAGTAAATGCAGGGGGCCCGGTCCCTGTGGCCTATAAACCACTGAGTAGTATTGAATTACGACACCTTAGGGACACCTTACCCCCCCTACAAGAAGGGGGCAAAAAATGGTTTAGCACATTACAGCTACAATGCGCCAACGCGCAGCTGGCGGTCGGCGATATCAAGGGCCTGGTGTCCGCGTGTGCAGCCCCTCACGCTGTAAGCCACCTACTGAGAACCGCGAACCTGCACAACGCGCAGGTCCATGAACCCTTTGATCCACTGGCAGAGAATTTCCTGACAGTAGTGGATCTTATGTATCCACCACCATCCCCCCAACCTCCCACATTCCCATCATTTGTACCGGGCACCTGCCCTACCCAATTTCTGGATAAATGTATCCAACTTTACATTGCATCCATGCATGTACACCCGTACAGACACCCACAGACATCCTGTCTGTTCCTTCAGAACGTGCTGGACGTTCTTCCAGAACCTATTAAGACCTGTCTGACCAATGTCCCAGGACTGACTTCAGACTCAACCACATTTCTGACTCATTTCAAACATCACGCTGAAATTTTCAACAAAAAACACAGTGCCAGACAAAGTAACATTGAAATCATGCAGGAAGAGCTGCTGAAGAATCAGCTTAACCAGACACGGCAGCAATTAACGGCTGCCAAACAAGATAACAAAAAGACACAAATGGTGGCAACAACTCCCATACACACACCCCTGACACCTGTCCCTACACCAGCAAGCGTCCTATACGCCTCCCAGAATCAGCCCTTAGGGCCAACATCACAAATGCACATTCATGTTCACGGGATAGGAGGACACTCAGGGGGTAGGGGTAGAGGCAACAAAAGGGGACGATCAAGAGGCAGGGGGTCCGGCGGTACGGGCTATGGGGCTATTGGAGCTGGGCGGGGCCAAGAGCACAACCAGGCCTGCTTTCACTGTGGGGCGCAGGATCATTGGGCCAGAGACTGTACCCAAGGTGGCCTACAGGCGGGCTGCTTCAACTGTGGGGACCCCAGTCATTGGTCTAGGGATTGTCCCAACCCACCTGCTCGTGTGCCTTTGGGAGGAGCGCGTGGGGCACCACAGCTCCGACATCCGGCAGGGGGACCTGGCCGTTCTGGACCAGCCCCGTGGTTTCGTGGGGGCGGTGGTGGCAACTATCCAGTACACGACACTCATGGTTGCCTCCCATACGGTCAAGAGGACTTCTACTAGGGGTGCCCAGTGAGTCCTGGACCCACCCCAGAACCATTTGTCCCAGTAGAGGTGGGTGGGGAAACGTTGATGATGCTCGTGGATACGGGAGCTACTCATTCCACGACTAGAAAAGCAACACCACACATGCTAAGTGACAAAAGCATTAACCTTTCAGGACTCACGGGAAAGGCAACCCCTCTACGCATGACCAAAGAACTGACTTTCAAACTGGCTGGACAGACTTTCAAATCGTCATTGATATATTCACCCCAGACTCCGGTGAATCTGCTTGGTCGAGACATCCTTCAAGCTACAGGAGCCATTATTAACTGTTCCCCTGACGCCATGTATGTTACGTGGCCAAACGGATATTCCATCACCTGCACACCGGCACGGTCGCATGGACTTTATGTTTTTCGGGAAGAGCGTATGGCTGAGGGAGTGTCAATCTATTGGCTACTCCTAGAGCCAGGGACTCCTGACATGACTGGACTCTACGCAAAAATGCTCGAATGGAAACCATGGTTCACTATGCTCCACCCATATGCCCCTCCAATTGATCCACTGCACTGCACTCTCTTCTATGACAGAAGTGCTGACGCCCAATACCAGTTGGCTTTTGATAGTGAGGTTAGAGGTAATACATATACTATCACATCCACACATTTGTATGTACATGAATCAGGTGTTGTTGCCCCAGTTGTTCTGCCGGAAAACATAAAATGTTTCTATAAAAGAGACACTCTTACTGACCCACACGTGTCACTGTTCTTAGGCCCTGGCCATGAGGCCAGGGAGTTGGGTCCCCTAACACATAAACTTAACAAGGTTCTGGACTGGGAGCAGACTGGTATGGATGGGGTAATGTACAGTTCCAGTACACAGGCATACAAGGTCGAGTTAGGTTTAGCGATAGACGAAACAATGGCTGAAGAAGAGATTCTTTCTCGGTCTCATGGCCGCGAGTTGACCGACCATGAAGGTGCGGAGGACATGTTAAAGCGCTTCTCAGAGGACTTGTGGGCGAGGGGCCCATCGGACATCGGTTATTGCACGAAAGTGGACCCGGTAACTTTGGATGTTGCCCCGGGGTCTCGTGTTTATGTCCCGCAAAGACCTTTTCGTAAAGAAAAACAGCGGGAGGGCATTGAAACTGCCCTGACAGACTTATGGGAAGCTGGGGTATTAGAGCTTTCTGATTCTCCTTGGAATACTCCTTTAAACCCAGTGCCAAAGCCTGATGGCACTTTTAGACCTGCACATGACCTAAGAAAGGTAAACGAAGTCACAACCACACCTCTCTTGCCTGTTCCAGACCCTCACAAATGTCTCTCTATCCTGACTCCTGTGATGAAGTACTTTACAGTCATTGACCTGAAACATGCATTCTTCACCATTCCCTTGGCTAAGGAGTGTAGATATCAATTTGCATTTACATATGGTGGAGTGAAATTGCAGTACAAGGTCTTACCTCAAGGTCATCGGAACTCACCAGGAATCTTCAATAAAGTTTTGAAGGACTGTTTGTCCCCTATTGAAGTACTTCCCGGTGCTGTTGTGTCACAGTACGTTGATGATATTTTAATTGGCGCTGAAAGTGCCAAAGATTGTTTGGACGTGACGGCCGCTGTCCTGTCACGTCTCCTTGAATGTGGCTTTAAGGTCTCAAAGGAGAAGCTACAATGTTGCCGACCCCAAGTTCTCTTTTTGGGTAAGGTTATTTCGGCTGGTCATATTACCCCTAGTGCCACCCAGAGGCAGTCCATTCTTACGACCGACCGTCCGGATACGGTACGGTCCCTTCTTTCCTTTTTAGGGTTGGCGAATTACTCCAGACACCATGTCTTGGACTACACAGGTAAGACTGCTCCCTTGCGAGAAATCATCCGCGCAGCTGGGGTTCGAGATCTCCGAGCCTCCCTGTCTTGGACGGAGGAGGCTGACAAAGCCTTTACTGACCTAAAGGCAGCTTTGGCTTCCTGTGCGGACCTTGCCATTCCTGATTACGGTAAGCCTTTTCATCTTGATACCACCATCACCAATTGCTCCGGACATGCGGTCTTGTGGCAGAAAGGAGCGAGTGGTCAGCGTAATATCATACTTTACGCATCCACCTTGTTGGACCCAATTGCCAAGAAGGCCACTGATTGTGCGCTGTTTGCTGATACATTGGCTTCCTTATTGAAGAAGGTGGCTCATGTAGTGATGGGTCATCCATTGGTGGTGTATACCTCTCACTCGGTGGTAGCTTATGTACAATCTAAAACCTTTGCCCTGACTCCTCAAAGACAATTGAGACTTGCAAGGGAACTGACTGCCCCAAATTTAACTTTTGCTGCCGATGACGCTCCTAACGTTTCGGCAGGGCTGACCCTTACTGGCTCCCCACATTGCTGTGAGTCTTTCTCTCAATCTCAGGTTCGGATTAGGCCTGACTTATCAGACCAACCTTTACCGGGCTCTCGTTTGCTTTTCACGGACGGACATTGTCACAGGCTCCCGGATGGGTCCCTGTCAGCTGGGGCTGCGGTTGTTGAACTTTCGCCACCGAACCACACTCGCACAGTTTCCAGCTGGGGCCCCTATGGTGGCTCCTCCGCCCAGTTTGCGGAGTTGATGGCGCTGAAATTGGCGTTGGAGGTTGCTTCGGGTCAGCGTGTCACGATTTACACCGACTCGGCTTATGTGTGTGGCCTAGTGTTGCGTGATTTGTCGTCTTGGAAAAGGAACGGCTTTTTGACCGCTAAGGGCACTCCTGTAGCCCATAAAGAACTTTGCGAAGAAGTAGCTGACAGTCTGTTGCTCCCTGCTGCTGTGGCGGTAGTGAAGGTTCCTGGTCATTCTAAGGCGGACACAATGACTGCCATTGGCAACAGGGCGGCGGATGTTGCGGCGAAAATGGCGGGTGATTATCATTTTGACTCTCCCGGTGAAGGGGAGTGTAATCCTTTGATGTTGGTAGGACTTGTTCAGGCTCCTTTGTTGGAGTCCTTGCAGCTGGTCTCGGATGTATGGGTCAGTATTTCTACAATTGACGGTCATGATGTTGCTCTGACTGACTCAGGTCATCTCTGGATGCCCATGGAAGTGTGGGATCGCTTGGGAACCTTGGTGGAGAACTTGCCGCCAGGCAGGGCGCACAGCCTTAAATTTCATTTAGACACCTTTTGGGAGCCCCACTTAACGCCTGTTGCTTTTCAGGGACTTCTGAGTGTCGACGAGTGCCGTTCTTATCATGATGAATACGGTGAGGACTTTTGGTCACGAAATCGCCTTGCTGACGCGTACGTTGATGGGGTCTATCGTGGCCCTAATGGCCTGCCATTCTTGACGTGTTCTAGAGGAAATACATGGTTTGAATCACCTTGGTCCGAAGGGCATGGCCAGCATCTTGGAACAGTTCTACTACCATAAGATGCCTCTCTTTTTGTGTAAAGACTTTGTACGTGCGTGTCAGACATGTGGTGCCTTTAATCCTCACCCACACCACAAACGAGGTGCGGGTGCGGTGAAAACGGGACGCTACCCTGGTGATGTGATCCAGATTGATTTCACGGACATGATCGTGCCTCACCAAGGTAAGCGATTTCTGTTGGGTATTGTAGACACGTTCTCGGGATGGCCGGCGTTCTTCCCATGCAAAAGGGAAAGCTCAGCTGAGGTCATGGCTGTACTTCTGAAAGACTGGATCCCTCTCTTTGGGGTTCCCTCGGAGTTACACAGTGATTCCGGGACCCACTTCACGGCCCATGATGTTAAGACTCTCTGTGGTCTCTTGGGTGTTCACGAATCGTTCTCCTGTGTATATTACCCTAAAGGTAACGCTAAAGTGGAGAGAATGAATCGGTCACTGAAGAGTGTTCTTGCCAAAATGCTGCGTGACAACCCTAAAGCCACTTGGTTGTCCTCGCTCCCCGCTGCGTTACTTCACCTTAGGTCCACTGTGAATAACACGACTCATTTCACCCCATTTGAACTTGTGTTTGGCAGGGCCATGCCCGGGTGCCTGCCTAAGTCTAACTCAGCGACCTTGCCTGAAGTTACTAACATCTTCCAGTTCAGACCGTATTTTGAGGCTCTCAATACACTTTTGAAGGAACTAACACCCATTGTGGCGACTGACACCACTGTTTCTGATTACACAGCGGACTTACCATCGAGGGTCTACATTAAAAACCACACCAGGACCTGTTGGAACGCTCCCAGATACTTAGGACCTTTTGAAGTGACTCAAAGGACTGCCACCGCAGTTAAGGTTGAGGGGCGTGACAACTGGTACCACTGGTCACACTTGAAGCCCTGTTCTGAGAAAACTGGCTTATGCTGCGTTTACACATAAGCACGATGCGTTACGAATGCCACAAATGCACATTCGTGGCCAAGGATCACGAATTTGATGATTCGGGGTCGAGGTTTCACGCGCCGCCACTAACTGTTGCGACCTGTTACTACGCGTTACGATTAATGGCACGAATTATTACGCACGGTCACGAATATGCGTCCCGCGCTGCTGCGTGGTGTTGCGCGCTGCTGCGTGGTGATGCGCGCTGCCACGGGATGTTACGGGTCACTGGGAATATTCGCGTTCTGTCCGAAATCTGTCAAGAATTAGGCGAATGTGGAGTGATCTTCTTCCACCGGGTTGGAGGCGGAGCAGAGGCCGTGCTCTCCCCTGAGTCATTGGGCTCGTCTGGCTCCAACTCCCGAACATCAGGTACAACCCAGGAGGAAGAAACACTATCAGCACCTCGAGGAGCGGCAGTGGCTCGGGTGCTGAAAGTGTTTCTTCAGGTGCTGTCCGTGACTTGGAGCGCGGATTGGCCGACTTTGTGACACTTTTCCTTGACATAGCTACTGCAGGTACCAACATTTACTTTGGGCGTAGCGTGGGTTTCTGTCAATTTTGAGCGTGAAAACAGTGATTCTGCTCCACGAATGCTCCACGAATGCTCTACGAATGATCTACGAATGCTCTCACGCTGAATTACGAAGCGCCACTCCTCCTCACGAAAGGACACGCTCCGTTGCGAACTCCACGAACAGAGGGTGATTCGTGACATTCGTGGAAGATTTTTTGACAGACAAAAACTTTCTCCACGAACGTCACGAATGTCACGAACTGTTGCGTTCTGTTAAGAATCCCATTGAGATGCGTTAAGTCACGTCACGAACGTCACGAATGACGGAAAAATGACATTCGTAACGCATCGTGCTTATGTGTAAACGCAGCATTACATTGGACTCATACGCATCCCAGACGGTTGACACATCCTGCTGAATATGATAGTGGGTCTAACAGCCCCACTGAAGGGGGTGGGGGACACCAACCCCAACCCAGACGATCACAAAGACATAAAAAAGACTAACAAATATGGACTTAAGGCCTGGGTTTTAAAACCAGGACCTTTAAGGTGTCCATACGGGGTGTGGGCCCTGACACTTGCTCTTTGCTTGCTCATCATACCAACAGTAATAAAAATAGACGATCCACATAGTTGTGAGGGACGGGTCAGAGGACACCCTATCAAAGAATTGAAATTGGCCCTCTACAAGGTATGCAAAGAAGTAGGTAAAACACCTGGAGAAAATCTGGTCATCTACTGCAACAATGCAGGTACAATGTTGGTGAAAATGAGAGAAGCAGTGTCGGACCAACACACCCTAGACTGGATCACCCATTGTACAGAAAAAATGATAAAAACATGGGAAAACAAAGAAGGAACAAATTATGCTGTTTTGAAACCTGTGATTTATGATGTATCTAACATGTCTGTTTCCACAGAGGGAGATGGATCTAGGAAGCGACGGTCTTTCGATACGGGGGGTCATAAGCCAGGAGAGAATACATGGGTAAAATTAGCTAAGCACACGCCCATGATTACCAACTCAACCCCGCCCTGTTGGGTGTGCTCCCTCAGGCCCCATCATGCTGCAGAAGTGCCGTCCACTGTCCCAGTCCCGATTTCGGTAAGGGCCTCGGTGTGTCTATTGTGGCTCTACCATTGGTGGAGGTGGACTGATAGGGTCCTACCGGGGTGCGAGCCATACAAAAAGTATGCTAGTCCCTTACAATGGGTCTGGCCAGGGAATTGGACGACCGGAACCAATGACACCTTGAGGAAGGGGATACGGTTTGCTGGCGTGACACATTTTAGGAAGGAGCTAGTAGCGCCCCTCGGGTTTAAGCGGGAATGTGGGCAGGGGGACAGGTACTTGGGTAAAACATCGTGCTTAGATTACATAGGTGATGGGTTTTCTGTAAGAAACCAAACATGGGCCGAGAGAGTAGTGAAATTCCACAGTGACCTCGTAGAAAAAAGCGAGATAAAACATAGAAGGCATCCGTTTTTCGGACAAACATGGCCGTTGAACCGAACCACTTGGGCTAGGGTAGTGGAAATGACTCCCCTAACCTACTCCGCGGTAGTATCAGTCCCACTGAGAGGGGGATTTCCCACCCCGGTCGGACACATCTGGCTATGCGGCGATAATAGTTATTTGACCCTGCCGCGGGGGTGGTGTGGGACCTGCACTCTGGCTCGTTTGAAGCCCTCATCTATTGTGGTGTCAGATGCACTAATGCAAGACGCCGTACGAGAATATAGACACCATAACCTACATAAGCACGGCATGAGAAAAAGGGACACCCTGAAGGTGGGAGATCGTACCCTCGGTCAATCATACGTACCTTTCTCTGATAACGGCGGACGTAAGCCCCTGTTCGGAGATGGGAAAGGATTTATCGCCACGCTGATCCCTATGATCGGTGTGGCGGCCTCCATGCAGCGTCTAAATGAGGTATGGTGGATCCTGGAGGACCTAACTGAGGTAATAGGCGACATCTTGGACCAAATGGAACGGAGTCCAGAACTTAAGGCAGTGGCTGTTGTGGCTATGCAAAATAGAGTGGCGTTAGACGCGCTGTACGCTGAACAGGGTGGTATGTGCGCAGCAGTTGGCCTTGACCACTGCTGTACATATATTCCCGACGACACTGGCAATTGGACAGCCATTAAAAATAAAGTAAAGGAACTCAAAGACTTCCTCGCGTCTCAAGAAGACCAGGGTCCTCAGTGGACCTGGCTAAATTGGTTGAATTCCGGTTCCTGGATCCATATCCTTCAAAAGGTGGGTATTCTTATAGGTGTAATACTCTTGTTTTGTTGTGTTTTGTTTTGTTGTGTTGTGCCTCTCATTCGCAGCATGGTCTCCAGGGCTCTGGGTTCCACTGGGGGCATCTATACCATGGGTGATGCGTCCCAGGGGGACACGGAGCTCAGGACAAGGGAAACGCAAGAAGGGGGTGGTCCCAGCCTGTACTTGGAAAGAGTACGGCAGGCTTTGAAATATGAATGGAACGACCCCCGACAAGGCTGTGATGGAGAATATTGTGGTGGAGATAATATCTAAACAACACTGTTCGGTGTTGTTGTGCTTGTTGTGTTTTGTGTTGCAGGAATGTTTATTTTTGTGTCAAACAGAGACGGTCCCAGGGGGACGTAAAAGGTGAAATGTACCGTTGACACGGAATAAAAACCAGCCAAGTTCCGCTTGGAAGGATAAGTAAGCGGAAGTTACACATGGGAAGAGAGAGATGATTTTGTAACCACTCAGCGGCTGGTTGAGTATGCCCTACATAAAGTGAACATGTTTTTTTGGTGTTATAATATGTGAAATTGTACTGTGATTTTTGATACAGGCTGTACTTTTGTGAACTTGAAAATATTATGGTTTTGTTGACCTCCTTTTAGAGGTCAGAAAGGGGTCTGAAGAGATAATATTTTTATACGATGTTTTGTTTCTTTGGCTATTTAGCAAACTAACCAAAAGTTTTCATTCAGTGCAGTAAAAGGTGTGGTTTTCCCCAAAAAAGTTCTTTGTTTCAGGGAAGATTGAGACACAGCGACCCCCACCCAGTCCACTGGCCACATGGTCAATAAAGGGTTCAAATTACAAGGGAGACCAAGGTGGAGCTGAATGCACAGCTGTGGGAGCCAATGGGAACGATGAAAACATTACATGTGGTCTTAGACTCATAAATCTTGTAAACAATGGAATGTGTAAAAATACTGTGCTTCCCCAGGAAGAGTCAGTATGCCCATTGGGAACGGCTGCTGACAGACACATTTGATAGGGCACTGGGAAAGACAGAATTCTGTATTAAGATGACATGTTAGGGAATAAAGCGTCTAAGTTGAACTCCTTGATTTGTCATCAATTCCTGGTATGTATTTTTATTAGTTTTACGTAGCGTAGAAATTTGACGGTTCTGAACTCCTTTTTCAGTTTGAATGCGCAGTGTTGTCAATTAAAGGTAATGTTTAAAATAGGGGAAAAGTAAACTCGTCGTAGTGATACTATTTTATTGTGTACAAGGACAACACAGGAAAACGGCTGTTTTTCTTCAGCATTATCACAAAGATTGTGAACTGACAAATATCGGACCGACCTTCTCTGATGCAGCTGAAATCCTCATGAAATGTCAGTTTGTTTGGTCCAATATCTACAAGGAGCTGTCAGGTCGTTTTCCTATTCCATATTGCAGTAATAAGCTTATTCCTGCTTCCTGCTTTTTATTCCGATAGGAAGAATGAACCAATGTTTACCTCATCGTTTCTTCTCAACAAACAACTCCATTCTCTTATTTGCTTGTGGTCCTGAAAGACTAATTTGATTACATTAGAGAAATTGTCCTACCCACTGATGGGGCCCTCGCTGTGCTCCTAAACATTCATTTCCTCCAGAGCGAGTGCAATTCCTGTGTTTCTTCCCCACGCCGCTGATGGCTCACTTGATTACCTTCCTCTCCCCGCTTCCCTCTCTTCTTACCTCCTTGTTTGAACCTATCGATTCGCCTCAACCCCCCAGCTTTAGTTTGGCCTCTTTCCTGTTTATTTGCACTGTTAATCTGCAACACAGCTCTGACCCATTGTCCTGAAAATGAAGTGGAAACAAGCCGGCAGTGGCGGAATGAAAAGCGTTGAATTGGCTGTTATTGGGAAAGTGGGCAGGTTACAAGGCCATGGCGGAGCGAGCTGGTTGTATTGAGACCATGGCCAAACAAAACTGAACAATGATCACAGTAGTGTCAATGGATTTATTTTCTTTGATACAGACTGCTGGAGTCAATTAAGATGAGGACATGAACAGAGAACAATGCACTAATAAACAATGGCACTGGTCTAACACATATGGAACATCCTAGATTAGACATTGTTATATAAATGGCCCCTTTTGTTTAATCCATATTCCTCCTTCAGATTTAGTGCAGGAACTTTATCTCAGTGTTCCTATAGAATCGCTCTAATGCTGTTTTGACTGTCCCGATATACAGTAAATGCAATTAAAAAGGATTTTATTTTTCACTTACAAAGTCTTGATCTTCCTTTTCAGTTATTTTGTTCTTCTAATTCCTCTCTATGCGTAGGGGCTATTTGTCATACGGGGTATTTTGTCACATTGCTTTTTATAGCCACACTAGATATATAATATGTCTATTGGTATTCTTCTTCTCTTCCAATAACAATTTTCTCATTTGGACCGAAGACATGAGGGAAGGACACATTTGAATCGTTTTTATGCGTTTTTCCAAACTTTAATGTCTGGGTTGTTTTTGTAGTGAGAGCTTTCCTCTGGTTAGTGCCATAAACAAAAGACACTGATCTGAAAGACAGAGACGTTAGCTTTGATTTGAGCCATTTTAGAGCTAACGCGCTAAAGCCGTTTGTTAGCTAGCTTACCTTGTTCGTAAAGTGGACACTAAGGGTTATTTGTTACACAGGGTATAAATGATGGGATTTTTTTTCTTTTGTGTCTAATGTGTTTTTTTGATCACTTTATTTTAACGTTAGCTTTTATAGTAATTTGGTGAATTTGTAAATTTCGCAAAAAAAATTTAAGAGTTCAAATTAGAGTCTGGCATCGCATTGCGGTTTATCAAATTGCAAGTTAACGTCAACAACACCATTAAAAACAATAGTGACAGACAACCCCACGCATTGTGACGAACTGCCCCGATTTAGGGGCCCATTGTAGATGTTGTGGTGTTGGACTAATTGTTCATCTTAATCATGCTAGAAAAAAAAAGAGCACGTTCTACTTCAAGTCAAGGGGTCAAGATTTCATTTAATGCAGGTCTGACCCTTGTGGGATTTTCTGTTGATGAGCAGCGAACTCTAGAAATAAAAAGTGTGACAAATAGCCCCGGCCTCCCCTGCTAGTTAAAAAAAAATTCACCGGGAGTAAACCGCATCGTCTACGACTACTAGTCCAATTGCACAAATAACCCAAAGTGAGATTAAGGAAGCATCCCCGCCCGCCTTGCCCGAGTTTAACTTTCAATTACCACCCAAAGCATGTGTTACAAACTGTTCTCAAAAGGTTAATCATATCCACCTGTTAAATCGAAATAGACCAATTCTCCGGTGAATTCTCCGGTCCCGGGTACAGATTGAGTTGGCACAGCCTGGTCCAAACCCACCGCTTGACTCTCTCGCCTAGTTTTATTGTCGCACTCAAAATTCCATAAATCGTTCGAAACGTGGCAGCCAAACTTGCCCTGTAATTAGTCGTGCTTGGCAGGCGAAAGTCCCGCTCTTGGCCGCCTGGATGCCCATTTGTAGGTGGTAAAAAAGCGCTGAATTAAATCATTCGGATAATACTCTCCAAAGAACTAGTCCCCGCGTGTAAAAAGACCAACCTGAGCCTCTCTGGACCGGACTCACTTTGGAAAGCCCTCAAGGGAGTCTTTTGTTTAAATATATATATATATATATAACAATGTTGGAAGGAAGCGCTGGCTCCATGGGCAGGAAACCCAGAAAGAGCAACGTTACATCCCCAGTGTATTCAAAAGTTTGAAAACGCTTCCAATAAAACCATATCACAGACTCTCCCTGGCTATAAATACTTTGAACTATCGACTTACCCTTTTATCTGCAAAGGTTTTCTTTTTTTAACCTTAGTGCAGCACAACGCTAATTATAAACTTTAGTCTCACAGCAAGTTGAAACTGGCTCTCGAAAAAGGTTTTGGAGCTAATAACCTGCAAGCGATGTGTTCCCTTTACTGCCCAATACAGTTCAGATTTAAATCAAGCAATTCATTTGAGACATATTATAGTATTTTTTTTTCAAGTAGTTAAGGGAAGATAATGGGGACTGGTGAGTAAACGTGATTTGAAAGGATTATGATGCTATATCTCAAGCTGAAGTATTTCACCCACATGTGCACCTCAACATTGCATTTTTTAATTGTATTTTGTTTGTTTTGCTTAAAATTACCCCTATCAGCAACACAGAGGAAATTAGCAGAGCCCGCAAACCAAGCGCCACGGTTATGCGCAAAGCTTTTATCGCACGAGTGCAGTTTTAATTTGGTAAAAGGAGTTAACCTGGCTGAATAATGCGAGAAGCAAATGAAAACACAGGAGGCGGTTTCGTTTGGGGCTCTGTGTGGGCTCTCATTACGCAGGTACGAACCAATGCCCGCTGGCTGCTCTGCTTTATGACCGCGACACTAGCGGCCGCCATTGCTGTAGTACCTCCACATAGCCGCTAGTCCCCCATTGAAAAGCATTGGACATTTTTAAACACTTTCTACGGCTAGATATTGCTCCTGTGATAACGCCGGGTTAGTCACAATTTAAGAAGCCAGGCTGGTTTTCGTACGAAACAATTTTAGAAATCTCGTACTTAATGAGGGTCGGACTGTTAGCATTGGAGCAGCGCGAGCTACACGTCACGCAAGGGCCGAGCCTACAGTGAAGGAGGAGGAGTCGTCTATTCTTTTTGACGGTCTACGGTACGAACTCGGGCTACGGCGATTCTTATCTGCGTTTTGGGAGAGTCGTGAGGGATACCGTTGAGAGGCCTGAAGACTATTTACAGAGAGCGCACCCTCTATGTGTAAAAGTGAGCGGCATCTAATGTGACGTCATGGTCGCTGATGAGTGAATAAATGTTTGTAAATTCCTTCCACAAAGACATGCGGCTCAGAGGTAAAAAAAAAAATAAAATAAAAAAAAGCGTTAGTCCGTGGATTCAAAAGGTCAGAAGTGAAATATGAGTGAGGTTTGGTTAGATAGCTAAAAGCACATAGCGTTTACTAAAAACTCCTCCCGAACACACAATGAAAAAAACCCTGGTTTCCCTGGGCGAGCTGCTGTGTGCTTTGACATAGACGGTGCACACTGAGCCGTTGATGGATGGGGGAGTGGACAGCTGTCTAGACCGCGCTGGACGCCAAAGCCTTGAGAGCACGGGCTGTAGGAGACACAGCAACCACGCCTTAAGTCCCTGGTCTTGGTTTGTCAATAAACAGCAAGCCAGCGGCACTCAATTAGAGGGACTTTATTGACCACGCTCCGCATGTCGTGTCATATGTCAGCGGCCGTCGCGGTGTGACGGCGCACGCTCCGGGATTACAGGAAATAGACAAATCAAAAGAAGAGGTGGAAGGGATAAATAAAGAGCAACAAGCACAGGGGGGATTTTGTGAAGTGGGAAACAAGGGGATAGGGATTAGGAAACGAGGAAGGACTGGCTAAAAAACAAAAATAAAAATGTTGTGAGACTTGATTTCTGAATGTGTGAAGAGTTATAATCAGATTGCTATCGTGTTCTGTATTTTTTAGATTTTTTTTTTATGTGTGATTAAGCCTTGACAACGGAATCTGTATGGCAAATGACACGTGTTGCACATTCTTGAGAATTGTCTTTTTATTTATTTGTTTGTCTATTCCAACTGAAACAAGTGAAACTAATATTTGTAGTAGCAATAAACAATATTCCCCTCGTGTGGTTTCTTCAACTAATCCTCTCACTTCGTTTTTTGGCCGTCCTGCGCTGCAAGATGTTGTGCTTTTGTTTCTACTTCAAACGCATCAGAGAAACAAACGGCACCACAAGCTTAGACCGTCCTCAGCGCTAATTGCTTGGGGGATGTTTTTCTTCTTTTTTTCCAAGAGCTTCAAGTGCAAAATGGAAACTGTAAATATGGCAACGCTGCTAAAGATAATGTCGAATAATAAAGTGGACTTATATTGCTTAGATATGCATTGTGTACACCAAGTACTTACTGTATTAACAGACTTCAACAAATGCCAAATACTATTAGCTGTCTACTCTGTCACCCTTGGTCTGTATTTACAGCTTCAGGAAGAAGCCAGCCGCTGCTCAGTAACAAGGTTGGCATTTGAAGCTAACTCGTTTCGCAAAGGCCACCGCCAGTGGGGAAAAAAAGAATGCAAATATCTGTAAGCAGAAGGCCACTGTATTACTGTTACTGTTACACGAAACAAAAGCTACTACCCAGTGTGTATTCAGGCCTACATTTGAGTGTTTATTAGTTGTGTTTTGAGCCACTCGTGTTTGAGTATTCCTTGAATCTTCCCCAGTGATTATTCCGTGGCCCTGTAAGCAGGAATCACTTTTCTTTCCTTACGATCTCTTGTTCTTCCATCGTAGTGGACTGACAGGTTAAAACAAATATCCACCAAATCTTAACTACAGAGTCCCCAGGGTTATGAAACCTAATCAAAAGTCACCAGAAACCCATCCAAAACCGACGTGAAATATGATGTATTTGCTATTCCAGTGTATTTGAGCCGTGTGCTCCTCTCCAGCCCCTTCCTGTCTCTGTGGGCGACCCGACGTCCCAAAATCCATTATTTTGTCCCGGATCCCGAATCTTACCCGATTGTCCTGAAATGTGTCCTCATCATGGCAGCCGTAACGGTCTGATAAAAGACCAACACACACCATAAACCTCTCTTATTGTCCATGAGAGAGCGAGAGCAAACGAGTGCGCAGCAACACTCAACACATTTTGGTCATATCCGCACACTTTACATATGGCCTCCCTGCTGCACATCAGTAAGGTAAAGAAGCACGTAGTCCTCACTTAGCCATCAGAAGAGATCCCCTACATTAGAGATCCAACTACTGTGGCATCTGACCAACCAGCAGAGACCGTCGTCATCAGTTAGAAACATCCTGATGTTAGGCAAAGGATCACTTACTCGCGTGACAGCATAGGCAGTAGGTCCAGGAGACAATCCTGTTGGGGCGAGTACATACCGTAGCGAGTACCACACAATGCTTTTCACTTTTGGATATCCATCTCAATTCTTTACCAAATCTCCTCTATGCTGCCATCTTCAGTGTGGATCAGAGATTAATTTCATTTGGTCATTCTCTAAATCAGAATCCTCGATGGTCTAATATTTTTCTCCTCATCCACTCTCCCAGAGCTCATGATCGTATCCAAAGCCTCATGGTGTATCTTCAAATGTCTCCTCATTGTCCCACTGCTCTGATGACATAATGAAGCATTTATTATAGCGCTTCGGGCCTGATGAAGGTAGAAAAGCGCTGTATAAGTTGAGATCAGTAATTGGCAATGACAAACTTGCAAACTTGAAATTGAAAACTGCCGAGATTAGGACATTCTGGAAATGTTGGCTTATGTCGGGCTTCTTTTTCTGTAGTCAGTCCAGGAGACAATCCCATTGTCCCACTGCTCTTATATAGAGCCCAGAGCTGAAGTTTTCTTTTAGATCAGACCAGTGTGGTTTCTTTATCCCTGAGAGTTTCCACAGCTCACTTTCTGCAAACTTCCTCAGAGTTGGCCACATGAAGTTTTGAGCTGAAACTCTTGTTGTCCGACAGTCGTTTGCCAACTTGACGCAAGTGTGTGGACTGATTTTACTCTGAAATTCCCTGGATTCTTTTCCCTGACTTCCTCGTCTCATTTATGATAATGAACATATTTGAAAAATGTTACAACAGTAACACTTCTGTTATGTCCCCGAATAACATGTCAAATAATAAATGTTGAAATTATTTATTTCAAAGTATTTCAATGAGTGCCATATAAAGGGTTAATAATTAAGCAAATGGCCCTTTTAAAGCTACAACCTGTTCCCACGACCTTTAACATCTCGCAGTTCACGTCTGCTGCTTCAAACCCACACACTATAGTCTGAAACATATGTCAACACCCACCGCCTCTACACGCTTACACAGATGTTCTTTGGGGGTGCTCTACAGGGATGGAGCCGCTTCGTTGATCTAATTACGATCATTAACACCCGGCATGGCGCTAAGCTGCACCTCACCTGACTCCCAGCATATGGCCCGGGGCCGGATGCCAGAGGTCTCCCATCCCAGCAGGGCGTCTCAACCCACAGCCCTTTTGGTTTTCACCTGTCTGATTGGCTGCGCCACACACACATACTATGCATGCAGATGCATGTAAAACCAGGTGCAGGCTTAACTACAGAGCGCATCTTAATCTTGGACCAACTGGAGTTTAACACCCCAGAGCGGGCATTTAACTTAAGGACTTTAGAGAGTTTTTGCACATTTGTAATCGGGTGTAATGAAAAATATTGTCATTGAGAACCCAGCTAAGGACATTGCACTTCTCGTGTGTTGTATTGTTCATATAGATGGGCTAGAGATCATAAACCTTAGGGGGGGGGGGCTGTAATCAATGGCCGCTTGCTGCTCTGTTTTGCAACAACAACACTGGAGGCCGCCATTGCTGTAGTACCGCCAAATAGCCGCTAGTCCCCCATTGGAATCCATTGCACTTTAGACACGTTAAAAACAACTTTAATGCCCGGTGCCTAATTTTTTGGAACTGTCTACAGCTAGATAGTCCTCCTGTGATTACGCTGGGTTCGACACAATCAGAGGCACCGGGCTGGTTATCGTAGGATAAATTTTAGAAATCTCGTAATGAGGGTCGGACTGTTAGCATTGGAGCTGCACGAGCCTCGTCAGAGCAGGGGAGGAGGAGCCTGTAAATCCGTTGTGATTTCCCCCTCTAACGTGGTCATTGTGGTAAACGGGGAGGAGTGAGTAATGACGGTCTATTAATAATATGTCTATGGCTGTAACAAGCCATGGCAAAGAAGATATGTAGGTAAAGAACTATTGTCGGGGAGCCCACACAAGATCACGTGTTCACGGATTTCACGCTTTGCTCAATTACAGCCATGTGCATAGAGAAATAGCGCTACACCTTTATTATGTGAAAGGTGTAGTGAATGGTGAACTTACCATTCACTCCCAGAACAAAGTCTAGCGAACCCGCTCCATGTCTCCTACCAATGCCCTTAGAAATGAATATAATCCAAATACAGCAATGGTTTTCCTCTTCCACGGTGAAAGTCTTGTTGTCCGACAGTCGTTTGCCAACTTGACGCAAGTTTGTGGACTGATTTTACTCTGAAATTCCCTGGATTCTTTTCCCTGGCTTCCTCGTCTCATTTCCTCGGCTTAATCAGGGACTCCTTTAAACCGATATGAAAGAGCACAGATGATAGAGAGAAAAGGGCTTCATTGAAACATTCTCTGACACATAGGCATTCATCAATTTCCGTACTCAACCTATCATGAACCTGCACATTTCTCCATCCCAGCCTGACTATCATGGCAGCTTAAACCCGCAATGGCCTCCGCTAGCGCTCCACTAGTCATATCAGGTTAAGCCTGAGCACTTAAGGACCGCAGGGGGTGTTAGAATGGGCTGCATACAACCAAACCTGTCCTGTGTGCCACACTGGTTTTGATTAATGGAGCTCTCGGCGGCCGTGAGTGACGAATTATCAGAAGGCGCGATGCCTCGTTCATCACTGTCAGACCGAGCCCGGCTGCTGCTGCGGCGTTCTCGGGCCCGCTGTCCTGCTCACCGCGAGCCTGGCCTTATCACTGCCACCTGGTACCCGCCGATCCGGAGCGCTCATACAAAGAGGGGAAACCGACAGAAGACAGGATTAAGCCCTCGGGGGAGAAGAGTGAGAGGAGTTTAGCGTCTCAGAGCTGGCTGAGTAATGGAGGAGGACACTGGTTGGAAAATGGCGGCACACTTGCTTCTGTTAAAGGGTAATAAGTGTGTCTATAGGACTGTCTCATCCTTCTGTTGTTAAGGTTAAGGTCCTGTGATGTCATAATCCTGCATCCTTAACAAATACAACTTCAAATCCGAATAAACAAATCAGACAGTGAAAGAAGCATGTCGTTATACCCTCCATATAGATGGTACAGCTGTAAAATCATGCCTTATTCTGTACTCCTCCAGTTATGAGGGGGCATTACGCTGGAGAGGAGCTCCGACTTTCCTTTAAGTAGCTGTATAGATGGACAGGCATGCACTAACCCTATGAGTTGAATAGCTGTGGGCCAAAGCCTTAGAGGAATCAGAGTCCTGGCGGGCAGCAGGTGGAGAGTGAGACACGGAGAGAGAGAGGGGTTTGGGCGATTGATCTGTTGCAGCCATTTTCCTTCTGGACTTTCCCAGCGGAGAAATATCGTATGGAAGATACATTTAGGCTAAAAATCTTGGTTTGGAGGGAAAGAAAGGGGGCAACGCAGGCGCCGAATCTCCAGAGTGAGGCCCATTACTGCGGCTATATATAACTGTAATCTTGTTAAGCCCCCATTCTGTCTGTGAGGCGAGCGGCAGTCAATAAGTGACCCCTCGGACTGTAAATGAGATTCAACCACTGTTTCTCAGGATATAAACACATAAACACGAAGGGCACATCGACATGCATTATACAGTTATAATACTGAGAGAGGTAAACAATTCCAAAGGCGGCTGCAAATGACCACTTTTCATTTCGCGTAAATGGTGCAATAGACATTTTTGTGGTTTCTTGTCAATTATTGCTGTGACAGAATCTGATATTTGAGACCCGTCAGTCACTCCGATTGACCTTTCTATTCTTAAAAACTCTAAAACATAAAGCTGCACCATTAAATCAAACCGTGCCGGTCCACATGGCTGGGTACCGTTACTTTTTATTTCGATACTGGTACTTTAATGATACTTGGTTCACGATACCTATACCGAACTGTATTTGTGATCTAAAAACAGAAAGCAGAACAACAATGTTCATTTACTGTATTCCATTAAGACCATTTATTTTAATCATTTATTTGAGCCGAAACAACCAAGTCACTTCAGGTGCACTGTGCTTGGGTCAGACTATTTTTAATGCAGGCTAGTTACCATAGACATGCACTAGCCTAGCACCACTTAACTCTTCAAATATAAGGACTACATGAATGAAAAAAAAAAATATATATATCTCCAGAAATCAACAACACTCTGGATAGCTAGGAACAGTACCCAGCCCATGCGCTCAGTCCACAGCCCAATGAGAAAGGTGTACGTTAATGTTCTAGTGTAACACTCATATAGTAAAATCCGTGTTAGAGGCACATGTACAATAAGTGGCTACATGATGTCTGTACTTTATATAAACTCTGTGCACCCACTGATATTAAAGTATTCAAAAGCAGGCGTTTTTATTCCTAGCTCAAATCCTTCCCGATTGGTCAAAGAGTTGCCTGTTCCAGTGCACGTTACCTCCATCCATGAGACTACAGATGTACAGTATCTTTAATGCACATTTACAAGAAAATTAAGTTCAGAAGATGTTTTTCACCCCCTCAATGTCTTGGGCATATTCCATTCATGGAATATGCCCAAGATATGACGGTGCACATCAGCTCATTTTTGGCCTTTGTAGAGTCAGTCCAAACCGTTGCTTTAATTTATTATCACGCAATATTTGAAACTTTTTTTGTTTTCTTTCCAATGCTGATAGCTACAATACACTGTATGTATGATCATCTGAGAGCTAGTCAACCAGTGAAAATAATGCATGGTTTTCTTGTTATTTCTGTTCGGTTATGCTCGTCAAGAACTGATCCAATTTAATGAGAACTAGGCCCTCACCTAAGCTATCCAGCATGATCCCTTAATGGCAATGCCTATTTTTTTCCCACTTCTGTTTACGCCTAACATTTGGAAGGCACGCTTAATTAGTAATGGCTGTTTTTCGAAGGGAGCAACTCATGCTGCTGTCATTTGGAAGAACTCCCCAAAGAACTTCAAATATATGTGCTGGAGACATCTGCTACCCCCCAAAACAAGAACGACACACGACATATAAATGCACGCACTGTTATGAAAGTTATGGACATACGCCGATTTCAAAGGACTTTTCTTTTTCTGCAATAGCCACACACAATCGCTAATTATAAACAATGTGAACATATGGGGTAGACTTTTTTTTATTCTTGGCTACTCAACAAAATGGGATATTAGGGATAAATATTACACCACTAACGCATTGTTTGCACCATATGTTCTTATACATTATGAACATAAACTTGGAAATAAAAAAAGAAGAAAAACTAAATTATGCAATATTCAAGGGTAAAAGATTGGCCAAGACCTTGACGAATGAGATATCCACTGTAATAATAAAAAGTCAAATCCATAAAAATGTTAATACATTAATATAATGTCTGTGTTGAGCAAGAGACCACACAGTCCCTCGTCATCAGAGGAGAAGCTTTAAAGGTGCATTATGCAACTTTTTATGTGGGGAAAAAAAGTTTGTGTGTATTTGACCTTGTAGTGACGCAGCGGCTTTATGAGTGGTCAGCGCGACACTTTTGCTTTCCATCATAGTGGTCTCTAGGACGCTCCAGGATCTATTGTTTGGAAGGTTTTCACTTCTGGCGGACCCTTTAACCAGAAAACCTACTAAAATAGTGATCATGGAGTCTTGTAAAGACTACTGTAGGCGCCAAGCTAAGCACTCATAAAGCCACTGGGTCACTACATGATCAAATACGCTGAAATATAAACAGTTTTTTTTCCCCACATAAAAACTGGCCTAATGCACCTTTAAGCAATGTCCAGCAATGGAGGTGACAGTAGTAAAATTGTTTTTACAATTGTTTACACTCATCCAAAGCGGATATTCGTATAGATTGGTATACCATTTTGTTGGCCCAATTCTCGTAGTTTTCAATGTAACTTTAACTTTAAACTATGTGCAGGCTTTTTTTTAGGAGCCCCTTGTGTAAAAAACAAAAGTGCCGCCTCCACCCAGCCCGTCTTACACATACAACACATATTACACATCGCCATAACGTTTGGAAGGACATAATTCATTTCTTCTTGTCCGATAATATCTTTCTAAATGAGATTGTCCCTTGCCAGATTAACCAACAGTCTCTCCAATCATGTTGCCTCTAAGTGGAATGACAGTGCAAACCCGGCCAACAGATCATCCAATTACGAAGCGGCGCAGAGATCTTGGCGCATGCTAATATATTACTTGACAAAATTACCCCATCCCCAAACCGTGCTGCCTTTTGGTCTCTCAACACTCCCCCCCCCCCCCCCCCCCCCCTGTGCCTGCACGCCTATCTGCAAATGCCAGCCCATTTCTCAAGCAGGGCCCCACACTTGGACCACGGAGGCTGCTAACTGCTCATGCGCCGCGCCTGCCAAACACCACATCAACCGGGATGAAGACAGAGAGAGGGAGCCAGGACGACCAAAGTGTTTGTATATTGGCGCTTGGAGAAATCAGAGGCCTCCTAGTTATGGTATGTTTTTCAAAGACTTCATTGGATCGGATTGGATTTGACTGGGCGGCCTCTGAAAGAAGAAACAAGGAAAAGTATGATGTAACTGAGGAAGTAGAAGCAGAAGGTTTTATACAAAAATCAGAAAAAGAGAGGTAGAAGAAGAAACAGGTGAATTAAACAGGATTGCTCAAGGATTACTCAAAACTGCGTGAATGAAGTTTTTTATTATATATTATAACATGGTTTAAAGCTGTTGATTTCGCATATGTCCTCTTTAACATATCTACAAACTAAGATTGTTAATCATGTGAATGTGTACAGCAAGGGATTGAAGGAAAGAAAAAAAAAATGGCACAAAAGGGGCTCCAACCGCATGAGTCATTCGACTGCATCCTTGGAATCTATCAGCAGCAAAATCATTGATCAAAATCCTTTAAGTTGGAGCTCGTGTGTCTTGGGTGCACTCCAGTCAAACAGCGTAACAAAAATTCGTCTTAATTGATTTTTCACAAGTCACTGTGAATAAGCAGTTTTATTTGCTTTACAAAACTTTACCATAATTTACTTATTTCATCCTTTTGTGTTATTTATTCATGTATAGGCCTATGTCTCACGTCTGATTCCCTGTTTCTGGGCTTAGTTGTTGTCTCGTATCCCCAAAACAGAAAGACACATGTGCTTGAGCAGGGTTTGGATCAATGTGGCCTGTACACATTCAACCTTCTGTTTCTTTAAATCACTTGCTTAAAGACACACTACGGGGAGCATCACATTAGTGAGCCAGCTTTACCGCCGAGCTGTAATAACTGCAGTGTTTCGTCTCTGCTGGTTCCCTCCACACTGCACTCACTCCCATTCCTCTGTCTGTCCCTTAGTCACAGCTGCTTTCTCCTGCCATCTGTCCGACTGATGCTTCAGCGTCCCGGGGAGAGGGACCCTGCCAAACCCGCCACAGCCTCGCCCCGTCAGCCAGGAGATAGAGGTATCGCATTCGCTGTTTCACTTGTGTCTCCCATTGATGTATCGAAGAAGCGCCAGAGCAATTGTATTAGTAATATTTGAAGTAAAAAAGGATTTAGATGAGAAATTGCTGCAGTGGACCATAAATACTAGCTTGAAATTACTGTAAATCAACATGAAATGTATCATATCCTTGCAGCCACGATAGCTAATTGCTTTGCTGGGCTCCAAGTGTCAGCTACAATCAAACCTTATCATGCGTTTGTATTGTCACCACAAACCAAATTACACAATGTATTAAAGGGAACAGGACGATATGGATTAAAAAAAAGAAAAAAACTGATTGTGCCCAGGCGGGTATATGTCATTATGGTCGGCTGATTTTATCGTGACATTATGTCTGACCAAGAAACTGTAAACAAGTTTGTATGAATGGCTTTTTGTCTGCTGCTGTAATATCTTTCTGTGACATGCTGCCCAGTACCCACTCATAGTGCATAATCACTGACGAATAATGAAATGCATTTATATCTAACAGGTGTCGGCAGGTTGCTATTGATGACTTCACATTAAGTAAACAATGTGGATTTTAAACATGCATGTGAAGTTCAGTGCACCCTCAGATGTAGACTGTGGGCTTTTTATACAGCAAAATCGAGGCTCAATCACATACAGTGGGCACCAAATGTTTATATACACTATATAAAAAGACATATGTATTTTTGTTTTCTCACTGTCTGACATGAAACCAGAATTAACTTGTTTAGGTCAATTAGAACTTTCAAAATTATTTCTATTTGCTAAATGCCAAAAGAATATATAGCATCAACACAGTTTTATATTACTTTTTGCAAAGCCAAAGGTTTACATACATTTCATTAATATTTGGTAGCATTGCCTTTAAACCGTATAATTGGACCCAAGCTTTAACTTCCTGTCTTGAGGTGTTGCTCCAATATTTCCACATAGTGTTTTTTCTTCATGATGCCATCTAATTTGTGAAGTGCACCGGTCCCTCCCACTGCAAAACAACCCCACAGCATGATGCTGCCACCCCTAAGGCTTGCAAGCTTCACCATTTTTCCTCCAAATGTGACGATGGACATTGTGGCCAAACAATCTTTTGACCACAGGATATGTCTCCAAAAAATATAGTCTTTATCCATGTGTGCATTTGCAAACTCCAATCTGTCTTTTTTATGTTTCTTTTGGAGTAAGTAAGTTTCAGCCAGCATCTTCATCAGGTCTTTTGCATTTGTTCTTGGGTTAATAATCAGACCACAGCACATTCATCTCTGGTACAAAGAACCCGCCTTGCCTCTCTGGTCTGTATGATGGCTGAACATTTCCATCTTTTTTATACTTGCATATAGTTGTTTGAACCAATGAGCGTGGCACCTTCGTTTTTAAATGCACCCAAGGATGATCCAGACTTGTGCTTCCAAGGACATGACATCGTCATCTGGGCTTTCCCGAATTGTTTAAAGGTATAGTAATCCCAGTGTATGTAAACTTCTGACTGTGTAGAAAGTAAAAACAAATCAAATCTATCCCTCATTCTTTTGGCATTAAATAGAAATCATTTAGAACAATTCTTATCAACCTAAAAAAGGATTTAAAAAAATAATAATCTGGTTTCATGTCATGTCTGTGTCCACATTGATGCATCATAATTGTGCAACAATTAATAACATAATATACCAAATATTGCATTTTTGTCATTGCCACGTTGCCAACAGATATCATTGTTCTTCAGTGTCAGGGGCCGTTGGCTATTCTACAGGCCCCCTCCTGAGGCCCCAATCTTGGTCAGGGGGAGTGCTTAGCTGGAAGATAAGCCTATTACTGTGTGTGCAGAAACCCTCCAAGAATCATCCTCTGGACTGTGCAGACATCCGTATGACTTTCAAAATGCCTTTTCAACAAATCTCCAGGAAAAAGCAGTATGATGCCTACATACTAAATGGCTGCACAATATGTGATGCAAAATCCATATTGCAATAAGCCAAATTGCTGTGATTGACACATTGCAACAGTTTGGATAACGCTCAAATTGCATAGTGTTGGATAATACTGTATTAAAATTGTTTAAGAGCATTGCAATACCGTTATGAATATTCAAGACAGGCATCGAATGTCGCTTTGTAAATATTGTGCAGCGCTGCTAACATGGTTTCAAAGTCTGACTTTAATGGGGCACTGGTGGCTCATTTATGCAGTTCACACAAGCATCCACAAAACATTTAGCCTTCTGGAGCCTGATGTGGTGTGCCATTCCCAAAAGCTGTCCCCTGGTTAAACGCTCGCCCCGGATCACAGAGGGGATTTGCATATTCATGTCTCCGCCGAGGTCCCAGTGAAAACCGCCTCTCGCACGCGGGACTGCAGTTAGCGGTACTCCGCGTCCTGTCGTTCGCGGGACATTTGGCTCTGTGTCTGTCATCCGGAGTTAATGCTATGTGTCAGGGCCACACTCCTTCTGCAGGGACAGAGAGTGTCGGCGAAGAAGGGAACAAGAGTCGGCGCTTAAGTGAGGATCAGCGTGTCCTGGCAAGTGTGCCCCGTCCCGAACCCTTTAGTGGTCATATTAAGACATCCGATTATGATTATGCTTTGTAATCTTAAACAACTTTAAGAGGCGCTAAGGAAGCCCTAGTTACAATCATCCCAACATGGCAGGACTAAGTGGCAGTGTGAACGTATCTGAGCTTGGATCGAACCACCAGCCAACACTCTTCCAGGCAAGGCAAGTTTATTTGTAGAGCACAATTCATACACAAGGCAAAGTGCTTTCACAGTTACAAGAAAACAGATCAAATCAATAAAACATCAACATAAAAATTAATCAATTACAGTAAAAGGCAAGAGTGCGGATAAAATACTTTCAGTTTTCATATGCTCGGGTAAAAAGAGCTGTTTTCAGCCTAGATTTGAACATTGTCAGAGTTGAGGCCTGTCTCACATCCTCATGAAGACTGTTCCGGATTTTAGCTGCATGAAACTGAAACGCAGCTTCATCGTGTTTATTGTTGACTCTGGGAACCACCAGGAGACCCCTCCCTGAAGTTCTCAGGGCCCGAGATGGTTCATACAGCAAATAAAGAGGCAAGCAGCGGCAGCAAGCAGAGATACGTCTGCACTCTTAAAAAGCAGGAAGCAGCTTTCATTTTTCCATTGAGCAATACCAGCTGCAAGGTAAAGCGGGTAACACATACTACAATAGCAGAAGAAGGACAACTGTCAGAACGATGACAAGCTTTTGGTGTAAATGTAAAGTAACGTCTATGAAGCGATGTGGTAGTAGGAGTGTAGTGTAGTTGTAAAATAAGATCCCCTTCTCTTACTTTCTCCATCTCTACGTACTGTGCCTTCAACTCTCTCATGTAAGTAGGCCTTTCGTTACTCGGCCAATCCCACTGCACACGCTGTTCACCTTGTAGTACAGACGGCACAACAACGGTGGCAGAGTGTCAGTACATGATGTAGCAGGCCGCCCGTGTGCGGCCCTGTTCGGGACTTAGACTAATGATGTGGCCTTAAAGTCACTTTCCTCTCCAGATTCCGGCTGTTTGTCATTCACGGCAATACACACACACACAAGCATGGAGAGGTCCATACGCGCCAGCTTATAGACATGAACTGGAGAAAGACTCTTCAACACACTTTGACTGAATATAAACCTATCAATGCATTTATCTATTTAGCAATGGGGGAAGGGAGATCTAAAATGCTGTGGGTTCTGGTTCCGCTGCCGGGTTGGGGCCTTTCGTTCCTGGGATCAATGAATTTGTGGACGAATGTTGGTAGATATTGTTGTAATGTTAACTAAAATATGTTGTATTAAAATTATTTGCATGGTGCTTTTCATATGACACAAATCCCCCCAAAGCGCTTCATAAAGGATTCATTTTTCCTCCACTCCGGGCTGTGGTGTTAAGCTCCATAGTGTGTAGCCAAAGCTGCCCTGGGGTAGACTGACCGTAATGTGACTTAAAAGCACTCACCAACACCAGGCGCATTGAGTTGCTCTCCAACTTTGGGGGAAAAGGATCAGGGAAGGATTCAGATGATATAACACTGTTAAACGGGAATGTTCCCCAATCCATCACAGAAGTGTTCCTGTAACTTTGGACTTACAAATCAAGCACTGGGGTGGGTGGATTGCGAGATAGGGCTATAGTGCCTTGTCAAAGTCTGTGTGTACTGTTTAAAGCTCTCTCGTCACAAATACTTTTATACTTTAACATATGATCTTGTTCTGACTAAACCTGTTTTTTGTTTTGTTTTTTTTACAGTGATTTCCCCACGGGTAAGACTCAGACTTGGTTACTCTTTTTCTGTCTCCAATCTGACCCACTCTTCCCTCAGCTGTCAGCCAAATGAAGGGACGTAGAATATATTTATGGTGTTGTCCAGAGCATTGCACACACCGCTTCACTGCCGCCCACTTGTCTCTTTGGAGTTGCAACAAACAACCCCCGCCCTGTCATTTCTTGTCCCCGAAAAACGACTGTTATTACGAAAAATCCGACGTTTGCTGATGTCCTTGGCTTATTGCATCATGCCTTTAGTTTTTTTTTTTTTATCAGCGCGGGTCCCTTCGCACAAGCCGTATTCGTCATTATCAGACTGAGTACAGGGATAGTGAGGTCTTTAATATCCAAGAGGAGTTTCGCGGGAGCGCTAGAACATGACCGACAGGATGGAGAGGGAGAAAAGGTGTATTATTCAGAAACCCGGATCATTGGTCATTTCATGTTGGGACAGGTGAACAGCATTGGAGCCGGCGCCAGAAGTTCGCACTGACTCACAGGCTGGTTTTCAAACTTTTCACACCAAAACAGTACCAGCTAAGAAGAAGAATATCCACACCTCAATACTATAGCAATCTATGCCAAGCCTAAGCTAGTTCTAAAAAAAAACGACAATAACTTCTGAACTAAATAGTCTGATAAACGTATTTCTTTTACACCACGTCCGCTGCGTTCTGCTCTTCATTTTGAGTGCCAGATCAAGGCAAAGTTACAGTGTGGCAAAAAAACTAGTAAAAAAATACCTTTTGCACACATGTTTCCTTGACCCGCATGTCTTCCAAACAAACATTTTAGTGGTTCATTTCCAAAAAACTTGCCATGGACAGCTTCAGTCTGAGCGTTATTGGTGGCAGCCATGTTGTTTACTGTCATTGCGCACATGGCAAAAAAAAAAAGAAGGGGGTGGGTTCAATTCTTAATGTAAATATTCATATGTTTACTAATTTACCAAGTTAGAGTTATTTTTTACTATTTGCAGCATTAGTTCTTCTGAAAACGTCTTCCAAGTCAAATTGATACCGCGCGATATCCTTAACTGAATCGAAAATCAAATTGAATCATGAACCGTGAATCGAATTGGGCCTCTGATTTGGGAAATCCAAAATCGACACCCGGCCCTAGAACAAAACCAGAGCTAAAGTAGGCATATGCCTTGATGCAAGTAGTTCTAAATGATAACTGGAACTCAACAACAGACAAAAAAAATAAAAAATAAAAAGTCTCAAAATTAACCAATACATTTCCTTCTTGGCACATGACAAACATTAGGGAAGAAGACAATAAAACAGTTTTTTGTTTTCGAATCTTTTGCTAAAATTATTATTTCAAATCTGGCACACAAAAAAAAAAATCAATCAAAGACTACAGTTTATTTTAAGACCCTGAACCTGATTGAATTGTTGCGTGATAATAAACTTATCCCTGTGTTTAGACTGTTTATAAGTTGGGGCCACAACTAACAGTATAACTTTACCCGCTCCCTCATTCATTGGAATCATTGATTGAAGGAAAGAGTGGAGAGAGAGTGCATTCACACTGCATGAACAAAGTGGTTGAGATGCAAAAGATGCTGGCTGTGATTGCGGTTGGCAATGACACTCAGGGAATAGAACGGGCTGAGGGCGAAGAAGCGACATTTATTTGGGTAGCAACGTTTTTTGAGCATATCCACTCCCACTGTCTCCATTTGTCATGTTTGAGTCGACGCTACAGCGGCTTGAGCGGAATACTAAACAGGAGCTTTTGTCACTGCGGGCTTTATCTATGGAGCTGTCAAGGCGGAGGAGGAGATGGCAGCGACTAGTCACGGGGAGAGAGAGAAAGGGAAAGACCTGTGTGTCCTTACCGCGTGTGAGCGCCCGGACTTACTGCGCGGTCACGCACCAGGAAACGCACGTCGCGAGATATCCACGCGGCGTGGAGGCGAAGCGGAGGCAGCAATCGGTCTTCCCGCTCCTCCTCAGTCAGTGTTTTGAATACACAGCAGCTGCATTGAGATAGATGGAGCCGGCGCGGGTGCATCCAAAGTGAGGAGACTTCGACAAACAACTGAAAAGATGAGATAGGAGAGTCTGGCGGCGGAAATGTGATGCTTAAAGTTTGCCGTACGGACTCGAGCAGCATTTATTTAAGCAACTTGTGGAAGGTTATTTCTAAGTGTAGTTAAAGAAGGGGAAGTTGCATGTGTTTATTTTTATTTTTTGTTTTATCTGCTTCTCAAGACACCAGTAAGAGCAATTAGCCCTTTAGGTTCGCCAGATCCTATGGCTAAACTCAGATTGGATTAACATAAAGGGACACTTTCCTACTGACTGACTTCCTTGAGAGTCTCAGCTGTCAGATAAGGAATTGCAAGTTCAGAAACTTGTGCATGTGTCCTCAGCTTAAGGAAACCCAAGTTCATCTGTAGTTATTGTGTCTTTTTGTAAACAATAGGGATGGGACAAATAACCGATTTGTATCGATACACGGATTTGCGCACGAGAGATGCGAGTGCATCGGCAGAGAAGCCACAGATCGATGCAGTTCAGAGGATAAACACAAGATGCATCGGATTTTACGCGCTCATATCCTCCTACGAGGAGCGGGTGTGATTTACCGGTAAACTTCAGGCTGAGAGCGACAGAAACACATTGGCCGCAGTGCTGTGTTAAATCAAGGACGTCTTGTGTGCAGAACGCGATGAAAAGTAGCAGGAAGCCAAACGCAGATAAAAAATTCCAAACATCGCCATGATCTGCCATCTTCATTTGCCCACGTCATTGTGTCCACTTACAAGCGTAAAAAGTCCAGAAAGAGTCCAAAAATCCACTTTACTGCACTGCCTTTGAGCCAGGTGGGAGTACACGTGGAAAACCGTTTTAATTTTAACAAGACTGTTCATAGATTAATAATAATTGTCCCTCCAAAAATGTTGAAAAAACGAAATAAAAAAAACATCTTAAGGTGGATAAACCCATAGAATATATAGGATACAAAACATTAAAAAAAAAGGTATCAATTCAAGGCCTCAATAATTGTGACTATTTGTCAAATCTTAATTTATTTGAGCTGGTTCTATTGAATCATTGCATCAAACATAGAGTGGATGGCGAAACATCGAGATACATTGTGATAATTGTCTTAAATCGAATCGTATCGGGCTGGTGGTGGTCACAGATGTGTGGATCGAGATGCATCGTGGTCATGGTGATGATTCGAATCGCATCGCAGCTCTGGTGTCGCAAGATGTATCTTAAATGAATCGGATCGTGGCAGGTGTTTCAAGATGCGAATCGTATCGGACAGAGGCCTAAGATTCCCATCCCTAGTAAACAACAAAGAGAACATCCTACAAACATTTTTGTTTAACCCTCGTGTGTCATTTTGACCTTGGGTCATTTTGACCATCCAAATGGCCCAAAGGCCACTGAAGGATTTTTGTAAAAATAAGCAGAAAAATATATGAATTTGTGGTCATTTTCAGGCTCTTTTTTTAAATTGTACATTTTTTGACATTAGGGTCTTTAAAGGGTGCAAAATTGAAGGACCACACGAGGGTTAAAAGCTTTTGCTTCATCATTCAAAAATGTCCACAGTTTGAGCCGTTGCCCTCAACGAAGATGAAAATGCCCTGTTCCCCCATGTAATGCCAAGGTTAAGGTTAAAGCAGTACTAAGTAACTTGTTTACCTTAATAAATCCTTTCCGTAGTCCCTCTGGGGGTACTACAAGTGTTAATGGGATGATTGGGGGTCTTTCATCTCCCACTGGTGTCTCTGGCCAGAAAACAATTGCAACTTCCCTGCCACCGGGTCGGAGCCACCAATACACACTAATAAAATCACGAAGAAGAAGCTAACAGGCTAACGGGCAAAGCTAACTGTGGGCTAGCACCACTTAAACAGCATTTACAGCCAAGTTTGAGTGAAAAAGTTATCTCCATTGTGTAATTGGGTTGTGGCACAATGTACAATATCCCTCCCTCTCTCCCTTTGTCTTTTCTGTCGGACAATTTACGAGTAAAAAAAAAACACAACATGCTATGACACCTGCAGTGGCGCTTATGGCCTCTAGGGGCATGAGTTACTTAGTTCTGCTTTAAGGGTTTTTTACAGTATTGTCATTAAAGCCACGCTGTGTAAAATGTTCCCCAATAAATGATATTGAAATACAAGCATTTATTTAATGACAGATGTTTTCATCCACACCATCGTCTCCAGCTCGTCTCCATGGAGATGTTGACTAAAGGCAGCAGAATTTGAATTATTATTATTATTATTGTACATGTTTTAGTTGACGGGATAAAGCCAACCAAACACGGGATACAGAAATTTAAATACATACAGTAAACGTCCATCCCGAAAGGCACCCTCATAGTGTGCTAATCCAGGACAGGTCCATAACCTTCACGAGGCTCATTATGATCAATGCAACGCTCACATTTCCTCAATAAGACACAATTCAACTCGAGGTTTGGGTATAACCTTTTTGCTTTTATACAGTTTATTATATGTATGTATCTGTGAAATACCCTTTAGTTGTTTTGAAATGCTATTTTGTGCACAGCCATGATCACAACAAATGGTATGAAGGTGGATGGACTAGACAAAACATGGAGGGTCATTGTTGCACTGAACCGTAGCGCAGCAGCAGGTTCTGTGGTCATCGGGAAATAGCACGAATTAAATGTATGTGCAATATAAGGAATAGGAATATTTCAGCCAACCTGGAGAAATGGACAACAAGCTTTACCGAGATAAAAATGTGTTTTCCCACAAGGCCGAGTGAGCCGGAGGGGCGAAAATAAAAGCATAATTTCACCTGGGAGAGATTCAGCTCCCGTGGCAAATCCTGCGCAACTTTCACATTGGAAATTCAAATAGGGAACAAGTTGATATTTCGATGAACCCGGACGCCAGTGTTATGTGTTTGTGTGGATCTACTTGGACCTAAGAATGAAACAAGAGAGGCTTACTGTAAAGTTTACACAGCGCACACGTACAGCATTACTTTAAACTTCATGTTTAAAGTCCATCCACCTTTGTTTTCACTCACCTTGAAACAAAAGACTCCTACGTTATAATGCAGTTTTTAGACTTTAGCTCAGCATTCAACACTATAATCCCACAGCAGCTCATACACAAACTGCTCCACCTGGGGATCAACACATCACTGTGCAACTGGCTGCTGGACTTTCTGACGGGGAGACCACAGGCTGTACGTGTCGGCGGGAAGTCCTCCAGAACCATCACACTGAACACGGGGGCTCCCCAAGGCTGTGTGCTGAGCCCCCTCCTGTTCACTCTGCTGACCCATGACTGCGCTCCAAAGTACGACTCAAACCTCTTCATCAAGTTTGCAGACGACACAACAGTGGTGGGTCTCATCAACAACAGGGACGAGTCAAACTACAGGAGTGAGGTGAGCAGTCTGGCCATGTGGTGCACACAGAACAATCTCTCTCTACATGTGGAGAAGACAAAGGAGATTGTTGTGGACTTTCGAAGAGTGCGGGTCCAGCATGCTTCTCTAACAATCAATGGTGCTGCAGTGGAGAGGGTGACCAGCACTCAGTTCATGGGTGTGCACATCACAGAGAACCTTTCCTGGACCATGCACACTACATCACTGGTCAAGAAAAGTAATCAGCGACTCTACTTTCTCCACAAGTTAAGAAAAGCTAGAGTTCCAGCCTCCGTTATGTGCAACTTCTATAGAGGGACTAGAGAGAGCATCCTGACCAGCTCCATCACTGTGTGGCACGGCACCAGCACTGCCTCCTGTCGAAGGAGCCTCCAGCACATTCTGAGAGCAGCGGAGAAGATCTGTGGAGCTCCTCTCCCCACCATTAAGGACATGTACTCCACCCGTCTCACCCGCAAAGCCGTCAGAATCACCAGGGACCGTACGCACCCATCACACAGTCTCTTCAAGGTAATGCCTTCTGGGAGGAGACTGCGGAATATGGGCCAGGTCCAGTTGACTTAAAAAGAGTTTCATACTCAAGGCCATCGGGAAACTGACCTCCCTGCCCCCCCTCCCACCCCTCTTCCCCCACCCCCCGCTCCACAATCAAGGATGAGAGAAATCTAATTTAAAATCATTGACATGGTTTGACAAATAAAAAATCTCTCTCTCTTATTGTAAAAAATTGTCATAGATGAACAGTAGAATTGAGAAGGAACCAAACAAATGCTACTTGTGAAAATGGTGCCTGAAATAAACTTGGCGCAGGTCTCCACTTAACACATTGTGCTGCGGAGGTGTTGTTTTATGTGAGAATGACATAGTTTGGGGGCAAGGTCTGACAAGTTCAAAGGCCCATGTGAATTGCAAAGAGGAGTGTAGTCCTGTGTGTTACGCAGGGATCAGGGGCTCAGAAATGAAATGGGATTTATCAAGAAGAGGAGGGGCACTTTCGGTCTGTGGAGCCCCCTGCTGTTTTGACATGAGTGTGGCAGGTAGTGAGTGACAGAGTGCGCACATTTAAAAAATATATCCACACAGGCTGGTTCCGTCTCTGCTTCGAGCTATGGGGAAATGAATGGATTGGTAAAGCGTAGATTGCTACATGTTATTAAGAGACAGCTCCAGCCACAGAACCACTGCCTCTTTTTGTTTCATCTCATGGCAAGGCAATTGGATTCATGAAGTGATCTCATACACGAAGCAACTAAATGTGCCGAACAACAATGGGATGATAGAAATACATAATTCAATTTTAATTGTTTTGTTTAGCATTTAAATCTGACTTAGAAGCTGCAATAGATGGTGCAAATTTAAAACAGAACTAAGTAACTCATGTCTTTTTTTAACTCATTAATTGTCCGTGAGAGTAAATGCTACGCTGACAGAAAAGACAAAGGGAGAGAGGGATATTGTACATCCAATTACACAATGGAGATATTTTTTTTTTCACTCAAACTTGGCTGTAAATGCTGTTTAAGTGGTGCTTAGCTTTGCCCGTTAGCCTGTTAGCTTCTTCTTCGTGATTCTATTAGTGTGTATTGGTGGCTCCGACCCGGTGGTAGGGAAGTTGCAATTGTGGTTTTCTGGCCAGAGACACCAGGGGGAGATGAAAGACCCCCCCCCCCCCCCCCCAATCATCCCATTAACACTTGTATTACCCCTAGAGGGACTATGGAAAGGATTTATTAAGGTAAACAAGTTACTTAGTTCTTCTTTAAGCTCACACTGCGAAAAGTAATCTAGTAATTTGTGAAATAAATAAATCAGTTTTTTTAAGATCAAAATATCTAATCACATAAAGATGTAAATTTACTCGAAATAAGATTGTTGTTGATGTGTTTCCTTAATTTAAGTGTAAAAAACTTGCAACACAGATTAATTGAAATTAGTTTCTCAAATCATGGGCGGCAAATGTACCTACAGTATATCTAGAATATCTTACTTGAAACAAACTACAGGAGTGAGGTGAGCATTCTGGCCATGTGGTGCACACGCAGAACAATCTCTGTAAATGTGGAGAAGACAAAAGAGATTGTTGTAGACTTTTGGAGAGCGCAGGTCAGGGAGGAGACTGCAAAATCCAGTCGACTGGAGTTTTATCCACCAGGTCATCAGGAAGCTGAGCTCCCTCCCTGCCCTGCCCTCCCTGTGCTTTCACCCACACCCCCCCCTCAAGGACTTGAAAGAAATGGAACATTTCGATTCATATGAATTGACAATAAAATCTTTTGAATTTAATTGATTGAAATGAGTTACTTTTAGCTGAAGGTTCCACTTCACCATTAAGCCAGTTGCTTTAACTGTTTGACGGCTAAATGCGTATTCTTTATTACTCTTGACCTTGACTAGCGATTTACAGTTACACCAGTTCGATTCTTTTAGCCCTCAGGTTTCTCCTGGGGATGAATGAAACCAGAATTAGAAATTAATAATACACATTTTAAATCAATTCTATGTGCAACAGGAATCCAGTAGAGAGGTAACCGTACGTTTTGGTTTTAGTGACTATACCATAGCAGCTCTTGTTGTCTCAGGGACAAACAAACAGATTACATTATTATGAAGAGCTTCAGAAACAACCAACTTCATAATGGTCTGTTTTCATTTCATTGCAATCTGTGAAATCTGAAGTTTCATCGTCTGCATGATGCCTTTGAGCGCAGCATGGGTCCGTTGCCTCTTTGAGTCTAGACAGTTGTGAAGCTGCAGGCTGTTTAATGTTAATCACCAAGTCTTTGTTCATTGTCTCTACGGACTTCTACCAGAATGACAGGCAATTTCAGAAGGATGAATCATCGCTGTCCATGTGACATGCGTTCGAAGGCAAAGGTGTGACCTGGAGACAATTAGGGAGCCAAGCCGGAGGGAAGCAGTGATGGGGCTAAACCGAATTGTAAATTATCCAGTGGGAAAGGCGTCATGTTAGATGTTTTGAACTAGATTGAGACAGTTTGTACCTTCACAAATGACACATATTAGAAGGTCTTTAATGCAATTATAGCATATCGCACTGCAATCGACTATGGACTAGAAGCCTTTGCTCACACTTTAGGCAGTACAATATCCTTTCTCATGTGTCACTTATTGTGGATAAATCCTTTACAAGCATGTTCTGAAATGCTGGCTGAAATGTGTGGGCGCACGGCCATGATTTTGATTTGTCTTCAGCTTTTGTTTGCTGTGATCTATTTCAGTTGTGTTGCATGTTTTGTTGCTGTGTTTTGTCTTTATTAAGTTGACCGGTGCGGGCCCGCCCACACCACCACCATGGACAATTGGCCAGGCGCACCTGCTGACAAGGACAAGCAGCACATCCGCGCAGCAGAGAAAGTGGGTCACCAGAGAACAAAGGGCAGTGTGCGAGAGACGGTAACCGAGGCAGGACGACACCAGCATGCGGCAGCTTGGGGCAGACGGGGCACGTTAGGACAAGGGAGCACGGAGAGCGCGGAGCAGGACCAGAGCACAGCGGCCCCGGACCATACCGGAGCAGCCCCGGACTAGAGCCCACGGAGAGCGATCAGCCACCAGGGAGCTTCTTCGCCCCTTCTGCCCAGGCTCAGCGTCCACGCCATTCCCCTTTCATTCTTCGCCACCATCTTAGAAGGTTTTTAGAATTAGGCCCACTTTTAAACTACAACTTTTATTGTTTAATAACTTTTGCTGTAAAAAAATGTAATTGAACTTTTGGATCTCTGTTGTTGTTTTCACCACACACCCCTGGGTACGAAACTGTGTTGAAACCAGGTCCTAGTCCCTCAACTAGGTGGCGTTGTCGGCTTTTAAAACCAATTTAATTTAGTACGCCACCGGCTACATTAGTAGTTCTGTTTTCTCTAACATGTTTATTCCTGAACATATATCCATTTGCTTTGGTGACCTCATAGTGGGAACAATACGGCGTGTGGGTTGAGTTAAAGGCTTGCATCATTTCAAACCAAGCAGGGCGTCATGGGGTTTGACAGCACTGTAAACAGCCTACAGTAAATATAGATATCATCGCTAACATGCGCCTTTGACCTGCTGCCTTCCCTGACTGCTATTCTAAAGGACAGTTGCTTTGTCTGGAGACGAGCGCAAAGGGAGACAGTTAGACCTCGTGAACACTTCCAAATACTCACGTCGAGGGAAACGCAAAAACAGGCTCAGACGTTCCTTGTCCCAACAATCCATTGATTTCGACTCTGAACCGTTGTTGCTTGTTGATTTATTCAGCCCCTCATCCTCGCGCAGTTGTCTCCTCCCGCTCCGTCACCTGAGAGCAGCCTCGCGCTGACAGTCGGAGGCAAAGGCAGTTCACTGATAAACGCGGGGCCGTGCTTTGAATATCATCCGTAAAGACTCGAGACATCTGTCACGGCTTTTGTTTCCTTTTGTTCGTTTCACACGCGACTCATCTCTCGCCGGCTCGCTGTCGTAAAAAAAACTACCGGCGCTTTTTGGAGTGAGTACGTTTATTATTTTGTACTTCTGCCACGAGCTATTGATACTGGGGCGAGAGATATTGCAGCCTCCGGTCCTTGGGCGAGGGACGGCCTGGTCAAAGCTGGTCTAGTTTGAGATTTGTACCACGTTTCTCATTCTTTTAATAGCCTTTTGTTTTATATAAAGTATGTTCGTGCTGCGTGTACTCTCAAGGCACAGGCAACCACTATCTCAAGACCCACATGCGGCTCTTTTAAAGCCTGTGGTGACGCTCTTTTGGGCTTTGATGAAACAAACCTTTGAAGGTACCTGAGTCATCGGCTGTACTCTGTAGTAGAAATAATAATAATAAACCAGTAATGTGTATTTTTATGAGTGACAGTCTGCAATGGTATGAAACAAAATCGGTGCCAGAACGGAAGCTGACTTTTTTTTTTCTTATTTATTCATCATCTTACTATCAATTAAAACATGTATATGCGAATAAAGAATACTGTTGCGGCTCTTTGATACTTTCTTTTGGTTTGAAACCGACCAAAGCGGCTCCTTTGATGTTGAAGGTTGCAGAACCCTGAGCGGAACACTCATCGACACGCAAATGATTAAACAAGACGATGTTCAATAACACTACCAGTCGGTTGTGAAAAAGCCATATCTATGTGCAAGGGAAGCAAACACATCCTATTCAGGAAGTGGCGACTCGCAGGTCTAGCTTGAGGCTGACCTTGGCTTCTAGACCGCAGAGGAAGTAAGCAAAAATATCGCTGATGATAATATGAGGTCACTTTTACGTCTCATCATGTCGCTCGGTTGGAGGCCAGAGGTGAGGCACAGTTATTTCCTACTTTTATTTTCTTCACTCTCTTCCATTGGCAAAAATAAGCGGTTGCCCACTCACGCGAAGTGCTAACACAAAGGGGAAATCGGTCACGGCGATTCCACACAGTAACAACCAGCCAACTCGCCAATGCCCTTTCTATTCTCGCCTCGAAAACAATGGTAAGGAGAAAATTAAGTCAGGATAATTTCTTTACAAATGCCTTCATATCTTATTCTATTAGCATACAAAATCCCCCTCTTTGTCTCGGTCTGACCCCCAGTCATCTCTCGGCTTTTGGACAAGTTAAAGCCCATTGATTCCTCCGCCCAATTTCCCTGAAAATGTAAAATTAATTATTCAGCCACACTGTTTTTGAGCCTTTTAACCTTTCTTTGAAATGTCACAGCGGCCTTCGAGACAATGTGTGCCCGGGTCAGAATGGGAAAGCCATTAATTTCAACACTGTCTTGGTTCTGGAAAAATGTTATCTGCAAAGGACACTTGACATTGAAAACTATGTTATATTTACAGTATAGACTAAGCAAAAATATCAATGTGCACTTAGTTATGCCACAGTATATTCCTCACTGTATGGATAATAGTGAGCCTGAACAGCTGAACATCTGTGGTTAAGTTGTGCCGTCACTCTGAAAGGTCGATGCTCCTTTTAAAAGCATTAATTTCTAAACATACTACTTGTATTTTGAAGTTCAAAAGACTAAATGAAGTGTGGCTTTCAAACAAGTCAAGAAATCTTCAGCTTTCATAAAACATGTCGAGATCGAATACATTGCCACTTGAGTTGGTGTTTAAAAACTGGTGAGTACTAGTAAAAGATTCAAATATAGTAGGAAGTGATTTTAGGGTGTTTTAAAGCATTTCCTTACTTCAACTGCTACTCACACACACATTCCTTTCTGCACTGCAATCTAACAAAGAAAAAAAAGTGCCCACTTTTATTGGTATGTTGCACGGTTGATAAAACACACAGTAGGTTCATGCAGACTGACGCAACACAGCTGATATCTGTAGTAACACAAGACAATCTGCACCATTCGGGTGTGTTACTGACAGCTTCTCATGGATTTATAACGGGGAAACACTGCTCAATATCTGAAACTAAAAGTTCAGAATGACCGTAATTTCCTGCCTATAAGCCACTGCTTTTTTTTCACATGCTTTGAACCTTGCGATTTATAAATGTGTTTCTATCACTGTTGAAATACTATGGAAGGACAAAGCGATGTGGCCATACCGCCTTTGCTATGTCCGATCCCGTCAGACCTTGGAAGCTAAGCAGGGAAGGGCCTGGTTGGTACTTGGATGGGGGCTTTGTATTGTAGCGGAGCAGCGGTATGTGCCACGCGGCCCTTTAGCCATACGCTCATTAGCAGAAACATGGACATTTTGATCAACTTAAATAATATCGCACCTCATTCAAATTTGGACAACACAGCTCGACTCCTGTACACAGAAAAGAGTATCGTGTATTTGCCTTGAGTTTGCCAATCAAACTTTACAGAGTGAGAAATGAGAGTGGGGCGGTAAAAATGTGACAGGAGACATAAAAGCCAGCTGCCTATGCGGAGGTCACACGCCTCCATGTGAGCTTTACTGTCTGCGGGCTCCTCTCTTCACACAACAGCCCGGGACAAACTGTGGTCCTGGCCTTGAATGGGCTGCGGCAGATTGGTTGTTTGCACTCACATCTGCAGAGCTTATAAACTGGCTCCAAATGGTTTAACATCCATTCAGCCCAACCTGCAAAACAATGTTAAATGAAATCGCTCAGTAATGTACACATTCAAGCAAAATGAGATGAAATGTATGAACCTTTTAATGAAGACAGTGAACCCATCATTATCACAACTGTATCATATAGCGTTTATGCATATATTAAATTAACCATATGACTATTTTATGCACAACATCTGTGCGGAAGTCTGCGACCTTTCACGGCAAATCACCTACAAGCTTGGTGTTGAACCAACCACAGCCGTTTATCTGCAGCCCGTCTCTCAAACGTGGATGACATTTCCTTTTAAATTATCCCCAAATATCATTCAGAGCAAACCTCATAACTTCTCCCACCTCTGATGAACAGCATGTTCCCTGTCATTTATATTTCTTCTCTTTTTTTTCTTGTGTTGATTGGTTAACCCACCGGCCAACCACACCTGTATGAACTCACAGACCTAAGACGAGGTTCCGTACTAAATGTCTACAATACCCGTCGAAAGTTTGGAAAGACTTTTTATGAGTTCAACCTACCAATCATCTCAAACCACACCTCCGCTCCGCGTCAGCTTATCACTGCAGCAGTGTGTTCCCGCTTCGACCAATTATCGCCTAGGATTCCCCCTCTTGAGCCCCTTCGTTCACTGCCTCGGCCGTTTCCAAGCGTGCTGCGACCCTCCTCCGCCCCTCCTCCACCTCACCTCACCTCTACTCCGCTCGTTAAGGCTCGCCGTTCACCCCCAGTCCAGTACAACTCTACTACTGCTCCTTTGAGTCTTTTCAGGTTGAATTGTCCATATCCAATAGGAACAAAACAGTAAACTGATAGTTCGTAATGGCTATCTTGAACTTTGTAAGCCCATACTTCATTGATTGAAAGATCGAAAGTCTACTTCGTCCATATTAACCTCCACTTACAATGTATGTAGTTGTGGCATAAAACCTTGACAAAAAAATAAAGTTTGTCAGCCGAGTGAGGGAATATATTTACAGCCAAAAAGGAATAAACGAACAAATAACAATGATGAGTAGCCAACCAAGAGACAAATCCCAATAAGAGCCATATTAAACTATTTGTTTGCTTTATTCATTTGCAAAGTCCACTACGCAACAATAATAAGTCATTATGCTTTGCCTTTTACATTATTCTTATTAATGGGTCTGGGCGGGTCTGTGCTTATCACCAAATCCAAGCCGACCGCACATTCACACTCTGTCCACAAGCATTAACCAGTTGATCCGTGCGCACCCATCGCTCACACATCCCTCCGGTTTGTTGTTCCAGACTCATGATGAACTCTCGCCCAATTGATCACAGCAGCTGTTTGATTGTTGCCCGTCCATCTGGTCCGCCCGCCAAATTGTCCCCCGGCCAAAGGAACTCGCGCCACGTCCACACAAGCGCAGAGGAGGTCATTATTCTGTGCCTGTCAAGTGTGTAAAAAATCAAATACTACAGCATTTCGAGTTCCTTTCCCATCTGATTTTGTATTTCCTTATTTATTGAAGGAGCAAAAAAAAAAAACAGTTCAGTGCAAAAGTCACAGAGGAGGTTTAGTATTGATGTGGAAATGCCGGCGTAAAATTAAACCTATGCAATATAAATACCTAAATAATGTTATTGTATTATACTTTTTGCAGGTATGTATCTTACACTTTGTTGGTTCGAAAATGCAATGTTGATCTAGAGCAACAAAATGTCACTTCCTGATTCTCCAAGCGAGCTACCGTAAGCCACTCCCATGCCCTGACCACCTCTCTTTGCTTCCCTTCTGCTTCAGCTGTTTTAATAAAGAGAAAAAGAGACATGAAGGACACGTAAGGCCTCAGGAGGAGATTTTTGGGAGCTGTTGCAGCGGTGCTCAGAATAGCCACCGGTGAAGATCCAAAGATTACTCAAAGGTGTGCGAGTGGATCGAAATACAACTTGTTTTTGGTGGGAAAATAACACAAATTTTGCCACTTTATCTCACTTATTATTTTCACTTTATTTTGACGGTGTACTGAAGAAGAAGAAGAAAAAGTTCTTCTACTAGAAAACAAACCAGATATACGGCCTTCATGTGAATTAGTTCATTCTGTGGTTCAAAAAATGATGATGATAGATTTTGTTGTCATCCATCTTCCTGTAGCAGCACACGGCAGTGGAGGTGCAACCTCTCACCGCTGAATATGATTTTTTTTTTTTTTTTTTTCTTTCTTTCTTGGTCGAGCTTATTGTTGTTGTGCGTTGATGGAGAGGCAGAATTCAGATAATGGCTAATGGATCCCTAACCTCCTTCATCACCCGAGCGCTTCTGTGTACCGATTATATTAAGTCGCTTTGTGTTAATGTGTTAAAATATTGCTCCATTTATAAAGCTTGATGTCGCAATCCATTAAAGCTATTGCTCTTTGCCAAAGCCACAGCGCAATTCTCCGCTCTTCATTCTTTTCTGTCGAGGTCTGTCGTTGTGTTAGATAACTGTTATTATCCATATAAACAGGCTCGGGCATCATTTCACCGTCCCGCTGGAATAAGAAAATACGTTGTGACCGGCTGTTTGCATTAATCCCGTTTTGAAAATGCATTATGTATTAAAAGAAACGGTCACAATCAGCTTCAAGATGCCAGCGCAACAAAGGAGTCGGTCCAGACGGCAATTAAGCGCTTTGAATATGAACTTTATTGGCAATAGAACAGTGGATTGTTCTTCAAATAATATTGACTATTGACTATATCAATATTGAATATTGATTTTGTTTTTTTAATTGGGAGTAGTGTTTGAAGAGAAGTGCCACATTAAGCTAAACGAACTTTTTTGTTTGTTATTTCTAATCCCTCTTGTCGGAGTCAAGAATGGAATGGAGTTGCTGGATCCTTGGTGGACCTGGGCCTCATCGTACACCGTTAAGCTGAGATGTGCTGAAATCAGAGCTCTGACCATTTCTTATTTTTTTTAAATTGACAATTGAGCCTTCTTGGGTATTTTTTGAGTTTTGTTGGACCAAACAGAAGAGTAACAAGGATCAAAGGACTGTAGGAAATCAAGGGACTAAACTGATTAGCAGTAAACAAAGATACATTGTGGAAATGGAAATGTTCATCTTTATTATAAACAGTGGTCAATTTTTATTTCACCTTCATTCCTCCTTTAGAACCTAGATTTCTGGGTACATGTATTGATCATAATAGTTCACTTTATACATGCTACATATGCATTTGACCAGTTTATGCAAATTAGAATATGCAAATTAACCAATTTATGCAATTTCAACAGTTTATACAATGTATGCATTTGCATCTGCAATTTCGCAGTCAAGTTTCTAGTTGTCGTTATTGTTTTAGACCAAAGAGCATAGCAGTATGAACATCAACATATTGAACACGTTTTCTTTTAATTGGATATTTAGATGTAATGTTGCCCCATTCAAAAACACATTGTAAAGGAAGAAAAATACGTAGTAAACCCAACATATCTGAACGTATCCACGAAGACTAAATGTGAGATGACTTTTAAAAATTTCACCAGACTGTTCAGTTGACATTTTCTTTTGTTGACGAACACACACACACACACACACACACACACACACACACACACACACACACACACACACACACACACACACACACACACACAGGCGCAGAAAGAGTGTGAGGAAACTTCAGACTGCAGCTATGTCTTGGGACTATCTGTGCTTTCACTGTATGAGGCTATCACTGAATATATTGTTTAGCGTAGGTGAGGGCCTTGAGTCACTCTGTGAGAATGTCAATCCCGATGAAGCTCTCTGCACAGCATGGTCCATCGGTCTGGGCAGTCTTTTTTTATATATATATTTTTCCTACAGAGCTTTCACTGAAAGATATTGTAGAAATCATTCATATTGTCACCGTTAGATCTAAAACCAAGAACCAAAGAAAATAAAAGTCTGTCTGGGAATTACTCGATCGAAATCAAGTCTAAACTAGGACAAGATGATGATAGATGTAATTATAGGTGAGAGCTAACATTAAGGCCAACAAGAAAACCTTATGCTTGGTTTAAACAGACTAGAATGCAGAGAATCCTGGGACCACCAGACGCAGCCCTGTCCCGTATAGTTTGAGAAACACTGCTCTATTCATATTGTAAAACATAATCTCCTAGTTTTTTTTCTATAACCTTTTGCCTGGTGTATTGTCATTAACATGCAGAGATCTCAATCAGCATACAGCCTTTATCCAAAGGCATGAAATGAGAGAATTTATTTGAGCAACTGGTGAAATATTTGCTGTTTCTAAATGTCACCTTCTCAATGTTCGTGAAACACGGGGGCCTTTTCAAAATGGCACCGCATTAATATTGCTTAATTAAACGCTCAGTATCACGGGCCAGGTTAAACAGCGCTTTTTTTTTTTTTTGCGGACCTTGACTTTTCCTTTTATAACAACATTTTGTGAAACTCGGTTCCCCAAGACGACGTGCGTGCCATTTGAACTCCTACAGCGAGAACAAAGAATGGCTTTTATATTTTCCCCCTTTCTCACTACCACCAACATATTGAAATCTGCTCCCCCTCCCACTGCTGACCTGCAATTATCTGGGGACTCGAGATAGGAATACTCATAGCCTTTGGACAATGGGGGGAGAGTAGAATTAAAAATTGATTAATTTTTGTTGCAAATTAACTACTAATTCTCGTCTTATCTGTGGTTCTCTTTGAGGATTTCTGACTCTGTCCTCTCAGTCATGTGGCTGTGACTGGGATTTCCCCGTACTTTCTCATTTCCATGGCTGAAAGAGCTACGAAGTCCGATTGATGGAACCGACTGGATTTTGTTTTGCTTTTTTAACCTCTTAACCCCCACATGAACCGAGCACATTTTCTCCAGTTTGGCATTACCCAAATTGAAAGGCAAAAACTGACCTGTCTGTTGTGTTCCTTGTTCTTCATGATGCTCTCTGCGCTTTAAACTGACCTCTGAGACCATCACAGAGCAGGTGCATTTATACGGAGACTTGTTTACACACAGGTGGATTCTATTTATCATCATTAGTCATTTAGGTCAACATTGGATCATTCAGAGATCCTGAACTTCTGGAGAGAGTTTGCTGCACTGAAAGTAAAGGGGCTGAATAATTTTGCACGCCCAATTTGTTGTTTATTTGTTAAAAATGTTTGAAATATCCAATAAATTTGGATTGTGTCCCACTTGTTGTTGGTTCTTCACAAAAAAAAAATACAGTTTTATATTTTTTGAAGTTTGAAGCCTGAAATGTGGCAAAAGGTCGAAAAGTTCAAGGGGGCCGAATACTTTCGCAAGGCACTGTAAAGTTGGATAATGATAATGATTGTATTTCAACATGTCATTCCTCAATTGAAAGCTAAGAATGTCCGGAGTTCAGTCATTGAGCTCTATCTACTGTAGGCCTAGACTAAGAAAGTGTCTATTTTTGATGAAAACTTTCTATTATGTACTGAGTTTGAATCCTTGAATATTGTGCTAGAAACGCATTGGGGCCGCTGTTAAAAGTTACTACTCTACTTCCTCTTTTCACGATTTGAACATGGGAAGAACAGAACGCGCTGCACGAACAATAAAGTCAACCTTAACCTGACCTTTTTTTTTTTTTACTGAACATCTCCAGGTACTCGGCGGTGCCCGTTTTGGACCGCGGTATCGGCCGGCGACCGGCACGGGAGCGGCCCCCTTTCGCGGCACAAAGCAAAAGCAGAGCCGAGATAACGCCCCGGATCAGATTAGCAGAAAGCCGCTCGTAGTACAACCCAATGCGGCGCCTTGTCTGCCATTTAGCGAACTTTACAAAGGACACCGGGAGGACGTGGATTCATTCACACCAGCCTCATCATTTATTCATGAAAAGAGAGGCACAAATTCAAAGCCTTCTATCCTTCTTATAGGGAATAATATATCTTCCTCAGCGGTTATGGCGGTGCGGCCTACCACTTTGGCATCTGACATCTGTAATTGGTTATAGGATATAGCTGCAATGTCACTAAGAGGCAAATATATTAAAAATATTAGTATGCAAGTGCGGATTTGGAGAGTGCAAACATGGCCACCCACACACAGAAACAGCACAGGAGTCAGATGAGGTGCCGTACAGTGATACAATTAATACAAAATGATGTTGAAACTGTTCTCACCTTTGGCAGATTTATTTGTCCAGTGAGTGGCCCGTTTTCTCAATGTCGAAAGCAAAGAAGCAATTTACAAATTGTTTGCGCTAAACACTGTGCTCCGCCTTAACTGCACGGACCTTAAAGAGGCCGTGACTCCAATAAGCTGCGCGCATGAATGTATTCCTCCCACGCGACGACAACTTCGTGTAATTTTGAGATTATAAATGCAAATGAGTTGGATTTTTGTAGCATTTTATTGAGACATAACCCAGTGCTCAGGTTTCTCTAGTTCGGCTTTACCCAAATCCAAGGTTACAGCCTATAGGCCAGTGTAACCTACAAAACTCAGCTCTAACACTGAGGCCATCCTTTCTGGCACACACCATCAAATTCGCACCTCCACCATTTCCAGCATTCCGTTCCTTGGTCAATCTACCAAGCTCTCGTCCACTGTCACACATTTGGGGGTGAAGTTTGACCCCCACCTAACATTCGAAGCCCACATCCAACACATCTGTAAGATCTCCTTTTTTTCATCTACGCAACATTTCCAAACTCCGTTCATCCCTTTCCCCTGCAGATGCTGGGAAGCTGGTCCACGCCTTTATCTCCTCCGGGTTGGACTACTGCAGCGCAACTCCTCATCGGGCTCCTTGGCAAGAGTCTTCAGAGACTGCAGTGCATCCAGGACAGCGCTGCCATTGTCCCGATGAGGGTGTGGACGTATGAGCTCATCACCCCCATCCTCCACTCATTTGCAATGGCTCCCCATCCAGCACAGAGTACAGTTCAAAACCTGTCTCTTTACCCACCACTGCCTCCACGGGACTGCACCACCATATCTCACCGAACCTCTGACCCCTCACACCACCAGAAGACTCTGCAGTACAGGCAGAGGCAGTACTATTGTGGCCATAGATGCCCCGGGGTATAGGACTCAACGACAGTCTGCAGAATTTGACCCACCAACTGTCAGTGCATTATCTGAGTCACTCCCTAATCTGAAACTTGGACTTAAAAAGTGAAGCAGGCTGACATAAATGCAAAAAAAAGTTCACGGCGATGCACAACATAGGACAAGATTTATGTAAATGCCTCCCAGAAGTCGGCTTAGCCCCAGGGGAAGAATGCGTTTCCAGACTGTCTCCTTATCTCAGGTGATGTGTCCTTTGAAGTTGGCCAGTGACTGGAGAGATTGACGGCGGCATTTAGCGCCACCTGACAGCCCCCTTAGCCTTTCGAAGCTTGATTAATAAGCCCGACTTATTATGTGCTCAAACCTGCTTAATGTTGAGATAATGTGTCACATCGGGTTTTTTTGGAAGTCAATTTTCATAATGGCGCAGATAACCCTCTTTGAAAGGGGGTATAGCGGGGGCGCGCGGGGGAGCGGGGTCAGCCAGGTAGCGCCGCACGCAGCCGCAGCGCTCTATAAATGAGTATGTTAATGCTGAGTGACATTTCCTTCAACTGCGGGGGGAGGGAGACGAGGCCCAATTACCCACACGACGACCCGCGCGGGAGGGGACGGAGTCGCGCGGGAGAGACCTCGACGAATGCAGAGTAAATAAAGCGACAAGTCTGTCTTTCCATCGATCTAGAAGTCGTTGGAGTTGCATAGTTGTGGTGTTTATTTCCAGATGGAAGCGCATTTGATACATTTCATTTACGGTGCACTCATACCTGCCCCCCCCCCCCCCCCCCCCCCCCTCCCCTCTAGCCACTAACTTTTCGATCTCACGCCTGTTTTGACATTTTATTCTCAGATGAAGACAACCTTTCCTCATTCATTTCCGTATGAGTCCTCGACCTCTTGTAACCGTCGTTTAAGATGTTATTTCTGCAGTGAATGTTTTGGTTGTCAAGTTCAACTAGTGGTCTTTGACTGGAGCCCTTTGAGACTCAACGGGAATTTTGGAAGCATCGGCCCTTCTGCGATAAAGAAGTCTCAAACACGCAGTTGAATTGACGCCATGGAGTGAAGGAGCAGCTGCCGCAGCGTCGAGAGGAGCTGACCATGGTGCTGAACCGCCGGATTGCGTAGGTTGGAACAGTGCTCCTTACTTCCGATGTCAGTACAAAGCACTGATCTTATATAGGCTAATTATACTACTACGACTATATTATTATGACTGTATTATCATGTTTTTTGTTTTTGTTTCGTGTTTGTTTCTCCTTTCTAATTGTTCGTTGGAATGTTTGTTCTCCCATGTTCACTACCCCATTCAGTTTACTTGTTTTGATACTATTATCATTACTACATCCTCCTTACGTCGTCATTTTACGTGTCTTATGATTTGTTTTTCATGATTTATTATTTCATTCACTTATGATCTTCCTTTTTGTTTTCTTTCTCATCCATTTCTCACTCATCACACACACCACACATCGAAACGCCATGCACAACCCAAGAATGATCTCAAGAATCAAATGTGTTTCAGTTTAATACCTTACCCTTGTGTATCTTTCCTTTGTCTACGTGCTGTAAAGCAAGTAAATGTAACACACCTTTGCGTTGCGAGAGGTCTACTTCTGATGTTCGGTGTGTACTCCCCGTGTTTTTAGCGAGGTGCTTCAGTTTCCCCCATCACTGCAAACATGTGCCACAGGTTCCCCTCTGGAGTCAGGACTCCTCTGATAAAGAGACTTCTCAGCGGGACTTTTCTAGTTAAACACAGCTCAAAATACACTTTTATTTTCTTTAGTTTTTTTTTTTTTTTTTTTTGTCCTGGTACAGTTTTAGCTCAGACCTGAATTAGCACAGTTGTAGATCTGGATTGTCTTGGTTTACCTCATTCAGGTTTAGCCCCAGTTTAACTGAACAAAATGTTGTGGTTCCGGGATCATTGTATTCAGTTCACGGGTATACTGTATGTAGGGCTGTCACGATAATTACAATATCAACTTCAATAAATAACAGATAAACAATAATTTTCTTCTGTGTAACACTTTGATTTCTAAATGAAGCAAATTGAGTTACATTGTATTTCATGTTTAGTGCACCTTGTGCTATTTTAAGATATGATTATGCACTTTTAAGGTTTATTGTCATTTTTTTATGCCTGAGAGTTGACAGTATCTAGTATCATTAATAATATTGTTTATCACAATACTTTCCTACCTCAATATATCAAACTTCAAATGTGTTGTCGTGACCTAACTGTGTGCAGAAACAACAATTTTCAGCTTTTAACCATGGTGTCCCCTCTTCAAAACAAAGTTATAGGGATCCTGTTTACTTTGGGAATTTCTTCTTCTACAGCTTAAGCCCTCTTCGAAAAACTCAAATGTTGGCAATAATTTTACCTAGTCTGAAAACCCTGTAAACTGACCTTGTGTTTAAATACCACTTCATGTTTTTTCAATTGCACCTCTGCCTATTTAATGTGCTCCATAGAAATGTGCACATTTCTCACATCCGTACATAGTAATGCAAGTCATGCATTTAGATTAGGGTCAGAACAATTGATTCCCTCGGCATTGCTCAGACGGAAACCCCCCAAATACGCGAGGAAAAGATGAGCGCTCACAACAGCTGTAATTTCTCCTCGTCACACTGGCGGGAGATTCATATGTGCGTGTTTATGCCTGCGCTGTTTGAATGAGGTCATCACTCAATATGCAAAACGCTCACAGGCGCATTTTGCCTCTGGATGATCTGGCGCCGTTGATTGTGGTGGAAAGAATGCTTTAAAAGAGCCATGGGAGTGAGATGGAAATTACATTTTGACATCTTTTAAAAACATTGTATATTATTGTAACCAAGCACAAAACAGGATCAAAAATATGGAACTAAATTTAGTACTTTACTTTAGTACTGGAGGCGCCGCCTTAACGTGGTGGAGGGGTTTGAGCGCCCGAATGGTCCTGGGAGCTCTGCTGGCGGGGGTTTCGTGCCCCTGGTAGGGTCTCCCAGGGCAAGCAGTGATTTGTGAAGCTCCAACGGCTGCCCCACTACCCGGCAACGGGCAAGTGGAAGAAAATGGATGGATGGATTTAGTACTTTAGTATAAGTATTGGCTTATCGCTTCTGTCCAGTTTCCCCCCCCCCCCCCCCCTAGAGCCAAGGAAGAGCTCCTACAGACTCCAAACTTTCCGGTCTTGTCCTTTTTTCATATTCTTAATATCTAATTCCTAGCTTGATTTATTGATCTTTGAACCACAAAAACAAGGTAGTTAGAATTGCAGATTTGTTTCACTTATAAATAGCATTTTAAGAAAACGAAGCAAGATATCTCAAATTGTCTTTGGGAAAATACTTATTACTAACTAATATAAAAATACATGTAAGCCTGACTCAATCCATTGCACGGTGGCGCGGCAGTTAGCGCTCATGCCTCACATCAAGAAGGCCGTGGGGTGGGGCTTTGGAGTCTGCATGTTCTCCCCATGCATGCGTTTGTGTGAGTGAACCCTGTAGTGATGGGATTATCGGCTCTTTTTGGGGAACCGGATCATTTGGATCGGCTCACTAAAAAGAACCGTCTCTTTTGGCTCCCAATACCGTTAATATTAATAAATAAGTAAATAAAATAAAATAAACATGCACTTGTGAGACTCGGCTCTCATCGTTCACTTAAAAGAGCCGGCTCTTTGTACCGACTCGTTTGCGACCGACCCCTTTACTAGAACCCTGGCCAGAGGGTCTGTGTGCAGTCACATTTCTGTCAGTTTACCCCTTTTCATTCCATTGTTTAGATTTTTTCACTGGGGCAAATTTGACCATTTTGATGTATAAAATGCCTTAATCGATCCTCCAACCGACCGTGTGTTATCGCTCTGCCCACAGTCGGTTGGAGGATCGTGATGATGTGTTAATAAGCTGCTTTGAAGTGTAACAGGCTCTCTTTTGCCAATGAGGCAACTCAAAATATGATGCGGCTAACTGTATGATTGATCAACTAAATGGTTGAGTTTGTGTTCCCTAACATTCAGTAATCTACAGCAACGGTTTCAAATGTATGTCTCTAAATTTTGTTTTCCATATCCACCTTCAGTGTCTCGCCTTAAGGATGGCTCTGCGCCGTGTTGGGGGGTTTCCAGTCGAAGTCTCCGTGAACCAATAAGAGTGTTGCAGCGTTAAAGGGATGTGGAGCGGTCTTTTACCAACACTGGGGCTATTGATCAACAGAGACGCTGCACCTGATTAAACAAGACAAGAGAGTTAACTGTGTTTGTGACAGGAAGCGGCGGCAGGAAGCCGGCTCTGTGTCTGCCCTCTGCGTGCCCTGCTAATGGATTTACCTATTTGCTTTGGAGAAGGTCATTACAAGAAATAGGTTTTACTCCAACTCAATCTCATTGTCCACGGAGAAGAGAGAGAAAAAACGGGACCATTAATGTTTGTCCTTCATATTATCAATTCAAAGCAAAAAATACAATAATGCTGGTACTGTCTGGTGTTCCCAGTCCGATATTTGTCATTTTTGTGTATTTTTCTGCACTTATTTATATCAATTTAAAACCGTGTCATGGAGGAAAAGTGAACTCCAGGTACAACAGTTTTCTTAATGTAACAGCTTAGTGTTTTCATTACCAAAAAGGCGTGACTTAATGTCAAATATCCATATTACCGATGAAAGTAATACAATACAAAGGTTTTTTTTTTTTTTTTCCTTCACCAAGTTTTATTCCAGCCTGACATTCATTTTTAAGGGGTTTGTATTTTTCATGGGGCAGGGGGGGGGGAGGTGTCTGGGATAGAGTGCGGCAGCGGAGGTAGCGGGAGGTTTTAGAGCAAAGACAAATGGGGATGAGGAATGGCCCGTCGAGGTGCGTGCTCCGCTAATGGATCATATGGCTTCCCCCTCAAGTGTTGGGCCGCGCCTCTTACCGACCGGGTCTGCTCCAGCTGCCGCCGGAGCTCTGTAATTACCTGCAGAGAAGACTGTGAGAGAGGGGAGGAGAGGAGGGAGTAAAGAGTGACGGGATGGGAGAGCACTCGTCGGGACATTTTGCAGCATTTCCCCCGGAGCTGACTGTTGGAAATAGAATGGTTCCTTCTACTGTATATGTAGCTGTTCAGATTATTTATGTTACAGGCTTTTTGCGTGACTGAGCGCACGCCCACACAGGTCAACTCGTCTAAATCTCAGTATGGAAAAACGGCGGCCTGTTCCTTTAAGCCAAAGTTCGTAGTAATTCAAGTCGTAGCTCCAACGGGTGCAGACTTTCATTGGGTTCCTGGGGCAAGAGGCTCCCCCACTGTGAGAGCCACGGTTCCATATCACACGCTTCGAAAGCTAAAAAACACATTACTGAGAGGGAAAACGGAATGGCGATGTTGACAAATGCAGTTTTTTGGGGGGGGTTTTGGTGGGGGTTACGGAATTATCCAGCGGAAAGAAGCAGCTAAAAGACAACTAGGAAGGTAAGCTACATGCGGATGTTTTGCTAAGAACATCTAAAGTTGTGCTAAATGCGGCTAAATGCTATCATGTGTTTCAAAACTGTTTTGATGTTGTGAAATATGAAATCCATATGACCTGCAGTGCGAGGATTGACTCGATCAAGGACAGTCATCGGACCTTCATGAGTTTAGGTTAACTCTCTGAGCCACTCTTGCTCTAAAGCACTTCTCTAATTACAATGGAATGGCGGCCGCAAGCACTGTCGACATGATTGACCCTTCTATTTTCTATAAAGGCTGCAATGATAGATTCAGCAGAGGTCATAGTGCCTCCTATATGGCCTTTACTCATTGTGCTCCACCAGGGCTACGGCTCCATCGCGGGGATAGGAGCGTCATTTTCTGCCTTTGTTCCTAAATGTCTCCCCATAGCCCGCTGTAAAACTCAAGGCTGTAAGTGAACAATGGCACCAGGTTTCTTTTCAAAAAATAAAACCGACATCACAATGGCCATCGATAACCTCTCTCGACGCAAGGTTACTTTTCCTCGCACATAAAAACAACAATTCTGGAAAGAATGAGTGCGGTGAAAGATAGAGCATAATAAAACTACTGTACTGTTTTTTTCCCCCTAATGAAACCTCTATTCTCACCATTTGCCTGTGCAAATAAGTGTATGACTGAGAGAGTGGTAGATAGAGCTTTAGAGGCCATTGGCGCAGCTTGGTAGCCACAGTTTCCGTCATTCAGCCCCAGCTAGCCACTACCGCATGTGCAGGAGGAGAAATAAATAATGGCCTACAGTAGCGCTTAAGCTTATCTACGTTGCATAGGGCAAACCAAAGCCCAAGACATTATTGGTATTTTAAGAAGCATTTGCCTAAAGTAAATATATAATTAGAGGATCCCAATGGCCATCCTCTTTTTCGTCACATGCTGTTTTTTGTGTATTAGAAATAAAAAGTGGAAGCCTAAGCTTGGCGGCTTTTTGCCCTTTTAAAGCGGATTCTTTGGTGTTGTAGAACACATTTATTTTTGCCACATTGACCTTGTTGTATTGTCTTCACCTAAAGTTTATTGAGCAATGCATGATAGAAGTCTAATCCGCCCCCGCTTCACTTTGTCACCACTCAATGCTGTGTATGGGTGTAAAATATGCATAGAATTACATTCTTTGAACAATTTGAATACACAGGAGAGACTATGAGAGCTAGAAACAAGTTTGGGCCACTGTTTGAACTGGAAAAATCAGGTACCCTCAGCTTTAAGGAACAGGCTTCGTAGGAGGAGAGGAAAGCAGCCATGTTAATTTCACAGATCACTATGAATGGGGCTGAATGGGACCCGCTGATCTCTATTATGTAGATTAATGCTTGGAGCACTAAACATTTTCAGTGCATAGCCTGTGTCATCAAACTGTTGCAAACTTTAAAGATACTAACCATGTGGTACCATGTGTTTCTGAAATGTCAATCAAACTACCTTTGTTCCTTCTTGCAATATGGATATTTACCAACAATATTTTGTGCAGCCCAAAAATAAATAAATGTAAAATGAACAATGTTTTTTTAACAGCTTGGGATGAACCGATCTTGAGGTCTTTTCCTCTCATTAAGCAACCATACATCCCATTGCCAGTACATGCTTTACAGCCACTTTGAGACAGCAGAAAAAGTCTGTAAGAAAGTCTCCGTGTTTCCTGCTCTTAAAATGTCTCTAATGAAGCTAAAGTTCCCTGGGTAAAACGAAGAAAAGAGAAATCATGGATGCTGTGGGGCAGAGGAGGTTTTTTGCCCGGGGCTCTGGGGTGAGCACAATTAAACGCAGGTCTCGCTGGATTATTGTGAAGGATCCTTGGATGAATTTAATAGCAAGCCGGCTCCTGGTCGTCCCACACCTCCGCCCACTCACGGGGTGCGGGGGGTCACACGGGGGGGTCCCGGTGTCCAGAGAAGAGATATGAAGGGCAGGCCGCCGAGACCAGATAATGGCGCGAGAAGTCGAGGCGGCGGGAAAAGGTTGATGCGCTCGCACCGGGGCATAAAGAGCGGCGCAGTAACCGCAGATGATGGTTACATGAGCGTTTGAGCTTTACGGCAAAAACATATTTTATTTATTTATTCAGAAATATAGGAGCACAATTCTCTTCATGTAAGAGATTTGTTGACTTTCCAAACTTTGGCAAAAGTGCTTTTTCCAATATCCACATTAGGAATTGACCAGTCTGTGGAGTGCTCTATTGATGGAACCGTTTTATGTGACTTAAACAGTTGCCGTGTCTGTCTGCCTCCGCGAGCCCCGACCATCTCCGGTAATGCACCTCGCAAAGCTGCCAGACTCGATTTCACCAGGGACCATTCCGCCACAAAATTTAAGGTCGTTATTGATCTGCGGGTCATAAAAGTAACCTATTAAACATTTGTGGGCCGGAACAGTGCGCCATTAGCCGGTGCCAGTCACAGACAACAGACCTGGTAATGGGACTTTCCTGGCAATAGCGCATTGTCATTCAGAGGCAATAATTACTAACACTGGGAGTCATATGTGCTGATGGTGCTTTATTACAGCAATGCTACATGGATTTATGGCCATGATAATTGCACAGTGTGTCTGAGGACAATGGCCACTAACTTTTAGATGTGTGATTTAATGGGATGTTATTTGTTAAGGACACACTTCAAAAAAATATGACTTTTATTACCCAGTCTTGGTTTTATTTTCGATCTTCACTTTGAAATAAAAATCAAGTTTTCCAGTTCCTGAGGTCATACAGTGTGTTACATTTTATTATGGACATATTTTGGACGGTTTTGGTCTAAATTGTTTATGTAAGTCTTGTAAACCACCAGCAAAGAAACCTCGGAGACAGTAGCTTGTATGTTCCTTTACTGGACGGTGAAAGCTGTAAAACACACAGTACAAAACGCGCTAGCAAACAGTTGATGGATACACAAACATAAACGCGCACTCATCCTATCAAACGTGATATTCTTCGTGAAATAATGCTGGCCTATAATGCTATTCAGATGGATTAAACAACTTACGTCATTGTTTCAGGGTGGATGGCAGCTGATAGATGAGCATCTCCATGGAAGAGCTTATCGCCTCTGTTTACAACGCAGGCGGGCCGTAACGTTTGCACCGTGGCAAAACCGGACGTAGCTTTTAGCAATGATATTTTCCATCTTTGGTGTCGCTTTAGATTAAGGTGTTCTCATTAAGTATTAATAAGCATTAGTAATCATTTTAGGGTTAGGGTTAAGGTTATGTTTAGGGTTGGCTATGAATAAGCGTATTATTATTAATGGCCTATTAGTATGTTAACAGATTAAAATATAATAAGCTAGTTAGTTAGTTATTTAGTTATTTATTTAAAATGACAACGGACAGGTATATTAAAAAGATGGTTGCCCCAGATTTAGCACAATGCTAATTTCCATCTGCAGTCCTTATACAATCAAAAATACAATTAAAATACATAACAGAGTTAATTAAAATACAAAACGTAGACAATATACATTTGTGCAATATACAGTAAAAAGTGTATATAAGGTGCAGATGAAAAGTGCCAGTTGCATTCATAAAGTGCAGAATAATAAAGTGCAACAGTTTTCATAATTATTTTGTTTGTTTCAGCGTGTTAATACTTTACAAGCATATTATTAATGCTTATTAGTACCTTATTAATACTTAACGAGCACACCTTAATATAAAGCGTTACTTCTTTGCACAAAATTAAACATCTTTAAAATTCTATTGAACTTATTCCAACATGTTATACTATGTGAGGCGTACAGTGAGTATGAGAGCATTTTAGCCTGTCCTCCAATTCTTGTCAGGAAAGAACCCATTCACTGAGGATGTTTTCTCTTCACAAAACTATCAGCTTTTTTTTTTTTCATATTATTGAATCAATTTTAATCTTCTGCCTTGTTTTCCATTTATAAAATGGAAAAGAAATCGATGAAACAATCTATATCTGTATGATTTTCCCATCACGCGGGCAGCGTCGCCACATTTCGCACTTCATTCTCGGGGACGTTTCCAATGCGACAGCTTTGTCTGTAAGTGATTGTGTCTCCCACTGTCAGTCGGGATAGATTGAAATACAAAAAAGCGCTCGTTCCTCTGAGAGCGCGTCGGGTCCTCAAAGGTCAACTCTTTGAATTATTGAATCCATTTTTCTTGCCAATGTGGCATAGTCTGTGAAGTGAGGGACGCGTGTTGCTAAGACTGGGTTATGAATGGGGAAGGAAAGCCATAAGGGATCACACCAGAATCAATTTTCTGTTTTATATGTTTTCATTCACTTCTGATGCCTCCGATGACTCATTATCGACTTCTTCCGCTTCCAGTGCCCATGAATTTTTCACAATTTTTAGATCGCTCTTGTGTCCATTGAGTATGAACAGTTTGGCAGGTTTGAATGCCATGCGAAACTGAAGTCTGAACCTATTACAGAGATTGATTTGTCTCGAAATATTAGTGTGCTCCACCGAATGTCAGCTGCAATACAATCTTTAAAACTAGTTTCAGTTTGTCTGTTAACATTTCTTAATAATAACAATAAAATGTTTGTGACAAAATGGCGTTCATCCCCATTTTTTGTCGGTTTGCTTTGCTCCTTTTTTACACACAAAGCCTTTTATTATGATTACTAATATGATTGTTATTATTATTATTCTTTTCTCTTCTCTTAAAATCGGACCATGTGCAATCGTGAACCGTGCACACAATAGTTAATCTACACTTCTAATGTAGTTTACGCATGTTCACTGTGATGTAACACCGCTCCTCGGAGGTAGAACAAAAGACTCTATCATTTTTTATTCCAAAGTTATGTCCGAATGAAAAAAAAGTGTAGTAATTCGACGGCCCCTCCAGCAGATGGCGCCCCGTAACATGTATAGATAAATAGAGATGATCATATTTCACCAAATTGCTTTTAGCTGATGGTTTTTTCTTTGGTTATAAAGTAACATTTTAAATCATATATAAATAAACAAACTGAACGTATGCATTGTAAATTGGTAGGTGAGTGTTGTTTTGTATTGTATCCCTGGGATTTTGGATTTCGAGCATAAATGATCATTAAGGGGTGGCTACTGCAGAGAAAAGGGGTTCCTCTTCCTCCCGCTTCTTTTCTGACTTATTCTGGTATAAAATCACCTTATTCTAGGCAGACGTATTACGATTTTATTTTTGCTAGATGCATGTGTTGTTTTTATGTCCAGATAAACAATGATTCATTCCTTAAAAAAGAAATGCGCTCCATTTTATTCCTCCCTCTTCCAACTCGGTTCAGCGGCCCTTAATTATTTGTGAGTCCGCTCATTAAAAGCGGGTCCGCGCTCTCCCCGCCCCTGTTCACGCGCTGTGGATGGCCGTGGACACTGACAGACAACCGCGGGCCCCGACACGGCGCCTCTCAGCTGGTCCCTGTGTTTACTGCTGCTCTGAGGTCTAACAGGCCGTGAAATTACACTTCCACAGTGAGAGGAGAGCTCATCCTGCCCGCCGCGCACCTCCAGACAGTAAGCCAATACGCCGTCAAACTGTCATTGGAATTAGTGTTGAGTTTTACCTGTAAATGTCTATAGGTTTAGGCGCCCCCTACTGGTCATTCGGGTGGTCAAGAACAAGAGCCGCACAACATAAGAAAACTAATATCTCTACGGTTACTTTATCCAAGACATGTGTTTGTTTGTTTGTTTGTTTTTTATTAACACACAGGAAAGTCTGGAGCAGTGTGGGCCGAAAATCATGGAATTCGTCTAATTGTTGTTACAGTTGTTTACTGTAGGAAGAAACTTTTAAACAAACAATAAATCAATCAAAACAAACTTTATAACTTATCTTCCCTGTTTTATCACTCCTCTGCGCGACTAATACATAAAGTCAAGCCAAAATCGGGTCCACGTGGATATGTTCTCACAGCAAATTGTTCAGTAGAAGTGAAAAAAACGGCACTCGTGGCTAGCTAACGTTAGCTTATGTAGCATGAGGCTAATGTCGTTTTATGGTTAGCATTGTCCGTTTTTTTTTTGGAGTATTCATGGGTCGTTGAACCACTTTGCTCCTCTTCTTGTCTCTGCATATTTATTTAGTCGAAAAATATATTCATAATTCAGCATTTGTTTAAGTAATGGTGGGAAAAATGGGAGAAAGTTCAGTTTTTTTCTTTTCTTTGTTTTCCAACTCTGGCATGCTTCGAACGTGAATGACGTATGTGACGCCACAATTGTTTTACCAATATGGAGTCCGCGGGCCAGGCTATGCTCACAATGCTGAGATTTTCTTTTTTAATTTCAATGCTTTCTCCAAAACAAAAATGCATAGATTTTAAAGTCAGCTCTTTAGAAAACCTTTTTTTTTTTCTTCTGTGGCTCATTGTCTTTGTATTATTTTGTGTCTACTGTGTTCTGTTTTGTTTTTGTAGTGACTGTTTGTCCCGCTGTGTACTTCACTTTGGTCAACAGTGTTGTTTTTAAAGTGCAATATAAATAAGGTTGGACTGGAGGGAAACATGTCAGCAGCAGTGAATGACCGCAGTGTCTAAGTGGTGCACTAAGTTTGGGTTGAGCCATAGCAGCTCAAGGAGTTGCCTATTGTGCATGTTTAAGGAGAACATGCAAACACCTCACTGGAATGCCCATACATATCTTCCATATTTTTACACGTTCAATTTCGACCTGGACGGGGCCTTCTGTGTGGAGTCTGCATGTTCTCCCGGTGCCTGCGTAGGTTTCCTTCTGGTACTCCGGTTTCCCCAAAACATGTACAATAGGTTCTCCTCTGGAGCAAGGACTCCTCTGAAAAAGAGACTATCCTGGTTAAATAAAGCTCCATAAATTAAAAGGTCTGCCTTGTTAATGCTTTGGAATCATATTGAAGCCATTATTTTTTGGAATAAGAAATATAAAACTTTTACAACAAATATGAGGAGTTATTTTTCTTGACTCAAGTCCCAGTAAAGTCACATTGTCAACTCAGTATGAACATAGGGCTGTCACGATATTTACTATATCGATTTATCGTTCAATAAATGACAGAAAGATGACATTTTTGAGCTCAACATTTGTTGTCGGCTAATGTTTGCCCTTTTTGTCAAATTTTTCTCATACAATACTTTATTTATTACCGTAAGTAAGTTGTATTTCATTGTATTTCATGTTTATTATTAAGCTTTACAGTCATTGTTTTGCTTTAGAGTTCATTTCTACTGAGTTTAAAGTTCTTCAACTATACCGTTCATGGCGTTGTGTCCGTGGCTCAATATATCGAACTTCAGGTTAGGCCTGCACGAACATCTGCATGTTTCTTTCGCTGTCAGGGAGCGTCAATCACACCGAGGCACGGCGCCTGGGCTGAGCGAACAGCCGTGCGTTTCCGCCATTAACTGTGCGCCACGCTGCTAAATATACATCACAACATGCCACTGTGTTTGTGCCGCAGATGGCAGCGACGGAGTCAGGTGCAATGATCACTGATTTATGTGCGCCGCGCACCCGTCAACGCACGTCTAAGTGAATTTAGATCCGCGTAATTGCAGCCGAAGCCTCAAACCGCGGCAATTTTTCCAGCAATCACTCTCATTTGTGGCGCTGGATAAGAGAGATGTAGCGAGGAATGAATTGGGGAGGGGAAAATGAGGAATCCGCAGTAGCCTTAACTTGTGAAAAGATTTTAATAAGGGCCCGGTGTGAGCGGGACGGCCTATTGCAGACCATTAGCAGCCTTCAAAAATGACTGGCATTGCTCTAATTAGAGTTTATGGGGTTAAATGTTATTGCTAATTGGTAGGCATAAAGTTAGATTTTCGATGCCAAGACTAACAAGCTTCGTGAACCGTTAACAATGAAGGTTTTCGATTTAAAGCTCCGGTATTTCCCCCGAGCAGTGTGTGAGTAAAGCTTTTGGCGTTTTCCAGGAAATCCCTCGCGCTGCTTTGTCTCTCACTCGCGTGTTCATTCACAGATATTGACACGTTTGGTATCCACGTGTAGCAGAACAAAACAAAAGGCGCCTGAGACGACGCCGTAATCCATGGTTGGTCAAATCCTTTCTGGGAGAACTCTGCAGCAAAAAAAAATAAAAAATAAATAAATAAATCAGCACTATCCATGCTCGAGGGCATGGATGAAGGAAGTGTACTTATTTTATTATTATATTATTTTTTCGGAGGGATATTTTAATATCTAATTCCTAGCCTGATTCATTGAGCTTTGAATCACGAACAAGAACAAACAAGCCAAAATTATATTGATTTATTTTTTTTATAGATTTCCTCACTTTTAACTAGCTCATAAAAAAAAATTACAAAAATTAAATAAAATCCCATCGGAAAAAAATCTTTGCAACTAATATAGCAACAAAATAAAACCACACATTTTAACTTGGTTCAATCAATTTCTTAGATCCTGTCGATGTAAATATAGGCTATTGTAATAATATGCATTATTTTTTTAGATGAAAACATAAAATGGCAGAAAACCCGCAATACATTTTTGTTCTCATCTCTGTCTTTAAAATGTTTGCCACAGCTGCAGCTCTTTTCTAACTCGCACAAACTAGGGAGACCAAACGCCATCATTGCTCCGGCCTCATTTCAGAAATAAACAAAAAAACACAAAACTTGGGAATAATTTCTTCTTACAGCGCGTGACCCCACTCCCGTGCCTCCGTACTCCGGCTGTGCACTCGCCGAAGCAAGACAAGTGTGTGGACTATCTCCTTCTCCTTTACCCAAGGCCAGAGGACGAACAATACTAAACCGGGGCCTTTCATAACGGAGGAGCCGGCCTGCCACAGAATACTCGCATCATCACACTAAGAAGTTATAACACCAACTAAAGCTGCACAGAAAACAACACGGTCTCAAACGCGTATCCAACTTTTATTTGACCTAAATCCACCTCATGTTAGTAGAGAACGCACATGCACATCCCATCAGCGGCGGATACTGCTAACGGAACAGGCTCATATATGTTTTAGCTTGGATTTGATTTAGAATGAGCTTCGGGTCAGACTTAGTTCAAGGTGCACTTTCAATATTTAAAACCACTCTCCATTGCTAATCAAACAACCCACGCAACATATTACTTTCTATATCACTCGACGGATATAAATTAGCAGGACTCCGACCAGGAATAGTGAATCGGCTTGTTTTTTTGTTTTTTTTACCATGACCTCCCAGGGCTGTATAATTCAAATGCGGCTGAGTAATTTGCAGGGGATGGACTTACTTACCTCTCTGAAGTTTCCCTGTTGAACACTTGCCTCTGATCTGGACTCTTATGCTTTCTGCAGGAGTAACCATTCCGGAGGGAGAGTGCAGAATCGTTGTATAGGGGGCAGACTTTAATGCTGCACCAGCATCGGGTCAGTACAGTGTGCAGTGGGAGTCACTTGCTGTGACACTTTTCAGAGCTGATTTTCCACAGGACTTAAAAGCGGTCGAGTGGTTTTACTTTGGCCCAGCGGCTGTTATTTTTACAGTAAATGATTAGGGAGGACAGAGTGGTTAGTGCTCTGGTCAGCTATCTCACACTCTCAGGACGTCACTCCCAAATGTTCCTGCTTGCAGATGGATGATTTGGAGAAGTGTTCCCAGTGTATGGATGCAAAATGTAGTATGTTAACGGGTTTGATTTGCTGCTAATTGATGGTAAGCTGGCTAGCACTTCGGAGTCAGCAAGACTCCGAAGTGGGGCCAGTCTGGGAGGAGTTTGCATGTTTTCCTCCACCTACAGGTGATTTTTGCCTTGTCTTTTAACATGGTAATTGTTGATGTCGTCCACTCATCGACTCATCCTATGGTTTGAACAAACTATTTGCCAAATGAAATTATGCTGAAGTTTGCCAGTCTGTGGTATCAAATGTTTGTGAAATTGTGAACAAATTGTGAACCAACCGAACTTTTAATAATGGAAGAACAAAAAAGTTTAATTGAAATGAAATATAATAAACAAAACAATGTTTGCTAAGTATGGACTTGTCTGCCTGTGTCAATCATAAACAAACCCGTGTGCCTTAAGGTCCGGAGCCTTCTATCCAGTGGCGTCAAATTTTATTTCATTTTGGCTTTTGTATTGTTTTAGAAATGCCGTACCGCTCCGTCTTGCCTCAATAGTTTCAGCTGTTTTGCTTATTCAGTGCATATTCTTCAACAGGAAAATACTATATTTTACAAGTCTGGTGGGACTTGTAAAACCACCCCATGATGATTGTGGAACCTGACGCCATACCAGCTGAGAACCACTGATCTAAAGAAAATGTGGTCAATGATGGAACAACTTTAGGAATTGAGAGCTCTTTCTAGACAGTTCCGTGGGCGATGTCTTTATTAGTCCCAGTGGGGGCAACACTAAAGGGCTTAGTTGGTTCACTGCAGTGACTTGAAATGGAATAATGATACATCAATATTTTCAAAGGATAACTGCCCAATCATAAACCAACCATAAACAAACATACAAGATAAGAAACCTCTAATAATGTATTGAAAGGCAAACAATACATCGCAATCATCATGTTGTAATTTTCACGGGTTTCAGTTATAAAAATGGCCGTACGTTTCCATTCGTCCACAAGTCCGATGAAAAGGATGTGAAAGCGCTTGGGATACACTTTGACATTTCTCAAAGCTAACTTCCCCCTGGATTTTGAAACAGACCAATCTACTGGAGGATGAGGCTCTACTCAGCTTAACACCAATTATTTGTTAAAATACCAGTCGTGAAATGCATGGTTTATCATGTCGCGCTGACTCAAAGTGAAGGCTTTACTGAGGGGAGAAATTAATAAGAAAGTTCTGCGCGGTGATTTTGTGAAACGGAGGGGATTTCGTGGACCCCATGACAGCTTTCAAAGCACATTTTAAGCATAATGTTGCTTTCAAGGGAGCACAAGTTTGGGAGCCGACCTAATTGCCCTGCCTTTTTACTTCTGCAAACGGTCGACAAGAGCTAACGCAACCATCGAGAACAAGCACATGCAGATGCTTCTAATACCTCATTTATAATCCCGACTACAAGTACTTTTACCTGGTGAATAAAAACAACAGCAATTATGTATATTGAGAGCGGGTCCACGTATCTGAAGGTTTCAACCAGTGTCACCTGCATGGATAACTACCGCCATGTCCTTGGGAAAAAAAAACACTACTCCCTTCTCGCATGACAAAAAGGTGTTAATGTGGTGCGTTAGAGGCAGAGATGGTCAGGTGTTAGATAGACTACAACAGACCTCCAGCTACTGAAGGACGTTCTGGCTCAAGCTCTGGAGATGGGTCCCTAGGTGCAGCGCTGTGGGTGGGAACCTCCGGGTAGCTCACGATTCGATACGCGATACATTGCTCACGATAACGATAATCTCACGATATGCCGATACTGTGATAATCGATATATTGCACAAAAATAATTTATACGATGCATACAATAAATCAGCATTAAAAAAAAAACATGCTACTTTTAACCTTTATTTTAACATTGTACACATGTTATTAATAATATACATTTCTTTTCATCTGCTTTGTGCCTCTTTTTATGCATTATATAAACTATCATTAAAAGTAATATATGTGTGTGACGGTGTCTGGTCCAAGTGCTTAAAAACTGTAGTGCTGCCCCCTGCTGGTCTGACTGAATTCTTGATCATCATTGGCCTCTATTGACTGTGAAAACAGTGGAGCACTGCTGCCTCATTAATATGCATGACGTGGCTCAATGTTTTGACGAGCCCCCACGTTTGTTACGACCGCAACCAAACGGTGGAGACGAGACCGGGTAAAAGTGCACAGAAGAAAGGTTTATTTACAGAAAGGGTAAAATAACAAGCCAAGATATCACGATATATCGGAAAAATCGTTATACATGTATTGTCACACTCCTAACTGCGATGGCTCCAGACAGGTTGCCCCAGAGGTATTGAGTGGCTCAAGTTCAGACAGACCAATGGTGTATAATGCCAATAAAACATTTAAAACAAAAACAAATACAATTTTAACAAGATCAAAGGCTGTGCAGCTAAAAGGGTCACAGCTAAGGGGAAAAAATGAAAATAAATCCAATAGATGTTACCGGAATGTAACACCAATGGCCGCCATTGTGATTGAGCCGACCCACGTTGGACAAATAAAAACGCAAGAGGAATTTTGAAAAGGCTCTGGATTTCAATTCCTTGTCATTTTCCTCCTCACATCTCCAAATGACCTTCACAAATCTTTAGAGGTGAGTATTTCTCTGAATACAAAAGAGCCCTGTGAGCCATCAGGGAGCCCGAAGAACAGGGCATGAATATTACAGTATGGGCTTTTGATTAGGCTTTTTCAGCGACGTGTTCAAAAGTATCAAAAACTTTGTTGCTGGAGCTTTTGAAAACGGGCGCCACCTCTAAAATATGTGAAATATGTGTCTCTGATTATTTTATATATTGTTACTATGTTATATTGAGCCATTCTCTCACCGCTAGTATGCGGCACTCCTGGACAGGAGTAATTTCACTTTCACGCTGTTTAACCTGAAGCTAGCTAACTAGCTTCCTGAAGCTCAGGTGTTTATGGAAACAGCTGCTGTGGAGTCCACTTATAGCTTGGTCCCACAAACTGAAACTTTTTGTTTGACTTTACTAATCCAGCCAAATATGCTTAAGGGCAGGGATCATTTTATGTAGGTGTGAAAATAATATAGTGCCTTAACCGTTTTCAATACAAAATAGAAAGCTCATATTTTCTTATAGTACGATGAACGCACGCCTGTTAGCCTTGGAATTCTCACTGACCGCGGTATAAAGAATAATTATTCTTGGATTGAATCCGGTCTAAAGCACCACCTCAAGAGCACAGATAAAATAATTAAATGGTCTGTGACCGCTGAGGAACCCTCGTACCACCAGTGTTACCTGTACCATAATTTGAGAAACACTGAGGCTTGGTATTAAACTAAAGACATTCATGGAGTCTTCCGAAGAGATAAAACATAAATATTGTTTTGCTAAAGTAACATAATTTGTTTTCTTCATAATTAAGAGCATCTTAAGATGTGTGCTTTAAAAGATCCAACCTCTGTTTTTTTTTCCCCCAGTGAGGCACAAAGGTCATTATTAGAATTTTTCTGAGCTTTACACTTTCCTCCAAGCTTAACATTTTAATTAGCGGTTCTATTTAGGTCTAATCTTTCATGCCAAACTGAGGGCAGCGCTGGTGACCACACATTCGGGTTCACATAAGGACAATTCTACTTCTTTCTTCTAAGACATATGGTTTTTGCACGTTGGAAAAAAAAGAACTGAGATAATTAACTTTCTCTTATCCGTGAAAATTGCGGGTCTTTTTTGAGTTGACAAGGTAATTTTCTACCTTTTTATTGTTATCTGGTCGTAATTAATCTCTATTAGCGTTGAGGAGAATCTACAAGTACTTTGGTTAGGTCCGGCAGCTGGAGGTCAACCGTAAAACCCGCGGCAATATCTCTCTCAAAATGTTTCGGAAAGGACACGGAATTAATCCATCATTGAGCGGCGGGAATAAAGGGGTGAATTTATGAGCGCCTTTTCTCATAGTTTGACTTTCACCTTATGCTATATTGAAAAAGGACCAGTCGATTACGCCGTTCATGTTTCAAAGTTATGCCCCTGCTCTGAATTTAAAACGCCACTCACTGACCACCAGACTTTACAGTGTGGCTTCCAACTGACTGAAAAGGGTTCTGTTTGTCGGCAATAAAGATGTGAAATCATATATTTATTTAGAAATGGATTCATGTGGATGAACAAGCGTGAGATTTAGTTCTCTGCGTCGAAATCAATCTAAGCTATGGACAGCGCCTTCGTGTCTCTTTAGAAGATCATTTGAATGAGTTATGTGCCTTGAAAAATTAACTTGGACTTCGATGTCTTGGATAGATGTTATACAAAACGCCATCAGTGTTTTTAGCTTGTTCATAATGCAACCCAGTCTTACAGAAACACACAGTGGGAGGAAAAAGTCTTTAAATTGGTCTTTAAATCTTTACACAACTGTTGCAGTTCAGCGAGATTCCTGGGTGCACTTACTTTTTTCTCCCTGTCCTGTGAATGTTTACGTGTTATGGCCATTAAAAATACGATAACATGTGATTGTTTGGGTGGTATTAGTTTAAGCAGACACTGTTAAGTCATTCTTGTGATTTCGATGAGGATCAGACCACATTTTATGACCAGTTTAGGCAGAAATGTGAGAAATTCCAAAGCGTTCACTTACATTTTCCGCCCACTGTGATCTAAAAACAGTGTAGTGCAGAAGAAGACTAAGTAAGATGTTCATGGAGAACACTTTTACAACATCGGATATAGGATAAAAGTTTCATATTTTTGACCAGTCAAGTTTATTTCTATACAGCACAATTCAAACACACGGCAGCTCAAAGTGCTTCACAGTTGGATGAAATTTACAATCAATCCATAAAACATCGATATAGTCACAAAATTATTATTAAAAGTGAAGAGTGCAGATAAAACACTGTTTACTGGAAGTAGCTTACTACCACCGAGTATGGTGAATGAATCATGACTACAGTGTGGCTCAATTATAAGTATAAGCAAATATTATTATTATGTACAAATAGAGCTGGGCAATTTTTTTTTTCCCCAAAAAAGGTTTTTAAATAAAAAACATGATTCACGATTCGATTCCCCCCCATTTAAAACAAAATACCTGCGAATTATAAATATATTTAAAATATATATATTTAATTAAAGTGAACCAACATAAATAAAATTGCAAAGGCAAACCGTTTCTCTAACTTAAAAGTCATTATGCAGTGTGCATAATGATTGTTAAACATCCAAATTGTTTATACTGTATTCGGATTAAGCTAATAAAGCAACAACAATCCTGAGGTAACTGAGGCACATTTGTACAGCAGGACGTTTAAGCAGAGGGCAGAGAGCTAAAAATAAAATAAAATAATAAATATCTAACAAAACAAAAAAAAATCTAAAAAAATCGATTTAAAAAAAAAAAATATATCGATTTGACCTACCAACTCGATTTTTAAATCAAATCGATTTTTTCCCCAGCCCTATGTACAGATTTGAACATTGTCGGTGTTGATTATCCACAAATAATGCATCGTTCCGGATCCAGCCACCTCAAACCTTTCCTCCTGCAAATCTACATTCTGTTCCCAGTTCCTCCGACAGCCGTCCTGCGTCTCCTCGTGTTGTTCTCTCCTCCTATATTTTGACATCTCGATCGATTTGCGCGCGCCACGATTCGCCAGACGAGCTCGACGCCAGGTGTTCGCCGCGGCCCACAATCATCTGTCGGCCCTGACACCCAGTCGGCGTCATCTTGTCAATGCTGTTACACTTTTGCATGGCACGTTGCACACGCACAAACGCATGCAGACACAAATCAAACGCTGATAGGGGCTCGCGCTACACGGGCTGTTAGGCTTTGCGCCGCACGTCACTCCAAAAGATAGCCCCGTTCGCCGCTGAGCCTTGTCATTGCTGTCATCTTAATTTTGGCTCCGGCTCATTCCATGGAGAGCCCCACCTACTTCTCCGCAATCCCGTCATGCACCTCTCGCCATAAAGGGCACCCATAGCTTTCATAGGTAAAGAATGGGAAAGCTATGGCACAGCGTTTCATTTGGGAAACTGCCCGGCCAATCAGGGCTAAAAGTGGTTCACTTTTATAATATATAAATATGAAGCATCTATAATAACAAACATATTACTAAATAAAGGGTTAAGGGTAAACAGAGGCCTGCCCTAGAATAGCCCCAAACCAAATAAGAAATCAGGGCAATGACAAGTAATGCATTTAAAGAACTAACTTGTTTGCCTTAATAAATATATCTTCAATGAAGGTACTTGATTCATCTTCTGTACTCAGTAGTTGAAGTCTTCGAACGTTTCGCCTCTCATCCAAAAGGCTTCGTCAGCGACAAAGGTCCCACTATGGACGCAGCTGAATATATAGACCAACGGGGAGGAGTTAGGGTAGGCCCGGCTCCTCCTCTCTAATCACAGCTACTCTCACCTGTGGGTAAACACCTTTTTGGACAACTCCTGTACGACTGAGAACTTACACAGACATCTTAATAAATATAGTCGTAATATAGTATTTACAGTGAGTGAAAAAAAGTATCTCCATTGTGTCATTGGGTTGTGGCACAATGTTCAATATCCTTCTCTCCCGTTGTTCTGCGAAGTATTTACTCTAATGAGTACAAATAAAATGCAACATGACACCTACAGTGGCATTTATGGCCTCTAGGGGCATGAGTACTGCTTTAAATCTGACCTGACCTTATTGAGGTTTCTTCCAGCCATAACCTGTCCTGAAAGTAAAAGGTATTTCCCCCCAATTTCAAGCCATTATAGAGGAAGCAAAGTCCAAACACGTTACCAACTCTGTTCAGCTTATATATCAATAATCTTCCCAACATGTGTAAAAGTGTTAACATGCAGTTATATGCTGATGATGCTGTATTATATGTGCACGCTAAAACAAAATGTGAAGCTGCTGCAATCCTATCTGCAGCCATGGTACCAGTGTCCCATTGGCTCCAAAATTCTTGCCTTCATTTGAATACAAAAAAAACTGTCTGCATGTTCTTTTCTCGTCAGCCAGTAGGGAACGAACAACCATCTGTGATAGTTAATGGCGAGAGATTAAATGAAGTTAAACAATTCAAGTATTTAGGAGTGCTCTTTGATTCAAATCTAAATTTTAAGCAGCATATCAAGAAAATTGCACACATCATTAAATTCAATTTGTCAAATTTTAAGCATATAAGACCATGTCTGACCACAGAGTCGGCAAAGGCTTATATGCATGCAATGATCTTCAGCCATATAACGTACTGTTATACCACATGGTCCCAAACATCAGAGACCAACATGAGCCCCATCAAGTCTCTTTTTAAGAAAACATTGAAAACTCTGGATAGAAAGCCTTTACATTATCATTACTGCCACATTGTAAATAAGTATAATATTTTAGATTTCGACGGCTATCAGAAGTTCCTGGATGCCTGTTTAGTTTTTAGAGTTTTAAAAGGTCTTGCCCCTCCACCATTAAGGAATTTTATATCACAAATAAGTAACACTCGAGTAAATACCAGAGCTCTGACCAGAGGAGACTGTATTGTGCAACGTCGTAGAACTAAATTCGGTCAAACGGTGGAGTCTATCAGAGGCTCGCAGTTTTGGAACTCGCTGCCTGCTCATATCAGGAACTGTGACAATTACCACACCTTTAAAAAGGTCCTAAAAATCTGGTTAAAAACAAATCAATCTTGCACTCACAGGTAGTTTAATTAAAGTTTAATACTTAATCAATTTCTTGGGCGTGTTATGTTATCTTACCTGTGTCTGTCCTTGTAACTGACCTCTGTGACTGTAACTTTGTTCTGTTCTTTGTACTATGTCTGTATTTTCCTTCTGTCAATGTTTCTTTACCTGCCTTAGGACAACGGATGCAATTTAGCTCTCACGCTAACTCTGGTACATTTACATTGATGCTTTTGGCTGACGTGTTGATTAATGTGCACTGTCCTAATTCAAATAAATAAATAAATAAAAAAAAATAAAAATAAAAAAACTTTCCTAACGCGTTCTGAACATCGCAAGTCTTTGCAGGGGTGAGTTTATATGCACATTTATTCGCACATTTCAGTAAGCTGAGCCGTATACTATTTAAATGGTAAATGGTCTCAACTTATATAGCGCTTTTACACCTACATCAGGCTGGATTTAATTTAAAGATGCTGCAGTGTTATGAGTGGTGAAGAATGGGTGTAAAAAAAAAAAAAACGGTGACACCTTTCACTCTCCCCATAGGTTCATCACCACGGGACAGACGGCCATTCCATTCCCAGTCCTGCTCCAGTCTCACGTCTCCTTTCACTCCCCGCCAAATAGAGTATTAAAAAAAGACACATCTTTATCTCGCTTTTGCAAATGCTTGACCCTCACATTATCACGCGCTCCGCTGCGAAATATATCCTTTTTTACTCCAGCTCGAAACCCGCAGGGGCCATAAAGCCGGCGAATCCTCTTACTGGAAATTGCCATCTTATCAGACAAAAAGATCGCCAAGACATTGCTTCTCAAATAGATCATGCTCTAATAAGTCTCTGCCAACCGAGATGTGTTTTTCCTTTTCATATCAGACACCTTTTAGCATACGATGAATCCGTTCTTTTTCTATTAGTCTGATGCGCGTGATTTATGCTCCGCACTGAACAAGGAATCGTTGGCGGAAATCGAGAGGATCTACAGTGTAACACTTGGCGCCCATGTGTTTTGCAGGTGCAATATATGCGATCAATTAGCAAGGACAGCGCAGGCATGAGAGCAGTAAGAGGAAATTTCGCAGTGACGGATAATAAAGGGGTTTTATTATTATTATTTTTTTGCTTTTTATTGTCAAATTTTTGCCACTTTTTCATTACATTTGTGTCAAATTTTTGCAAAATTTTTGTCACATTTTCATCACATTATTCTCACATTATTCTCACATTATTCTCACATTTTTGCCACTTTTTCATCACATTTTTGTCACTTTTTAGTCACATTATTGTCACATTTTTGCCACTTTTTCATCACATTTTTGTCACTTTTTAGTCACATTATTGTCAATTTTTTTTCCCTTTTTGGCAACGTTTTCATCACATTTTTGTCACATTATTGTCAATTTTTTGTCACTTTTTCATCAATTTGTTGTCAAATTTTTGCCACTTTTTCATCACATTTTTCTCACTTTTTAGTCACATTTTTGTCACTTTTTAGTCACATTATTGTCAATTTTTTTTCACTTTTTTGCAACTTTTTCATCATATTTTTGTGACTTTTTAGTCACATTTTTGTCACATTTTTTATTTTATTTTTTATTGTTATTTTATGCCTATTGAGTCAATTTCTCCCCAATCCCCAAGGACTTTATAAGCCAGCAGACCTTTAATAGCTTTATTTTTCACAGGATTCCCTATTATACATATTTTATGTTTTCTTCAAAGACACCGGGAAAACATGTTACTTTCACACAGAAAGCTGTGGAAACCAACCCAGATACCTTCTGACCCATGCTTCAATCCTCGAATCTCAATACAGCATCTGGGAATGCTTTGTAGATCGTGAGCGATACAGTACAAAGTAATATGGAGGATTACCTTATTGTATTTTGTTTATAAAGTCAACTGGGTTTTAGAAAATATACTGTGCACTTCCATCTTAATTACATCATCATATATAGAGAGCTTTCAAGGCATTTTTCCTCTTTGTATGTCCAAGCTGCATTAAGACGTTATTCTCTTATCTGTCATTCTCCGTCAGCCCTGCCTCTCTGCTACACAGCGCTAATCTGAATTGTGTATCTTCAAAAGCCCACATGCCGGCTCTCATTTTGGGGGCCGGCTCTGAGATGCGATTGCCTCCCGGTAAGCACTTTCCAGGCAGCTCTATGGGGGATTTCACTGTTTGATCTACACTACCTTTCCAACAACAGGCCTACTCTATAGGAGGATTCCCGTCCCTGTGATCTGGCAATGCACTCAGTCGCTCCCAAAAGTGCAAGCCCTAATGCCCTCAGGGAAAGGCAGCCCATGTGAAATCACTTGTATTGCTGCTTTTTTCCCATATCAGAAACATGTTTAGTTGCCAATATATGTGCATACTGTATAGAATGTTCCAGAGGTTGAAATAATCTAATTCCTGATTTAGATTCTCATTAATAACCATTGTTTAACGTCCTCTGGAGTAAAAAAAAGAGAACATACATTAATTATTTCCAGACCAAACAGCCACAGCTCTGAACCAACTTCCAAAGGACTGTACATTGAGGAAATCACAGACAGACATATTGATCCTGTAATTCTATGCAAATTTGAAATCTGGGGTAAACAAAGACGAGATTATATATAACTGAACTGAAGACATAATACACCTCCACATTAGAATTTCCCTCACCTCTCTTTAAAGACACCGGACAAGGGATAAATGCAATAAGAGCGTATATATACTGACGGCTTCTTTGGATATATTATGGTCATGTAGCCAGAGGGTGGAAACAAAAAAGAAAACTTAATTTTGCCCATTACTCTACTATTACTTTGACACATGTTAAATTATGAATACTTTTATCTACTAAATAAAGATGCAGAGACATGGAGAGGAGCAAAATGGTTCAACAGCCCATAAATACTTAAAAACGGACAATGCTAGCCAGGACGCTACATTAGCATCATGCTACATATGCTAATGTTAGCAATGAGTGCGTTTTTTTGCTTATACTGAACAATTTGCTCTGAAAAAACATCCGTATGGACCCGATTTTGACTTGACTTTATTGGTGTGTGATAAATGTGTTTATAGTCTGCCGGACAATGGCTAAAAAGAGTGAAAAATCGTGATTCCCATGTAGGGCGGTAACAGTACCTACTTGGTACCGACCAAGTGTGTGTGCCAATTTTCGGTACTTTTACTCCAGATGTTAATAAATGATCCTCAGTGAGTCTAAAAAAGCAATTTTTGGACAGTTTTGGTAAATGATTAGTGACAGAGTGAGCGCTCGCACTATGTAACGTGTGAAGCGTTTTCACTTTGTAGAACAGCGCAGTGTGTTTAGAAAAGTTCAGCTGAAACAAAACGGTGTCCTGATGTGGGTCTGGTCTGACCCTGCAGCCCGGAAGGTAATGATGTCTTTCTGCTCAAAAAATGAAGTTACATTTGACGCTGCTGCTGCGGCCTGTGTCATTTCTGTTGTGTTGTTTAAGGACAATAGGCTACTTTTTTATAGGCTATACATTATTTTAATTCAATTACGGTACCCATCCCTATTCCCATGAGAGGTTTTCTGCCCCCGCAGCGAGACCACGGGCCCTTGTATGAACTGTCTGCATGTCCTGAATAAACCTCCTCTCACAATTCTCTTTGAATTTGTATTCCTGTGTAATTTATAAGACTTCGTGTGAAATGTTGAATGAAAGAATGATAATGGTGCTGAGTAAGTATACAAAATTGGCACGTGGTTCCATGGTTGTTGTTTCCCACGGAGCAGGTGTCCTTGTTGTGGTCTCTGTCCTGGCTATGATACAAGGGGAGAAAACTAACTCGAGCGTATAGTGGGCAGTCAGTTAAATGCTGGCAAGTCCCGGAAAAACTGAGATGGCTGTCTCTGGAATGGCTTTACAAAAAAAGAACATCTTATGAATTTTAACAGCTTTCCCAATCCGATCTGCTCTGGTGAGGCAAATAGAGAAACACAATGTTCTGCCTTAGAGGTTTGACAAAGATATCAAAAAGTAGCTTTGTTGCCAGTCGCTCGGAGAATTCAACCAATTAAGCCCGGAAAGAAACAATAAAATGTCCACATAGCGTGACGATCTAAATTGTGTGTGTTTAGCCTGTGGCTTTTTGGTCTGGCAGGCATATAACTAATTGCCAAACCATTAAGATTATATAAAAATCATAATCACTTTGGAACAGGTCATTAAATCTGCAATCAAAGAAGAATCAAGTGCGGACCAGGGACTCGCACGACTTTGTGCAAACGCCTGATGAATTTGATCTCCAGATTGGACAGTAAAACTTGTCTTATCAACTACCCGAGAAACCAATCTTCGAAAAAATAATGGGGCTTGGAATGAAAGATGGTAGCCAGTAAGCCATGAATAAAAATAGATTTACTTCATAATTTGAAATCGGGGGTCAATGTAGAATACAAATATGCATTAAGAGAGCAGGCGCTGTGCAGCTGAGTGAGCAGCAGTGAGTGGCGCGGGAAATGATGGCTTTCTGGAGATAAGAGTTGTAATTCACTTGAGACAATACGTGCAAATGAGGATTGATTTCTGACGTAGATGTGACCTGGGGTCTGATTTGGTCTTCAAAGGCCTCCAAGATGGTGCTTAGACAGTGGCGCAGTGCGGGTCGTCTCAGGATCGGAAGGTCAGGGTTCCGAATCCTGGCTCCTACAGGCAAGGCAAGTTTATTTATAGAGCACAATTCATACACAAGGCAATTCAAAGTGCTTCACAGTTGCATAAAATTACAAGAAAACAGATAAAATCATTAAAACATCAACATAAAAATTAATCAATTACAGTAAAAGGCAAGAGTGCAGATAAAATACTTTCAGTTTTCATATGCTCGGGTAAAAATAGCTGTTTTCAGCCTGGATTTGAACATTGTCAGAGTTGAGGCCTGTCTCACATCCTCATGAAGACTGTTGAAACTGAAATGCAGCTTCACCGTGTTTATTATTGACTCTGGGAACCACCAGGAGACCCCTCCCTGAAGTTCTCAGGGCCCGAGATGGTTCATACGGCTCTGAATTGTTGCCATTGTTGTTGTGTCCTTGTGCCGCCAGTGTCTGCATACATTGGTGAGTGAATAAGACTGTGAGTGGGTGAGTGGTTTCTTGCTGTGATGCACTTTGAGTGCCAAATGTAGGTGGAAAAACCGCTAGCATTATCATAGCCTTTGCACACTGAATAGACTGTCAGTAGTCATAGTAACTTTAGAAAAACATATCTTCCAATAATACAATAATAAATGTACAATAATTAAATGTAGATCTGTATTCATTTGATATTACTACATGCAAAAGTATTACTTGTTCACCCACTAAAACCTTGTTGTTTTTTCGCCCCTCAAAGGATGAAAGTTTGAGCATCCATAGAATTATCCACAAAAAAAGGAAAACTAGCATGAAGTTCAATGTCATCCTCCCTGCACATATGAACTTGATTTTTTCTTCACTACTAGCCACAGTTCTACTTGTGGCACATACAAAAAACCAAAAAAACTGTAGCACATTTCAATCACATAGGATTGAAAGTAGGCGAGTAGTGACTTGACACAAGAAAATGTACAAATGCTGAACTTTATTGTTTTAAGTTAAGGAGTTAACAGGCCAAACATTTCCATATTCATCCTGTGGAAACCAACAACATTGCACCTGTGTAATTGAAAACTACAATGGCCTTTTCAAACTATATTGAATTCTGAACTGTCTTGGTTACTTTTTCCCCCTTTTTTGTTAATAACGTTGAGCTTCATGACAGTTTTTGGTTCAGAAATATCTACCAGGTCAAAACATCTGCTATCTAGGCTCTTTAAATTATGACTTTTAGTGTTGATAGGAAGATTTGCTTACTGGCATTGTGTCTTTGGGCAAAAAGCTTTTAGCAAGTTTCTTGAAATGTACCCACTCAGTATTCAAACGATCACTGTCAATCTCTGTTTAATCTACAAATGACAAAATAATCTACGTTTATCTGTTTCAAATGACAACGATTTAGCTCATGGACAGGAGATTGTGGGGAGCTTTCACTCTGCCAATTCTGTGTAATATCTTCATCTCATAACATTTTCTTCAGCTTTCGCCCGTCCTGGTTACTAACTGGGTTTTGAGCGACTACCTCGCGAATTACCTGCGAGAGTCATTCCACTAATGTCTTTTTAATCACTTCGAAAAATCAGTATATCCGCTGTGAAAGCTGCCAGTTTTCTCTCGCCCCCGAAACTCCCCGCGTTGCTGTAATGACTCTGTGAGGGGAGGGAGGCTGATTGTTAATTGCTGCTTCTCTTTACACCAATTTATTCGACTTCTTTGCTGAATAACAAAGTGAGGAAAGTGCACGTATCGGAGGCATTATTTCTAGTTTTAAAAGTTTTTACTTTTAAGTACAGGAACAAATTAAGAAAAAAATTATTGCAGCATCGAGAGAAATCCCTGTTTGGAGTTTCTTCTTATGTCAGGATGGGTTATTATTAGCATGCAGAAATATCTATATCTCTCATTAAAACATGTACAATAAACTTATCCTCCTGCAATATACCGCTTATGAACCAATAGGGTATGCCATCCATCCATCCATTTTCTTCCGCTTTATTCGGGTCGCAGAGGCAGCAGTCTCAGCAGAGATGCCCAGACTTCCTGATACACGCACACCTCCTCCAGCTGTTCTGAGGGGGACCCCGAGGCGACACCAGGCCAGCTCGGAGACATAGTCCCACCAGCGTGTCCTGGGTCTTCCACGAGGCCTCCTCCCGATAGGACATGCCTGGAATACCTCCCGAGGGAGGCAGCCAGGAGGCATCCAAAACAGATGCCCTAGCCACCTCAGCTGGCTCCTTTCGACGTGAAGGAGCAGCGACTCTACTCCGAGCTCCTCCCGGGTAACTGAGCTCCTCACCCGATCTCGGAGGGTGCGCCCAGCCACCCTGCGAAGGAAACTAATTTGGGCCGCTTGTATCCGCGATCTTGTCCTTTCGGTCATTACCCAAATCTCATGACCACCTTTTTCCGGTGGAGAACCATGGATTTAAAGGTGCTGATCCTCATACCGGCCGCTTCACACTCGGCTGCAAACCGCCCCAGTGCCGGCTGAAGGTCCTGATGTAATGAAGCCAACAGAACTACATCATCTGCAAACAGCAGAGATGAGATCCAATAGGGTATGCACTGTCAAAATTCCCGTCAAGAAATGAAACCTATGTTGTAAGGTGATTTGTCATCTGGATTTTTACCCATTCTTCAACCAGGGCAACCTGTCAGGAGCAATGGGCGCCCGGCAACCCATACCCCAATTCTTGAGCCACAGTCTTCATCAGGATTAGCTAGCTGCGTGTGATTTTTATGGTCAGGGAAACCAGAGAGCCCAGAGGAAACCCAGGTCCGTCTTGCTGTGCGTCGAGAGCACCTTGACCTCAAACAATGCACAGAAGATGGAATATCACCCATTCTCCAAAGCTTAGTTGTTATAGAGCATATGTATTTTTGTCTCGTCTCGGTTTCTCATTCTCACTCTTTTCTCTCTTAAATCGCCTCTTTTGGCCCGCATTTCCATTACCTCCAAATTAGTCCCTGGATGCTTCTTGAAATTGGATTGTCACTCATCAATTGCAGCCTCTTTGCTCGGGCTAATATTCCAGTGCGGCTGTGTTTGTGCGTGGAAAAGAGCATTTCAGATCCCCGCCTTCAGCTGTTGCCAAAGCTCAGTTCTTTTATCTCCAGAATGTAATAAAGAATGCCATTGAATAAATGTTTCGGAAAGGAGGGGGTGAATTCAGACTACTGGCGTGAACCCAAAGCATTAGGCTATCACTCTAATGGATATAGAGCATTGGCAAATAGATTGTGTGAAATGTTACTGCCCTGATCATTCACAGAGGCGAGTGAGGCAAGCTGCCGAGTGTTTCAGATATACTCAGATCAGCTGGCCCGTTTTCACTTTAGCTTTGGCTATTAAACATCTACAATTAAAAGAAAGGGCATACAATGAATTATTATATGATGAACACATATTGAAAATATTGTCCTATTGTGATGATGTTCATTAAAATTCTATCTACTTACCCCTGATATAAGGCGACCATGGTTCAGATGGTAAAGCGGGTCGTCCAATAACCAAGAGGCGCTTCACCCACCGCCTGAATGAATGTAACGTGTGAGTGAGTAGATGGTGTAAGATTTATACGAGTGCAAGTCATTATTATTATTATAGGTATTGTACGACAAGGATTGAACTGCCAAACGTCCGGTCGTATGATGACCACTCTATCCCTATACTCCCACAAACTACTTGTTTGTCTCACTTGCTTAGAGTTTAATTTGAAGCAGAACTAAGTAACTCATGCCCCTAGAGGCCATAAGCGCCACTGCAGGTGTCGTAGCATGCTGCGGTTTTTTACTCATTAATTGTCCGTGAGAGCAAATACTACGGTGACAGAAAAGACAAAGGGAGAGAGGGATATTGTACATCCAATTACACCATTTTTCACTCAAACTTGGCTGTAAATACTGTTTCAGTGGCACTAGCCCGCAGTTAGCTTTGCCCATTAGCCTGTTAGCTTCTTCGTCGTGATTCCATTAGTGTGTATTGGTGGCTCCAACCCGGAGGCAATTGTGTTTTTCTGGCCAGAGACACCAGGGGGAGATGAAAGACCCCCCCCCCCCCCCCCCCCCCCAATCATCCCATTAACTCTTGTACTACCCCCAGAGCGACTACGGAAAGGATTTATTAAGGTAAACAAGTTACTTAGCTTTAAATAGCGCTTTGCACACTTGCCTATGTTTGTTATGATCATGGCCGCTGACATCCTCTTCACTTCCCAGTTTTTTTGTTTTTTTTTACCCCAGTTTCTTCCTTGAAACAACTATAAATGGAAGAGGTACCCAGACTTACCAAATGTGGCGCCTTAAATCCCTGCGTAATTAAATATAGCCTGTTTCGTTTGTTCAAATAAATTAAAATGAGTGTTTTTAAACAACCCTTTGGCTCCGCTGAAGTGTCTCATATACGGCGACTGAATGACCTAATTTTCCTACAGAGACCATATTATCCAGTGGAACATTCCCTTTGATGTCCTCAGCGGGAGTCTCCGTCACCACACCGCGCGCCTTCGCTCCCACCTAACCTCACTGCTACAAAGGCAGCCCCGCGTGAATTTTAATGCCTCCTTCAAAAACCCGGGCCGCCCCGCGATGCCCAGATCGGATCCATTGTTGTTTCTTGGCTAAGTGAGAGGACAAACAAGTCCGAGGTTCACTTTGATGTGGTATACTGTGTACAGGAGGCAGACGGGAAGACAGTGGCTCGGTAAACAACAGCATTTTCCTCATGAATTAGCCATAGATCCAGGAGTCATTTAGAAAGTTTGAAATCTGGAATATTTTTGCTGACAGTGTTCAGATATACCAACAACAAAAAAACGCCTTTAGCTTTGATTACTGCACAAATTCACGGTGGAATAGTTTCTATCAGCTTCTGCAATATCAAGAGATTCAGAGTTGCATTTATTTTTTTATTTTTTCATTAAGATCTTGTATTGATGATGGGAGAGTGTGACCGCGGTGCAATGCCTTCTCCAGCACATCCCAAAACTTCTCAATGGGCTTAAGATGTGGACTCTGTGGAGGCCAATCCATGCGTGAAAATGGAAAAAATGTGTCTCCTGCTCCCTGAACCACTCTTTCACAACGTGTGCCCGATAAATCTTGGCATTGTCGTCTTGGAAACCCATTGATGGACTAACCTGGTCATTTGAGAGATTCAGGATGTTCAGGTTGTCAGCTGCAGTAACCCAAGATCATAACAGGCAACCTTTTTCTGTTCTTTTATTGTTTTGGCAGTGTATTTCTGAGGTTATATTTTGATAAGGATACAAACTTATAAAATGTATTTTGTATAATATAAATGAAGGCTGGTTCTGTGCATAGACGACCAAGACAGTTGCCTTTTTACCGCTACTCTATCTCCTCAAAGAAACCACTGACCCGGAACAGGTTGGTAAAGTGTTTGCCGCAAGGACACAACAACACTATAAAAGGTGGGAGCTGGGTTCTAACGCGGGTTTGCTCTATAACTGAGCTCCTGCCACTGCACTGGAGCAGTGATTTGCAACCAGGGGTACGGGAAACCCCTGGGGGTACTTGAGGAAAGTTCAGGGGGATGAACCTCACTGCTACTGCTGCTAGAACATAAGTTTGAAAGGAAAAGCTAAATAACAGTTTGCCATAAGGCATTGGAATGTATTTATTTATTTTTGAAGAGTAGTTTCAGTCAATCCCTTCTAAAAAAAAATATATATATATATATATATATATATATATATATATATATATTTTATTTAACACCTTTCGCGGATACGCTGAGTACCAGTGAAGGTTTCAAGGGGTCCGCAAAACAAAAAATTTCACCAGAGGACAAGCTTTGAGACAACAAAGGGGCACTACAGAAAGAAGTACAGTTATAAGAATATATTGATTATTGGCTCTCTTCCATCCCTGCACCACCTGAAGAAAAGGGCGCAGTGAGAACCATTACTAAAAATATAGTTCTGAATCAAGGTTAAAACACACTGGTTTACAACCTGTACTTTTTACATTGTTTTCATTTTCTCACTATGAGCTCTGGTTTGAAAACATCACGGCCCTATAGTGTGTTTGTTGTTTTCTTTCTGTCTAGTACAGCGTCTCCCAAAGTGTGGGAAGGTGTTACTTTAGCCTCTTATTGTAGTTAGCGATCCATTTCCTATCCTTTCACAAGTAAAAATAGAGTTTATTTTGCCCATGCAGATCGTGCCATACATCCGCTGCACTCGAGCATGCCATTTTCAAACTTACAATAATTAAGTCTAAAAGCATTGAACTTAACAAACACTGACACCGCTAATATCCATAAATTACGATGTGTTGTTTATTCCCACAACTCAAAATGCTTTCAGACCACTCACCGCTCTGAAAGTACAGCGGCTCACGTGGGAGTGCTCCGGATTGATCCCTGTACATGACGGCGGAAGAAAAAAAAAAAGAAAAAAAAAAAAAGCTTGATGTTTTTGGGGTCAAGTTGGGGTCAGTAATGAAAAGAAAAAAAAAAAAGGCAATGCTTATCACTCCTTTAAACGACATTTCCACGCTCTGCCAAAGTGATGTTCCGCCCGTAGAGTACTCAGTTATAGGTGTTGCAGATAAAGCCCGCTGTGATTGAAAGAAATCTGAAAAATATGGTAATTTGGGAATTCAAAGGCTGTCACAAGTGGCAGTGAAGTGGTGTTTCTTTTTTTTTTTTTTTCTTTTTTTGTACCAAGAGAAATGTGTTTTCTGGCAGGCTGGTACCAAGGGACTGCGCGGTGAAATTGGGCCATTTTGTCGGAGAAATCATAAAAATATCTATAAAATGAAGTGGCGCGGTGCTTCTCAAACTGATGTGAGTTCAACTGTTAAACTTTTTATGAAGACAGTCAGCATTACAGCAGCAGGAGGAGTGAAAAGGCGCTAATGCCCAAAATATGTCTGAACATCTTGCGAAACGTGACAAAGGCAGATTGAGGATGGGGTTTCTTGATGAGCTGGAATGTCCCGAGGCCCATTTCATAGAGTGAGGGGTGTTTGTTTTAGCAGGTGAGGCCACTCCAACATCTTTTAGTCAAATACTGCAGTGCCCCATCGTTGCTCCTCAGTTGGGTTGTTCCCCTCCTGCTGGGCTGCTTGTCTAGAAGCTCATGCCTGTCCTGTATGGGCCCTGGTATGTAAGGCGGAAACAACAGCCAACAACAGCCTGTTAGAATCAACAGGAGGCACAGGTGTTTTTTTGTTTGTTTGTGTTTTTTCACTTTAGGATACTGAAGATACTTAAAAAAGTTCTAACAGTAGAAGAAGAAGTTGCAGCAGCAGTATGGGAAAACAAGTAGGAGATAAGTGTGATGCCCACTCGTTTTTTATAATAATTTGATGAAGGATTACCACAAGAGGGCACTAATTGTTTATTACAGGCACAGTGGGAAGAAAAAGTTAGTAAACCGTTTGGAATGTCTCTCATTCCTGCCTAAATTGGTCACTAAATGTGGTCTGATCTTCATCACAATCATGAGAATGATTAAACAGTGTCTGCTTAAACTAATACCACACTATATTTTTGTTGGCCACAACATGTAAACATTCACAGGATAGCGTGGAATAAGTAAGTACACCATCTGATACTCACTGCAGCAGTTTTGTGAAGAAGAATGGTCCAAGATTCATCCTGATCGTTGTGAGCATCTAATCTGCAACTACAGAGAAGCAGTTATTGCTGCAAAACAAGGGTCAGCCAGCTATTTAATAAAGGGTGTACTTACTTGCTCCCCGCTGTTGTGAATCTCTCAGATTGTTCTGCAAAATATCAAGTTCTGTATGTTTACATAAAGGGTAAATCATTAGTGTTCTCATTCCATCTGCGAGATATAGCTCCTCCAGCATGTCTTAAGTCTCTTCTGCTCTCTCCTTCCAATGGGACATGTCCAAAACATCTCCTTTTGGAAGAGATCGCTCGAGTCGCTCTCGATGTAGGGGAGCAGCGGCTCTGCTCCGAGCTCCTCCCGGGTGACTGGCACTCTTGACATCTGTTCATATTTTTGTGGACAAACTTAGCTGGGCTGAGGTGGGTAAAGCAGTTTCTCCATTTGAAATTGACACATTCTCGTAATGATCTCTGCAAGTGCCTCCCGGTCATTTAACATCTTATTGTCGGAGCATTTTTTTCCGAATCAGCCTTATCCTCTCCACGCGTTATTAGACATTTCCCTTAGAATTCATCCTAATATGGTTTGGTACAGATCAGCGCCAAACTATCAGTGACAACGGGCAGCTGCAAGGTACATGTATTAGAAGAGGCAATGATCCGCTGGTAATCAGAGGACTGGGAGGGATGGCCATTATGCAGATATTAACCTAATGGCAGCAATGTCACTGGTTGTATAAGTATCAAGGATAATTCAAGTGATCAAGGACTTTTTTTTTTTTTTTTTTGCTGTACTTTGATTGCTTCTGTAAAGAGTTGACAGCCACCGCTAATCACCAGCCATTCGTTTGCATAAAGCGCGATCTAAACATATGTGGACTAATGAGGTAGGTGTAAATCAATGGAGCTAAACAATCCCGCCCACTCCAGCTGCATAGGTAAAAACCCTTCAGGTTTCCTATAGACTGTCTGAAAATTGAAATGCGTTTTAAAGGCGCAATGGAGACGAATATCTATGTGTTGGGAGGCCGTGGTTTGCTGTCTCTTTACGTTTTAAAGCCACACAATCAATCAATCACTCAAAAAACATAGAATTAAGGAAATATTTGTCTTGTTTGTAAATGTCTGACTAAAGTGTGTGATGTTGCTGTTTTAAAATACTGAAGAGTAGAGTTTGAAAAATCTAATATCTTGCAAAATGTCACAGTGCAGGTCACAGCTTTGAGCTTGTGATGCATTACATTACCTTTGAATGATTTAGTGTAAATGTATCTCAAATTTCTGTTTGGTCACTTCCTTTTTCAGTGAAGAATAATGTTAGGTTGAACATGGCGAGTAGAAACATTTCCATTGAAATCATTTTAAAACTATTTGGGCACAAAAGATTCTGCCGCCCGGTGCTCAAATAGGCCTTGACGGGGTATGATTTCACTAATAAACTCTCGTTTGGAAATGTTCAAATTCACCGACATCAGTGTCCCAGAAACCCGTTTAGCTCTGAGAAAAAGCGGACAAATTATGGCTTTCACTGGCAGTTAACATTGACCGCCACAACTTTGCAAGAAATATGAAAAATGTCCCATGGAAATGTAGCAATGTGGAGTTTTCTATGAAATGTGTGATTGTGATAACTTTTAAATGCAATATCAAGAGTATTGCATTTGAAGTCTTCTTATGCCCTGTTGTTTTGCTATTCCCTTTCTGCAAAACTTTTCTTTTCTTTGTTGTTTGACTTTCCGCAGTTTCTCATTTAATAAAATAAAAAAATAACACAACGGTTTCTGAATTCTCCATCCACAGTGGTATGGGATGAACAGTATTGACCTATTGGCTTCAGAATGCATTTTTCATTCACCTTTTTCAGCTCCAAGCGTCTAGCCTCAGTTCAGTTAAAGGTTTTCTCTTATGGCCTTTTCTCTATGAAACCTTAAGAGGGTCTCCTTGAGTCTGCACAGATATGTTATGCTGGCTCTGATATAAGCAGCACATCTGTTACTGCTTTCTTCCTGGTTTGTGCTGGATGAGAATGTGCAATATCGAGACACACAACAACACACATGGGGGGTCATTTACCAAGCGTTTAACAAATATGGTAGCGTGCACTTAAGTGGAGCGAAAAAGCGAGTGAATTTGATATTTTGTGTTTCTAAAAAGTGGCAAACAGCCACAGAATTTGCAAAACAGGGGCATTTTGCAACAAAATGATTTTGTTTAGCAGGCACTGTCATATGTATCACGACTGTGACGTCCTTATGAAGTCCTTATGCAAACTGCCTGGTCTGTGCACAGTATATTTATGATACTGAAGGACTCGCTGTTAAAGGGATATTTCAGGATTTTTGACATAGGGCCTCATTTATGTGTGTTGTTGATTTCTGGAGATTTTTATTGTATTTTGTATACATGCAGTCCTTGTATTTGAAGAGTTTAGTGGTGCTAGGCTAGTGCTAGGCTAGTGCTAGGCTAGTGCTAGGCTAGTGCTAGGCTAGTGCTAGGCTAGTGCTAGGCTAGTGCTAGGCTAGTGCATGTCTGTGGTAACTAGTAGCCTGCATTAAAAAAAACTCAAAACATTGGCATATCTGATTTGTAGAAAGCTCCTTTGTGAATTCCACGTGTAGTAATGCTGGCCGCAGGTAAACAAACTACTGTAGATCCGGTAACCTAGCATTTCACCCCGCCGCTGCGTAGCTTACAACCAGGAAGCTGATGCTGCTCAAATATAAGTTATTTTAAATGCAAAATGGTAATATTAAAAAATATATATATCGGTAGTCTGGTGTTATAAGTGATTTGCCTCAGGTGCACTGTCGAGTGGGTCAGACTGTTTTTAATGCAGTTACCATAGACATGCGCTAGCCTAGCACTAGCCTAGCACCACTAAACTCTTCAAATATAACGACTGCATGAATTAAAATAGATAGATAGATAGATAGATAGATAGATAGATAGATAGATAGATAGATAGATAGATAGATAGATAGATAGACAGCTTCTGACAGCCTCTCCCCGACTGAAGTGTCGAGTTTTCCTGCAACAAGGCAACAACGGCGGGCCAGCGCTAAATCAATGCGGTCGAAAAGCAAGACATGAGTGGAAACGAGTGTGGTGGAGAGGGCTTCGAGGCCTAAATCGAATCCAAAGTTTATTCTGTGCTCCGGCTTGGATACGGGTCTGGGTTTAGTCCTGTCATCCCTGGCCCGGATTTGGAGGGCATCGGACAGCTGTAGGATTTGGAGTAAACAAACAGATACTGATGCTTGTTGACCGTTAATGTAGAAGGATGGACACACAGAGATGCAGTCTGGATTCAGAATGCCTATAAAAGACCCGATCCGTGGGTCTTATCCGACACCAAAGCAAATAAACAATTCAAAATAAAGTATTACATGCCCTAAGTCTTCAAATTGGCATCTATATGAGGAAAAGGTCACGTGACTGCGATACGGTAATCAATTATAATAAGTTATATATTTACCATAAAATGTGTAAATAGAAAACAGTAACCAGAAGTGTCCACAACATAATGTAACAAAGTGCTGTGTGTGTTTTTTTTTTATGTCTCCAAAGACATAGCAGTGCATGAACAAAGACCTGTTGCAAATGTATTAATGTCAACCAAAAGTTAAACTAGACTTCTCAATTCACAAAATACTTTGAGGAATAGCATCTTTACATCGTAACTGGATGTGCCACAAAATCAGCTTCATGCATTAACTAGGACTATTTTCACCAGTTCATCCTTTTAACTTAACTCATTCCACAAAAGTATTTAAACAATATTGGTATCGCTGCAAAAAGTATTGTGATATTTTACCAACCCTACTATTTACATTTGTAAATTGTGGCATGCAGAGCTACGGTGTCTAAAAGTATTATGTTTTTGATTTTTGGTGTTGGCTTTTTTATTGTGTGTGCTTTCTTATGTTTTTAAACTGTGTTGTGAAGCACTTTGTAGCTTTTTGTCTGTGAAAAGTGCTATACAAATAAAGCTTACTTACTTACTTACTTACTATGTTGCATCCATCCATTTTCTTCCACTTGTCCGTTGCCGGGTCGTGGGGGCAGCTGTTGGAGCTGCCCAAACCACATTGCACCAGCCCCTATGGCTCCTCCTGCAGGTGGTGGGTCCACAGAAGGACGGCCTCATGGTTCTAACCGGGCCTGTTGGTCTCTCATAAGGGGCTTCTGAACCGCTCTTTGTCTGACCCGTCACCTAGGACCTGTTTGCCATGGGAGACCCTACCAGGGGCACGAAGCCCCCGACAACAGAGCTCCCAGCATCATTCGGGCGCTCAAACTCCTCCACCACGTTAAGGTGGCGGTTCCAGGAGGGGCATTATGTTACAAAGCATGTATAATGATATGGGGTCTTTATGTTTGACAGAATGAACAGTGCACTTCTAAATCAAGGTGGATGTCTATAGCAAGGATGTGTCACACTTTACTTGACAGCACGGAAACCGAGTGAAAAGACCATGGTCCTCCAGTGTGGACGACAAAGGATTGGGTATTGTGCTGCTGACTTGCGTTTCCTGATCATTCAGTCTTTTATTTTAGAATAGGCTATGGTCTTGATTATCAAAATGAAATAATGTGGACACTGGTGCCGTGGATAGCCCTCTTGCCTCACAGTACTGCTCACGGGTCTATTCTAGGACCCATATGGACTGTGTGGACCACAGCGCCTGTCTGCCACTGCTCCTTACGCAGCATCGAAGGATCTGTTAAATGCAGAGCACATAATTGTTTACTGATAAATAAAGCACTTCTCTTTACTCTGAAGTACAGTGTGTGTCCTGTTTCCATAATGGAGTAATCAACCTTGTTAGTATCTCATTATTTCCATCCTTTCACCATATACCATTACAGCGCAGCAAAGTCTTATACCGATGTTTCGTATTTTCATGTATTGCTCGGGCCTGGAGAGAGATCGACAAACCTTTGTTCTAGACAAAGGCGTACGTTTAAAGCCGGACTTGATAAAAGTTGGAAGCCGACGGGTGCAGCAAACCCGCTCACTCATCTCCTGCAGCCTCTCACCTGCACATTTTATGGTGATTAATAACACGACAACACAGTGCTCTGCTCATTACCGCTGCTGTCTGAGCCGTGAGCGCACAGGCGGAAGGAATGTCTGTCATTTTCGCTCCACGAGAATCAGAGCTCCACCAACTTTAAATGGATGTGCAGGTACACAGCTACTAAAAATGGATTTTTATCTTTTATACATGTGAGTTGTTCCCTTGCAAAATACATACTTGGAGTTGTGGTTTGCTTTCTTTATTTGCATATATTATTCAGTGTGTGTCTTTGAAATGCTTTTTTTCTCCACCATATCATGTCATGAGGCTCCCAGTCAAGTCTTGTGTTGTGTTAGTGAAGCTCTCCGATAGAAAAAGGTTGGGTACAAGGCTTTAAGTAGATAATTGACAAACATGACCTACTTGTGTCCCCAAATGTGAGGTAAACAAGTTCAAATCAAATATTGTGACGCTGGTTTATTCGCAGGCACAAAAATATGTACACATGAAGGGAGAATGCCCCACAAAAACAGCGCACTTGCTGCAGCGGTGGCGGCACAAACCGCAGAGCCAGCCCTGACAGACACCTGCGCATAATTGGCTCGCACTTCCGCTGCGTCTCAAACCCCACCTCCACGTGCGCCCACGCGGACGGGGGTTTGGCAACAGGACCAGAGCGGCGGAAAGAAGGAGGAGCTTGGCTTTCAAATGAGGAATGGCCTGTTCACATAGGTAGGGTGACCACATGTCCGTCTTTTGGATGCACTGCACAGGCCTTTAGACCTTTGTCCCACCAGACAATGTCCCACTTTTTCAAAACAGTTACATTTACATAGAGAATGACAAATAATCCACCAGTCATTAGGGGAATTGTGCAAAAATGATGGTCTTGAATGTCACTGAGAAGCATTTCAACGTGAAAAGACTCACAGAAACAGAGTGGCGGCAATGATGAGTGATTGACAGAGTCTTCCCCCGGAGCCCGGACACTGGTGGTGGATGAGGATGAGACTCAGGCCAGGCGGAGGAGGGGTGGAGGAGGGTCGCAGCACAGCTTGGAAACAGCCGAGCGATGGATGAGGCTAAGAAGGAGATCCTGGAAGCAGGAATGAGCAGCTGTGGTGATTGGCTGTCCGCTTGACATGGGACTGTGATTGGATGATTGGTGAGGAGCTGCCGGTGATGAGGCGATGAATGAATAATGCTGCAGGTAGGTCTTCCAGGTTGAATTTGCACAGAAGCTTCAATTCAGTTGTCAGCATTAAATCAATGTTTAATGATCTTTAATGCCATAAATTCATGAATTCATTCAAAAATACAAAAAATATGGTCAAAGCATCGTTTTGATGAACGTTTCCGTTTATTCATTTTGCCCATTTTACACAATTATTTTGCCCAATTTGTCGAATATTCAAATTTGACTCCATGCGCCGCCCGGTTCCTGTGCTCCCTCTGCGCCTCTTTCTCTCCTCTCTCTCCTTCTCGGTCCTTCGTGAGAACATCCAAACCCATGCGCTCTCAGCTCCTATGTGAGATCCATTGCGCCATTTTAAAACTGTTTTGTTTCCGTCCGTGCGTCTTTATTTTAATAATTACGGCTAACACATCATGTCTTCGGGCTTCTGGTAAACTAGCGTGCATATTAGCTATATTCGAGATTTAATTTACCGTGCAATCTCTGCAAAGTTTGTAGGTTTACAAGGCCCACAGAAGATCAGCGCGTGTTTCTGACAGGAGGGGGCGTGGCATCACGATGGTGGCTCTCCATGGTGATGTCGCTCATCCCCTAGTGTCCTCATAAGGAGCTTAAGGCAAACCAAGAACCCTTAAGAGTGCATCCTAGACCGTTATTCCCTTCAAAGCACATAGTGGCTCAATTCTGGAGATTCTGAGCCCGAAGTATTGTTACTGCAGTGTAAATCACGGCCTATGGTAAATGCACGGGATTTAATTTGGTAAAAGATTGCGAAAGAAAAAGCGTGTTTTTGTTTCCAGAGCTATAATATATACATGTTTTTCTTTTGTTTCTTTACTTTTAAAACTTGACCGGAAACAACTTTATAATTCGATTTTTTTTTTTTTTTCTAGATGTGAATCCAGGTCATGCATTTTTAAAGACATATCCGATGGACAAAAACACCGCACAGAGATTAACACTAAAGTTTTGAACTCAAGAAATTGAATTAATTTTTGCAAAGTGACCTCGGTTTATGAGATTGAGTCCGAAACGGTCCGCAGCTCTCGCTGCAGCACTTCTAGCATAAACAAAAAATGTGTTAATTATGTTGAAAATGAAAGAAGAATCACCCGGCATTAGCTGAATTGAAATTGACTTGTTTTGTGAGGGCACGAGCACAAGTTTAGTCTATTCCTTTGTACACAGCGCCCCCTGCAGGCTCAAAAAGGTGGACACGATACAAAGGCGATCAAAGAGTGCCATCTCGCGTCAGTACAAGATTGTGTACTGCGACCACGACCTTCATGAGGGAAATTCTTGTACACCTGACTTTGAATTATGACGCTGAGTGGATGAAGAAATGATTACCACTGACATAATTCATGAGAACAGAAGCGGTAACATCCCTCTTGACATTTGAAATCACTCCAATGAATGTATAAAGAACCGCTATTGAATTATGTGCAGAGGGGACCATCTGTGCAGAATTGATTTGATAGAGTCAGTTGTCCGGTGCCGGGGTTTTTATGACACCAACAGGTGGAGGGCAAGTGTTTGGAGTTCATGGGTCCTTTAGTAAAAATCACTGATCACAAATATGGACGGTGTTGCATTAGCTTTTGCCTCGCTCTCGTCTGAGGAAACATTTACTCGAAACAGCAGCGTCCACGGACCAGTGTCTGCGTTTACATGGAGACCAAAAATCTGATAATAATCTGATTTCTGCAGTTCTCAGATTATTGAAGAGACATGTAAGCGTGATAAAGATGTAAAAAAAAAGGTCAAACTAGTGTCATAAAGATATAGCAACAAAAAAAAAAAACTAAAAACATTTTGAATTAAAAATGTTTTTATTTAATTAAATAAATTAAATATTTAATTAAAATATAGTATAATAATAATATTATCATACTATATTTACAGCTCTTCCCTGACAGCCTAATTAACCTCTAAACCTCCTCCTTAATGCTGCGTTTACACATAAGCACGATGCGTTACGAATGTCATTTTTCCGTCATTCGTGACGTTCGTGACGTGACTTAACGCATCTCAATGGGATTCTTAACAGAACGCAACAGTTCGTGACATTCGTGACGTTCGTGGAGAAAGTTTTTGTCTGTCAAAAAATCTTCCACGAATGTCACGAATCACCCTCTGTTCGTGGAGTTCGCAACGGAGCGTGTCCTTTCGTGAGGAGGAGTGGCGCTTCGTAATTCAGCGTGAGAGCATTCGTAGATCATTCGTAGAGCATTCGTGGAGCATTCGTGGAGCAGAATCACTGTTTTCACGCTCAAAATTGACAGAAACCCACGCTACGCCCAAAGTAAATGTTGGTACCTGCAGTAGCTATGTCAAGGAAAAGTGTCACAAAGTCGGCCAATCCGCGCTCCAAGTCACGGACAGCACCTGAAGAAACACTTTCAGCACCCCGAGCCACTGCCGCTCCTCGAGGTGCTGATAGTGTTTCTTCCTCCTGGGTCGTACCTGATGTTCGGGAGTTGGAGCCAGACGAGCCCAATGACTCAGGGGAGAGCACGGCCTCTGCTCCGCCTCCAACCCGGTGGAAGAAGATCACTCCACATTCGCCCAATTCTTGACAGATTTCGGACAGAACGCGAATATTCCTAGTGACCCGTAACAGCCCGTGGCAGCGCGCATCACCACGCAGCAGCGCGCAACACCACGCAGCAGCGCGGGACGCATATTCGTGACCGTGCGTAATAATTCGTGCCATTAATCGTAACGCGTAGTAACAGGTCGCAACAGTTAGTGGCGGCGCGTGAAACCTCGACCCCGAATCATCAAATTCGTGATCCTTGGCCACGAATGTGCATTTGTGGCATTCGTAACGCATCGTGCTTATGTGTAAACGCAGCATAACCGAGTGCATTTTCTCAAGTTCAGCTTTACCCAAATCCAATCATACAAGGTCACAGCCTATAGGCCAGAGTAACGCCTCATTTGAAAGCTAAGACCTATCATATTTGTTGTGCTTTTTTTGTCACCTGTTTTGTTGCTCTTCCATAAGATGTTTTCCTTTTCCGGTTCCGGTGGGGGTTAAGAGGTTAAACATTAAAGCACAGGTTGTGCTATTTGTTTTTAACTTTGCTGGGATCACTACAATTACGAAGAAAAATAATGCCGAGTCGACTACATTTGAACCCTGAACCTCTGAGTTTCTAAACCTGCACTGGGCTCATGGACAAGAGATGTAACGCCACATGAAGCTCTTTGACTCCAAGTCCAAATATGGAGGCGCAGTCATTTTCAGTCAGCTCCACCTGGTTCTGCAGGTGGACTATAGGGAGGGGTAGGGGACTCTTCTGTTGCTCCAAAAATTCCAAATTGCTCTGGCTCATGTAAAACCCGGAGGTTTGGATAATCCAATTTCTGAAGTGAATATGAACGCATCAGGTCTGATTATTGGGTTATCTGATTGCTCCACTTATCTGTTTTTTTTTTTTTTTTTTTTTGGTTGGTTTGTTTTGTGCCAGTCATGGGATGTTTTGGTTCCTGCTTAATGACCACATAGAACTAACATGTCTTACTGTGCTTATTCTCCTACATTTGTCTCTTTTTCTATTCCAATTTCAATTTGTAGACAGGACCATCTCAGTAATGTGTTCATGTATTTATCAAAGGGCAGGCTTTACTGTTAAAGCAAAACAAAAAAAATAAAAAATCCTTAAAATGTTTCATCCGTTTGATAAGACATTAAGTTCTGTAGTTACTTGTTGTCACCACAGAGTGTCGCCATTGCCTTTTGCTTTAAAAAAAAGAAAAAAATACATATAGTTTAAATACACATATACGTGTTGCATGGAAACATAGCCATATAAACGTAATACTTTACTGTCTGGCTGCCTTTCAGTTATTTATGTATTCTATATTGTGCAAAGGAAAAGATGATTCGATCGTTTGAGTAAATTATTATTATTTTATTTTTTTCAAAGGGAGCTGTCCACTATCTACTGGTGCTGAAACGAAGTCACAGAAGAACATCATCAGTGGCCCGTCGTCATTGAATTAAAAATATTAGTAAAATGCCTTTGGTAACTTCATTCATAACTACAGTATATTGTTATAATGTATAATGAAACATTTCCTGCTGCTCTTCCTACAAAACTACATGGCTTGCAGTATTAGCTTGCAGTATTACAGTGTATTGGTTGTTAAATTGTAGTATATACTGTACATTTACAAATAGGCAACACTGTGATTGAAGGCTATACATGCTGCACTTTCGGCAAAGCCCATTTTCAGTCCGCTTGTCTTGCTTGTGTATAGGTAATAACATAAATTTGAAACTGACTGAAGGTTTCTCGATGACCGTCCGTTCTCACAAATCCATTTGATCCTCAAGTGCTTCCTGTTTCCACAGTAACGGACCAAGTGACGCGGTGAGGAAATGTACAAGAAAAAGAAGCAAAAATCCACTGGGGGTCCGTCCGTACCCAACTCGCATGCTTTTACAGGAAATATGGACCGGATTTCCGAGAAGGAATTCAAGCATTAGCATCTGACAGACTCAACAGTAATCATGATTTCAAAGGCTGAAGCTGTAGGGGGGGGGGGGGGGGGGGGGGGTGGAATGATCTGAAGCAGGCTCTGTTGCTGCAGCTGCTGAAATGTTATCATGAAATGAAAAAAATCACTACCCCCCACCTTAACCGAGCACATTTTCTCCAGTACCCAAATCTAAAAGCTTCTTGGCTGAAGCTTACAGCCTATAGGCCAGTGTAATGCCTCATTTGAAAGACCTACACTCTTATAAGCTTCTTCCTTGTTTTTGTTATCACATTATAGTAGTTTTCTTGCTTTTTTGGTCACATTTCTGTCACAATTTTTTTTCAGGTTTTCAACGATTTTTGTCCACATTTTGTTTTGTTAGTATAATATAACTGTGATAGAGCCTCAAAAATTGGACCAAAACATGTCAAAAAAAGCAACTAAAAACGTGACAATCACAGCGAGGAAGAAGCTTAGATACATTTTGACGGTCTTAGCTTTCAAATGAGGCCTTACACTGGCCTATAAGCTGTAAGCTCCAGTCGAGAAACGTTTTTGATTGGGGTAAAGCCGAAGAGGTTCACTAAATGTTATGATCTGGGGTTGCTGCGGTTGGTCAGCTCTAGGTTCAGCAACACTGTGCGCCTAAAGAACGAGACCCGCCGACGACCTGAACACCCTGAGTGACCAGGTTATTCCGTCAGTGGGTTTCTTCTTCCCCGATGGCACAAGCATGATTCCAAAAGGACAAGGCCAGGATTCCTCGGGGCTCTCATCGTGAAAGAGTGGTTCGGGGAGCCACGAGACATCGTTTTCCACACATGGACCGGCCTCCAGAGAGTCAGGACCTGAACCCCACTGAGAATCTTTGGGATGTGCTGGAGAAGTGGTCACGCTCTCCCATCATCAATACAAAATCTTGGTGGGAATGAACGCAACACTGGATCTTGTGACACTACAGAAGCTTATGGAAACATTAGCAATGAAATATTAGGAGTTGAGGCGTTGTTTTGGGGGTCTGAAAGGTCTGAGAGCAATGGTCCTAGTGGTTAAGGCTCCTGCACATACGGTGGAAAAAATGATCTGTCTTCAACGCTGTGGGGACGAATCCTGCTGAACGCAACTCCCTTCGCTCTCATTCAATCACTAGAATGTAATTAGACTTTTTTTCCCCGCACTCTCTGCCTGATGGGGTTGCAAGGGTTTAGTTCCCGTTATTGGACGATTCCGACCAGGCTGGAGTCCCTACGTCGATGTAATGTGTGCCCGCACAGAATTGGAGCGTTTGGATGTGAAACTGAGCTCATGTTTTATTCATGGCGCGCGTTTCCAGAGCGCTATAAGAACGCTATAGGAAAACAGGAGGATGAAGCGTGTAAATTATAAATGAAAGGCCCACGTTATGTAAGCACCGACACAGCTGCTGTAGAACGAACTAGACTTTGTGAGGTTTCCCAAAAAAAAAAAAAAAAAAGTCTTTACGTAAAACCTACAGACCATGATTACGCCTCCATGTTCCAATATTCATATGATTGTGGCTGTTCGTAAAGTAAATGAAAAGAAAACAGATTAAAGGGAAGGATTTTAATTTTTTTTGTGTGGAATGGGGGGGTTGTGAACTAACAGTGGGATTACGTTTTGCTTTTTCCGCTTGCGTTACATCACACGGCCATGGGAAATGTGTCGTGTCTTATCTAACAGTGATAGGGACGGGACAGTGCACAAAAGGTAGCGACGGATTTAGCTCAGGTAAAAATATTTCAAAAACGCCCGCAAGCACAGAAATATCCTCGCCGCTTGTCTCCTCCGGCTGTCGGGAAATGGCAGCAATGGAGCAGAGTTTGCTTACTTTGAGTCAGTGCTGGTGCCGTAGGTGGAATTCAAAGGTATGATGCTTTCTGCTCGCGTTACTTTTAAAGGGGATTCTGAATGGGCGAACACGAAAGATCACTTCAGTTGCACTATAACATCCACAGTGGTTTAGGAGTGACGTTGAAGCAATGTAAGGACAATGTAAAGCAAGTGTTTAAATCTGCTTTAAAGCGTGGAACCACGGACTGGAAAATTAGACATCGCAGACTTTTTTTTTTTGTGTAGCCTAAAGTTATGCACCGATGCACAGAATTAAAACTGCATAATTATGGTGGGGTGACCCAAAGCTAACAGCGCATTCAGAACAGTGCCTCAAAGATACAGGGACTATCATATGCATTCAACAATAAGACATTTTTCACCATGTTGCGTGATTAAAAGGCTGGGTCGTGTTTAGTGACAAACTCTCCTTAATTCAAATGAGTTTGAGTGAGCTCCCTTGTTGCCGTCCCTTATTTGCTAAAGTTACATAAACACACCTAAAATGTTCTGTTAAATCTATGTTAAGCTCAGACTTTAAGTAAATGCGTGAATCAATCACTTCAATCAATCAACTGTATTGTCTTGCCATTGATCTCTCCAGGACCTGGAGGAGTGTGGGTCGGATCACAGCTGACCCTTCTTATCCTGGACACGGAGTATTCACCCCTCTCGCCTCGGGCAGGAGGCTACGGTCCTGCCAGACCCATAAATCCCATACAGTCTTATAGTTAAAAGTTGTTTATTATTTACCTAAGTTGTGTGTCATGTGTTGTATGTTTCTTGTTGCACGGTCGACCGGAAAAGAGAAAAAAAAAATCCTTTGTTGTGAACCTCTTCATAACCATGGCAACAAAGCCAATTCTGATTCTGAGGAGTAGATAAGAAGAGACACATTTTGAAGCATTACTCTCTTCCACCCCCGCCTGAACCGAGCACAAAAAAAAGCGTTAAAATAGCAACAAAAGTGCGGCAAAAAAGCAACAAAAAAGAGTGTCAAAAGAGCAACAAAGAACAACAACAAAAAGACCTACAAACACAAGACAAAAAGGCGCCAAAAAAGAGATGAAAACGCAACAAAAAATGCGTATGAAATGTGAGGACAAAGGGGCGACAACGCGACAAAAAATGTTGCTATCATTTTTGTAGGTCTTAGCTTTCAAATGAGATGTCACACTGGCCTAATAGGTTGTACGTTCTCCGGTCATGACGCTTTTTAAGATTCATGTGAAACCGAACTAGAGAAAATGAGCTCGGTTAAGGAGAGGTTATTTTTCTCTATATGATAAAATCGTTGTCCAAAAGTTCTAGATCTAAACATTATTCGTTCTTTGCAACAAAAATGAATGACTTGGAATTACAAAAGCCTATATTTCATAATTGACATATGTGTGTCAGCCCTGTTTGTATGACCATAAATCAACATGGTTATCTGTAGGCTACAGTTAATTGCCCCAAAGTGCTGAGAGTACCTCTGCAGCCTAAATCCCCGTTCTGGACCATTTGGAGATAATGTCACACAAACAGCATAACGAGATTGGACATATAAGGAGTATCCCATAGTCTGCATACTGCTCCCCATCCAGGGCCCCTCCCCCCTCGACTCTCCGCTGCTCCAGCCGCCTCTCGCGCTCGCTCTCCGAGTAAAGATGGCGTCACCACCGCGGACAGTTCCCGTCAGTCTCCCGCCCCGACGCGCTCTGGTTCCCCCGAAGACGACGTGAAACCCGGAGTGGCGAGAAGTTCGGACAACAACAACCACCACCACCACCGGCGGCCAACACACCGGCGCGCGCGTGTGAATGTCTGCGCGCGTTCTCGAGCCGGCCTTCCCTCTCCCTCTCCTCCTCCTCCTCCTCCCCAGCATCCCCCGCTTGTTCCACCGCAGAATGGAGCCTCGTTCGGGACACAGTTAAACGGCGCGCTCGCTTGCACACCCCCCCTTTATTGTTTTCTTTTTATTTACGCATGTAGTCGGTGACATTTGAAGCGACAGGATGCTGGCTCTCGTCCTGGTTTTTCTGTCTTCAGTGGTGTTCTGCCCCGGACTGGCCCTGGGCACGCATTTCAATCCAGGTAGGAGCGCATCCTCTGTGTTCTCTGCTTCAGCACCCTCCGCATCCCAACGCACGCGCACATAATGTGGGCTGAGGAAAGGATTCGCTCAGTAGCAAAGGGTCTGTAATCTGTTGGCATTTTCACAATATGGTCCTGAAGGTGTCATTTCTCCATTCCGGCTCCATGTTGAGACTACATAATGTGACTGTCCTATAGTGGCTCTTTACACATCTGCATTCACTGTAGAGGGCATCTTTAACCTACACCTAAAGGAAGCCCATGACAGTCTAATTCATGTACTTTCCCCCCTCTCTCCTTCACATTCATTGTGTCTGACAACACCTTGCTCCATTTCCAACAAGTAGCTTATTAAACAATGAAATCAATAAGGCAAACGAAGACTAATTGTTTTTTTGTTTTTTTTTAGCATAGCTGACCCAACCCCCGAACTAAACAAAAAAAAAACAACATATAATAGAACAGAAACATGGCCATAAGATGTAGCATCAAATGTGTGCAGGTGTTCTGAAGGATTTCGACAAGTTACAGCCAAAGCCTGAGAACGCACAATCCCCAGCAACATCCAAACAGAACAATACATCTCATTATAATCCAAGGCTCGACCGAAAATGGCTGGACGTTTGCGTGCGTGGATTATGTAATCCCACGCCGATACAATCTCACCCTCAACATTTTCATCTGTGTTAAATGCTATGTCACGTGACCCCCCCCCCCCCCCCCCCAACCCAGAGGTCCCGCTTGTCTCCAGGTAAAAAGCCGCGGTACCCCCCCCCCCCCCCCCCCGCGCCAGACGTGAGCCATAAAACGAAGGGCTGAGCATTTAATCTGGCAACCCTCGGCTTTCGGCCCTGACGTTTCCATAGCAACCGGAAGGAGTCCGTTCTGTGGCTTTTCGCTCGCTGCTCGCTGCTCGAGACGTCTTTTGTCGCCATGTCACCACTACAGGCCCCAACTGATGGCATTTCACGTCGGCAGTGGTTTAGGTTGTGGAGTTGTCGTTTGAAAGAATTACCATTAGGGTCTCCTTTAAAAGAAATTCTGATATTCAGTGGGATTAACCTGGTTAGATAATGGTAGATAATAGATCAAATAATAAAGCATTCCATACCAAGGCGTACAGGCAAGTCCTTGGGCTTACGATGGGTGAGAACGCTAACTCCAGCGTGTTCATCTCTCAGTCTCCATTGGATTACTATCATACTATTTGAGATTGCCTCCCTTTATATTATAGCTAGTGTTCCCTTTGTCAGTATTTTGAGAATTGCTTCACTGGTGGTGGCGTTCGTGGTCAGTAGCAGTCAGTGTCAACTCTAGATGACGCGCTCTATTGAAAATGGGCACACTGCAGTGATTAGAAAAAGAGAGAAGATAGATGATTTTTTTTTTAAAGACAGCGTATTCAGTTTTGTTTGTTTGTTTGCTACAGTCTTGGAAGAAGCTCTTGATTCCCTGGCGCCCGCCTCAGTCACAGAAAAGCCTACTGAAGCGGAAAGTGCTCCAGAGCAGAGTTAGCCCGGACCACAACATGATGCAGGGATGCTTTCTCCCCACACAGAGGAAATGTTAGTCTATTCAAATCATTTTTTTATCAACACGTTTTCTACTTGCCCTCAAAAGATACTGCTCTAAACTACCCGAGATCTTGAGCCAGAATGTGCACTTTTTTGGGGTTGAAAGAAAAGCGATCTGACACTATTAGCTCATTTGGTTAAGCATAGACTATAATATTCTTCCATGACCTATTTGCCTGGAGTACGAAGATACTTTTGTTGTTAACAATGACTTAACATAAATGTTGAAAATACAACAAAAGCCTAGTGCCTTTCCCAAAGCATCAATACATAGTTAGGGTTGTGTCAGGAAGGACATTTGGAGACTGTGTTTATTCTTACATGCAGAGAGTGTAGAAGATGTTTTGACACATGGCCAGGCATCTCTTCCATATAGTGCAGCGCCATTATAGCTCACTGAGTATAAGAGCACTGAAAGCTGCTTTCGATATCAGTTTGCAGCGAGCACCCGTCGGAGTCTCGCTGTTTTCACCAGCAATAAGGTACTTGCTTTCGTTCAAGGAAATTCAGTGGACAAGCTCACTGTAAGGTAAAGGAAGTTATTGATTATTCTTTATTAATGTGAGAGATGATTTTACAACAATATGTATTTCATTTTCCAATCTGTATCTGCTGTGGGAGAACCACTTTCTTGCATCAGCCATATCTATCTATCTATAATATATATACACACACAGTATCTATCTATCTATCTCTCTCTCTATATGGCATGCTGACATTATAAACAAATGTTACATGTTACATGTTGCTAGTAAATGCAGGGAAGCACTTGCCCATATATCTTCTGAATTTTACTGTGTCTTTGATGTTAACAGTATTGCTTAACAACCTAGTCCTGATGACTTCCTTTCGAAAACATTTACTACGAAGGAAGACTCCTGTACGACTCTAAGCTGCCACTTTCGATAAAGATAAACTCTTTGTCCATAATACTGCAGTTGATAAAGATTTTATCTCACAAATAAATGCTACTTCCGTCTAAAGATACATGTTTGTTTATGTATTTAAGCAGGTAGTGTACTTAATATTGTACTAAATTACATATTACTGAAAGTACAGTAAAAAAAACAATCTGGAGATCCATCTACATTTTACTTTGAGTACATACAATCGTTGAAGGGTTGCATGTGAGAACTTGAGCAGCAGAGCACTCTGTCTCTGCTGGAAATGTTCTTAACCTAATACACTGACTGAATGTCTGAAGTGAAAATGCATCTGCACTCTAAAAGCTCTGTCTGTAAGAATGAGTAAAAAGCTTGCATGATTGCATTACGCTTTTAAATGCAGCAGGCTGGCTATTGCCCTCTCTGCACAGAACCCATGTTAGACAGGTCAGTTCATTCATTATTCACCAGTTTGATCATGTTTACGTTTGGATGAGACAATATATATATATATATATGTATATATATATATACTATATATACTATATATATACTGTACTGTATTCTACCTCCTAGCAGTGAGTTAGGAAATTCAACTCACTGCAATTTACTATGAAATGGAAGAAATGTTTTCAACAACACTAGACAACATTACTTCATATGCTTCTGTATTTATAGCTAATGGCCGATGCATCTTTATTGACCTGGCCTTTAAATGCCCATCTGTACATAATGGGACAGCTATGGCCTTGTGTGAATGTTGATGTGTTTGAGATGGTTTTCTCAGTAAACATTAGTCCAAGCAAGGTAAACAGGATGCAAAGGACTAATAGAGAAATCAAGTTATTTTACTGCTCAAAAACACTTTTATGTAACATTTGAATATTGTTGAAAATACAGATAGAATTTGCATAGTACACTGAAGAGACTGTGTGATTGGTGCATAGGATCTCCCGCTACAATGCAGGGTTTGCTGGTGAGACGGGTGGAGTAAATGTCTTGAATAGAGGGGAGAGGGGCACTGATGACCTTATCAGCTATCAATGGCAGGAGGCAGCTGGTCTGAATGCTTCTATTGTCTCTCTGTAGAAGGTGCACATGATGGGGACCGATGCTCCGGTTGAAGTCCTTTATTGATGAGTGATGTAAGGTTTGTGGACCAGGATAGGTTCTATGTGATGTGGACTGCACCCCCAGGAACTTCTCAACAGCCGATTTTCAGAAGAACATGCTGGATCTGCACTCTTCGAAAATCAACAACAATCTACTCCGTCTTCTCCAAATTTAGAGAGAGCTTGTTTTGTATTTACCAGGTGGCCAGGCTCCTCTCTACACTCCTGTCTTGTCTCCGTTGCGGATGAGAACCACCACTGTTGTGTTGTCCACAAACTTAATAAAGAGGTTTGAGCAGTGCTTTGGAGTACAGTCATGGGTCAGTACAGTGAACAGGAAGGGCCACAGCACACAACCTTGGGGGCCCCCCGTGTTCAGTGTGATGGTTCTGGCGGTGCCTGTGATCCGCCTGTGGTCTCCCTTTAAGAAAGTCCAGCAGCCAGTTGCACAGTGATGTGTTGAGCTCCAGGTGGAGCAGTTTGTGTATGAGCTGTTGCAGTATTACAGTGTTGAAGGCTGAACTAAAATTAGAGAGCAGCATTCTAACGTAGGAGTCTTTTGTCTACAAGTGTATCAGCGCTGTATGGAGCGCGGTGGAGATGGCATCTTACTTAAGTTCTTTGAGATTTGCTAATTATGACTACTGAAACTACTGAACAATATGATACATCTCAGTTTGATTTCGTCTTTTAATCATTGACTGTTTTGAATTGTGTGAAGAGGAAAGACTGACTTAAAATGCCGCTCAGGTTTTGTTATATAACGTGCCCAAGTTAAACCTGCTGAATATTTGATGTGTGGATGTGGGCTTAAGCCTCATGGACCACATGAGCAGACTGCCCTCACACAGACACAGACAAATGTCTCATACAACTTCACTGAGCTGAGCTCATCAGTGGAGCCAGTAATCCACTACAAGGCTCTCACTGAAGTCTGGAAGAGAGAGGGATAACTGTAAAGGAGAATAGGTAATGTACAGTGCCTCTCCAAAGTACAAATACACCTTGAACTTTTGCACATTTTGTCATGTTTACAACCATAAACATAAAGATTTTAGTTTGAATTTTTTACTGAAAGTTCACACACAAGTAACAGACAACTGTGAAGTGAAAGCAAAATATTACATGATTCTGTTATTTTTCAAAAAACTGAAAAGTGAGAAGTGGGACGTGCATAAGTATTCATACAGCATTAAATTGCCTTTATAACATTCCTAATGACTGCAGAATGTTCACATCTTGCCCTAACCATTAAATAGAGGACACCTCTGCGTAATCTACTCTCAGTATAATTCCAGCTGTTCTGTGAGGGCCTCAGAGCTATGGTCAGAGTTTATTGGTCACTAAACAACATCATGAAGGCCAAGGAGCTCACCAGAGAGGTCAGGGATAAAGCTGTGGAGAAGTTTAAAGCAGCGTTAAGTTATGCAAAGATTTCCCAAGATTTGAACATCTCACGGAGCGCTGTTCAATCCATCATTCGGAAATGGAAAGAGTATAGCACCACTGCGAACTTACCAAGACACGGGCGCCCACCTAAACTAACAGACCGAACAAGGAGAGCACTGGTCAGAAATGCAACCAGGTGCACCAAGATAACTCTGGAGGAGCTGCGACGTCCTGCCGCTGAGCTGGGGGAATCTGTACATGGGACAACTATAAGTCGTACTCTACACAAATCTGGCCTTCATGGACGAGTGGCAAGAAGAAAGCCATTATTGAAAGAAGGCCACAAGAAATCCCGTTTGAAGTTTGCTAGAAGTCATATGGAGGACACAGCTACCATGTGGAAGAAGGTGCTTTGGTCAGATGAGACAAAAAATTTACTTTTTGGCCCAAATGCAAAACGTTATGTATGGAGCAAACCTAACACTGCCCATCGTCCTGAGTGCACCATCCCCAGTGTCAAATATGGTGGGGGGGCATCATGCTAAGGGGCTGCTTTTCCTCAGCGGGGACTGGGAAGACTGTAAGAATAGTTGGGAAGATGGATGGAGCCAAATACAGGGACATTTTGGAGGAAAACCTGCTGGAGTCAGCAAGAGAATTGAGGCTGGGGCGGAGATTCACCTTCCAGCAGGACAATGACCCTAAACACAAAGCTAAATCTACAATGGAATGGTTTAAAAACAAACATATTAATGTGTTAGAATGGCCCGGTCAAAGTCCTGACCTAAAGGTAACAGAATCATGTATCATTTTGCTTTCACTTCACAGTTGTCTGTTACTTGTGTGTGAACTTTCAGTAAAAAAATCGAAATAAAATCTTTATGTTTATGGTTGTAAACATGAAAAATTTGAAAAAGTTCAAGGTGTATTAGTACTTTCGAGAGGCACTTTATCTGAATGATTTGGTCAATTTGTAAAGTTTCATTGCAATTAAGGTTTTAAAAAGTAGTCACTTACATACGTAACTCGGTTGTTTTTGAGTTTCAGCTTTCATCCAGCAGGCTTTGTGCATTACATTTCTTTTTAAATGCTTTGTTACAATGTAGCAGGGGTAGGCAACTTCAGCATAGAACCTCTGGCGCCCGAGATTATTGCGAGAACTATTTGTACACGGGTCAAAGATCACAACCGGTCAAAGTAAAACAAATGGCTGTGCTATTTTAAGTCTTAAAAATGAAGACTTATTGACATACAAAAATGGCTAACGAAGTGGGTAATGGTGAATAGAAATTGTTCCCTTGTTGTGCAAAGCATTGGTTCTCAAACATTTTACACCAAGTACCATCTTGGAACATAACATTTAGTTTTCCTATAACCAATAGATCCAAACCAGTTATTTAAGAGGGCTATACTAGGTCTAAACCATGTATAAAGTAGGACTAAACAATTACTAGTAGTTCTAAATGAGGACTTATCCAAGCTGCCATTATTACTCCAAACAAAGAAGAGAGTGTGAAACTTGTCCTGTAAATGAGGACTTATAGGAACAAATAGTCAATTCAGATGCAACAACCTACTATTAATGTAACCGCTGTGGGGTTAAGTGTGCAGTAAACTCCGAGTATTAAAATATTAAAATATGTAGTGTCTTTGAGCTTTTAGAATATTTACCAAACAGAAGATTTAAAGAGTAGATGCCTCCCTTCCCCTCTTCCCCTCTTCAGTGATGTTCTCGGCACACCAAACAAAAATTACTATTCTATGTTGGGGGGGGGGGGGGGGGGGGAACAGCAGCCCATCTCATTAACAAAGACTCATTATTACCGCAGATCGAAGTGTCCATTTGTGACATTTCCATATTTGTTTTATTTTTAAAAGCGGGGCTGATGTCGAGTATAATATTCCAGATGTGAAACCTCTCATCGTGCCAGCTAAACCGTTTCCATGGCGACCCCGCTTCCCAAAACAGCCCGCACGACAGGATAAATTAAGACGAATGGGTGTGGGGGGGGCAAAAATAATAATGAATAATGATGTATATCGGGGCTGTGTCTAGCCTTTCCGGGGCCCTAAGTAGGATTCAATTTACCCTAAATTGCAGTATCCCGAGGCAGGGCAGAGTTTACGTTTACAAAATATTTCCGCTGTATTATTTCCTAAAGAGTTGATCAACTTTTCAGCCATTTTCACTATGATGTTGGGTGCATAGCGGTGATGTAACGGGCTGCTCCTCCGAGGCGTCTTCCTGTGTGCCTGTTATGTAATTGGCCCCGAAGACGTGATGTCACTACTGAGCGCGTGCAGAAAGCCACGAGGATCAACTCTGTGCATTTCATATCACACTGGGTGAGCTACTGGGGCAGAAATACACTGGTCATCATGTCTATTAGGGCAGAGCAATTTAGGGAGCAATTTAAATCAATGCAAGAATCACATGTTTGCAGACGTCTAAACCAGGGTGGGGAACGTCAGGCCCCAAGGCATTTTTCATCTTTAATATGGTATAGCTCCGGGTCATGTGATTTCTAGTGACTGACTGGCATCATTGCGACCGCTGAGAAAAGGAAGGTGGATCTTGAATGCCGCGTAGTCTTGGAAAAATTCACTTATTAAGTCTTCTTTGGCGAAGTGAAAGTCCAGCCAGTGTGCCTAGCGTGTGGCCGGGGGGCTGGCAGTGATGAAGAAGGCAAATCTCGAGCACCATTACACCGCGAAACAGATGTGGTTGGATCAAATGAATGCTCTTCGTCTGAGTTGGGTGCCCAGCAAGCAGCTTTCACAAGACCGACCCAAACTTGGAAAACCGGCTTCGAGTAGCATTATCATCACTGCCAGCTGACATCAGACGCCTCAACAAAGATAAACAACTCCATTATGTGAGTCTGACATGCACAGAAATTACGATCCGCCATACTGTCAGTCCTACTTCAATGTTGTATGAACGCTAGAATGTATGGCAGTACTTAATAACCCTTGATGTGAAAAAGGGTCCCCACCCCTGGTCTAAACAGCATTTCATCCTCAATGAGATGGCATATTTTCTTGCTCGCAAAGGGCGTTCTATTGCCAAAATATCTCCAATCTTTTCGACGTGCCAATGGCCGTGATTCAACTCATGATTTAATTAAATCGCCCAACAATCTAGCAAAGCTGGACTATAGTTTAGCTGACGTCCCGGACGGTATTTGTCTGCACCTTCTTTCTTGACCCACCAAACAACAAAATCTAGTTGAATGCCACTATTCCATGTCACAGCGTCATCTTAACCTTTTCTTCAAAGGTTACATTCTTGCTTTTTGTGAGTTGTGCAGCCATATAGCTTCCTACTATTACAGTCACCACAACCACTACCAGTCTTTCTACAACTGCTATTATTTCTTTCTCTGTCCAACCTAAACAATTGTGGTTTGCATTTAAGTTAACTTTTCTAAATGAGTTTACCACCTGAGGCAGTCATATATGTAGTAAAAATCTATTGGTGTCAACGTCAGTAACATTCTAGCTCTGTTTATGAAAGTGCCATGCATAGATGCTCCCGTGCGCCCTCCTCTATTTTGTTGTTTTGGGATGTTGCTGCTGCAGAGACGTGGTCCCGAGCAGCAGTCTGTCCGCTCAGACCTGCTCCTTCCTGAGGCTGAGATAATGAAGCTGAGCCAGTCACATCCAGACCACAACACCATCTGATTTATGGCACTGGCCTACTTACAAACTGCCCAAACTGCTGCATCACGCTTTCTCCGCTGCTCTGTTGTTTCCGGTGTATTGTGTCCCGAAGCGGCCCATAGATCAGAGATGAATTATGAAACCCTCTTCCACCAAATGCAAAAATGTCTTCTTTGCTAATTGCTGAGTAGCCGAAGTCACAAAGTACTGCAGTCATTTACTTAAAGTGGACTTTTGTTTTGTTTTTCTTTCTTTTTTCTCAAGTTAGTGGCTAGTATGTGTAGCTTATGACACGTTGAGACCACACTACCATATCTTTGGTTTTGTTAGAAAAGTGCACACCGCTAACACCAGAAAATCAAATTAGCTTCCCATCCCTCTCAATTAATCTCATCTAACTGTTCTAAATTTTAGCTGGCTTCCTTTAAATCTCACAAGTACCACACTCTGAGTGCGCCAGATATTAACCAATTCTATCATAAAACTGTCACATGTCTAAACTAGGGCTGAACTTGGACTAAAATGGGACTAAACCATGAGTAGTTTTAGATGAGAGTGAGCCCAAAAGAGGATGCATGTTTTCATTAATCAAGTGTATTTGATAGCGATCGATAAAAAATAAATAAAAAGTGGTCCAATCTATTCATAGTTCTTAGCCAAAGCTATTTCACCCCTTGTTTCTAGATGGGCTTTTCACACATGATAAAATTATAATAAGTCGAGAACTGCAGAGAAGCCCAAGATGTGACATCATTGTTTGCAGTCGGTTCATGTGATTTTTATGTGGGAAAGTGGGGATTTTGATGTCAGCGTTAAACACTTTGATCTTGATTTGCATTTTTTAATTTCTTATTAGCATCTCAAAAGCTAAACAGTAGTTTGGTGTTGTATAAAATACCACGTACCCAAGTTTGTTTTTGCTTGCATTAATCTCGGGCATTTCTCTCAAATTTACGATACTCCGAGGACAACTCACGATAAGCTCAAGAGATTGCTAAACTAAAAAGCTCACATTAAACGATTAATGAACAATTCGGCTGATTTCTGCTGTCAGGTATGGAAGCCCGGAGGCTTGTTTTGACCCGAGTTCCCCCTGGCTGTTTTGCCCAGTTGACCGAGCATTTATGTGCATTTTCCAACTGAAGAAAACGTTTCTCCCAGATCGAGGGTTAAGAAACACTCCTGCTTTATAGACATCTCTAATAATGTTAAACTCTCCCTGGTCTCTAAGCACTCTTTAAGCGTCACTTCTCTCTCTCTCTCGCTCTCTTCATGTCTGGCTCGCTCCCGTTCGGCTTGCTCTCCGTTCACGGTGGATTCAGCGGATTATTATCGAATTCTTTCGGGACAGAGGGCTCTTCCACAACAGCTGCCCACGTCCTGCAGCTAATTACAGGAAGCTCCGAGTTGTGAAGAATATTCTCTGGAGGCCAATGTTATCTATTCTGAACAAAGTTATCTGTGTAAATGCAAAGGCAGACCCCACACGGCAGCCATGTTTTAGAACGTAAACAACTCGCGTAAACTCGGTAGCTCACTTAATAGCCTGCTTTGTAAAATAGTATAGCATTGTAAAGGCTTACTTCTGTAGTTTGCAACTTTTATGGTAGCTCAGTGGTTAAAACCATTGGAATAAAAAGTAAACGCTTGTTACTAGTCTGCTCAATGTATTTTCTTCTTTAGCCCTTAGCATTTAGCCATCAAACATCGCAAATTATGAACGAGGTTTTCAGGTGTTGTCAACCCATTGGCGACATTTTGGTGATGGGTTGATCAGTGCGTAGTTAGAAATAATGAATGAATGTAGAGACCTTGGAGATTATACTTTAGATAGGAACAAGCATGTAAAAGTGGCCTCTGAGCTAAAGGCTACATCATATTCAGTTAAGTTTCTGCTTTTTGTAGAGTCAGAAACACATCCGATAGCCACTAGACTTTAATGATGGGGCAACCTCACCATACTTTACTCTAGAGACTGGCGTATTTTTTTTTTTTTATGGGGATGCTCAATTCAAACCGGTCCGGGAATTGTTGGCTATGGATGTACGCAGTTGAAGGAACGGGCTCAGATAGCTAATGGCCTTTTTTTGTGTGATTTCTATGGTTAAAAGGAACAGGCCACCGTTTTTCCATACTGAGATATGTTCTTACCTGAGCTTAGACCAAAGATGTTGTTAGCATTTAGCCTCTCCTCCTCTCCTCTACGGGGTCAAACAGGGGCGAAGTTAGAAACGACCAAGTTCTTCCACGTTTTCCCCAATTTAAATACGGTTACGTGAGAAGTTACACAATCCAAGTATAGATACACAAAATTAAACATGTCGATTTTCTAAGTGGATAAAAAGGGGAACTATATTGTAAGGCGTAATAACACCTTAGGAGCACTTCGACGTATTATTGTGCAGACGTGGAAGAGCTTGGTCGCTTCTAACTTGGATGGAGAGAGAGGGAAGTGTTGCTCCTGTCAGCGCACATTTTAACTAACTCATATCTGACAATTGATACTCTTTTTTTGGAAGCTTCTCTGAATGTCCCTTATTCCTCCTGAATATAAAGTTCCCCATCTGGACAATGAACTGACTGAACCGATGGGTGGGTGAGTGTGTTAAACTTGATTGTCTGTTTGGGATGCACAGTCTCTCTCGCCTCTCGCCTTTCTCCGTGCACCTGCGGCTTTACTTGCCGCTTCATAAAGCTGCAGTGCACAGCGCAGTTCATAAACCAAATCACAGACGCAGTCAGCCTGCATTGTGTGATTTTCATGTTTATAATTGCACCCATTGAAAGTCCATTTTATTTTACTTTTTTTACCTCCCTCTGAAGTCAACAACCTCTCCTCCTCTTCACCACCGCCTACAAAGTCTCCACTTCACTTCTCAAATCGATCTTGTTTAAATTCCTCCAAGCACTGTTTTCATAAGGTCCAATGAGAACAGCTCTAGTGGAGAACTGCCGCAAGCTTTGAATCATAAATGAGTGAAAATATGAGAGAGCCATAAAAAAAAAAAAAAGAGCATAAAATGTTAAATCGATTTTAAGAACAAGCCAATTATCAAATGAGCGTCTGGGATGTGTACGTTGCTAATCTCCACTGTAAACATGGCATAATCCCGCGGCAGCTGTCCCGTAGCAGACGCGGTGGTCCCAGTCCCACTCATGCACCAACATGACGGGGATCCATACGAGCAGAACAGACAATCCTGACCTCCTCTGCTCCGTCTGTGGACCTACTGTCGCTGAAAACACCAAAACAACACCACAACATCATCATAATATTATCATTCTCACACATAGCTCAGTGTCATGCTTCAATATATCACATTTTGACAGCTTGTCTCTAAAATTTGAATAGACTGGAATGAAATCAACAGTAAATAACTAATAATAACTAATATTAATAACTAATAATTACTAATTTTCTTCTTTTTCCATCAAGGCATTCAATTTCAACATCCAGGGCTACATAAGTTAAACATAGATACATAGATTTTATAGCTAGTGCTGCTTCACAAGTTCACAACTCCTGTCTTTGGTTGGACCTTTCTACAAATTATTTACAAAATAACATAACTTCATAAACGTATTCACACCCACACAATTCGACACACACCTACAGTATGCAAAATCTATCTTAGTCATATCAGTAACAAAAACACACTTAAAGCTGTGGTAATCCAGTTATTTACTTGTAGTAGAGTATACGTGTGCTGTTTTCCACATTCCTCCAGCGCAAACCAGGAAGTCGGAGGCTAAATTAGCACAGTTAGCACAATTAGCATTAGTCGACCGCCGTGTTGTCGTCTCAAGTCTGTCTGGCTAAGACGAGCTGAGAGATTTTACTCAACTACCTACGCCTTTCACGGTTTGATAACACCATCAATTAAAATATTATTGTCGCAGCATGTATGGAAAATGCTAGTATACGGTCGGTCAGTTGGAATTGGACTAGTTACAGAAGAGGTAGGTATGGCTCTGGGGGGTGCAGGTACAGCAAAGTAACACACACAGAGGCAGATATATTAGCCTATAGTCACGTGGCTTTGCCTTATTATAGGGTGACCAGACGTCCCAGTTTACCCGGGACAGTCCCAGTTTTGAGTCCTCTGTCCCATGTCCCCACACATTCCTCCAAAACCATTAATTTGTCCCAGTTTTACACAGTATCTGTCCCAAGTGTCCCAGTTTTTGACCAATATTATCCACAAAGAGACAAACTTTGCTTGAAAATTCATGTATTTGGGCCATGCAAATGTCCATTACCAGGTAGAAACAAATCAAAAATATCAAGTCTATCCCTTTAATGCTGAATTCATATTCAACAACAACGACACTTTGACACAAAAATCAACATTAACAATTGCTTTTGTGACTGAGAACGTGACTAGAGGAAAGGTGGGTGCATAGTATTGTTGGTCGCATAGTGATGCTTGAAAGAAAGTACACGAGATATTTCCTTCCTATCAACTTTTACTGAATCAGATTCCTCTCAAAACATGTTACATTTTTTTAGCGAGAGACTCGTCAATCATTGAATGTGTGGAGATATCGAGGTTATATCACGTCTCCATCTGTTCGCCCTGGACAGCAGTGAATGAGGAGGAGTGACGTGAAATATTTATAGCCCTATAGTATTCATGTGGTTAAGATAAAGCTGCAGTGTGTGAGAGAGATTGGGTGAAGAAACATAAACTCTGGTAGTTTATCTGTGTAAATGTGCAGTGTTGGAAAAGGCGTGCTGGAGAGTAAAAATATAACAGTGCACAGATGAAAGCTAAGAACAAACACACTTCGCCTCCGAGCTTCAAACCAGACTCGGACGCTCTCGGAGGAACGCGCCGCTCTTCATGATTCACGGATGGATGAAATAAAGATGGCCGCCGCTGCCTGGTACCGCGTATGGAAGGATGTGTAAAGAATCTCAATAGAATCTCTGATCCAATCGGCTAAAAATCTAAAGAAGAGTTGAAGAATTAATCTTTATGTAATCAATATTGCATTTCTAACATACGCTATTCGCATTACAGTTCAATCTTGAATCCTACTGGGCTTTGTATTATTTATTTATAGCTATTATTACTTACAATAATAAGCGTATTGCAATTCAGAAATAAGCAAAGTAATGTATTAATTATTGACATCTTAAAAATACTTTTCTTTTGAAGGTCAATGCTTGAACACGCCACACTTTTGACTAGAAAACTATTTTCATTTTTTTCAATTTTGACACCAGTCTCTCTCTCTCTCTCTCTCTCTCTGTGTCACTGTTACCATGGTGATCATTGGATGTGGACATTTTACCCCATTCATTATAACATCAGCACTCAGGGCTGTCGTGATTTAAAAAACACTCAGGACAAACACCAGGCTGAAATGGAACCATATTTAGATATTACAACTTAAACTGAACATTTGCAAAGAATAAGTAAATATCAGTCAGATGGAAGACCTCAGTGACATTGCGATATATTGTTTGCTTTTTGCGGTATAGATATTGCATCACCTCATATTGGAAAAACTAATGAAGAGATAATATTTTTATACGATGTTTTGTTTCTTTGGCTATTTAGCAAACTAACCAAAAGTTTTCATTCAGTGCAGTATAAAGGTGTGGTTTCCCCAAAAAAGTCCTTTGTTTCAGGGAAGATTGAGACACAGCGACCCCCACCCAGTCCACTGGCCACATGGTCAATAAAGGGTTCAAATTACAAGGGAGACCAAGGTGGAGCTGAATGCACAGCTGTGGGAGCCAATGGGAACGATGAAAACATTACATGTGGTCTTAGACTCATAAATCTTGTAAACAATGGAATGTGTAAAAATACTGTGCTTCCCCAGGAAGAGTCAGTATGCCCATTGGGAACGGCTGCTGACAGACACATTTGATAGGGCACTGGGAAAGACAGAATTCTGTATTAAGATGACATGTTAGGGAATAAAACGTCTAAGTTGAACTCCTTGATTTGTCATCAATTCCTGGTATGTATTTTTATTAGTTTTACGTAAGAGTAGATTTTGACGGTTCTGAACTCCTTTTTCAGTTTGAATGCGCAGTGTTGTCAATTAAAGGTAATGTTTAAAATAGGGGAAAAGTAAACTCGTCGTAGTGATACTCTTTATTGTGTACAAGGACAACACAGGAAAACGGCTGTTTTTCTTCATTTTGGTGACCGCGACGGGCTGAAGGGGGTGCTGAAGAGCCGTCAAACGGAGACGCGACGAGGTTCGGTCTTCGAGAAAAAAAAAACCCACTTTTGCGGCAGGCATACCAGGTCCTTATCATTCCACATCATACAACAACAATTTCATGGACGTCCATCTAGAAAAGGTAAGACTGCTTTTGACCCCTACTATTGTGTGAGTCTCAAAGTACGTCTATTTGGCATATTTTTCCAAATTTTAGATTACTTTTTAACGGAGTTGTCTGTTGTGTGGTGTAATCTGTGAATTGATGGTGGAATTAAGGAAAGAAACGTTATAATTTGATATCTTAGATACCACAAAAAAAAAAGTGGGATAAATTGAAATTACGAGTAATTAACGGGCTGCGCGTTGGGGTTTTACCCCTGTAAAAGCTGAAATGCACGTAGGCAGAACCGCCCAAGGCCGTGGACGCACGGTCTGAAATAAAACGTTGAAATATAGTCGTTGACAGATTTGGGGTCTGTCTAAAATAAACGGTTGGAGGCCGTTAGGACGGGGATCCTATAAATTCTACATAGAAACAGGTTTGAGGCCTTTAGAACGGGGTTCTATAAATTCTAAAAAAAAATACGGGATTAAGTGGTATAAAAAAATTAATTAAAAAAAAAAAAAAAAAAAAAAACGAAAAAAACCCATAGTGAATTCGGTGAATTTATGTTTGGTTTTTGGAAATCATAAACGGTATTAAGGTGAGTTGGAGTGGTGGTAAGTATAAACTTGTGTGACGCGACGAGGAAGGTAAGAAAATGCTGGAATTAATGGACTGTGAAGGTTGGGGGAAGGCAGTCACAGAGGCGTCGCCTCTCTTAACAAAGACCACGCGAAAAGACTTGAACAAGGCGATTTTGGCCTGTTTTCAAGGCTTTGAGCTGCTTCAGAGGGACCCCACGGTCCCACATTCACTGGAGTTTTTCTGCGGGGTTTTGACTGGTGCAGTGGAGTTCTGCACGAGGGAATTGCAGGACGAGGACAAATTAAAGGGGAGTAATGGACTCTCGAAGAGTGAGAAGAAACTGCTGAAACTCACGATCAGTAAGTATCAAAAACTGAGAAAACGCATCGACCCGGTCCTTGCACTTGCTTCAGCACAATGGTTGAAAGAGAGACAGGTTTTTTCCCCAACTCAAGGGGGAGGGGTTCAAAAGTCCCTCCCGAGAGGAGGGGCTCCCGCCGTGGAGCCGAAGGCCCCTGCTACAATCTCCCCCACTTCAGGGGGAGGGATTCAAGAGCCCCTCCCGAGCGGAGGAGCTCCCGCTTTGGCCCCACAGGCCCCTCCTCCGTATGACCAGAGCGGAGCGTGTGGGTCCTCTCTATACCCACAGTTAACCCTTCATGGACTGGTGGACGTGGACGTGGCGGCTTCAAACTTGTTATCAGCGGACGAGCATAAACATGTTAGGTCCTTGATAACACGCGCTTACACTGACTCCAAGACAATACCAAGGGATCCAGGCGGACAGTTGTGGGGGACAAAGGTGGTGGAACAAACAGAAAAATGCGCCAAGGAAACAATGCAAGCCCTTGAAGAATTGAAGACACACTCGCTGTCTCAGACACAGAAGGTGACTGAAGATCATCTAAAAGCGCAACAACAATTAATGGAAAGATTTAATGAAGAGACGGAAGCAAGAAAGGCTGAGGTTCACGAGCTGACTGAAAGGCTACAGGAACTTGCGCTTAAGGCCAACGTGGCCCAGCCGGCCCCAGTGGTGAAACAAAAGAAGAAAGTAACTGAAAAGATTAGTCTTTCCCAGTTCTCGGATGATAGCGAGGACGAAGGCCACTGTCGGGCCAATGTGGAGTCATACAAAATATCGGATGAATTAAGCGCACTTTACACCGAAAAAAGAGGCGCTTTGGATCGCGTATTTGAACTTAAGAATAGAGACTATGAGGAGGATGAGGAGGAGGACTGGAAAGTGGAGCTGAAACAGGCAAAAAAGGTGGTAGCGGACCTACAGGTGAAAATTGAAAAAAAGACTAAGGAATTGGCCAAGCTCCCACAAGGAGCTACATATCGAGGTACTTATCCTCTTATTCAGACGGGACCCCCAGTAAATGCAGGGGGCCCGGTCCCTGTGGCCTATAAACCACTGAGTAGTATTGAATTACGACACCTTAGGGACACCTTACCCCCCCTACAAGAAGGGGGCAAAAAATGGTTTAGCACATTACAGCTACAATGCGCCAACGCGCAGCTGGCGGTCGGCGATATCAAGGGCCTGGTGTCCGCGTGTGCAGCCCCTCACGCTGTAAGCCACCTACTGAGAACCGCGAACCTGCACAACGTGCAGGTCCATGAACCCTTTGATCCACTGGCGGAGAATTTCCTGACAGTAGTGGATCTTATGTATCCACCACCATCCCCCCAACCTCCCACATTCCCATCATTTGTACCGGGCACCTGCCCTACCCAATTTCTGGATAAATGTATCCAACTTTACATTGCATCCATGCATGTACACCCGTACAGACACCCACAGACATCCTGTCTGTTCCTTCAGAACGTGCTGGACGTTCTTCCAGAACCTATTAAGACCTGTCTGACCAATGTCCCAGGACTGACTTCAGACTCAACCACATTTCTGACTCATTTCAAACATCACGCTGAAATTTTCAACAAAAAACACAGTGCCAGACAAAGTAACATTGAAATCATGCAGGAAGAGCTGCTGAAGAATCAGCTTAACCAGACACGGCAGCAATTAACGGCTGCCAAACAAGATAACAAAAAGACACAAATGGTGGCAACAACTCCCATACACACACCCCTGACACCTGTCCCTACACCAGCAAGCGTCCTATACGCCTCCCAGAATCAGCCCTTAGGGCCAACATCACAAATGCACATTCATGTTCACGGGATAGGAGGACACTCAGGGGGTAGGGGTAGAGGCAACAAAAGGGGACGATCAAGAGGCAGGGGGTCCGGCGGTACGGGCTATGGGGCTATTGGAGCTGGGCGGGGCCAAGAGCACAACCAGGCCTGCTTTCACTGTGGGGCGCAGGATCATTGGGCCAGAGACTGTACCCAAGGTGGCCTACAGGCGGGCTGCTTCAACTGTGGGGACCCCAGTCATTGGTCTAGGGATTGTCCCAACCCACCTGCTCGTGTGCCTTTGGGAGGAGCGCGTGGGGCACCACAGCTCCGACATCCGGCAGGGGGACCTGGCCGTTCTGGACCAGCCCCGTGGTTTCGTGGGGGCGGTGGTGGCAACTATCCAGTACACGACACTCATGGTTGCCTCCCATACGGTCAAGAGGACTTCTACTAGGGGTGCCCAGTGAGTCCTGGACCCACCCCAGAACCATTTGTCCCAGTAGAGGTGGGTGGGGAAACGTTGATGATGCTCGTGGATACGGGAGCTACTCATTCCACGACTAGAAAAGCAACACCACACATGCTAAGTGACAAAAGCATTAACCTTTCAGGACTCACGGGAAAGGCAACCCCTCTACGCATGACCAAAGAACTGACTTTCAAACTGGCTGGACAGACTTTCAAATCGTCATTGATATATTCACCCCAGACTCCGGTGAATCTGCTTGGTCGAGACATCCTTCAAGCTACAGGAGCCATTATTAACTGTTCCCCTGACGCCATGTATGTTACGTGGCCAAACGGATATTCCATCACCTGCACACCGGCACGGTCGCATGGACTTTATGTTTTTCGGGAAGAGCGTATGGCTGAGGGAGTGTCAATCTATTGGCTACTCCTAGAGCCAGGGACTCCTGACATGACTGGACTCTACGCAAAAATGCTCGAATGGAAACCATGGTTCACTATGCTCCACCCATATGCCCCTCCAATTGATCCACTGCACTGCACTCTCTTCTATGACAGAAGTGCTGACGCCCAATACCAGTTGGCTTTTGATAGTGAGGTTAGAGGTAATACATATACTATCACATCCACACATTTGTATGTACATGAATCAGGTGTTGTTGCCCCAGTTGTTCTGCCGGAAAACATAAAATGTTTCTATAAAAGAGACACTCTTGCTGACCCACACGTGTCACTGTTCTTAGGCCCTGGCCATGAGGCCAGGGAGTTGGGTCCCCTAACACATAAACTTAACAAGGTTCTGGACTGGGAGCAGACTGGTATGGATGGGGTAATGTACAGTTCAAGTACACAGGCATACAAGGTCGAGTTAGGTTTAGCGATAGACGAAACAATGGCTGAAGAAGAGATTCTTTCTCGGTCTCATGGCCGCGAGTTGACCGACCATGAAGGTGCGGAGGACATGTTAAAGCGCTTCTCAGAGGACTTGTGGGCGAGGGGCCCATCGGACATCGGTTATTGCACGAAAGTGGACCCGGTAACTTTGGATGTTGCCCCGGGGTCTCGTGTTTATGTCCCGCAAAGACCTTTTCGTAAAGAAAAACAGCGGGAGGGCATTGAAACTGCCCTGACAGACTTATGGGAAGCTGGGGTATTAGAGCTTTCTGATTCTCCTTGGAATACTCCTTTAAACCCAGTGCCAAAGCCTGATGGCACTTTTAGACCTGCACATGACCTAAGAAAGGTAAACGAAGTCACAACCACACCTCTCTTGCCTGTTCCAGACCCTCACAAATGTCTCTCTATCCTGACTCCTGTGATGAAGTACTTTACAGTCATTGACCTGAAACATGCATTCTTCACCATTCCCTTGGCTAAGGAGTGTAGATATCAATTTGCATTTACATATGGTGGAGTGAAATTGCAGTACAAGGTCTTACCTCAAGGTCATCGGAACTCACCAGGAATCTTCAATAAAGTTTTGAAGGACTGTTTGTCCCCTATTGAAGTACTTCCCGGTGCTGTTGTGTCACAGTACGTTGATGATATTTTAATTGGCGCTGAAAGTGCCAAAGATTGTTTGGACGTGACGGCCGCTGTCCTGTCACGTCTCCTTGAATGTGGCTTTAAGGTCTCAAAGGAGAAGCTACAATGTTGCCGACCCCAAGTTCTCTTTTTGGGTAAGGTTATTTCGGCTGGTCATATTACCCCTAGTGCCACCCAGAGGCAGTCCATTCTTACGGCCGACCGTCCGGATACGGTACGGTCCCTTCTTTCCTTTTTAGGGTTGGCGAATTACTCCAGACACCATGTCTTGGACTACACAGGTAAGACTGCTCCCTTGCGAGAAATCATCCGCGCAGCTGGGGTTCGAGATCTCCGAGCCTCCCTGTCTTGGACGGAGGAGGCTGACAAAGCCTTTACTGACCTAAAGGCAGCTTTGGCTTCCTGTGCGGACCTTGCCATTCCTGATTACGGTAAGCCTTTTCATCTTGATACCACCATCACCAATTGCTCCGGACATGCGGTCTTGTGGCAGAAAGGAGCGAGTGGTCAGCGTAATATCATACTTTACGCATCCACCTTGTTGGACCCAATTGCCAAGAAGGCCACTGATTGTGCGCTGTTTGCTGATACATTGGCTTCCTTATTGAAGAAGGTGGCTCATGTAGTGATGGGTCATCCATTGGTGGTGTATACCTCTCACTCGGTGGTAGCTTATGTACAATCTAAAACCTTTGCCCTGACTCCTCAAAGACAATTGAGACTTGCAAGGGAACTGACTGCCCCAAATTTAACTTTTGCTGCCGATGACGCTCCTAACGTTTCGGCAGGGCTGACCCTTACTGGCTCCCCACATTGCTGTGAGTCTTTCTCTCAATCTCAGGTTCGGATTAGGCCTGACTTATCAGACCAACCTTTACCGGGCTCTCGTTTGCTTTTCACGGACGGACATTGTCACAGGCTCCCGGATGGGTCCCTGTCAGCTGGGGCTGCGGTTGTTGAACTTTCGCCACCGAACCACACTCGCACAGTTTCCAGCTGGGGCCCCTATGGTGGCTCCTCCGCCCAGTTTGCGGAGTTGATGGCGCTGAAATTGGCGTTGGAGGTTGCTTCGGGTCAGCGTGTCACGATTTACACCGACTCGGCTTATGTGTGTGGCCTAGTGTTGCGTGATTTGTCGTCTTGGAAAAGGAACGGCTTTTTGACCGCTAAGGGCACTCCTGTAGCCCATAAAGAACTTTGCGAAGAAGTAGCTGACAGTCTGTTGCTCCCTGCTGCTGTGGCGGTAGTGAAGGTTCCTGGTCATTCTAAGGCGGACACAATGACTGCCATTGGCAACAGGGCGGCGGATGTTGCGGCGAAAATGGCGGGTTATTATCATTTTGACTCTCCCGGTGAAGGGGAGTGTACTCCTTTGATGTTGGTAGGACTTGTTCAGGCTCCTTTGTTGGAGTCCTTGCAGCTGGTCTCGGATGTATGGGTCAGTATTTCTACAATTGACGGTCATGATGTTGCTCTGACTGACTCAGGTCATCTCTGGATGCCCATGGAAGTGTGGGATCGCTTGGGAACCTTGGTGGAGAACTTGCCGCCAGGCAGGGCGCACAGCCTTAAATTTCATTTAGACACCTTTTGGAAGCCCCACTTAACGCCTGTTGCTTTTCAGGGACTTCTGAGTGTCGACGAGTGCCGTTCTTATCATGATGAATACGGTGAGGACTTTTGGTCACGAAATCGCCTTGCTGACGCGTACGTTGATGGGGTCTATCGTGGCCCTAATGGCCTGCCATTCTTGACGCCATCAATGGAACAACGTGTTCTAGAGGAAATACATGGTTTGAATCACCTTGGTCCGAAGGGCATGGCCAGCATCTTGGAACAGTTCTACTACCATAAGATGCCTCTCTTTTTGTGTAAAGACTTTGTACGTGCGTGTCAGACATGTGGTGCCTTTAATCCTCACCCACACCACAAACGAGGTGCGGGTGCGGTGAAAACTGGACGCTACCCTGGTGATGTGATCCAGATTGATTTCACGGACATGATCGTGCCTCACCAAGGTAAGCGATTTCTGTTGGGTATTGTAGACACGTTCTCGGGATGGCCGGCGTTCTTCCCATGCAAAAGGGAAAGCTCAGCTGAGGTCATGGCTGTACTTCTGAAGGACTGGATCCCTCTCTTTGGGGTTCCCTCGGAGTTACACAGTGATTCCGGGACCCACTTCACGGCCCATGATGTTAAAACTCTCTGTGGTCTCTTGGGTGTTCACAAATCGTTCTCCTGTGTATATTACCCTAAAGGTAACGCTAAAGTGGAGAGAATGAATCGGTCACTGAAGAGTGTTCTTGCCAAAATGCTGCGAGACAACCCTAAAGCCACTTGGTTGTCCTCGCTCCCCGCTGCGTTACTTCACCTTAGGTCCACTGTGAATAACACGACTCATTTCACCCCATTTGAACTTGTGTTTGGCAGGGCCATGCCCGGGTGCCTGCCTAAGTCTAACTCAGCGACCTTGCCTGAAGTTACTAACATCTTCCAGTTCAGACCGTATTTTGAGGCTCTCAATACACTTTTGAAGGAACTAACACCCATTGTGGCGACTGACACCACTGTTTCTGATTACACAGCGGACTTACCATCGAGGGTCTACATTAAAAACCACACCAGGACCTGTTGGAACGCTCCCAGATACTTAGGACCTTTTGAAGTGACTCAAAGGACTGCCACCGCAGTTAAGGTTGAGGGGCGTGACAACTGGTACCACTGGTCACACTTGAAGCCCTGTTCTGAGAAAACTGGCTTACATTGGACTCATACGCATCCCAGACGGTTGACACATCCTGCTGAATATGATAGTGGGTCTAACAGCCCCACTGAAGGGGGTGGGGGACACCAACCCCAACCCAGACGATCACAAAGACATAAAAAAGACTAACAAATATGGACTTAAGGCCTGGGTTTTAAAACCAGGACCTTTAAGGTGTCCATACGGGGTGTGGGCCCTGACACTTGCTCTTTGCTTGCTCATCATACCAACAGTAATAAAAATAGATGATCCACATAGTTGTGAGGGACGGGTCAGAGGACACCCTATCAAAGAATTGAAATTGGCCCTCTACAAGGTATGCAAAGAAGTAGGTAAAACACCTGGAGAAAATCTGGTCATCTACTGCAACAATGCAGGTACAATGTTGGTGAAAATGAGAGAAGCAGTGTCGGACCAACACACCCTAGACTGGATCACCCATTGTACAGAAAAAATGATAAAAACATGGGAAAACAAAGAAGGAACAAATTATGCTGTTTTGAAACCTGTGATTTATGATGTATCTAACATGTCTGTTTCCACAGAGGGAGATGGATCTAGGAAGCGACGGTCTTTCGATACGGGGGGTCATAAGCCAGGAGAGAATACATGGGTAAAATTAGCTAAGCACACGCCCATGATTACCAACTCAACCCCGCCCTGTTGGGTGTGCTCCCTCAGGCCCCATCATGCTGCAGAAGTGCCGTCCACTGTCCCAGTCCCGATTTCGGTAAGGGCCTCGGTGTGTCTATTGTGGCTCTACCATTGGTGGAGGTGGACTGATAGGGTCCTACCGGGGTGCGAGCCATACAAAAAGTATGCTAGTCCCTTACAATGGGTCTGGCCAGGGAATTGGACGACTGGAACCAATGACACCTTGAGGAAGGGGATACGGTTTGCTGGCGTGACACATTTTAGGAAGGAGCTAGTAGCGCCCCTCGGGTTTAAGCGGGAATGTGGGCAGGGGGACAGGTACTTGGGTAAAACATCGTGCTTAGATTACATAGGTGATGGGTTTTCTGTAAGAAACCAAACATGGGCCGAGAGAGTAGTGAAATTCCACAGTGACCTCGTAGAAAAAAGCGAGATAAAACATAGAAGGCATCCGTTTTTCGGACAAACATGGCCGTTGAACCGAACCACTTGGGCTAGGGTAGTGGAAATGACTCCCCTAACCTACTCCGCGGTAGTATCAGTCCCACTGAGAGGGGGATTTCCCACCCCGGTCGGACACATCTGGCTATGCGGCGATAATAGTTATTTGACCCTGCCGCGGGGGTGGTGTGGGACCTGCACTCTGGCTCGTTTGAAGCCCTCATCTATTGTGGTGTCAGATGCACTAATGCAAGACGCCGTACGAGAATATAGACACCATAACCTACATAAGCACGGCATGAGAAAAAGGGACACCCTGAAGGTGGGAGATCGTACCCTCGGTCAATCATACGTACCTTTCTCTGATAACGGCGGACGTAAGCCCCTGTTCGGAGATGGGAAAGGATTTATCGCCACGCTGATCCCTATGATCGGTGTGGCGGCCTCCATGCAGCGTCTAAATGAGGTATGGTGGATCCTGGAGGACCTAACTGAGGTAATAGGCGACATCTTGGACCAAATGGAACGGAGTCCAGAACTTAAGGCAGTGGCTGTTGTGGCTATGCAAAATAGAGTGGCGTTAGACGCGCTGTACGCTGAACAGGGTGGTATGTGTACAGCAGTTGGCCTTGACCACTGCTGTACTTATATTCCCGACGACACTGGCAATTGGACAGCCATTAAAAATAAAGTAAAGGAACTCAAAGACTTCCTCGCGTCTCAAGAAGACCAGGGTCCTCAGTGGACCTGGCTAAATTGGTTGAATTCCGGTTCCTGGATCCATATCCTTCAAAAGGTGGGTATTCTTATAGGTGTAATACTCTTGTTTTGTTGTGTTTTGTTTTGTTGTGTTGTGCCTCTCATTCGCAGCATGGTCTCCAGGGCTCTGGGTTCCACTGGGGGCATCTATACCATGGGTGATGCGTCCCAGGGGGACACGGAGCTCAGGACAAGGGAAACGCAAGAAGGGGGTGGTCCCAGCCTGTACTTGGAAAGAGTACGGCAGGCTTTGAAATATGAATGGAACGACCCCCGACAAGGCTGTGATGGAGAATATTGTGGTGGAGATAATATCTAAACAACACTGTTCGGTGTTGTTGTGCTTGTTGTGTTTTGTGTTGCAGGAATGTTTATTTTTGTGTCAAACAGAGACGGTCCCAGGGGGACGTAAAAGGTGAAATGTACCGTTGACACGGAATAAAAACCAGCCAAGTTCCGCTTGGAAGGATAAGTAAGCGGAAGTTACACATGGGAAGAGAGAGATGATTTTGTAACCACTCAGCGGCTGGTTGAGTATGCCCTACATAAAGTGAACATGTTTTTTGGTGTTATAATATGTGAAATTGTACTGTGATTTTTGATACAGGCTGTACTTTTGTGAACTTGAAAATATTATGGTTTTGTTGACCTCCTTTTAGAGGTCAGAAAGGGGTCTGAAGAGATAATATTTTTATACGATGTTTTGTTTCTTTGGCTATTTAGCAAACTAACCAAAAGTTTTCATTCAGTGCAGTATAAAGGTGTGGTTTCCCCAAAAAAGTCCTTTGTTTCAGGGAAGATTGAGACACAGCGACCCCCACCCAGTCCACTGGCCACATGGTCAATAAAGGGTTCAAATTACAAGGGAGACCAAGGTGGAGCTGAATGCACAGCTGTGGGAGCCAATGGGAACGATGAAAACATTACATGTGGTCTTAGACTCATAAATCTTGTAAACAATGGAATGTGTAAAAATACTGTGCTTCCCCAGGAAGAGTCAGTATGCCCATTGGGAACGGCTGCTGACAGACACATTTGATAGGGCACTGGGAAAGACAGAATTCTGTATTAAGATGACATGTTAGGGAATAAAACGTCTAAGTTGAACTCCTTGATTTGTCATCAATTCCTGGTATGTATTTTTATTAGTTTTACGTAAGAGTAGATTTTGACGGTTCTGAACTCCTTTTTCAGTTTGAATGCGCAGTGTTGTCAATTAAAGGTAATGTTTAAAATAGGGGAAAAGTAAACTCGTCGTAGTGATACTCTTTATTGTGTACAAGGACAACACAGGAAAACGGCTGTTTTTCTTCACTAACATTTGTCGACATGTTGTGCAGCCCATCTACTGTATCTATAAAAACCGTGAGTTGACGCATCAGCTCTCCCAGCGCAAATCTTTGCAAATCCATTCACGTTTTGCAGGTCTTTTGTTCTGAAGAGCCTAAGACATTGACCTCTGCGTGTCTCTCGGCAATAATTTCATCTCACGCTGCTCTCATCACCGTCTCCATGGCGACGGCACTTTAATCAAACGCTCCGCAGCTTCCCCCCCCTGAGCGTCTTCACATCTGCCTGTTTACACGGAGCGGCGTCACCTTCTCTATAAATAACTTTGTTTTAAGTCGCTATTTCCGGAACGATCCCGATTCTCAGGCGCTGTGCCCTTGAGCAAGACACTTCGCCCATCGGACCACATTGGACGCATTACTAGTGTTGCTGGTTGGCGGCGTTTGGAAATGGCGGGCGTCGGACTTTGTTTTACAAGAATGATTAACCTAATCAAATTGAAATCACACTTTAAAATCGACACAGATGATCTCAAAGAAATTATTGAGACAGCACAATATCCTTTAATCACAATTAGTCTATTTTTACAAAATCGCAGAGCCTTAAACCTAATTGTAATTTGTGACATAAATGACCATAACATTGTTATTTAGATGTCATGGTGGATCTGAACTTGACTGTATTACACCCATAGTTGTCGGAATAAGCTCATATACTATTACATGCCAGGAAACTCAGGAGGAATCTTACCGGTTTTGACGACACAGCCCTGAGCTCTAAACTCTGGCCTTTCCACACAGATATGATGTTTATTATATGAAGTACTGCTCAAGAAGTACCTGTCGATCATGTGGCGTGTATAATATTGTGCCTGTGCGTCCTGTTCTGTCCTGCAGATGGCGCCCCTCTGAGCGAGCTGTCCTGGTCCTCCTCTCTGACTGTGGTGGCCGTCTCTTTGTGTGGACTCTTCACGCTGGTTTTCCTCATGCTGGCCTGCCTCTGCTGCAAGAACAAGGGCAACAAGGGATTCAGGGTAACGCTATATTCTGCGATTTAAGTGACTGCAATAAGCGAATCACAAAGGCTGGATGGCTTTACTTTAGATAATATGTTTGTCAGTCAGTTATGTGAAAGCTACACCCAGACCTGCCAATTCTTGGTACAACACAACACATGGAGCTGAATATTTATTTCGCCCCATATGTGTTCATCTGTTAGTATGTCATCTATTACTCACAGAGTGTGTATTCATGCAACATGAAACTTGTTTTTCATTTGTCACCGTTAATTATGACAGGGCTCTTGAACATTTTTATTTATTTATTTTTTCGTGTTTCTGTCTTTTTCTGAATTTTCTTGAGCCAAATAGCATTCTACAGATTATTCCCCATTTCCTTTTGGACACACATCTAGTTGTATTTAATATTATTATGATTATCATTGTTATATTATGTCTGTTCATTAAAAAAAAAGAAAATCATAGCATGTGCATCATGAAACGTGCACAACAGTTGCATGGGAGGAGGAACCTCTACTTCTGAAGTAAATTTACGAATTTTCATTGTGACGTTAACGGCTCCCCGGAGGGGTAGAAGGACCAGGCAGGGATGGTTTGAAAGCTTGAAATGATCAGTTTCCTTAGGTCTCTATCGCTTTTTGTTCCAAAGTTAAGTACGGAAATTCAGCGATGTTGTAAATAGAGGGGGGTTTGGAGTTTCAGTGCATTTCAGCGCCCCCTCATATGGCGCCGTAGGCAGCTGCCTGGGTCGCCTATACCCCGCTGTGAATCAGTCTTAGATACAGCAGTGGCAACATGCGAACAGAGCACAACAAAACATAATAAAATACACAACAAGGAGCCTATTGTTAATGACTTTATGATGGAAAGCAAAGAATTGCATTATAGCATCTGTATGAATATCAAACTTTAGCCAATACATTAGATTGCTAGATAAAATATATCGAGGTGTATCTAATGTGTTTAATTTGGGAATTGATTTCGTATTGTTGTGGGCGGGACTAAAGATTAGGACCTGCACTTGTTTGTAAACTAAAAGTTGGGTACAGGCTCATGAATTCAGTTCCTCACATAAGAGACTGGCTATAACCTCTCCTGAATTAATGTCAACTTAATTAGCATCTGTCATGTACTAAAACTGGTGGAGGAGGAATGAATAAAATCCATTACTATGGTTTTTATAAACAGGCCGTTTTCAGTGGTGTTCATGTATGCGTTTATGTTATTATTGGAACAAATACTTGATAGTCACTGTATATATGAACCTAGAGATTGGGTTGGCCTTCACTGCACCTCTGGGTCCAGTTGGGTGTGTCTTGTGCGTGTGTGCGTGTGTGGGGGGGGGGCATATTTTTTCTGTGGGGTGAGGGGTGGAGGTGGGGTGCATTTACCCATGAGGCCACGGTGTATCCGGCCTCTGGGCCTCATCTGGACTTAGACTGAGCCGCTCCCAAAGCAGGAAATGGGAAAATCAGAGAAGAAAACAGTTCTCTGACAGTGTTTTATTGAGGTTCTGGGGATTCTTAAGATTTTGCTGCAAAATCCCCCAAAAAGCCTTCTATGTGTTGGACATAAAATCTGACCTGTTTTTGGGTTTTGCTGTTGCATTTTCACATTCTCAACCATGACCTCAGAATGAGCCGCTGCTTTGGGCTTGAGGCGGAGCGCGCCTAAGAAAACCAAAAAAAAAAAAACATGAATTTCTTGGATCCTCCCGCTTTTCTCCACACAGATTGTGAGCTCAGACTGATCTTCCAAAGTGAAGTCTTCATGTCCTCCCGGTTACTCGGAGTCCCCTCCCACGGATCACAGACGTAGTTGCGTGAATCGCTGACTTCAACGCAGTCCGTGTACCACAGGCCGCGATGGCTGGTGGACCGGCGTGTTTGTGAATGGCTGGTGTATCGGTCGGAGAGAGTCCAGGGGCGCAGATTGGGAGCCTCCGTCAGCTTGCCTCTGGGCGCCCGTGGCTACTACTAGCTACCGCCGAGTATGGAGTGACTGAAATTGTAAAGCGTCTCCCAAATTTGCACTGATTGAGCCAAGTTAGAGAAATAACGTTTATTCCCTTGGTCACAATTCAAATCACGACTATTCAAAACCATTATGTATCAACTTTAAAACGACACAAAATATGAACTTTAAGCGTTCTCTTTTGTGCGGCAAAAGCGGTGTCCAGTAAAGACACTTTGAGAGGGGTGGGTCAGATCGGACATATTGCAAAGTTAGTATTAGTTATCGTTTTCGTGATTGCTGTGTGTTGTCATTGATTTCCAGTTTACGGCAACACACACCCAGCTATGGGGTAACACGATGGAGCAGATCAGCCGCTGTACGTGACTGAACCCAGTGATCTCTCACAGTGCTATGCTGGTTGCGAACAGTTCGAGAGAGGGGGGGGGGGGGGGGGGCAGTGCAGATGTTATTTGGCTTTCTGGACAGAGGAACGAGAGAGTGATGTAAGGAGAGGGGTATGTGACCTCCTCCTACTTCCCTCTCCCCTCTGTCCTTCCCTCTCTCTCTCTCTCTCTCCCCGAGATGATCCAGCAGTCAATTCTTTAGACCCTGGACTCGAGAGTGTCCGGCAGCTCCCTCCCGAAGTGTGCGTGAGTGAATATGTGTGTGCCGATGCTGCCGTCACCTGTGCGCGCCGAGCTAAGGTAAGCCACCACTAGTCGGTGTTACAGGCTGGTCTGATGGATTTGTATTGACGATGGCGTGGAAGATTTGGGGTTTGGACGACAATAATGCAAACATATTGTAATGAGTGGCTTTTTTTTCCCTTTTGTTTTTAGCATATTTTATATTCCAAACAGTAATGAGTTTGCAGTTGTCGTGGTATTTGCTGGCAATGGAAAACATTGGGCGTAGCAATGCAGACTGAAGTCGCGATAAGTAGTGCAAATACAGTACTCGATAGCCATACTGTGTTTCGCCCGATAAATATAATACAATACAAGACTCTATTTCATTGCGGGTATGTTTGTTGGTGAAAAAACAAGCGTCTTTACTCGGAGCGGGCTCGCCTCAGACCTGATACGTAACCCTTCTGGGAGCGGGACATCAGCAGCAAGTCTCCATGGTGACGTTACTGCCCCGCCTTTGACAGTAGGTGGCCAAACATAAGGCTGACAGACATTAGGTCCTCCTCTGCATTGTCTGTGTCTGACCGTCGGGAGCACACCTGGCCATTTCAGGCGTCATGTTTATTTACCAGCATTTTTCGCCACAGTTTGGTTAGTTTAATGGAACGTTAGGGGGTTTTAGTCATTCCACTCGAGTGACACTGCTGAAGTGGTTTTCCCATCCATCCAGTTGCATGCAGGATCAGGCAGCTCACTCCCGCACTAGAATTAGGGATGTGCAATGAATCGAAATCAGAATCTCAACTTAGGTCCATTTCCAATTATCGTGATGAGGGTTTTTAATCATGAGGTTTTGAAGATTTTAGTACGTCAGCATTTTTTGTCTGTGCTTTTTTTTTCTTACTTTTTTAAAGGTCTATCTTGTCTATATGTTCATGACACAAACCAAGATCAACATACGTGTGCAAAGTTATTTACTCTTAAAACTGCACTGAAATCATTCTCTTGACCTCCCCCCACCCCCACCACCACCCCGTCGCTGCTGTTGGTGGGAAAGGTCCCCCGCTCTGCGTTCGCTGTGACAGAGTGCGAGTGAACAAAACCACATGTCGAGTCTCGGACCGTGTGAAGATCTGCGTGAGTGTTTCTGTGTGTCCGCGCGCATGTTTTCGAGCGTGCCCTTTTTTTTTTGCGTGTGTGCGTGCGTTTTGTGCCTTTGGTGCGAGGGGGGGGGGGGGGGTCACATTTTTCCAGCTCCGGGACATTGCTCCGATCTGAACTGAAAGACTCTTATTGGGACGTCCGGTCTCGGGACACTGACCCTCTCTATTCTCCTCCTCCGCTTCCTGCTCACCATCCCTGCACTCCTTTAAACTCTGCAACCCCACTTATTTTCTTACAGACAAGAAGTGCCTTTAAGTTCTCTGTGTCTCCGGGCAGATAAGCCGTGTCCCGTACATGCAAAATAGTTTCATGTGAAGAGGGGGGGGGACTTTATTAAGACATTTAAAGCATTGATTCATCGTTAGATTCTTGTGGATATTTGCGATTTTGCCTGTATCTCCAACAATAATACACAGAATGTTCTCAAAAACATAAACTAGTATCTATTCATCTCAAATTGGCCCAGTTTTCCTTTTAAATCTTTTTTCATGTATGTATCTGTTGTCATGCCGTTAGCTAAATTGTGTCTTGTATCTTTATTGTATCATGTGTAATTCCCCCTGCATCCAGAAGAGGGAGCTCCAATCATACGAATGCTGAGGTTTATAAACAAAGTGTCCACTTAAGCATTAATCGTAGTCCACTAAAATGTCCCTGCCCTTGAAAGAACTTTTCACTCGGCCTCAGCTGGATTGTTTTCTTTAGTTCCCGACGTGTAAATAAATGCCTCTCCAAATATGTCAATATTTAATGTTTAGCGGCGCACTGTTTCGTTTTTGTTTTGACCGTCAGCAGGACGACGAGTAAAAGCTGTCTGCTCGTCAAATCCGTTTGTCCACGCCGATTTTTGCGTCCTCTGTGGCTACGGCTGCCCCGGGGCAAACTGGCATATAACGGTGACGCCCGATCTGTTCTTGATGTATTCATGCCCGGCTTCTTTTGTGCAACTTTGATCCTCAGATGGGACAATGTTTGACTACCTACTAAGGGTGGGCCATATCGCATTTTTGATATCGCTGTGGACACAATATAATTCATGTTTGCGAGGACATTTAAAAAAAAAAAAGAATAAAATATGACTGAATTAATCTTCCAAATAGGCGCGAGGCTGGGATTTTGAAGTTATTTGTCCATTGTCAATCATATCATCAAACATATCGTTATCGTGATGTTCCCTTTTTATATCGCGATCTGTACGTCTCCATTTCATATAAAGGCGACATATGAACTGGTAACAAGAGGCGACTCGGCTTCATCCACATATACAGTCTCTGACGCTGGACATTCGCCCTCTGTTTCAGGAGTTTAAAAATGCGGACGGCGAGGAGTACCGGGCCGACCTGTGCATGGCGTCGCCGTCCCAGGGCAGCCCGGACGTCTACATCCTGCCCCTCACCGAAGTGTCTCTGCCCGTCGCCAAGCAACCGGCCCGATCAGGTGAGACCGTCCCAAAAAAAAAATTATAGAAAAATCACTCTGAAGTGGCCTTTTAACTGGTTCAGCTCTGTCCACCGCACTGGGCATTATGAGGAGGAGTGCCTTTTACGAGGTCAACGGCGGATACGCTGCTCTATTAGCTGGACGCATTTTTAAAGAGACATTTTTACTACATTTCAGCACACGCATGAGCTGAGGTAACAGTACTTTAGTATAAGCACACAGTGTATCCTTTACCTCCCTGTATGAGCAAGTACTTTTCACTTTTCTACACAATTCCTTCTATATTTACTTCTCAGTTGCCATGTCTCTTCTATTTCTTCTTTTCATGACTATTATTACTATTGCTACTGCTTCAAACAACCATATGTGTGCGTGTCCAACATGGTGGAGTTACTTGCTGCAGGCCTTTGCACTGCCATTGCCTGTTTTAAAGGGTGTGATACTGCGGTGATTCAGTGTCGCTCCCTCGGGTGCCCTCCTCCCTGTAGCTGGACCGTGGTCAGCTCGAACCCCTCCTAATATCCCACAATCCCACAGTGGAGCTCACCCCGTGAACTGCGCTCGCTTTCCCCCCTCTCTCCCACAAACATCTGGCTCTTGTGTAACAGAGTCCAGGCCCCAGCGCAGAAAGAATGTGAGAAATGCGAGAGGAAACGGCCATCTGTGCCTCCGCAGTCGCTGCGCAGCGCTCGCTATCCTCAGTAATGACACATTCGGTTTCCAAAATATCTCTTCAACTGTCGCTGCTTACTAGAGACGCACAAGTCATAGCAATTGAATCAAAGTTGTATTTTAATGTGACCTAATTAGCAAATCGAAAAGGCTTCAATCATTCAAGTAACAAAAAAAACACACACACACACAAGATCTGCCTTCATTACGATTTATCATGTACTACGTTTTCTGTACAAGTTTTGACCTGTTCGGAAAAGATGTTGATTCTTGGATGAGCAGGTCAGTCTTCTTTCAAATGTTTAGGCTCCAAAAAATGTGTAAAATGTGTTCTGTGAATTGAATAGTGAATAAAAAAGACCAGGCCATAATTTCTGAGTTCAAAAGTGTTGCCTCGTCCTGGGAGGAAACAATGATCCGCCCACACTCCTCTGCGACCGTTATTGTGCAATGGATAGTGGTCACATGGGCCGTTTGCACAGAATGACTGACAGGCATGCTTTTTTGCAGAGGTTAAATGCAAAACACTTTTTGTGCGCGTTTATTTTGAATAAATGTCCATTAGAAGTCATATTGCAGCGATCTCCAACATGTCCGGTGGAAACTTGCAGTCCTCCAGCCCTTTCTACATTTCTAAACTGGATGAATCAAATTGGTTTCAAGTCACAGTTATAGATGCATTTTGTCTTCACGCATCAGAGTGTGTTCAATGTGTTCCTAAAGTTTAGATGAAAATAATAAGAGGAAGACAGTAACATTAAACTATGTTTTTGTCTGTGTGGTCTGTGTGTTGTATTCTGTTGTGCTTAAAGCCTCATACTGCGTTGTGGTCAAAACTCATACCAGATTTTTCACGTGCTTCTCAATTCTTCACAGGGATGAGTTTATAAGCACGTTTCCTAATTTTCAGGGAGCAATACTGTCACTGCAATGCGTACATGGTTAAAGAAGGCTTTCTAATTACCACACATAAAGGTCACAATAGTCTACTTTTACAATACAATACAATAATATAGGACAAAACTAAGTTAATTCCATTACTAGATAAAAATCAGGTGTAGGGTCTCCATTTAGTTTCCTTTATTGAACGATGACATCACATTTTCAATGGAGATAGTGATGTATGTAATTATTAAGCCATTTAGCTCATCTGTTCTATACATTAAGCCCTGTGAGAATCCAAACAGATTCTTACAGACATCATGTTCTCTGTGCGTCGATGTGAGAATACCCAAAGCACTTGGGAACATAAAGATCTGCAGTTTTTCATCCGAAGTATTTTGGCTCTGTCCCGGACCCTTGAGCCCTGTCCCGCCCTGATACAGCTGTTTAATACAACAGAGACCCCACACCCACCCACTCCAGATTTAACGCATACTTTACAACGTACGCACTCGATCTAATGCACATGTGCGTCGAACAACCATAGACTATAATGCCGTCCCGTGGTTACAAAGTTGTCACGAATTATGATGATATGATTTGTTAATTTCATACATTTTAGCCACAAGAGTTTCCAAACGTTATAAACCATATGTAAATCTGACTGAACTCTTTTACCAATGCAAAGGCACATTAAATGAATAGCTGGGGTTGCAATGTAAGCCTGGTGCTGTTCAATTTCAGACCAATCACCATTATAGCACCAACACCAGCCATTACTAATAAATAAAAATGTGTTGGGGGAGTCACTCAACACAAACTGCACATGCAACATAAAGTGACATGAAAGGCCATTTTAGAAATATGTTTCTCGCCTATAGTGTTTGGCAAACCAAGTGCAAAGATGTACAAGGCTGCCCCCTCCTGTCCCGGCAGAATTCATGCACATTACACATTGTAAAAGCAGTGGAGCGCTGCAGCCTCAAGTAAAAAAAAAAAGGCTTACATTTCCAGAGCAACCAGGTCTCTGTCTTAGACCACCATGATAATAGAATCTATACCAAAAAAGTATCGCAAAATATCACAAAACACAATATTTTGTCAGAGCAGTCAGTAGTAGAGATAACATAGTAATTTGCTTTGAGGTAAATCTAGTGTCTATATTGTTGCATAAAGAATAATTCTATTATTTAGAGTACGGTTCGGTAAATGATTCCTCTGTGAAGGTGAGAGGTGAAGTGAAAAGAATATCAATGTGCATGTTTGATTATGGTTATGTATCTACATCCAAAACTGTGTGTTGATTATGGTTATGTATATCTTAATTGTACCATAATAAGCTGGTCTCAGAGAACAAACCGGAATGTAAATAAACGGCAATTGTAAAAATGTGTAAATATGTTGAATGGGGGTAGGCATAAATAAGCATTGTTTGCTTCGGCCTACTCCTTTTTGGGCATTGTTGTGTTTCCCTTTGTCTGACAACCTGGAACGTAAAATTGCTCAAAAATAAACTAAACTGAACAAAAAAAAAAAAAGAAAAAAAAATCAGCTCTTTATGAACTTCATAATGGACATTAATAGTATCTGGTACCAGGCGAACATTTTAATGGTGCCCAGCCATACACACTTGGGTGGTGAAAGGATTCAAACTGTCTTATACTATAGTCTAGCAAATAATCAATAATTAATACAGCTTTTTTTTTTACTTTTAGCGGATACAAAAACGTTCTCAAAGCGAATGACTTATCACTATTGTATTCGTTCTCCGTCATCACATTTCTCCGTTTGCGTACTATCCCATTATGATGCAAATGTCAGAGCGGGAGTTGCACATAATTGTACATGGGTCTCATAATGCCTCCTGTGTCAGCCTGTAGTGCATTTTAAATGGTGCCACATGGTCACTGCTGCGGAGTGGGAGCACTGGGGAATGACAGAGATCTCGTCCCAACAGAGAATAGACTGTCCCCTGTGCACAAAGAGACAACTGTCCCGGGACTTTATGGAACAGTGGTGAAATGTAGAGATAGGCTCAAACCAGGAGTGGACAACTGGAAGACAAGACGTAGCTTGAGTAGAAGACTGTGGTCAGTTTTTTTTTAGATTTGGAAAATACGCATCATGGGTAATCCTGGGTCAAAATTAGGACTAACGTGGTGGACGATGTTTGTGAGGACATGAAATCAGTGAAGGTATGTCAAGGAGAAACCACTTGTAATTTTGAAGCATTTGTAGTATTTTAAAGTAGTGATCAGACTTCAAAAATAGGACTTGTTTTAAGACAGTTGTTTTAAGAGAGCATAGTAATAGTTGGATTGAGAACAGATTGAGTTATATTTTATACCCACTTAGGATACTATGTTACTATGGAAATTACAAGATATTTGTCAAATGCACAAACTGAAAACGTATTAACATTGTGAGTAAATTTGTGTTAAACAACAAATCCCCAGAATTAACCTTTTCTATTTCAAAGAATGGTCAATGATTAACTGGTATTTTAGGAAAATGGTAAAGAAAAAAAAGCTATTGTTCTGCAATTTCATATTCTAACACAGACAGTGGTCTTAACCTGGGGGACGGGCTCCCCGAGAGGGGATGACTGGAATTGCAGGGCGGGACCAGAGCTGTCCTGGTCTGGCCTGGTAAACCACACCCACCTTCTTTTCTGAGCGAAAGAAGGTGGGGTTATCCTCAGTTCATATTTTCTGAATTGGACTACAGCTGTCGTCACGTCCGCTACTTGCTGATTGGTTTATTTCACTGACTGTGCCCGTTAGGCCCGCCCTTTCATACTGCTCCCATTGCTCCGTTACCAGACTAACTTCCCTGCGTGGAATGGACAGTTAATAGTATGGCAGAAAGTAGTATGGGTCAGTTCGTAAAGGATATTATTTGAGCAAAAAAAATAAATGCTAAAAATCCTTGCATATGACTAAGAAACTTTCTTATTGTGCAGAAAACACCACACATTCAATATATTTGTTTCAGTTAAATGCTAATAGGTCATTATTATTATTGCGCTTTTCAAGTTTCAAGGAAAAAAGGTTAAAATCAATGTTCTAACACATTCCTCTCAATCGCTCTCTCCTTTCAGTGCAACTCCTGAAGTCGACAGACCTGAGCCGCCACAGTCTGCTTTACCTGAAGGAGATTGGACATGGATGGTTTGGGAAGGTATGTCCTTGACGCATCCATACTGCTTACAGACCTGGAATTATTTTTTTTTGCAATCTGCTGAAAAATCTGTTTAGTTGTTATTTGGACCTGGATTGGTTTATTATTGACTTAAAATGGGAGATTTTCCCAAATAAACTCTTTTATTTTCAAACCGTGGTCTGTTTTAGTATGAACTATATTAACTTATGACTTGTTAACCCATGTTTAACTTAACCTCATGTCTCTCTCTTGTCCGTCCCATCTCATGAATGGTCTTTTCATCCTCGACTGGTACGTCCATGTGCTGCTTGTCCCATATATTTGTGTGTGTGTGTGTGTGTGTGTCCTCGTCCATTGTCTCCCCCCCGTGTGTCTCTGTTTATTTGTGTACATGTTTACCGCCCCGTTGTCTCCGCCTGTCCCATGTGTCTCTCCGTGTGTCTTCGCAGGTTTTATTGGGGGAGGTGCACACCGGGCTGAACACCACTCAGGTCGTGGTGAAGGAGCTCAAGTCCAGCGCGGGGGTTCACGACCAGATGCACTTCCTGGCCGAGGCGCAGCCATTTAGGTAACTTAGATAGATAGATAGATAGATAGATAGATAGATAGATAGATAGATAGATATAAAAGAAGGAAGGGAAGGAAGGAAGGAAGGAAGGAAAGAAAGAAAGAAGGAAGAAAGGAAACAGAACAACAATACTTTCACGTTTTTTTGCGCCAGTCTACATTTTGTGTGATCCCTCAATAGATCCCTGCAGCACCCGGCTCTACTGCAGTGTCTGGCCCAGTGCACGGAGGTCACGCCCTACCTCGTGGTCATGGAGTTCTGCCCCCTGGTGAGTAACTATGATCACTCAAAAACAATGCACAGAAGTATATAACATTGAAATGTCCGGCTGTAATGTGGAAAAAAAGAGAATGCATTAGGCACATTGGATGTACTCATTAACTTTGCTGGCCCCTGGTGGAGAAACAGAGAAATAAACAATGGATATTTGTTTTGCATTATCTACATTTATTATTAATTACAAAAAATACAATAATGAATTTGGTACTTCAGATTAAAATAACCTCAAATTGAATAATTTGAATAATTGCTGTTGGGATCATTTGAAAATAATGCTTTAAAATAGTAATTGATTTATCCTGCAATCACAACGTCCTGAGTTTGAGCCATGTTGAGGACCAATGTATTGTTCTTAATTGAAAGAAATTGCAGAAGCCAATGTAAAATGTATGTTCTGTGAGTTAATTACAGAAGTCTGCCCTCTGGTGGTTTGTCCATGTATCATTTTTCTTTTGTTGTTGCCAGGGCGACGTGAAAGGTTACCTGCGTAGTTGCAGAGGGTCCGAGGTCATCACCCCTGACCCACTAATGCTCCAGAGAATGGCCTGTGACATCGCCTCAGGATTGATGCACATGCACAAGCACAACTTCACTCACGGGTATGTCGATATTGTGCTTTTCTTCTGTATGTTTACCTTTTACAAGATAATTATTTTGCCTATTATACCTATTTTAGTTTTAAGAGATACAAATGTAAAAGAATGAATAGTTCTAGCTGCCAATTTTACTTTGAGCAGAAACATTTTTTGTTTAATTTTACATACATGTGGCCTCTTATCAAAACAAAACTTTGACACCAGGTTGTCCCCTCAATGGTTTATACTGTGTAGATTAGGCTTCACCGGTCAGAGATGCTGTAGCACTAAAGCTAGTGGTTATTCACATGCAAAAATGTGTAATCATTTAGAAAATGTTCCACCCAACCTTCCAGCTACTGGATCATTCAAATATGGACTCAAATGGGGAAATGGTTGTTTCCTGAAACAATATCCTGGTGCTGCCTGAGTGCTGCTCCAAACTCCAGCATCAGTGATTTTGTTGCAGGCGATGACTCCAGACTTCCAAGACCTACTGAAGCCCTAAAACTGCTTTGATACATTTAAGAATTAGCATGAGAAAATATGAATGAAATCCATATTTCTGTTTGGTGATTTAGTGATCTGGCGTTGAGGAATTGTCTACTGACCGCTGATGTCTCTGTGAAGATTGGAGACTATGGCCTGTCCCACACAAAGTACAAGGTATATCCACAGATGTTATCTGCATCTCAGATTAATTTCATGGCACTCAAATTGATTGGAAAAAACAATGGGGAGTTTCCATACTATGCCCATTGTCTAACACTTTACATTGTATTGTATTGAAAGCTATAAATTATCACTTGCAGCAGTGGAAGTAGCAGACTCTTGATTGCACTATACGCTTTTGACTAAGAATTGCAAAACTCTGGCTTGACTCGGACTTGAACAGAACTATAGGCACAATCTGAGCTACAACACAAGTATATAATGGATTGTATGTCTTTTCTCAGGATGACTACTACGTGACTTCGGATCAGATGTACGTACCGCTGAGATGGATCGCTCCTGAGCTCATCGACGAAGTGCATGGAAACCTGCTAGTTGCTGACCAGACGCTACAGAGCAACATATGGTAAAATCACAAACATACGAAGAATGTGGCCTGGTGGCTGAAAGAGAGATCTGACTGACCCACTTACTGTGTTTCGTGATGCAGGTCTCTGGGCGTGACGATTTGGGAGCTGTTTGAACTGGCAAACCAGCCGTACAGACACTACTCGGACCGACAGGTGCTGATGTATGCCGTGAGGGAGCAACAGCTAAGACTGGCCCGCCCACTGCTCAAAGTCCCTCTGGCCGAGCGCTGGTAAGCTATACTATACTGTATTCACTGCATTGGGTGGCTTTTATGTTTATAAAATGTGCTACATGTTTAAAGCATCTCTTTCTTTAATTCTTTCCTCTAATATTGGAAAAAACACAGACCTTTGTAGCCTTAATTCCTATCTGTAATTCTGTTTTCAGGTATGAGGTGATGCAATTCTGTTGGCTCCAGCCTGACCAGCGTCCCACAGCTGAAGAGGTGCACCTGTTGATCAGTTACCTGTGTGCAAAAGGAGCCAGCGAAGCTGAAGAGGAATTCGAACGCCGCTGGAACTCCCTCCGTCCTAACAACAGCCATAGCGCTTACTGTAGCTCCTTACGGGACCATCACGCCACCTCTTCATCCTCCTCCTTCCCTCTGCTGGAAAACTTCACATCCGCGGACGGCTACCACTCCGAATCGGGAGACGACATTTTGACCGTAACAGAGACGAGTCACGGTCTGAATTTCGAGTACAAATGGGAACAGGCCAGAGCCGCAGAGTCGATAAACCAAGTCGACCGTCAAGACGCGTTCTACCCACCAGGGGGCATTGTCGGAAGCTGCCCCACTGACAGCATGAGCCATGGCGTTTCCCCTCCCACATATTATCAACCAAAGCACCTCCATGCGCCAAGTGTACTCCCAGTCTTGAGTGCACATAGCCCATCGATTGGCAGTGAGTATTACATCCGCATTGAAGAGCCAGTTGACTGCAATATAGATCCCGATTACACAATGTGCTCCTACAGCCCGGAGTACCAAGGCAGCAGTGGCAGTTTTTTGACTGGGAGCGCTGAATCGGGCGAGTGCATCGTTTGTCCCTCGCAAAAAAACATGGCTTATTGGGCCGCAAATAAAGCTGATGTTTATGATTCAAATGATTCAAGTCCAGCAATATCGTTGACAATGGAACCGCTTATGGGACAGATTGCAGATACAAGCCCGATACAGCCCTGGCAATCGGGTCACTACGTGTCCTACAAAGATCAAGATGGCGGCTATTACTACGAGCAATCGCCACCGGATCTGTATTTGATTGGAAGGGAGCATCTTCAGGAAAGCTGGGGATCGCGAAATTTGCGCCAGGCGTTGGGTGAATTTGAAAGTCCGTTGCGTATTTCCCCCACGGCGAGTACGCCACCTCAGCAGGCCTTTAGGGACAACGAATATCTGGACACAACCCACGCGTCAGTAATTGGAAAGTCTGTGACTGGCGGTTACTACGACATGATGGGATCTCTCAGAAAAACTATGCCGAGCCATATGAAACACCATTCCATCAGTATAGACATGGAAACGGAAGGAGCACTTTACATTGGGCACCAAGACAGCGAAACCGAGGATGATGAAGAGGACATATTCGTAGAGAGACACACTTGCAACACGTGGCCTTCGAAGCACCGCCACAGTAGCCGCCACAACAGACGAGCTAGTCATAGCTGCCGACAAGATGTGTATGCTGATTTCCATTATACAATGCCAACTACCGACATCGAAGATACGTGGCCAGAAGATCACACTATCCCAGCTTACCACTCTTTGCCAAAACATGTGGAGTATCTTGAGTCACGCCAGGTAAAAGACAACAGCGCTTGCCTTAATTTAAGTAAGCACCACTCAATAGTGCCCCAAGATAATAATGCCTACGTTTACCTGTGCCATCAAAGCGACAACCCGTCCGAATGCTGCCACTCGCATTTCGTTGACCCCCTTTCTGGCGTACTAGTGCGAAACAACGCATTAATCCATAGCTACACTCCTCACAACAGCTACACGCAAGATAAAGCCATTGACGTCCAAGCAAGCGATGAAATGATCAATCTTTCTCCAGCGCCGGGAGGTCCAGCTGTGCCCAAACATGCCCTTAGCAAGATGGTGGCCACGGAAGATCAATACGTTGACCTCACTTGCGACGATACACCTTTTAAGGAGAAGAAGGAAGATGTTGTCAAGGAGGTGGCGCATAAACAAATTGAGGCCAGGATTGAAGACATCCAACTTGCCCAGAAATCTCCACCTCCTCCTGCCGATAACATGCACGTAATGGTTGCTGATTCACAATCAGAGCTGAGCCAAAATGTCGACAGTGGCATGGAGGGCGGTAGGTCAAGTGTTAGTCTCGCCGATATATTGGATTGCAGCGATGAAGATGAAGAAGACACGACAGATGATATTACAGACATAACTTCGGGCATCTTCGTAGATGAGTCCAGCGAAATGACGGCGTCTCCTGCCATCAAATCTCTTCAAAAACAAGTGGGGACTCCCGATTCTATGGATTCCATGGATTTGCCCTCCGCAGCGGGATCTTGCGAAGGTTTGAGTCCTGCGTCCTCACATCCATCAAGTTCTCCCAAAGCAATGGACAGTGGATACGATACAGAAAATAATGAAAGCCCAGAGTTTGTCCCTAAAGAACCTCATGAAACAAGAGACCAAGCCATGAACGATCTTAATGCAAGTCTGGAGGAAGCGGAAGCAGCTGTCAAGGAATTTGAAATTGAGGATATAGAGGAAGAACCAACATTCGATCATGATTTAGTTCTGGAAGCTTCTCAGAAAGGTGAAGAAACTTTACTACCATTAAGTGAGAGCACGCCATATCGAGATTCTGCGTATTTCTCGGATTACGAAACAGAGAGGAACTCAAAGGAGGAAGATTTGCATGGAAGCAGGGAAGAGGAAGCTGAATCTGAGGTCCAAGGTCAAGAGAGAGAGGGATTTCAGGTTGCTGGGGACAACGCGGCACTAAATCTCGACCCCGACAATGATGGAAACTCATTGGAGCTAGATTCAGTGGATGGGGCTTTGGATGACTGGCCATCCCAAGAGGACTGGGCGGCGGAAGTGGTGGGTGCCATGGAGGAAGCCATTGGAGCTCTGAACGGGGATTGCAGTTCAAATGTCAAGGACGATTTTGAAGATGAGCGGAAGGAAGAAAGAACGGAACAAGTCAAGTCAACCAAAAGTCACAACAATCCTGGAGGAGCGACCGAAGCGATGCACATTTTGCCCAAAGACGAAGTGGCTCTACAGAAAAACGCGCACATACGTCGTTTGTCATCTTCCACGTCCTCGCCTCCTGCTACTCCAACGCCGCCACTCCCTGCGGACACGTACGAATACGAGGAAGAAACAGACAGCGATGACTCCGAGGAGGAAGAAGTTAGGACTTTTAACGATCAGAGCGGAGGAGAAGACAGCGAGGACGAGTGCCACCCCGTTCCCATAATAATCAGCGATGACAGCGAAGCTAGAAATCTGAAAAGTCTGCTCAAGATGCCAATGCTGCTGACGACAGAGAGCCTACAGGAGGAGCTGGATCGTAACAAGAAGACGGTGTCCTTCTTTGATGACGTCACAGTCTATTTGTTCGATCAGGTGGGTACGGATGAGATTTAATATTATGCCTTTTGTTTTTTGTTTTTTTCAGCAGAAATTGGCATGTAGTAAAAACGCAAAGGCTGCACTTGTTTAAAATGCACAGTGTGAGCTGAATGCTGAATGAATTGGAAAGTAAATCGCACTGTCAGAAAAAAGAATTGACTAACTGATGAATTTACAGCAATAAGACATATTTCCAAATTCCATGTGCTGCTAATTTAGATGACAAAATTAGATGGGGAAAAAACATGATTGTTACTTCAGCACTAGAATAACCTGTTTTTGTTTCTCTTTAGCTCTTATGCTAGCTATATGTACGAACAGCATCATTGAATAAGAACATGTTGATTCACTTGCCAATGATTTTGAAAAAGGTTTCACATGTAGCCGTTGTGAGTTTTTTTTATGATTTAAGGTTCACTAATTTCAGTTTGAATGGGTTCTACATACAGTGTATTGTGCTTGCTTATCCTTTAGGTAAAAAACATTTGTGTAAAATTCAGATATTGAGTGACATTTAATGTTTTGTGCCTCCTGTTATTTGTAGGAAAGTCCGACTAAAGAGCTGGCGGTGCATGGCTTAGCCTTGGCTACAGACGGTCAAAGTTCACGCCTCAGTGCTTCAGAGGACTCCTCAGATGGAAACGTCTCAGAGGAGAGTAAGTTGCTTTTGTTTTTTGGGGGTATATCATTAGTAAGGTCCAAAAGCAAAATATAGGAATGTTGCAGTAGTTTATCATAGGGTGAAAATGTATTATTCTGCTCTATTTATCCAACCCTGCATCAAAATTGACAGGTTAACAAAAGACTGGGGGCCAAATTCATGCATTTTTGTGATTCATTAGGCACAGGATACGAATGGGACGACGACTTCTCTCTGCTCCCACTGCCCACCTCCTCAAAGACCCCGGACTCTCCACCGAGATCTGTCTCCAGACCAGAGTCCAAGCCCGAGACAAAACCAGTGACCCCACCAGTGACCATACCGGAGACCAGATCCGCTGAGTCCAAACCGGCATTCTCCAGATTTTCCGTGTCTCCGACCCCCGTCTCACGTTTCTCCATCACTCACATCTCTGACTCAGATGTGGACTCAATTGGAGGTACAGTAGCCTATGTGTTCTCTCTTTTGGGGGTGTTTTATAGCCAATACAGCCTAAACTTTGCTGTTATGAACGATATAAAAGAGACAACGCCACTCTATAATTGTCACCCTGGCAACTAAAACGCCAATAAAAAGACAATCACTTGCGCTAGGGGACCTTTACGATTCTAGCACAAAATGAATTGTTGTTAGGGGGGCGACGGTGGCGCAGATGGTAGAGCGGGTCGTCTCATGATCGGAAGGTCGGGGGTTCGAATCCCGCCTCCTGAAGGTGCACATTGTCGTTGTGTCCTTGGGCAAGACACTTCACCCTCCTTGCCTCCAGTGTCTGCGTACACTGGTGTATGAATGAGAGTGTGAATGGGCCCCCTATGAGAGACCAACAGGCCCGTTTGGAACCGTTTGGAACCATGAGGCCGTCCTCCCGTGGACCCACCACCTGCAGGAGGAGCCATAGGGGACAGGTGCCATGTGACTTGGGCAGCTCCAACAGCTGCCCCCACGACCCGGCAACGGACAAGTGGGAGAAAATGGATGGATGGAATGGATGGATGGATCTAACAGCTCACATATAGGCATCGGCTTTATGTTATTTTAATGACTACTGCAACCTTGTTTTGTTGTGTTTTCCAGGCAGCAGTGAAGACGGAGAGAAAGAATAACCAGCCTTTGGAAAAAATGAAGAAAAAAAAAATGAAAAAAAAATCGCATGACTTTTCATACTTCACTGTAACGTCAGGTTTTAGAAATACAAGACAGTGCCTCCTTTGTCTGTGGACACTCAAAACCTACAATATTTAAAATAAAAGATTTAATATATAGTGTAAGAGAAAATAATATATTAAAAAGATGTATAGAGTCTATGAAGATGGGACCTATCTTTGACTACCGTCTATTTTTTGGAGCAAGAAACAAAAGGGAATGAGCTAATGAAGATTTATGAATATACAGTACAATGGAAAATGGATGACAACTTCGCAATGGATTTTTAGCACTTTCAAACCACGTTGTACAGATACATAGAGTTTTTTAGAAGCTTAGCCATATCATCAAACATATATCATGAGTGAGTAATAACATTTTCATAACCATTTTGGACAATGGACAGATGAAAGCAAAGGGAATGTCTATGGAATGACAAATGAAAGAACTACTTTTGCCACATTTTTGAAAACGTTTTGGTTCTTCTGGGGTCCACACAGCAAGTCGTCTGCCCTATTGCAGTGATTTGCATATTTGATAAATATGTTGTTATTGCTGTTACGTTTATACACTTTTCTTAAAACTTCATTTTAACATCAGACGCAATTCCTGATGCAACTGCCTTTTTTCAGACTTGGGACCACCATAGTGTAGAAATACATCAACGATTATGGTACACTTGTTTTGAAATGTTTGTACCATGAAAACATTCGAATTGAACGCTTACTAATTCCTCAAATATAGCGATGCATGGTTTTGACGATTACAAAATGGTATTTACTATTGAGTAGGATTATAAAAAAAGACATGGATATGCGTACTGTATAATGTCAGGCCACACAGCTGAACAGTTTACCTGCGCCTTTTGTAGACATTTGAAACACAGTATATATTGCCATTTTCTATGTTTCAGAAAACTGACCACACTGTTACCTCCATCTGCTGTAAATTGGCTCAACAATCATCAGATTAAATGTTGCTTTCTTTGTGTTTTTGTGACGAGCTGAGTTGAAATAATTACGTATCGTCCAAAGTGTTCCGCTGCCGAGTCCCTCTCCACTCACGAACTTTTTCTGGCCTGACCAAACAAGTTTTCTTTTCAGTTTGGTTGACCTAAAAGAAAAATTATGTAACTTGTTGCACAACAAAAAAGAGGAACAGATCCCACTTTACCATAGTGCTATTAAAAAAGTAAAGCTCCTGAAAAAGAAATTAGAAAACGTCATATTAACGAGTTACTTAAAGAAGAACTGAGTAACTTATTTACCGTAATAAATCTTTTTCATAGTCCCTCTGGGGGTAATACTTAATGGGATGAACACTTGTATTATCTCCCCCAGTGTCTCTGGCCAGAAAACCACACTTGCAACTTTCCCTGCAGCGGGTCGGAGGCGCAATACACACTAATAGAATCATGAAGAAGAAGCTAACAGGCAAAGCTAACTGCGGGCTAGCGCCACTTAAACAGTATTTACAGCCAAGTTTAAAAGCAAAAAATAATCTCCATTGTGTAATTGGGTTGTGGCACAATGTACAATAGCCCTCTCTCCCTTTGTCTTTTCTGTCAGCATAGTATTTACTCTCACGGACAATTAATGAGTAAAAAAAAAAAAAAAAGCTAGCTACATGCTATGACACCTGCACTGGCGCTTATGGCCTCTAGGGGCATGAGTTACTTAGTTCTGCTTTAAATCGGAGGGGTGATGCGAACTGTAGCGACACCTAGTGGTCAAATTTCTGACTGCCCCTTAACGTCTGCCAAAGCCAAACAGCAATATACAGGAGTACATCATTTAGATGTTAAATGCCTTATTTTGCTCTGTATTTATCTGTTGACAGTGTTTCTTTAGCCATAACACAATGGGTTCAGGTCTGAAAAGCTCTACTGCTACACCACTAGGGGGCATCAGTTGAGGGTAGTGATAGCCATAGGATTGTTAATTGTATTGTAAATGTATAATGACTAGCTGCTACAGTATGACCGCCTTATTTTTGTTGACAGACTTATGGACTGAATGAGTGGCGAGGGACTTTGCCGAGCTGTGAAAATAACGGCACGTCCACAGCTGTTCCTAATATTTTTGTATCCGATCCAGGAGAGACTTCTCTGCATAGACCATAAAGTATTTTAGATTTGTTGATGTGGCCAATGGGGGAATCTGTGGTTTGTTTTGTTTTTTTGCCAAAGATAATTGTACGTCAGGAATAAAGATGACAAAGTATGTTAAACTGAATGAAGGAATGAAAAAGCTGGTGGTTCTTTGGCCAAAAACCATTACATTGTTTATCCTCTATAAATATCAATTTAAGTCTGTTTTACACATCTGAACACAGTTTAAAGCTGTTGTAAACAATAAAACTTTCAAAACCAGAGTACAAATGTACCTTTATTTTAATTTGTGTTAGTTGTTGCTGTCAGTGCTTTTTTTTTAATAAAATCACAGTAGAGCTGGGTGGAAAGATTTTATTGATAGATTAGATAAATGAACAGCAGATAAAATAAAAAATAATAACAATAAATCAATAAATTAATGACATGCTGTAATTTATGTGACTTTTCTATGGTATCTATCTATGATCAATTTATTGTTTTTTCATTACTATTTTCACGGTAAATATTTCTTATGGTAATTTGACTATATTTCGGATTGTTTTGGTCATTAATGGAGAGACTCTGTACAGTAGGTACTTTATTTAAATGGTTTCTATAGACGTTTCAATCTGTGATTTATGACATTCTACTGATCAACCTAAGCATGAAATTAATTCATTGTGCAAAGTGCAATGTTGTTTGATAAAATAACAAATTATTTAAATTATTAGGAAAACTATGGGCCGATATTTAGAAATTTTGTCGGTGAGCTCAAAGACCAAAGTCTAATTAATAAATTACATACAGTGGTTCTCAAACTTTTCACACCAAGCGCCACCACTAAGAAATCCTCTATGGGTATAGCACAAGATCTAACCAGGTGTATACTTGCACTTTTGCAGCACTTACTGTAACTACAACAGGTTTAAATGGCTGAAGTTTTTAACATGGACTAAACCCAAAAAGGATAAAAATGGTCTCTACATAACATCATTCATGCGGATAGATCCAATCATTACAGAGATAGTAACCATAAACCAAGACAAAAATTCAACATTGTGATGATATATATAGTTACATAGTTACCACAATTGCTGGGTTGCCGGTTCTAGAATGTGATCACCAGACCCAGCGGGGGGCAGGAGCCAGTATTTCCTATTAACAGCATTACACTTTCACAAGTCATAGCTCAACAGAAAATGTATGAATTACGAAAATGATCATTAGTATCAGGCACTGGGTCCAAGATCTCTCTGTACAAGACCAAATATTTCCTCAAAAACAAAATAATTTTTCCTCCATATAATAGTATTGGCCTTTAGAATGCTGTGATGTCACCTGCAACCCAGCAATATAATTCTTAGCTGCACCAACTCCACTGTAAATTAAAGGCAGTTTAAAACGTTGTGATGTCATGTGAACGCAACCTATTGCAGAGGATCACCTGATGCACTACCTGAAGCAGCTTGCGTACCTCCAGTGCAGTTTGAGAACCACATTTTAATAGCGGTAAAAAAGTGCATCTGTATATCACTGAAGTTATAATGAACCTTACAAGCATATAAAAAACATAAAACATCACAGTTAATTTGGGATTTCTTAAGTGGCACATTTTGTTTCCTAACACCGACATTTTGCAGTTCGTTTAAACATTATACCTTCGTGTACTCAATAAAGCTTGATAAGATGGTTTACCCTGGCTGACCAAAAAAAAGTCGCCATATAAAAGGTCATACGCTCTTATATGGCATTTAGGTTTGATTACAGCTGAGCTTAGACCTGACCTTTTTTTGGTCAGGCAGTGTGTATATGATGGTTCAGTATTCTTCCGCAGCGGTGGACGCCTTCTCCACCTCGTCGTAATGGGTCTCATCGAGGGTGGTCAGCTCTTCGCCATCAGGAAGAGGAGGTTTGGGCGGAGCTCCGACGCACGGCAGAGTGGGCGGAGCCAAGCTAAAATGACACAAACGACAGTCAATCAGTGGAAGTGAAAAGTACAGTGTGAGGTGGAAAAATAGCAACATTGAAAGCGGACGGCCCAAAAAGACACCACACATCTACAAGGGAAATTGAGTTTTAGTAGTAATCTTACAACCAGCAAACCTCATTATTTGGGGACATAACAGCAGCATTTCTCTACTTTTGCTCATTTTCTTTCTCTAGGGGGCGTTTTGTTGTTGTTGTTCCTCCAAACGGGAAACGAGAAGATCGCCATGCGCTGAACATGATGAAATGAAGACAGGTGACTTTATATATTGCCTGGCCAGTACACATCTTCACCTCTCCCCACCCCCCATTCTCTTTGCAGCTGAAATCGCCAAAAAATAAATCAGAAATGCAATTCAGAAAACAATGCAGTCAAAAATGCAATTACAGCGCAAGTACGTAATGGCACTTGCTGTAAGTATTGTAAGTAACGGCTTTGAGAACGGGCCAAGTCAATTTGAAATGATATGTATGTATGACTTTGTTTTATGGAGGAAATTTACGGTGCTGCCCTTGCTGTGAATGGATTTGGCTGGCCAGGCTTGACAGCCAGAAGCAGCGTCGAGTATTTTTGCACATCGGGACAGTTTCACAACATATCCACAGAGCTTCTCATGTAAAATGAAAATTCCCACATCAACGCAAACGCCATAAAAGGGGAATTTAAAAACAAAACATAGGCAAAAAAGAAAAAGGAACACAACACAGTTACGTGCAAAGGAAAATGAAGCATGCTGGAACAAACCACCAACACATAACGGAAAAGAGTAGCCATCCACTTACTCTGAGATGTTCTTTAGAAACGCACACAATCCGGACGACTGAAACCAGAGGTCAAAGACACAGTGACCACCCCCTGTCCGCTAATATTCACAATAATACAGCCCTGTGCCTTATTCAAACTGCCGACAAAGTATAAAGCAGCTGCAAGTCCTTTGAAATAGTGTAGTAGTAGGTCTGCGGTTTGCTCTCCACCCCTGACACGATACTGCTGTTGTCTTGGTCCTTGGGCAAGACACGTCACCCACCATCCCCAAATATTGTTATTTTTAAAAGAGCCAATGCAAATTAGAGTTGAACACTGGACTGTCTGTATATTATAGTGTTACGATACTGTATCAGGGTTTCTACACGTGGCAGCGAGTCAAATGTAATGCTTTTTAATGCAGTTTTAATGCCTAAAATACTATATTTTTAATGCCACAAACACAACAAATCTTGGCATATTTTATTCGTAAGCTTTGTAAACATTCAATCAAAAGAGGAGAACCGCAGCTACATTTGTTTTAAACCATGGTTTTAGCATTTTTGACAAATGTATGCAGTAAAAATAATTCTGTCTAGGAAAAAAATAATGTATTATCAAAAAAGATTTCATGGCCGTTTCAATCAGATTTAATGCTTTTTTTATTATTATTATTATTATTCAGTTTTGTAGGATAAGGTTAAGGTATTGTGACATGGAAAGTTTCACAGACTTAGACTCGCTCAAGGCCCATTGGTACAGTATAGTTATACACCAAAAAATGTCCAACCAAAATAGTTATTTATTTATTTTTTTACTTATAATACAATTACTTATAGAGCTCGGCAATTCCAATCCCTACTTTGGTGAATCTCATTGTGGGATTGTATAATCCCTATAAGGTTTATAGCCATTTCTTTGGCAGAAACAGCACCTAGTTTTGGAGAAGATTTGTGTGTTTGAAATGAAACTGAGGGTAAGCATTTGTTTTGGTTTGAGCTGAGGTTTGTATAATTATGTCTAAGTTCATGACTCAGCAACACATGAGTCTTTATTATGAAAATTATTATAAAACTGAATCAAAAATTGAGATCTGTCAATTTGAGAAAACACATTTTTTGTCCCTACAATTACTTCACTTTCCCTCCTATGTATAATTTGTTATAAAAAAAAATTATATATATATATATATATATATATATATATATATATATATATATATATATATATATATTCTTCATAATATATATATTAATAAAAAAAAAAACACCACAGTATAACCTCACCATCAGTGTAAATGAATCAGAACATAATGCACTGATGACCCAAAACTAAAACAATAAAAAATCTCACAAACTGGTGTCACATGAAACGCAGCACAAGAATTACTCAACAAATCACCAAATATCACCAGCAATTTAAATTTATTGGACACAGTTTTATAGGAAAATCTCGTTGCACTTTTGAGGTCAACAATGTTATACCAGTCCTGTTTCATGCAGCCGCACAAACTTCTTCATATTCTTCCTTTCAAAATAAAAGCACAGTGGAAAAAAAGTGGCTACAGACAAGCAGTGCTCCTTTTTTCAAAGGGAGAAAGCACACTGACAACATTTGGTTTGCACACAGTAAAATAAGTCATCTTTCACTATTATTTTGAAGAAATATCAGCAAATAATCTGTAAACAATGGTAGGGTTTGAAATATCGTCGATTGGACTGGGTTGTTTGTGTTGAGGACGTTTCATTCATCTTCTCTGAGGCTTCTTCCTCGCTCTGGACCGCCATGGCCTTACCAACTTCTTGTTTACACCTTACATGATTCACTCATTAAACTCGTTTTGAGCTATAATCCGGGTTCTGAGCAAATCCACTCAGACAACCCAGTCCAGTCAATGATATTTGAAGACCTCTGCTACGATTAAAAATCCTGGGTGAATGAGATTTTGACACAAATGTAAACAATATTTAGTTTAAGTTTACTTACAGTATTTATTTAGTATCATCCAGATGTCTTTAAGATTTAAAGCAGAACTAAGTAACATATGCCCCTAGAGGCCATTAGCGCTATTGCAAGGCTTGTAGCATGTTGCGTTTTTGATTTGATTTTTTTTTTTCCACTCAAACTTGGCGGTAAATACTTCTAAAGTGGTGCTAGCCCAGAGTTAGCTTTGTCCGTTAGCCTGTTAGCTTCTTCTGATCGTGATTCCATTAGTGTGTATTGGGGCTGCGGGTCGGAGCAGGGAAAGATGCAAGTGTGGTTTTCTGGCCAGAGACACCGCGGGGGACATAAAAGACCCCCCCCCAATCATCCCATTAACACTTGTATTACCCCCAGAGGGACAACAAAAAGGATATATTAAGGTAAACAAGTTACTTGGTTCTGCTTCAAGTTAAAAAATACAAAAAAATAAAGCAATCTTTTCAGCAGATGTTCCCAATTTGACTGGTGGGAAGAACTTAAAATATTAACTGTGGAGGGGGTCTATAGACTGTGAAAAACATGGACGTAGTATCGCAATTAGCTTCTGAAGCTAAATAGGAAATGGGGGCTGGCTCCGGAAGTTCCTGGCTCCTATGGAATTTCCATTGAAACTTTTTTTTGCCTCTTTAAAGTGCATACGACAGGTTTTAATGCTTTTGAAAATATGACTTATTTAGAAGGACAACATCAGTTGCAAGTTCATCAGTTGCATATCCTTTTATTTCAGTGAAGCAGCAATTTTAATGAAGAAATGTGTGCAGAAAAGTTATTTTAATTTTAATTTTTAAGATGACAGGAAGTGACATAGCAGGTAACGTTCCACAGCGGTTAGACTCACTCATTTTCCATTGATTGCAAATTGTTTACCTTCTTCTATGTCACTTCCTGTCCAATAAGGAAGTGACACTATACACGTCACAAAAATGGCCGAACTAAAGAAAGCTGGGCACAACTTTAACTAAATCTTAAATAATGTGTCATATGCACTTTAAGTCATTATTAAACACTTGTCATTCGTTCCTCCACGTGTTAGTCTCAACGCGCGCTACATCATCCCACTCTTTTTCCTTTTGTTACTTTTATTTTCACCCCATCCTAGATAAACAAGCCGGCTCCAAAAACCCTGTTAAATTGCTAGCATTAATGAGATCTCGTTAGCTCACACCGGACGCTATGAAGCCACCCTCACTTAGTCCATTGGTATTCTACAGTCCCAACACAAAGGGACCTTAAGTGAAAAGGGACCACTGAAAGTCAGTACTGCTGCTATAGTTAACATAATTAACAATGTAGATTATTTGTGTTATTTTCTATTCGAATAGAGCTTCAGTCACTGAGAAAAATATAAGGTCCTTTTTGGCCCTTTAGGAGGAGAGAGCGTTAGGAAGGACATCTGGAGTACAACTTATGACCTCTAAAGGACCATACGAATCACTGCACGAGGTGGAATGATTGGTGATTGGTGTATTAAGAAAATATTTTTATTTGTAATCACGAAAAACAAGGCATTTTAGTCATGTGAACACTAAATCAGGTTTGAGACAAGGCAGGACATAAATATTATTAAAACGGCTTAACGTTTATTTATTGTGATTATAAATAACATTTAAGGACGAGGATTCGTTGAGCACGTTCAGCTTTCATTTTCAGACGATACAAGAGAAAGTCACAGTTTTCAGAAATAAAACGGCGGGGGAAAAAAGGTCCAAAACATGACATAAATATAGATTATATTCACGGTTAGAAAGTGCATGTATCATTTCAGTAGATATTATATACTGTAAGACAAGCACATGTTTGGCACATGTAGTTTATGTACAAATAACATTCCAGTAACATTGATACATTGATAAATCAACCCAATCTCACTTTTCATTTCCGCAAATCACTGAAGATATTAATTCATAGAAATAGGCAGAAAAGGACAGGATTGTGTTATCTTGGTCACATTTTTAGATAAAAACAGAAACAGAGCGCTCCAACTCATTAAATAGCTTTTTTCTCCAGTTAGTTTGTCACTAAAGACAGTGGACAATCATGTGCTTCATCAGGAATCTGCAAACTATAGTTTGAGTCACATGCGATCTATAATGCTCCGTTTCTTTTTATACAGTAAATTATGTCAATTTTTAAAATGCTATTTTTCATTGTGTACAGCACTTTGGTCAACTTTGTAAAGCGCTTTAGAAATAAAAATGTATCGATTAATAAAAAGGTCACCTTTAGGTTTGGACATGGGACTGCAGTCCTCCTGGTTTCATTCATATTATATCAAATGGAGCTCAGGAAAACCGCTAAGATGTATGGGATTTCTGGTACTATTTCTGAATTACTAGGAGAACAGCTTAAAAAAAAAAAAAATCAGCTTTCCAAGGTATAAAATAATAAAATTGGAAAGGCAACTTCTCAATAAGGTAACTTTCCAAGCACCATACATACACAGCAATAGTATCTTGTAAGATATCAATAAATAAAGTAGTGATTTGCAGAAACAAGTATAACATTTAATTGAAGATTGGGTTGTGCTAAAGTAATAAAGCTCCTCTGATTTGAGAGGAAAATGTAATTATTATAATGATTATCAAAAGCTCCCAGCATTCAACATTATAGTCCATCCACTTCGGGACTGACAAAGTCCTTTCGACACCTTGCAGCTCTCTCTTTAAGAAAGTCAAAAACATGCATCGTGGACAGGCGAGGACTCTCCCGACAAAAGAGAAATGGCCGCTTGTACATTTGTTCAACCGCCATTATTGCCCCGTTCCGTTCTGGTTGGGATTCAAACCAGGACTTTGAGGAGCCGGAGAAGGAGCTAAAGCCTGTCCTGAGTCTTACAGCTGAAGCCTGTGTCTGCCTGTCTGCTTTCTCACACTGTCGAAATCAACTTGACCTCTGTCGAACTGCGGACAAACAAAGGGCAAAATGCTGCAAAATCCCCAACTTTTCTTTTACAATTCACAAAGTCAAAGCCAATCCACCAGACAAAAACAAAACAATAAAAAAAACATACAACACATGAGTGAATCAATATGTACAAGTAAACATGAATGGAAAGATGAAATGAATGAACACACCACTGAGTTACGCAAAACTAAAGGGGAATCTCAGCTTTGAATCAGAAATTATTTAAAGATAATCTGGTAACTTTGGAAATTAGTTGATTAACAAATGCTGCATTTCAGGCAACTGGGTTTCTTCTCACTTGAAAATGATGACCTACAACCACAGAGCGTTCCAGCTAAATAAATGTGTACGCACAAACAAAACGGCTAATGCTACAATAGTTAGCTAATAAGACGCCATTATGAACACTAGATATACACGTTATATGAAGGCTGTGGCGAAAAGTAACATTACTGACGCAGTGGTTTCGTTAAAGCTTTATCATTGGCTACACTTCTCCACTGGGGGTCGCTGATGCGGTCTTCATCTCGTATCTGAACTCGGGGCACTCTGATCATCTCCAAGTTCACATGTTATAATCACCACTTTGAGCGGTGTGACAAGGCCTTTTTTCCTGTCAGAGGTTACCAGTTGCCTGGAGCGCAATTCTACTGATAAGTTTCTGATCAAATATTTAGGTTTTCAGGAATATTGTCTCAACACAAAAAGTAATACAGATGTTGTTCTGTTTTAATTCACTGATTCTCAACTAGCGTCACATCCAATTTCAGTCAGGTTTACCTTATGCCCACCAACCCACCAGCTGAGAATCCAGAATCAGCAATCGATGAATGAACAAAAATAATAAGGACAGAAAATGTAGTAATTTGGCAATTACATTCAAATATGGGAAATGTGTTTTAAAACGCAACATGCAAAGTAAACAAAAGAAAAACAACTTCCAAAACACCACCGTACATTAAAAACAATGATCCACCTCCATTTCCGCTTGTTTAAGTTCAATCAAGATTATTTCATGCTGTGGCATTACAATCGGCTTTGAATAAATGGTTTAAATGTGTTGTTTGTGGAACTTTATAGTCTATCAGATAGATGAGTTACTACAGTAAAGTGAAAGAACAATTATTTCAAAGTGACTGAACTTAAACATGGGTATTTCCATTTATAAATACAGTAGTAAATACTGCAAATGCAAGTAGTTCTTACCTTGTGGGGAAACGTGGCTCATATTCTTCCACACCCTGCTGAAAAACAAAAACAAAAAGCAAAACAATAATATTAGGATGCAAAACTGCAGCATATGTGTAGTACAGCACTGTAGTTTAGACATCTCTTTGAAATTCTGAAGAACGCAAAGACCGGGTTGAAAATGGGCTTCAACAGATTTATGCAATTACCAAAAGTGCCACCAGGTGGAGGTGGAGAACCATAAAACGATATGACAGCTCAGTGATGCTGCATATTACTCTATTACTGATCAAATATAAAGCTTCAGGCTAGTTTAAGATAGTCCAAGTTTTGATGGAAATGGTCGCATTAAAAGAATAATGCCATACCACCTTTGCTATGACCGATCCCGTCAGACCTTGAAAGCCAAGCAGGGACGGGCCTGGTCGGTACTTGGATGGGAGACCGTTTGGAAACACCAGGAAGCCTAGTGAATGTAGTGAGAGAGTGAGTGGTTGGTGGTGGTCGGAGGGGCCGATGGCGCAGACTGGTTGCCTCGCTTCCGTCAGTCTACCCCAGGGCAGCTGTGGCTACAATAGTAGCTTACCACCACTAAGTATGGAGTGAATGAATAGTGCAATGTAAAGCGTCTTTGAGTGTCCAGAAAAGCACTATATAAAACCGATGCATTATTATTAATACTTTGTGCATGGAGAAATATAACATTAAACTAGGTCCTCTTGATAACTCCATGTACTTTTAAATGAGCACATCTTGAACACCTTCTCCACCTGCGCCCGTCTCGACTTCCTCTCATGTTTGCATTTTCTTATTGGACCTGTTTGCACCTCACATCTGTGCAGAGATGAGAGGATCGCTGAGAGAAGTATGTGTGTGTGTGTGTGTGTGTGTGTGTGTGTGTGTGTGTGTTTTTTTTTTTTTTTTTAAATGTCAGCGCGAGCATCACGGCGCGCGGGAACCGGAGCGTCGCCCACCACACGGGAGTCCAGGCGAGACGTGGGACGGCCCGGACGTTGTGTAAGGCTTTGAATATTGACAACACAACACAGCGAGCGAGGGGTTTTATAACTGAAGTCACAGCGGCAAAACAGACTAATGACACTTCAATCAGGAGAGACGTGACTAATGCATTACAGGCTCCGGGACATTAAGGACAGTTAAAAGTAATTTCTCAAATCTTAGTCTTAATATTTTAGATACTTTCCGATAGTTTTGCTTTTACAACATGCACTCACAGTTAAAAGTGATTCAGGTAGCAAGTTACTCATGAAATATAGTAGTAATTTAGAGATTTTTGCATTAATAGAAGGAAAAGTAAGAGTCTTTAAATTACAGCGTTTTCAAATGAGATCTTAACATGCAGGCAGTTGTGGCACAGTGGCAGAGTGGTTAGAAGGTCCAGGGTCTGTATATGTGGAGTTTGCATGACCACACCTTGAATTCCAACTGTTCTAAGCTTACTTGAGAGCACATTTTTCTTTTTTGAGCCTACAAACCCAAAAATAAACCTTTGATTTGTAAATGGAGTAGCTCCTCACCTGTGAGAAGCCAGGGCCGGCCATGCTGTAGGGCCGGTGTCTGTGCAGGGTCTGGGACGACATTCGCAGCCCGTAGTCCGGGGCAGGGATTGCCACGTCCTCCCGCTCCAGGAGGTTCCCAGTGCTGCTGCTCTTCCCGTGAAGACTGAAAATAGCATTTGAACAGGGACAGTCAGACTTTGATAATAATGAGCCAAACTCTATGTCCAGTAATGTTTAGAAATTCAATAAATCAAGCAGACTCTTGTTCTTTGAGTTTCATCACTACCTCTAATACACGAGAAAGGTGAAATCAGGCTGAGTAAAACGCTATTTTAATGAGTGTACTGTCGCTGGTGAACACATGTAGAATTTGAATACCCACTTGTGAACTCTTAGATGCCGCATTGAGTCGGCCTCCGCGTCAGAAATCACTCGAGTGTACGAGAACGGGAACCAGCCGCGCCTGAACAACAAAAACAAACAAGTTTTACTAATTTGTTAGTCACTTCTTTGTAAAATGGAAGAATACACACTAGTCTTTATGTCAAAAAACAAACAAGTTTTACTCATTTGTTAGTCACTTCTTTGTAAAATGGAAGAATACGCACTAGTCTTTATGTCTAGGGCCTTGGAGTCAAAGTGTGGGGTTGATTGTCTTACAAGAGTGTTTTCTTGCGTGTCCCCTTTATGACCACAACAGGCCAGTCATTATTACATAGTCTGATTGGATAATACCAGTGGTAAGTATTAAATAGTTTTAACACCAGTAAAAAGAGTATGACAGTTTGACATAGAAATGTTATAAAAAGTACAAAACCCAAGTGACATGGCGAGAAGAAGAATCCCATCCTCCAAACGTATAACTGGGACTCGCTCAAGGCCCTTATGTACAGTATGGTTGCATGGGCACAGTAACAGAACGTTTATCTCTTGTTATGTCACACCTTTACCTAATTCCAAGTTTTTGCCTGGGGCGCTCCTCACACTAATGACTCACATGCGCGTCTTCTCGCTCTCCCCGTAGTGCCAGCCGTCCCGGGCCTCGGGCACCAGCAGGGAGATGACGTCGCCCTCGGAGAAGCTGAGCAGGGTGCTGTTGTCCCCGGCCGCGTGCGAGAACACCGCCTGCACCCGCGTCCGACCGTTCCTCTCCAAACCTGCCGCCATCGAGCTGGAGCGGGGCAGGGTCCGTGTCTCCACTGGAAACAGAGGGAAACCTTTTACAAAATACAGTGTGATCGAATTCACTGTGGTCTTGCTTAGAGAGAATGCACAATGATTTACTTTGACAGATCATATTTGTAAATCATACTTTGAGCGGTTTTGCTCTTCTGCGGGGCGGCTTTGCGAACGGGCAGCGTGTTAGAGTACACCTCATGCCTCTGGGTTTGGGGCGACACTTTGCCCTGGGACACTTTCGCCTCCATCCACTGCTGGTAGTCTTCCACAGCGTGAGCCCCATTCATCACTGGCATCTACAGAAAGAAATAATATGACAGGAATAGTATTACAGACAGAAGGCCAGTTAAACTCTGAACTGGCCAGTAACTTTTAAAAGCCCATGACGATAAGTGGTCCACGGGTAAATATTGGAAATGATTAATGGGGCTGCAAAACACAGCATTCACAGCTGTTGCACAAGTCTCTGCATCGCCGCGGTAACCAGGTCGAAACAGGAAGTAGGTCAGGAGAAGATGATTAATTGAAAGTCTATGTTTGGATTAAACAGGAGCAAACAAAACCTCTGGGACAGCGAGGGGAGGTGGGGAAACGGCGTTAGAAGAAGCACAGCATTTGAATCCGCAGAACTGGATCATAGCAATCCACTTACTATCTAGAAATGACTGCATCAAGATTAATAATATTATGAAAGACATGTTTGTGTGGGTTTCCTCCAGGTGTGCTGGTTTCCCTCAATCCTCTCGAATACTCTTCCTCCCTTTCTGACTTGGAGCTAGGGCTTTGGAAACACTGACCTGTTGGGCCATGGCTCCTCCGGCTCTGAGGGCAGCGAGGTCTGGGGGCAGCGGCAGCGGTTTGGCCCCAGGCAGTGGCTCTGAGATGGTTACGCCTCCGCTCATCTGCTGGGCCAGGAACATGGCGCGCTCCGGCAGCTTGTTGGGCTCCACGCAGGCCTGCTGCCACATGGGGAGCTTCTGGGACAACAGCTCCTTACCCTGGACAAGAGTGGGAGAGAGGCTGCAGAGATCAGGATACAGGAAAACAAGGCTGAACCATTTGGAAAAAATATGGATATGCAACTTTTCAGACAAGTATAGCGATTAGATTTGCGATTGATGTCTTTAAATGTAATTCAGTTCCCAGGGCGCCTTTAACCCTTTATAGGACAAGTGACTATTTTTGGTAATTTCCGCACAAGGTAAAGAAGCATGTGGTCCTCACTCAGCCAATCAGAAGAGATCCCTTTACATCACAGATCCCACTACTGTGGCATTTCATCAGAGACCTGTCGCACTCTCAACTTTCTCTGAAGTCTGAAAAAGATCCAAGTCCGGCTGAATTCATGGTACATTTCTTCACATTAGTTGAAAATTAACCATGGTAAGTTGATGAAACATACATTTTATCGGTGAATAATTGTGCAAAGTGATGATATACGTGTTGGTTTTGGAGGACGTCATGAAATAAGTGAAATTACAGCATGAAAAAGGCAGGCACCATATTTATTAATTACAGCAGGCACCATATTTGATTGTTCACTTAAACTTAATTAGTTTTGTCCATATTTGGACATGCACCTATAATTAATACTTACAGTATTTTCTTGACAAAAGAACCAATAAACCCTAGAACTATGTTTTTATGTTGCCAAAGGTTATTCTTAAATAACATTTTTAGGTAAGCAACATTGGATGTGACTGACCCCTTCCACTGCACGTAAAGCACAATCAATTTGCAGTGTATATATATATATATATATATATATTTTATTTTATTTTTTTTTTACAAGTTTAGGGCAAGGAACCAAATATGGTAACTTCGCTCACATTGATTTTCTGCATGTTAATGAAAATGTTTGAAAAATGTTACAACAGAAATAAACTTGTATTATGTCCCCCAAAACACTTTTGAGTTGAATTTATTTATTTCAAAGTATTTCAATGAGTGCCCTATAAAGGGTTAAAACACATTCGAGTGACATACGACCTGCTAAACCAGGGGTGCCCAAAGTGGGGCCCGCGGATTTGGCTCGCGGGAACGCCAGAGAGTGACCTACTTTTGCGCATCTGGTTAATACCAACCATCTCCCATTCATTCTCAATGGTAAATATGGATGCAGTACACTTTTTGGCCACCAGCGTCAAATTGGGGGCGCTGTTTCACTCCTTTCACGTAGTTAAGGAAACACTGCTGTGGTGCTTGGGTGTTTATCAATCACAGAGCATTGTAGCACATTAACTCCCAGTTTTCTGACTTTTATTGCAAAGGTTGTTGACATCAGCAAAGGTACACGTTTTCCTCACATGGAGTAAGACAGCACTGACTAATTAAATATGTTACTTCCGATGTTGTGCTGCAGCTGAACTTTACCATTTAAAACTGGGTCAGATCAGGATACGCAATCATGCAAAAGGCACAATTATTTTTAATGAATGTCAATGAGGATAATGAAGAAAATGAAGGAGCAGTTCAAGTCAATTAAAGCTTGTTCCCAGCACATTTTGAGTGACCTTTTCCAAGTCCAGATGCGATGTAGCCACATGGTAGAGTTACCAGAAAAAAACGGACTTTTCGCAAACAACTTTTACTGGAAGAACAACACACAAATGTTCATTACTTCCATAGATGCCGATGGCTTCTGTTGCCATGCTGTTGCTATGCTGTGACATCACCTTCTTATTAATGACTACTATCAAAAACTAACTTTACTTCATATTTAATTTGGAAAAAAAACACACAAGTATTAAAGTGTATGTGTAAAGTTTTGTTTAAATTGGAATATTTAGCAGCCGCCAGCCGCTGTCAAAAAGCGGGACAGGAAGTAATGTCGTGTCTTATCTAACTCCCTGTCATTAGCATGTGTTAGCCTCTAGGTCTCTCGGTTTGCGCTTCAGACATTTTTCACTCCCACTCGCTCCGTCTGAACTCACTGTTCCTGCAGAAGTAGGTCACCCCATCCCCACAACATCACATCCACTGTCAGTCACTCAATCGATTGAGTACAGCAGGCAACGAAATTCTACAAACACTCACTAAACGCTTCTAGGTGGCGTTCATGTTCCAGGATTTGACATTGGATCCCAGACGGAGGGGCCGGGGTCCGCCCTGTGGCATTCTCCTGTTTTGGGGACTTTTGACCATATTGTTTGGTTTTGAATTGTTCATTGCTATGGCAACGGTCCAAATATTTCCTCACTCGAGACCCATGGCATTTCTCAGACAGAAATCTCCAAACAAAAGTCGGATCGTGTCATTTTTTTTTTTTTGCTACAGATTGTTTCCCAAACCCTTTCCAGATTATCATGTGGCTAAAAGTCCTTTCAGATAACAATAAGTGGGTCTCTGTGATTGAGTTATGCCACCAAGATGGGTACAAAGAAGGAATTGTGAATATATGGGTAGACGTTTGCCATCACCTCAGCAAACGTCTGTGTATGCATGGTAATCAACAGAAAAAGAGATTTGAAAACTTTCTGAACCCAGTGAAGACCAAAATATAACTTGCCTTGCCATGATAGCTGGTGCTGGTTTTAGCCAAAGCACACTGCCGATCCACCAGGAAGCAGTACCTCCGGCGCTCCTCGGAAAGAGCGTTCTTGTATCCCTCTGCGATGTAGTTGTCCAGCTCACCCTGCTTGTTACTGATGGCTTCCACGAACTGTAGAGGAGAGAAAATGGATACTTTACTTCACTAAAGTTAACTTCAACAAGGAGAGACTTAAAGAGAACTGCTTATAGAATGGCTCAACATTGAGACATTGAGAAGTAAAGTACGGATCTTCTTAAAGACACTGGTGCTGTTGAGCGGAGATGGAAAAGCTGAGGAATAGGATGGTTTTGCCGCTGTGGCAAGGTTGCCTGGTATAAGCAGCTAAATCCACACAAAGACGTCTCAAAAACCAGACTAAACCCACAGACATACGCCGCAACCTTACTTTCCAGTGTATATTTTGCCTGATTAGGGCCACAGCGCTCCTCTGAAAATACGGATCCGACCCTCCTCTTTTTCGAACAGAAAGAGCAGCTCTGAAGGCCTAATATTTCAAGGCATATTAGACATGGGAACAGCTCTGCCAAAACCACAGGGAAACACACAAAAAAATAAAATAATAATAATAATAATAATAAACCCAATTCCACGAGAATACCATTTATGGCTTCAGATGTGTTGACTGAAAAGCAAATGTACCCGGCTAGTAGTGACATGGGGTAGGGAGTTAAACAATTGTTATTATAATATTGCATTTCAAAAGTTCTGCTTGACTGAAGTAAGTTCCGCAAAAGGGAATAGTGTACCGGGAAAAAAAATCCTTCGATAGTTCTTCTCAGTTGGAGGTGTAAAAAGCAACTGCAAAAAGTGTCACCTTTCCGGCACTGAGAATGATTAGTTGATAACTTCCTGTTTGAATGTGGCACCTACAGCATTATGCAACAGGACAATCTGCTCTCCATTATGTAGACACCTTTTCTTCAGTCTTTGATATCTTCGTTCATTCGTAAAAAACGGGCTACTGTAAATGAAATAATTTTGAGGACTGCAAAAATAATATAAAGTCAAATATACAGGCAAAAAAAGATTGGAGATATGATGATAATGATAGTAGTATCCCTAAAACAATTGATTCTATTATTATAATGTTTTGAACTTAGGACAGTAGGTGCTAAAATGTGAACAATTTTGATTGACTGAAGAAAATTACAGCGCTTTCTATATTTCACCGGACCTAATATACTGTATAATGTGCATCCCTACTCCCTTCTTCCCCCCTCTTGCGACTTCCTCTCCCCTACCTTTGATATTTAATTTCACTCAGCCGTGTATGGCATCGTTACATAAGCGGGTACAGCCCCAGACATTTTTCCTGTTGCTTTAGTATGGTGCTTTGAAGCCGCCTGTGGTTGCCTTGAATATGGCTTATCATGGGGGCCATAATAAGCCAATCAGGACACAATGTGGAGGGGGGGGGGGGGAATCTGCTGACGCCTACAGCGCAATTTAACGCCAATGCAAAGAGCAGGGGTCTGGTAGGGTTTGGTAGGCTATATAGATTGGATTGACTGTTCATATGCTGCATAGAGGAGATAAAGCATGGTTTTAAAACTGTTCAAGATTGGACGTCATATACGTAATGGATGTTTGCATTTATTAGAAAGTTGGATCTAACATGAGCATTGGAACATTAGCAACAATAAGTATAGAAATAGATGTGTCAAATAGGAAATAGGAGGTGCTTTGGGCTTGGGTTGGACCTTGTTTAGGCCTGGATGGGGCAGGGATCCCAATCACTCCACCACCTTGCTGCCATAACCCTATGACAATGGTCTGGTCCCATTCGACACAATGGTCTGTTCCTGACTATTAAAAGACCCAATCAAAAACAACACATTTGTTCCACTTACAACAGTTAACTGGCCATGTTTTTATCCAAACTAAATCTTCGTTATTATACCAAGAGTCTGTGGACTTTTCATTGGCTACAGACCAAGTTTGGCAGGCGGGCGGCGCTTCTGTTGTAAGACCTCCAGAGCAGATTGTGCATATAACGTCTAGAGACAGACGATTTCACGCTGCGCCTTTTTTTTTTTTTTCATTTATTTTTTTTTTTTTCAAAATACAATATGGCGTCTGCACGTGTCCCGGTTCATATGACTCACCCTATGTTTGTCGAAGCTTCACTCAGGGCAATGTGGAGCTAAAAATAAAAAGCGCAATTGTTCAAAACACTGCGAGAAGCCAATTTATGAGAGACGGAGCGATCATTCTCAAGTGGTTTTGGAGGAGGTAAACAACAAAGTACTGCGGTCCTTCACATTTCTGGAACTATTAGTCGTCTTTTTTCGTATGTTTGTTTCATTAAGCTAAGTGACGCATGAAACTAAATGGGTAAATACAGTACTTTAATTGCTAATGTACATGTTAATACTTGAACGGTGACCAATCATTCAAATAACATGCACAATAGGTTAATCCTCCAGCCTGGTGATTCTGACCGTTAGACTGAGTGAAAATCCTCCTTACTGGAAGGATGGGTTAAATGCAGGGGACAAATTTCCCTACCCTCTGGGACAATAAAGTACATCTTAAAGGCCTTCTTTACAAACAATGAAAGAGTAAATTCAACTGTTAGTTGTGGTCCAAACTCATTACTAACTTTCCTAACACATTTCTAACTAGGGCTGAACGATATTGGAGTAACGATATTATTGCAATATTTCACTAAACCATTTAAACACGATATGTTCTATTGACTTAAATTAGGACACGTTTACCTAAAACTGAACTTTCACACATGTATAACTTCAATACATTGTTTGTTTTAGGCTGAGTTTGCCACAAAAAAAAACATGGCGATCTCAGTCAGTTGAAGGCTTTAGTAATGTGTGGCTTCTCGCGATATGGACATTGCATCACCCAATATCGCGATACAATATTGTTGTGATATATCGCGCAGCCCTATTCTTAACGGGTATTGGTTTATAGGCACCTTTCACAACTTGCAGGGACACTTTCCAGGGTCACTGCCACAGAAATGCTGGAGAACTACCCTGCGAGTTCATAAAATTGATACAAATGTTTTATAATTAAAAGCACTGTATTTATTTATTTTTTTACAGTTTACAATACACTGGAGGAGGATTTATTGATTTATTTTTCAAAGTATTTGAAAAAAAAAAAATCAGGTATCAAGTCAGTACTTTTAATGAATGTATTTATTATCAATAAAGAGTAGGTATGCATTGTTGTTTGTGGTTCTTTACCATTTTCATTTGGTTTAAAACGGGTCAAATTGGCTCTTTTTGTGCATCTTTTCTCAAGAAAATGTTTCTCCCTTTTTGGCCTGGACACTGGTGTTGGTGCTGAGAAGAAGACAAGAGGCTGAGGAGGCCAATAGTTCGGCTGCTTATAGGGAGAAATCTAGAGGAATAGGATTGAGGCATGTACGTGAAATGGAGGAGAGTTCAATTATGATCGATAGGCGAAGTTATGCTGACGGCAACAGGAAGGCGACACAATGTAAGAGTGAGGTAGTGATGGTTGAAACTAATCTTCAGCCTTATGTAACAATTGACAGCAGGTTGTTGTTGATCCCGCCCACTTATAACACCCCCATAAGCGAGTCGAGAGACTTTCAACTTCCCTGAAACACCTCAGCATCTGCGCATCTTTCAGCACCTCATCCACAGTCACTCCAGTGCGATATACAATCCGCACACTACAGTATTACTTTGCCAGCCTACTTTACACATTAAGTCCACCCACTGGCTTGCTTCTCGCTGCGGTGAGTCAGGCTCGGAGACATGTGGGATCGCAACATCGTTTTAGTGTCCCACATTTGTATGGGAGTTTTGGCAGCTCGAAAATACCAAACCAGACCGTGCCGTTTGTAGTCTGTAGTCCTACTTTCTTTTTTTAAATTGATGCGGGCCTGCGATGTCCGTTAAAGGATTGTTGCGTATGTCAAAAGTGGTTTTGAGTCCAACTTATTGAAATATAGCTTTGCATTTTCTATGTATATATCTAGGAGTAAGATCATGTACATTCTCAGTCATCCGGGTGATGAATTTCTCCAAACATTAAAACAAAACTAGACTTGAGAGAGATGCCGATGGTTCATCCCCCATCTAAGAGTGACCGTGAAAGCTTTCTAAAAGCTTTTTTCTCATTTTGACTGTAGAAGTAAAATCTTTTCTTATATTGAGCAAAATGATGCTTGATCTATTGGCCGTCCCATTTCAAAATTGGCCAAATCTTAGATCAAGCACTTTTTATGGTAAATTATTAATTATGGTAGTTAATTTTTAGCTATTTAATTCATTTCCAGTTTAGTTAATTTGTTTCAGTACCATTTATGCAAGTCGAATCCTTCAGTTTGGTCTTTTTCTAAAAGGAACAGGGAAGATATGTCGGTTATTTGACAGAGAACTTTGCAAACTTTGCATTAATAATGCTTTTACTCCATAGTGTGAAAGAAGATCCGTGGTTCAATTTAAACATGTCCAATGTGCAACCTCCCTCTCTCTCGGTACGGCTGTATTTGTTTGCCTTTTTCTGCGAACTGCATTTGTGGTTTCTGCGTCCCACATCGTTTTACTGGATACTTTTGTACCTCTTTGCCGTGTTTTTGTGAGGTTCGGTGGATTTTTTTTTATACTGCAGAGAGTCCATAATGGTCCTGAAGAAAGCAGTTTTTTAAAAGTAAACAGCTAGCTTATCAGCTAAACCCATTTCTTCTTCTGAGACACTGAAGAGACCCCAAGGGCCTCTACACCTGCAGCACCGTGGAGGCGTCACAAGAGATGCTACAGGAAACAAAGGAACAAACGAGGAGGTATCCGGGTGAGACTCACAGCTAAGCCACACATGCCTTCTATTGTTCTGGCTAATGGACGTTCACTGAAGAATAAAACAGATTAACTGCTAAGCTCTTTCCAGAAGATGGGTAAAGACTGTTGTGGAGTGGAGGGAGCTGCGCAGGAGGAAGGAGGATGTGGAGCTGACCAGTGCAGGACACCACGCTCTGAAACAGGGAAAAACCAAGGAGGCGGTGCACTATTTCAGAGGAGAACTCCGGGTGCTACGGTTTCCTCTACCTCCAAAAACATGCTGGTCAGGTTGGCCCACAGTAGCTCAGTCGCAGCGGCTCAGGACCAACACCTGAACACTATTTCATTGTGCGCTTGTACAATGACAAATAAAGCACTTAATACCATAATGATTCTGCTTGTTGTTCAATTAGATGACTCAAATGTATCAAGCCCAAATGTGTTCTCGCATTTTGAAGAAACTTTTATGCCAGAATTTTCAGTCTTTGAAACAACTGCTTTATGATTCACCCTCAGATGTTCTAGAATAGCGATGACTGGACTCAGACTTGACGCCTTTTGGTCCGCACTCGCATCTCAAAACAACACAGTGTGGATGCAACATTATAGTCACTCCTAACTCCGAAATCTGGACTAATAATTACTTGTAACCTTGCTGACCACATATATCCACAACAATGCCAAACAATAACCCCCGTTCCTTATTTCAGAGGTGCCTCATCCCGTGTTCTCACTCTCTGTCGCTCCATCTGGCCATGAATAACGGGGCGTCTGTCTCCAATAAAAGCCCGCAGCGGGACGGTCCTGTCAGCCTCGCACCCCTCCGCCGAACTGACCTGCATCTCCTTGTCGCCGTATTTGGACGGGTGCTTGCTGCCCTGGCTCTTCCTGCGCAGCTTCTTGAGCTCGGCCTGGCACTTCTCCAAACTCTCGCCTTTGCTCTTGTGCTCCATCTGGTACTTCTTCAGGGCGGCCTGGCGGAGACGGGGACAGAGTCAGAGTCAGTGGTGTGTTTGGGGGGGGGGGGGGGGTGACCAAACTTTTTAATGATGTCTAAAGTTTTATTGTTATAAAAAAATGGCTGCCTTCCATGGCATACAATTACACGTACATGATTTTCTGTTGCCTTCACATAGGACAGCGGCCCATGTGTAATACTGAAATAACATGGGGGAAAACGGATTTGGGATTGCTGAAGATGAACTAAAAAAAACTACCGAATATGACTTCATCTACAGTTACCACAGTTTTTTTCAGGCTGTGTTAGCAAAAAATGTGTGGGTTAAATCTTGGTCAGGTGGGTCATCATGATAAAAAAGGCTCACTAATGAAAAGAAATAGCATTTGTACAAATAGAACACTGTAGATGGCAACTTGATATAATGCAAAATCTACAAAAACATTTGACTTTGGACGGTGAGAATAATGCCAAACGCTGCAAAGAAAGAGTTAGATTTGAGGTCATTTTGCAAAGAATAAATCCAAAGTGACTTACATTAAGATATCGAGCATCCAATTCCACTTTCTTCTCCAGCTCCGTCAGAAGCTCGTTATGAAACGACTTGAGCTAAAAACACAAACATTACGGGAGGTCACCGCGGAGTTCCTGAGCTGACAGATGGATTTAAAAGGGCTGTTTCTCATGTTGAAAAGCAGTGGATTTGTCAGGGTTGTTCTGTTGAGATAAGGAAAGGGTTGAGGAAAGTGTAAGAATGTAAAAATTGAACTTGCGGGGGAAGCGTAGCAGCAGGGACGACTGATGAGGACAGAGTGAAAAGGATTTATCTATTCAAAGTGCTTCCAGTCTGACGTTAGGCTTCAGGCGCAGAATACTAAGTTTGTTTAAGTCCTTAATCCAAGGATGGCTTTATTACAATTTTGTCATGGTCAAGTATTTTTAAATTAATGGTTAAACAGATTAACTTTTTCCTACGTTACGTAATTTGGCGAAACGGTCATGGTCCAGTGTGTGTTGCACTCACCATTTCTTCCAGCTGGATTTGGATCTGTCTGTGAACCTCCGCCATCTGAAAGAGCACCTCCCCTGCAACGCCACACAGCCACGAGAGAGAAAAAATAAGTTTAACGGCCGACCACGCGAACGTCTACAACAATGGGCCTGTAGCAGATCCACCGCAGACGGAGAGCATGCAGGACAGACCGTGCAGCCACATGGACCAGATGAAACACAAAGAAACTCGGAGACACGTCGAAATGAAGAGAGTAGAAAAGATTAAATCATACTGGAAAAGAAGAGTGTTTGTACATTAGGAAGGAGGGGGAATGGGGGGCAAACAGCTACTCAACAACTAAACATTTAGTTCATTTTAACAAGTCGAACGGGCTGGTTTCACACAATCACATTAGCGCAGCAAACTATGATCAAATAGGGTCTTCATTTGTTATTTACATCAGTCTAATGCAGGGAGAGAGAAGCCGCCTGGCGAGCCAAAAAATAATACATATTTTGTGGGCATTCTGCGCCTGATTTAACGTTTGAACATTACAGTAGTAGGGCCACAAATCTGATAAGTAAATAAGAAAATGCGGCGCCTGCTAGAGTGAAAAATAACTGTGCTCCACTTCAGCACCTGCTACTCGTTTTTAAAGCTGGGTAGCATTTATATTTTTTCCCCGATACCGATATTTTAACGATACTTGGTTTTCGATACCAGAACGATACTTTTTTCGATACCTATACTAAATCATTTGTCATGAAAAACAATAAAACAGATTAATAATGTTAATGTATTCCTTTTCCTTCCATTTAATTTATTTTGCATTTGTATCATTTGTTCGAGGTGAAACCACCAAGAAACTTCCTTTAACGACAAAAGGGCAGAAAATACTTTCCAAGTTTGTCTTATTCCCCCCCATTTTTTATTTTTATCCCCCCTACATTTTACAAATTTGTACAAATGTTTTCTCTAAATTTCCCCCACTTTTCCTACATGTTTTAGTCTGATGTTCTCCCATTTGTTTTATTTTCCAAGTTTTCCCCAATTTTCCCATTTTTATCCCCTTTTTCTTCAACTTGTGTTTCACTTTTAATTTTTTTTATTTTTATTTTAATAACCAACAGCATAAAAATATTGTATATTTCTTTTCGGTACATGCTTTCAATACTTTAATTTTTTCACCTAAACCTTTTTTAATTTTGTATATATATACCAGACTGGTACCGTTTAATGGTACCCAGCCCTACTCGTTTGGCACGTACGCAAATGCTTAGTAAATGAGATACTTAAATGAGTTCAACATGGTGGGGCAAATAAGGCTCACACCCAAAAACAGCTGTCAGTTCCAATGAGAAGAAAAAACAAACTGTTGAGCTGACTCTACAGCGAGTGCAGTTAAAATCCGTATCACAGGAAGCCGCAATACATCGCAAAATCCCTGAGGTCATCAATCTGTCCGTTTTTACATTAGACTCGTGTAAAAACAAATCTGTATCGAGCCACTGCTTGACCAGACTAAAGCGCCTTTGTGAAACCACCAAAACATGAGGAGAATCCCAAAAAGTCATAATAAATCAATGTGAGAGAAAGAGTGAGAGGGGGGGATGAGTCATGCAGCCAGCGAGGTGCGTGTCTTTGATTGGAGATACCTACATGCTGCCTCTTCTGAATGTGCAATGCAGTGTAAAAAAAAAAAAGGAACAAAAAAGAGCTGGTTTGAGCAGAGAAGAGACAGACACAAAGATTGCACTGGGGGAACTTTGCACTCATCTTTAGGTTAGAAGGAATCTACATTACGTTTGCAAGTGTTACAATGTCAAATCTGGATGATTATATTTGGAAGGAAACTTTACAATTATCAGTAACATCATGATTGAAAAAGTATTACAGTATTATTAAATCCCTTATGTCCACACTGTGCCATATCTGCTACGAAGACGTTACCTAATAAGAAATTGTTGGGGATTGTATGACGTTTTTACCTTGATACAATAGCAACTGCTGGTGTGACCTCTCTTTGTCATATTTCATGGTAATAGGTTTGTGAAGGCTCTCAAGTATCATAGTGAAACTGGACCGGGTTAGGCTGAGTTGAGGATGTTTTGCTTCTATTCACAGAAGCTTCTTCTTATATCTCTTGTTGTAAGAGGCAAGAGCTAAGAAGAAGTTTCTGTGAATAGAACTTGAAACGTCCTCAACCTAACCTAGTCTAGTCGACGATTTAAGCTTCACTTCGGTTCCTTGGAAAAAGCATTAGTTGTTCTGGGAGCAGTTGAGGCAATGGCAAAAGTGTATTTCACTGAAGTAGTTTTCTCAGGCACAGCTGCTGGATCGTTGCGTTTGCACATGTGTGCTTTATAAAGATTGAGAAAGAAAATAGTAAACCAGTACCGCGGTATGTTAGCAGTAAAACATATTGAAACAGAAAAGAAAGTCTTTCTATTGGACAAAACTGTCTACAGAAAAATATGCCACATTTAAATATGGAAGAAAAAACGCAAGACATAAACAAATTTAAAATCAAACATTAACAATAAAAATCAGTTTCGGTTTCAAAAATGGGAATGTGTGCGTATGCCCTGAGATTCACCTTCCATACCTCACTCCATACTGTACGATAATCTCTACTAATCTGATTTATGAGCAGTGACAGGTCATAACAACTAAGTCAACAACAACAAACGCTTTGGAAATGTTGTAGCTAAACGCAACTCTTTCCAAATCTCGTAAAACAATGTCATAATACCAAAAACAAAACATGAGATGATAAAATGTAGGTTATGACAAGTTTAGTAATTATAGTGGATTATTATTGCACCAATGCATCTCAAACAATTGGAAGCAGGTCAAAAGAAAAATTGTGGTCTGATGCTAAAAAATAAAAGCACTGACTGATACAAAAAAAGTTGCCACAAAAGAAAGTTCATACAATTAATCACCTTTAAGATGGAGAAGAAGAAATAGTAGAAGTAGAAGAAGTAATAGTAGAAGAAGAAAAGGAAGAAAAAGTAGAAGAAGAAATAGAGGAAGAAGAGGAAGAAGGAGAAGTAGTAGAAGAAGAAGTAGAAGAAGTAGAAGAAGAACAAGTAGAAGAAGAACAAGTGGGAAGAAGAAAGGCTGTCTGTTGGAACATAACCGCTTACCATATAGTTTAGACTTGTAGGTTATATTTGTCTCCTGAAACTGAATTATAAAAAGGACCAGTGCAATTTTAAAACTAAATTTGCAAATCACAAAACTCAATAAGACATTTTTCTGTGCAGCCCGGATGTCACCTGTGTGCTACGGATGCTTGAATTCTACATCATATAGTTCTACAATCCCCAATTACTCTTTGCACCCTGTGACGGCACCCTCTTGTGTTGTGCAGCCTCTGGACACCTCCCAAACTGCTGGATGTTCTCATTTCAATCGCCCCAAACTCTAATCCCAAAAACTCTGAAGCTTGTGAAACGCTGGGTCCTCTACGCGGCGCGTTTAAGCAGCTTAGCGATAATGCGGTTAGATCCCACACCTAAGGCTTACACAGTCCCAAAGTCCATTGTCCAAAGTAACACTTGGTCTCTTTGTTCGCCCCTCACTCATGTAGTGTTACGGCTACTCTATTCAAGCATCCAGAACCGAACTTTGAGCATAGAATTAGGGGAAAGATTGAGACATGGGATGCGAGGGCGAATTTAAAGCTAGGTCACACGTGAGGTTGGCGAAATCTATTTGATTCATCTGTTTTGTTTTGGTTTTTGTCAATGTAATTTTTCTGCTTAAACTGGTCATTACAAATAAAATAGAATTGGGGCAGGCGAGATGCGGACCTGTTGTAGGTCCCCCTCTCAACAGGCTCATGAATCTTGTCTTTTTAAAGCACCACTCAGCATCGGATTATAAAGCGGTTCACTACATCAGCTAGTTAGGGCAGCAGGGTGGGGGCTCGCTGGTGGGGGGCTTCCGCCCTCTACCAGCTTGTCACATAATACCCTGGCTTTTTAACGCACCTCACAAATAGGGAAAACAATCAAAAACCACTGACAGAACAATCATAACCAGTATTACAGTGGTAGCAGGTATGATAGCAATGAGAAATATGATACATTTGAAGATAAACAGGTGCATGCGCATACACACAAAATATATCATTAGGACTCAATAAATAGATAAATAGTTAAAAGCTAAGCTATGACTCTGGCTATGTTCCTTAGATGGTAAAAACCTATGTTTGTGATATTCTTATTGTGTGGAATTAAATATCTAAAAAACTATGATTACTTAAACAATAAGTACATCAATAGAATGGTGACCAGACCAGGTAATATAAGCAATGATAAAAAGTAAGAGAAAATTAAAGCCGCAAGCGGCATCGAGAGGCCCTCGCGGGGGTTCGTTGGCCGGTTGACGCCGGTTGCCGCACGCCGCCGCAATAACCGGGAGGCGCTGCCGCGCCCTACCTGCTTATAATGTCGCTGCCACACTAGGTCGAGATTATAAAAGAGCAAAGGCGAGAAATCGCGCCTTCGGCGTTGATTACTCGATTTTCCCCAAAATGGCCGACCACCTGTTGGTCGCCTAGCAACCATGTAATGGAGGCCTCCCTTAGTGCCTCCATTGCCGCGCCATAACCCACCGAGGGCGCCAACGTGGCCACACTACATTTTATTGGCCTGATGTGCCATTAATCTTTGTGAGTAAACATCAAAACGAGATTTTTCACGTCTCCATGTGAATGATGGCTCCAACCTCGAGAGGGCGCTAGCGCGCCCCAAATCTTTTTTATTACACAAGCAGCATTGGACGGCCCTGACGGGCCGTACATCAATGACTACTGTTCACAAGCTCCTCACAGAGGGCGCTAACGCACTGTAATCGTGTATAATGTGTGATATGCGGGTCAGTCCCATTGGAATAACATGGCGAGCCTCGGTCGTCTCTATGGCAACACCGTACAAAATACGGTATGGGTCTCATTGGCTTTTTGGATCAGGATGCCATCAGCTATTATTGTGCCGAATTTTATCAATTTCCGAGAAACTAATTTTTTTCCCATAATGCATTTTTTGTTCTCGGCCTAGAGGGGGCGCTATCGCGCCAAATTTCACTTTTTCACATTTGTTGTGTCCGGGGGTGAAAGGTCAATAAAATGTATATTTCCGATTTTTAATCGGAGTTCGTTTGTGCAAATGGGAGCATTTTGTTGTTTTCGATAAGTCGAAAAATTCTTCGTAAAGATTGCGGCTTCGCCGCACACAAACCGTAAAACTTAGCCAAAAAATTTGGATAACTTTTGATGCCCCACATCTCGAGATGAAGTGGAGCGATTTGGAGCCCATTTGGTGAAACGCCCTAGGAGGAGTTCGTTAAAATGCGACGTCAGCGAAAACGCTGACTCACCATTTTCCAGACTTCCTGTCAAAATGGCGGACTTCCGGTTTGTCTGGGGGCGTGGCCACAATAATATTTTTTGGTTGTCGTCACATGACAAATGTCTGTACCGAATCTCGTCGCTCTACGACAAAGTTTATGTTGGCCCCCTCCCCATAGGCGCAATGTATTTTCAGTTTTGTAGGTGGCGCTGTCGCGCCATTTTTTATTTTCCCAAAACGAAACACACATTTTAATTAATTTTTCGCCGGATCTGAATTTTGGGCAAAGTTTGGTGAGTTTTTGATTATGTTCAGGGGGTCAAATTCCTGCTCAAAGAGCAGAAGAAGAAGAAGAAGAAGAAAGAATAAAGAAGAATTAAAGCCGCAAGCGGCATCGAGAGGCCCTCGCGGGACGCGGTGGCCGGTTGACGCCGGTTGCCGCACGCCGCCGCAATAACCGGGAGGCGCTGCCGCGCCCTACGTGGTTATAATGTCGCTGCCACCCTAGGTCGAGATTATAAAAGAGGCAAAGGCGAGAAATGGCGCCTTCGGCGCTGATTACTCGATTTTTCCCAAAATGGCCGACCACCTGTTGGTCGCCTAGCAACCATGTAATGGAGGCTCCCTTAGTGCCTCCATTGCCGCGCCATAACCCACCGAGTGCGCCAACGTGGCCACACTACATTTTATTGCCCTGATGAGCCATTAATCTTTGTGAGTAAACGTCAAAATGAGATTTTTAGCGTCTCCATGTGAATGATGGCTCCAACCTGCAGAGGGCGCTAGCGCGCCCCAAATCTTTTTTATTTCACAAGCAGCATCGGACGGCCTTGACGGGCCGTACTTCAATTACTACTGTCCACAAGCTCCTGACAGAGGGCGCTAGCGCGCTGTAATTGTGTATAATGTGATATTTGTGTGTCAGTCCTATTGGATTAACATGGGGAGCCTTGATCGTCTCCATGGCAACACCGTACAAAATACGGTATGGGTCTTATTGGCTTTTTGGATCGGGATGCCATCAGCTATTATTGTGCCGAATTTTATCAATTTCCGAGAAACTAATTTTTTTCCCATAATGCATTTTTTGTTCTCGGCCTAGAGGGGGCGCTATCGCGCCAAATCTCACTTTTTCACATTTGTTGTGTCCGGGGGTGAAAGGTCAATAAAATGTATATTTCCGATTTTTAATCGAAGTTCATTTGTGCAAATGGGAGCATTTTGTTGTTTTCGGTAAGTCACAAAATTCTTCGTAAAGATTGCGGCTTCGCCGCAAACAAACCGTAAAACGTAGCCAAAAAATTTGGATAACTTTTGATGCCCCACATCTCGGGATGAGCTGGAGCGATTTTGGGCTCATTTGGTGAAACGCCCTAGGAGGAGTTCGTTAAAATGCGACGTCAGCGAAAACGCTGACTCACCATTTTCCAGACTTCCTGTCAAAATGGCGGACTTCCGGTTTGTCAGGGGGCGTGGCCACAATAATGTTTTTTGGTTGTCGTCACATGACGAATGTCTGTACCGAATCCCGTCGCTCTATGACAAAGTTTATGTTGGCCCCCTCCCCATAGGCGCAATGTATTTTCACTTTTGTAGGTGGCGCTGTCGCGCCATTTTTTATTTCCCCAAAACGAAACACACATTTTAATTAATTTTTCACCGGACCTGAATTTTGGGCAAAGTTTGGTGAGTTTTTGACTATGTTCAGGGGGTCAAATTCCTGCTCAAAGAGCAGAAGAAAGAAAGAAGAATAAAGAAGAATTAAAGCCGCAAGCGGCATCGAGAGGCCCTCGCGGGGGTTCGTTGGCCGGTTGACGCCGGTTCCCGCACGCCGCCGCAATAACCGGGAGGCGCTGCCGCGCCCTACGTGGTTATAATGTCGCTGCCACCCTAGGTCGAGATAATAAAAGAGCAAAGGCGAGAAATGGCGCCTTCGGCGCTGATTACTCGATTTTCCCCAAAATGGCCGACCACCTGTTGGTCGCCTAGCAACCATGTAATAGAGGCCTCCTTTAGTGCCTCCATTGCCAAGCCATAACCCACCGAGGGTGCCAACGTGGCCACACTACATTTTATTGCCCTGATGGGCCATTAATGTTTGTGAGTAAACATCAAAACGAGATTTTTAGCGTCTCCATGTGAATGATGGCTCCAACCTGCAGAGGGCGCTAGCGCGCCCCAAATTTGTTTCATTTCACAAGCAGCATCGGACGGCCTTGACGGGCCGTACTTCAATGACTACTGTCCACAAGCTCCTGACAGAGGGCGCTAACACGCTGTAATTGTGTATAATGTGTGATATGCGGGTCAGTCCCATTGGAATAACATGGCGAGCCTCGGTCGTCTCCATGGCAACACCGTACAAAATACGGTATGGGTCTCATTGGCTTTTTGGATCGGGATGCCATCAGCTATTATTGTGCCGAATTTTATTCATTTCCGAGAAACTAATTTTTTTCCCATAATGCATTTTTTGTTCTCGGCCTAGAGGGGGCGCTATCGCGCCAAATCTCACTTTTTCACATTGGTTGTGTCCGGGGGTCAAAGGTCAATAAAATGTATATTTCCGATTTTTAATCGGAGTTCGTTTGTGCGAATTAGAGCATTTTGTCGTTTTCGATAAGTGGCAAAATTCTTCGTAAAGATTGCGGCTTCGCCGCAAACAAACCGTGAAACTTAGCCCAAAAATTTGGATAACTTTTGATGCCCCACATCTCGAGATGAACTGGAGCGATTTTGGGCTCATTTGGTGAAACGCCCTAGGAGGAGTTCGTTAAAATGCGACGTCAGCGAAAACGCTGACTCACCATTTTCCCGACTTCCTGTCAAAATGGCGGACTTCCGGTTTGTTTGGGGGCGTGGCCACAATAATGTTTTTTGGTTGTCGTCACATGACGAATGTCTGTACCGAATCTCGTCGCTCTATGACAACGTTTATGTTGGCCCCCTCCCCATAGGCGCAATGTATTTTCACTTTTGTAGGTGGCGCTGTCGCGCCATTTTTTATTTCCCCAAAACGAAACACACATTTTAATTAATTTTTCACCGGACCTGAATTTTGGGCAAAGTTTGGTGAGTTTTCGACTATGTTCAGGGGGTCAAATTCCTGCTCAAAGAGCAGAAGAAGAAAGAAAGAAAGAAAGAAAGAAAGAAAGAATAATAATATTTCCTGCAAAAACAATATAGTCGCTTTCGCGACTACAACATATTATACATTTTTGGAAAGCTTTCGACTTCCCCCACGCACCCGTGGGGCTCGGAGGTGGATGACGAGCGCTTCGCGCTCGTCATCCACCTCCGTATGACAGTTGGCCATATACCCCCATTCATTTTCATTCAATTATAAGTATAAGGGCCCACACCAGAGGTGTGGGCAGTCACTGTTTTACACGGTGAGTTTACGTTTGACATGGGGACAGCGCTTCGCGCTGTTTTCGTGCGCTCCGCGCACCTAGGTTCAGTGCGCTGCGCGCACTGCGTTGCGATTACAATAGGCCCTTGCTACGGCAGGCCGCTCGGGCCTAATAATAATATTTCTTGCAAAAACAATATAGTCGCTTTCGCGACTACAACATATTATGCATTTTTTTAAAGCTTTCGACTTCCCCCACACACCCGTGGGGCTCGGAGGTGGATGACGAGCGCTTCGCGCTCGTCATCCACCTCCGTATGACAGTTGGCCATATTCCCCCATTCATTTTGCTGCAATTATAAGTATAAGGGCCCACACCAGAGGTGTGGGCAGTCACTGTTTTACACGGTGAGTTTACGTTTGACATGGGGACAGCGCTTCGCGCTGTTTTCGTGCGCTCCGCGCACCTAGGTACAGTGCGCTGCGCGCACTGCGTTGCGATTACAATAGGCCCTTGCTACGGCAGGCCGCTCGGGCCTAACTATAAAACTAAGTCAATACACTCAGAAATTACAAACTTTTCTATTTTTGCTCTATGTTTTTCATACTTGTAAGTCTCATCAGATTTTCAACCTATGACATGTAAAAGCTTCAAATTATTAATGCTGCTAATCAATAATTGTATTTTGAATATGGGGTGGGCGCTCATAAGCGTTCTTGCTTCGGCCTACTCCTTTTGAGTTATTAATTTTTTCTTGGTTCTGAGTGAAAATGTAAATGTAATGATGTAAATAATAGCTCATTGTAAATATTAGCATTGTAAAAAATAAGTACTATTACTACAAGGTCCAGAAAAAATAAATTACTTGAATAATACCATTTATAGCACTACTGGACAATTCACTGATTAAATACTTAACAATTAAGACACATTTTGTTGTTAGGAGTAATAGCTGGAAAAGGACAATGTACTTCAGCAGCTCGTTTTTGAACACTTGTGCTGATGTGGGGAAAAGGAGAATTACCGCCATGTTTCTTGGACCACAGCCGCCTTTTTACGACTTTATGCCCCGTGTTTCTGCATTTTGCTGAGTCGCGTTCCCCTCTGAAAGCAGCCGCTCTGACTTTTACCCCTCTGACTATGGGCTAAACTAAATAAAATGAACTTGGCAGAAACTCAAGGGACACCAAAATTGCCAGCTCCGTAGAAAGAAAGGGGGTCAAAAAACGGGGTCTTTGAAACTGAGACAGCGGATGAGGAAATCTTCAAAAAGTATGTAACCAAAAAGTAAACGATTCGTAATACTATATGACACCATTGTGCAACAGATGCGCTTTCTGACACAACCTCCTCCATTTATCTCACCAATTGTGAAAAGAAGGACAACAATTATGTTCCTTGTTGATAATCTGTTCACACAAAATGAGTATAACCACCATTATAACGAAAAATGTCCAATATTGCAATATTGATGAAATCCCAAGACGGGCTATATGCACGCGAGCGTCACGTGACTTCAGAGTGGATTTCCCTATGAGTTATTAGCGGTGTCTTGTCCAAAAAAATAAATAGCTCAAGATTACCTGGCAGGCAGTGAGTTACTGAGTTGAAGCTAACAGCTAACACTAAATAAAAAAGGTTTTTGAACAAGCCACTCAAAAATGATGTCTTTAGTAAATACTTTTAGTTGTTTAATTTCTTTGGTGTTGCCTTTTGATACTAGCCCTCAACTCTGAGATAAAAAAGTTTTAAACACATGGCCAGTACTGACTTCGATCAGTATCTCACCGTCCGTGATGTTTTCTTAAACTCAGTCATTTGTGCAAGATGCCGCTAATCCTTATTGGAAAAATAGTGAAAGAGGAAAAACAGTGGCGTTCGGAGATAGCACCTGTGTGCATAGAGCATATATATTGTTTGTTTGTTTGTATACTTTATTGTCCCCGTAGGGAAATTTGTCCTCTGCATTTAACCCATCCTTCGATGCCACTGAGGCAACCCGTAAGGAGCAGTGGTCGACAGCAGTGCCGCGCCCGGGGACCCATCTCCATGATGTGGAGCCAGGCTCATGGTCAGAATCACCTGGCTGGAGGATTCACCTATTGCACACGTTTTTAGTGGTAGGGGAAACTGGAGTACCCGGAGGGCAAACTCCACACAGGAAGGCCCCGTCCTGGTGGGAATCGAACCCGGACCTTCTAGCTGTGAAGTGGAGACGCTAACCGCTGCGCTACCGTGCCGCCATATATATATCAAAAAGGTAACATAAAAATGTGCACAAACTTCGTTTTAGCCATGATTTTCACAATTTAGATCCATTTTAGCCTCGTTTTGACAGTTTGACCCCCCGAAAAAAGCCAGCGTTTGAATTTAACTAAAATATCACACTGATATTGCAATTATTAAAACAGCTATCGAATATGGGGATTTTTTTTTCTCATTACGGGCTCCCCTTACCACTTAGGCAAAGCGGTGGAGAAAATTGTATTCTTGAATGTTTTTTCGCTGTGTTCTACATCTCCATTTCCTTTTACTCCCTTCACTGCCTCCTTCCTATAGAACCTAATGTATTGCTCAGCACTGCCAGCAGCGAGCGTAGCAGGGAGAACACGGCGGCTCGGCTAAAAATAGACGAAGCAGCTCCTGACATTGGAAAATCCAACGATGCCCACAGCCCCAAAAAAGGTCTGGCTGTGTGATGTCACGGCTTGTCTCTACTTCCTGTAACCAGATATGGGCAGGGAGGCTGGGAGGAAGCTCTGACCAAATACACTAAAAAGGCTCTCTGGGATGGAGATGAGGCGGAGGAGGACGCTGTTTCATAAGGCCTGAGTCTGAAGCTATTCAAACATAATTATAAGGGTTTTCTATGCCGAGGGAAATATCTGGCTGACATCTTGAAAGAATGGCTTTTTCCATATGACAAGGCAGAGGAGGACAGTTATATAAAGAAAGAATTGACAGATAGGCAGCGATTCTTTGTGCGAATTTATGTTCGCTGCTTGACCTTTTTTTAACCAGAAAGGTCACGTCGAGATATAGAATCTTTTCTTTTGTATATAGGCATTACAAAGAGAAAGGCAAATGATGAAGTAGGTAAATCCAGCAAGCAATAAATTAAAATAAAACAGTTCTCTAGCTGTGGTAGCAGATGTGTATCGCTTGTGGGCTTCAGGATCATCTACAATTTTAAACTTCAGTCATTATAATTAGAGACAATTTCATTTAAAGTTAGGTGCTTTTCTGGTCATTAAAATTAGGCAAGCACAGTCGCTCAAAAAAGGACACTTGAGAGGGAAAACTAAGGTCAAGGTCAGGTTTTTTCACAAAGAACATTTAAAAAAAAAACAATCGCTGTGCACAAGCAAAATACACTACGAAATAATCAACTGACTGTCGACTGTCAACAATAGTAATAACAAGGACCATCATAAAATCCTGCTCAGCTTGTGTTAAAGGCTCGTGCAAACAAATGGGTCTTCAACAGAGATTTGAAAACAGAAAAAAATAAAATATAATAAGGAGAAGCCTAAGAGGAAAATAACAACTTTTCTCGCCTATTATAGGGGTGTCCAAACTTTTGTCATTGAGGGCTGCATGCTGAAGTGCACACAGCGTGGAGGGCTGCAGATTGGCGGTCAGAGCAGTCAAATATTCCACCAGGTGCCTTTAAGAGAGGTTTAAACCCTTTTAGTTTAGTTTATTTGTTTATTTGAGCAATACACATTGTGCTCAAAAGGAGTGGGCTGAAGCAAAAAGCTTATGAGCCCCCACCCCCAAGTGCAATAAAATAAAAAAAAGAACATTTCAAAACATTTCAAGCAGCTACATTCATACAGACCAACTTACAACAAACAACAAAAATATATTAACTCTTTATATAATTAATTGAAACAACGCACAGCTACAACAACAATCTAGTTTCATATACGATGTCTAGAACAAAGCAAGTCAAAAAATGTGTTACTTAATATATTGCTTGCATATTTTTACCCGTGATTACAGAGTTACTTTTATGGTATAAAGGTACATTAATAGATATTATAATCTGAGATCTTGATACTTTCCAGTTGTCATTACCATTCTCAGTATAATTTTAATTTGGGTTTAATTATCATCATCATTATTATACATTTATTTAATTGAGTTATATGTGAAGTAAACCCTCCACACCTTTATTTAGGCTCGGCGCCTTAATGCAGCTCTGTCTCACCATAAAATGTTCATTTTTAATATCTTAATCAAGTTGAATTATTAAACTTGCAGTAAAAAGTACCATCTCCAGTTATGTGTGCCAAATCAATAAGAAGCCTGAGGGCCACCAAAAATTGGTCTGAGGGCTCCATTTGGCCCCCGGGCCATACTTGTGGCACCACTGACCTATCACTTTCCTAACACTTCGACAAATGCTGAATTATGGATGCATTTTCGACAAGGAGAGGAGCAAAGTGGTTCAACAGAACATTAATACATAAAGAAAAAGGACAATGCAACTCGTAATGCTAACGTTAGCATCATGCTACAAGCTAATGGCTAACTTCGAGTGCATTTTTGTTTTATTTTTTTCTAGTGGACAATTTGTTATGTAAAAATGACCCGATTAATTTTGACTTGACTCTTTGTGTGTGGTAAATATGCTTACAGTTCACCAGAAAACGTCTAATAAAAAAATACTGATTTCTGTAACAGACTTCCTTCCCCTTCGGCTAAGTCACGCGCCTTAGTATGGAGAGTTGCCGTCTGTAATTACTATATTCCTATTGGATTTAAGAACAAAACGGTACGGGCTGAAGTCCCCTCCGTTTATACGCATTCATCGGAAATTTGCGGCATTAAAAAATACAACGCCTCCTGCTCCACTGCGGCTTTATTAGTGCAGAAATAACCCGTGAATAGATATGCGAACTTCTTAGTCAGCCTGTGATCTGAAGACTGCATTGAACCACGGTTGCATCATCACTGAGAGAGGGGGGTCTATAAAAAGGCGACAGCGTGGATAATCGCTGCTTAATTTGGGACTAATTACTGCAGCACGAGTCCGCCATGACACCAGCATCCTCGTTTTAGCCGTCTATTTGCGTTCCCGAAAAAGCACGCGGACAATGACATTAATGACCGTTCACCGAGTTCGCAATCTTAACACTTGCTTTGTTTTCAGCACAATAATTCCAGTCCAAACCAACTTGAAGACAACAGCGGCCCAGTGTTTTGGCTTTGGGAGTCCGCAGAGCCGTCCAAACGCGCTGCCCTCCTCATTGTGCTCGATCATGATATTCCATGCCAGTCTTTGTGAAAGTGTGAGCAAATATTTGGTCTCTTATTATTATTATTACTTATTTTTCCCTGCTACTATTGCCAAGTCATTGGGGAAGACACTTAACCCTTCCTGTCTGTGTGAGTGTGATTAGATGCGACTGGTAGTGGTTGCAGGGTTACTGGCAAGGAACGGCAGCCACTCTTCCATCAGACTGCTCCAGGACAAGGTAAGGGTACATTTACACTGCTTTACTCCACAGCACATCAACAAAAGGCTTGTTCCTTTCACACACTGTTGAAAACTACGCTCAGACAATAAGTTATATCACTTCTTAAAGCCTTAGACTATGCAACATCATAGCCAAAGTGAAAATAATGCATGATATAGGACAGTTAATACAATATACCAGCAAAAATGCCATTTTGTGCCCGTCTAATGCTTGGATGAATGAAGATGATTGGATCAAATCAAAGCGTATCATTTTAAAAGGCTATAATGTAAAGAATGGCAGGTACAATGGAAACTACAGAGGCTGCCGTTTAAAAATAGATTTGAAATGTGCTCCTTGTTGATGCATGTTGAATAAACCTATTCAGGATCGCTAAAAATCATGGGATTAGCAGCGGTAATATACTAATAGATTTTAAAAGATCAAATACTGGAGTTATTAAAACACTTGGAGACCACAGTGTGTTAGATGTATTTCTCTCCACTTTTTATACCGTTATTAGCTAATGTTAGTTTATAGAAAATGTATGTAAACATGGTGGCTCTCCATGGTAACAGTAGATTTTCCTAAACTCTATACAAGCCTTACTATCTACTGTATTTATCCTGTATTCTCTTAAAAATAAACGTCTGTTTTTCAAAATTCATTGCTCAAACCATTGTATCCCCACACTGAGACCATAGTCCAAACCCTCTCTTGGCTACTTTCTCCCATTTTCTGCTGAACAGGCACATTTTAATGTTATTAACGTATTTAACGGTAATCTTTCGCTCGATCCTTTAAGTTGGGGAATTATTTTTTTTTTTCATTTTCATTTTATTTATTCTTTTTTTCCATGATAATGCAACACAACATGTGTACAATAATCCAGAAAACACAACAATAATACATTTCATGAAAAGAACAGGAGTAGGATGAAGAAAAAATCTTATAAGCTCCTACCCCATTCTAAATAAATAAAAACTTTACAAATTAGATGGCCTCACCGATGCCAAAAAAGTAATAGCCCAAACCAGATGTTATCAACTTTTCTTTTTCTATATATATTTGTTCAATTATTAATAATTTTGCTAAAACAACAGTGATGCAATGGGGACTACAGCAGCGACAGGAACAATGACGAGGCCATCGAACTACACAACGCACACCCACATATACATACAGGCAAGCATGCACGGACACACACAGGCACACCCACAGCACACACACAAAAAGACGAAGAGGATCTATTGATGTATTTGTGATGAGCCCTATGCTGTGTGTTGCATTAAAAAAAACAAGGTTTGAATGGGCAGCTGTCGAAAGATGTTTGACCTCCCACAGCTGCCCCGGCACCTGCTTACCCTACATCAGTGATTGACAGAGTTATGCCCTAAGATAGGTGTTGTGTTTAAAAAGACAGGAGTTAGTGGAAGTCCAGAGGTGCTATGCCCCTGACATTCCCTCCATTCCTGCTTACCCTGTACTGAAGATGATATGTATATGTATTTGTGATTGGCCCTGTGCTGTATGGTGTATTAAAAAAGCAAGGTTTGTATGGGCGGTTGTATTAAGGAACGGTTAAAGTCCAGTTTATTTGGTGCAAACACGAAGCCAAATTATTTGAATCAGGACAAATCCTATTGACACGCTCAAAAACAAGGAATTGTTTACAGATATAAGTAATTATGGTAGCTCGAAGTAAAAGTAGTGGAAGTTGTCATAGTAGTCAGTCCCAGGTTAAAGTGTCAAAATGATTGTGAGGTGAAACATCTCACAACTGCATGAAGATATCCTCAATTCACGTACATAGCGGCTTGTGACAAAAATCTTGAAAATAAGACAAACTTCTGAGACTAGACCTTTGAGAGTCTAATCCAAATATGTCAACGGTTAAACAATGGAAAAAATGACTTTGAATAACTACCAGACAATGTGAAATTTCTTGAAGCTAGACATAAAAGTACACCTGAAACTAAAGTGAGGACATGCACCCATCTCCTCCGGCAGGATAAAGGAAAATGTCGTGAAGAGATTGTCCATATAAATAATGGATATTGCAGCTATAACTGTGGTGGAGTCACGTTGGGGTGAAGCCGCAGAGGAAGCAGCGACGCGAAGATAATGCCATCACTCACGCCTCGAACATGTGACTGAGCCATTTAAAAAAACAAAATAAACACTTGAAAATAGAAGTACACGCAAAAAGTACAAGAAACTGATGGAATAGGGATTAAATTGAGGCTGTATTATTAGTTGGCTACACAAGACTCAAGGTTAAAAGAAAAATAAATCATGTCCTTTTACTTGGTATCTTATCCGTAGCCTTTTAGAAATGTACTTGCGAATTTACTTAAGCAATTTGCTCCCCCACACCCAAAATAGTGCCGTTTCTCATTATCAAACTCCCAACGAGCCATCTCATCTTCACATACACAGCAGTTTTCAAAGTTTCTCACAAACGATCAGCTGATATAACAACAGAAATCTCATGATAGCTCACATCTCCAGTCGTCAGTAGCTTGATCAAATGACTTCCAGATGCAACTTAAACTCCAAATCGAAACATGTTCGACGGGCTAATTCTTGCTACCCCTGACTGTGAACCTTTCCCAAAGTCTAGAGAAGGGTCGCCAGGTGCTGCGAACTCTCCTGGCAGAGGGATGGGTCAAATGCAGAAGATACATGTCCATGACGTAAACCTTGAAGTCACAAATCTCGCATCTCGCACTACTACAAGGCTACAAGCTCGACTGCTGTTTACAGTCATTAGGTTTTCAATAAGATCCTTGTGTCCTTGGCAAAGCAACCCACATTCAGCTTTCCATAGAGTGGCATTAATGATTTAGCAATGCGTCAAATCGAGGCCAAGTTCGTAGGAATGGGGACAACCTAACACGCTATAAAGCTACCACCTACTTTTTGGTAAATTTGGCACACTAAGCCAATCACCAGCGCACATTAAACTTCCATTTTTATTCATAATCACCGAAAGAAGTCCGTGAGTCACATAATTTGCATTTCACGTTACTTAAACGACTTTACAAAACTCAGGAAACTGTATCGACAACCCAACGACAACCAGAAATCTCTTTGGATAATAAAAAAAAAAAAAACACTTTCAGACTCTTCCAGTCACCAGTCCAATCGCCTGTATAGTTTCGCTCAAGTCTCAAGAATTCGTGAAACCCAATCAGAAATGCTGCTTCCGGCCATGGCTACAATCTACTGTCTATGCTATGAAGACTCACCAAGATCCTTAGATCCTTGGCTTTCGCTGGCCATCTCGCCCATCCGCACCAGCGCGTCGAAGTAGCCCTTTGCAGCAAAAGTCACACCTGGAAACATGAAGCAGTGGCCGTCAGTGGGCTCGAGCACTGTCACCTAGCGCCTATGGGAAATAAGCAAAAAGCAAGAAAGCAGGAGAGAGAAAGAAGAGATTGGAAGAGGCCAGGCAAGAGAAAGAAAGAAGCTCTACAGGGTGGACTAGAAGCAGCAGCAGCATTTTGGAAGTATAGCCAGGTTCAAAGACAAACCAGTAGAAAACTTCAGAATCACCAGTAACGATTATCGCAGACAAAAGACATAAATGCTTCACTTCATCACATTCTGAACCAAACAAATACAGTACACCAATGCAAACACCCTGCACTACGATAGTCATTTTCTCGCTTGACACAGGCCAAAAACAATGGATGGAACCAACCAAGTCCACACCAAAGCTGACAAGAACTCCATCGAAAGCAAGGTACCATCCGAAGCAGAACTTTATTACTATTTGTGAACATTAGAACTACGCAAGGGCGGTTACTCACGAAATTGCATCAAAACTCAGGTTGAGATTGCGAAGGGATGGAAATCTTTGCAAAATAATAATTTTAAAGAAAATACAGAATTAAGCAGCTTTTACAAATTTTTTACACCTTTTGGAAATTGAGACACGAGATATTTCGATTTTTGCAAGGATCATTTCAGTGGTGCAGCGGTTAGTGCTAATGCTTCACAGCCAGAAGGTCCGGGTTTGAACCCCGTATGTTCTCCCCATGTCTGTGTAGGTTTCCTCCGGGTACTCTGATTGCTCCTACCACTAAAACATGTACAATAGGCCGTGTTGAGTGAACGTGTTTGGGCGGGAAGGGGACAGCTACACTACAACAAGCATGGGTTTAAATGACTTGAACTGAGGATATTTATCTTGTTTTGAGCGGTTTTCACTAATTTAGACTTTCTTCCTGATCAGACTAAGAACACATTTCAGACTGGTTTTAAAGTAATCTTGCTTGAAATAAGAAAGTAAAACTGCCAGTGGGATAAGAGCAATGTGCTTACCCCATTGGCAAAGAAATTAATAGACAATATGTATTGAAACGAGTCAGAAACATCTCAGAACAAGCAAAATAATATTGGTCGTGAAAATTTGTCCGACACGGCGTTGTTTACATGCATGCGTCCCATGAGTGTTCATTAACATGCACTGTCCCGTTGCAAGAGCAGAGCCCGGACTGCAGGCTCTGGCACACTTCTAGCTTTAGAGCCTTTTTAATGCCCAGTTCTGTGAGTCTGAGGCTGGCATTGATGAAGTGTGATCCCCTCTCCGGGAGTCGCATGGATATTTTTAGCCTTATCTATGGGCTCGTTCTGCGGCCTCGGGGAGCGGCAGTGTGAATACAAAAAGAGGAAGGCACCACCAGCTAAACTAAATCCCAAGAAACTCCTGACTTGAAATGATAGGGAGCCTGGGTAAAAATAGCTTTAGAATGAACCGCCAGACAATGAAAATGTTAATTCAACCTCCCGTTACCTGCCTGTTACTGTAACCAATGGACTCATTTTCGCACACAAAATTTATTTTTAAATGTGTTTAAATTTGATGGATCGTGCTGTGTTGAAATGGTCGAGTAAAGTATTGCATTATATTGTTATTGGAAATTTCAAGACAATATCCCACACTTTCTTAAATTGTGTAGCTCCGACCGGACCATAAGCAAAACATCTCATTTGGGTGCCCTTTAATGCCCTTTTACATTGTGTTGCTAGAAAACAACTCCATAAATACACAATTATATCTATAAATGAGCCAAATATTTTCGGCTTAGTCCATGTCTCCATCACTGCCGATATCGGCACTTTTGTTAAATGCAGCAGGATTGACCTTCAGGCGTCCTTCATGGCTCATTGGGAAACATAATACTCGATAATTAACCGCTGCCGAGTCATTTATATCGTCGCACATTGCACTGCAGACACTGTGACACGAGTCCGCCACCGCCTGCACTGAGACATGAATGAACACTGGGGTTTTTCGGGGACACTGTGCAAAGCCATTGGAATATGGCACGACATTTATCATTTAAAGCCATAGACTCTTTACCCTGCAAATGTGCTGAAGCCCTAACCATTAGGCAATCACGCAGAATATGCAGATATGTTTTAACCGAGCCTGCGTATACTAGCGATCCCTGTTGTTTACTTCTGAGATTTTCGCCAGATAGTTTGTTGAATGGTAGGCAACGCAGTTTTATAAAATGACCAATATGTTACAGCGCAACGGAATCAATGCCCTGTTTGTGAACATTGTTTTTACCTATCATAGAACTATTATTATTTATTTAAAATATAGTCTATCTGATTGAGATTTGCACACAAGTAAAACAAAAACACATGGCAACATAAAAATATGCAAAAGTACAGTTTTAGTCATGATTTTCCAGATTTAGTTCCGTTTTAGCCTTGTTATGGTCCTGGTTTAGTGTCGTTTTGATGAAAAACACATTTCTTATACATTTTGATGGATCTCGATACCACATTTTTCCCTCACATTGCCCTGTAAAGTTGATGTCCAGCCCCTGATCCTGAGTGTCATTGGCTGGTGGCTGGTGGCTGGTGTCGCGCAGTCTTCTTACATATATATACCTGTGCTTTGTGTCCTATCCTGGTTACAGTCAGCGCTCTGTTCTCGTTCCTTGCCCCGTGGGGATCTCATTATTTTACTGCCTCCTCCTGTCCCACTTCTTATTGGCTCTTGCTCCAGTTAGCCTTCCCGCACACACACTAACACTCAGCTGCAGTCGCCTAATGCCGCTGCTCCAAAGCCCTTTTGTCTGCCGTGTCAAGGCGAAAACAACACCTGGCTACGTATACGGGGGTGTAACGCGTTTTCAAAGGAAGACTCATGCGGGGTAGTTTTTCCATGTAAGACATAGCTGTATCCAATGAGTTATTCTTATTGAAGCGTAAAACTTATAGTATCAGTATCAGCAGAAATACTTGGGATCGTATTAGTTGCTGCAGTAAAAGCGATACTGCCCGTAGTATAAGGAGTAGGAGAAATAGGAAACACTTTTCGGACACTCTTCTTCAAGGGGGCTTGACGGTGGAACTCTCTAACCACTGGACTAAAACTGCTGACATTAACATCTGCAGCAGAGAGGTCGAAGAGTGGCTGATCTGGCCCCAGGCCTTCAGCTGAATAGAACTGATCTAAGCCATATTGTCACCCCTGGGGAAGAGTAGATTTAGTAGCAGTGGTAGTAGTGTAGAACCTCCACGTGGTGCACTATGGACACTATCCAGCTGAACCCTGTAGGGAGATAATTAGGGCCGACCGATATGGATTTTAGGGGTCCAATACCGATACTGATATGAAGGGGGTTGGCCTGGCCGATAGTCGATATATAGACCAATATTTTCAGTAATTTAATTTGATGTTTGTTTGTTTTTTAATCTCTCAAATAGCCTACAGCTAAACATTTATTGATATAGTTTTCAAGGTTTCAGTCATAGAAATATATACAAATATATCTAACAGAGGCCGATAATGTTTTTTTTCTAAGGCCGATACCGATTAGTGGGGATTTAGTTTGGCCGATACTGGTACTGCACCTCTGATATTTTTGGATAATGTCTGATCTATAATCCCGTGTATGATGCTTCTAAACGTGTCAGTGCTGAACTCTGACAACATGTTTAGTAGGTACATTAGAGGAAGCTTGTTTGAAAGACAGAAATGGTTGGCGACAAAAACGGGGCTCTGGCTGTAGGAACTGTTGACTCCTGCAGTGCTCCAGCCTGAAAATGCCAACAGGTATACTTGCCACTGGGCTAACAACCCCTTGGTGAGAGAAGCAAGCAGTAGTGGTAGAAGTAGTAGTATGTCGCAGTAGTAGTAGTAGTATCAGTGGTAATAAAGCGGTGCAGAAACCAACCCCAAACTCCACATGGCACACTGTGGACACATTCCTATAAATAAAAATGTTGATGCACCTTGCATGAGATGAAGCTTAAGCGCTAATTCAACCTGGAAGACCTGCAGCATTCATTCATTGCTTCATCACCGGCAGCTCTTGACATCATCATCCAATCACAGTCCCACCTCAAGGCGCACCTTCGCGACAGCCAATCACCGCAGCTGCTCATTCTTGCTTCAGCCATTCATCGCCCAGGATCCCCTTCTTAAGCTTCCTCGTCCATCACGTTTCCCAGTTGTGCTACGCCCATCCTCCGCCCCTCCTCCGCCTGGCCTCTCCTCCGCTCTGCTTGTCGTTTTTCAACTGGCTGTCCAGGCTCCGAAGGAAGATTCTGTCTATCATTTCATATCGTTAATTAAATCTTCCGCCGGGATTTGAGCTCAAATTACGATTCATGTCCAATAAAACTTCCTAACGCCACTGGATTTCAGTGAGTCTTTTCAGGTTGAATTCACGGTTGACTTCAAGAGCCTGCTACTTCTGCAGTCCACCAGCTTGAAAATGCTGATCTAGTAAAATGCCTTGGGGCTAACCAACCCTTGGTTTCTGTCTTTGCCCATGCCATCGAGTATTTTGTTTTTGTTTCTTAAGTAGGTGCAGCTACTAAAAGACCTTTTGGTCAAGTTCAGCAGTACCCGGCGGTCATTGCTTTTTGATCTGGCTACTCCCCTCCTTCTGGGCTACCCGCCAAGAAGCTTGTGCCTGTGTGTCCAGTATCTAACACAGGAAAGTGAGGCTAATACTCTGGCGAAAAAACTAAACAAAACAACAGCCTGCCTCGTTTTGCTGTTGCTTTTTACTGTCACTGTGAAACTCTTTTGTTAGAATAAAAGAAGTAGTTAGTAATAGTATTAGTAGCAGTCGTAGAAGCAGTCTTTGCAAAGCGCCCAAAGGTTTGTGGTCAACATTTACAGCTATGACATAGGGAAGAACGTACTTTGTCCATGTGAATGTTTGTTTGACAGGCACTCTGCCTTGTGGACAATTATTTTTGGTCTCAGAGGTGTCGTTGCAGCGATCGTGAAAGTGAGCCAATAAATAGCAAAGAGAACTTTTCACTTCTCTGTGCCATCTTTTCAAACAGAACTGACAACAAGACGCACAAAGAGACGATCAAAAGAAATTTAAAACACAACACCACGTTTTTCACAGATGAACAATGACTAATGTTCAACTCCGACCAAACTATGAGTACTGTATTTGTGAATTGTTGAGATGAAGTGGGTTTAGGCAGGGCCATGCAAGTGTGGAGCTAACGGGTCTAAATGTCTACGTATACACCACTCATTGTGACAGAAAGACACAGAGAATAAAAGGACAGGAGATCAAAACGGCGCGGATTACTCACTGGTCAGCGCTTTCTCGTAGCTCTTCCCCATCGCTATGAAGTTCCTCAAGCAGGGGTTGAACTGCTCCATGATCGACTAGAGACAAAAGGCAGAGAGAAGAGGCGTAGCTTTAGTTAGCATAAGCATTTAAGATCACAGTAAGGTGAAATACGTACCTGTGTGTTCTCAAGAGCAGCTGTGACAAGTTAATGTCTTATCTAATCTCAATAGGCATACATCAGGGGGACACAACGGAGTATTTGAATCCATGTTTCAGTACTTCAAAACTCCCTTTTTGCCACCAAGTAAACCTGCCCTGTTTTTTTGTTTCCATATTATTCCATTGCAAGAAGATGCTCGAGCTCGTCTTTAATGTATTCATAGACAACTCCAGCAATTTGCGAAATAAACCTGGCAATAGATTTTTGTGTGAGAAGAGCGTGTTCTGTATTTTGACACATTCGTTCTTGTTTTTTCTGGGATATTGGACTGTGCCGCTGTGAGGCTCCGCTGCCAGGTTATTTTTAAAACTTCAAAGTCACTCACAGCGGCTCACCTTTAGTCGACCACAGAGCCACTAATTAAAAATTTCGACTGCATCAGCAACGCGCTTGATGTCGCGCAAAATGACCATATGTTGTACAAAACGACCGCGTGTTTGACCTCACTTTTTTTACTTGAACTGGGATGACGACGGGGCGGTGAATCGAGCAATCGAACACCACCCGGGTTCAGAAGTTCAAAGCTCACTGCGTTTGATTTACGGACCAGCACAACAAACTCTCGAAAACTCCCAACTCCAAACTGCCCCGAGTGAAAGACTGCAACACAAAATAGTCTTGAATCATCCTAATTTCTAATCCAGGACCAGATGAAAAGTGTGGAATGTAACGGTATGCGCTTCGGAAAACTCGGCGTACCTCGTTTTTCATTTTAAATCACGGCTTGTGACCGAGACGAGGGAAGGGGACAGTTGCGTAATGAAGCCAGCGCAGATAGGAGCCGTCCTCAGAGGCAAAGAAGAAAAAAAACACGCTGTGCTTTGAAAACAACACACGAATCTGAGCGATGACTGAGAGACTTGCATAATGAGCTGGACTTGTTCAACTTCGTGCATCTCATTCTGCGCCTCAGCAAGCATCCAGTCGCACAGCAACATGCTTCAACACTGGGCTCAAAGAATAATCAACCGAGGAACCACCAGAATTCAAGCGCTGGGTTTTAACAACTGGAGGCACTAATAAGGATTGATTGGGGAAAGGCTCTGGCGCTGTAGGAGCGAGTTCCTTTTATATTCCTTTCCAAACTGGTTTAAGCCATAGGACCTGGCAACCCTAAAAGTGGGGCTCATTCTGTTTTGTGAAAGCATACTTGCCTAGAGAAAAATAGATCAAAACATTTAATTCTAAACAACCTTTGTCAAGTCAACATTGAACTTGTTGTCAGTAAAACAAATCATTGATTTGAGTTTACTTCGTCTATTGGGGCATAAATGGTAGAGGTCGATCGGGTCGATATTTGGGTATTTTACAATCAGCTATCGGCCGATAAAAGCCGATATCTACAGTACCAATAATGATACAGACTTCTCATTTTTTGCTTTGGAAAGAGCTAACATCACAATGAAACTTGGTTAGCTACAAGTTTGTTAAACAGAAACACAAGTTTCACCAACTAAACCTCAGTCAATATGGACATGCACCACTTCATTTTGAAGCACAGAACCTGGGAGAATTCAGTCGCTGAGGTCATTTTAACTTCCGCAATTGTATTTTTGATCGCCGCGATCAACAGTATGCTAATGCTAACGGCAGCTACTTAAGGCTGGGACAAAAACTATGATTGAATCATCGAAAGTGATCAAATAAAATCGGCCACTGCCGGAGTGACCAAGTATTTGTGTTTTTATAGGATTACAGACCACACATTTGGAAAAAATGTGTGGCCGGGCATACCGGCAGAATTGGCCTTATAAAAACCCATATCTTAAAAATAGTTTGCTGTAATCCATAGTTTCTATTTGAAAACAGAAAAACATCCGACCTTGTATACTTTTTAACTCCTACCCTCATTATCTCAGGATACTCAAATTCCAAAATACTGATATAAAGTATACGAGTAGAGACCTCATTATCTGGACTCATTATCTGGACTCAAACTAAAGGAGGGTCCTGGGAGGCTTTTGAATCCTGGGACAAAACTGGGCCGAGTTTGGAAGTGGGAACAAAAGACTAGGACTTTATTTGCACGGAAAATTGAAAACGGAAAACAAATTTGGGGAGAACATGTAGAAAATACCCGTACCAGATGTTAAACTTTAATCAAAAGAAAAACCAAACCGAAGAGGAGCTGTTAACACAAAACTGAATGCAATGTGAACGGTTTAAAAAAAGTGGCGATGGCGCGGCAGTGTTCGAAGCCTTTTGTCTGAGTTTACTGCCGAGCTGTCGCCGTGATGGGCCTAAATTGAATCACAAATCACCAATTAAATTTCCAAATGGCTGCGAACAATACGAGAGCCGTGAAGGTTATCGGTGGGACATGAAACTGCGCCCCGTGATAATAGACTCACACTAGATATGGCTTTTTCACAAGTAATCAAAACGCTAAATGAAACAAAGCCATAAAATGTGCCATATATTGGTGGAATTGCACATAAGGTTGGATTTTGTGATCAAATATTTAGGAATCCAGTAAAATAATGATAATCAAAGAGTTATTCATTTGCAAAGTTATTAAGTTTTATAATTACTTGCCAAAGACTATGACTGCTGGTCCACACACTTGACTGAATGATTGTTGAAAAATATGATAATTTATTCAAAGACCCAAGTAAGGAACTTTCCACTTTTGATTGTGCATACACTGCAAAAATAGGTGCGCCCCGCCTGCCCCCGTAGTGTGCCCGGTCAGGTGTAAATTAATTTTAATGTGCCGCTGCGAGCTACCAAGATAACAAGACATGGACCGTGCGCCCAGGACCGCAACGAGGAGGAGAGCGGACGTTTTGGACGTGTCCCTTCTCTTGCGGGACAATGGCAGCGCCTATTCTTTATCTGTAAACCCGAGTGCCTAAATCAGATTAAAAAAAAAAACAATGCCGCAAAGTTTGTCTCCTTGGGGTCACCTTGGGCGCCGGCAACACTGAGCCAAACCAAACACGCGTGCAGGAACGACCCCTTGAAAATGACCTTTTAGTGGGGAAAACAAACGTGGCAGGTGGGCCCCTAAAAATAGAGCTACAACAGCAGATTTTGTTTAGTGAATAACAAGTCTGTGGCTGCCATTTTTTGGGGGAGAAACAATATCAGATTGGTGCTGGGATATACCCTTCATTTGGCCAAGGATTTGCATAACCATTTTATTCAAGGAACTCATTCTAATAGGGTGTTACATAAAGCAAGACAAGGAGTGCGTCCCATTTCTGTTCACTTGCCTCCTCACTGCTATAAATCCCGCTCCAAGGAGGAGAGAGGACCAAGAACAAACAACTTTTTTTTTTTTGCTTTTATAAACGTTGGGAGAGAAACAGCAATGAGGCACAACCCAAGGGAAGAAACAGCACAGCGCGGAGGGAAGAGAGGAAAGTAGAAGAGGGGTGGGGGGGGGGGCCGTGCTGTACTTCCTTTTCCTGTTGCCTTATATGGTCGTGCAGGAATCCCCCCGGTTACAGGGCATTTCGATGCGGCTCACGTTCACGCGAGGAGAAGAGCCGGAGCAGAGAGGAGGAAGGCGGGCGGCGTCAGAGAGCAGTGACGCATCACACGAGCACCGAAAAACAACAAAACTCAATGCATTTGTCCTTAAAAGCCCTACGGGAATCAGAGGAAGGTTGTTCAGCTGCAATAATTGTGCGTTTCATTTGTTATTATGAGGAAGTGGATCTGATCTACATAAATTGCAATGGGGATAAAACGGGAGAGGGCAATTTCGATGGGCAGAAAGAAAACCATGCATTATCTTACCTCAAAGCAATAAAGAATTAGATTAATTTACAGTGGGGGAAAAAAGTATTTGGTCGGTTCCCCATAGACTTTCCATTGGATTTTGGCCAAATACTTTTTTTTCCCCACTGTAAAAGTAAAAAAACATTCTATTTGTTAGGGATTGAAAAAATGAAGGCGATTCTTACAAAAAATGTCACTTAAAAAAAATTGTACCAGAAATGAATGACAGCTGATGTGTAAATGTACTTTTTTATTAAGTATTGAGTAGGGTTGGCGCATATCCCATGAACGTATGTCTGCACGGATTCCCGCATCCACACACAATTTGATGGCACATGAACGCCTCGTGTGACGATCACCGACGCAGCAGATGCTTATACAACGATATCAATTAAACACGAATCCGCGATATCCCCTCAGTCTTGTATGTGACGTGGAGACGTATTATGTAACTGGCCTCAAAGATGCCCCTATTTGAACAAGACTGCGAAGTGACGTCCCAAATATGCAAAGCTATGACTATTTTGCACTTTTGACAGATTAATCAAATGTTTTCAATATGATTAACAACAATTAATTGCCGTTCATTTTAATGTAATCATTTTAATTATTATTAAACACTAGATCTACATGAAATGCTCTACAAACCATTTCCTCATATCCATCCATTTTCTTTATCCGGAGCCGTTTCCTCATATTTCTTTAATAAGCTCAATTATTTCATTAATCTAGAATTTGTGATTTGTACTGAAAGTCCTCTGCCTTTCAGGTGACGTGTGCTCAAGGTACAGAACTGTGTTCAGTCAAAACGTATGAAGTGATTTATTTTCAATTAAACCATGATTAATTAATTAATCATCTTTGGATCGATTGTGAGTAAAACGGTTAACTTTGACAGCCCTAATTTATAAGTTAGTTTCCCATTCAATAATTGAATTACACTTGCCTGACCCCCCCAAAAAGCTGCCACCTGCATTTAACTAATGCATACGATCTGGGGTTGCTGCAGTTGGTCCGGTCTAGGTTCAGCAACACCATGTGCCCGAAGAATGAGATCAGCTGAACATCCTGAGAGACCAGGTTATTCCATCAATGGATTTCTTCTTCGGGCATATTCCAAGATGACAATGCCAGGATTCATCGGGCTCACATTGTGAAAGAGCGGTTCAGGGAGCATGAGACATCATTTTCACAAATGGATTGGCCGCCACAGTGTCCAGATCTTAACCCCACTGAGAATCTTTGTGACGTGCTGGAGAAGTGGTCACACTCTCCCATCGTCAATATAAGATCTTGGGGGAAAATGAATGTGGATCTTTTGAAATTGCAGAAGCTTGTACTGAAACAAAGCCACAGCGAATGCATTCAGCAAAATATTATATATTTTCATACAGTAAAATCCAACCTATTTGTGCAAAGACAGAAGATGGATTTTGTTTCGATTACAGAGATAGCGACCACAAAACCAGATCACAGTAATACGAGTTTAAGGCAATTTCTGCGATAGAAACGTAGCTTCTTCCACAAAAAAGTCAACAACATCATGTTTGGTTCAGTTCAGTTTGGATGCACCGTTGCCAGTTTATTTGACATCTGCTGGAAATATGACTATGTGAAATCCCTTTTTTTTTTTCACCCACCGGGCCAGATCCCTAAGTTCCCTCCACAGGCGACTCACACTGCGCTTCAAACAAACTCCACGAACCCACAGATGGTGTTTGATCAGCAACCACAACAACCTGCAGCAACTTCGTGTTCCCACACACACACACACAGCCTTCAAACACACCGCAATGATTTGAAATAAAATTTAAAAGGAATCTCTTCTGGGCCAACCTGTCGGGGCAGTGAACCGTCTCATATACAGAATTTTACTGTAGCTCGGAAACGCTGCACGCCGACTGGTCGGTGCGTTCAATGTCTCAGGGTGGTGTGGGTAAAAGACAAACGGCTACGTTCATAATTCATCAGCGTGGCAGATAATGGCTTGTTGTGAATGTCACGCAGTATATCACACACTGAGAGGCTTTAAATTATGTATTGCCGGATATAAATGTAAAAAGGGCGATTACAAAGCAAATTATAACATTACCCGCATTCAGTGTCGACTCATTTTATCATCATTGCTTGTTTTTTTTTATGACGATGATGATTATTTGAGACTAAAAAACAGTGATATAGAGTCAGTCATCACTCAGGTAGCAGTATCCACGTTTTTTGTCAAGGCCTAAGGATTTTAGTATGTTTTTTTATAAGTATTCCAGTCTTGTTAATTCCTTTACTCTGGTTTTAAGTGGGACAATGCACAATTAGAAACCCAATGATAATGCACATTAGCCAAAAGGCACGTTGTCATCCGAAGTCTCCCCGCCAGATCTCATCAGACGGAGGGATTGTTGGAGACTTCGTGAACAAACTGAACCAAAAAAAGAATGGAAGTCTGATGTGAGGATGTACATCGGTTACAGGGAGGTTTTCAGTGGACATAGATGGGGACATTCTCAACATTGTCCCCCTTGTAACAGAGCAGGTGTCGTGAGAAAAAAAAGAAAAGAAAACTATGATGCACAGTTTGTACATTATCCAGTATGACTCAGATGATTGTGATCTTTCTTTTCAAAATGGCTTTACTGTTTGTGCATTACACAGACTCCGCTGTCACACTCAGCAGGCCAAGAGACACATTTGTAGCAGCGAGTGAAGCGTCTTATGATTCGGTGCTGGGAATCAAACAACTTATTTTCCCCAAATCTCACATAAATTCTTCACTGTTCCACGCCTTACTTCTCATTTCCTTCAACTCTGAAAGCTTTTGGAGAATGTGTCCGTCATACAAACTGGTCACGCGCTCTCGCAGTGAGGAAACCAAAGAACTGCTGAAATTCCTCTTGACAACGGATGTCCTTAAAAGAAAAAATTGTCGGCATAGTTCACACGGCATTGAATGTCCCACACACAGACGCAGCAACCGCTTTTTTCTCTGTCGTTAAATGTCTAGCTTTCTTTGGGCGTCCATTGAAACCTGTAGGCAGCCCAATGTGACTCACTCACAAACGCCCCCAACCAATTTTCAGCCAACTCAAAGCAACTTCTTCCCCCCCCCCCATGAAATGTCACAGTAATTGTCACTTTATCCGAGATGCTATGGTAGATTATTGGATTGCATGCACAGACCCATTTCTTATTCTCAAGAGTCTCCAGCTTTATATTTGGCCCCATATATATGTAACCACACATTAAGTTCAGACCTGGCCATTTAGACATGAGTCGTGGCATAATTCAATTCAAGGCTACATAAAAGGTTTTGGTTAGACCTTTATTCCATCATTTCTCCGGTTCTCAGGTTTCTTAGTTTAATCAAATTAGTTTTCACTTTTTTTTTTTCATTCATTCATTTCATGTATCATTTGCCGTCTGAAATGTAGGTAACATTTTACAGCAAAAAGGACTCACTGGAAAACATTTTATTTTCTTTGTTGTAAATCTTCTGAACGAAACAAGTTTAAAAATGACAAAGCAATTTACTACAAAATATAACCTTCTTCATGATCTGAGTCTTTGCTCGCGGGTCTTACCTTGTAGACATTCTCCGTTATACGGTGCACCTCGTCGGTCCGGGACATCCTCGTCGGCGCTTCAGTCACAACCATAGACGGTGCCGGGGGGAAGGAGGATGGATCGCTGGAGTTTCGGTGATGGTTTGCGGCGTCGTTACGGTGGCAGAAAGACTCGTGCCGTGAGTGGGATCCCGGCTTTTAAAGGAAAGTCCCCCCGCTAAGCCCACACACACCACGCACGGCGCCACGCACGTCGCACGAGTCCAAGGACGGGAGGTGCGGGAGGATACGGCGCAGCGCAGAGGCGGACTCTTCACCGAGGCGCGTTCAAGGACACTGGGAGAATGTGGCAAATGCACTTGAACGACCTATCTCAATCAGGTGTGAACGGTCCGAATTTGGCGTTAAATAATGAGGTTCCTTAAAATGAGGTTCCTTAAAATCCATTCAACATAGGCCCGTCAACGAGTAGCCTATAGGCTACCTGGTCAGGTCCTAATGCAGTGATTAATTAGTGATCCTGGGGGCCAACTCAGAGCCTTTCTGAGCTCCCATCTGTCCCTCAAACAAGTTTCTCTTTTAATCTTTCCTTAATTGTTCAAGCTCCCAGTTTATAATGTAAAATAGTATAGTTATTATTCATATACAAGCATTTGGACACTAATGTGTGACAGATGTATATTGACATGGCAGCAAACGGACGTCTTCTTTCACTAGCCTACTTCTTTTTTTGTTTTTGTTTTTACAGTAACCAGGCTACTATTCATAGTAGCCTGGTTATAGCAGCTGTCCTTTGGTAACAAGCTGTAATTGCTGTTCGTGGTAGGGTTTTTTCTGCAGATTGGAGGTTGGCCTCCACTCTTACTTTAATAATAGTATCATTAATTTTTTTTTTTTTTTTTTTTTTTTTTTTTTTTTTTATTTATTTTTTTTTTTTGAGCCGTTTACATTTTAACATTCACATTTACATCATTCTATTAGAGTCGCTCCAAAAAGAAAAGGAGTAGGCTGAAGCCAGAAGCTTATATATACGCCTACCCCGTAATCACTATGATACATTTACATTTCCCGGTGATACTGCACAATCAGTCCGTATCCAAAATAATAATTCCGAAAAACAAAACAAAACAAAAACAATTACATTTACTCAAGTACATGAACTTGAGTAACTTATAGAAGTAACTGTACGTCTTAGAGTATTGTATCCATACAGTACTTTAACATTTTTACTGTACTCTTACGTGAAAAAAATAAAATAAATAATAGTTACATTTTCCATCCGAAGAAAAGCTTCAAAACATCAAGAAACAACATTCACCTACGGATTACTACAATTAATCTTCTTTGAGTTTATCATTAAATGGACATAAAACAAAACTTACTACTACAGAGTTCAAACTGGAGAAATGTACGGATTATATATCAGACTTGATCATAAACTGAACAAGGAAAAAAAAACAGCACAACTATATCAGTCGTCTTGTTTCTGCAATGTGCTACAGGAAGCCCATCACCAATGCCACTCTTTGCCGATGGTCACTAGTCACACTAATGCATGTTCATTGGTATTCTGTGGTCTGGCTACTTCACCTTTGTCACAACCATCTCCGCTGCCATACATTTTATGTTTGAGAACGTGTATGGTATTTATATTTTAATTTTTTTAATATATAGGTTTTTATATTATAAATGATTGCCCTATTTATTGTAGTGCATTAAAAAGCCAGGGTGAAAAGTGGCCCATTGAGAGTGGTACATGCCCCCAATCAAAAAGCCCCCACCCGGCTGCCCTAACTGGTGGAGTTTGTGGATTTTTACATCCTAAACTGTGTAATGCAGTAGACAACGGGGTTAGCAATGACAACCATAACAAGTAGCACCACCATATACCTCAGTGATTTTGTAATTTCCAAATTATCTTAATAAATTAAATACCTTCATCAGCACTATATTCTAGTAGAATTTTTTCTTTATACTTTTTCTTGAATTTATAAAGAGTTGGGCACTGCTTAAGATCCTCCTCCAACCCATTCCAGAGCCAAACCCCTTTCACAGAAACACACATACTTTTTCTGGTTGAATGCACCATCTGCACTTTAAAGATCAGACATCCTCTTAGATCATACCCCCCTTCTCTTAATTCAAACAGTTCTTGAATTTTAGCTGGTAACAATGATTTTGTAGCTTTGTATAATAATTGTACAGTATAAAAGTCAACTAAATCGTACAGCTTTAACAGATTAGATTGCAGAAATAATTTGTTGGAGTGCTCATAATATCCAGCCTTGTTAATTGTTCTAATTGCTCGCTTCTGGAGTATGAAAAGGGAATGTAATGAACTTTTATAATTGTTACCCCAAATTTCTATACCGTATGTCAGATACGACATGACCAAAGAACAGTACAGCAGATGAAGCGCTTTGTACTCTAGCACATGCTTAGTTTGATTAATCACTGCAATACTTTTTGAAATTTTATTTTGAATGTGACTGATATGCGGTTTCCAGTTCAGTTTATCATCAATAATCATCCCCAAAAATTTGTTTTCAGACACCTTTTCTATTGTAATACCATTTATAGCGATGGCTCGATCCTGATATGTAAATTTACCAAACATCATTACTTTAGTTTTATTTAAGTTTAATGAAAGCTTATTGATATCCATCCATGATTTTATCTTAGTCAATTCCAGATTTGCTATATCAATAAGATTGTTATAATTATCATTAGAATAAAAAATATTGGTGTCATCAGCAAATAATATCATTCTTAACACTTTAGACACATTGAATACATCATTTATATAGAGATTGAACAATTTAGGACCCAATATAGATCCTTGAGGAACACCACAAACTATGTTTTGACATTGTGACTCCCACGCCCCCATCTTAACAAACTGCTGTCTCTCTGTTAAATAGCTCTGCATCCAGTTCCCAGCCACTCCTCGAATACCATATTTTTCCAATTTATTAAGTAAAATGGAATGATTAATTGTGTCAAAGGCCTTCTTTAAATCAATAAATATTCCAATTGCAAATTTCTTTTTATCAAGATTTGTAGTTATTTCTTCCACAGCTTCCAGAATTGCCATTGTAGTAGATCTCTTTTCTCTAAAGCCATATTGACTTTCATTCAATATCCCACATCTATCAATAAATGTTTCCAACCTTTTGCTAAAAACTTTTTCTAATATTTTGGAAAATTGGGGGAGCAGAGAGACTGGTCGATAGTTCGTGAAGATGTTTTTGGAACCATCTTTGTATAAGGGTATTACTTTGGCGATTTTCATTTTATTGGGAAACACTCCAGTTTGAAGAGACAGGTTACATATATAAGTTAAGGGTTTTACAATAGTGTTGATTACCTTTTTCACTATTATCATATCTAAGCCATGACAATCAACCGAAGATTTGTTTTTACATTTATTAACAATGTTGAGGATATCAGACTCACTCACACCGGAGAGAAAAATTGTCTTTGGATTCCTTTCTATAAATGATTCATCCAGTTTATCATTATTATGCTTTGGAATTTTCTCTGCCAATTCTGGTCCAATGTTTACAAAAAAATCATTGAATTTATTTACTATATGCTGCATATCCGAGTTTTCTTCATTGTTGATAACAAAGGAATCTGGATATGAATTCTTCCTTTGGTTAGCTTTCAACAAACCATTTAATATGCCCCAAATCCCTTTCATACTGCTTCTATTCTCATTTAATCTATCTGTAAATGACCATTAAGTATTTTTGCTTTTATTTTATTTTGGCATTTGCCATCAGCTACGGTTAACTTCCTGTTTAAGATTCAGGGATTTTATTTTGAAAGCAGGAAAATAGTTCTAACTGTTCGCGCGAGCTAACTTAGCAACAGAAATAAACGGGAAAAAGAAAAGTTACGACAGAGCAAATGAAAATGCATTTAATAATTAGCTACCCCTTTGTAGAGGAACAAGGTACGTTTACAATGAAACATAGGTACATGTTTTAAATGTTTGTGTTAATAATTGTCGATTTAAAGGCCAAAGCTAAGGTTAAATTTAAACGAAAGGTTGTAAGAGTATGGAAATTAGCTCATACGCTGTTTTATTGTGTGTTCCCAGCTCTTACGGTGAATTTGCGGGTTTACTGCCATTAAACCTAAAAACCATCAGTAAAGTGTCATCCTTCATGCGGGGGGGTATGCTACAGTAAGAGCTTGCCCCTAGGAAGAGTGAGACCTTGTCGCCCGGGAAAAACACAAGCAACCGAGCCCTGCGAAGACCGGGCTTCACCCCATGTGCTACAACGAGCTACCAGCGGTCTCAAGGAACGGCACGGCGCGGAGCAGCACGTTGCAGCAACGGTTTAAGGCTACGGTGACAAGCGATTGCTCTGAACATGGCAAATATAAAAGAACAGATAAATGATAAGGATCAACTTGAGGAGTTGCAATCTGAAATGGATGAAACAGCTGTTGAAGCGGTACCAAGGCGGTCAGAACGGCATAGTGTGCCCACAGAGAAAATGCTTCAATACCAAAATGATGAACAGTCAAAAAGAGAGAAAAAATTATTAACCATTTATGAACATTGGAAAGGTGTGGTAAGAGTCTACAGAGAAGACTTAAAAAGTGATATATCAGATTCACGGTTAGCAGAAATGGCCGATGATATTGAAAAGACAGTATATGACATGACAAAGGCATACAGTGAACTAAGAGAGCGTAATGCGCCGTCCCATGTCATAAGGCGCAAAATGGACTCTTGCGAATCAGTGACTAAGGACATTATGAAAATAATTTCTGAGCGTTTAGCAGCCATAGATGAGTATGATGCAGATAGAGAAAAGCAGCGCCTCCATAAGCTCTTAGCCTATGAACATGCCAAGTCCATATTTGGCACTGCGTCACAGTCAAGTTACCACTCTGAAGCAAGTATCGCTGCCAAAAGAATCGATGCAGCCGCAGAATTTGCTGCAAAAGAAGCTCAGTATAAAATCACAGAAGAGCAAATTAAACAAAGGGAAAAAATAAGAGAAATGGAAGAGAAACACAGGAAGGAATTAGATGCACAAAAGTCTGAATTAGAGCGTTTACAAGCAGAAAAGGAAAGGCAAGCTGCACGTGCAAAGTTAGAGATTTACGACAAGGAATTCAGAGTTGATATGGACGGTCAGTTAATGGTACATAACAATGGGACCTCTCCTGTCAACCAAAGCTTCGCACAACCGGCGCCAGCGCTCTCTACAGACTCATATCATCCACTCCTGCAACAGTATGCATCCAACCCTGTCAGCAATCCTGTACAACAACTATACTCTCAATATGTCCCTCCATCGCCTCCTACAGACATTTCCCAGCTGGCTAAAGCTATCCAAGACAGCATAGCTGTAAACAGAATCCCAGTGCCAGTGCCCATTGTGTTTAGCGGAGATCCCATCACCTACATAGAATGGAAGGCTTCCTTCAGCTCATTGGTAGACTGCAAAGGTATATCTCCTGCTGAGAAACTGCACTTGTTAAAACGGTATATCACTGGTCCAGCACTTAAATGTCTTGAAGGCACATTTTATCGCAGTGATGAAGACGCTTACAAAGATGCATGGAAAAGGCTTGACCAACGCTATGGTCAGCCTTTTGTTGTTCAAAAGGCATTCAGAGACAAATTGTCAAAGTGGCCTAAAATCCACTTCAAGGATGCAGAAGGTTTACGGACATTTTCGGATTTTCTCACGGCCTGTCTCCAAGCAACACCACACGTAAAGGGCTTAGAGATACTAAGTGACTGTGAGGAGAACCAGAAGTTATTACAAAAGATTCCAGAATGGCTTGCAACACGTTGGAATCGTCGAGTCACAGTGGCTCTCATGGAAGGTAAAGATTTCCCCTCCTTCAAGGATTTTGCGGAGTTTGTAGCACTAGAGGCGGAAATTGCATGTAATCCTGTGACTTCTTCATACGCACTCCATTCATGCAGCTCATCCCTGGAAAAAAGGCACACAAAGGAAATTAAACCAAACAGATCTGCAACACAAGTCTTTACAACGCAAGCTTCAGTACATGCGGATAAAGCAAAGTCAAATGACACAAAGTTAAAGGCACCGTGCATGTTCTGCAAAGATGAAAAACATCAGTTGTCAAAATGTTCAAGCTTCTCAGAGAAGTCACTTGACGACAAACGGACATTTGTAAAGGACAATAAATTGTGCTACGGGTGCTTAAAGGTGGGTCACAGTGCCAAGGACTGTCGTCATCGCCACACATGTGACATTTGCAAAGGACGTCACCCCACTTGTTTGCACAATGAGAATCACAAAACAAATGAAAGACCTCAGAGCTCCACAAACGTCACTCCAAGCACAGAGAATGATACTACTGCAGCCACAGCTCTAAACGTCACAAAGGTGGGTCAATCAGGTAGTACCTCCATGATTGTTCCTGTGTGGGTTTCCACTGCCCAGAGTCCGTCTAAAGAGCAGTTAGTGTACGCTTTATTAGACACACAAAGTGACAACACATTTGTCAGTGAAGAAGTAACTAACCATTTACAAGCAGACTCCCATCCGGTGAAGCTAAAACTAACCACAATGCTTGGCGTTCACATGATTGTCAAAAGTCAGAGAGTATCAGGGCTACGTGTGAGAGGTTATAACTCCGATGTTCAAATTGACCTACCGCCCTCTTACACAAAGGACTATATCCCATTTAACTATGACAACATACCCACAAGCGAAACGGCAAAGCAATGGCCCCATCTGTCAGAGATAGTTGATAAGGTACCTCCTCTCCTGAGCTGTGATGTTGGACTACTCATTGGATTTAATTGTCCCAGGACTCTAGCTCCAAAACAGGTGCTACTCGGAAAAAACAATGAGCCATTTGCAATACAGACAGATCTAGGGTGGAGTATTGTTGGTGGTGCCACAACGGAGTCAAATGCAACTGAAACAAGTCTCTGCCACAGAGTTACGGTAAGAGAACTACCTCCCATAACACCTATGGACGTGATCAATGTTCTTGAGTCAGATTTTAAGGACGCAAAGGCAAGCGATAAAACCGTCTCACAAGAGGATCTCATTTTTCTGGAAAAACTCAAGGAAGGAATAAAGAAAAACGAACAAGGACACTGTGAGATGCCTCTTCCATTCAAACAAAGACCACACTTACCAGACAACAGAAGGCTTGCAGAAATCAGACTTGAACACTTAAAGCGAAGGTTCAACAAAGACGAGAAGTACAAAAAGGACTATGTTGCATACATGAATGACATAATTGAAAGAGAGGACGTCGAAGAAGTACACAATGAAGGAACACAAGGTGAGCAGTGGTACATCCCCCACCATGGGATTTATCACCCCAAAAAGCCCACAAAACTGCGTGTCGTATTCGACTGTTCAGCCAAACACAAGGGAACAAGTCTTAATGATCATCTCCTCCAAGGGCCGGATTTGATAAACAATTTGACAGGTGTTCTCCTAAGATTCAGGCAACATCCTATCGCTTTAATGTGCGATATAGAAAAGATGTTCCATCAGTTTCATGTTGATAAAAGGGACAGGAACTATCTACGTTTCCTCTGGTGGAAAAACGGAGATACAAGCACACAACCTCGAACCTACAGAATGAAGGTACACCTTTTCGGTGCAGCATCGTCTCCAGGCTGTGCAAATTACGGACTGAAGTACTTGGCCAAAGAGCACTTCGACTCGTATCCAGCAGGTTCAAAGTTTATGGAAAAAGACTTTTATGTCGATGATGGAGTTACGAGCACAAGCACAGTGGAAGGAGCAATACAGTTGGCAAAGGAGGCCAGAGAAATCTGCAGCAAAGGTAACCTCCGTCTTCACAAGTTCATTTCTAACAGTCGCACTGTTTTGCAAAGCATCCCTCTATCAGAATGTGCTGTAAACACAAACACAAAGGACTTAACATTCAAAGACATGCCACAAGAAAGGGCACTAGGCATTCAATGGAACATTGAAAAGGACTGTTTCAAATTTGACAACACACTAAAGGTACAGCCAGCCACACGCAGAGGCATTCTATCCACTGTCGCGTCAGTCTACGACCCGCTTGGATTCTTAGCGCCATATGTACTAAATGGAAAGAGGATCTTGCAAGAAATGTGCCAACAAGGTATTGAGTGGGACGACCCCCTACCAAACACTCTCAAGCCAAGGTGGGAGAATTGGCAAAGTGACTTTGTGAACCTAGAAAGGCTAAACGTACCTCGCTGTTATCTGCCTGCTAGTTTTGGTGAGCCTAAAGAAATAGAGTTACACCACTTTTCAGATGCGAGCTCAAGTGGTTATGGACAATGCAGCTATCTGAGAGCCAAAAACATTAAAAATGAGATTCACTGCTCTCTGATAATGGCAAAAGCTCGAGTCTCTCCGACCAAACTTGTCACAATTCCCAGACTTGAACTCACGGCAGCTGTAGTTTCAATCTCAGTCAGTAACATGTTACGAGAAGAACTGTGTTATGATATAAAAAGGGAATATTTCTGGACTGACTCAAAGGTGGTACTGGGATACATAAACAATGACGCACGCCGTTTCCACACTTTTGTAGCCAACAGGGTCCAAAAGATTAAACAAAGTACCAGCCCTCAGCAATGGTTTTATGTGCGATCCGAAGTGAACCCAGCGGACAGTGCTTCAAGAGGTCTAACTGTCAATGAGTTGATTAAGTCTAGCTGGTTTACTGGCCCCGCCTTTTTGTGGAAAAATGAACTGCCCACACCACAAACTGTTGAGCTCGATCTGGCTCTTGGCGATCCTGAAGTCAGAAAAGCGCAGACAATGTTAACTAAAGTCACAGACACTGCGAGTCTTGCTGAACGTCTAAGTAAGTTCTCGTCGTGGTCCAAGGCAACCAAAGCTGTAGCACATCTCATAAGAAGAGCTAAGCACATCAAGTCAAATGCACCTGCTACAGTGAGTGAACAGGAAAATGCTGAACTTGTGATCATTCGTGATGTGCAGAGTCAAAGATACGAACAGGAAATAAAACTGTTGAACAAAGGAAAGCAGCTCCCACATCACAACAAACTGTTTAAACTGGACATTTTCATGGATGCAGACGGTCTCCTCAAGGTGGGAGGGAGACTCCAACATGCAACATGTGACACTTTCAAACACCCAATCGTAATCCCAAAGGATCATAATGCAGCCAATCTCATAATATCTCACTGTCACAACAAAGTAAAACATCAAGGTAAAGGATTCACCATAAATGAAATCAGATCCAAGGGCTACTGGATTCCCGGAATGAGTAAAACGGTTGCTTCATTCATCCGCCAGTGTGTGACCTGCCGCAGACTCCGCAAAGCTCCAGAGGGTCAGAGGATGAGCGACCTACCTCCACAACGCTTAGAGCCCTCTCCCCCATTCACACACTGCGGCATGGACTGTTTTGGTCCATTTATGACTACAGAAGGAAGGAAACAACATAAACGGTATGGACTCTTATTCACTTGTTTTTGTTCTCGTGCCGTTCACATCGAGTTACTAGAGGACTTGTCCACTGATACATTTATTAATGCATTAAGGTGTTTCATTTCAATCAGAGGTGCAGTCCGACAAATACAAAGTGACCAGGGAACAAACTTTGTTGGTGCTCGCAATGAGTTTAAGGCAGCCTTAAATGAACTGGACACTAAGCGACTAACAACTTACCTATCCGAAAGACAATGTGACTTTGTGATGAACGCACCCCACTCCAGTCACGCAGGGGGAGTGTGGGAGCGTCAGATAAAGACTGTCAGAAGTGTGCTAAATACCACTCTGTCACTTGCTCATGGTAGACTCAATGATGCTTCATTAAGGACTTTATTTTATGAAGCCATGTCTATAGTCAACAGCAGGCCCCTGACTGTAGATAACTTGAACAGCCCTAACAGCTTAGAACCACTTACGCCCAATCATCTGCTCCACATGAAATCCAACGCACCACTGCCCCCACCTGGCGCTTTTCCAAAGGAGGCTCTTTATGGTAAAAAGAGGTGGCGCCGTGTGCAGTTCCTTGCAGAGCAGTTTTGGAGCCGTTGGAGACGGGAATATGTTCACAACATCATGTCAAGACAAAAGTGGCACTCCCCAAAAAGGAATCTGAAGGTTGGTGATGTTGTGTTGGACATGGACGAACTAATGCCCAGAGGCGAATGGAGACTTGCAAGAGTTCTAGAGACTGTCAATGGAAAAGATGGACTCGTGCGAAGAGTAAAAATCTCACTCGGAGAAAAGAGACTCAATAACAAAGGTCAACGCTCTAGTAAGCTATCAGTTGTAGAGCGCCCAGTACAAAAACTGGTCTTGTTGTTAGAATGTTCTTAAGGTAACCTCTTTATATGGGTACATGGTTTGTTTGAGAAAATTATTCATTGTTGTTCTGTAAACCCAACACTCATAATTTTGGTGGGAGTGTAAATGACCATTAAGTATTTTTGCTTTTATTTTATTTTGGCATTTGCCATCAGCTACGGTTAACTTCCTGTTTAAGATTCAGGGATTTTATTTTGAAAGCAGGAAAATAGTTCTAACTGTTCGCGCGAGCTAACTTAGCAACAGAAATAAACGGGAAAAAGAAAAGTTACGACAGAGCAAATGAAAATGCATTTAATAATTAGCTACCCCTTTGTAGAGGAACAAGGTACGTTTACAATGAAACATAGGTACATGTTTTAAATGTTTGTGTTAATAATTGTCGATTTAAAGGCCAAAGCTAAGGTTAAATTTAAACGAAAGGTTGTAAGAGTATGGAAATTAGCTCATACGCTGTTTTATTGTGTGTTCCCAGCTCTTACGGTGAATTTGCGGGTTTACTGCCATTAAACCTAAAAACCATCAGTAAAGTGTCATCCTTCATGCGGGGGGGTATGCTACACTATCTGTGTAGTACTTTTTCTTGTTTACTCTTATAATATTTGTTAATTTGTTCTTATACGATTTGTAGCAATTTTCAGCTTCTTTTGTCCGTAGTTTTATACATTTTCTATATAGAAATTTTTTTTTTTTACATGCATTTAGTAAACCTTTCGTTAACCAGGGACATTTCGTGAATTTCTTCTTTTTATAGTATTGTTGCACAGGGCAATGCATGTTGTACAGTGAACAAAACCTTTCTAAAAATATACCATAGGCTTTATCCACATTTCCCTCAGCATAAACACAATTCCAGCTTTGTTTCAATAGGTCAGTTTTAAATGTATTTATTGCAACCTCTGATCTTAACCGTACATAAACAGGTTTTTGACTAATATCTTTCATTTTATAGTTATCATCATAAATTGCAAAAACTGGTAAATGGTCAGATATGTCACATATCATTAATCCACTGGCTTTAATATATTCTATCTTATTTGTAAAAATATTGTCTATGAGTGTGGCACTATGTTCTGTTACTCTACTGGGCCGAGTTATAGTTGGAAATAGGTTCATACTGTACATTCGATTCACAAATTCCTCTGTTACTGCATGTTTATTTGGATTAATCAAATCTATATTAAAATCACCACAAATGAATAGTGTTTTATTTATGTTTGAATACAGTTTCTCTATCCATTCAGTGAATATTTCAATACTTGAGCCTGGTGGTCTATATATGCAACTAATGATTATATTTTTTTTCTTTTCACATGAGATTTCAATTGTGACACAATCTAGTACATCACTTATTGTTAGTGACATACTTTCCACTTGCTTGTACTTGATTGATGTATGGATATATATAGCCACACCACCACCTGTCTTATTTTCTCTATTCACATAGTTCAGATCATAACCATCCATTTCAAATTGAATACCTTTATTTTCCTTAAACCATGTTTCTGATATTGCTACAATACTATAAGGATGTTTAATTTGCTGTAAATATTCTTTTATGTGGTTAAAGTTAGCGTACATGCTTCTACTGTTGAAGTGTATGAATGACAAAGTCTCATCTGAATTGATCATATTATATTCTTTCTCCGAATAGTATTTACAATCAATGTCATGAACTGAAAAAAACATATTATCAGGGTCCATTTCAAAGTCTGGATCATGTTCATTGAGATTAGTGCGGTCATTTAACCCCAGCACAAGGTGTTCATTGTCCATAATCCTATGAAGTATTCCTATGTCCTGATGGTCACTGTTAGTAAGAGCGTTGCTAAAGGATGTCATTTTAGTAGGTGTTAGGTTATAGACGCAGTTACCTCAGTCAAATTTATTCAGCTCCTCCATACTTCTTACAACCAAGACCTTTGCATGCTCGGGGGCTCCGTTCAGTTTGATAAAAACTTTACAGTTACTCACCCAAGTGCTTTGGATCTTGTCTTGCTTCCTTAGGTACCTGGCTTTTCGTGCAATTTCTCCATTTTTCTTCGTTAAGTGGTCGTTCAAGTACACATTTGTCCCTTTTAAGTTCCTTCCTTGTTTCAGCAACGCAATTTTCTTTTTCCTATTGGTAAATCTCATGATTACAGCTGGCACGTCGTTCTCTCTCCTCCGGGGGAGAGGGTGACAGGCCTCGATGTCATCCAGATCCAGTGAGATCCCTTTGGACTCGAGAAAGGCTGCTACTTGCTGCTCTGCGGAGCTCACCTCCAGCTCGTCGGGCTCCGTCCTGTTGACGCCGGTCACAGCCTTGGCATACGACCGGGGCTTGACGTTTAGCCCTGTGATGACAACGTCGTTGATCCTGGTGTACTGCTCCAAATCCTCCACTCTCTTCTCCAAGTTTGCAATTGTCTTATCTTTCTCCTTATTTTCGATTCTCAGCTGTTTAACCTCCTCCATCAACTCGAGGAGCTGTTTTTGTTGATCTTTGATTGCAGTCGTTTCCTCCAACAGAAAATCAAGTGACTTCCTGATTTCTTCTACGTCCTCTGGTGATTTACGTCTCAGCTTATCCTGCTGCACTTTTATTCCAATAACTTCATCCGAGAGCGTTTCTAAGGACTTTTTAAGATCCTCAAAATCGTCCGCGGCTGTGTTTCTTCTCGTAGGGGGCGGCATGTTAGCTGGTTAGCTTCATTCCATGGATTGCGATCAACCGGCATGCCGGTTGATCGCAATGTAACCAACCCCTCAGTTCCACCCTTTCCTTTTGAACAAACCTTTGAAAGACTTCCGTGACCTTTCTCTGAGGCTTGCCATATACAATGGGTGTGTGATTGTGTGCCATTGAAACATACAAACACAAAGCCTTGACTACACATCATGGCAACTTGCATCTTTCTCTGTAGGTAAAATGTCACTAGTAGACCCGTTAACAAAATGTAATTTTGGAAACGTAGATCTTGACTTAATACGTTTTTTTGTTTTGTTTATTTGACAGGAAAAGTACAAGAAAACATTGCCAACTCGGTGGCCGATGTTATGTACATAAGGCGTCTAGCCATAGGCTAATTTGCCTATAATAATAATATGAGCTTAATTCTATTACAAGTCTGTTGGTAAGTGGCCTATTGTTTTATTCCCTTGGCATGTAGCCTAATCATATTATTTATATTATTAATTCCTTATTCCATATTTTTCTATCTTATCCTTTATGTCTCTTTCTTGTTAGCTGTAGCTGAGCAGTCTCGTCCTATTGCAGGGTTGATGTCTAAGGCAAGGTATCAAAATGGCATCACAAACATTGGTATCAAGTAGGATTGGTGACTACAGTTAGCCTACTAGTTATGCTATTATATCTACAGTGTAACAACAGATCTTCCCACTGTAAATCATCAACATTAAGATATTTAAATTCCTGAAAATAATGGCAACAAACATCAGTTTGTGATATTATCGCATTCAAGGATAGACACGTTTTGAACCACCTGGCTCTATTATCCACGGACTGATCTTGAAGCCCTTTATAACTACATTTCTGTTGTTCCAGAAACGCAGCACTGTATTGACCTAAGCCACGCCCCCTCCACTGTGTCACGCGCATCCCACGCCGCAGCCGCCTCCTCTCCATTCAGACAGTGGAGTATGGTGGAGGGTCCGGAGAGACAAGGAAGCATCACTGAAATGCAGCACGATGAGGCACGGGAATAGAAACTACACTGATGCAGGGGACTACAGTATTTGTATTGATAACATGCCTACAATAGTGGTCCATTAGTGGTCTATTAAAGGCAGATTTGTAGGTGTTTAGACATGTTACACAACTGTGGTACAGGGCCTATTGGTGACACTTGCTGACGAACCCTTGTGACCCCCAATACCCATGAACGGGACACCTCCACCTTAAAACCAAATCACTAATAATTATATTATCTAAACATTTCAAGCAACAAAATGTTTAAATCTGGCACATTCATTTTGATTGTGTTGTTTTTAATTGCATATTTAAAACGCCGTCAACACTTTCCCTTCAAGGCCAAGCCCCGGAGCTAAACCAGATAGAGACTTGGCTCATATTTTGCATAACACTGACTTTCAGGATTGTAAACAACTGCACACACATACCCCTCCCTAACCACCCCCCGTCGTTCTGCGTCTGCCTCAACACGTTTCCTCAGCACCTCCCCCCAGTCAAAGGCCGGTCATCCTTCCTGTCCCCAAGAAAAAATTCCGCACCTGACCTCGTGTACTGCGTATTTCCCATGTCTTGATGTTTTTATGTATGTGCTTTGTACAATCAACTTAACCTGATTGTAATTTCGCATTGAGTTGCCTTGTGTACGAAACTTTAAAAAAAGTTGCCTTGCCTTGCCTAGCTCAGACTCTCACAAAAAAAACACTTTGCGAACCACTGGCCTGGGGCTGATAACTTAAAAAAAAAAAAAATCTAGGCCTAAATGGAACAGGTAAAGAAAAGTAATTAATTCTGAACCAAAATTATGAAATACTTCAGAATCCTTGAAGTCCTTCAGCTCTTGGCACAAAGAGGATGTACAGTATGTCTTGGGTAATAGAACTCTCAAACCAAGATATTTACCTTGATAACCAATAATCAAGGTATAAGAAAAAAAAAAGTATAAAACATTTGATTAGGCTACACGAAACTATGTAGAAATTATACAAAAATGTGAGTATTGTATTGCAGATTGTTTTTAATCTAATGCTCCAGTGTGTGATATCCACAAAAACCCGTTTCATGATTATCCCCATAGAACTGTAACCTTGTTGGAATGTTTCCCTATAATAAGATTTTGCTGCTGCGGTGTTTGTGTTTGGCTGCCGTGACTGAGCAGACCGAGCCTCGTGCCATTTGGACAAAGCCTTATTATTTGTTATCATGACTTTTACCAAAACACAGCTTTTATTTTTTTTCCCCGCCGAGGATGAGTCAGCGGCAGATTGTTTTGAGTGCCCTTTTAGAGAAGAATGAAGGACAATCATTTTGTTCAAGCTCATAATATTATTTTGTGTCTCTTACAGTGCAATCTTCGTATTTACGTGCAAAATTAGTCGTCATTTCAAAGGTACAAACCCACACTGGACTCTCGCTGAGTGCGGTGCTTTGCTCATGAACATAGCAGCAAGGATTGAACCGCCAACCCTCCGGCTACTAGCAAGCACATACAGTAGCTCCCACTAAAACACCTGGAGCAACTGTTCCTGCCCTACTTTGATTCCGGAAGTAAATTACCTTCTTTCATTTTCCTCCATGTATTACATTTAAAACAAAAAATGTAAAAGTATAACAATAATTCATGTCATGACCATAAAACACAATTGTTATCAAAAAAGATAACAATTCCAAAATGGAGTCACCACAAAAAAATAAACTTGACCTAGTATTTTGTTGGCTTTGATTACAGCCCACATTCGCGTTGGCATTGTTTCAATAAGCTTCTGCAGTGTCATTTTTCACCAAGATCGTGTATTGATGACGGGAGAGTTTGACCACTGCGCAAAGCCTTCTCCAGCACACCCCAAAGATTCTCAATGGGGTTTAGATCTGGACTCTGTGGAGGCCAATCCGTGTGAAAATGATGTCTCATGCTCCCTGAACCACTCTTTCACAATGTGAGCCCAATGAATCTTGGAATATGCCTGTGCTATCACACAAGAAAACACCCATTGATGGAATAACCTGGTCATTCATCCATCCATCCATTTTCTTGCGCTTTATCCGGGGCCGGGTCGCGGGGGCAGCAGTCTCAGCAGAGATGGCCAGACTTTCTGATCCAGGCACACCTCCTCCAGCTGTTCCGGGGGGACCCGAGGCGACACCAGGCCACCTCGGAGACATAGTCCCTCCAGCATGTCCTGGGCTTTCCACGAGGTCTCCTTCCAAAAGGACATGCCTGTAACACCTCCCGAGGGAGAGAAGCAGAGAGAAAGTTATAAGGTATTTGTTATATTTTCAGCAATTTACTATATTGAAATCATTTCTAAATAATGTGCCTTAGAACTCTGGTGGTTACATTTTTTATAGGCATTTATAGGCATTGTACATTATTTTGCTCTCAGGCAAGACATTTCCCCCACCGATCGTGTGATTGTTTGGCTGTAACTAGATTGTGTATTAATAATAATACATTAATTAGCGCTCAATGAATAATAGTGCATTCATTCATCATTCTTAAGGCTCAAAATGGCTTTAAGACTTTGTGCCCGAGTCATTCAGCGGTGGCAAGATATGTTATGTATGTAGCCAAAATGACCAAGTCCAACTTGCTCCAAGGAGATTGAACATTCTCAAGGGGTCTAGGAGGTTATGAAAAATGGCAGACATGCTTTTGTTGGTTTGCCAATTACTACATTGCGAGACAAATGAAACAACAATACACAAACTGAATGAATGAATGAATAGAAGGATGGGTGTGTTCTGAACCGGTTAAATTTGGCCGTGTGAATAGAGTGTGAGGGTGTAGTCCGTGTGGGCAGACTCAATCCGAGGTCCACGGACATTCAGAGTCCACATCTATCACTCTTTGTGCGTCCTCACACTCAGAGATAAAAACCTCCTCTTCACTTAAAGCCTGACTCATCAGCTCTGACTGCATCCCACGGACTCCGGCACACCTCTACCCATCACCGTCGCTCCATCTAAAAAGGATTTCATCAAAACAGGCTCAAATGGAGTGGCGATTTACTAATAAATATTTTGACTGTGATTAGATTTAATATTTCAAGAAGAGTTTAAGTTCACAGTGCGTATCTGCAAGCAAGCAAGTCCACCAGGGGGTCGGACTCAGGGGGTGAAGGGTACAGTTTACCCAGAGCAGGGAGGAGCAGGTCCTCAAAAAGTCTCCTCACCGCAGATGGGTCCTCCACAACGGTTTGGACCAAGAGCCAGAAAATTCATGCTGCACCCTTCATGTCCACAGACAGCGATCATATGCTAAACCAAAAACACTCACGCTCTGGACATATTGGTTTCAACTTGTGGGTTTGGCAGTTTTACAAATAAATACCCTGGAGACAAGCTCCATCCATCATTTATCGGTCATTCAAATAATTGCAGTTTATGAAGTAATTCAAGTTTTGTGTTTTTTTCTCAATAACTGTAGTTGGATATCAGCTTTGTCACAATAATTAATATGAGACAATAGAGTTAGATTTTACATTTTCTGTTTGTAGTATCTGTATTTTCACATTATGGACATTCTTTATAAAATAGTAGCTTTTGCTGCCATCTTGGGTTCAAACTCTTGTATTACACTTTGAATGTACGGATGTATTTTAAAAAACATTTTACTGAAGAAAATTTAGCTTGCGATATCTGCTTGTACAATATAATGTAATAGAAGCCATAACATATTTGCATGAGCTTATTAAACCTAATCACTACATTACACATAATTACATCTGCCTGTTTTAGTTTTAGCTAACTTCGCCTCATTTGGAGTCATAGGAATATACTGAGAGATGCCAAATGCTAACAACATATTTGGTCTTTTTGCGTGACTGAGCACACGCACAAAGACCAGACGGGTACTTATCAACTCGTCTAAGCTCAGGTAAGAACATATCTCAGTAAGGAAAAACGGTGGCCTGTTCCTTTAATGCTCCTGTAAATGGTCCCTGTCAAATAAAGGAACCTAAACTAGCTCATGTACATTAATGAGCGAGAGAAAGGTTGCCTATCCTTCAGTGCCGCCGAAACATCTTGTCAAGAGCTCTTGAGCTTGGTTTGGTCAGGACAAGCTGAAGATTTGAGTTTTCTTGTTTCCTATTAGGCATGTTTTGAGATTATAATATTAAAGGCAAAATAATCTATTCAAAGTGAAACACATACAGGACTTTAACGCATGATCCATTGATAAAACATGCTTAATACTTTTTTATTTTGTGTAGTTTACATTTCACAAAAAGTATGAATTATTTAATTCTTTTCATAGTTAGCATAAGCAGCAGTGCATGTAAAATGAGCAAACGCGTATCCTGTACAACACATTACAGTATGTTACACTTGGAACTGAAATAAGGGATTACGAGACGACCCATATTGTGCTAAAACCTACATTTTCGAGCCGTTAACCAGGTCATAATGTTTTCCCTCATGAAAACGCACCGGGAGTTGTGTTTTGCTTCGAACAAATTTGAGTAATCCTTAATACGATTACTCAGACATGAAACAAAGCAACTTCAGGTACGTTTTCACTTAAAGAACAACATTGGCAAAAAAATTGGACATTTGAGATGATAAAACATTGTATAAAATGTATCAAATATCCATTGTTCTAAACATTATTGGCACAGGTGCACTCTTTTTCCCTTCAGTCCAACAAAACAGGCAACTGGGGCGAAATTAGTCCCTTAAAAATAGCAACCGTTTGGCATGTTAGACTCAGAACTGACAAATCAAATGAACTTTAATGACCAATTCACTTTTCACAGATCCTGTATTATGTAAAATGTCCACATATCATAATGATGTATCCTTATCAAAACATGCCTGGAGTGCCGTTTAGTTTCAGTAATCGTACATGTTTAGTCCATCTCCTTTTCCAGAGCTAAAGACACCTCCCCCACTCCGATATACAGTATCCGATATAAGTATATGTACCTTCACCAGACGTTATCATTTCAGTGCTGTCTAAACTTGCCGCCTACTGGTCAGGTATTCTGTAGGTATTCTATTTATACGTCAAAAAAATACCACGGTGTCAGTATTAGTCCAAAAATCCTGAATAATGCATAATATAGGACTTTATGAGGATATTGCAGTTTACTGTATATACAACACTGTGATTCAAAATAAAAACAGAAAGCGGTAATCCATCAGTCTTTTAGGATTTGATCAAAGTACAGTAATTAAAAAAACGATAGGCACATATTGTGAAGTCAAAAGTCTTGATGATTCATATATTTTTATAGTAAAAAATTATCCGTTGATTGAAAAACTGTCGTCCAATTTTAAGGGAGAGACATCATTAGTGCGAAAGATTCGGTTCGACGTCTACACCGCCAGCATCTCGCGCTCCGGCTTCTTTTGGACTTTTTCCCGCTCTGTAACAAAAAGTGCATTTACTTTAGTGCAACTACACTAAACACAAAACCATCTTTTTTTCCTGCTAATAATCTGGATACATTGTTCACTAATCACAGTCCATTTCTTTCCATTTTATTGTAAACCTGTGTATTTGCACGTTTGTGTTCTAAAGCTGCGTTTGTGCTGCCGGTTACGGTTAAACGGTGCATAGTAATTATTTTTAAAGGCACAAAGGACCCAGCTCATTTCAGCTTCATTTCTTTTGCAAACACTCAAGTGAAAAATTAGGGGAAATTTAATATTCAAAAGCAATTTGGATACAACGAGAATCTTTTGAGCAAAAAAACATGTGCAATTTCAATCAAACCTTGAGCTGAATGTCATTATTTTCCGAGAAATTTTGATTTAAAGCCAGTTTAAAGCCAGTTATATCATATTGATACTTTTTAGTAACATTTTAGGCCTTATTTTGGCACAACATGACTTTTTAGTGCCCAACAGAAAGATTGTGTTTGTGTTTTTTAGTGATTGATTTGTATTTCTTTTATCAAATATTAACCTGATTAGCGAAAAATAGTGGGTTTGAATACCAGAAAACCAGAAATAATACTAGTTGTTGCAGCTAAAATGCAAACCTCAGACAGTTTTTTGGCAACTCGACATTGGACTTGATGCAATAAATATATAAGTTCCTTGAATGACACAAGGGCAGGTCGATTTTCTTTTAATATACATAACTGTGAAATTGTTTGTACCAAAAAGAACAATACTGACCTGGTTTGTCTTCTTTGGCTGCTGGGACCTCTGGGAGTTCGTCTGAGGGAACTTCAGGAAGCTCCACATCTCCCTGAAACACACAAAAAAAATACCGGTACTATGAAAATGCAGTTTGTCACACTCACTCAAGGCTTGGTGACCAGGATGGGGAGGAAATCGGATTAGGAATGAGCACTGCAAAGGCTTGAGTTAGGGGACTTTGAGAATAGTATTGTTGACATAAACAAGGTGTGTTTTATGAATCAAACCTGAGTGATGGCCTCCAGCTCTGCCAAAATGTCGTCTTCATCCTCCTGAGTGAGAGTGCCTGCTAGCATCTCGTCTATTTGCTGAAAACACAAGCGTAACCACGTCAGTTTTTAGCTCATGATTGTTTACCATTTGGAGATGAGCAGTGCACAGAGAACTTACCTTCTGGTATTCAACTGCGTCCTGAGTCTCATCCATGATGCGCTCCACTTCTTCAACGGACATCACCTGCACAACAAAAGCAAATTATATCGAAGTCAGCTTTTACATGTGAGATGGCAGTATTTTCAAAACTCGTTAACACATCATAAAGAGCAATAACTAACTTAGACGGGGTAATACTCACCTCATGCATTTTCTTAAGACATTCATTTCCCACTTTAAGGCCTTCTAGCACTTTCATTTCAATCTGAGCAAACTCCAGATCCTGAACCTGTGGGACGAGCAGAGAGCAGCATGTAAATATCAGACATACAGATTTTCAAAAAGCACAAGACCACTTAATATGATGATACAATTACTGCATATATAGAGTGATGTAAAGTACATTTACAATTAGCCATTAAAGCAGTACTAAGTAACTCATGCCCCTAGAGGCCATAAACGCCACTGCAGGTGTCGTAGCATGTTGCGTTTTTTTTATCATTAATTGTCTGTGAGAGTAAATACTATGCTGACAGAAAAGACAAAGGGAGAGATGGATATTGTATTTTCACTCAAACTTGGCTGTAAATACTGTTTAAGTGGGGCTAGCCCGCAGTTAGCGTTGGCTGTTAGACCGGTAGCTTCGTCTTCATGATTCTATTAGTGTGTATTGGTGGCTCCAACCCGGCGGCAGGCAAGTTGCAATTGTGGTTTTCTGACCAGAGACACCAGGGGGAGATGAAAGACCCCCCAATCATCCCATCAACACTTGCATTACCCCCAGAAGGACTACGAAAAGGATTTATTAAGGTAAACAAGTACTGCTTCAACATGATATGAGACCGTTACGATTTTTACAAAATGTATAAAACATAATTTATTCCCAAATTCCTCTGTAGTTACTGACACCCATGCAGCCACTGACAGACTTGGACATCTGAAACCAACTACATAAATACGCTAAGTCACACTGGTATACTCCATGACCACTGTATCTTGATTTTTTGTGTGAAAAAAAGAGCACGTCCCTAAATGAATGGACTCAGACTGTGTTTTATTTGAAAGAATTGTCCTTAATCTGTCTTTCAGTTTGATAACTTCAGGTCTAAACTCACCATTTGCTCCAAATTACTGATCTGGTTTTCCGTTTTGTCCACGAGCTGCTCCTGGTATTTCTTCTTCTTCAGCAGCAGAAGGGCTTTACTGTTTGGACAGACACAACATGAGAATCAGAACACTTAACGTCTTGTGATTGACATCCCAGATAAAACCAGAATGAGTTGTTTTATAGCAAAATGTTAACTATATGTCATAAGACTAACTAAAGAGAGAAATCCTCTGGGTATGAGTACTTACTCTTTCTTTCCATCCTTGAGCAGCTGTTTGGCCACAGTCCTCTCGTTCTCCAGCTGGAGGTTTATCCTCTTCTGATACTGTCTAAGTTTATCTCTTTGTTGCTTCAGTTGCTGAGGAAAAATAGGAAATTTCAGTGGACTGAAGTTATGTTGACACTGTGTGTAGAGCAGGAGTAATATTTCATATTTAAATAAGGGTATGTCACAAAATGTGTGACTTTGTAATTATTGCTATAAAAGAAACATTTGTATAATTCTGATTTAAAAACCTCTATTTAATCAGGGCAATGCTGAACAAAAGGTTAATTTAGAGTTCAATCAAAAATAGCTTATTTGAAATATTTTGAAATGAAATACTGCACTACAGCAATTGTGCCAAAACAAGGCTGAAATGGAACAAAATCAGAAAAAACATGACCAAATTGAACTTTTTTTTAAAGTTTTAAATGAGTAAAGCTTAGTCAAATGGAAGACCACAGTGACACTGCTGCAATAAACTAGCTTCTTGAGATATTATTGACAAGTAGTGCCCCATCTTAGGTACACGCAGGTTGTCTGAACAGGCACAAGAGCGAGTCTTCAATTGAAAGTAAAACCGGTGTAAACGATTTCTTAGCTTGGATTGAAACCCACTAAAAACAAATTCAGGGTCGAAAATCAGGATAAAAAAATATACTTATAAACTTCTCTAAAACAAAGATAAACCCAGATTTAAACCAGGACTAGGCAGTGGCAAACTTCACATTACAGCTGGATAACAAGACATCCAGGGCACCACTCAGTTTCAGAGTGAGTGTAAAAAACCACATGATTCTTTTTATATTGTTGTTTTATAGTTTGTGATTGATACATTTCAGATCAAACATTTGTCCTTTCCTGACAAAACCATGCCACTATTTATTCTTACTCAAAGCCTAATAGTTCAACATATTTGGGGTGTTAAATAGTTAGTAGCTGTCTAGAAAAATAGACTTTATAAACCTTTATAGAATGCATCGCTAGAAATTAATTATATAGAGGATTTAGCAAAATAATCTCTTATATATTATACATTTCCATAACTATAATGACATGCTTTGCAACTTAAATCTGGTCCCTTGACTTTATTGTGAGTTGAGCTGCAGATTTGATAGGTTAGCATGCTAGGCTAATGTTAGCTTACCAACACAGCCTTGTCTTGTTCTGTCACTCTTGTGCGTTTCTTTTTCCCAAATAAGTTCCCCATTTTGACACAGCATCCCAGCCCCGGCTAGGCCAGAGACGACAAAGACGTTTCTAAGCGCTAAAAGACTAACATCAATGTGTAAAACTAATATTGTGGGCCATTATTTGTGTGTAGTCATCTGTTTCTGCTCCACACCCACAACAGGAAGAAGTCCCGGTCAGGGTTGCCAGGTCTGGGCAGCAAAACCCGCCCAAAAATATCTGAAAACCACGCTGAAACTCGGGGACATACTGACATTTTCAATATTGTTTACCAGTAAACAGAGCCCATGTCCTCCGCGATGATGAGAACCCGCCCCTTTCTCCCTCTTATTGAAAAAGAAGCTCAAAGAGCCTTGGATTTTAGATTTTGTCATTCGAAATAGTAATTTTGATCAAAAATAAGATAGAAATAGCCAATTTTACATTGAAAACAGTTTTTTTCACCCACGGAATGGCTTAAAAACCGCGGACCTGGCAACCCTGGACCCGGTGGCCAGGCGGGGTTGCCAGATCGTACGGAAGAAACCAGCAATACATGAATAATACAATCATTGCTGGCTTGGCAGTTTCAGAAAAAGATTATATGAGTCTGAAGACAGCCGAAATATGCATTCCCTGACCATTTAAACAAAGTAAGTCCTACACAGTCTCTTTACAAAGTAGAAAAAAGTACACACAAAAACTACACATTTTAGGTACTTTTACTTAAGAGCATTTTATGATGAATATACCTTTCACTTTTACTTCTGTACATTTATTTTAAAACATGTATCTGTAGTTTTTGTATTCAGTATTTAAACACATTGATTTTCCTAGTGACTTTAGATCTTTAGGTCTGACTGAGCAAGGCTGAGTTTAAAACTATCGTCATTTGTAGAAGCTGTTCTCACGTGCCAGGGCCATTTAATTCAACTTGATGGTGTCCCCCACAGTGTTTCTGTAAACCTTGAGCCTGACACTTTCTCTGTTAGTGTCCGGAGTATCTGGTGTTCGTTGATTGGTCGTTTTCACATGCAGTGCTAAAGGCTTATGAATGTGAGTTCAAGAAGAGTTAAGAATACAGCACAATTCTTTATTCCAAATACATTTAAAGTTATTTTTCTACAATCCAGTGCAGTCAACAATATTCAAACTCTCTATTATGATTGATCATTCCAGGATGACTGCTAGCCTTCACAAACAATAACCAAATCTATTAACTAAAATATGTCAAAATTAGACGGCATAAAACACATTCAGAATTGAAATAATATTAAAGTTAATGTTTATTTTTCTCAATATCTGCTGGAATTTACAAACTCAAAAATATCTGTGGATGAGGTTACTGTTAAGCAGAGTAACACATTATGCAATACACACAATGCTATAATACCTTGAAAATGAATGAGAAATTATAGTGCTTATTAGGGCTGGGACGATCCACTTTGTCACGATCAAATACATATCACGATACTCAGGGCCCGATCCAATTACTTATTGCGATACAGTAAGTAATAATGATGAGTAATATGTTTACCTTAAAATGGGTCAAAAGTTTATAAACCAAATGCCATTTGACATTTACTGAAGTGTTAAGATTGAAAAGTGCATTAACACAAAATGTAACAAAGTGCTGTGTAACTGTTACTGGAGTTACAAAGGAGTGTGTGATAAAAATGCCTCCAAACACACGTATTGAAAGTATTGCTCTACGTATTGCTTTTTCGGGGAGACCTTCACAAGGAGTGGACTGAGGCTGGAGTCAGTGCATCAAGAGCCTCCACACACAGACGGATCCTGGACCAGGATGCTTCAACCAGAGGAATATGACATCATATTCCTCTGGTTGAAGCATCCTGGTCTTCCATAACACCTCAGCAGTGCCACAGGCTGAGAGCATCCATGCCACGCAACCGCATTAAGGCAGTCATTCAAGTAAAAGGCCCAAACCAAGTACTAAGTACATGTGCATGATTATAGTTTTCAGAGGGCCCACATTTCTTTGTTTAAAATATATTTTTTTCATTGATTTAATGTAATAATCTAATTTTCTGAAATTTTCATTTTGGGTTTTTTTACAAGCTGTAAGCCAACATTTTCTAAATTAAAACAAACAAAGGCTTGACATATGTCCCTTTGCATGCCATGAGTCTAGATCATGTATTAGTTTCACATTTTAAACTGAATTACAGAAATAAATGAACTTTTTCACGATATTCAAATTTTCTGAGTTTCACCTGTATATGACTTATTGAGCACTGTTATCGTGCACTGTTCTTTCAAACCTGTTTCGCCCCGGGGTGCCGACCCCACCCTATTAAAGGATGCCACCCGGAGCTCTTCAGTCATCCGTAGCGGCAACATTTTGACATAACATCCTAAAATAAGGTTTTGGCAGTGTGTGGCATTTTTCCTGATCGATGAACATTGGGTTGCTCCCTCTCGTCTCCTTTGCACATGCCCTAAATATTTTATGTCCTGTAAGTCCTTTTCTCTGTCCCCGGTGTGTGGCATGAGGAAGAAGCACTTGATATTGGCTAATAGCTGTCCAAGGTGCATCTTCCCATGTCACATAAGAATGAGTATTTTTAATGCCCGGCCCGTCTCGTCAACGGCCAACGCTGATGTTACAGACTTTGCAGCTCGGATCTTTCTTGGCGTTAATCGTGGACAAACTCATGAGCTGGTGCCCGCTGATTCGCGTCACTGTCCCCGTGACTAGTTCCACGGGCTCCGTGAAGATCACCTCCAGAATGACATCTTGGGCGTGGTGGAAAAGCAGCGAACCGTCCTCCGTCTCGGTGCAGGACAGGAAGGGGTTGGAGGAGCGGTCTAGAGCGGGCAGACGTCCCTTACAGAATGCATCTCCCTTCGATCCCTCGGGGGCCAGGACCAGGATGACGTAGTGGTAGGAGGTGTACATGCAGTAGAAGTCGGCGAAATATAAGTTGGTGCTTTGATTGAACAGGAGGTCTGCTTGGATCTGTGGACACCAAAGACACACATTTATGGAAATAGAGAAGACATTGTTGAGGAATATACATTACATGGACACTGTGTAAAGCTTTATGAGACGGTGAAGTGGGTGAGGGAACCGAGGATATGGACGCTTAGGAGTTTTTGTTGAGCGTGTGCACTAGTTTTGTTTCTGTAACAAAACACTTTAACTTTATTGCAAAAGGTGTTGAAATGGGCCCTGGCAAACAGCTCAACTTCCTCTCTGACAGTGGGAATGAAATGTGGTACAAAAGTGTATGTTTGGACCTTCAGACCGAGTTCCTACCTGGAAACGGTATGGTCCGTAAGGAGAGTCTTGCGGGGGTTTGCCAGTGTTGAACTCAGTATTGCAGCTGAAGAAGACGCCCTCCAGTTTCCCGCTGATTGGAGACCCATGACTTCCGCTGTCGTCCTTAACGCACGGCAGCATTCGGCTGCATGCGGCGTCTCTGGAGCAGAACGAGGGGCTGTTCAAACACGGAAAAACACACTTGACTTCTACACATTTTCAGCACATGATTCAAATTGCAGTTTTACGGTTAATATCTTTGTAAACTACGGGCTTAATAATATGACACAAGAGCTGGCATAAAGTTCAGCGTTTTATCTGACAACTTCTAAGGCGAGGTATGGTCACTAACAAATAATGATCATGGAAAACATTTGTGAGAATTTGCTCTTCACAATGGTCAGAGTGTGTGGTTTTGGCTTCCTCGGGGTCCACAGTTTGCTGAGCTCTCCTCACCCCAGAGCCCATTTCACACTGAGCTGTCCCATCCAAGAAAGCTTTTGGACTAGAAAATCAACAGCGCGAGAATAAAAGCACCTACCCTTTCTCTTCGAAGTACTCTTTCTGATGGTTTCTATAGAAAACAGTGAAAGGGAGCATCCTGCCGGCCAGCGCCTCGGCTTTCTGCAGCAGCTGAGTGAGGTGGACCGAGGAATAATCTGAAACATGCAGACAAGTCATTACAGGACTTTCAGAAACAATAACATTATAAATAGATACGATTTCTTAAAAAGATTAAAGGTTGTGAGAATTGCACAGATAATGTTTAAACAAATATGAGCCTTTGAGCGTAGTGTGTCGTACTGCTTTCACTCAAACTGACCTGCGGTGCAGAACTCCACACTCTCGCTCCACTTGGACACAGTGTAGTCCCCGTCGGGGCGCCTGGCCGCAGTCTGCACTGACAGAGTGTACTGTGTCCTGGGGCTCAGGAACCAGTGTCCTCTCACCATCATGGGCAGACGCACTGCTTTGGCCACCAGCTTCGTCGGGACGTCCTGCTTGCAAGGACAAGTGGGTGGGAAATGGTTAGTCGTTCTCTTACTGTTCATTTAAAGTGGACCTTTTGCACAATTATGGCTTCTACAGTGAACCATAGGAAACTGTAGCTCATAAAGTGCATCTTGGGCCTCGCGTGTGCTCTGATCTTTGTGCCGACCTTGTGTTTGAACTTATTGGGGACTGTGTTCTCCTTCTTGTTGAGGTCCATGAAGTAGTGTGTGACTCTGTCTTGTCCTGCGCTTTCTATGTCCCAGCCGATCTTAAAGGAGTCGCAGGTGATCTGGCTGATGCAGATGTGCTGAGGGACCGGCAGATCGTCACCGCTGTCCACTGAATCCTGGCCTGAACAGACACAATACATTTCATGTTTAACAGTTTACTTCACAGCTGATCAGATGATAGAACAGGTCGCAGGGGCATCGGACTGGGTCATTAGGGGTACTGTTTACTACTAGTAGTAGTAGTAGTCATTATGAACATTTAGAACTTAGGTCACAGGTTTTTCAAAGATCTTTATACAATAAGAAAAACTTGTACTTTATGTATTTGAGTGCTAAATGATACCTGTCAGAAAGGGGGTTAGGCTGAAGTCGAGACTTATTCTGCCTAACCCCTTTTACAACTGAGACACTATGTCCAAAGACACATTAGACAGTTTCTCTTATACTAACGATAACATGTAAGCACAAAACTTAAACTTCAACAATCAAGATTATATTATACATCCTCGATCAACTTATTTTCTAATGATCTTCATTCAAGTGTTCTACTCAGGGCCCAAAGCATGAAAGAGCCCCCCAAATAATATATATGCAAATATATTTGCATAATATATTAAGCAAATATATTATGCTTCATATAATTTAAGCATTATATAGAAATATATATAGAAAACATGTGGTATGGTCACACAAAGATGATTTGTATCTATAGGGCCCAGAATTTCATTCTACACCCCTGGTGGATCATTTTAATACCAGTGTATGGGTGAGTGGTTTGATGGAAAAGCGCTTTGAATGCCTAATGTATGGCCAACAAAATCATAAAATATCTATGAATCATTCACTAGTTTTGGCATCCATGGTCAAATCGCGTATGCAAATCTGCGTTGTTAAATCCCTAATATAGGTGGAAAAGCATTATAATAAATTACTATAATTGAGGCTTGTACATTTTGGGCAAATTGAAATAATGTCATAGTATAGAAAAGCCACTATATGAGTAATGAATGTTTCTTGTTTAGAGCACCCTCTTCTGGCAGGGGCAATGATCGATGGTAAAAGGTAAACATAAGACACATTTTATTAGCTGCAGAACTGCTCAGAACATGTGGAAGAATCTTTAGGGTTTCTAACTACATCATAAAATGCTGCACAAAAATTGTTGAAGCCACGGTGCACTTTCGCTGTTAAGCTGCACCTTGTGGACACTGGGTGCTCTTTTCTCTGAGCCTTCTTCCGAGTTGTTGTTGACAAAGGGAGGAAGTGAAAGCTGCATTCATTCTCAGTGTGGAGGTGATTAACCACAGCCGGAGCAGGGACAGGTGCCAGGGCAGAACAAGCCCCCACTGTCCTACTGCCTCTCCAACTGCTTCAAAACAGTTCACAGCAAAAACCTTGGATTAAAAGACCTGTACCTGATTTTTTATTTTAGCAGTCGTGGAGTCTGTGCACTGAGCGTTTAATTACAAGCAAAAATTGAAATTAAAGCCAGTGAACCAAGATTCTCTGGCAAACAACAGCCTGTAAGAGACAGCCACACTATTTCACAGACTATTTTTCTCCCTATTAGTAGAAGTAGATCCACTTCTGATTTAGCTTGTGTTTGCTGAAATAAACATTATGTAAATACGGGCGAATGCAAATGACTTTCAACTGCTGTTTTCATGACAAGACACCCCAACTAAACCACAATTGTGTTACCACTGTCCTACAGTGCCCTATACAGCTACTATTATAACTGCAGATGACTTTGAAAATGTGCTTATTATAAAGAAGTCTTTAGATTGGGGCCACAGTGTAAATAAAAAGCACCATTAGATTGCATCTTGTGACACAATTCAGTGGTAGCTTTTGCCTTCAATGTTTTGACCTGATTTGTGGTGAATATTTGTAATAACTGGAGCCAAAAACAAACACTGCCATAAAGATAAAAGCACAAATTAACTTTGGTGTTTTTTCAATAACATGTGAATGATTTTAAGCCACAGGATATAGCAAGTTTGTGACTCAAATCAGTAAGAAATAATGAATAAAACTGTTTCTGTTTGAGATTTCGTTCAAAAAGCACCGCGACTGAACTCTGCCCTTCATCGTAGACTTTCACACCGTCAAATTTGACCAAATTAATCCAACACATTGCAATGTTAATGCCATGGGGGGCAAATGTAATAGAAATGGCACAGTATGAATTAAACCGAACCATGTAAAAGGTCGATCAGGCAAATCCTCCAACATCTGTCTAAGATTTCTCAACAAAATGTAATTCCCACTGACCTCCGGAGTCGCACCGTTGCCTGCTTTTCAAATCCAACAAGGGGCTGTCCGTCATCTTCACATACACAAAATACGACTGCACTGCCACTACTTCATATACACTTCTAAAAGGGAGTTTGTTGTCGTGAGCGGTTTACCCGGAGGGAAGAATGCGCACTATAGGGAACGGACTGAGACTGTGATGTCAGCCTGTAGGGATTACATGGTGTGCCGGAGGAGGCGGATTTACGTGGACCAAAGGCAAAAGTGAATTAAAGCAGGGATTATATAAGGAGATTACCATCCAGTGGCAAAACATGCTGCGTCCGTTCAAAGTACGATTGGAATAAGGGCAACAACTGCAGGAGAACAATAGGGCGGAATGGGTGACTTTGATTTCAAGAGGTTACAGCCAGAGGGATGTCAGAAATATTCATATGATTCCTGTAAAAGGTTTTATTTAAAGCTATTGATATGGAAAAAAGAGTGGAATGAAATTTGACTAACCCTAAACCACTGTTTACTGGGCATCTATAGGCCTGTCACAATAATTGCTTTATCGGTTGCTTGATGTTATTGCTTAATCAAGAATTTGGATGTTAGAAAACACAATAACTCCCTCAAACAGTGGAGAGCTCAAACAAAAAATATCTCATATTGCACTCAAAATTAGATTAAAATTGATTGATTTTTGAAGAGAAACTGTTATCAGTCACCTTCAAACCAAAAAAAAAATCATGTTAGGAATCTTGGAGTAATCATGGACTCAGACCTGACCTTAAACAGCCACATCAAAGCATCAGCAGCTTTTTACCATTTGAAAAACATGGCTAAGATCAGGGGAATAGTGTCAAAACCAGACTTAAGAGACTTACCCATGCATTTGTGTCCAGCAGGTTAGACTGTATAGACTACTGCTCACTGTTAGAGCTGCAGAACATCCAGAACGCTGCTGCTCGAGTCCTGACAAGAACCAGGAAATACGACCACATTAGTCCAGTGCTCCGGTCCCTGCACTGGCTTCCTGTCACTCAGAGAATAGAATTTAAAACAGCTCTGCTTGTGTACAAGTCTTTTCATGGTTTAGCACCAAAGTACATCTGACATGTTGGAGCCGTATGAACCATCTCGGGCCCTGAGAACTTCAGGGAGGGGTCCCCTGGTGGTTCCCAGAGTCAATAATAAACACGGTGAGGCTGCGTTTCAGTTTCATGCAGCTAAAATCTGGAACAGTCTTCATGAGGATGTGAGACAAGCCTCAACTCTGACAATGTTCAAATCCAGGCTGAAAACAACTCTTTTTACCCGAGCATATGAAAACTGAAAGTATTTTATCTGCACTCTTACCTTTTACTGTAATTGATTCATTTTTTCGTTAATTTTTGTGGATTGATTTTATCTACTTTCTTGTAATTTTATGAAACTGTGAAGCACTTTGAATTGCCTTGTGTATGAATTGTACTCTTCAAATAAACTTAACCTGCCTTGCCTTGCTTTATTTGAAAGATTGTTTCAGATGTTTTATCTTAATCCGAGTGTAAACAAACATCGCCCACTGACAGATTTATTTAAACATGTGCTTATTTCTAGGCAACTTTTTGCAATTAGTTCAATAAATCATACACAAATTGTCCTTCTTGACATAAAAGCTAATGTTTTAACCACAGGCTTGGGCCGTGACACATCAGGCAAGGCAAGGCAAGGCAAGGCAAGGCAAGGCAAGTTTATTTGTAGAGCACAATTCATACACAAGGCAATTCAAAGTGCTTCACAGTTGCATAAAATTACAAGAAAACAGATCAAATCAATCATTAAAACATCAACATAAAAATTTATCAATGACAGTAAAAGGCAAGAGTGCAGATAAAATACTTTCAGTTTTCATATGCTCGGGTAAAAAGAGCTGTTTTCAGCCTGGATTTGAACATTGTCAGAGTTGAGGCCTGTCTCACATCCTCATGAAGACTGTTCCAGATTTTAGCTGCATGAAACTGAAACGCAGCCTCACCGTGTTTAGTCCTGACTCTGGGAACCACCAGGAGACCCCTCCCTGAAGTTCTCAGGGCCCGAGATGGTTCATACGGCTCTAACATGTCAGAGATGTACTTTGGTGCTAAACCATGAAACGACTTGTACACAAGCAGAGCTGTTTTAAATTCTATTCTCTGAGTGACAGGAAGCCAGTGCAGAGACCGGAGCACTGGACTAATATGGTCATATTTCCTGGTTCTTGTCAGGACTCGAGCAGCAGCGTTCTGGATGTTCTGCAGCTCTAACAGCTCGTTTAGAAAGGCCAGTGAGCAGGCCGTTACAGTAGTCTAACCTGCTGGAGACAAATGCATGGATGAGTGTCTCCAAGTCTGGTTTTGACACTATTCCTCTGATCTTAGCAATGTTTTTCAGATGGTAAAAAGCTGATGATGTTATTGCTTTAATGTGGCTGTTTAAGTTCAGGTCTGAGTCCATGATTACTCCTAGATTTCTAACCTGATTTTTTGGTTTTAGAGAGAGAGACTCAAGGTGACTGATAACACTTTGTCTTTGTGTCTGTGGGCCAAAAACAATTATCTCAGTTTTGTCTGAGTTTAGTTGGAGAAAGTTGTTTTGCATCCACAAACTGATCTGTTTGATGCAGTGACAGAGAGTATCTACAGGCGTCAGAGCGTATATCTCTCAGTCAAAAAGGCAATCTCCGCCAAACTCGAACCCAATCACAACGACTGCATTTGTTTGCAAAAATATTTATTCAAAAAACGTTTAAAAATTCATCGGGCATGCCATATTTGCACAACACAGAGCATGAGAGCTCAGATGGCACATGCACTGGAGAGCAAGAGAGAGACCAGCGATTCAGTTCATATTTTAAAGGATTTTTTTTTTTGCATTATATCGACTTGCACACTGACAGACACATACTTTGTTTCATGTGAATATATTTTGCTGCAGAAAATACTTTTTATCTTCCGTCAAGACACATGGGACACGGTCGTCTGGTTACACTTTGAATTGAATCAAGCCCTTTTTTGCTATTTATTTTACATTTCTCACATTCAGTTGTACTATTTACACGTGTTATAGTACAGGGCAAAAGTCTTAGGCAAAAGGAAAAGGTCTATGAATGAAAATCATGAAATATCAAAAGAACCCGTCACTCATTTTGGCACATCTGATCAAATCTATGCTGATGTTTATGTTGTCGTTTTGGTGAAACTATGACCCCAAGACCCAAATAGCGTTTACAATTCTCCAACGATTGGTCGGACCCGTCCTCCTGACACTTGATGAGTGTTCGTATTGCGAACTTATTACTTTTACTCCGCTATATTTGTTTAAAGACTCTAAAGTAAAAAGGTAAATTTGTCCATGTGTTTTGTACATTTTAAAAGTCGCCTAATAATGCACACTCCAGAACAGTAGGTGGCGCTGTGCAGAGATACAGTGAAATGCTACTGACTTGTAACAAGGAAGAAAGATTGTCCCCGCCGTGTTGCCGAACAGAGTTACTTTTAAACACTTATTTAACCTGATTTGTACTTTCTACTTTGAATACATATGTGTTTTCTCCAGCAAATACATCAGTACTTTCACTTACAAGCTCTATACCTGCTTCTTGTTTTTTTTTTCTAGTAGAGGAACACATTTTGTATATTGTAAACTCTGACATTTGTGGGAAAACACATCTATAATTACAAAGCATTTGTTTCAATTTTATTTTATTTTCCTAGCATTTCTGCGACAATGAAAAGGGAACCTGCGAGTTGTGAAATGTGCCTATAAACCTGTCCCTTTGAAGAATCGGGATGTTACAAATATATGTTTGTTCAGAATGAGTTTGGACACAACTAACATCAATTTAGTGGCTTCCTCTTTCATTGTTTGTGTAATAAACAAAACAAAACATGAATCAGCTATAGGGCCTTTAGGTAATAATTTGAGAACTTTTACTTTTATCGGGGGTTTGACCTGTGGTATCAGTACTTTAACTCAAGTAATGAAATCAAGTACCACCTCTGACCACAACTAACCATTTAAAATGCGTGTGCTCCTTCTATCATTGTTTATAAAAATAAAAACAAATCAAGTATAGGGCCTTCAACATGCACAGTCCTAACCAAATAAACAAATAATGGCCTATGGTTGAATTATCAAATGTAGATAAATTGTTAATACTTTGTTTTTTCAATGTCAGTAAACTTTTTGACTTTTGTTAAAGAACTTGAACGTATAAAAAATGACATACAACAACCTTGATTTGTCATTGATCCGAAGATGATGAGCAGGCATGTACGGTACATATTCAACCTCACGGCTGCAAAAAAACCTTTGCTCGGTGCTAAACATCCCATCGATGCCCATGAAATGTGACATAAAGTAATTGCATAATAGATAATACACTTTGGATTAAAAATAAATTCCCTTTTTGAACATAAAGTGCTGATATGACCCGATCAGTCATTTTGAATACGATTAAGATCAACATTTGCCCCCTCAGACTCAGTAACAGCTGGAGTTTTTACAGAGCAGAGATTCTCAAACTGTGGTTCACGTAGCTCTTGAAGTTTGGTTTAAAAAGGAGACGGATTTCTTCTTCCTTTACTGGTCCAGAATAGACAAAAAAACAATGAACCTTCCTCCCTCACTGTCAATCAATGGAAAACTCAAGGATACAAAAAAAAAAAAAAACTGTTTAGGAAGAATTGGAGAACCCAGACCACCTACAAGGCCCGATCTCACAATGGTAAAGCTAACGCCAGAAAATAAAAGACCTGGGCGATTGACAAAACGTCTCTTAAATGCAGGTTGTTCAAATGGTTAAAACTAGCAGCAACCATCGTCTTTCCCCCCACAAACAGCTTTAAAGTGCTTTCAGCTTGGCACAAAACACGGCTCGGTCGGAACAAAAAAATAATAATACTCCGAACTTCACGCGCTTTTCTCCTTCTTGGTTGATGCTGATGGTTGTGTGTGTGTGTGTGCGTGTGTGTGTGTGTGTGTAGAGATGCTGGTTCGATATTTACATTTAGTTCACATATGAGAGAAGAAGGCCATGTGAAATCTGTGTGTTGACATGAGCGTACAGTACAATGGTATCACATTATGAACACCTGTTTAAGTTGAGTGTGTAGATCCTCTGCCCGGGACCGCTGCAGGACGTCCTCAACAGAGCGGCGGTTTTGGAGATGCCTGACCCGGCCGCGTGGCCATCTCAACACGTCCCTATTGTAAAAAAACGTGCCACGATCTCCCCCACGTTTGTTTTTTCCTTTTTCCAACAAACTGGTTCCTGGTTTCTTTGGCAGACTCTTTCAAACGTCAGTCCTGTACTCTTCCGAAAACGGCGGCATGAGCTTTGCAGAGGCAGCTCAACTTCACTAAATGCTCTTGATTAAATTCATTGTACTGGTGAGGATATCGCGTAGTATTCAGGAATATAAAAAAAAAAGTCGCCAGGCTAGCTACACTTCTCATCGTACTCCACAGAGAAGGCCCACGTGGTACGGACGGTGAACTGACTGACGCTGGACGAAATCAAACCAGACGGGCTTTCTCCGTAACTCGGTGTTGTGGCGAGCAAGGCTGTATCAAAAGGCAGATGAGGAGACTTTTTCTTTTTTTCTTTTTTTTTTGGAAAGAGTCACATGGTTTTGTGGACTTCCTGTTTACTGAGTAGCACTTCCAGGAGCCGGAGCTTGGCCTTCAGCTGCTTGTACTCCTGGTACTCGTCTTTCATGGGGGAACGGTCTTCTTTTTGGCAGATTCTGAACAGAAGAGGAAAAGGTAAGTAGGGCTTAAAAAGAGGAGTTATGCAGGTATTTGGTTAAAAAAAAATCTCAAACACATCTTTATCACCATCTTCACTTCACTTTGTTGGTTAGAAAATGAAATATTGATCTAAAACGCAGCGGTTTCACTTCCTGATTTTCTCACCCTAAGCCCCGCCCACCTCTCCTCCCCTTGCTCCCCTATGCTGCACAGCTGTTTCAATAAAGAGAAAAAATACACTGCTGTGGGTGTAGTGAAGCTGCGGCGAGTGTTTTTTTTTTACTTTGCGATGAAAGGATTGAGCTTAGCAAGAGACCGAGAGGTGAGGAAAGCGTTTCCTGGATATGCCGGACTTGAGGAGGAGCTTTTTGGGAGCGGCCGCCGATCTGCAAAGAACGGCTTCAGGGGAAGATTAAAAAATTACTCAAAGATACGCTAGCTGCAAGACACACGGCCCCGGGTGTGTTTTTGATGTACCACTCCTTTTGCATGTAGCTACACAGAACATAGGATTTGATCAGGTCGGATTGAGAACTTTATGCTTGAGGATAGGGCTGGGCGATGTGACGATATTAGACCGTCTTATGATCTCCAGAGTTGACGATCTGTCATTTTTGTGAGATTGTTTTATCTTGGTTCTAAGCACTTCTGCACAGTTGACTCTTTTCACCGTCAGTGAAGTAAACCCAAGCCGTGCACTTACTGCTGCGAGCCGCTCCTCTACAGTCACATACACGACCAGGCTCCTCAATCTGGAGCTTTTAAACCCAGCGTTCTGTCTCTATTTCGGCGGGATTTAAAGTCAGTGTCTTTCCCCCTAACGCCGCTGCTCTGCGTAGATCGCAGCGTGTGTTTATTTATTTACCTGGCGACACATGTGGGAAGAAGCGAGTGTGTCCTTCCTCCTTACAGTTCTGTCAGGCGCCGCTTCCTTCTCATCTGTTTAATTTAAATCCAGGACTGTGTTCACAAATGTGCTGTTTATGCATGTCTTTGAAAATATAAGACTTGTCCAACTTTGGTGAATTACTTGGTCAAGTAATAACTTATGGTAACTATCTGCTTCCGGTTATCCTTTTACACAATAAAATACACAGTATGTGTCGCTTTAGTAAGACTCTTATTGTGAAAGGGTCACACAGCAACAGAGCGCTGTATCACAGCAGCTTGACGTCATGAGAGAGACGTCTCAGAAAAGATGCCAAACAGCAACAGACACGAACAACAAGCCTTTACCAAACTTAGTGTTACTATTTTACTTTTATTGTCTGGAGTTTTATTGTGTTTTTTTTTAGTTAGTTTGCTGTAGTTCTAAGTCTAGTCTAAGTTCTAAGTCTATTTTTGCTGTGTTGATTATCACAAAGTTGAATAAATTAGTATATCAATTCAATCTTTTTCTTCTTCAGTGTGTAATTTAAGTTATTTTAGTTACTATAAAAAAAATCGTGATAAAATCGAAAATCGTGATATTCTATTTTTGTCATATCACCCACCCCTACTTCTTTTGTTTTGTATGAAGTCATCAAATATTAAACCCAGAATTAAAACTGATTATTGTTGCTTATCGTTGTTGTCGTTGTTTTGTCTACACACAGTCTATCTACCTACAGTCTACAATTGTGTGGTTGAATAGTAGTGCATTTGTCTGTCCAGTCATCGTAATTTGGCATCTCCTCAAATCCCTTGAACACTTTTCATGCATTATCTTAATAATAAATTCAATAAATGCAGTGAATGGTAATACCTTCCAGTTTGTCGGTAAAACTCATCCTCAAACTCTCGAAGCACTTTGCGTCTGGACTTCTTCTCAGCTCTGGTCTGACGCAGGCACTCCAGCAGCTGATGCCTGAGGGTCAGAGGAGCAGAGCTGATTCAAGATGGGGCTAGAATACGGTCATTTTAATAGAAGATGAACCCAGCTGCATAAATGATCACTTTAGAGTTTGTGGTAATGAATCTGTGAATGAGTGATCGGGACTATTTGTTGTCAAACTGGCTTCAGACCTGGACGCTTCATGCAGGTTGCTCATGTGCAGCGCCGGCCCGTGTCTGACCGCTTTGACCTCGTCCAAGGGGGACACGAAGGCGGGGTCGCTGTCCCGATCGCTGTCCTCCTCCGCGGGACGCTCCAGTCTGCAGGGCGCCGAGACAGGGCGCTCCTCCACCGCCGAAACCTCCACGGAGTCTTCGTCGGAGCCGTCCTCCTCTTCCTCCTGCAGCACACGAATCATTAGTCACGGGAATGCCAGATCTGTAGTTTACCTGCAAACTGGTGGATTTGTAAGCGTTTCTGACGGTGAAATACCTGTCAGTGGTTTTTGAAAGTGTGTATTCAAAATGTTATCCTCAAATCACTAAAACCACCAGAAAGTTGTCTTACTTGTAAAAAATGTGAAAAGATCCCAGGCTCACTGACTGAATTACATTTGAAAGTGGACATGTCATACATATGGAACCTAAAAATATTTTTTGTTTAAATTATTTTGGGTGCCTCAGCTTTGATATTTTACATTTTATAATTTGAAATATGTCTCTGTTAGAATGAAATAGAAACAATGAAATGCAAGGGCAAGAGTTGGTCAATATCTTGACTGGGGCTCCTCCTGCTGGCAGCTATTGGAATAATTGTCTTCCAGGTTGAATACACCGGGGTTAGCAGCTCCAGTATTGCGTGATAGACACACTTCGAGCACAGAACGGCTCATAATCAATCATGTTGGATTATGACGCAATTGTAATCAGGAATTACAGAACGAGGCACTGACACCGTAGAAGAAGAAACGGCTACATTTAACAGGATTAGCAGAGGATTACTCAAAACCGTGAATGTTGTGAAATACTACTCCAGGTCTGTCTTTGACAAGGGAACAAAGTTAAAAACATGTTTTTTTTCTGTGTGAGGAGGAGAGGGGGCAGGTCTGGCTCATCAAAGGCAGTGGCTTTTACACATGCATTATGGAGAGTAAATGAATAATGCATTCAAGTTAATAACGCTATATGAGCACAATGCATTACTGTTATGTTTCCAAACTCACTATTGTCCAGAAGATGGGGCTGGTGCACAGGAGGTGTTTGATCATCTGGTATCTGTCGTACAGCGGCTTCACCAGGTTCTTCTCCTGCTTCGTGCCCTGAGTCAAACACAAAGACAGTCAGACAGGAGAGAGGGTTCAGAGGAGTAAATTAAGCGAGGCAAGTCCTATTACAATAACTGGAGCTTAACCAGGTCTAAAGCCAGGGCGGGTGTGCAGTTTGCCGATCAGTGAAACTCACCGGTCGCCCGTGGAGACTCTCGAAGTAGAGCAGACACTTTTGAAGAGTGATTTTCTCCAAAACCATCTGAGCCTGCGTCATCTCCTGCACGAAACGGCGCACCAACATCAGGTAAATGCATTAAGAAGCAGGAAAGAAAGAAAAATGCATGTCTTCAGTAGTTTGCAATGGAGTACATGGGGGTAAATGTTACTTTTAGACTTGGCAACAGGGATTTAGAGTTAAATATGTAACACTAGCCTTCATGTTGTCAGGTAAACCCAGGCTCTGTCTTTTCTCTCGCAGTCGTCTGAAAAGAGACTCCACGGTTTCCTCCAGAGTGGGCTTGTGAGCCGTCGCCCCCGGGTGTCCAGTGCCGTACCTGCAGGGACACCGACGTTACATGATTTGCTGCAACATGTCGTTTTTTTCAATATGCCTGTTTATTTGCACTTCAACAATTTGTAAAAAAAGAATACTAAAATCTAGAAGCATTACCTGCAAACATCGCTGCTCTGGTTTTCATCTTCTTTCGAGTCAAACACAGACTGTCTGAGGCGCAGCTCTGCAAAAATACAGTTCAGTCAGTTAAAAACTTGACTTATTATTTCTTAAATTGATAGAAGAATAGAGAAGCTTTGCCTTTGAGTTGTTTCCGAGCTTTCGCCAGTTCATTCATAACCCCCACAATCTCAGGGTTGGAGTATTTGTCGTTGTAGGACGGCTAAAACAGAATATCAGGAAACTCAATATCTCAGGTGAACCAAATATAGTTGCCCCGCCATTTACAAGCAGACAATAAATAATTGTTTTTTAAAATCACCTTGTATTTCATCTCGTGCTCAAACTGCTCCTCAAAACGGCGGAGCTTCCTCTTTAGCGCCTGGATGTGTCGGGTCAGAAACGTGACGGAGGGCGGCCCGACATCTTCGTGAGTCTCACTCCGACCTCGACTCCTGAATAAAACATGAACACATATTATGATCAATATGAATTTGTAAAAAAAAAAAATCATAATAAATTGCTTGCTACTTTTTTGGTGACGGCAGACTTCGGGCAGATGAAAGGCCGCTCCAAACACCAATCTCTTACTAATTTGTTTCTGTTTATTTTATTTCTATTTGTGGATCTTCAGATCTTCAGAAGAACATAGCATTTGGAGGATTTCCTTACAAATCAGGCAAAGATGGGCGTCAACCTTCTAGTTATCGGATGACTGCTCAACCACCTGAGCCACTGCCTCCCCAAAACTCCAGATTGTATCCTTTACATACAGTAGGTTCAGGAAGTATCCATCTTCTAAAACTAAAATAGCAGCTTTAAATGTGCTACGGTCCAGTTTTAGAGATTATTTATTTAGTTCAATTCTAGACCTGTTTTTGTTCTGATTCTGATTTGCTTAAGCTTTGTTTTTTTACATAAAGTACAGTGTAATATTTGTCAATGGAAAATAAATAACAATAAACATTGAAATTAAGTGAAAGAGTTTTGTAAACCTTCTGTATCAATCTCAAGGCTGCACAATATGAGGAAAAACTGTGATATTGGGGAGAATGTCGTGAATAGAGCAACAGTACGGTCCATTGAATTTCATCTGGGCCAACACAAAGGTAAAATTAAGAAAGATATACAGTATATTGTTGCTTCTTACAATATTGTGTCATATTGTGCCACACTACACTTGTCTACATCTATTGTCTCTTAGGAAACACAATGGGACGGGTGTCACTCACAGCATGTACTGCTGGCTGCAGGGCGGGGAGGGGGCCGTGTCGGGGTCAGAGTTGAACCTCAGGCTGTGGCTCAGACTGGAGCAGCGCGGCGAGGGCACCGGGCCGGGACCTCCCGCCAGCTGCTGCAGGAGCGCGCTGCCCCCCTCCTGAGGGCTGCCCCGCTGGGACCGGGGCGAGTGGTGCGGGCTGGGGCTCAGCGTGCCCTCGGCGGTCTGCAGAGAGGACAGCGGCTGGTGGCGGGGCGAAGAGGCAGGCCTGGGCACGACGCTCAACAACTCTGAAGGGGGGGGGACAAAGACGATATATCGATGAGTCTGAGGCTCTTTTTGTATTGATTTGTCTTCACGACGCCAGCCAGATGATTAGAAAGAAACGGAGACATGTTATGACCCAAAAACTGTGACAAAGCTCATTATCTTCTCATTATCTTAGCAGAAAGTGGGGACATTATACAAAAAAATGGGCATGTTTGTCGTTAATTGAAAGTACTGGCAGGACTAAAGGGGGTTCTCTTGTACTTCCTTATCAATAGCAGTCTTTGTGATTCGCTAATTCCGACTTTCATTCAATTTGCGTTTTGTTTGTTTTATTGCACAGTCGTAGATCAGGTTCAACGTGTGAATGCATCATATTCTATTCTTCTGAGTCTCGGGTCCTCAGAAACAATGAATGAAGCCCAAAACATCACGTCAGTCGCGATAATTAGCTCAACCCCTGACTCGGACACTTCATTTCTGCGTAAATGTCTCAAAATACGGCTGCGCAAACAAAATAGCCGGGGCCGCTTCTAAAAACAGGCTGAGAAAACACAGCACGTCATCCTATTTGACGTCGCCAAGTCAGACTGAGCTCACGTGCTGCAGTGTGTTTGAGCTAAAAATAGCAGCGGCGGCGAACGGCCGTGGAGCTGGCACACCCTCGCACGAACCCCCCCACCCCCAAAAAAAAAATCCCAAAACAGAGACACACGTTCGAATCCATAACTGATGACATTTTGTGTTGATGTTTGGATGCATTTACAGTCAACAGCTTTGGGAAATGATTTGGTTATGTTTATTTGTTGTTGCCACAAACAGAGATGACTAATACCACAGGAGTAGGGCAAACATGGAAACAGTCGCGGCTGAGATGTGCTGACTGACCAAAATGCACGTCCTTTGTCTCGCTGAATGTGCGTGAGCCATTAGGCCTGAACAATACTAAAGACGTGCAGGATTGGAAAATGTATGGCACAGTATAATTTAGCCACAAGTGTCAATGATAATGGTATTGTACTGTACGTATATGGAGGGCAGGTAATGCATTAAAAAAAACATAAGACTATCTTCTATTTTAGTGGTTCTAGTGGTTTGGACAAGGTTTACACCCGGTTTAGACGAAAGTTAGTCCAGTTTGGGTCTATGCGAGTTCAGTTTGAGACCTTTAAAGGCCCAGTTTAGTCCCCATTTGATCTTGATGGAGACAGGAGTATCTCACGTTCCATGTAAATCGACGTGGCTTAAGAAAGAAATCGACCCTTTAATAGATTTGTATCCCCTCTTTGGATATTGTATTTCAAAAAGATTAGATCAAGTTGACTCGTACAGGACTCGCGGCGCCACAAAACAAATCAACTTTATGCAAATTAAAAAGCTGAAAAATGTTCTCTTGCGTCTCAGTATTAGTAATACAACCCTTTGATACGGTGTTACGTTATACTACTGCACAGCCTGGAGGGCGGTGACTGTGGCGGAGACATTCAATTGGGTAATAAAGAAGGATAATGACTGGATATGTATCAGCAAGTAAAAAAAAAAAACTGAACTCTGTTCCTGAAGCGACTGCAGGAAAGGGGTAAGTAGGTCACTAGAACACGGACATTTTTGCCACGTTATTGTTGAACTATGAACATTATACTAAAAATTATTTATAGCGACCAGGACATAAAATAAACTGCATTTTAATATTGCTTTGTCATATCAGAGACCTGGCTTGATCGGGGTGTATTCCTGGTTAACTTCTGAATTCGTCGTAACCATCCATCCATCTTCCACACCTTATCAACAACGAATGCTCCCAAACCAAGCCTAGGTTTTTGGAGCACGTCTGAAAGCGGCTCCACACCCGCCAGAGCGAAGTTCTGCCCCCCGTTCGTTTCTTCCCGTCTCGTCGGTGGATAAAACTGTCGGGATTACTGCAGCTGCTGCCAAAGAGGGAGGCAATCTATCTGCACACGCCGGGCGCTAAGGTAAGCACTGTTGTCATGGATACAGGCTTCACCGAGGAACGCCGGCTTGATGAAGTCGTACTAGGCGAGCGGGAGGAGATCGCTTGTGAATGAAGCACGCACGCTCAAACTGAAACCAAAACCAGCGCCGCCGATCACCTCCTGCACGTACGATGGGTGCCGTTCTCGCCAATAGGCACTTGTCCCGACCAAAACCCCGCTCGAATAGAGGAGACTATCCAGTTGGTATGAGAAGGCCGTAAAGTTACTGCCAAATTCAACATAGATCTTGTTTTGTTTTCACTGCTTTTTGGAAGACAGTTTTCCTACCCCATCTTTATAGACTGAAGCACTTGCCAGCTGGATCGGCCAGTTGGGTTTTATGCTCAAACCCCCCAGACATAGACATTGGCCCGGATTTCTGTTGTTCTCCTTGAGTGTACACAAAGAGCTTTTTTTTTTTCATAATAGGAGTTTGAAGGGATAATGCCCTAGTTCTGAATGTGCAAGACATGAAACTACATGTGGCAAAACCCCTATTGCAGAAAGTGCCCGTAGTGGGCGTTGCTGCTCACCCGGCGGGCTGTTCTCGTCGACACTGTGGCACATGGCGATGGTTTTGCCGTCCTTCAGCCCCCCCGGGTCCACCGCGGAGCTGCAGGGGCTCTTCTGCTCTTTGCTGCCCAGAGGAGGAGGGCTGTCCTCCGGGGACGGACCCAGCGAGGAGCCCCCTTCCACCTCCAGCGCCTGGAGCTTGAGGAGTGAACTTTGCAGACAAAAGCAGAACATGCCAGAAGATTCCAGAGATTTAGTCAGGTCCCGAGACGGCTGCGAATGGGCCTTGAGCGGCGGTCAATGGAAAAAGTAAAAAGAATACAAAAGTCTAGTTTTGTGCTTTTAACGTGTCATTTCATTGTTGGCCACTAGTCTCTGGCTCCGAGTGTCTTCCATTCATTGAAAAGACAAGAAAGAGAGGGGAAAATCACAGCGGGATTTGAGCTCAGTTCTTAAGAATAAATAATGCAAAAATGTGTGAAAAAATATAAAATTCCTCTATCCCCCTAATTCCAAAACATTTAGAATCAATGTTCAATCGCTTACTTTATGCGATTTGTAATCTGTTGTACTTCCTTTACTACTTACTGCAGTTAAATACAGCCACAGCATATTCAATTCATTTTCTTGAACAAATAGGTGTAGTGTCTCGTGCGTAAAGAGACAATTTTGACGTGTATAATTATGAGCCGACTCCAATGACCAGCTCCGTTTTGTCCTGTAGTTTCTTGTAGTAAATAATAGGCAATAGATGGTACAGTTTTTAACAGCGACCCTACTCAAAAAATAGGCCTATTATAATTATCAGTGAAAGGCTACGCAACCCGCTGCTGACGTCAAGGTGCCTACGTCCGCGTAAATGCAGCTTCAGAACGCCACATGTAGGCAAGAAACGTGTTGTCAAAAAAGCACAAAAAGTGGCCGTGTCTTGATCCAAATCGCCTTTCGTGTAAAATGTCTCACGGCGACGCCGGGGATGCTATCCGGTAAGTGGCCGGAAACCGTTCATTTGCAGCCATGCCGTCCCCTCCTTCATTCGAGGCTTTTCCAGAAACGAGTCGGCGCCGGCGTACAAAAAAAAAAAAAAAAAGAGTGTCCTGCGCTAGCTCTTCCGCTGTAAATAGATCATAATCCTTGGATGCAATGCAAGTTATTCAGGGTAATAATATAAAAAATAAATGATAATTAAAAAAGATCCACGCCTGGTGATGTGTTTTTTCTTGTCTTTTCTGGATGCAGTCCGGCCGCTGATGCTGTGGTGCTGATGCTGAGCGCTGTCGGTTTCAGGGAGAAAAAGAGGAGGGTGGGTGTGTTTTGGCTCGTCCCTCGATTCGGCGGATTACTCATCGGGTCCTCGTGCAAACGGAGAAGGGGAGGGCTGGAGGTGGAGGAGCCGCGCGTGTGTGGAGAGAGGCGCACCCGCGTGCCGGAGCCGCGGCGCGTTCACCACAGCGGATTCACGACAGTCGCTTTAGGAGATACTACTAGGAGTAACACAGTACTGAGCGCCATCGTCGAGTTCTTCTTACTGCATCCTGAGGAGTGCCTGTCTCAGATGGTTGGTCGCAGTCTTCAGCCCTATCCACGGGCTGGAGGAACCCCTGACTAGAGGGAAGAACTGAAGCTCCAACAAGGACTGGACGTTCTTCCCTGGTCTCGGTCTGCTGAGGGACTCGCATCGGCCCTGTCCGTCCATGGGAGTGTGTCTTTCCTTCTGTGGTTCTTCCCGAGGTTTCTCTTTTCTCCCACTGTTTTTTTGTTTTTGTTTTTTTTTTTCCTCGCCGTGTAGGAGAGACAGAGGACACCCACGCGGCTCGTCACCACCTGCTGCCGACGCTTATTTTTCATTTTGTTTTTGCCTACTTCATTTGCCTGAACTTGACATTGTCTTGTTCATTGTTTCGTTTCATTGTTTTAATGTTTGGTGCAGCCCTGTGAGGCAACTCCTGTTGTGATATTAGAGCTGTGGGACAGGATTTCCCCCCAAAAATGCTTTTTCTGTGCGTATTTCCTATTTAATAATGTTGCTTGCAATACACAAAATATCCACCCGGGGGTGCTGCATCACCCTCAGCACCCTGGGTTCCCACGGCCTTGTCTACAATTGATTGATACGATCTGTTTGCAAGGTCACGAACGCGTAGATAGCATGTAAAATGTCACACAAGTTTTATCGAAATAAACAGTTCTCTTTTAATCATTACAAAGTAACTATTAAAGGGGCTAGATGCAGGCCATTTCATACTCACTACTGCCACCTCAGGACATACGTGTAACTGCACCTTTTATATTAAGCTCGTGCATGACGGCAATTCGACCCGAAGTAACAACTTTTTGAGCGACAGTGCAAGGATTTTAGAGCCAGTTGTGGTGAATGGGTCTGGGTCTCATTCTACACACGGGAGGGAAATACATAATTTTTAAATGTTTAATCTCCGTATAGTCCCTTTAATAACAAGATTTACACTTAAAGGTCCAATACCAGTTATGTATTTATTTTACTTGGTTTGCTTTAATTGTTCAAGTATAGACTTTGTGTCAAAAGTCGTTTTTTAAATTTCAATCAAAACATATTTATAACATCCCAAATCATCACAGGGAGGAGTTTATAAGCACACGTGTCGCAGTTTTCAACTTGCCTACTCTTTCCTGAGTGGTGAAAGGCTTTATAAATAGATGTGTCTTACAGTACGGATTCCACTACCAGGAAAAGTACACTGTGCCTTTAGCTATGTTTTTTATTCATTATTTCACAGGACAATACTCCTTGGGCCTGTTTATATGCGTTGTGTTTTGTTCTATAAAGCACTTTACATGAAAACACAGCTCAAGGGCAAAGCCGTTGTAAACTTGCCCCAGGCCGCATTGTAATTGCATCTGTCGTCTCACAGTCGCACTCACGAACCCACTGTCATTCATCCTGGCCTATTGTACATGTTTTTAGTGGTAGTTGAAAGTCGGAGGAAACCTACACAGGTACACGTAGGCCTAAAATACAAATAAACAACAATATCATTTGAAGACAGGTGAGACATGCACATGCTATCTGCCCTTGGGTTCCTCGTGAGTGTTGTCGTAGATCTGCTGTGGTGGATCTGCAGCGGCTCCGGTCTGCAGACATAAAACATTGGGCGTATGTGTGGGCGAGTGAGGGAGCGGGAGGGAGAGAGTTATTGCACACAGGGATGCTCCTCTCCTCGACTCTTTTTTTTTTTCGTCGTGAGGTTTTTCCCGCATCACTGGGGGCGGGGCTGGGCACTAACGTCATCGGACGTGTGTGTGTGTCGGGGCTCATTCATAAAAAAGAGAGGAAAAAAATAGCAGAGGAGCTGAATACGTGCTTGTGCTCACACAGGCACTATATTTAACCCTCGAGGGTGCACTGTAACGCTGACCAATTGCTATACTTTTATAATAAAGTCATAAATGGAGACATGTTTTAGTGAATATTTCCTGTTCTATCCATTCGGTGCTTTGACCTTCATCGAGGCCTTTCACATCATCGTGCATAATTATTAGTCTATTATAAGTGTTATAGTAAATTGAAAGGTACCTAAATGAGGTGATAGTGGCTCAGTTGGCAATTTGAATCCTGACAAGACCCACCATCAAATGAAGCCTATTGTGGTGTATATGAGAGGCTGTTGGCAAGGATTGGTGCACTTTCCCATCAGGCTAATAAAAGCTTCTTCTGAAAATATTCCTGGCTTATTTCAGGGACCTACCCAGACACGATGCAACTCATGATGCAGCCCTACAGCGCTGCTGCATCATGTCTTTTAGCAAATTGAGTATTGAAAGCTTAAAATTCAGCATGTTGGTATTCTTAAATGCATGTATGTGTGCTTATGTATGGCCATTTCCCGTGTTGTCATCGTTTGGTCATGTAAAATTGAACATAAAGAGTGTACCTTCAATTCAGCCCACCGAGTAGTACGATTTCCTGGAGTGGCCTGTGCAGCTACTGACCACTCCCCGTGCCCCCGCCCGTTCTGTACGCCTGGTTTAGTTTGGTCTATAATTGAATTACCAGTGGTTCTCAAGTAGTGGGTCGAGACCAAAAATTGGATTGCGGAACCATTTTTGGTGGGTGGCAAGTCTCTCCCTTTCAATATTTTTCCAGAAAAAGCATGGAAACACTTCCTTGGTCTGTTCAAATTACTGTTATCGAGTTATATGGACCATACGTTCATCTTTATATTTCTTCAATAATAATATTTAAGACAAATTACAATATTATACAAAATTACCAAAACATACTTGCCAAACCAGTTGTTCTATACCAGTGGTTCCCAAAATGGGGTCTGGGGCCCCCTGGGGGGCCTCAGAGGCACTGCAGGGGGCCCCCCCAAAGCTTGTTTACAAAAAAAGTACATTGAAAAACCACAGATTTTGAAAGGAAATTTTTATTTATAAGCTAAAATGTATCTTTCTAAATCCGTATAGCTATTGTAGATGATTTTCATGTAATTTTAGCTGTAAAATAATAATAAAAAAAAAAGGGGGCCGCGGTGTCCCAGACTTTGGAAATGGCTGCTCTATACTATCTAAAACATAGTTTATAATGAAAATATTCAGTAGAATATACTGTATTTCCTACAGCTATCAAATATATATATATAGCCTACTGTATCTGTCAAAGCCCTGTCTTGTAATTGCCTCTGGTTGGGAATAGTTCATGCTACATCTAATAACATTCATTTTGGCCATATTGAAATTGAACCCAGGGATATATACGTAGACCTGTAGTTCTTTGTTATTAGAGTTATCGTTCATGAAAATCAAATAAGAATAACCCATCACGTTTTGGTTTATGAGGAAAGTAGTAGACGAAGTTGTGGCAGGAGAGTTTTATTAACAGTCATGCCCATAAAGCTATTTTGAACTGGGGTCTCTTAAGCTACTGGAAGCCACTGTCAATTTTCCAAGAACATAATAATAATCATCATTAATAAATATATACCTACAAAGAAGTCACGATACCTCCAGTATATACAAATATCACCTCGTCCCACAATTGCAAAAAACAAAATATACAAGTTATCAATTTCATGCAGAGAATCACGCCACTGATCATTTACGCCATCACGACATTTTTTTCCAAAGAGACAAAAATAGGTAACGATATAAATCACTGAGAAGCAGCCATCTGGGCGTCGATACAAAGGTCCATGACAGTAAAAAATATACACAAGAGACATCATCGCACTGTGGAAAATGCTTTTGGCACAATTCGTTCATTCGATTTCACGATACAACTTGAAAAATGCAGCAGTTTTACAAAAAAAGTCATGCATCTGTCTCAATAATGTGTGTGTGTGTGTGTGTGTGTGTGTGTGTGTGCGTGTGTTTAAAGTTGTGAATGATATGTCGATAGGTTGTGGAAATATTTACAAAACGTTGTGGTTTAGCTTCACATGAGTTCGACATCAACGTTAGCCATTTGCCAAATGCTCGCAATGGCTGGTAAACGTTCTTACTCTCACTAGCGACTTTATGCATGTCTGTCTTAAATGGAGAATCCTAAGGTCTAATTCATTACAGCCAGCTTCAAATAACCTTCCCATTACATTCTATACAGAGAAAGAGTTCAGCCTTCAAAGCGTTCAAATGAAGCAGACCTGAATGGATTTTCTCAATGTAGAGCAGAAGTGCCTAAAGTGAGTATTTAAGGTTATTTAAGCATTTCGACCCACAAGAGAAAAAAAGTTTGGGCACCCCGGTATAGAATAAAATGAGAAAGACACACCAAGCTATTAATTCATCATGGTCAGAGGCTAACATCTTTAAGAAAATACAACATGTCGACATGCAACAATTTCTCTGGCCAGTATAATCACTTTTTGGCAACTAAGCGACATTTGAAAAAGACTAACCACAACGTCAACGTTCACGTCAAGCCCTGGTGAGGAAGAAGTCCACTTATTGTCATCTTTTCGCACTTTGTCTTTGGACTAAAGCTTGATAGAGGCTTGGACGAAGGCAGTGAGGTGACCCTGGACTTTGGGTTCTCATAAGGAGTCGTAGGGTAATCAAAAATATCAAAAGATGACAGAGATATTTCGGTATGATGGTATAAAATGTCATTCCTTTAGCCTAGAGCGCGATGGGTAAAACTGTAGAGCATTATGTCCAGAACACTTCAGCAATCAAGTCTGTGGAATTAAAACAAGGTTGGTCTGTTTTAAATGTTTGATTACGAGTTACTTATAACTTGAAAGATAACTTGGGTTTGTTTCCGATTTGTTGATGCCACCAGAATCAGTCTGCCTTCCCCAGCGGCCCAAACAAAGCAGATTTTTCCAGGACCACGTGGACAAACCATGAACAAGGCCTTGAAATAGGACAAAACAAGACAAGAACTCGGACTTGGTTAACAACTGTACCTCGCAACATCTACAATTGACTACTGGATCAAGCTTTATCAAGCACTTTAGCAATTCAAACCGAAAATGCAATACTGACCTGCATTTAGCAACTTAGTTACAATAGCTTCCAACTGCACTGAAATCTAAATCTTGATTGAAAGAAACAGTCGACATTTAGTGCAGGGGTAGGCAAGTTTGCGTTGTGGAGGGACGATTTTTATCATTGCCAAAACACCAAGAGCCAAACCTCACCATTGTAGCCCAAAGTAAAGAACAATTTTTCTGCAACTGCTAATGCATTACATTAAAAATGAGCAAGTGACCGGAGATTTAAGAAATACACTACAAAAAGTAGTTGGCTTTAAGCATTGGCTTTAAATGACTTCAATTGAGAAAGTCTTGTTTTGAGCGTTTTTTACTCTTTTTTCCTGATCTGACCAAGTTTGAGGACATTTCAGACTAGTTCTAAAGTAAATCTCACTTGAAGTAAGAAAGTAGAACTGCTAATGGGACAAGACCAATGTTCTTACCCCATCGGCAGATAACATTACTTGAAATAAAGACTAAATGTATTGAAACAAGTAAGAAACATACCAGAACAAATGAATAGTTAATAATCAATATTGTCAATGAGCTACATCTTAACTCGCCAAAACAACTCAAATTAAAACCTGTTAATCACTTTTTGCAGTGGACTGACGGTATTACACTCATACTTTAACAGGTATTTGATCTGATTTTGCATAACAATAATGTTTCTCAAAATCATCTGGGGGCCAGAGATTTTGTGCTAGAGGGCCAGATTTGGTCCGCGGGCCTGACATTGCCTACCCCTGTTGTAGTGTGTAATGACCTCAGAAAGTTTTTTTTTTTACTTCTCATTCAAATCAAATTGTACAAAAAGCTGATGACGGCGTCGCCTTGATCTTAATCAGGGTTGCAGCTTCGTGTAAGGGCTTTGTCCGCTTTAAGGTGTTAGTCAAAAAAATATTTATCTGGAAGTCGTAACATTGGAAGATCTAGAAAAAGTCAAAGAATAACATATCGTATTCTACCCAATGCATCGACCGCATTCTTGTCAAGGTGCTTTAGGTAAATGAGCGACAGAAATTTTCTTTTTTGCGTCCAAAAATTCTTCTAGAAATCAAAGTCCCAGCCCGAGTTGTCGTCCGGTGGGGGCTCGTCTGTGTCTTCAGGAAAACTGTCAAAGTTACTGGTGTCGGTCGCAGAGGAAACCTGTAGAAAAATAGGAGGAAAAGTTTGATATATTTATTCAAGGCATATGCCACTTTACGTTTCATAATGGGAATTATCTGGCTGATAGCAGTCGCCAAATCAATATAGCAAATTGGTAGGGGCAAGTAAAGTAGGAGTAGTTCTCTAGCTTTATGTGCAAATTGAGGGTAGCATCAGGAAGGGCATCTGATTTAGCATAAATTGGCAAATATGCTGTCTATATCTAAAATCAAAATATATGAGAAAGACTTCTCAACTTTGTTTTATCTCGTTCCCTCTCAATCATGCTTTATTGCTAAATATTGAATACCTTATTAATTTGAATTTGCTGGCTCTCTCCAGTAGGAGGCACTGTTGCAATATAGAATTTTAGCTCTGACAGGTTTTATAAATGCACTTACATTTGGTCTTATAGGCGGAGTAAGTGTCCCTTTCTTGAGACCTTCCCAGTTAAAGCCTTCGAACCACCTTTAAAAACAACACATTCAAATTATAAAAGATAAAAAGATAAAAAGAGACAACAACAAAAAGGACGATAGATAGAGCTCTGTCTTACTTGTGCTTCTGAATATCCTTCACACCGTTTTTCAGATTCCCAAGTCTTTCTATAGGATTGTCTCTGTGGGAAAAGATGGTTTAGTTTAAATCACATTAGCATTCACAGTAGCTTGATTCATCCTAACCACTGAAGCGTTTAGCGCCCCCTACCTGCAGAGCTTTTTGATGAGGTTCGCCGCGTTTTTGGTGACTTTCTTTGGGAACTCGATCATGTCGATGCCTCTCAGGATCACGTTGTAGGTCTTCATTGGGTCTGGGCCGGTGAATGGAGGGCTGCGGAAAAAACGAAAAAAGACATTAGAAAATACGTAAGAAATTAATTCTTAATTCAACAGAGTAACTTATTTTTTTAGATAACTTTTTTAACCTCTTAAGCCCTGCCTGAACCGAGCACATTTTCTCCAGTTTGGCATTACGCAAATCTAAAAGCCTCTTGAAAAAAGCAACAAACTAGTGGCAAAAAAAACAATGAAAGTTTTAAAAAAGTGGGGGGAAAAATCACAAAAAAGCAATGAAAGTACAGCAAAAAAGTGACAAAAACTCAACAAAGGAGAGGCAAAAAATGCAATAATAAAGTGACAAAAAAACAACAATGAAAATGCAACAAAAAATTTACAAAAAGCCACAAAAACTCAACAAAAAAGTGATGAATGTGCAGCAAAAAAAGTGACAAAAAAAAATATATGTGGCAAAAATTATATGGAAAAGAAGCGGCGCCAACGCGGCAAAAACGTGAGAAAAAAGATCTGTTCAGTTTTTCTTGGTCTTAGCTTTCAAATGAGGCATTACACTGGCCTATAGTTCTGCTCCAGTCAAAGAAGCTTTTAGAAAATGAGCTCGATTAAGTAAGAGGTTTTAAGAAGAAAAGTTATCAGGGTAACTTTTTGTAGATAAAGGAAGGTCACTTTTGATTTCTTGCAGAGCTTTTAACAGTAAAATAAACTCAGTAAATATACGCAGTGAAGATGCCAGGATAGTACTATAAATTATAAATGATTATAGATGAAGCAGCGTTGGTTTTAAAGTTTTTTTTCAAAGTAGTATACAGCCGTGTTTACCTCCCGGTCAGCAGCTCGTACATGAGGATGCCCAGAGACCAGTAATCCGCGGACACATCGTGGCCTTTGTTCAGGATGATCTCAGGAGCCACGTACTCCGGAGTCCCACAGAACGTCCACGTCTTTTTGCAGTAGCCGATCTTCTTTGCAAAACCAAAGTCCACCTACAGACAAAAACAAAACAATCAATGCCTTCCTTCAGGATTATGTCCATCTGATTTGAAAAATACGGCCTTCAATTTGTGCACGACTGCTTCGGAATAATAAACTAGTAATATGTGGTAAAAGGACTTACAATCTTGGCGTACCCGCGGCTGTCCAGGATGAGGTTTTCGGGCTTCAGGTCTCTGTAGATGATGCCTTTAGCGTGGAGATAGGCAAACGCTTCCACCACGCAGCCAGTATAAAACCTAGTCGTCGAATCATCGAACGAGCCTCTGTAACAAACACAAGACGGGGGCTGTTCACTCAAGTCAAAATCGCTATCGGCAGCAAAGCAATTATGCATTTGTGATTTCATATCTATTATATTACGTTTGTACAGTGAACCAAGCTAAAAAACATGTACAATAGGCCTTGAGAATCACTATGGGATTGTCATGATTAGATAAAAGGGGGAAAAAATACATTCACGTTAGACGGTACCTGTCTCTGAGAATAGTCCAGAGCTCCCCTCCGAGACAGGCCTCCATCAGCATGTACAGGTATTTGCTGTCTTTAAACGTCCGATACAACCTGAACACAACACACAACACTCAGTACTTCAAGTTTGAATAAAGCAAAGGCGCAAACCCAACCAGGATAACTATATGTTTCCTGCTCGTCGTCACCTGGTTGTGACTGTCATATACGAGTAATACCACCACCGCAGCCTTTCTCTGTCTAAATCCATCCAGCAGCAGAAGCATCGGCCTCCTCAGCTAAACCCGCCCGAACACAAGGTGAGCACTCGCGAACGCAGGACACAGCTGTGAAAGTCGAGTCATTGTTTGCACCTGACGATGAAGTCGCAGTGGGCGTCGGTCATGATGTGTTTCTCCGAGCGGATGTGCTCCTGTTGCCTCGTGTCGACGATGTGCCGCTTCTTCAGGATTTTCATGGCGAACGTTTTTGCGTCTTCATTTTTGAGCTGCACCTAAAGAGGAAGGGAGTTGCACTGTTTTAATGTTTAATTTAACAGGGTGTGTTCGCGCTACATGAAAACTATTACGTATATTCTACTAAAGTACTTTACAATCCTTTAGTGGATAAATGTGTAAATCTCAGTCCTGGGAAAGACCTCAGTGTTACTGCAATCGTATATTTTGGCTTCTTGGCATCTTAAGTCATGGATATTGCATCACCTAATGATAATTTGGTGGTATTTTGTGCCGCACCAGCAAGTCCCCATAGAGTTACATTGGCCTTCATCCAGGTTCTGACCTTACTGATATTCTAAAACATGAACACAACCTCTCCTCAACATGTTAACTTTGCCCTTTGACATTGGTTAAAATTCAAACTAACCTGAACCTCCTCCCACACAGCTGTTGATCTTGCGCAGTAAATGCCAATAGACAAACACTTTCTGCGGGGATCCTATTACTGCTCTGATCCAAACGTGCCATAAACACTTGTATACAGAGATATTTGTACAACATGGGACTCCGACACTTGACGCCTATAGCCTGTCAGACACTTTACTAATGGACATATTTGGGTCCCGAACATAAAATACTATGAAGTTCCTCTGAGTCACACGTTATAAATAGCCAAGATGGGAGACCCTGAGCGGGGGATTCCTTCCTGTTTTTGGGCAAACCCTTCGAGGGGCTTCTCCGGCGCCCTTTAGTGAACCCCGGTCCCTCCCCTGCGGCAGAGAAACCAGAGCCCTGCACCGCAATGCACCAAGACAGCGACTGGGGTTGTGATGGACGTACAGACCTTTTTAAGTTTTACAAATTCATGTTTTTGTACTAATTGTGGGTGTTCCCAAATGATCAACATTATAATATATAAATAAAAGATGTTTACGCTGGATTGTTATGGTTGTGAATGTAGGTTAAGTGTCTTGCCCAGGGACACACAAAGCCAGTACACAGACAGAGAGGGATTTGAACAAGCCACCCTATGCACAATTGACTGTGCCACTATTTATTTATCTTATTGCCTATGTTGCCATTTTGTACCAGATAAAAGAGCAGCAATATGATTCATACGTGAAAGGCAATTAGCACATCGCAAAAGCTTCAAATGATCTGGTAAAAAAAAAAAATCTCTGCAAAATATCCATCTAAAGACCTCTACAAACATGATATGAAATGCAAAAGTGTTTGATGTAGGTTTGAACCAAGTCCGTAATAACAATCTAGTTGTACATGACACCCATGGAAAGTTAGAGGGGGGGGGGGCACGTAGGGATTGCCCTTACAGACTTGGAAAGCGTTAGTCCAGTTGGCCCAGGAGGAATGTCCCGCATGGAAAACCTCGGCCTGGTCACTGTGGGTCACATGATTGAAGCCGGTTTGGGGTTCCCAGGGATGATACTTCACTGGAAAGTGACTTCAAATAGCTCCAGACGCACGCCCCGCTGGACAGGACGTTTACCAGATTAAATGTACACCCGAGAATAGCAGCTACAAATTTAGATGAAATGAAATGATGGATACCGAGTCACATCAGGGAAGTAACAATATGTAATGTGGTTCATCATGGTTGATTAGGTACAAAAGAATTAAATAACCACAACTGAGGCCATCTTTTCTATGGGGGAACTACACTATAACATGGTTAGAACTATTTATCAATGCACCGTATCCCTGTCAAATAAACCTAAGTCTAAACATGCAAAGAAAAAGTGGACTAGGTCATGAGCTGTTGATTGTTACCAGTTCGACGCGTCCAAATCCTCCGACTCCCAAAGTGTCAATGATGTTGAAGTCCGTGAGCTTCAGGCTGGAGAAGAAGGTGTTTTCTGCTTCATATCTGCAAAACACAACACAGGATTACATTAGTGACCGTAAAGCTCCACTTTGCTCCCTTAAAGTTTCATGCTTATACCCAGAGGCGGTAAATGTACTCAAGTACATACTTAAATTCAGTTTTTGAGGATGTGTACTTGACTATTTTTATATTATTTTCATTATTGCATTTCTATAAAGGCTCCAAAGAAAAAAAAAAAATTGTCCATGTATTCTTGCACACTCCAAAACAATAGGTGGCGCTGTGCAGATGTAACGTATCATAACCAAGAGGAAGGTTTGTCTCCATCGTGTTGCCGTACAAAGGATGAATTCGGGCAGGATTGTTGGTGTTTTTGAAGCTGCAAACGTTATTTTTAACTTTAGTGAAAATTTGACAGAGCAACTTGTACTTGTATTGGGGAAACATTTGACCAGTACTATCTGTACTTTTACTCAAGTAATTAAATCAAGTACTTGGGCCAGCACTGCTACCATTCCTGTGAACATTTGTAACCAACAGTAAACGGTATTTGTGGACAAAGAAAGGTAGTACATGGCCCTTAATATATTTACCATTGTGAAATACCACCAAATATGGATTCATAATATCTGTAAGTACGGTATGGTAATGTATAAAGTTTAATATTGTGCAAACTATCTTACTCTTTTTACCTGCACTTAATTAATTCAAAATGTGCTCAGTGTTCTCATTATTCTTTGGATTTGAGAGCAATTTTAATTCTTCTAAACTTGATTGACAATAAAGCTTATAAAACTGAACAAAACTAAATATTAGTTGTTCCACTCGTCAGACCTGGAGCATCTGACGACACGGAAGAATGGGAACTTCTTGGAGGTGTGTATGGAGTAGGAGACGATGGGGGCAGAGGGCGAGGGCAGCGGGGCAGGGAGGCTGGTGAGGCGCTCCCTCTGCCTCCACACCACCGGGACAGGGAGCAACTCTCTCATCTCTCCAAGTCAAGAGATCCAAAAACCTTTGATGATTTTGTCGTTTTTCAAAAGCTTTTCAGGTCACCGCAAAATATTGTGTGAAGGGACGCAAGATCCCAACATATACAAGTCCAGTTCACAAGAATGCCCCAAAAAAATCTCCAGTACGCAAGTTTCAAAGCAATATGCACACAAATGTACACACAATTTGAGATTGTAGGAACAAAAAAGTTATTTATGCTCTATAAGGGAATTCAGAGCGGGAAAAGAAACCACAAAAAAGTATTTCCAGGAATGTACAAGGTTTTTTTTTGTGGAAAGATGTGGTTGAAAAATATACAAATATAAAATAAGATTATACTTAATTTGGTCGTAAAAATTATAAAAAAAACAGTAAAAGTCTTTAGGAAAATGTCCGACACAAAGTTTGTAACAAGGCCGTTTCAACGGAAGAGGTGAATTTCCAGATTACATGGTGAAATTTGGGCCAATGGTTATTGCGCCGTCGATGGTGAGGCAGGATGAGGTCAAAATTTGCCAGATCCGCCGGCTGTGTGGGCATCAAGTTAGAAAAATCCACGATGTCGTCGCGAAAAGACTATTCACTCGCTCGGAGATGAGATTCAAGAGTCAAAAAAACGAACGGATGGTGTTCAAAGTTGCTCCCCGAGTACTGTTATATCTTCTCTCAGTGGGGTCCCGATGGGGTAATGCCAAACGGGACGGGGGCAGACTCGGTAGGGCAGTGGAGGTGGTATTTTTAGCTGCTGGAAACATTGCTGAGAGGTTAACCCAGTAAAAAGGCAACACCTGAGAATTACCACTGACCCTGCCATATGAATCAGGGCTTAATGTTTGTTTATCACTGCTTTGGTTACCCAGGGGAACGCGTAAATGCTGTCTGGGAGCATTCAGCGTTTTAGCATAATGTTATTAAAGCAGGAGTAGTTGTACTGTAGTAGTCACAGCAGGATAGTGAACTCCTTGATCTGGTCAAGTGAATTAACATTTTCAGGAGTAAAATGGCTGACAATTAACACAGTACTATGTATAATTGACATATAGTGTTTTTTAACATTTAGTTTTGCCAGTGATGCAAAGCCCCCGTTTCTTGCTGCTCGGTGCAGAATATGTAAGTAGGCTGTGGTTCTGGGACCCACTTTTCTCTGCAGCTGAACACATTTACCTATGCGAATAAACAAACCTAACCTTAATCTGAACCTGGCATTAACCTCAACATGACAAAAGGTGGTTTTCGTACTAAAGTTAGCGGCCTGTAGTGTTCTCTGGAGCCTGTGCTCACATTTAATCTAAACTCATTTACTAATTACTCATTTCTACAGTTATTTTTGATGTAGTTTTAAGAGTTTATTTGATCAGCTCTCGCCACACTTTTTTTGTGTGTTTTTTGATGGGGTTGAGGGGGACCACCAACTTTTTATGCATTGGGCACTAAAATGGCTAGCAGTGGCCTTGGATGTCACTGTTACAGAACTATAAACTTTGTACCGCTGTGTTTATTGTGTCCTTGATCATTACTGTGCACTTGCCTTGACTCCAGTCGAAGTCAAATACACTATATATTATCAAGTGGCCAATAGTAGGCTTATAGTAAAGCTCCTCTCTTCAGCTAAAAATGCAGTGAAGTGTTCTTATGTTCTTGGGCAAGACGCCAACTCCGAATGATAGTCAAGAGAGAGTGCTGAACCGCGAGGGCAGCTGTGGTAGGACACTCATCTCACCCTCGACAGTGACTGAAGTGAATTTGAAAGCTGGGGAAATCACAGATCAAACGCTTATAACGGTTTTACTTTCCGTGAGCGTCTACGCTACGGTAACCCTGAAGGTATTTTGTTCTGTGTAAAACAAAGTAAATCAAGGTATCATATTCTTTCTAGTCTTGGGGACCTTGACCAAAAGCTTGAAATTGAATCTGGAGCCTTTTGCTATGGCCACATCCGTTGGAGAAACGCCAAAGCAGAAAAGAAATAGGCTATAGGTTACAAAACCACACTGTTATGTGCTGACAAATGCTGACTTGCCACTTTTAAAGATTGTCGCTGGAGTTAGCGCCAGCATTAGCTCTTGTACAGTTAATCTATTCCCAATAAAGATGCTATTCCGGGAGCGATTACGAGACGTTTATCTCTGGCATAAGCTACTGTTACAGATGCTAGTAACCCCACCTATTCATTTCCATCATGCCTCAAATAAACACATAAATAACCCCAGTGTATTTGGATGAATGAGATCAGTGCGGAGCAAATGGGCACGTGTGAAAAACTTTAGCCCAGTCAGCGCTACAAGCTACGGGGATTGGACGGTGAATAAAGTTTATGGTATTTTTCCAACGTGTCAGGGAAGCTTCGAATAAATTAATCTGCAGAGGTATTGTCAGCGGACTGACTTGAGTTTGGGGCGTGCATGTTCTCTCTACGTCTCCGAGTGGGTTCCCTCTGGGTGCTCTGGCTTCCCCCAAAATAGCATAATAAAATAATCCACCAGCTACTGTAGGTACCCCTGATTTATATTCTAGCACAATATCTGGAGAAGGGTCCACTCCCTGCTGCTCCTGAAAGCCCCATTAAAACTGATGGGTCAAATATAAAGGGAAGAGAAGCATATTCCCACAAGAACAGCACACGTCTTGATGAGTTTTGTGCAGCTGCTAATGTCTTTTTGAAGTGCTGCAGTGTGTGTGAATTTCTCTTTGTGATTAACATTATTGGGTTGCTCACTCGTCTCCAATGCCCCTGCCCAGAGTATTTGATGTGCAAGGTTTTTTTTGTCTAAAATCTTGAACAACCTTGATGTCTGACAACGTTCAAATCCAGGCAGTTTTAATTACGTGCACACATGACCAGTGAAAGGGCTTCATCTGCACTCTCGGATTAATAATTTAATTTAATTTAGTTCGAATGATAATGATTCTCTTCTTCATTCATATCTTGCTTCAAATTTTAGGAGTAAATGTGCAGTACTTTTTGACCAAGTGGATTAAAATGTGGTGTGTTTACAAGTGTTTACACATACAACACTACTACTCCAACTACCTTCTACTACTAGTACCTCTGCAACTATACTTGAAAGCCCAAAGTTGTGATCTTTATATTTCCAGTATTCCAGTACCCACAGTGACATAGGAGTCAAAGACATTGTCCTTTAAACGCTTAGGTTGAATAAACAAATCTATTTTGATCTGTTTGTCATTTTAACATTTACGCTTTGACCTTGAACGCGTGAACCTGTTTTGTTTTTCTCCTTCTAAAGTCCCTTGCCAGGAGAGCGGGGGACGTTGAGCCGCTCTGTCCTTTGCACTCCAATTTCAAACTGATCTTACATAAGGAGGGTCATATTCGGCTATAAACATGGACCTGTACCATAAACACCAGCACCAGCCGTGACAGGGAGCGAGGCACCGAAGCAACGCACTTAAATGTCAACTGACGCAATGTACTGAAACAGTGATATTTCTATTGACGTTTTGACTTCAAAGATTGTGTGTTAAAAAGTGCAGAAAAGTTTGGAGAATTTCATTGTGGCACATGGCGGCCCAAACGACTGGTTCTTGTCGGTTTTCTCTGTCTGCTGTAGTGAGCAGAGGTTAGAGGTTCACATTGCAAACTGTTGTTGTGTCTTTCGCCCCCTCTGACCTACACCAACCACAACACACCAGGGCACACCAGGTGTCTTGTCCAAGAGCACACAGACACCTGGGGAAACCCAAATACAAACTGCCAACCTTTTGGGTATAAGACAACAAGAGAATTTCTCCACTGTGAGATAAACAAAGTCACATCTTATCTTAAAGCTACACTGCGTAACATTTCATCCAATGATTCGAATAAAATACAAGCATTTATTTGATTTAATTGTATTGTGTTTAAAAATATCTTTAAAAAAAAAACGGTGTCTTTGCTCGTTAGACGTGACTGTATCTTTACTGGGGACGGGGGGTCTCCAGCTCGTCTCCATGGAGATGTTGATAAATGGCAGATCAATATTGATGATATTTAAACAGGTTAGGTCCTTATTCTAATCCATTCTTTGATTACCCACCACAAAAAATTGCATTTTCTGTGTCGAGCTGGCCATTAGGAGTATTTTGTATTGGCGACAGTAGAATCCAAAATGTTACACAGTGTACCTTTAAATTAACTGCCCTGTATATGTCATAATAAGGACATACTTAGCCTTCAGTTCTGCGTCCTCATAGCCTTTGTTGGAGACATCTTCCAATCCACCGATCAGATGCTTGAACGAGCTGAAAAATAACAACAATTCAATGTATTAAAGTGCCAGGTCAAAAGAATTTAAAATCATCTTCACATGTTTTAAAAGCTAAAGAACAGGCGATAAAACGCAATGGGCTTTGGGTCCTGCATCCAGGGCAATTATCTCATAGACTTATGAGTTTGAAAATGCAGAAACATCTTGAACTGCTTATGGATTCCTTGTAATCAGTGGGACATTTTTACCTGCAATAAAACCTTTGACCCACAGAGGGCAGCAACGAGCCTCATATTCCAAAGCCAGTTGCCAGGGATACTTCGATAAACTATGCATTTATTCCCATAAACAAATTGTGTGCATTCATTATAAAGATATTTGCACCGTAAAGCCTAAAAATAGGGTTATTTTGTACTGACAGGTGACTAACACAGACTTTCTCATTGTGGGTTGGACATAACAGGCAGCAAAAGAACATTTAATCTCCAAAGTTAGCTTGTTTAAAGCTGGAAAAGAACGCAAAGAAAGGATTTAATAAGGATTAGAAAAGAGACAGATTATGCATGCTTTAATGACTTTGTAAGGGCATCATCAAAACTGCAGCTCGTGTGTATAAAGCTTCCGATCTGCAGGGCTTGGAGTCTACCGAAAACTGGTTTCAGAAGTAAAGCTTAGAATGGCAAACAAAAAGCATACTGCCACGGTGTGATTAGGTAAGAAAATGCTCGGATGAACGGTGCGTAGTTCCCTGATAGATGAGCCCAACCTGTTGCTCGGGAGCCACCAGTCGCTCTGCAGCTCCACAAAGACTTTCTACATTCATACACTTGATGAGTCACATCTGAGCAAAACAACCAGGCCAATACTTTCTCTTTATGCACCAAATAACAGTTAATATTTTGAACACGATCTGCAGTAAAATATATACATTTCTACATGTTGCTTTCTTTGTGTTAAAAAGTAATAGTGGCTACCATCTATGCATGTCACAAAAACGACTATATTGACTCATCGTTCGATAAATAACAGATAAACAATATATTGTTAGCCTGGGAATACCCATGCTGCTGTGTGCGCTCGAATCATTTCGCACTGCACAGCATTCTGGGGACCACGGTCGAAATCTTCACATGGATTTGGGGACCAATCACAGAACGAAGAGGGACAGTAAGACGATGACGCGCCATTCGACATACGGAAGCTTGAAGTTTGTTTACGGATAAAAAAAGATTGAAAAACGTATTTACGGATCCAACACGACAGCAGCCGACGCGACGCCATCTTTCGATCAAGCTTTAGACCGTGTTCTAAATAGTTTAGCTCGAAAGTTGGGTGCGTCATCGGATACAATTGATATGATTGGCTATAGCTACGGGCAGACACATATAGACATTCGTAGCGCCCAATAAATGGCTATGGACTATCGTAAACCACACCTCTCCACAATAATGTACTGTATTGTAGGGCTTAATGTTCATTATCTGTATATTTAGTTGCATTGTTTATTTTTTCATTTTTTTTCCAATGCAGTTAATTGTTTTTTTTATTCTCTTTCCTGTTTGTATTATTTAAGATGTTGTTGAGTACATTTAGAACAAGTTACAGTTTACTATCATTATTACACGGTACAGTTACACTTTCTATGACAAAAAAAAATTGTCTTTCTGCCTCAATATAGCAAAAATGTTCAGAATGGTTTTTCTTATGATAGATCTATTATCATTATCGTTCTAAGTCCCATAGGTTCAAAGTATTCCCTCAAAACACGAGTGTCTCTCTGCCGTTATCATTTTTAAAGTGGCTCGAGGATATGTGCATAATTACAACTCATTGGTGTTTGTAGTGGGACAGTTTCCAGAATACGCTGTCATTTGTTGTGAGGGCAACACGTGAGAGCGGCGGTCTGTGTAAAGTCTGTGCCTCTTACTCTCTGTCGATGACCAGACATGTGACGGAGTCCACGGCCACCACGTTGGCTGTCCTCACGTCCTCACTGTGGGGGAGAAAAAACAAACAAAAACCGTCACCTGAACGTCCCGCTGTGGTGAAGAGACAAGCCATTCTGAATTTAGAAAGTATATCCTGGAAACTGTCAAAACAATTGTCTTATTATCCGGAGTGGAACAATCTGGATCGAGTTTGCAGCTTAGACACAATGCTGACTGACTTTGTAATTCAGATGAGTACTTCCCTCTTGAAGATAACTAGAAATGGGATCATCCCTGACAGTATTTAACATCGATTTCTAAAAATGTACAGTCCTTCTTATGTGGTCTTTCTGTTTCCTATATCTTTTAAGATCTTAAGGGCTTGGACACTGACACACTGACACATAAACACTGCACCCTTGGGTCAAAAGCACACAGCAAAACAACACATATGTATCATTATGAAACTGAATTGGAAACTAAAGATGTGTTTTCCGTCACTTGTGCCTCCGTTTATTGACAAAGGTGTTCAGGAGTAAAAAGAGAGATTAAAGAGAGAAAAAAATGTAATTGACATACAGTAAGAGGCCACTTTTTGTTTTTTAAATGTTGAATAAATAAGTGATGTGATCTTGCGGCTCCAAGACTTAGCGCATTTCATTGGGAAGTGCGTGAGGGTGGTGAGACACTTTTTCCCCCGGGAAGGGGCGAGGGGTTGTGGGGGAGTGGGGGGTGATCATGTGCATTTGTTTTGTTTCGCGTTTACGGGCCAAGCGAGGGCCGATCCGTGCCACAGCTGCTGAATCTCTTTCTCTCCAGACACAAACATTGTTAAGCTCGCGGTGGGGTTAATAAAGTTTTTAGTTTGACCTGTGAGAGTCAATCATGCTTAAGGATGAACACAAGGCAGCGCGATGTAAACAGGGAAATGAATGTAAGGCCACCATCAGCGCACTGCTCTCAGGGCTGCTTGTAAACCACCACAGCAGCCACAATCATCGGTCTACCCACTCCCAACCTCACACAGTTAAACACTAAGGCAATAACACAGGACAACACCCATCCACTGCACCACTGAGTCACTCTATTACCCTCCGGTCGATGATATAGGCACTCACATACAACAGAGCACGTTGTAAAAACAGTCTAATCCCCACAGCCATCAACACACTTAACAAGTAGTAATATCGCTCCCACTGTGGCTTCTGTATTAGTGTCATCAACTGCTGTCATAATGTCATGTTGTCTGTTTGTAATGTATATTTCTGTGTGTCCTTGTGCTTTCCTGCTTGGACTACTGTGAAGACGAATTTCCCTTTGTGGACAATAAACCAAACGAACCAACTCAATCAACCTATAAGCGACGCCCTCTCGCGAGAGTGGCGCAGGCGATAACGCAATGCAGCGCCACTCCCAAGATATGGTGCGTTCCTTTTGTCAGGTAGAGTTTGCACACTCCTTCCACCAGGCACAAGTGATAATGAAAAAAAGCACTGTAGGAAAAGGAGAGTGCAGGAAGAGACACCTGGAAATCTTATGACATTAAGGCAGGTGAGCTATCCAGAAGAGACAACTTAAATATCTAAGAAACAACATACAAACGAGTACTGTATGTTTAGACTACTACACTATGGATCAAAGCTTAAAGAAGTGGGTTCAGCAAAACATTGGATCAATAAGGCGGGGGACAATGAAGTCAAAACTACCTTTTCCAATTTCTAGGTCTCGGTTTGCTTTTTAAAGAGAGAAAAAAAGTAATATTTACGTGATAATCTGTACAATTGATTCACTAAATCAACTTTCCTTTATGGTCTGTTATGGAAACTTCAAATCTCAATCTTCAATCTCAAACCCTGTATTCTCCTAATCTCTCAGTCTAGGGACAATATCTCCTCAAGTAGCACCTGCGGGCAACACATTTCTCATGGACTTTAAAGACATCCAAAAATCCTCTCTGAAAATACAGCATCGAATCAAAGAAAACTCGCAACACTTCATTATATTTATGTCAGTAAACTTCAGCTCAAGTTTCAAAGTGATATATCTTAAATTGTGTTTTCCCTTCTTCTGCAGCGTCTCACCTTAATTTACAATTTTTCCTGTAATGACTTCCGCCTGTTCCACGCTTTTCCTCTCTCAGCCTCCTCGAAACATCAGTGTCTGTAAAGCCTCTCTATGGGTCTCCTCTCCCGCGTGTCTATTGAGGGAGAGGAGCACTTTATTTATGTGGAGGATGTCACGACGAGGAGGACAGCGGCGAATCCCTCGAGCCCAGCTCTCACTCAGATCACCTTCACGTCTCTGTGCTGCGCCACAAAGGGCGAGGGAGGCGGGAGGGACAAGACGTACCGCTGTCCAAATCTTTCAATCTGGCAGCGAGGAGATGCACTCCGCTGCTTCATGTGTCAATTACAGACAGGGGGAGGAATTTGTCAAATATCGAGATGGTTGTAGACCATTTTCAAAGGCCTATCTCATCCGTACTTATTTGAGCTTTTTACCGTGTTTGATCTGTCTCGTCCTCTCTCAGTTCATGCACCACCACTACGCTGCTCTGACCATTTCAACACTTTGCACTTAAAGCAGTACTAAATGACTTGTTTGCCTTAAAAAAACCTTTCCTTAGTCCCTCTGGGGGTAATACAAGTGTTAATGGGATGATTGGGGGGGGGGGGTCTTTCATCTCCCCTTGGTGTCTCTGGCCAGAAAACCACAATTGCAACTTCCCTGCCACTTCCCTGGTCGGAGTCATCAATACACACTAATGGAATCACGAAGAAGAAGCTAACAGGCTAACGGGCAAAGCTAACTGTGGGCTAGCGCCACTTAAACAGTATTTACAGCCAAGTTTGAGTGAAAAAAAGTATCTTTATTGTTTAATTGGATGTGCAATATCCCTCTCTCCCTTTGTCTTTTCTGTCAGTGTAGTATTTACTCCCACGGACAATTAATGAGTAAAAAACCACAACATGCTACGACACCTGCAGTGGCGCTCATGGTCTCTAGGGGCATGAGTTACTTGGTAATGCTTTAACGACAAAGACACTTCAGAAAGTTAGAGCCTTTTTTTATAGCTTGTTCAAATGTTTTAGCTTTGCACTGGAAACTAGCGTGTCTGCTGAGATTTTGGTATGTCATAACTAAATCAGGGGCTTTCACTTGTTCTATACATTTGCAGATACAGTATGTACTATACCAGTATAATCTATGTGAAAAACAAAATACGGTCTGAAAGTCTTTCTGAAAGTCAGAATAATGTATGATAAAGACCAGGGGTGTCCATTTTTAACTGAGGGCCGTACATTGAAGTGTTAAAGAAGTAAAAATTTTAACTGGATGTATTTAGCAGAGGTTTTCCTGTTCCCCACACCTTCAATTAGGCTTGGAACAATAATGGCGGGCCTTTCTAGCATTTCTTTCAGGTTATAATAATGAAACTTGTGGTAAAAAGTATCATCTTTGGCAAGGTGTGCCAATTCAATAAGCAGCCTGAGGGTCACCAAAACTTTGTCTGAGGACACCGCTGACATAGACTAGTGGGGTCCGGGATCCCTAAAGGGCCTCAGAAGCTTTGCAGAAGGACCTAAAACAAGTTCATGAAAGAACATTGAAATGGCAATAAGATTTCATGTTTTTTTCCCCCCTCTTGGTTAGACTGGTTACAATTTTATTTAGACATGTAGTGTGCCCAGATCTTGAGCCAAGTTCTTGAGCTTGCCTCATGTGGAAAAAAAAAAAAGGTCCCAAAATGACCAGGGAATTGGACATTTTTGCAGTGAGACAAGAGTGCAAACTATTCGGCCAATCTCGCATTTATTCTTATCCTAACCCTTTATTATCAAATATTATAACCTACTCTAACCTAACTCTAATAAAAGATTTAACAGTAACAGTATTTTGTTGGGAAAGAACAGTTGGTGTATATATACTGTAAACAGAGCTGTCAATCATCTCATTCCGGGATGCATGGGAAAATAAAAAGACTCTTCCTGGTTTCTCCCCAAAGGCCAAACACACACCACTTATAGAGGCTATAGCTTTTACCAGAATGTATGTATCCTGTTTGTAGCGTGCCGCGTGAGGGGTATAAATTGACCCTCAAGTCCCTGGGGCAAGTTAGCAGGACATTTTAACCTTGAAGTGTGATCACGGACGAATCCTGAAAGAAGTCGAAGAAGTCGAAGAAATCTTTGCTGCAGCCGAAGGAGTTCAGAACCGCTTCAGAGCGAACAAGGTCAAACCGTCTTTCAAATATTAAATGTTGTTAACTTGCCAAACGTTTAATACAATTTATTCTCATAGCGACCAAGTGCTTAAGTTAAGGTTTAATCTTTTCTTTGACCTAGTTCAGAGCTGCTTTAGCAGGGTTTCCCACTAATACATTAGTCTGTGGCGGCCGCCATAGTCTATTTTTATCCGCCACAGTCTCGATCTCCCCTCTCTTTCTCTGTCTCTCACCCAACACCAACATCTGCAGCAGAGGCGCAGGTTTAAGAGGACAAATAAGGAGCATTGAACAATGTCTCACTGTTTAAGTAGCCTCTTATTATTACAAAAAATGAAGGCAGCTTCCCGTAGTTTTGTTTTCGCTTATAAACTAAAAGACCACATGGCTAATTATTAAATTATTCTTTTCACAGCAGTATAATAGCCAAAAAGTTGCAAAATGCACCAGAATGCATCTAAATTTAAAAAAAATCTCCCGGGAAACACTGGCTTTAGTCCTGTTATTGACATGGTTTTGACTTATGGTGGTGGTTGGTGTACAATTAGTTTAGTCTGTTTGGTAACGCTTAGTAATAAGGGTACATGAATTCATCATGACTTCATGAATGAATTCATTATGAATTCATGTGAGGTCATGATGATTCATGATGAAATACTCATGAATTCACACCGTTAATTCAGACAATAAACTCACTAATGATAATGAATTCATCATGATCATGATACATTTTTTGTTTGCAAAGAAACCAACCCAACAAGGACCAAACTTTGTATAAACTTACAACAAAAAATTATCTCATGGTTAGTTCATCATAAGTTCACTATGAATGTGCCCCTTAAAATGAAGCGTCGCAGCTTAATAGATAACGAGCCTTTCTAGAGAAGATGTCTCACTTTGTTTTCTTTTTTTCACCAAGCCTTCCACGTCTATACTGTAGAATAGTTAACGTTGAAAATGATGGTTAGCACAAATTGAATTCATGAGTAATAATAATAATTCATTATCATTAATTCATAATGAATTAATTCATGACTTATGATGAATTATTATTATTATTATTATTATTATCATTATTGTGGAAAGATGGACACACATAAAGCATCAAGCTTCACACCACCACCCTGAGCAAACATAAGATAAACATAAATAGCACAGCTTAAACCAAGGATAGCTCTAAACGAGAACTATCAATGATGAGACAAGAGCAGGCTAATACTGTATGTGCTTATCGACTGAGACCTCTGTAATTAATATAATTGCAGCCACAGTACAGGGAACTTTTCGACAGCTGGTTGCTGGTTGGCTGGCAGTCATTTTCTTCTGACCCCCAGCCAATATCTCATCATTCATCAGGGGAGCTTTCCAACCAGGGGTATGGACACTCGAGAGTTTGGCAAGGGGTACTTGGAATTATTTCAGATTAAAAAAGGTCAAACTGAACTTTATTTTGAAAGGAAAAGCTATATTTCGGAGTAAAATTGATAGTTTTGGGAGAATTTTTAGGTTTACTTTGAACACAACATTGTCTTTATACTTGCAAAATGTGCTTGTAAGTGTTTGCTTTCTAAACAAACGGCAACATACTTGAGGGAGGGGGTCCACTAGACAAAAAATGGGCAGGATGGGCCCTCGGCAATCCAACTTGCAAAGCATATTAACAATAACAACAATAAAAAAACGCTTCCACAATAAACTTAAATAAACATAATAACATCCGTGTTACTAGTGTGGTCCTAGATACAATACTAACAATATACAATTCTACATTTCCATTGATCAACATTTATACATTATACTTCGAAATGATCCATGTGCAGAGAAAGCCGTTTTAACCCCAGAAGTACTAAGCTGCAGGTAAACCTACATACTTCCCCAGTAGCTGACTCTTTAGTTTTCTTTAAAAATACAGATAATGTGGCCTTTCCATAGATCCAAAATCCCAAAAGAATAGAACTAGAAAACAGAAAGATTTCTATTTGTCTGGAAAAAGCGCCACTAAATGTCCACACACTGCTGACTTCAATACAGTTTCCCACTAAAGCTGACATTTAAAACCATTTGCTCGGACGAAAATCCCAGAACTGACATTTACAAACACAGCCTTAGACATAAGTGTTCATAAACTAAACGTGAAAGGTCAGCGCGGCCAGGAATCACACCGTACACCCGCCATAATGCAATAATGTCCGACAGGGCGGTGTGGGCTGTGTGCCTATACCACGGTGATAAGGGGTCAAAAAGTCACGCAGTGTTGATAAAATGAATTTTCCTGAACGCAGCACAGCCCGACAGGAAATGAGGTCACAGTGGGCAGAATACTGGTTTATTACAAGTTTGAGACTGCGAGTGAACGGTGGCCTCTGTTATGGTTTCGCTGTGTTTTTGTGATGCTACAGGTACAAAAACTCAGTGGTAGACGACCTCACAAAAAACGGATAATTTTAAAGATGAGGTAGAGCTAATTTGTCCCATACCCCTGAAGAGCCCTCTCCCCAAACCAGTCTCCCCGGGTCATCTCCCTCAACAGCACGGGCTCGTGGCTGGCTGGGTCCTCCTGAGTCACATTCACCTGATGGAAAAGAGGAGGAAAAAAGAACAGATTTGTAGTACGACTATTTACCACAACATACAAACTTTCTATTCCAAACTGTCTGGGCTTTACGACGTTGCGTAAGACGTAGTTGGTAGCAGAGCCGTGGGAAGATATTTTTGTTTTGTCCTTTGCGGGGCTGAGGGACAAAAAATGTATCCTAAAAACGCCTTTTCTGTGCATACTTCCTATTTATTAATATTGCCTGCAGTTCACAAACTGTCCACCAGGGGGTGCTGCAGCGCCCTCAGCACCCTGGGTTTTTAGCCTGAGGCGTGGTGTGTTACAAACAAGCGCTTGCTGCTTTCCGCAAGCCTTAGTTGCGCATGAACAATCTATAAATCAATAAAAATGACAGAAGCAGCAGGGAACTTAATATTCCAGTTACCATTCCTTTGCTGATGATGAAGAAAGTGTCTCCCATCGCTCCTTGTCGGATTATGAACTCCCCGTCGTCATAATGGGTCTAAAAACACACACATAAAGGCAATAATTACTGCTAACGTATCTAGTTAAAATGTCTGTAGGCAATGGTTCAGATAGACCTCAGTATATTTAGTTCTGAGGTACGCACGTTTTATGCATGGCTTTTCTTTATAACAGTTTCAAATTGATATATTTTTTTCCCCCAATTCACCTGCAGAGTCTCGCCTTAGTACACCTTGTCCTGGTGTTGCTAATAGAACTGAAAACGGTGCCAGGCCTCGACATTAAGTGCCTGTTCGAACATGTACAGTGGATTGGTTTGACCTTTTAAAAGACTGTCATCGTTATCGGCTGTAATTGTGTCGGATGATTTTCTCACCTCCTCCATGACGTCGGACAGTTTATTGAGCGTTTCCTCCGTAAGGTTCTGGAAAGTGGGAACACTTTGGGCAGAGAAAGAAAAAGTGAAGGGAAAAAGCGTTACATTTTATATCGAGATTTCTGTGCTTGCAGATACAGTACACACACTGTTGGACTCAAAGGGTCGCCAATTTACTCTGTTTGCTGCTCCCAAGCCCTAATAATGTTGCCTGGAAGCGATTGAGTCTGGGTAAGTGTCGGCATCAGCTATATCTAGAGCGGAACATACGCAAGCAAGCAGGAAGCGGAGCAAAAGTCACCTAATGGCCAATTGGAAAAAAAAGTTTAGGTACTACTGGTATTGAAAAGATAAAAGTATCGAAAGCAGGTCCCGATAGATCTGGCCCTGTAGCTTTATAGAGTTTTAAAGCCTGTTGTGTCCAGGGACAGCATTAAAGGAAGTTACTTGGTTGTTTCACCTCAAATAAATGGAATACATTAACATTATTGTTCTGTTTTCTGGTTCTAGACGACCGATATTCATATTGTTCAGGTATCAGTATGGTAAAACAAGTGTCTTTAAAGTACCGGTATCGGGGGAAAAATATTACAGTACCCAGCCCTACATGTTAGATTGATATTGAGGGGACTTCCGCGCCCCTAGAGTGAATGACAAGTGACAGCAAATAAACAAATCTGATTGTACGGGTCCGTTTGAGTTTGCTCGACTTACAAGGCTGCTTATAGTGTGCACAGAATGGTCTAAAAATGAATATAGAAATATAGAAATGCTTGTATCTTGGGTCGAGAAATGTTTGGTATTGTCCAAGTATAGTCATGTTTTCTTCTGATAAGTAGGTGTTTTCCTCAAAATACATTTTGCTCACACTCCATAGCAAACATCTTTACTTAAACATGAACACTTTTGTTCTTGTGTTCCTTTTTGAAGGTTATTTTAGAGAAACTTGTCAAATTTAGTTCCTGATGCTGAGCATTACGGAGTTATTTCTTTTCAGAAATAACTACTTCACCAGAAAAATATGCAGTACATTTCCTTCTTTCACTTACATTATTAATGAACAGGAAAAGTTTCAAATAAATAACTTATTTTAAAACTTTAATTCATCTATTTTCCCCTGGTTGCCAATGTATGTCTGCTATTAGGTGGCAGAAACTGTGCCTGTATGAAGTCAGATGATTTGCTATCGGCAAAAAGAAAACATCAAACACAATCTGAAGCATTTTGGTACATCTCCTCCCTCTCAAACGCACCGTGTCTGATGCCCTTTCAGATTAACGGCCTGTATCTCCATGAATAAATAAAATAGGGGCTTTTATTGCAGCGGGTACCTCTTGAGAAAGTCCATGTACTCTGCGTGCTTGATGAGGCCGGTTCTCATCATTATGGTCTGAAAGCACTGCCGGTCGATGGCCCATAGCTTCACATGCGTCAAGGCTGCAAAATAGATAGATACACACATAAATAAAAACCGTCAATGCGTCGTGAGAGCACCACAGGACTTTAGAAAAGCGTTTGCAGTAATAAGTCCCCGGGGTTGAAGAATCGTAAAGCTAATTAGAAAAGCAGTGGCTTGTACATATTTAATGCCAGGTCTCGGTGTGACGTGTCTGCAAGGTGGGGTGGGAAGAAAAAAACAAACACGAGCCGCTTCTCTTTATGTTACAGGCAGCTAGTATAGTACATCTTCGTTGCAAAAAAAAAAAGAGGACTTCTGACTATCGAGAGCCGTGTGCCGTGTCATGAAGTTCCCTCATCAAAAAACATGCTCGGAGTTGTTTTGAATAATTCATTTTAGATCACCAAAGCATTTCTAATTAACAAAATGTAAGGTAGTAATCGAGATGTGTGTGAAATTATCCCCAAATACCTGTAAAAAGTGCAATACCCCCACTATAAAGACTGTATGTAACTCATTATCTGACACAAGCCTACACTTAAAGGCATAGGCCACCATTTTTATAAATACTACACCTATACTACTATATTCTAAGGCGTAGTAATATTACTACGCCTTAGTCGTCACTTAGTACCCCTTTTTATCCGCTTAGAAAATCGACATGTTTAATTTCATGTGACTATCCTTGGATCGTGTAAAGGCTCATGTAACCGTATTTAAATAGGGAAAACGTGGAGGAGCTTGGTCGCTTCTAACTTCACCTCCGTTTGGCTCCATCGATGAGAAGGGGAGAGGCTATGCTAACGCCGTCTGTGCTCTGTTTACGTGACTGAGGGCACGCGTAAAAAAAAAGGCCAGACAGCTACATATCAACTCGCCTAAGCTCAGGTAAGAACATATCTCAGTATTTAAAAATGGTGGCTTATAGACCCTTTAATTGTTTGTAAACATTCCGGGCTTAGCTGGAGGCGTTCAGAGCGCTTGAGAAGGAAGCTGACTGAATATGCGCGATGACTCCAGTGTGGAAATGAGCCAAAACACAACTCTAGGTCTGTCGTCACGAGGGACCGATGTTATACCATGATCCAAAGAGTTTATTCAGCGTGACGGGCCTTTTTAAAATGATGTGAAATCAGATTATCAGACACGGAGGCAGATGACGGCTGGAGGCAACAGTGACTCATGTGATAACAAATTCAGTTCGGTTCGACGGTAGCTCAGTCCAGTGCACACGGCTGCTGTGTCCTTGGGCAAGGCACCTCACCCAGTTGCGCCTTCAGAAGCGATTTGAGTGGGGATGAATAATGACTGCAGCGCTTGAGGAAACATGTCAAAGCACTGCAGACGTGAATATTTTCGATAGTTGTGGCACAAAATATCCAATTTGTGCGGTTTTCAGATTTAATCATTACAATGGCCCACACTGTCTAACTCGTTTATGCTACATGTTGCACAATTGCAGTAAAAAAAAAAAAGGAAGAAAATCCTAGTTTGCGAATGTACCTTCAACGACAATGGCAATAAGATCTGTTCTGATTCTTCATGTATGTATGTCTTCTATGTATTTTGAGATATCTTTAACCCCCACCTGAACCGAGCACATTTTCCCCTAACCCCAACCCTTTTCCGGGGAAAAGTGTCAAAATAAAAATAAAAACGAGAATGAAAACGAGCAACGAAAAAGCGATGAAAAAAACATGAAAAAGCAACAAAACAACACAAAACAGTGACTAAAAAAGGAGCAACAACACAGGAAAAAGGTAGGATCATGCTTCTTGGCCTTAGCTTTCAATTGAGTAAATCCAAACTGGAGAAAATGCACTCGGTTAAGGTGGGGGTTAAGAGGTTCAGTTACAGATATTCACTAGGAATTTTTATCATTTTTATTATGAAATCCAAGATATCTTAACTGAATTACTGTAGTTTTTGTGAAAACTGAGATACGGATATCCATAATCGGAGTTCTATACGGCGCCCAGACCTTGGGGCAGGATTTCGGTCTAGACGAGAGCGCTACTTTCACAGCATTATCAGGATTATAAGGTCTTATGGGTCTATAAATGTTCACAACATGTGGGAGACCATAGGATGACTGTATTTCCTGTGAGTACAGTCAGCGTCGCCATGGCAACAGTGGATGGATACTTGCCATCTATTTCCCCTCTGCCTCCCCCCCCCTTTCTTCTTCTCTTTACAACATTTTGTGATTTAAGTTGAGCAGCGAGAGCTCCGCAGTCGCACATTAGCGTTGGGCTGGCAATAAAAATTAGACCACTGTGGTGCTACTGTTGCCTAGGAACCAGCCTAATAATGCGATGGTTAAAGACTTCTGCCGGAGTTTAAAAAGGCGCCCAGAGAGGGGATATAAAAGTTATGTTCGCACGGAGGTAATGAAGACGAGTCAGGAAAGTACAGATAAACAAAAGCCTCTGAGCAGGGGGAAGCATTAGACTTAGACAACAACGAAAAAGGGAATTTAGTGCAGTAAAAACAAAAAAACAAACCCCGGTATCTGGTTAAGTTTAGGAGGGTTTGGGCTTGTTGCCTTTTAGGGTTGTTTATGATCAACAATATATTAGGAAAGCTTTGTAAATGCTTTAGAAATGATGAAATAAGTAGAAAGAAGCAGAAAAGAGACATTAATAATTGAGAGAACACAGTGAAGTTTTAAAAATCTATATATTTTGGTAGGAAGGGTTGAAAGCGAACACTTTTCGCTTATTCTAATTGGTCTCGGACTGCAAATTTCAGTGTGACTTTTTCAGCGGTCCATTGGGAAATTAGCCACACCGACACAGCGATGCTTGTTGTTCAAATCAAAGGTTTCAGAAGCCACAGACTCTTTTTTGCTTTTCTTCAAGAGACTGCACCTCTCTAAGCTCCGGAAACGGCTCACTGGATGTTCGGCTTGACTTGCCTTTCAAATCCGCGACAAAAACTACTCTACCAGATAAAGTTAAACCAGGTACAGCCTTGTTGGGATGCTACTGTTATGTAGGTCTGCACTATATGAAATTAAAGACGATATTTGTTAAAGGGATATATCGTGATTTTTGACGTAGGACCTAATTTCCTAATTATCCAGTGTTGTTGATTTCTGGAGATATTTTTTATTATTATTATCATGCAGTCCTTATATTTGAAGAGTTTAGTGGTGCTAGGCTAGTGCTAGGCTAGTGCATGTCTATGGTAACTAGTAGCCTGCATTAAAAATAGTCTGACCCAAGCACAGTGCACCTGAGGCAAATCACTTATAACACCGGACTATCGATATAAATGTCTGTGTTGACAGAATTTTTTGTTTTTTTTATATATAACCGTTTTGCATTTGAAATAACTTATATTTGAGCCGCATCAGCTTCCTGGTTGAAAGCTATGCAGCGGTGGAGTGATCTGCTAGGTTAGCGGATCTACATTAGTTTGTTTACCTGCGGCCGGCATTACTACACATGGAATTCACAAAGGAGCTTTCTACAAATCAGACATGGCAACGCTTGGAAGAGGTTTATAATGCAGGCTACTAGTTACCATAGACATGCGCTAGCTTAGCACCACTAAACTCTTCAAATATAAGGACTGCATGAATTAAAAAAAATAAAATAAAAATCTCCAGAAATCAACAACACTTTGGATAACTAGGAAATGAGGCCCTTATGTCAAAAATCCTGAAATAATCCCTGTAACTTTCTTTAATATCGCATCAACTAAGCTGCCTGATCCAAAAAACAAAAAAAAGTAGCATTTGGTTGTAGAGCCTTTAGCTTTGATTACAGCTGTGGCATCGTTTCAATAAGCTTCAGCAATGTCAAAAGATCCAGTGTTGCATTCATTTTTCACCAAGATCTTGCATTGATGATGGGAGAATGCGACCACAGTGCGAAGCCATATCCACATCTCAAAGACTCTCCTAATGAGGTTACGATCCGGACTCTGTGGCGGGCAATCCATGTGTGAAAACGATGTCTCATGAGCCACCCTTTCACAATGTGAGCCCGATGAATCTTGGCACTGTCATCCTGGAATATACTCATGCCATCAGGGAAAAAGAAATCGATGGAATAACCTGGTCATTCAGGACGTTCAGGTCATCAGCTTATCTCATTTTTGGACATAGTGTTGCTGAACTTAGCCCTGAACAGTTATTTAACCCCTTAACCCCCGCCTCAACCGAGTATATTTTCTCCAGAAAAGTTTTACCCAAATCTAAAAGCGATTCGACTGGTGTTTACAGCCTATAGACCAGAGTAACGCCTCATTTGAAATCAACGTCTACAAAACGGAGAGATTTTTCCTCACATTGTCGTCACTTTTCCATTGTACTTTTAGTGTTTTTTGTTTTTTTTGTCATGTTCTTTCGCCGTGTTGTTGTCGCTTTTCGGGGGGATTTTTCATCACTTTTGCCATCTGTTTTGTTACGATGTTGTTGCTTTAGGAAAATCATGACATAAACTGAATTTTAGCTCACATTCCCATTCCCTCTCTTGCGTAAATGACCCGGTATAGACCGTTATGCAATGTGTGATGGCAATTTATTCTGCGCAGAGAGAGAACTATCTGTATGTAGATGTGGGACTTATGCAACGGGCGTTAGAAATGGACGTGTGATTCGCAGATTTATGTATTCCAACATAAGAGGAAAATGGCCCGTTTGTCGCCGTGGAGTTTATGAAACGCGGCGGCATTTGTCTCGTAAGCCGGTATTGACCAACTGCGGATCACGATTTGTCTGAGTTGGACCCGATCAAATGGGCTTTTGGGAGTGGGAGTCACAGGACCTTTCGCAGCTGACATCACAAATGACTGCCAAAGAGAGAGAGAGGGGAGGGAGACAGACAGACAGACAGACAGACAGACAGACAGACAGACAGACAGTGACAGGGCAGAAGAAAGAAGGCGTGTGATTTTGACAGTATTTTTGGGGACTTTCTAAATAACGATACTAGTTATAAGCCATAATGGATTTAAAAAATAAATAACCTCCTAACCCCCACTTGAACCGAGCATATTTTCTCCAGTTTGGCTTTACCCAAATCTAAAAGATTTTTAAAAAAGCATCAAAATAGTGACAAAAACTTGACGAAAACACAACAAAAAGTGACAAAAACATGACAAAAACACAACAAAAAAGTGACAAAAATGTGGTGAACACACGCAAAAAAAAAGCAACAACAAAAAGCAAAGCAAAAACAACAAAAAACAACAAAAGCATGACCAAAGACCTTAGCCTTCAAATTAGGCATTACACTAGCTAAGCTCTCTAGTTGAGAAGCTTTCAGATTTGGGTAAAGCTGAACCGGAGAACATGTGCTCGGTTAAGGCGGGGGTTAAGTGGTTAAACTTGACCAATATAGCAATCTGCATTTGTACTGTAGGCAACACACCTTCAGAATAATAGAAAAAAAAATCCATCCCAAAACAAAAAAACATCAAGGCACAATCTGTAAAGTTAATCCCTCAATTTCCTATAGGTTTAAGAAGGGCTGAATAACATTGCGGTGAAAATTGGTCACAAGTTTGTAAATGATTTTGCTTATAAATTCAGAACTGTAGTAAATAGTGACTTACCGCTTTAAATTTTTTTGAATCTGCCAATTTTTGCCTATCAAACAATCACGAACAAAATTATGACTTTCCCTCAGGTCCACCGGAGCTTACCTGGGCTTTACAATGCGCAGGGCCGTGGGAAGAGACTTTGGCTAGAGGGTGCTGAGAGACAAAATTGCCCCCCAAAAAAGCTATTTCTGTGCTTAGTTCCTATTTGTTTAATATTGCATGTAATGCGTGAATGATCCACCGGGGGTGCTGCAGCGCCCTCAGCACCCTGGGTTCCCACGGCCTTGCCAAAGCTGTGCAACATCGAATTGAAAAGTCCTTAAAATTAGGTAAATTAATGCCTGGATTATTTTTGCACTCTTTGTCGCAAATAAACATTTAGTTACAACCTTTATTTCCCATCTCCTTATCATTGGGACCATGGAGAACATTTGTATAATGTCTGAAAACTTATTTGTGTCTCTTTATTGTGCAGGAAATGTATTTTCCGCTTTATATTTGTGTCGTTTTTCTGATTTATCATATTTATTAGAGTCCTATGACCCCATTACAACATAAATCTGATGTATAACACTTGAATGTTCATTATAAGGTGATGTTTTATACCCACCTTTTTTCTCCCCTGTTTAATAAATCAATCAAAAATGCCCATGAGATTCAGAAGAGTATATATATAAAAAAAAAAAAACAGTCTTAAGTGCAATTATTGTCCCTGTATGTTTTGTTTACTTGCTCGATATCAAAAGATGTTAGCAGTCAAACAAGGCAGTAACGTTAAAACACAAAAGTATGTCTGTAACTTGTGTCTTGGGGAAACTTTGACGGAGGAAATGTAATTAAAGAGAGCGCCGTCAGCTCCAAGGTGTCCCCGAACAACGAGACAGACGGTTACCGCGGAGACCGCCGGTGCGTTTCCGTGGAGACGACTTCAGGAAGTTTGTTGAGACGAGGAGGAAAGACCTGCAGTTGTATTGGTAACATCGATTTCCAATTATTTTATTATTTTTCTGCAGCATTGTAATTGATTGAGACATTTTCTTGCCCCCCCCCCCCCCCCCCCCATTATTATATTTTCTATTTGTATTTTGAATTTGCAGACATTCTGGTCCACAGAAGGATATTTCATCTCTGCAATCTTTTAAGCACCGCAACCGGGCAACCTGTCAGCAGTGGGACCCATCTCCAGCCAAGATTTTAGTCATTACAAAGCTGGAGGATTAACCATGTTCTGGGCTGGGGCCGCATCCTTTTGAAAACATATCCATTGCAATTTGCTGTCAAATATTGTGACAGAAATTTTGATCAATGTAAGGATTGGCAAGGAGCCACTGAGAGAATATCAAGGTCGTATTGTTTGTTGAAGATATCATATTGCTTGAATGATTCACATTTCAACTCAAGACTGTAGATTTTATTTTTAGCATGTATGGCATGCTAACAAGATGAACACACTCTCAGAACAGGAGCTTTATGCTGAAAATGCACAGGGCAGATCCAGGTTTAGTCTATTAATGCCATCCATCCATCCATTTTCTTCCACTTGTCCGTTGCCGGGTCATGGGGCAGCTGTTGGAGCTGCACCAGCCCCTATGGCTCCTCCTGCAGGTGGTGGGTCCACAGAAGGACGGCCTCATGGTTCTAACCGGGCCTGTTGGTCTCTCATAAGGGGCTTCTGAACCGCTCTTTGTCTGACCCGTCACCTAGGACCTGTTTGCCATGGGAGACCCTACCAGAGGAACGAAGCCTCCGACAACAGAGCTCCAGGATCATTCGGGCGCTCAAACCCCTCCACCACGTTAAGGTGGCGGTTCCAGGAGGCGGTTCTATTAATGCCATAATTAGTAATAAGCCCAAATCAGCTACTTTCTGCTGCAGAAGACTAGACAACCTAAGTAACCTATTAAAGGAATAGGCGTAATAACACCTTAGAAGCACTTCGACTTTACTGCGCGGACGTCGAAGTGCTCCTAAGGTGTTATTACGCCTTACAATATAGTTCCCCTCTTTATCCGCTTCGAAAATCAACATGTTACATTTTGTGTAACTATACATGGATCGTATTTAAATAGGGGAAAACGTGGAAGAGCTTGGTCACTTCTAACTTCGTCCCCGTTTGGCCCCATAGGGGAGAGGCGGAGAGGCTAAATGCTAACAACATGTTCGGCGTTTTTGCGCGACCGAGCGCACGCGTAAAGACCAGACAGGTACGCATCAACTCGTCTAAGCTCAGGTAAGAACATATCTCAGTATGGATATGCAATAATTAGCTCTGATATCCATTAGGGATCACTCCGGCTTAAACTGTTCGGGGAAAGAACAAGTAAGTAGCTGCATGCCTTGTTTTTCCATTGTTGCCACATTTATTATCCATTTGGTCCAACCCACTTTTGGACCGGATTCAAACAGATAGGCGGGATGAATTCTCGTGCGTTTGTGTTTTGAACTCACGAATACAGCGAGCATTCAAGCTTACAGGCAAGGTTAGCGACATATTTTCTTATCGCATTTCTTATTCGCCTCCAGGAGTGGGCAGACGCGGATTTAGGCTTGTCCCTTTCGCTGTCATTGTGAAATAATACTCCTCCACAGCTTGCTTACTAATGACAATCTGCTGCATCCAAATACGTAGTTTTTCTAGCTCCATGTCAAAAGGCGAGAGCGGAATCAGATGGCTCAACAAAACTCGCATCCGGCACTGGCAGCGAAATGAGTTACTTGCCGAATTTGCTTGACATATTCATATTTGCTTGACATAACCCCCCCCCCCCCTCCACGCAAACTACTTAAGCACCTCGAGACTAATTAGCGGAAGTTTGGGAGGCAACGAGCTTGTGGAAATTTAAGAGACGTAACAAAAGTTGCCTTGATGAGGGCCCGGGGTTTGGCGGTGCCCTAGAGTCAGCGTGTCATTAAGATTCAGATCAGAACGTCTACAATCAGTGTTTTTGGATTAGACACAAATTTACAAACTGCACATTTTTGAAGTACATCCGGCTTAATATTTAGCAATTTACTGAATAGACTATTATTGTACAAGGACACTGCTAAGAGAAATAAAGGACACATTTCATTAAAGTACTGGTTTGTCGCGTAAAAATGTCACCTTAATCATTGCATGAAAGCTCTATGTATCACAGTGTGTCCTTATCTGTGTCTAACCACCTCTGAGTAAAGCCTGAATGAATAAGGATCACTGTTACTGGTAATAATGGTAATATACTGCTATTGGGGTGTCTGGCCCATGTGTTTCCAGTGCAGTTATTGAGCACTTCCTCCATTTTTTTCTTTTTATAGCTTTTAAATCATCCCCCCCTCCCCCCCTTCCTCCACCGTTTCCATCTCTATGGACCAGTGAGGAAGATTTACTGAGATAATCCTGAGTTTGAGAGCTGCGGCAGACAGAGCAGTCAAAACACCTGGAGGGACATAACAGCCGCGGCTCTGAGAGTTCACTCCTCTGACAAAAACTACAAACTGTAAAGGCTCGCGGCACGTTTAAGATTTCAGTTTGGACTTTAACTCGAAAGGTCACAAGACTCCGCAATTTTACGAGTGGAAATGCTAAGAATGGTAACAATACAAAACTCAAGAGTAAGTGCTCAAAACTGGTAGTTATTCTACTAGTCTATTATAATCCTACTACCAAAATGATTATCATAAGATGAATTCTACAAGTGAAGGTGTGACACGGCAATCGATTTTTCACAGTGGTCAATGTTGAGATTTTCAGCTGGTTGTCTTGATATCTTTCCACGCTTATTCACTGACAAATATCCACGTGTAACTTGAAAAGGGACCGAGATGTCGCTGTAATCCAAACGTGGTCATTTCCTTTGTGGAAGGCAGCCGTGGCCATTATAGGCGCAGCTTAAGACAGAGAAATGTACATGTGCATGCACAGACGCTACAAAACTTCAGGGCTCGTTTTCAGCAACATTTCCACTTTAGTAACTCCTACACACTCCACTTTTCAGTCTTGTACTCAAAATATTTTTTGCAGATTTTTTTCACTTATAAATAGCTTATGGGCGACACGGTGGTGCAGCAGTGAGTGCTGGTGCCTCACAGGAAGAAGGTCCAGGGTTTGATTCCCACTTGGACGGGGCTTTCTGTGTGGGGTCTGCAATCTGCATGTTCTCCTCGTGTCTGCGCAGCTTTCCTCAGGTTTCCCCTATCACTAAAGACAAGTACAATGGGTTAATCCTCCAGCCAGGTGTTTCTGGCCATTGGCCTCGTTCCACATCTGGAGATGGGTCCCCGAGCGCCGGCTGCTCACCGCTCCCACAAGAATTTCTCTACGGAGATTAATTAAGTGTAACTTAAACGTAACTTATTCAAAAAATAAACAAGAAAAAATCGTTTGAACTGAGAAATCAACAAAATAGAACCATTTAAACCTGGCTGTAGCTATTATTTAAATTTCATCACAGAAATGAGAGGCGCTTTTGGCCATTGTTATGCATAAAATGCCTTATTCTTATATGAAAACATAAAATGACAGAATTACATTTTTCTCATATTTATATCAGTCTATAGGAAGATTCACACCATCCCGACGCACTGTCGCTGTTTGGGGGGCATGCTTGTCTGCTCAGGTCTCCTCTTGTTTGCCCCTGTCTCACCTGCTAAGAGCAGGATAAAGCAGTGCGTGTGCCAAAAATTGTATGAGGGAGCCAAATTTAGAGAGTTTAATAACTCAAAAACATAGTAGAAAAGCTCTACTTCTAATATCCAGGTGATTCGCTAACCAGCCGGAAACACTAGGCCAATCACAGCGCTCCTAGTGCGGCGATGAGAGACGCCGATTTGACAAACGCAATACAGCCAAAAGTGGCTTCACCGACCTGCCCGAACCTCTCCCGACTGACGATTATTGGGTTGGTGTGGAAGGGCCGTATCAGTCAATCTACAGCAAAAGTTTCAAACTGATATCTCTAAATTAATTTAAATGTCCTTGTATTCACCTGCAGTGTCTCGCCTTAAGAGCCTTTTTAGTTGAAGGGAAGCACAGAGGGACAAGCAAAGATTGGCAGTGTTGGATTATGTTTTTAAACGTACAAAGAAAGTGGATTTACGCATACTTCCCAGCTCTGAAGATAAGCCTTTAATTAAAAGTAACAACCGAGGCATAAACTACTGTTGACAAACCAAGTCTCCAGCTTTGTAAATTATTCAGGGTTCTTCGGAGAACTCCTTTTAAACCCGGTGTTTTCCTGCTACTTCCTCATTAAAATCGGGACTCCATCAATCCACAGATAAAACAGCTTCACGGCTCCGGGGCAAATTTATTTTTTCTGATACGTCTTCTTTATATATCCGCCCGTCCGTGCCTTTAAAACCGAGTAATTCACTTAAATAATCACCGCCGCGACCCGTAAAGTGATAGATAAAAAGGGAAAACAAGCCGTGTGTGTCGTCGGACCCAAAGCTGTTGCCAGGTAACGCTGTTGCCTGGAAACGGAGCGCGGTGCAGAACAAACAGGAAAAAGTTGGAGCGGCTCTGGCACTTTGGACAGTGACAAACTCCTACACCGCAGCAATGGATAGGACAGGAGGGAAAATGGCTTGAATTGTGGATATTTATAGATTCTAGCAGTTTTCAGCATGTAAATGTACCGTTTTTTCGGGGGGGTTACAGCAGGTGCCATTTTTACGTGCTTTGCTAGAAAAATAAACTTTGTGTAACGTGCTTTCTGAATGTGTTAAACCCTTATTAGTAAGGAACAGCGGTAGGCCCACACGTCCTCCCACTTCGGTTTGGGAAACAGACTGCGTACTCACGGCTTCCATCCCACATCTAGACCCTAATTCTAATTCCCTGCCTTGATCACCTTGGAGATCAAGGCTCGGATCGAGACCCCAACACTGATCCTAACCTCTAATATGGATATGTAATATCGGTGTATTGGGACTCTGCATGACCTCACGAGTTCAGAGGGCGGCGGCAGAGTAGAGGCAGACAAAGCACCGCCCGGACTCCCGCTGCGATTAGAGCCAGAAAACTTCTGCTCCTCACACAGCCGCACATCGAGTGTTTGTTTTCGCTTTACTTTACACAGTTATAACATGGTAACTGAAATTGGTGGCAGGGCATAAAGCATTTTGCAGATTTGTTTCCATGTTATTACCAGGTAAATCGGTTGCCGTGGTAATTTGACCTTTTTTTTTAGCACTTTAGAGCAGCCATTAAAGTTCAAAAAGATCTTCTTCATTAAAGTTCAAAAAGATAGAATATAAGAAACATCCATTCAGACAATTGAATATACACACACAAAAACAATTGCATGTGCATGGGTAGAGGTACAAGCCAAGTAGACTTATACCAACGCCACTCCCAAGAAAACGAAATTTAAATTTAAGCCATGCCAAGTCAAAATACCAGTCAAATACAAAGTATTAAATATACAATACTCAGACAATCATTTCCTCTTTGCACTTCATACTAAGAATAAGATGTGATAAGGGTCACTTTTAAACATTACCATTACCATTATTGTGAGATTTTCACATTTTGTTCATTGGACTGGGTTGATTGACTTGCGAATGTTTCGCCTCTGTCTTGAGAGACATCTTCTTGCTCTTGTGGTTAAAGGTAAGACTGGTTAACGCACAAGCTGAGGTCAAGAAGTCGGGTCAGGACCGTCATAACCACCAACTATTAGTTGTTTATATCAAAAACAGTTTCACTCATAAAAAAAAAAAAAGATTCTTCAGGGCTGGGGCGACTCATTAGGTCTCACTTGCATTAGCAAAGCCTCGCTGAGAAGTCCATTGTAGGAGAGACAAATGATGTCTCACACCACGGTCCCGGTTCAGGAAAGGTCAGTGCCTTTTCACAACAAATGGCCTCTTTTACTCCATTTCCTTAACTTGAATGTATACCTAACTGTCATCAAACGTACGGTATCTCTATTGCAGTGACACCTGTTCTAGAGCCTACAGAAACATATTACCAAAGCATGAAATAGGTGAGTCTTGAGTCCACCATGATGTCACGCTCTTTGGGTCTCAGAGGGGTCAAAGGTGATGATCAGCAAGGGTTATAGTTAGAACTCACTGCGGACTGTGGCTGTCCTGGTGCAGTTGTAGAGAATGGCCAGCTCTCCGAACACTCGCCCCGGGCCCATGGTGCACAGCTTCATCTCCTCCTTTGTCACCTCCACTTTTCCCTCTGTAGAAAAAAAAACAAAACAAAAAAAAAACACACCAGATAAGACAATTTTACCGTAACGGAAAACAGTGCAACTTGCTTGAATATAGATGTTGCAAAAGGAGTGTTGCCGTTTCCAACCTGCAAGTGAGCATTTTATCCTTGAATCTAATGAGTTGGAAGAAGAGCAAAATTGGCAAAGATTTGAGCAAAGATTCAACAAGAACCTACAGGACTGGATCACGGTATCTCCAGACTGCAGCGTGTAAATGATCCCACTACAAACATATCTATCAGACATACAGTGGACATGTTGCCTCAATGTAGTATCAGTATGCGATTCCTCTGACAAGTATTGCAATTGCGATTAGATTAGTGATTTATGTTCATGATGAAGCTTCAGTCCCTGCACATTTCATGCCCTGTTTTTACATGGAAATAGTCTGCAGGAAATCATGCTGCCTCTGATTCACATTTACTCGTAAAATGATGGTGTCAACAAAATGTGATACGCTTTTGCATGCGCCGTAATCAAGAAGAGGAATGTTTTTGTTTGGTAACTTTTGGTTGTTGTGGGTTTCGGAGTAAACTCGGGCGCGTTCTAAAGTAAAAGTCAATCTATAAAAAGGAAAGGAAACGTGCACTAATTGTAGCCGGCGCGGTTTGCTAATTGTGGATTCGATTTTGTTGTGATTACCGTAATTGTGCCCTTCGCGTTGGTACTCAGGATGAATAGTCAAAGAGTCACAGCTGTTTAAGTTGTGATAGCCCCACGTCATATGCTTTATGTGCTTTCCCACTGAGTAGACAGATTTACAGTCAACAGTCGGCCTGTATTCCCGGATAGGAGCACTGGCGTGCGCAGATACGGCGCTGCATTGTTTGCAGAGGATCATAATGCGCCGCGAGTGTTGTAATAGATACTATGAACGCGCTCTCTCAAATGGGCCTCATTATTTTATGGCAGGGGAAAGATTAAACATGACACTATTACAGCAGGTGCAGCGTCTGTGAAAGGGAATTAGGGATTATGAGCCTCGGCTTATTATTCAGAAAAGACAGAGGGTTTAGTGGCTACAATGTAGGACTTATTGTCAGCGGTAACCTCCGATGTTGCAGAGATAACGTTTCCACAAGACCCAAAAATGATTCTCCAATCTCATCCGAGTTCCGGGTTCAAGGTAGAAAAAGTCCAAAAGAAACCAAGAATCAGCCTGCAAAAGATTTTACAACTTGATCATGCGGTGACCCCTTCCTCAGCCAGACAGAGCTCTGGGGGACCCCCCGCCGTCTGGCCCGGTGAATGGAAGCTACTGATGAAAATGATTCATATTATGCAGCTCTAATTTTCTTTTTTAATTGTTATTTTATTTCACACCCTAAGACTATTTTGACCTTCAGTTTGGTTTAGTTTATCTGTTCACTACCTGCTTCTATCTGCACGTTTAAAAAAACAAATAAATAAATAAAACGCAAACTCTGCATAGCAAGTGAGCATCCAAAGAACTAGCACTGCAGAATATATTTAAATTTTTTGAATACAACCTCTGGCTCTTGCACGCTGTTTATTTTTTCCTGGATGTGCACAACACAAAGTTTCCTTATGCAGTATATGTTGTGTATAATGGAGTGTGGCAAAATGTCCTCCAGACATGTATTTAAATCACTGTATTTTCAGATGTTGGGCAGAAAGGTCAGAGGTGGCGCTAACACTGTCCAGAATTCATTTAAAATCTATTTCCAGAAACTCCACCAGAAGACGCCCACACGCAGAACGTGAGAATTACATGCACCTGCTCCAATACTTTCACTGCAACAATGAGTGGGTTCACAAACTATTTTATTCCATCAGTTTAAAAGGATGGGTTTATAGGATTACTAGTTTATTTCAATTGTACTTTGTCCAAAGATAATAAATGTAATGTTTGTTTATTTACAATTAGAAAAAGCATTTTATATCATTAGCTCCGCACATCAAAAGCAGGGTGAGTCGAAATGGTTTTACAATTAGCATCTTGTATTTTGCATTGCAAATAAATATGTAAAGGTAAGTAAGTGTGTTATTGTCATTGTACAACTGTACAACGAAATAGCGTTCAGGTGTTAGTCCTGAGCTGCTGCGACTGAGCCGCGATGCCACTGTATCAACCTGACCCACATGACCTTGGAGGTCGGGGGAAACTGTAGCACTCGGAAGAAAAACCTGGCTGGCTGCCCTCTGTCTCCTCTGATCCTCTGAAACGGTGCCCGGCCTCCTGGGTTTGTCCCTGTTTCAGAGCGTGGTGTCCTGCACTGGTCAGTTCCACCTCCTCCTCCCTCTTCCTCCCTCCGCTCCACAACAGTCTTTCACCATGTTCTGGGAAGAGCTTAGCAGTTACCAGATACCTCCTCGTTTGTCCCTTCCTGTAGATCCTCTAGTGACGCCTCCACTGTGATGCAGCTGTGGGGGCTCTTGGTGCCTCTTCAGTGTCTCAGAAGAAAGAATGTTTAGGTCTCAAATGGGTTTAGCTGAAAAGCTAGCGTTTTGTTTATCTTTAAAAAGCTCTTCAGGACCATTTTGGACTCTCAAAGTAAACAAATCCACCAAACCTCCACAAAAACATAGCAAAGACGTACAAAAGTATCCAGAAAAACAATGTGGAACACAGAAACCACAAATGCCAACAAAATAATGTAATGGCCAAATGCATTGATGCTTAACAAACTATAAATCTCTAAGTAATCACTGTTTTGCCTGGTCCGCGGTTACATTTTGGAATACGGCGGCTTTTCAAGCTTTTCACACAGATGGAAAAGGCTGTCCACGGTGTTTGGCAATGCTCAAGTAAAATTGAAATTTTAATTGATAATTTCTTGATAAAATCACAATTTCCAAGGCCAAAATCTCAAATCTGAGGCCTTGGGAACTTTGTTTCAATGACAGAGGAAGAAAGGGGCGTCCCCCATCATCGGTGAGCAAATTAGCCTGGGAGCCAGACTAATTTTCTGCAGCAGCGATTGAGTCTGGTCACCGAAGCATCAATTCCATTTCCCACAGCGGTAAGTAAACAGGAAACGGAGTAAACCAATCAGCAAAGGGCAGGCGTCTGCCGTTGATGTGGAGTTATTAGCGGTTCTGTGTTAATATTGGCACAGAATTATGAATCACGAAACTCACCTACTGTCAATGTGTTTTTTGTCATTTACCGCCGATTGGAGACACGCCCCTTATGAGAGACCAACAGGCCCGGTTAGAACCATGAGGCCGTCCCCCTGTGGACCCACCACCTGCAGGAGCCATAGGGGCTGGTGCAACGTGATTGGTATAAAAAATATAGATGGGAATCAATCTGGTCTCACCAGGCTGGGAGCAAATGGGCTCTGTAAACCAGCAAAAACATTGGAAATTCCAGCCGTGCCGTATATACTGTATATTTTGGGTGGTTTATAAGACATTTATTGTGCCTGGCAACCCTGCACATCACCAAATCAATGCTAGATTTACTGGAGAGCATCTTGCCCCGGAGCCGGAGTGGATATGGTGGATAACAGCCCTAGCCACTAATACTCTGCCGTTCGAAATTGCGTCAAAAGGTTGGGCTTGTACTAATCCAGCAACACATTATGGCAAAAGGAAAACACCTTATGTGTCCAATAGCCAGCCCCAGGGCAGAGCATTAACATAGCAGGCCACTGATTTCAACTCCAACCTATGCAAAACAATGTACACAGCAGATTGATAGGCAGTGCCCAGCGAAACATAATGGCCTATTTCAGCATAACTGGCTGATAAATGGTTAAATAATGTGGTCATAAAAGGCTGGTGGGCCGTCACGGCGGGTCACAGCGGGGAGCATTTCTCAAAACAAAAGCTCTCAATAAACTATTAGTGCAAATGTGAGGCTTTGTGTGACATTTGTGACTAATGAAGACGGAGAGCGACGCGTTTGAGGAAACAGAAAATGTCAAGTGATCTGAGGCACACAAGCATCAGGTGGACAAGGGAAATAAACCACTAAAAACGGGAAGCCATCTCAAATATGGAAACGAAATGTGATTCGAGAAGAGAGAGAGGCAGGAGGCATCAGATTTAGAAGGAGAATAATTTAGACTACTTGTTATGTAATTGTTATAAAAGATTTATTCTGTCAGAAATAGGTTTTAATGAGGGGATCCAGACCAAGCTTCACACGGCTCGCAGGGGGAATTCCTTACAATGCATCGCAAATTAATGATCCATAATCCATCTGCACTATTTTTCCTAATTAGATTTATACGGCGCCCATTGGACTTGCAATATTCATTCACTCCCGATACACGGTGGCTTCCCCGACCACCACGCCATATTCACACATGCAGGAAATGTGGAGTTCATGAGGACAATGACCAAGACTATCCATGAAAAGGTGTGAGTTTAGCAAAGTAGAAATCCCAGGGACATGAACACTTAACCCTTTGACCACTCAAGTGAGCCAAGAGAGTTTACGAAACCATGCACAGCTGTGATAAGCAAGCTAAAGCATAAAGCGCTTAGGGGACAAAAGACAAATTTGCACAGTCAGATGCACTCGAGGCGGGTCATGTTAGACGAGAGGAAAACACTTTCAGGGAAGTGGGTTTGAGTGTCCAGAGGGTGTGCGTCTCTCTCTGGAAACTTGCTACTTAGGTATTGAAAGTAGAAAGTGTAACTTTGCAGCTTCAGAATCACAGTGAGCCAGTGGCATTTACAGTAGACATCTGCACAGTGCCAGCTACTTTTCTGGAGTGTGCATAAAAGAGGTTGATATGTGGGTATGTTACTACTTATATCTATATCTCCAAAACAGAAAATTAGACTTACAGATTTTTGTTCTGGAATCTGCAGGTTTTTGCCTTTCAAACGAGTTCCCTGTGAAGTACCTACTAAACATGAATGTGCTGAATAAATCACTCCTATGTCCCTAATAAAGCGCCCCCTGTCATCACAGTTCAACACTGACACATTTTAGAGTTCAGAGGCATCCTACACAGGATTATACACCGCACTAATCTTGAAATATTTTGCCCTTCATTTGAGTCTAATTTCAAGAAATCTGTCCATGGGGCAAGATATTTACACTTAAATTCTGATAAAAGAAATGTCTGCACTGAAAACTAGACGAAAAATAATTTACTTGAAATTAAATTGTTGAAGTTGTTTTATCTTAATATAAGAGTAATTATCTTGCCCCGTGGACAGATTTCATGAAATTAGACTCGCAAATTAAAAACAAATGTACTTATTTCAAGACAATTTAACTTATTTCAAGATTAAGCCTTTAACCCCTTAACCTGCTACCTACCTGATCTGGGGCTAGGGTTAGGGTTAGTTAACCCCAATCAGGATATGATTAGGGTTAAGAACGGCAAATGTGACATAAGTTGTGTTTCACCCACACAGACTCACACACATTTTTTTTAGAAACTAGAAGGTCTTGGCTTTCAAATGAGTTATCACACTGGCGTATAGGCTGTAAGCTCTCCAGTCAATACGCTTTGAGATTTGGATATAAATAATTGATAACCCTAACCCGGAGGTGGCAGTTAGCAGGTTAACCCTCACCTGCACATTTTCTGCAATTTGGCTTTGCCCTAAAAAGAAAAAGCATCCAAATAGCAACAAAAATGAGACAAAAACGAGGATGAAAAGGCAAGGGGAAAAAGATCCGTTATGATGAGTTTTGTCGGGCTTAGCTTTCAAATGAGGCGTTACACTGGCCTAATAGGCTATAAGCTTTTAGATTTGGGTAACGCTGAACTGGAGAAAATGTGCTAGGTTCAGGCGGGGCTTATGAGGTTAAATTATATATAAAGCGCAGCCACTTC